>CM057391.1:7327500-9727500 GCA_030015415.1 Cynopterus sphinx
TTTTTAATCAAGTAAAATGAACCCCCAAAAGGGGGCAATTATACTTAAATTTTAATGGGACGCAGCTAGTTCGTTTTGCACAAACCACCCCTTCCAGACATAGGAGTCTCACGTTTCTAAACTGGTTTATGGGGCGCCTTTCTTTCCACAACCATTTACAGACCTGTTTAGCCACAAAGAGATAAAAGCCCACATCTGACTCTGTGAACTTGGGAAACAGAATTTGAATGACAGCGGATGATGGAGAGTTACGTTCCACACCTTTGCAGTGCGTGCGGGTCTTCGACATTTCACCAAAGCTGCATGTTCTGTCTCCAGAATCGACTTGTTCTTTACTATTTTCATTGTGTTGTGGCTTTTAAAAAAAATGCCAATTAAGTTAAACTAAACCGCCACACAATCAGCTTCTATAATTACCAGCAATGGTTTATGATAGGTTCAAGCAAAGAGAGGGTTTGATTTTTTTTTTGCCAGAGTTGTAGTTTTTTTTCTTTTTTTCTTTTTTTTTCTTTCCAGAAACGATTATCATGGCGGTGCTTCCCAGCAAAGGGAAAACATAGCCTGAAGCCATTGCATATTTCATTTTCAGGCCAGCGGTTTCACAGTTCTTGCTTTTCCCAGGGACTATTCAATGGGAAGAAAAGGCAACCGAAGGCTCTGGGTAAGGCCTGGTCTCCCACAACACAGGCAGCAGGACCACCAGCAGCTGGACAAAGAGAATGCCTCCCTGTTCTGGAGCTTCCAGTCTCTGACCACGCGTGTTCCTCCACAGGATGGAGCCATGACAGAGCTGGACTTGCTTATGACAATTGAATTAATGCACTTCCTCCAGTGACAGATGTCATGGTGCATAAGGACACAAATCTAAACCTAGACTTATTAACATGAGCAATAAGATGGCAAAAGACATGTAATCACTAGCTGGTAGGTGGCACAGGAATGTATCTGGGTTCAAACTGTCTATAACTGGTTGAGCAAATAACTTAATCTTATTATATTTCAGTTTTCTCACATCGAAAATGCTGTTACCAGAAGGATTTAGCTCACAGAACCTGTTTTGAAAATTAGATAAGCTAATAATGGGTTCACTCATTTATTCGACAAATATTTATAGAGCAGTGACTGTGTGCCAGATACTGTCTCAGGTGCTGGGGACACAATCACAAACAAAATGGTCTAAGGAACTTAGGGGAAAATTGCCCAGCACAGTGTGTGGCACGTCATAAGCACGTGAAGAATATTAGCTATGATTTTTATGTTTGTGGTTATTTTATTGTTGTACACGGCTTTGGCTTTTGTTATTGTTAGCTATTATCTTTAATGCCCACAATGCTGCGATTCTTTATTATTCCCACTTCACACCTGGGAAGACTAAAGTTCAGAGAGCCTAAGTAATTTACATGAGGTCGTGTGACTAGTAAGTTTAAGGGTCAAGTTCCAAACCCAGGTCGTGGGACTCAGGTCCCAGTTTTTTCTGAACACAGGGCACAGAGTTATTTCTAATGAGCCCGAGTCTGGGCCTCTCATCTGGCATGAGGCCATGGGTGCAGCATTCTGCTTGCCTCTAGATCATAGTATGATCCTAAATCTTTATTATATAGGGTGTTCAGTGTCTGAATGTTGTGGGCGCGATCCTTTTTCTGGAGTGGAGAAAATAAAGGACGGTGGGTAGCAATGAAGAACAGATGAGGAAGAACATTTCAGTAATTAAAGTGACAACACTTTGGTTTGGGCTACCACAGTAGGTGGTGAATCTCTTATCTTTGGAATGTTCGTGTAGAAGCTGAAAAACGTTCCATGCAAATGTTGCCCAAGGGACTTAAATATCCACCAGGGAGTTGGTCCAGATTTCCCACTTCTCCAATCTGGCCAATGTTAAGAATCTCTCAAAAAGCTTGATAAAAATACAGATTCTCTGAGCTACCTCGGGAGTTTTAGAATATTTGGGATATTTAGGATTTAGCTAAGAGAGCCATCTTGAAGATCAGGTAAGCTAATAATATGTTCACTTATTTATTTAACAAATATGTTTTAAGCACTTACTATGTGCCAGGCCCTGTCCTGGGAAGTGGTTCTGTTATAACTATAAACGAAACAAACAAGATTGTCCCTAACTTAAAGGAACCCGGAGGAAATTTGACACATAATATGTGTCCTGTAAACATTAGGTCTGGCTTTTATCATTGCATTATTTTATAGTGCAGACTCCTGTGTCACCTCTTGTCTTCGAATACAGTGTGTGCTAAGCTCTGAGTTGTGACCATTTCAGGCTCAGGAATGGTATCTTGCACAGACACTCCACAAGCACCTTTTGGCAGGCTGATCATGGAGTGCACCCCTAGCATTTACTCACCTGCAGCCCTGAGTCATAGAAAAGCAGAAGACAAAAGGATCCACGGGCAGCTTCCTCTAGACTATAGAGCCCTGGAGGGCAAGATTTGTGTTTATTTCTGCTCTATCTGCATGGTCTCTAGGACACCACCTGTTACAAAATCAGTTATCAATAGGAGTTTAATTAGAGAACGGACGAATAAATCAGAGAAGTGTTTTCTAACTTGCCTGATCATCAGCTTCACTCAGAACCACTTCTTAATATGTGGATTCTCATTACCTTCCCCCAGGATGGCTAAGAATTTCTGGGTGAAATGTCTGTGGGAATCAGTATCTTGAACAAAGCTGCCTCCTTTGGGTGGCACAATGTCAGGAAAGTTGGAGACACACCGACTTGGCTAGACCTGAGACTTCCCTGGAATCCAGGCTCAGGGGACTCTCAAATTAGTTGACCATCAGGAACATTGGCCTGGAGATGGATTTTCATGCTTCATTCTCCCCAGTTCATTCCCGAAACTGCCCTCCTCCATATGTAGACTGGAGGAGACAGTGACTCCTGATGGATTAGGCACGTAAGGTTAATTCACCTTGCTTTTCTGCCTCTGTCTCCCCTGTGCTAAGCACCTATTTCAGAAGTATTTCCAAAGAGGCCTCCTAAATGCTTATTTTAAAGAGGAGAAAGAAGCTACAAGAAACGCGCTTTTTTTTTCTTTTTTTGCTTATTGAAATCAAACCTGCATTTCTCCTTCTTCTCCCACTGATTAGAAACTCAGCATTCCATTAAGACAATCTCCAAAAAAGGAAAAGCAAATGAGCAGGGCTGTTTCTGAGGATATGAAATACTTCACAATTAAATAAGGTATAGTCGGGCTCGGGGCTGATCACTGGTGATGGGTAGGTTTCTGCGAGGCTGCAAATGAATTCAGAGCGGGACAGCGTTCCAAATGGCTCCTACAAGCTTTCCCTTTATTATTTTTATTTGGTTATGTGCTGACTCTCATCCAGAATTGCACTTAATGCCCTAGTCTGAAGTTGTTGAAATGGCCCCCCATGGCATAGTGTGACAGCGAAAGGATATTGCCTTTGGAAGCTGCTAATGGTCCATGAAAAGGAAACAGCAGCAAACAGGAAAGCAATGCTCCAAAATAATGTCAGATAAAAATATTCACATCTTCACTTTCACGTCCATTTACTGGGAGAGAGGCGCGATCACAGGGAAGGCAAGGATTTCCAAAACAGGCAAAGGTAGAAAGAATGCAGGCACCCCAGGTTAAAAATATACCCACATTCACACATATATTTTTCTACAGTTCATAATTAAAAGGCAGAATTTACATTTGGAAGCCTAATTGAGCTCCAGACTCTAAATGCAGACAGGAAAGAGCTGAGGAGCTATAATGGTATAAACAGTGGTCAGATGTGGGCAGGGATGTTAATTCATTTATCTAACCAGTCTGCATGGGCACTGACGATGTGCCAGGCCATGTGTTAGGAGCGGGGCATATGGAAGTGAACAAGACAGGTCTCTGCCCTAAAGGAGCCCACCGTTTGTTGGCAGGGAAGAGAGACACAATACACATCTAACCGTAGCATGACAAGTCAAAACAAAACTCTGGAGGAGCCCAAAGCATTCAGGATTCTGGGAGGAGTTGGCATTCGAGTCTATACATTGCCAAGAAAAGGTGAAGAGAGGTGTCGGGCTGGAGGAGGGGAGCCTGGTAAGAATGTTCCAGACAGAGAGAAAGTTCGGGGCAAAGACACGGCAGGGATGAGGCATTGATGAGGCGGAAGAGCTTTGAGACGTTTGGTGTGGAGGGAACAGGGAGTGCTCATAGGCTGAAGGTCCAAGCATGCTCGGTGGGGGTGGCGGGGAGAGCTGGACAGCAGGGAGACTCATAGAGGCCTGGCCAGACACCATGCAAGTCTAACTGGCTCCTGGTGACCAACAGATCCCTCAGCATTGACAAGGCCCTCCACACTCTCCTCTTATGCTTAGGGGGTGTTTGGCTCTCTTGAGAGGGTGTGAGAAAAAGCAGGTGTTGCTTTCTGGCCTCTGAAACTTGAGCCTTACTACATTTGCCTCCCACCCACAATTTCAGAGGGAAAACAAGAAGTCATTTTAACCAGAGGCGATCTCTTTCTAGACGAGAGTAGGAAGGAGTAAACATCAGCATTTGAAACTCACTTAAGTGACAGTTCTATCCATCCGTAACAACTGACACGTATTAAGTGCTTGATATGCGCCAGGTTCTACGGTGACTGTTTTAATGTCTTATTTTATGAAATCCCTTCAGCCACACTGTGAGGCAAGCCTTTTCCTCCTCATTGTATTGTTGAGGAAACTGAGTCATAGAGAGGTTACAAGCTCAGGACCTCACAGCTGGTCTGTCCAGCCTCTGAGACTCCAGACCAAAGCTTTCACTTAGCCACTAGTCACATGTAGCTACCAGCTCTCCAAATGAGATTAGTCTAAATTAAGATATGCTGCAAATGTAGAATACATACCAGAATTTAAAGATTTAATAGGAAAAAAGAATGTACAATATCTCAATATTTTTTATATTGATTATATGTTAAAGTTATATAGAATTCACTCTGTTACAGAAAATAGATTGTTAAAATTAATTTCACCTTTTACTTTTTTAAAAAGTGTCTACTAGAAAATTTCAAAAAGACGTATTTCTATTGGACAGTTCCAGCCCAATCACGAGCTTCTCAAACCTTCAAAGCCTCAGATCAATTCTCCAGTTCTGAAGAGATGATGTGTAACAATACACATTAAAGGAATCAATAAATAAAAGTGAACGAAGGCCAGTACACGCAGGTATTCAGGTGCACACAGTTCAGAGGGTCGAAAGCTTTTATGGTCTTGAGTGGGTAAGCATCACATATAAAAATTCCTTCCAAATTAAATGTAAAGTGAACTCTACTCGGTGTCTTAGGCTTCCTGAGCTGCCATAACAAAACACCATAGACTGGCTGGCCTGAACAACAGAAACTTATTTCTCACAATTCTGAAGTCTAGAAGTTCAAGATCAGGTCAGCCTTTCCTCTACCCAACACAGAGGGAGTGATATTTCTCTTCCTCTTCTAAGGACACCAGTCCTATTGGAGGAAGGCCCTGCCTTTATGACCTTGTTTAACCTTGGCTATTTCCTGAGGGCCCTTTTCTCTGCATACAATCCCATTGCAGGTTAGGGCTTCAACATGTGAATTTTGAAAAGAACACCATTCAGACCTTAACACTCAGTTTGGCTATTCTTTGTTGAAAAGTGTGGGGAAAATGACTTGTAACTTTTGACAGGATGCGTTGTCTAGAAAGAAATGATTTGATTTGCCAGCGTAACTATAACTTGGTGGTTTTCAATCCTGAGTATTCTTTCATCTCCTCTTCCTCACAGAACAACAATAATAAAATAATAATAACAACATTTAGGAGGGAAAATATTACCCTAAGAGACAGCCATGTTTACTATGTAGTAATTTCCCAACAGAAATCAATTTCAAGCAAATTTACATCCTACATTTAAGGAAGATATAAATAATTCATATTTTCAAATCATTAGCATTGTGCATTTCCTACACTGGGGTACCTGTAATTTTTTCAGTTTATCTGTTCTAAATTGGGTTCCAGAGCTCATTATCACATTGTTTGTGCTTCTGTTCCAAGGTGGTAATTTAATAGTCTTCCATAGGATTATTTCAACTAAAATATATTCAGTTTTACCATTCAGATTTTAATTTAATTGCTGTAGGCTTCATTTTTATGTACCACTAACATACTTTATTTGCTCACTGCATTCACACAAATACCAAACCTTCTAAATAAATGAAATCCTTGACAGCTAGGAGTGTGCTTCTCCCTCTGTAAATGCGACTCATTCATGCCAACCTCTTAGAAGGAACTGACTCAGCAAAATTTTCTTTCTAGCATCTTCAACGTTGTGATTCCACAGGCCCTTTAATGGGCTGCATGCACAGTGTAGAAAACTGAGCAGAATTTTCTTTATTTTTTTTTTTTTACCAACTCCTGTTGCTTTTTTGAAAAGCCCATGTAGCCTATTTATATTGCAGTGCTACTTTCGGCATGGGTCTGCATATTACATATTCATAGTATATATCCAGATAGATTTACAAGCAAGAACCCAGGGAATTCCAAGCTGTAAATTGTGCAAACTTCACTGGTTTTTTCACAAACGCTTGCAAATTATAGATCAGGGTTTTCGTCAGGGAAGCTATCTAAAAGTTGCAAGACCATTCCATCTACCACCCACAGTACCCATACTGGAAAGAGGCTGTGATGTGCCTGAAGTTATAAAAATGTCAGACAGGGCATAGAAAAGGTGAAGATGTAAAATTTTAAATCAAATCTCATCTATTGCACATAAAAATTGATGAAAATTTTAGTATTATCCATAGTGCCTATGTTTGAAATAACTCTGGTAAAAGCAATACATTAGTAAGTTGGGAAGCAAACATGTCACTTACCTGACTGTTTGGAATCTGGCAAAGCCACTAAACCTACCCCAAGTTCTCCAAAAGACACTCGCAGAGAACACTGACCCAGGATTTCTCCTATTATAGCAGAAACTCTCTAATCATCACTAAGCCCCTTCACCCCTATTGATGGGGAAAGATGAACAAAGAAAATGGAGGTCAGATGTGTGGTAGGACAATTCTGGAGGAACAGCTGAAAGTCAAGGGTGGGATGAATGGTGGCTATGGCCCCAGGACTCGGGAATAGGAGGTGTACCTCACGTGTTTACTGAAGGCAGCAAACCCACTCACTGGCCACCTTGACATTCTCGCTGAGCCCATTGTTAATGCAACGATTCCCTTGATTTCTTCTTGCAATTGTTTGAGGAAGAATGAGTCCCTCTTCACAAATGCCTGGATCTAGAACCTTGTTCACAGGTACCAGAGAAGTCCTTTTGTTCTTGCATTTTATTTGAAAGGATCAAGAGTCTACAATTTATGTGGATATAAATACAGACCTTTGAAAATAGGGGGGTGAGTGGGCTTAAAGCACTATAATAATTCCATTTTCTTAATCCAAAAAGGAAAATGATGGTAATTAGGGTAAGATGTCTGCCAAGTTTCAGCCTTGAGGGACTATTTTGGCCAAGATATAAACCCCTGAGAATAGAGGCTCATAATGGATGCATCAAATCACACTTAACTATGGCAGAACAAGTAGCTGCTTTGTAATGCAATCACTCAATGATCATGCCTTATGTTACCATTTTAATTAAAATAAAGGATGCTTCTCCCTTTTTACTGTCTATCACTCTCTTCTCAGATATTATTACCAGATAAGACATTTAGAGTAACAAAAAAATCTGTAAAATACAAAAGTAGAAATGAAACATCAACTTTATCATGCCCCCACTCAAAAGATACCTCCTTCAACACAGACTGGGAGGCAAACGCAAAGATAAGGTAAGTCTCAAAATATATGCAGTTTTGGTGTATTCGTGGCTCAGTCTATTCAGCATGGATCTCTATTTCACTAGGGATATATGGAATTTCATTTTTAGGAAAGTTGAGTATAGTTTAATTAATTATAGCTGCAGAGCACTAACTGGAACCTTAATGACTTGAGAGAATGAATTCACCTCCCAATGAGCCTAACCTTCTCTAAGGGAAAATTTACACAGAGGGAAAATCAAAATGATTATTAAATGAAATTACTCAATGCAGTCAGAGACTGCAGCCCTGCTACAGATTTTAGATTCCATCCAATATAGACCTCCAAAGCAAAGTGGCACCTGGCTTATAGCTCCAAGTTCAGTTTAGATGAAAGCTCATGACAGTGGCACAGCTTAGCCCAAAAGGTAATCACATCTTAGTTTCTAGGGGTAACTGACATGTGTGATGAGTGGAGTGTTATTCAAAATATTCATCATTCTTTCATAAGCATAAACCAACAAAGACAGATGCTGGTCGTAGCGGGGGAAACTGGCTGAACATCAGCCTCTGTTTTACGGAAAGTGGAATGAAGTTGAGGGGAAACTACCCAGGCTTCAGTAAAGTGAGATGTTATAAAACCTAATGAGACCATGAGCAAAGAAGGAAAAAGATGCTGTGTCTCTCCCCACTAATCTACCTCTGACATGGAGATTTGGGGTTCACATTTATGAGAGAACAAGACATCCACTCGTCTTCTCTACTATGGAAGGTGGCTAGAGGATGATGCCCTAATCTCTCCCTCATCTCAGTCATCCCACATCCATATGGGGGTTGAAAATTCAAAGAGAAGAGCAAGATAGATAAAAGGAGCTAAGAGAGGGCTGCTTGTGGTGCAGTGAATTCTGGGAAATGTCCCCAAACAAAGCACTGCAGTCAGAGACACAAGCAAGAAGAAATCTAAGAAAAACAATTTTGAAAATGTTGGTGGACAAAGTTGGAGGACCCACACCTACTGATTCCAAAATTTATTATAAAAGTCTGGAAATCAAGACTATATGGTAATAGGGTAACAATAGACATATAGATATATTCCATAGCAATGGAATTGAGAATTCAGAAACAGATCTTCACTTTTATGGTCAATTGATTTTAAACAAAGGTGCCAAGATAATTCGATGTGGAAAGTTCAGTCTTTGCAACAAATGATATTGGAACAACTGAATACCCACATGCAAATGAATGAAATTGGACCCCTACCTCATATTACGCACAAAATTAATTCAAAATGGATCACGGACCTCAATGTAAAAGCTAAAACTATAAAACTCACAGAAGAAAGCCTAAAATTAGATCTTCGCCACCCTGGTTAGACAACGGTTGTTTAGTTACAACAGCAAATGCTGACATGAGGAACCAAAAAGGCAGAGTGACTTCATTTTCTAGAGTATGAATGGACAATGGTGTTCACTGTCTTTGCTCATTCCTGCCAGTCAGCGGTAGCTATGGAGGTAGGGGTGTAATGTGTCAACAGCATCCAAGTTCTGCAGAAAGAGCTCTGAGACTAATTCCCAGTTTCTACCATTATTAGTGCAGGGCTGGGAAGAGGCAGCATGTATTTCATGAATGCCATGAAATCAAGAATAAGACCAGAACGTTCATTTTCATGTAATTGTTTAACATTTTCTGAAAGTTCTAGCCAATACAACATAACAAACTTTGGAAAAGAGGGGGGAAATGTTGCCATTATTTCAAATGATGCTGCTTAGCTTGAGTGAAATCAGGCCTTGTTAAGTGTCCGTTCCTTAGCAGGGAAATGTGGTTTAAAGACAGCAGGAACCAGGGCAGTGAGTCAGCCACACAGAAGCAGGGAGCAGGCCGCTGACAATGTGCAGGAGGAGGGAGCCCACCCTGACCGTTCCCCTTCTTGCTTCCCCCACTTTAGGAATAAAGCACATCCAGCACCAGTCTGGCCCCAAAGAACATCCACTGGAATATATTTCCAAGGAATCGTGAATTTACGAGGCACAAGGAATATCCCAGAATAAAGAGACAATTTATTGTTACAGAAAGAATAAGAGCCAGCAAGGCAGTAGACCTGGATTCTGGAGCTACCTTTGCTGTAAAGCCTTATGAATATCAGTTGATGTTTGTGGTCATCACCAGCAACATAAGGAGTATCCAAAAATAATTCTCTAACCTGTGATCTTTTTCTATTATATAATTACATCCTTTACTGGCAAAAATAAATGCCCTTTCTAGTGAACTGAGCCCAGAAATTGTGCATACTAAAGATTGTCAAATTATTATTATCATTTATTAATTATTATTACATTATCTTCAAGAAAATAAAAATAGGATAACAATCTTGACCTCTGCTTTTACTAAATAAAGACTTTTTATTTAATCTGGGTGAAAATGTGTTGAACACTCAGATTTTATCTGAATGGATTTATATTTGGCAACTGGTTTAATCAACTGTTTCACAATTTGTCATACACTTATGCCAGTTAATTTGGTTGTCTGACAATGGAAAATTAGCTTTTAAAGACTGTTATTATTACGTGAGTGACATCACCCTTCTGATTCCAAAACTGAGTATTACAAATTTGAACAATAATGCCCAGTGTGCCTACAAATGGATAAGTGAATAAAAAGATAAATAACCTTAGTTTTCAGTAGGAAAGAAGAAATTAATGTCTTTCCTTCTTCGAAACCTCTTAATTACTACAACATCATCACAAGTTAGTATTTTCATAATCCTTTTTGGATGTGAGTTCTTTGGTAATTATTTATAGGACTTATGTTCAAGCACATCACTAAAGGCGCTGCATACACAAGTCATTTTAACGTCGCTCATTCTGTTTCTGTGAGGATTTCAGAGGACACCTTGAGAAGACGGAAAACCTTGGAATGACGGAGAGCTACAGAATAATAATATTTCTAGTTCACCCCAAGTGAGAGTGTATTGTATTCAAGTTGATGCTCTAAATGTGAAGAGTGGCTAAGAAGGCAGACTGGGGAAACAAAATTCAGCTCTGATACCTAGCACCTTCTCTGTGCTTCCAGTTCCTCATCTGCCAAGTGAAAAAAATAGCATTCACCTCGTGTGGTTGTTTCCAATAAGGTAATATGCAAAGGACTTAGAATAGGCCTAGTTCACCAATGTGAGCGGCTACAGTTATGTGGATTATGGCATTTCATCCTCACAACAGCTCTGAAATGTAGCCATGAGGTCTGTCTTTTCACAGTGGAGGAAAGGTTAAAGGTTAAATGACCACCTGTGGCCACACAGCCTAGGGAGCAGGCATCCTCACTCTGATGATTCTTCTTTGAGTCTGAACTATTCAGCTCTGCATTTCACTGTCTCCTCTGGGGTCCTCGTGGGACAGTGGTCAGACTCGGAGGTCAGAGATGCAAAGGTAGAAAAGGGGTCTTAATGTTAAGACTACCAGTTGGGGGGCTTCCTCAAACTAATCTGCCTGAGAACTGAGGTCACAGACTGTTCTTTTGGTGACTAACCAGCCATCTTCCCAGGCATGCACAACCAACCAGAATTTATTAAGAAAGTCTCAGTGCTAGAACCTGTTCTGGATGTTGAGGTTAATAAAAAAGAGAGAAAAAGAAAAAGAACCTAAGGGAGCTTGATCTACTGGAACAACGTAATAAACTTTATGGTAAAATTATGGATGATGCGCAATTGTTACACAGATAGAGTCGAGGAGGATTTTATAAAGGAGTGAAATTTATACTGAGTATGAACAATTAGACCTTGAAACATAAAAATGCACGTGTCCTTGCGCTGGGTGGTGCTGATGGTGCAGAGGATGCTGAGTAGACTGGTTGAAAAATTAGGCTGAACGAGGAGATGAAGACCAGTTGTGAGGGGTCACACATGCCATAAACAAGAGTCAGAACTTTATTTCAGACACAGAGAGAGGGATTTGGAGTTGTTCTTGTTTTCTTAAGGTAGGGAAGTAAAATGGAAAAGATCTTTACTCAAAAATAAAAATAAGGCAAACAGAAACCTATGGCTACAGCAAAGACTTGAAGAAGAAACTAGAGGAAAGAAGAGTTCGGAAAATAATTTCACCTAACAATGAGGAAAACCTCTATTCTCTCCCTTCTCGAATCTTTCCTGAAAACACTACTGAACAGAGGATCGAGGATAACCGACTGCCTCCACGAGGTCGAGAGATGTCCTGCCTCCCTCCTTGAGGGCTCGGGTGGACTCGGATGAAGAGGCAAGCCCCCCGGCCACACTTCTTTGAGACCTTGCTTCTGTTTACTGCCATCATGGGAGGGAGTGGGGTTCATCCTGGAAGGAAGTGCATCTAATGCCCGATGTAGCTTCAAAAGGAAGAAGTCCATTTACCAGATTTTATCCTGATCTTAAATTCCTTAGATCTAAACTCTTCAAATTTCTTTAACTTTTCCTCAAAAGTCTTGTTTTGAAGTTGTTAATTTTGGACTTCTCCTTTAAACTGGCAACAAGTTTCCCGGTTCTTCTATATTTGGAAGCTAAAAAGCAGACGGAATCCTTTAGGGTAAGATGATAAAGACAATTATCTATATACACAGCTTACAGGCAACAAATGGCTTTACAAAAATATACATCTGACTGCTGTGTTTCACTACCTAAAGTTGGCAGGACCACGCAGGCTTTGGAATAGGAGTAAAGCATTTAGGCAAGAGAGAAAGTAATAAATATTTCATTAATTATTTATCACTCTGATCTCCTGAAGAAATAAAAAAAAGTCATGTAACTGAGCTAGCTAGCATGTTTGTGTTCTGTCAAGTATCTGTGATGAGGAAACGAAAATCCTGTGTTATAAGGATGATGAGCATACACACACACACACACACACACACACACACACACACACACACACACACACACACATTTAAATAGAAAATCAATATGACCCTCTAAGTGAAGGCCCATATTAATGGGAAAAGGTGGTTAGCTTATGAGTACACCTTTGAACTGAAGCATTTGGAAGAGTACGAATGTTTTTGAAGGAAGACGCACAATTGGGAAGAGGAGGAGGAAGAAAAGGTTCTGTCCTTCTGTCCTCTCCTTGTATGTACCGCTACACTTACTCCAAGGCCTACTTGCCTCACATCCTCCTAGAAAGCCACTGAAGAGGAAGGGGAGAGCAGAGCCCTGTGCCACAGCTTACAGACTCCCTGCCAAGATGCCGACCTCTGACGTGACATCACCTCAGCATGACAGAAAGCAAAATGCCAGGACGAAGATGTCCTCACCATCTTGATGTCAGTATTCCCATCGCCAGGGACCTCTAGGTACCTCTCTGAATCTCCCAAGTCTCAGTATCTGTTTTCTGCCTGTCCTCTCTCCCCCTCATCTCAGTGCTAGTCCGAAGAAGGTGGGCCGCAGATCACTAAAAATAATCAGATCTTCTGCATTTTGAATGTGCATCCCCTTGCCCCACTATTTATTTTTTCACATAACTACACTATAGATTAGAGAGAGCTGATCCAAAAAGATCAGCACCTGCTAGAATCACTCATGAGAATTCTCATAACCTTTTAGAACATGAGAAAATAGATGAGGTGATGAGCTTAAACTATGTCCAGGCCAGACCGATTGTGTATCTGTTTCATCGTTCATTCCGTTTCAGAGCCAACACTACACCTCCGCCCTGTACAAACTCTCTTGTCCAAACCATCACCTTCGGCCATCATACTAGGATGTAGACTGACTAAATCCTCACAAAATCTCTCCTCATCTGGAAAAACAGCTCGGCACAAACCCTTTTGGCAAGAGCATCTACTGTATTGTTTGAAAAGGCATTCCTTTCTTATAGGGTTGCCCCCACATAAGGGTTAAGATTTATATTCAAAAACACTGAAATGGAGGTCAAGTGTTTCATCTTCTAGAGGCACAGGCACTGTTTCAAACAGGATAACTATTCCAGGAGGGGTTACTGAATGCCTAAGGCATACTCCAAAAGCCAGTCGTCACGCTGGCTTCTAGGTTTCCACTGGTGCAACGTGTGCCCATCATTTCCTCTGAGAAAGACTGAAGCTGATGTGATTTCCAATGTTCAGATGAAAGTGTTTACTTCTATCTGAGGGCCCCTCTCCTTTCCTTTTCCTCCTTCCTTCTGTTACCTTCTTTTTCTCATTCTTTGTTGCTATGTTATTTTTTTAATTTTAATAAATAATAATTACTAATTTAGAAATATAATATGTGCCTAACCTCATTCTGGATTTGAAAACAAGAATTCCCAGTTTTCTATAAATGTTGCTTTTGATTGTTATTCTAGATATATACCAAATTTTACCTTTCCAGTAAAGACACTGCTAAAATCCTCATTTGGTGTAAAAAAAAAAAAATACCAAGGATATATTTTTAAATACGCTGAATATTTTAACTCACAAAAATCAAAAGTGAAAATTTAGAAAATATTTTGTAAAACACAATAAAAAAATAAATAAGAGCCACAATGATTTTAAAGTCTTTGTCGGCAGGGGACGGAGTGAACAGCTGATTCACAAGTCTGCTTATATTGATGTCCTTAGATCTGCAAAGCCATCGTTCTAATAGCAAATAGCTGGCGATTAAACACACATAAGTGAAAGCTGTAGTATAAAAGGAAGCATTACAGGAAAAACGAAGACTGTTTGGATAGAGAAATTTAGAGATTCACGAGTCTGAGGAGCGGGAGCGAAAAGGATGCTGAGAAAAAAAGTGTAAAAATGAGAAAGTTATCTTCCGTATTCTATGCACTACCAAAGTTGGGCAAACTCCAGCTAATAAATCCAAATACAGGACATGTGGTTAATCATATTCTAAGAATGACATAAGTGATAGACAAATATAAAGAGAAACAAAAACTGAGAGCAGGCTCTCCAGAGAGGAACCAGACTTGAAATGTGGAACGTAGAGTTGCATGAGGCATCACGCAGGAAAGGAGGGTAATCAGGGCTGGCAGAGCCTGACCGGCCAGGTGAGAGTGCATTTCCCTCTGGCCCCACCCTCACCCATGTCTCGGTGGAAACTTGAGCGCTGCCTCCCATACCTTCATGCTGGTCCTGCGGCTGGGTCCATCTGGCTAGTCCATGCATCAGTCATACCTGTTTCCTCCTGTTCAAGCTGCTGCTATTGGATGTCTGCTGAGGACAGGACCCAGGGCTCCTAAAGTGTGCTCCCTTCAAGTCATCCACAGCGCATCATCAAATGGCTGGTGACTTGTGTCACCACTAAGCCCAGGTGTGAACACCGCCCTATATCTCAAGGTGTCATGCCTGATGCACGGGCCGACCTCTGCTCGTAGCATCTTAAAACCCATGGTCCATATCTGACTTGTTCTTTTTTGCAACTCTCCTCCTGAGACTTAGGCAGAAGTTAAGAGGCTTGGGCTACAGGCTTGGTCGCCACACTGTAGGCAGACGCACCCCTTGAACGATAACCTCAAACCCACCACAAACATCTCCCATCCCTCAGTAAATTTCTTCCTGGCTGGGCCTTTGCACCAGTCCTCCTGGGAAAAGTCTCTGAATAGTAATGACTATTAATTTCCACCTCTCTGTTTGCCAGCACTGGATTTCACATGTCGTTTCTTAGTTAATCAGTGATTTTGGGGAATAGAAACTACCCACCACTTAATACAGGAGAAATACTGAGGCTCAGAGAATTGAATGCCTCACCCAGCGTGTCAGCCAGTGTGCTACAGACTCGGGATTTACACTCAAGTCTTCTAGACTCCAAGAACAAAACTCTTGACAGCTAAACAGAATGTGTTCCACAGGTAAAACAGCTCAGACAGGGGCTCCTGTGTGCTTGAGACAGGATGTAGAGCCTTGCCTCGTTTTAAAGTGACTACTTTCCTTTAAATTGAATATCTAAACGAGACATAAAAAATATATATATATATTTTTCTGCCTTGGAGCTTATGGCACCCTTACTTTTGGTTCCTACAGACCAGTCTCAATCACATTAGATGGGAGAGGCGAAAGACTTCAGGCTAGCAAAACTTTGTATGAGGCAAGGAGAAGTGGCAATTTTTAAGTCCGAAAAATCCCGAAGATTGGCATTTGCGCAACGCATGCATACCTGGCGATATGCATTTTCCTAAAATAAGTGTGTACGATCATGCTGGAAATGTTTTTTAAAAAATATTTCAGTTTTACAAGACAATTCGCTACAAAGAACAAGGCTGTAGGAAATTAGGTGTCATCATATGATGCTGCCTTATGGAGTGGAAACATTGTAAATTTTAATTTTCTAGCCCAAAAGATCCTAAGTTAAGACAGTAGAGAATGGTCATTCTACCTGATGTTCGGAAGCAGCTAGACAAGTGTAGAAGTGTATCTGAGTGTGTAAGAAACTGAAAATGGCAATCAAATCATATGCGAATGTTGGTCTTTTATGTCTGGCTTAGGGAAAAACAGCTGGCGATGCAGATTTTCGGTATAAACTGGCAGGGCTGGGCATCAAGAGATGATTAATTAATCTATTGTGTCCTCTTCCCCGAGTCCCCTTTACTTTCTAGCCTCCGCCCCCATAATATTCTCACTCCTGAGGTTCTACTCTCCACTGTCTACAAAGCCCCAAGACTGAAAACTATTTAAGGAACATCTTCATCCCTACTAGAGATGGCTGTTTTGCTTTTCTAAGTGGTTACACCAATTGACAATCCACTGGCAGTAGGTGAGGATTGCTGTGGTCCTGCGTCTTTGCCAATATTTGCATCCTCAGGCTTTTTGTGTTTTTGGAATTTCAACAGGTGTGCAACCTGTAGTCTTATTTGCATTTTTCCTGAATACTGGAGAAGTCGAGCATCTTGTCATGAGCTTCTTTACTCTTTCCTTTATTTATTCATTTCTCTACTTTTTAATTTTCTTTTTATTGCTTTGTCACTATCATATATTCTAGATGTTAATCCTGTACTGATTATACAAGTTAGAAATATGTTCTCTAGACTCTGGATTGTCCTCTCAGATTTTTTTTTCTTTTGCCTTTAGATAAAAGAAAATTTTAGTGTTAATGTTCATATTCTCTATCTTAACATTCCTTCCGGTCTTGCTTTTGGGGAGATAATTAAGATTTTTTCCTTACTCCAACTTCATAAAACATGAATCTATATTTTCCTCTAAATGTTTAACTTTTTGCTTCTTATGTTTAATTTTTTTTAAAGACAGCTTTAAATTTGACTTCTTCTTGTTATAAATTGGGATCAATTTTTGTGAATGGCCCATGGAAGAAAATGGGTTAACAATATAAAAATTACAGAGGAACCTTCTGTAATTTGTTATAAATAGCAAGTTTCAGAGAGAAAGCATTTCAAAGATTTTTTAAAAAACTACTCAAGTTTTGCTCTTCCATCAAGCCTTTGTCTGAAATCCTTTCCCTAAGACAAAGAGTTAAGTGACCCTTCTCTCTGCAACCCCACAGTGAATTTTTCTGCTTTAGCACTTCTTTCTTTTTACAGGGAATATCTATGTGCCCATCTATTTCCCCATCTCAACAGTGGCACCTCGAGGTCTGGGGCAGTGCCTTCTGATCTTTGCATTCTTGGTGCCTGACATGTAATAGACACTAAACGTTTGGCAGATTAATGAATTAATGAGCGTATTTGGAGCTCTCGAGAGTTGGAAGAGCTCCAGCAGGCTAGCTTAATCCTGGATGGCATCCTGTATAAATCCTTTACTCTTGTCATTTCTATGACTAAAAATTGGGGAAGAAGAAGATATTCTAAGCTAGGCAATAATTAGTTCTAGAAGTATCTCGTCCTAGGCTTTTGTGAATTAATTTAGGAAGGAGCACAATGCTCCATTTACTTTCATTTTTCTTTTAAAGAGAGGCAGAGGAACATCATGCATACAAAAAGCTGCATTAAGCTGAACCCAGCTCCAAGTGGATAAGGAGTTACAATTCAATCCTGTGCACATGATTTTAATCTTTTTCCATTTGTTTTATCCCAACGATTAGTAATTTCAGATCTCGCATTTTCTTACCTGCCTTAGCACATCGGAACTCTGTAAAATTCTCCTTTGCACATGAATTAGTGGGAAATTTATTACCGTATTCTTCCCACTTATTAAAAGGGATGTACTTTACAAATATGACTGCTGTGCAAATTTATTATTTACATCCTGAGCCCTCGCCTTCATAACTACTTAATATGGATAAGGTGTTTAGTTTTCCAACGGAGTCCATCTGCGTCACTGGAATCCAACTTGTAATTGCCTCTTTGGGATTTAAGACCATTATAGTTGTGCTTTTATGTTCTCTTTTGTTTTGCTTGAATCACTCTTTCAGGTCTATGAGGTACAGCTGGCACAATAAAAGTTTGATCAATGCATAACCAATGCAGTGTATATTTCTTCCAGAAATATAAAACCCAGGTGAAAAATGTTAATCTATGAAAATTATCTTTGTCAGCTACTTATCCTTGGAATTTAAATGGGTTCCAATCTCGAGATAAGGGCTGAGTTTGGATTTCTGTGTTAAAGTCTTCTGACTTTGCTGATGTTGTATGTTGATGTGTATGATAAGGGATGCAAAATATACAGTTTTTATTGCCAAAAAAAGAATCTTGTTAATGCCTATATAATACTCTATATTGAGACTGGTTAAGTAATGTACACCTGATTATCTTAAATATTCTCTTGCTTAGAAAATGGGGACAATGAAATAAAATATTTAAAAAATATTTTTAGAGGGGCAAATATCACTAACCCACAATTTAGAAATATAAACATTATCTTTATAAAGAAATATCTTTCAAAAACCTGGCAATTTAAAACTGAGTACCAGCTTTTTTTTTTTTTTTTTTTTTTTTGAGACAAAGAACTGAGGCTGCCCAGTTTCACTGGAAAGTAATACAGCTTCAAAATAGTATGATTTTTCTCTAATTTCTAAGTGTAACTGGGGTTAATCATGGACAGATGTTCATCATTAACTCTAAATTTCTTTGCTCTTGTCCATTAAAATTAGCTATATTTCGCAGGAATCGCAAAGCTGTGTCCATCCATGGCTTCTCCTCCGAAAATAAATCCTTTACACCACTATGGAAAAGATGGCAGTGCCAGCCATTGCCTTAAAAGCCCTGGGTCTCCCATTTCTGCCTGCTGGGATCAATCTGGACTGTAACTCAGTTGTACCCGTCTTCTTTGTCCCCAATCCTTCCTGCCTGTGTATCTTCTCCCCTGCAGGTCACAGGTGTTTACTTGGATTCTTTGCTCCTCCTTATTTTCCTAAATCCAAGCCTTGGAAAGAATCGACATTAGTCGCTGACTCAACAGTATAAATTAAAATCATGCTTCTATCTCTTCCCTGACATATTAAGTCCAGAATTGTTATTACACAATGAATCACTTTATACCTAGATAAATGCATTTCAGCAGGAGCCCAGGAGAGCAGGGATCAAGAAACTGTCCTAGAATTTCCACAACATTTAGGTAACCATGAGGTCTGCCTGGTGGCAGAGTCGGGACTAGGGAGAAGAGCGTGAGGGACTGCCTGGGGTGCAAAATTTAAGGGGACACACACATGCAAATACAACTCAATAACCAAAAATAAATTTTGGTACTTTTTTCATCCCGAATGATGATGCCCTCCTTAAAAGTGAGCCTAAGGTGAATGCCTCACCATTGTCCTGCCCTTTTTGTGATCCCATTGAAAATATTACTTTAGAAACTGCCTCTGCCTAGTACGTGCCCAGTGCCTCTGGCATCAGGGACAGTCTGCACCGTCTCCCTGTGGTGGGTAGATTATCAACTAATTCAACATATGGACTCAGAAAAGTGTCTACCGTCATACCATGCCTGGAAAAAATACATAAATAAATAAATGCTCAATACATATTTTGAAATAGGACTAAATGAACGAATTTATAAATTCATGAATCAATATATGTTTGGTATTATGAGTGTCCCAATGAAGAGGAGATTGTTTTAGTGCACTCCGTAAATGGACGCTGCTTTCCCTTGAGTTTGCTACACCTCTGGAAAGCAACGTAATCACAGTGAACCTTTATACTAAACCTCTACACAAAATCAACTAAAATAACAGTAAACCTTAACAGAAAATCTTCTGCTTCCAGCCACCACAGTATGCTAGTCCTGAAGCTGGTAGCATAAATACAATAAAATGGTCTTCATGTGTTATATGAGGCAAATACGATAAGCAATTATTTTTAGTCACCATATTGCTATTTAATCTTGGGATGAACTAGGATACTTTTACTTCTTGGAGGGAAAAGGCACTTTTTTGATAGCGAATTAAATTGTAGACCTACTGAGTTTCATACCTAAGGAATTATAAGAGCTTAGCTCTAAAATACCTTGTGTAACCAAAATCATGTTCATTTTCTACGTGCCTTGCAAAAACACATCAAATTATACCATATTGAATATTAGGGAGGCAATGTCTGTGTTCATTAATTAGTTCACTACTTAGAGCACAGAAAGATTTATATTATAGATAGCCAATCAGAGATCATTCTCTATAATAAAGATATCAGACAATTTAAAGTGGTAGAAAACCCCAAAATCACTAACACGGTATTTTCTTAAACTTCTAAGTTTTGCATATTTAAATGTGCAGGGATCCGGCCCTCTTAGAATTCAGTTTAAATAAAAAAGCAAAAACACGTGATGAAGACCTAGGCCAGGAAGAGGTGGGGATTTATGTCGCTTCCTTTCGTTTTATCTGTGGTTCTGTGGAGCACTGTCAAATTTACTGAGCAACCGCCTTGGTCCTAGGGGGGCAGAGATGAACATGAAGCAGGGACCAGGGGACGAGCAGAGGCAGGTAAAGGTGAAAAACGTGCTTCTAGCTCAGACACGACACGAGGGCAGTGCTGGAAGGTTCGGAATCAGAAGTGTGTGGACCTGGAGGGGCTGACAAAGCTGGTGGGACACAAGCATGGGATGACCTTCTCATTTTATTCTGGAAAGAAAATATGGAGCCATGAACAAATTTTCAACAGAGGGGCAATGCCTGTGTTCAGATTAACAATCTGGAAGAAAACCTCTCCGAGTAGGACAGGAAGCGAGAGGCAGACCCTGATGCAGCGAAGGTAACAATAATCTGGGTGACAACTGGGAGTGGTTCAAACTGAGATAGAGGCCGTGGGGACAAAAGGACATAAGGCACATAGCTTAGAGTATGTGGATGTTTTTATTAAAAACGCCTCTTCCTGATTGCAAGATCCTGAAGAAGTAAGCCAAACAAGAGAAGACAAATGATAGAATTTTGGTAACCTTTCTGGAAAATTCCACTACAAATTTGAAGCACTTCAGATAAGTTGGGGGAACAGATAATCCTAAGTAGAAATACAGATGTGTGCTGTATGGGTAGAGTCGGGCCCTAATAAGTAATAGGCACCTTGGCAGTTATTCATGACAGCGAGTCTGTGTCCTGGTCACCAGCTCAAAGCTACTGCTGGGCCCACAACATAGTCCACTGGCTAGAAAAATGAAAAAAACGTTTTTGACAGATACGTTCACAAGTTTCTACCCACTTGAGACAGATTCATTTCTTTAGGTTGGGAAAAGTATGACTTTGTGGGATGTAATAATAATTACGTTAAACAGCTTCTACACACGCACACGCACACAGGCAAATGGAGCCCCAGTCGCATTCTGTATTTTATACAGTGATGACAATTTACGGTCTATTGATGTTTTAATTATTGAATTATAATTAAGTTAATTTTATAATCAAATTAAATTTATATAATTTAATTATTTTTATATAATTATTTAATTATATAAAAATGTCTAGGATCCTGCACCTAACACGGGTAAGCAAAGAATGATCCTGTAGCTACACTCATGCACTTGACACATGTCCACGGAGGACGGTCTTAGCAGCCTGATTTCTTGCTGATTTGCTCCCAGAGGATTCGCTGGTGGATGGTCCCTTTCTCCCTCACATGCCTCCTCCTCAAACACAGTGGCCCCCAGTGGAGAGAGCCCTGACCTAAGGCTCCTGTCCCTACAAGCTCTGTTTGTAAAACTCCCCCACAGCAGGCACAATCACCACTATCGTCCAAGCCCAGAGAGGACGACATTAGACCCTTGCATGTGTGTCAAAGGAAATGGCAGATTATATGGAGACATCGCCGAACACCACAGTTCAGGGACCAGCATCACAGCTCCCTGGGCTCATCTGATTTCAGAGGCGGCTCATCTGATTCTAGACTCGCCCACATGAAGTGACACCACGTGTCTCTACCTTGTGTCCCAGGGCCTTCTCCACTCGGTGGGAAAGTGTACCACCCTCAGAGGCAACCCTCATCCCATGCGGGTTGGGAGCCAGGGGATAAATGACCCAGCCTCCTGCCCTTGTGGACACTTCTAGACACTTCTGGGAGACACTCTGTGCCCTTCTGAGGAGGTCTCACTGGACTCAAGCCCTGTACTCCTCATCCATCTCTCCCACCCCCCAA
The DNA here is from genome assembly GCA_030015415.1 of Cynopterus sphinx. Classification (NCBI taxonomy): domain Eukaryota; kingdom Metazoa; phylum Chordata; class Mammalia; order Chiroptera; family Pteropodidae; genus Cynopterus; species Cynopterus sphinx. Next base: position 7,349,667 of record CM057391.1, read on the forward strand.
TAACACACCCTTGTATTGGCTTTTTCTCATTCCTGTCACACTCACTCCAACGCTCACTCCTGCTTCCTGCGATCCACACCCTCCCCAGAAGCTGCTGTATCCAAATCCTTGCCTTGGGAGGAATTCCAGTTAGAACAAAGGCTGTGTCTGGCACACAGTAGGTCCTCAACTAATGCAAAACCCTTGACCCCCTTCTTCCTCCCATTGTAAAAACGAGAACGCTGAGGCTCAGGGACACTGAGCGACTTGCCCAAGACCACACAGCCTGCGACCCACAGAGAATTCAAATCGAAGCTACTTTCGGGTGGTTTCTATCTCAAAAGCTGGCTTGTGCTCTGTCCTGAGCAAACCAATGAGGACCCCTAGTGGCTTGAACAGGATGGACATATTGGAACCCAAAGCAGTGGCTTTCGACAGTCCAACGCCATTCAGGAGACAGGTGTGAGGCCCAAGCCTGCACCCTGAGTCCTGGGAGAAGTTCAGCCTCGCAAGGTACAAACAGGCTTCAAGCAGGTCTCCATCAAGGGTAGCTCTGCTACCGCGGGAGCCACCTCCAAGGATGACATTTCCCTTTCTTGCAGAGGAAAGACGAATGTCTTATTCCTAGGTTCCCAAGGAATGCTTTACTGGTTTGGATGAGCTTTCCTGTATCTGCTAATTGCTTTATTTGCCTATTTCTGAAGTTAGGGAGACCCCTGTCCCCAAAATGGAGCATCAATGAGGGGGTGAGGGGCTGGGGGCATCAAAACAGGGGTCCAATTGTCTGGCTGTGGCTGAAGACCCACCGTCCCTTGTACTGGGGCAGCCTCTCGGCAAGCTGGGCACAGACACCCACAGGCTGGGCACAGACACCCACAGGCTGGGCACAGACACCCACAGGCCCCCTGCACTGCTCCTTTCAGAAGCCTTTGCAGCCCACAGCGTTCATTCCAGAGATGTGTGGTGGGCCTCTCTGTCTCTGAGATCCTCACACCCTTCAGACCCCATGAAGTCAGCCGTACGGCTCTTCAGGCAAGACCCACATCCTGTCACAACAAGGTTCCTTCACCGGGCATGCCCTGCGGCCAGCTGTGCCACGCTCTCCTTCGGGGAAGCGTGGGTATGCAGAGCAGATGTTCTGGGCAGACTCCAGAGTCTGTGGAGGCTGCTGTGGAGGTTGCTCAGCGGTGAGGAAGCAGGTGGAGCAGATGGAGACGCAGCAGCAGAGCACAAACCCAAGAGTAGAGATGGTTGGTGGGTGCTGGACCAGCCCAGCGTGGGGTGAGGGAGCAAGAGGAGGTGGAATTTGGCTTTCCTTCATCTCTTTATCTTGGCTGGTAGAGTCCTCTTCTTCTTTACCCGCTCCTTACAGAAGATAGAGCCCAGGTGTCAGGAGTCCAGGATCCCCCTAAGTTCAGGATAATCGCCCCAAGTTTTCCTCCCCCGGAACGAACTGCCTGCTTATAGAACAAGACTGCTTACAGACAGATAACTTGAGAGAAGCGTAAAACAAAATAAGCTAAGTGCAAAGGGCAGATACAAAACAGATTTTTTCAGGGCTCCAACTGTGGTAGATATTATAAGCAGAACAGATTTCATATGGAAGACATTGACAGGGAATAAACACAGCCCCCAAAGCTAGCATTTCCAAGGATTTGCTTCTCTGAATGTAAGCATTCAGGGAAAAAAAAATCACATTCTTATCAAACAATAGGCAGCAAAATCTCTCCCCCAAAATGGCAAAGGCAGATCAAACCTAGGTACGGGTTACCTGTATTTGCAAGATGTGCTTTAAAAATCCCATTTCAATTTGCTATGAAAGCATGTGCTGCCCTAGCTTTCTAATCTATGTTGAAAGCTCAAAGGTTAAAGAGACTTGGCTGAATTTGTCTTAAGATATATCCTTTGTTCTGATTCAATCATTTATTTGAATTTAATATTTTAAAGGACACTTCAAACAGACTTCACAAAGCCCTGTTACCATCAGGTCCATATTTATTATTTAATATTTAACTGGAGAGATTTGTCAAAACCCTTAAGAATTAGTGGTTGCCAACTTGTGAAGTTAAAAGGTTTGAGGGGAAACCATTTGCTATCAACAGGGAGACCACGGTCTCCCCCACTTTAGGCTCGGCTCCTGGAGGCTGGGCCGCCCCTGTAATATGGGGGGTGTAGTGACATGATGAGCCCATCTCTGCAGAAAGAGCAGGACATGCAATCAGCTTCACATAAATATTCTAGTGTGCCGAGCTTCTGCTCAGTTTGTGCCTTACTTGACAAGGGAGGTGAGAGTGAAAGCAAGACAACTTGAAAGGAGGTTGTAAACGAGCTGTTATTTCAGGCTTTTTGTAAATCTGGAGAGAGTCCCCAGGCATGGGAGTCCATGCAACCGTACTGAAAGGCACCTCTGCCTGAAAGATCTTAGGTCTTGGGGAGAAAATGTTTTTTGATCTTCGGGATCCATGGCTGGCATCTATATTTTTATGATGCCCAATGTCAAGAAGAAAGTTGGAAGCCTGAATGTCTCTATAGAGGTGAATGGGTCGTATCACAGAGATGGTGGACCGTGGGATGACGGAATCATTCCTTCAGATATCCGTGTGTGGTAGACCAACAAGGCTGTGGGGTGAAATTTGTCACAGCTCTCGAGGTCTTTTACAGTGAATCAGTCATTTCGATTCACTGCCCCAATTATGCAAACTCCCTGAAAATAAAAAGAAGTGAAGATGTCAGCTGCAGGCCAAGAATGTCACAGAACATATGCCAGACACAACCTCGACCGAGTCCAGATTGAGGAAGGGAATACCCAGGCCGAAGCTTCTGTCTGCAAAAGGGTGTACTTTCCTACAAAGATGGAGGAGAATCACCAGCGGAGCCTCACAGACACCCCCAGGCTGACAAGGGTGGGTCATGGGAGCAAATCTCGATTTTATGAATGACACCACGTAGGGTAGCTTACGGGCCACGCTCCTCTCTCTTAACTTATGCTCCACCAGATGTGGCACAAATCAACCTGGACACCAGTGGAGACCATGGTGGCCTAAGGGACTGTCTCCCACCTCTGATCTGGAGTAGCCAGGGCTTCTAGGCAAGAGTAAGTGGCTCAGCATCAACAGACAGGCTTCAGAAAGTGTGAACGGGACCACCAATGGGTCCCGTCCCGCTGCCTGAGCCTCACATGGCAGGCCAGGTACTAAGTGACATGGAGAAGAAAACTCCAGAACACAAATGGCTTCTGGCTATATTTCCCACTTTCTTTTCTCAGGCATCTGGAACCTTTATCTGCCAAACTAAAACCATATACAATATAAGCTGTTTTCATTCCCTTTTGTCTGGAACTAAAAGGCATGTGAATAGAGATCTATAAAATTGCCAACGAAGCCATCATAATACTTTAAAATAAACAAATATCTATCTCTACTCCTCTTCCCAAAGGTGAAAATTCACCAAAAACAGAAAAAAAGATTCATTTGACCAAAAGAAGCAGCAGAGTCAAATTCCCAAAACGACATAGATTCATGACAAGAAACTTTCTAAAAATATAAGTTCAAAATTGCGTATTTAGTATGGATGACAGCACATAATGCTGCGAATTCAATATATTTCAAAGCTGCGTCTCTGCAAAGGGAAAACCTGCTTCCGGGAGAGGATACTTTCAAACGAAAAACAAGATTTTCAAATGTAAAAATGCTAGTGAAGTGGTGAATGGCAGAATAGAGAGTGCAGAAAACTGAATCTCTGAATTGGAAGACTAGCTTCAGCACTTCTCCCAGAACTCGGTGTAAGATGATAAATTTAGAGCAAGGACTAAGCAGACAGATAACTGACGTGATGCTAGAGCCACACGATGCAATATGAGTAAGATGGGAAGAAAATAGAATTACACGGGAGACATAATGATCAAAGATAGAAATAACAACAGAAAGATTCCGATGATGAGAAAAATGCTAGATGAACTTGCCATTTATGTTTGAAGACAAGAGAAAGAAATTTTTCTGATGTGCAAGCACTAAAAATGTTTATCGCCCACCCACCCTTTCTGAAAAACGTCTTCAAAAAATTTTCACTTCACTGAGAAAGGTATCAAAATAAAGAATTGAAATACACATAAAATGTTGTTTTAAAAAATGGAGTGAGCAATGAAAGCAGTCAAGTTCAGACTTAATAGCTAAATGATTGTTCGTATGATTATAAACCATGCAAATGTCAAAGATAATTCTTGAAAGGAAAGTTACAAATTGTATTTCAAGAAATGAATTTAAGACACCCCCCAACTTAATTAAATATCAACTGAGAATAGGACACAGAAGATGATAAAAACAAAAATATCTACTCTCACTGTTAAGTGGAGATAACAAAAAATTAGCAGAAACAGATTAAATCCTAAAACTGATAAAGATTGATTTAAATATTCTGAATAAAAAGATGACGCCTAGAGAACACTGTGCAACACTCTCAAAAAGCTAGTAGAAAGAGATGTAAGAAAAGAAGATAACTAAGGAGAAGGAAAAACCAAAAACATAAAATAGGATGACATACAATTAATTATAAAAGAGATTGAGTCAAAACAATTCAAAACGTCTCATAACATGGGACCAGTTGAATGAATTGTGGACTATCTTTTCTCCACACTGAATACTCTGCAACCAGAAAAAAGATGCTGTGCATTTTGGTGAAAAAAAGAAAAGTGACAAACATGCTCACGCACACGTACACACGCAAACAGTATAGAGAAGTTGACTCTACTTTTGTCAAACATATACCAGGTGGTCCTCAGAGTATTTCCTAACCTGAACAGCACTGACTCTGACCAATCAGAACGAGCCCAAAACGACTGGTCCAGCTGTAGCATCCATGCAAAGCCCGGGAAGGTCAGTGCATCAGTAACTCTAGATGTAGCTACAGATAAAAGTCCGCAAAGGTATAGTCCTAAATGTCCAGAGAAGTCTCTTTGAATTGTAAGGTTAAGGATAATTTTATTTTTCTTTATGCTGAAACATGGCTGTAAAATATGCTTGAAAAGGGCAGGATTTTAAATTGCTTTTTCTGAAAATCTAACGCATTCCTTTTCACACAGTAACACATGTTTTCAGAACAGAAGGCTACAGCATGGGTGTACGGGACACAAAGTTATTTACGATAAGCCAATGGGTCATTCTGGGACACAAAATATTCATCCTCCACTCATTAGCTTCAGCTTTTAAGTACAGCTGATTGCCAAGAAATGTGAGTCCAAACACAAAAACAAAACTCAATAATTTCTTATCTAACACATGGGTTAGGAAAAATAATCTATTAAAAAGAACTTTTTTCTAGAAAAATCTGACTCAAATATGCACCCCATCTTGTATATGGCACAAGGTTTTAATTTAATTATGTGATGATGTGAAGACATTTTTTTCTCTTTTTGCTTCACTTTCGTAAAGTGTTAATTAATAATATTTACTTTTTTCTTTTAGATGCATTTCTGAAGTTTCGGGCCTCCAGATTTTGAGTCACATCCTTTTGTCTTAACATCTGCATCACCTTTCACTTTTCTCAGTTTAATCATGATCTGAGACAGCGCTCCAGGCTCCCACATTAAATAACCAGCTCTCCCCTTTAGGCCTCATGACACAGCCTCAGGCCCTGCAGAGTGGAAGGGCAAGATTCTTCCACACACGTGGACCCACCAAAGTGCCCCACGAGGGCTTTCCCAAGGCTGTTCTGAGACTGACTAGCACACTGGAGGGTTCTGCCGAAGGACTGATATCATCCGGCACAAGCCACAGAATGTTCAAAAGATGTTTATTTTGTTTCATCTTTGAAAATAATAATCTCTAAATTGTGTTCATATCAAAATAGAAAATAAGAGAAGTGTGCAGGATTGGGGAAGCTGGGAACCATCCCAAGCATGGGACCCACACTTTTGGATCTACTAGTCAATCAGCAACATTTACTGTGTACATACTATTGGGCACCATTGTCCTTGCTAACAGGAGACATACAAAGAAATAAGTTGTTTACAGTTTATTGACATATATGAAATACCATGAGAAAGAAAAGGCATTTCAGAGAGTGGATGACATCAGTTTCAGGTAAGTTCTGCTGGAAAAGAACAGATCTTTTAAGAATGGCTTTGAAGTGCTCTGTAAGTGACTTAAACATGGCACTAAAGCACCCCACCTGCCAGTCACCTCTATGAGTGGCGGTTGAGACTTCGGGGAGGGATTGAGCTCAGGGAACAAGAAAAGAGAAGGGAGATGAAGTAGGAGCCCCAGAATCAACTACTGCATGGAGAGGAAAGACTGACCAGGTGAGGCCCCTGCTCTGCACACAATGATGCCGAAACCCAGAACCACAGGGGACTAAGCAAATGTCTGGCTCCTCCATTCGGCTGCCTCTTCCACTGGCTTCTCTCCAGGTCTGGACCTTGGTTGCATCTCCCCCTTTTGTGCCCCACATCCAATTAGTCATCATCTACCCTGGCTCCTTCACACTCCTTTTCCCCACGCCCACTTCTCCTCACTCATTGACCTCTCGTTTACCTCCTTGGTTTGTATTCTCATTCCCCATCACTCAGGCTTCTTTCTTTATCCTTCCCTGCACCTTGGGGCGTATGACTGACATGGGGTAATGGAGTTAATGTCGACCTTATTTTTGTTAAATGCATTACATATAAAGAAAGTTCTGAAGCTTTAGAAAACCTTGGAAAGCACTTGTAAAATATTCCTGTGACAGCAAACCAAATGAAGGCTTAGCACAAGAGGCCACCATGGCACAACCCTGCCCCCTCGCAGGCACAAAACAGCACAGAATAAGCAAAATGGGTTCTTCATGATGATGAATGCTGCAGTAATCCATACACGGCGCTTTCACAAGTGCAGGACACGTTAGGCCCAAAATAATGCATGAAGTGGTGAAAATGAAATGATGATGTCCATGCTGAGAACAGAGGTAACACATAGCAATACTAAACAATTTTCAAGAATGATTTCGTTTACTCCTCACAACCACATATGAGAACGGGAACACTGCTACTCACATTTTGTAGATGAAAAAACAAAGGAATAGAGGTTTTGAGAACTTGCTGGAGCAAGGCTGTTGGGAAGAAGTGTCATGTAGGAGAATGGATTGGTGCATCCACTGTGGAGGAGAGTTTACTAATGATTCGAAATCAAAAATTGTGTCCTTTGATCTGGCAATTCTATTTCTAGGTATCTACCTCCACGTGGACGAAATATTGTATGTACATGAGTATTAATTGCAGCATTATTTATAGTAACTGAAAATTGAAAGCAACTGATGCCAACGATGGGTGGCCAAGTCAATTATCATACTGTCATACAAGGGAAAACATGCAGGCTTGAAAAGCATGAATGAGGTAGCTTATGTGTACCACTAACTTAAGGGTAAGATTCAGAAGAGTATCATGGTATGCTAGCATGCATTCACGTGTGGGGAAATATGCACACACAGACATAAATACGGTGGCTATCTCTGGAAAGACACACAAGAGTGAGTTGTTCTCACTGGCAAGGTGACCGAAAGTCTAAGGATCATAGACGGAGACTCACTTTTAATGAAATAGTTCATGTACTTCTGAATTTTGTACCATGTATCTGTGTCCTATATTCCACTTCTTCAAAAAAAAAAAAAAAGTCAAGGATTTTTACAAATAATAAAAAATAAAGACCAAGAGTCAAGTAGAGAGAGGAGTTGAGGACAAGGACGGGTGTCAAGCTCCTGACTGCGAAGCTTTGGCAGCCCTCCCAGTGCTCCTGGTGAACTCGCCCCTCCTGTTTTCACCGTGAAAAACTGGCTTTGTGAGGTCAGGTGATTTGCCCAAGATTATAAAACCAGTAAACGGGTAAGCCAGGGCTTGAATGCAAGTTGACCAGCTGTAATAAGAGTAGTTTCCTCTTTATTGCAGAAACATCAAATTCTGCATGGAGAAGGCACAACAGAGAGGAAAGAGCATGAGATTTAAAATTTCTTGGTGAGAAGGAGGAAATGAGGGGACATTTAATGTGTGAAGATCTAAATCTCAACCTCCATGGATCCCTTCTTCCTTGTCACTGAGTATCGCTCAGCACCTACCCCATACGAGAATGTACATGAGTAAGTTATTGTCGCCTTAACTAGACTTGAAATCCTTAAAGGCTGCAGCCATTCATTCGTTCATCCATTCAGAAGATACTCATCAGTGTTCCATTCAGGTAGAGATCTGAGAACACAGAGGTGAATCAGATATAACCTCCCAACCTCAAAGAACCCACTGTCTAATTAACTGGGAGAGAACATCTGGGTGTGTCGCTTATATGTCACTCTCTCCCCCAAAGTAGGTAAGCTGTAAACATTGTAGGCCTCCAATAGGAATTTATGAGATAAATCTGAGTGCATCACTCTTAGATATGAGGAAGACAGTTTCCTCCCCTACCAGCTCCTTCTCACCTCCCTCATCCTGAACTCCCTCCCCCATGATAGAGTCCTCCCATGCCTCTCTACACCTGAATGATAGAACTTTTCGTTCTAGGGCATGGAAAGCAAGATGATAACTTTAACCTAAAACCACAACAATAACAACAAAAACCCTAAAAAATGCTGGATGCCACGCCACAGCATTTGAGCAAAGAGACACGACTCCCTCTCGATACTCTCGTTTTATTTATAAGTGTTTTGCTGCAAAGTGGGTGAACTGCTGAGCACCCTGTCACAGCCTGCAGCACAGCAAACTGGCTTTTTCTGAAGCTCATAATGTGATAATTAAATTGCTAACAGGCACCTTAGTGATGGCATTTGCTGAAGATGTGAAAGCCCTCTTGCAATTGTACCTTTCTGGAGGGGTCTCGTCCCTGGAAGCATAGTGATCAACTCAGAGTGTCTTTTTATAGAGAGAGATTTTTTTTTTCTTCCCTGAGTACATTAAATTTTTATGTGGAGTGAAATGGGACAGGACTTGTTTCCTTTCCACTGCACAATGATTTATTACCCAAAAAAGACCGCAGAACTAATTAGCAGAGTAATTAATTAATATAAATTTGCATATTTGCATTTGCAATTAGTGCAGCCGACTGATTAGTCTGAAAATGAGAAGTTTGACTCATTAGATGTTAGTGTCTGCTGGACCAGAAAGCGGCTGCCAGATGAGGCGGAAAAGGGTGGAATAAGCATGTGTGTTTCTTTTGTTAGAAGAATGGAGAATATGCTCAAATATCTGGGGCCAGACATCAGGGTTCGCAATTTTAAAAAAATAATAATAAATTATTTGCTTCCATTTCTGCTACTCAATGTTCCTTGCCCTTTTGCCTACAGCAAGTTATTCCAACCAACCCTGGGAGCCATCGACCCTCCGACACAGCATCTTCTATTCCCCAAAGGCAGAGGGGTCTCTGTTTTTTGTGGGCAAGCAGAAAATCTGTCCTGGTTTGATGTCCCAGGAATGTGACTTCTGCACCCAATTCAGTGGTTCTGTCAAAACAGTTCTCTAGTGCTGATGAGGGTCCTCAGGGGACTCGTGAGTAGGCTACCTTCCCTTCGGGGGCTTCTCCTGATTGCACTCTCTTTGTTCCTCCAGCTGAGAGCTGAGCTCAAAGCTCTCAGATCTAGTTGACTGAGTGAATCCATTTCTGCAGAATGACACAGGGCAAATAAACGATAAACATATACACAGATGCGCAGACACCCAGACATCAAATAATAGACATTAAGCACCCATAGTAAAATGAGGGATTTGCTCATAATTTTCCAAGGAAATTGGGGAAACACAGTGAATGAGAAATAGCATCTTGATTTGACTTTCCGAAATCTATTTTCGGGGTAAGAAATGAAGAATTCACATTGCAATAGGGAATAGCCTGACCTAGTGTGAATACTTTCTTAGTAACAAGGGATACATCGAGTTGCAAGTCAAACCAAAAGGGAAGTAAAATTGTTTCATCTGTTTTCTTAACATTCTTTCTAAAAATGAAATAAATTGTATGTACTTTGTTCGCGTAGCTTTTATCGATGCCAAAAGAAATTTCTAAAAATATGTTGTATTGGCTCAATCCTATAAATTCTTTGTAGATGAAAAACTACCACTGAGGTTTGTTAATTTATGCATTAACTTTCTAAGCCACACAGTTGGTTGTGTTATGGGTCCTTTTCCCCGGCACTGGAGAGGTTCTAGAAGGAGAATATACCTGCATCTTATGTCAGAGTGATACTTTGATTCGTCCCATTCTCTGCTTTCACATTATATTTCCCAGGTTCAAATAATACCAGATGCTTCTCATCACCACCGAACCCAAAGCCAGAGCCACTCCATTGCACATTCAAGGGGTGATGACCCCATAGGGCCTCCTTGTCCTTCAAACCTCACTCACCTCTCCAACTTGCCCACCGACCAAGGCTTGCTCCATCTTTTGTCCTTTAGAGCACCTTGCTCTTGACTCTGACACAATGCTCGCCAGGCAGTATCATAGCCATTTCTTTATTTCCTTCACCTCACTTCCTAGACTGAGAACTGTGTTGACGTAGCTATCTTGTATGTGCTTCTCTGTAACCCAGAGCCTAGCACACTACCTGATAACTGGTAGGTAAGGAATAAATCACTGAACAGATGAATTAAAGAAGGCACTTATGGTTTGATTATGGAAAAATTTGTCTACAAGGAAACAAAAAGCAGCTACAAAACAGATGAAAGGAAATGAGTAACTTGAAACACAATCAAGGAAAAAAAAAAAGAAAAAAAAGAAAAGAGAACAGTGAATTAGTATAGTCCCCAGTTAAATTTTTACTTGAGGCCTGAATTTTTTAGATTTCCCCTTTTGATGCTTAAAGAATCCTAACACTTAATTCTTTAGTATTAAAAAAAAATTACTATTCTTTACACACACATAGGTTAAAAATAGAACTTAAACAAGTAGCCTGGATATTATTTTTCACCTTAACCTAAAGCTAACATTAAACTAGTAGTCCCGAAAGGATTAAAACCAAATGTAAAAATTTAGTGGCAAGGTAAAAAAGCTTAATGTGGTATTTGAATCCACAATGAAAGGAAACAAGTCTGTTTTGGTGAGTTGTCAGACGCTGGTGGGTTGGCTGGCTGGCTGTTTGGTTGTTGGTTTTACTGTCACATATACAGTCGTTCCTAGTAGAGCCCAACTGGGTCTTTACCAACAGGGTATTCTCCTGTTCCCAGGACAGGCATCCAGTCAATGGCTATAATATGGGAGGCACTTGATCTAGAACTGAAATTAAATAAGACCACCCGGAACTTAGCTCAGAAGTCACCATATGGCCTGAGAAACACTTGGCACAATTTCCAGGTTATAACCCTTCCTTTCCCCTACAAATTTTTATTTTTATACAACTATTATACTGTATTCAATCTGTCACTTATAAATGTGCTGGTCTGTCTGTTTTAAATTTATTCTCCACATTCCTACAAGAAGATTTGAGGTAGCAATTGAGTTGAATATTTTTATATCCTTTGTAAAGCAATTCACCATCTAAAAAGATTCCTTGTTTCCTAACAGTGCCATAATACATATGATGAAATATATCTTTATATTTGTTTTCTATAAATGACATGGTTTATTTTTTGGAAATGAGTCACAGATATATTGAGAGGATACCAGCAACGATAATGGATGGCAATACCTTCTGTCTTTATCACTGGAGTAGAGAGAAAATAAAGTCATATCTCAGAAAATGTACGGTAAGAATAGCTATAATTGTCCATTCCATATTTGCTTGTGGAAAAAAATGAGAAGTGATTTTTATACTAGTCTGAAAACATAAATTAGGACTTGCTTATCCATTTAGTTATCTCCAAATGAGACGGGAAAATATGGAACTCACGCGCTGCTTCCATCCAAACATGGTGCTTTCCTTCTCCCTAAGGCTTTGCCTTTGTTTTCGTGTTGTGTTTTTAATCTCCTATTCAAAGGGTGACCGGAAATAAAAGAGCTTTCATGGGTGAGGTTTGCTTCTTATATTTAGCAAGTTACAACCCAAAAGGGATACACAGCTCAGATAACAGCAGAAACTTTTTGTGCGCCAGTAACTTAAACACTGATTTTTTTAAAAAAGAATCATTCCAGATCATTAGTCCATTAGGTGAATTAAACATTTTGGCTATTTCAGTAAAGCCCATTTCAGGCTTTTAACATTTTTTTTGTAAAGGGAGGCTCTTATGCCCCTTGCAGAGCACGGGTCTTCAGTAATTGCTCTTCTCTGTGGTTTTTGCCTCTCCGACTGGCTCGCTGATGGGCAGGACCCTCCTGACTATGGACCTTTAGCATTTAAAATAGTATTTTGTGAATTCATTCTGTCTCTATCTTTCACAAACTATAAGGTTTAATAGCGATTAACACTAGACCACAGCACTTTCAAATTAACGATAGCCCTGCCAGTTCTAATTGGTATTCTAATTAGCCCAATGGATTCAACTAATTAAGAGCATTAAACTTTTTAACAAAGGCTATCTTGCTTTGTGTGTTGTAAAATGGAATTTAAAAGGGTGAAGATGGTGGGGGAATGGAGGGTAAGAACAAGCCATGGATTTCCATTGCAGACCCGGGAGGCAGCAGGGGAGTTTGGAGAGCAGAGGGAACCCCTGAGGCCTGCTTGTGGGGTGACAGGGCAGAGCAGCCTGTGCATGCTAGAAGGACAGAAACAGCCTCACGCAGCGAGGTGACCCTCCTGTCCAGGCACCTGCTGAGACTTCTTTCATAAGTGGTGCTAAGGACAAGCCAGCCCTGAGCTGGTTCACAATGAAGTGGGACCACACGCTGTTGAGCTTTCTACACAATACAACCTTTGTTACAATAAAGAAGGTTGGGGCTTTGCAATCCAATCTCTGCAGTTTCAAAGTGTGTTTAGTTGAAGTCCATCTTCAAGACAACTCTTCTCTAGAAAACGTGGCAATGGGGCAGGAAGCGCAGTGCTGGCTGTACTGGGGGCCTGGATGGATTTACAGTGAAAATAAAAAATATGGTGTCAGACTTGACTCCCTTCTTCCTCTCACATTCCATACCCAATCCATCAGAAGATTCTGTGGGTTCTTCCATCAAAATAGATCCCAATTCTGGCGACTTCTCTTACTTTCTACGCGGAACCCCACTTATCCAAGCCACCAGAGCCAAATTTTAAGGAGCGCGAATGCCCAGAATTGAACAACTGCATTTGCATGACCCAAGGTGCAAGTGCCTCCTTCAGTCTAGAACCCCAGGGGCCTTCCTACAATTGGGCACCCTGCATCCACCATCATGTCTCACCTCCACACTTGCAACAGCCTCATGACTGGCCCCATGTGACTTTTGCTCCCTTCAAGCCTATTCTCCATCAGCAGCTCAAAGCCCTCCAATGAATGTCCATCACACTCCGAAGCTTTGAAAAGCTTTGAAGTCCTCACCATCATTTACCAGGCCCTAGTGACCTGCAGCGAGATGCCTTTGTGGCAGTCTCTCGTATTTGCCTCTTCCTTGGTCACTACCTTCCAAGCATGAGAGCTTCTGCGGGTGAATCAAGGTAGGGGAAGGTGGCTGTCCAGGGTACAGGCCACAGGGGTTATATTGTGTGCAGAGAACGTAAACACATTTAAAACACTGATATAGTTCATCTGTTTTTTATAATCACCATTTACTAGCAATTCTTAGCCATGCTGGTGAAAATACTCTTCTTGGCAAAGTGAATGAATGAATAAATGAATGAATGAATAAAATTTTAAAAAAGATTTTAAAAAAATGTTTTGTTGTTCTAATCTGTACTGTCAAATATAGTAGCTATTGAGCACTTAAAATGTGGCTACGGTAAGTGAGAAACTAAATTTTCAATTTTAATGAACTTAAATTTAAAAATTTGATTCAACTCCTGGAAAACTTTTAGGAATTTTTTTTAAACAACATGTGTGTGTGAGTCTATTTGTCTACCATGAATGTTATGAAATCTCAATGCAAATCAAGTATTTCTGGTGAAACTTTAGCATACAAATGGTGATGTACCATAATATAAAATACACACCAGATTTCAAAAACTTAGTACAAAAATTAAGAATGTAAAACACATCACTGACTTTTTATATTAAGTACATGTTGAAATGATAATATTTTGGTTATATTGGGGAAGTCAAATATATTGCTATAATTAATTTTACCTGTTTATTTTTGACTATTTTTTTTACTGTGGATACCAGAAAATGTTAAATTGCATATGTGGCTCACAATATATTTCTATTAGAAAGTGCTGGTCTATGTTCTAAACCAAGTTATGCAAATTACTATCAATAGGTAAATTTCAGTTCACCATCCGCTTTTATACAGGCCAAAAACTAAGAATGATTTCATCTCTTTAAATAGTTGAAAAAGACAAAAAAAAAAAAAAGAACTAATATTTCATGACGTGAAAAGTGGATGAAATGTTAATTGCAGTGTTTATAAATAAAGTTTTACTAGAACTCAGCCACACTTGTTTGTTTATGTATTAGTCTATGGCTGCTTTCACATTACGACAGCAGAAGAGATCTTATGACCCGCAAAACCTTTACATATTCACTGTCTTGGCTTTTAGAGAAAAAGTTTACTCTCCCTGTTTTACAGAATTGATTCAGTTGCTACTGAGCTTTAATATATGTTCTAAAGGAAAGTAAACTCAGAGAACTAGTTACATAACTGGCCCCTAACATACACAGACAGAGCTATAAGCCAGGCACAAGAATACAATTTTTTAAAAAGGCACAGGTACTTTTTAGGACTTTGTGACAATTAGTGAAATAAAGCATCCAGTAGAAGCTAGCACTTAGCACATAAATGCCCTTTTCCCAAATAAACAGCTTCCTAAGAGGTTTATCGCAGTCCAGGAGAGGAGACAGACAGGTGATGAGGCAGTCACAATTCCTCCTGGTGATCGTAACAGTCCAGGTACTGATAAGGAGACATATTCTGGGGAAAGGTACAGATGGACCTTCAGAATGACTCTGGTATGACCGAAAGGCCACCTTTGCAGTACAGCCATCGCTCACTCATCTCCAGTTCTGAAATCTCTTTGCATGATATTTATCTGTACCCTTAGTGGTAAGGGACAGACACTCAAACCAGAAATTTTTTAAAAGTGAATTTATTGTTCCTACACTAAAAGCCTGGGGTAGACATGGCTTGATCCAGGGCCTCAAAAATGATATAAAGAACCTATTCAAAGCCGTGTCATGCCCCATCCCGCTCTGTGTATGCGTCCCTGTCAGCCGCTCCTCAGGAGTGGCCGAGATGGCACCAGCAGCTCTGGTGGACATCCTTTCCAGCTCAGCAGCCTTGGTGGGAAGGAAGGGCCTTTCTCTACTAATTTCATCAAAAGCCGGGGCTGACTCTCACCGGGCTTACATGGGTCACATGTTGATGTCCAAGTGATCACTTTGTCCAGGGACTAGAACTTGCTGACTGACCTGGTCTAGCCTCTCTCTGGGGGTGGAGTTAGCCCCAGGGTTGGCATGTGGGCTGAAAGGGGCAGGGGGGCTCATCCATCAAAGGGAAAAAAAAATTTGCCCAAATATGAGGAAATGGCTCTTGGAGCTCAGAAACAGATGGCCACTACAAGAAAGTACAAATTGAAAACAACCAACCGTGGTCTAGAAAGTTAAGAAAATAACTAAACCTGTGATTTGCTAAATAAGAACATTCTCTTTTGCATCATTCACAAGCTGTGATTAATCAGGTAATTGTTTCAATATTGAGAAAGGAAACCACGTATTGCAGATAAATTATCAGATAAAATACGTTTGGCCGCAACTTTTTTTTTCCTTAGGAGTTTTTTCCTTTTTTTTTTCCTTAGGAATTTGCGTCCTTTGAAACAAACATTCATATGAAATAAGTGTAATTCTACTGACATATAAGATTATAATATAATCTTATATAATTAAATATAATTAAATATAATCTTATATTTTTCATTTCCACTTGAAATCTTCTAAAGAATAATTCGAGACTTTTACGCCAGCTATTTCCAAGAAATCATATTTATTCATTGAGGCATGTATATGTGTCTATGTATATATGTTTACATAAACAGAAATAAATAAAGAAAATAATCCTTTTTGGAAACATATTTTTTAAAGTAAATAATGATAGAGAACACATTTTTCATCTTCTTCTAGGCAGGAGTAAGGTGAAGTGAGTGAGCCACTCACCTCAGCACAAAACTCTGGGGGTGCGCCAGTAATGGACTGAATGTTTGTGTCCCCTAAAATTCATACATTGAAGCCTACCCCCCCAGTGTGATGGTATTTGGAGATAGGGCTCTTTGGGAGGTAAAAAGGGTTAGATTAGGTCATAGGGTGTGGCCTTCATAATGGGATTAGTGGGTTTATAAGAAGAAATATCTCTCTCCCTTGTCTGTTCATGTGTGTGTGTCTCTCTCTCTCTTGATTTCACTCTCGCTTCTTCCTACCCCCCAATCTCTCATGTGAGGATGCAGCAAGAAGGAGTTATCTGCAAGTCACTAAGACAGCCCTCCCTCACCAAAAACCAAGTCCACTGGCCTGTTGATCTTGGACTTTCAGCCTCCAGACTGTGAGAAGTAGATTTCTGTTGTTTAAGCCACTCCGGCTAGGATATTTTGTTCTAACAGGCTAAGAAGATTAAGACAACACTGAAATCAAGATACATAATATTTGAATACAATGTTTTTAAAATTAAAAATTAATGTAAAAATCTACAATGAGCAACATATCAAAATTTTATGTCTTCTGGGACCCAATCTGTTGACCTTGCTTCTTCTACTTGCGACTACTTGGTATCTGGAGGCAGTCCTGATTATTTGCCTGTGATGACTCCTTCTGAGTTTTCTTGGGGAAAACCCTCAGCATCTTGGCACTGAGGGCAGTAATTGAGCAGGGCTGACTTCATGGACATAGCACCTGTGTGCTGGAAGAGGATCCTGAGATCGGAAGGGCCTCGTGCTTGGTTTAATAGATCAGCTGTCACTGTCTTGCAATTATTAATAGTTTATAAACAAGAGACCCTGCATCTTCATTTTTTTTCTGGGCCTCCCAAATTATGTCACTGGCCTGTACACTCACTTTAGGAGCCCTTCATTCAAAACTAAGGTAAAACCCACAATATACAGACCCTGAAGAGCAGCTCTGACTAAACTACCCCAGTAGAGGCGGAAAGGGAGACCAGAGAGGAATCGAAGTGGAAGAGAAAGGTGGGCTTCACCTTGCTGTACATTCCCCACTACAGAAGCAACTGAGAGAAAATGAGAAGACGTAAGGTAAGTAAGTGAAGCAGGTTCAAAATATTCATCACACTCATTATAATACAGACGTGTTGGCCATGATGGGGTCCTAAGTGTGTTCCACCAGAAATGTCAGTCCTGAGGGAAACTAAAGAAAGAGAGGAAACCAGTCAGTGGTCTACCATGTCCTGTTCTCAGACAGCCATGAAGTGTGTTAGCACATGGAAGCATCCAGGAGGACCTGCCTTAAAGGAAACAAACACCGTTGACCACACGACTTTTATTTAAGTCATTCTCGTTAACAGTCTATGGAGTGTTCTTTTCCAAACACTTTATGAGAGCATGGAATATTAATTAGCAAGTTTGCTTCATGAGAGAAAAGCAACTTGGTTCCAAGAATGAAGGAAGCATACAGAAGCTGCCAGGTAAAATAAAGGATGCCCGGTTAAATTTGAATTTCAGATAGACAATGAGTACTTTTAGTATAAGCTGAACTACATAGAAATATGTCTGAAATTAAAATTTGGGCATACTGCATTTTTATTTGCTAAATCTGGCAATCTCAGTAGTATGCCCATTCTGCCATGTCCCCAAACCAGGTGTGTTTCATATGGAGAGTGGGTGGCTTATGAAAACTGGAAGTTGGAGGAAGTAGAAGAGGTAGACACTTCCAGAAATCATTCTTATGGTTCTTGTAGGTTAGTGGGTAACTCCCAAAGCATAGTGATTCTCAACCATGTGGAAGTGTAAAAACATGCTGTGGACCAGGCCCTATCTTCAGACTTCTACAGAGTCTTATGACATGACTCTTATCCCACTGTTTTAGGGACACCTCTACAGGAGTTTAAATGCCCCTAATAACCAGGAGCCTCTCAAGGGCAGGCACTGTGTTCTATTTGTTGATCATACTAGACAGTTAATAACTGTAGCCATTAATGCATGTCACCTTTAGGTGTCCCGTCTGGTCTTTAATTCCAAGTGCATAGCGCATTCTCTTATTTCGATTCCATTTTCTCCACCAATTCTCTTAGCCCCCTCCTGACGCGGATTGTTTGTAAGAGAGATGCTAATCTGGAAGTAGTTTTGCTTTGGAGCACAGAGGATTGCCATTAATATTGTGGATTTTCCATTCCTTATCAGTCTGCCAAATGTATGTGCTACCTCAGCAGCCAAACAACCAGCAGGGCCAGGTAGGTCAGGGTGGAGTATGGCCCCTTCCGTTTCCTTTTCCTTTTCCTTCCTTCCTTCCTTCCTTCCTTCCTTCCTTCCTTCCTTCCTTCCTTCCTTCCTTCCTTCCTTCCTTCCTTTTCTTCCTTTTCTTCCTTTCTTTTTTTTTTCTGTGAACATCTCCAAAAAGAAGTATCAGTGGAAAAAGTAGAGCTAGTGTACTGCAACTTATCATCGCCACTAACAAGCCAAACTTACATCCTGTGAATGGCTGAAAATCCAGCTGGGCAATGCTTACTCTCTGAATCAAAAGGATAATGACATACTTCCTCCAGAAAATGACACTGGCCAATAACGGAATCCAAAGAAAGCCCCGTGCCACAATCTTAGACTGGATCTTGTACCAGTATCGGTGGCCAAAATAAACTGCAAACTGCTTAGTGGAAAAACAACTCTAGATTTTGAAAGAAATAATTGGTACTGGAGCCGTCTTTTGGGATAAAAAGAAGCCAGGAAGGAGATAGCTGATTTCAATTTTCACACGCAGACTATATAAAATTCTGGATCATTATTGCCACTACAAAGCTGCTTGCTTTCCAAAGGATTTTTGCTGCTTAAGGAATTATATAATTGACCATCTAAGTTATGGTATGTGAGGCGTGAAGCTCTTTGTCACTGACTTATTACCTCATCGCTTAGCCATGGTGTTAATGAAGCAGAGATCACGGCTTTGACTGACAGACGGGCCTCGCTGCTCTAAGGTGTTGTGCTGCCAAGTGCATTGTAACTGCAATTGATGGATTCAGCTCTACTATCAATATTTATTGAATCCCTACTATGTACAAATCAGTGTGTGGTGTGACTTAGAGACAGTGAGACAAGCAGAAATCTGAGATGGTTTTTGTCTTCACCATCTAGTGGGGGAGACAGATGCATTCACAAATAGCTACACTACAAAGCGAATTATGCTAAGCGCAATAATAGAAGCACAAAGTGGAGTGGGAAATCAGAAGACGAAGATTAATTCCAACCCATGAGGATGTGAATGGATCGCCATGAATTTATCACACCCCGGGGACAACAACTTACCACATACGTTATAATAACAGTGGGTTAGGGTTGCTATTTTAAACACAAATAAAAAAAATATTGTAATGAGATGAGATTTTCCAGCCAAACAGAGCAAACCAACCAGAAGTCTAAAATGCAAAGAAACCACTAATGATTTGGGCTTTTTCATTGTGTGTGGAATTAGTTAGCTGCTTTTTTTTCTTTTTAATTGCTATAGATGTGAACCATGATTATTTTAAATATGATCTAGGGGTTATAAGATCTACCTGCATATGGCAGATCCCAGGACAAATCCTTGTATTCTTTGGGGTGGGATTGGATACCACTTGTGTGTATTTGAATCCATGGCGTTAGCAAGGTAAGCCTTTCAATCTAATGCTTTTGTTTCCAAAATCATCTCACAAGCTTTTATCCACAGCCTGTAAACATTAGGGCTAAAAATGAGTTCTGTCTGTTTATCTTCTTTCTGAGAGTGCAGTGTATTCGCTCTAGCAAAGCCACTGTGAGATTCCAAAGTAGGTTTGAGACCAAGAGCAAAGGCTTCAGTGTCTCTCTAGGACAGAAATGGAGCTGACACAGCAAAGAAGTTCAAGGTCTTGAAAAATCTGCAGCCTGGTTCAACCTTCACTCAAAAGTTATTTGACCTTAAGATGTTGTCATATTTCTTGGCCCAAGGCGCTGAAAGTCTATACTATCTCCAGAATAATTGGTTTCTTCGTCATTACAATATGTGCTCTCCATCTACACTCCAAATATCTAAATGACCAGAGGACATTGCCATTTCCTTGTACTACTTTCCTAAAGTAGATAAACAAAGCAGATATTTATTTTGTTTGATACTCTACACCCTAGTCTGTCCCTCATGCATCTCAACCGTTAGTTTTATTTCCTCAACAGGACTGTAGATTTTTAAAGGGAAGGGTTATGTCTTCTACTCCCTTTCTCCAACATCAGTGTCTTGATACCTAGGAATCATTCAGAGAATATTTGTAGATTAGAACTCCACATCCTTCTCCGTAAGAAGACGTGAGTCCATAGCTTTGAGGTAATGTCATTGGTTTTGTGTAATAATTAGGAAAAGTGTGATCATCATGTAGGTAATTAGTAAGTATTCTAAATATTTTATTCTAAAATTTTCTTAAAATCATACATACAGAATACATGTATGCATTTCTGTTGGATATACAGCTAGTAATGGGATCTACTTAACATATAGATGTTCATGAAATTATATGTACTAGAAAAGCACTACTTGTAATAGTTCAAAACTGGAAACTTTCCTAATACCTGTTCTCAAGAGAAAGAAGAAACAAATTGTGGAGTAGTCATACGACTGAGTACTCCACAGCAATGAGACTGGACCATCTACAATTACGTGCTCTACTCAAATATCATCTCTTCCCTGCCAACAGCCTCTCTCATCACCGTGAGCTCACACTGTTTTAAGACTATTGCAGACGTATTTTATGTGCTGATTTAACTCTAACTTCCTTGAGGGGTGGAGTTCTCTGTTATTCACCTTTACTTCCCCTCACAGTAGCTAGGGTGGTAATATACATATTTGGGTGAATGAACAAAAAAGAACGATGGAATAAGCAAGCAACTCAATCCTGAATTCTTCGAGACAGAAGCTCACTGTCATGCTGATTGTAATCACTATTGTATGATTATGTCATACATGGCATATACTGACCTACCTGTGCACATCGACCTAAAAGACAAATGTATAATCAAAAAAAGCTGAAGTTACCAGATACATTAATAGAATAATTTTTCATTTTGTGAATAGTTTCATGGTTAAGATTTTCTACTCCACAGAATATTTGTTATTTATTATTTGTTATTTGTTATTTATTCAGAATTCATTTGGCACCAGAAATGGTCCTAGGCCATTCACTGACATTTAATTATTTAATTCTAATGGTAGTGAAGTATGGTTGTTGAGAAAGTAAGACTTGAATTCACACAGACCTAGATCCAAATCATGACTCTCCTACTTGAAAACTGAGCAGTACGTTAGCTAACTACCCTGAGTCGCAGCTTCATAACTTCTACAATGGAGCGAGTCACATCTACCTTATTCAAGGATCCCACGAGACAGTGTATGTGAAGCACAGCCTGGTGTTTAGCAGATTATGTAAGAGTGCTGCACATCATCATGGAGTAACTCTCCCACGTCCAATCCACACCCATCCAGCAGAAAGTTCTCTTGATTCCACCTCCAAAATGCATCTCCAGGCCTCCTTTGTCCATTTCCATTACCACCACAGTCGGCTCCATCTCGCTCTATCTACCATTATAGTCTTAGTAAGTTCTCTCCCTGTTTCTTCTTTTTCTCTCTCCAACTCTTCTTTTGGTAGTGGCCAGAATGATCTTTTCAAATCTTAAATTGCGTTAAGGCCCCCAATATCTTCCTTTGAAATAAATTCCAAATACTTCACCCCAACCTACCCAATCTCATGTAATCTGATCCTTACTGCCACTGTGCTCTAGTCCTCCTGGCCTTCCCAGGACATTAGAGAGCTCACGTGCCCTTGCCTCTGCAGCTTATCCTTTATAGCTCAGCTTAAAGACGACTCAGAAGGGGCTTCCCACATGTTTTAATCAAGTAGATCTTCATGAGTCTGTATAGCCACCTGTATATAAATTCCACATTTCTGTGTTGACCTGTTTTTCATCTGTCCCTCCTCTAGACTGTGAACTCTCCGAGAGTCTCGCCATGGTTATTCTGCTTGCCATCACATGGTCTTTGCTAACCCAGTGCCTGGAAGAAATTTCTTCATTCAACAAGTATGTACTTACTGCCTTTCATGTACAGACATTAGAACTGTAGATTATTAAACACAAAAAGCAATGGACTGCATTAGCAAGTGGTAAGTGCCGTGGAGAGAAGCAAAACTGGAAGCTAGAGAGGGCCGGATGGCTGGGTGCAAGGCTAGAAAATAAATTAGGGTGGGCAAGGGGCCCCCCTGGTAGGGAACATTTGAGCAGAGACTTGAAGGATGTGAGAGCGAGCCCTGGGGACACCCAGGAAGGGGATTCCAGGTAGAAGTAAGTGCAAGGATTTTGAGGTGGAAGTGTACCTAACTGTGTGGGGAACAGCCAAGGCCAGTGTGGCTGAGCTGAGACAGGGGAGAGGAGAATAGTGGCTGATGAGATCAGAAAGGCCAGAAGAAGCCTTGGTCAGGACTTGGCTTTGACTCTGAAGGAGACAGGAAGCCACTGGAGGTTTTGGAGTGTACAGGAACCCAATCTGATTTATGATTTAACCAAAAGCCTGGCTGCTGATTTGAGGGCTGTGAATGTAATATAAGGGGCCAAGAGTGAAAGCATGGGTGCTGTTTAGGGCAGGTGAGAGATGATGGTGGTTTGGATCAGGGTAGGAGTAGTAGAATTGCCGAAAAGTGGTCTGGTTCTGGTTACAACTTTCAGGGAATACTGAAAGGATCTGCTGACATATGAGTTCTAGAATGTAAGAAGAAAAAATAAGTCGAAAATTACTCTAAAATAGGTATTCAAGAAATTTTCACTGAATGGATGAATGAATGAATGAGTGACACATGGGTATTAAACAGCAGGAACGAGATTTAAAGCAAGATTAGTAAAACATCAAAATAATTATTGTGATTCCTAACCTTCTAGAATCTGACAGGAGTCTTTCTTTAGAAAACGCTCATATGTACATACATGCCAAATTTACATATAATCATAGAAAGCTCCAGAACCTCTTGAAATCCATCCAACAGTCAGTCCCCTGTGTCAACAGGACCCGCATGTCATCATACAACCATCTAACATCAAACTTGATTTTCGAAAATGCAGTCTGCATAAAACTTTGGCAAAAACATCTTTTGCACAAAGTGCCCACTCCAGTCTTACGAAATGGATTAGTGTAACAGGAAAAAGACCAATTGTGTTTCTGTTTTCCTTGTTTAAAAATAAACATTATACTACCCATTATCGGACTTTAATAATAATTTCTAATTCAGTATCATAAAAAGGAGTAATCAGGGACAATAAATAATTCTCAATATTCGTAAAAGGCTAAAGGAAGCCATATATTTTCTTACAGTAAGATCTCAAAAGTTTATAAAGCACCATTTCTTTACCAATGGCTGGAATGATAATAACTAGGTCCAGTAATACTGGTTTTCTCATACTGGCAGAAATTTAACAGGCAGATATAGATGACTTTATTTAATGAGATTAGAAAACGTAGTTTAGTGATTAAAATAAAAAGTATGCTCTGCGGAGGAAAAATAATAAAAGATATTTCTGGAAAAGGCTTCAGTGCTACTTTGTGCAAAGGCTAAAATAAAAGACTGGATGGTGCAGTGTTTTGCGAGCTGCATAAACAGCAACATAATGTATCGCATCATAATAGTACAATTCAGTCCAGTCTTCACCCTGAAGTAAAGCTAAAAGGCAATCCAAACATTGTCTTCAAATTATTTCCAGATTATCAGTTTAGTTTAAGTAATCCATGTGTGTGTGTGTGTGTGTGTGTGTGTGTGTGTACACAAAACATTTAGACGTCTATGTTAAGTTACAGTTTAAGCCCTCTAAGGCTTCAAGGGGAATAAGGTCGTTCTGTGTTTTGCCTTATAATTTAAATAACTTTATTTAAATCCCCAGGGCTGTTTCCCAAAGTGGGATGCTCTGTCACAGCCATTAAAACTCTTCCAAGGCAATGGGGATCATAGAGTTAAACCTTGGGGATTAACACGGGGCTGGCTCACAGCTCCTCTGCTGCCCTGAAGCATTTGACTAAGAGCTTAAACAAAACACGACAAAAAAAGGGCAATAGAACAAAATTGTCCAAAATCTATTTTCAGAAGTATCTTTCTTCTGGGGAGAAACTCTAGTGCTGAGGTTTTGCTGCCTGATCCTGCCCTGGCCTGCATTCTGTGGCCTTATACCCTTGGAGAGCCGAGAAAAACACCTGTCCTGTTCCAAACTGATGTCTTAAATTATGAGGGGATTGTGAAAAAGGGAGTCAATAGAATTCTCATTTGCTAAAACACAGGTATCAACTGACTGTCCTAAAAATAACCGAATTTAAACCTTAATTTGGACTTTTAGATTCAATTGCCTTGCAAATTTTCCAAATTTTCTGTGGATCATTCTTACAAATGAAATACGAATATATACTCAGTGAAAGCAAGAGAGAGGTAGACAGACAGACAGACAGACATCGGGAACTTTTTAAAAAACCTGCTACAAAATGTCATGGCTCCAAAAACAAAGATCCTATCGGTTGAATTAATATCGGATTGAGTCATCGACGGAAACTTTGGAGTGCGGTGGTTGCTGTAAATGAGAAAATACAGAAGTGGGGATAATACACTCCCCATACCCTGAGTGTTTGTCTATAATTCGGGATGTATTTCTGTTTGGTGTATTGGTGCTAACATGCTTTCTTAGCAGAGAGTAGAACAGCCGTTATGGTGTATGTTATGAATGCATATTAACAGCACAGACATTTGCATATCTGGAACTATAGTAGGAAATGCATAACACAATTTCTTTTGAAAGATTGTTGTACGAACACACTGAATCCTTGCTAAATCTTGATAGAACCACTTTTTGTTCTCCCTTTTTGAAAAAAAATCTAAGATATTCAAACAATAAATTAATACTCAGAAAATCTCAACACAGAATCCACCCCCTATCCCCACCACATCCCCACCCAGCACCAAAGGTGTTTATTTCATGTTCAAAGGCAGCAATAGGACAGCCCCAAATATTTTTATCAAAAACTGTTACCCATTCATCTGCGTATCGCAAAGATAAAATATGAAATCTGTCCTTGCAATGAGCTCCATTGGTGATAATTTTCCACTGACATGTCATGTTATCTAGTCCTTGGATTCTGATTTTCATGTTTTTGATGCCTGTCATACAATGCAGCTTCTGGAGGCTTTGCAAGTTTAGAATATGGTGCAATATGCAAAATTCATGACAAGGCTGGCTGCTTTGTGGCTCATGACTCTGACACTTATCATGTTCTTTTATGTTTAAAAATTAAGCCATATGTAAGAACAAACAAAATTCTGTGTCTGGTCTTCCTATAGAAATTCTCTGTGCTGATATTAAAAGTGTGTGTAGTTTTTGAATCGAAAGCTATATGAGATATGCTCCAAGAGCTCATTACCAGTAATATTTCTCTAAGCAACACATTTTGAAATGCTTTGGTATATCTGATATTTTTCTGAAAACATGAACCAGGCCAACCTATTTATTTCGAGTTATGAATATATAGCCTTATTTTTATTGTAAATTTGCATTTTTTACTGGACCACTGAGAGAACAAAATTATCCTCTTTTACCTAGCATGATTCTCCTTTTCCCTAACTTTCCTCATCTTTTCCAGAACTGTCCAAGCAAAGTTGAATAACTTTGAGGACAGAAATGAGCAGGGTCTGATAGGAGCAAAACGGAATTTAGTTTGAAGTCCCAAATGCCAATTTGGAAGCGAAGTGCATTAAAGCAGCAGAATTCTAAACCTTTGAAAATTGAGATTTATAAGGGGAATGCTAACACAGATTCAACAATTACAACTCTGCCAGGGATTACTTTAATACCAAAAGCATACTGCCTCACTTTATAGAAAGAGATTACTCTGTTGTCAAACAACAAAGGTTGTGCTGGTCTATTTTTAAACTTTTTTTAAGTGCACTTTTTTGCCTTACTGACAGGCAGTCCTGAAATAAGACATCCTTTTTGAGGGAGGGGTTGGGGGGGATGGTGGTAGGGAAATAGAGAAAAGGAGAGAAAGGTGGAGTTTGCCTCTGGTTTCACAGTTCATTTTATTTATAAAGCTCTGCCAGCTTTGCTTAACTGTTTCTATCCTGCTTTTTGTTAAGAAACCAAAAAGGAGGAGTGGAGGAAAAAAGAGAAATATGATATGAATCTGATAAGGAAAAACAATTAGACACTGATATACAAATGAGATATTATTTAAATTGATGTAGGTCTAGAGGGGAAAAAATATGAGAAGATCTGTAGGAGAAAGAAAAAATATCTGTAAGCTCCAAAAAGCAGGACAGCTAGTCTTTGATTAAAACACTCAGCAGCATGCCAGGGAGAGCAAGACGAAAACCTAAGTGATAATTTTTATGTTTATTGTGTCTGAAATGAAATGAGAAGGAACAAGCAAGTTAGCACTGGGAAGAGACAGGGGACAATAAAAGAATAAAGTTGTGACTTTCGGCAGAAGACACAGGAAGGTAGCTGGAAGTCTTTCACAGTGGACTTAAAATCGCCTCTGCATTTTATACACACATACAAAGAATTTCTCCAAAAGTTATTGAAAGATGCCAGCAAGTGTGAAAGAGAAGCATCCGAGGATGTCTTTCACAGACCCCAGAAAGAGAAATGTTTTTTTTATTTAATTCCAAATTCCTTAGAAGTACAGAAGTCTTACATCTTCCTAAGAGAACACACAGAAACACACCGGCAAGTGACATGCCATGAAACAAAACAAAAAAAGAAGGAGACCTTTGTTGATCCCTGTGCGCTTACACAAATCTTAGTTTGGTTAAGCATCTCAAGACCATTTTCCTGATTTCAGCTGCTTCTCACGGCTGTCTTTCCCTGGGTACCCAGGTGCACAAACGGGATGGTGATCTTCACAAAACATCATCATCCACAACAACAAAAACCTCTCGCTCACACAAAAGCCCACCTTGCAACTGAATGGAATATTAACGACTCCCTAATAGTTGCAGGGCAAAACTGAACACTAACGCAGCTCTTCCTACAGATGGCCCGGGAAGCCGGAGCAGTTCGGGGAGAAACACACCTACTGTATGTGAAAGGCTGGTGCAGATTTTTTTCCTATCAGTCTAACCTTCTGTGTTGATGCATGAATGCTGGTACCCACTTACAGGGATGCCAGATGATCAGTGCAGAATGAAGGTCCCAAGAGAGAGGATCACATGATTCTCTCTGCCCT
The DNA here is from genome assembly GCA_030015415.1 of Cynopterus sphinx. Classification (NCBI taxonomy): domain Eukaryota; kingdom Metazoa; phylum Chordata; class Mammalia; order Chiroptera; family Pteropodidae; genus Cynopterus; species Cynopterus sphinx. The sequence goes on from CM057391.1 coordinate 7,377,034, forward strand.
GTGACGTCACTAGCAGATGGCATGGGTACCAGCTCTGGCAGTTGGCATCAATGTCACTTTTTAGAGATCAATGAGATAGTGCAGATACACACAGATCTAGAGACTCCAGGAGACGATGCGACACTCAGCCTGAAAAGATTTGGAAGATCCAAAATGAAAACTGATTATTGAATGAAATTAAAACCTAAGGTAATATAAATAAAGATATACTTCAATTGATACTGGCTTTGCATGCAAGTGTTTAAAGATACAGTGTCACTGTCTTATAGTATTTATATGCTCTTTGCCATCTATAACTTCTTATCATATTTCATTCTTATGATGCAATTATCACATACTTTCACTGCTATTATGTAACACTGCAAGTATGTGGACATTAGTAAGAGTTTGCGTGTGTGTGTGTGTGTGTGTGTGTGTGTGTGTGTCAGGGGGCTGGAGATTATTAAATTGAAAAGTCTCTGTTTTAACGTGCTTATTTGTTTGAAGACTTGAGCTGAAAATACTTGCTGTTTCACCAAAACGAAAGCCAAAATTGCATTTGAAACACAAATTATTTTTCCCTTTCATTCGGGATTCTGAACACACATGCACAATTGCAGTCAGAATCCTTGGACCGTTCCTGTCAGATATTAGCTGGAGGGAGACTTCCGTGGCTCGTAGAACAAAAACACTATGAGAGTGTTTTTTTTGTCCAGGATAATTTGAACAGCAGTAAACAGACAAGTACACGTAGGGAAAAAATGTCCATGTACAAGCAGTCTCAACATTTCCTTTGATTTACAAAAATGTCAGTGATTTTTATTCTTTTAATTTATTTATGGAGCTTATTCCAAATTAGCCTAATCTTCCCCTACCTCTTTTTGTGTGTGCGTGTGTGATTGTAGGAAAGCTGGGAAAGTAGTGCTCGTTTACAGTTTTTTTGCTGATCAGAAAGAAATCAGTTTTAAAATTGGCTCTGATTAATTTTTCTTTAAATGTGTATATTCCAACAGCCACTTTTCTAAATCCACAGTTACACGATACAGCAAATAAAGTTAAAAATTTTCTAAAAAAATAAAAAATAAAAAAAATTGTCAGCTAATGGAGAGATAACACTTTTTATTTAAAAAACTGGTGTCTCTTCTCGTTTTCTACTCAGGAGAATGGGAACTAATGAAATTCTGCATTGCTTATCACGTTTTGCATTTGCTTGAATCCTATAGTCCATTTTGTGTATTTAAAAACCAGTAAAAAAAAAAATCAAAGAGAAATGGAGACGGTGGGGGTGTTACAATAAATGCTTCGTGTTTTATTTTCCTTTGATAATTTCCCTGTATAAATTAATACTATTGCATGTGTAAATGTTTGTTATAATTACTAGTCTGCCCAAACTCAAAAATTATATTTAATGTAAAAAACCTTAGTCCGGGAATCAGTCTTTTTTGCACATGTTCTTGTATTTTGATGATTAAGTCATTCAATATGTTTTAAGTGTGTATCAACTTTAAAAATGAAAACACTTTAAATATTGTGCTGGCGTTTTTTCAGGTAATTTAAGCTTAGAGAACCATGTTAACACTACCGTTTGATGAGTCTGTTGTAATGCCAGAATCCCAGATGTGCAGAAAGTTTTCTAGAGAATGTGAGGACCAGAAGCAAATTAAGAAACCGGAAAGCTTTTCCAAACAGATCGTCCTTCGAGGCAAGAGCGTCAAAAGGACCCCTGGAGAAGAAACTGAGAAAGAGGAGGAGGAGGAAGACAGGGAAGAGGAAGATGAAAATGGGTTGCCCAGGAGGAGGGGTCTTAGGAAAAAAAAGACCACCAAGCTCCGACTGGAGAGGGTCAAGTTCAGGAGACAGGAAGCTAATGCTCGGGAGAGGAACAGGATGCATGGCCTCAATGACGCTCTGGACAATTTAAGAAAAGTGGTCCCTTGTTACTCCAAAACCCAAAAACTGTCCAAAATAGAAACTTTACGACTGGCCAAAAACTACATCTGGGCACTTTCGGAAATCCTGAGAATCGGCAAGAGACCTGATCTGCTCACGTTCGTCCAAAACTTATGCAAGGGTCTTTCCCAGCCAACCACAAACTTGGTGGCAGGCTGCTTGCAGCTCAACGCCAGGAGTTTCCTGATGGGTCAGGGTGGGGAGGCCGCGCATCACACGAGGTCACCCTACTCTACTTTCTACCCACCCTACCACAGCCCTGAGCTCACCACTCCCCCGGGGCATGGAACTCTTGATAACTCTAAGTCCATGAAACCCTACAATTATTGCAGTGCGTATGAATCCTTCTATGAAAGCACTTCCCCTGAGTGTGCCAGCCCTCAGTTTGAAGGTCCCTTAAGTCCTCCCCCAATTAACTATAATGGGATATTTTCCCTGAAGCAAGAAGAAACCTTGGACTATGGCAAAAATTACAATTACGGCATGCATTACTGTGCAGTGCCACCCAGGGGTCCCCTTGGGCAGGGTGCCATGTTCAGGTTGCCCACCGACAGCCACTTCCCTTATGACTTACATCTGCGCGGCCAATCTCTCACCATGCAAGATGAATTAAACGCAGTTTTTCATAATTAATGAGGAAAATGAAAATAAACAGTGGTCATTCACCTCCCCCCGTCTAATTAAGACAAAGCAGGTGCTTGTGGGCTGAGTAATTGGCACAACTCTATCTAAGGTGTTTACTAGTTCTTGAAGTGTGTTTCAACTATTGTGAGAATTTTCTATGTAATAATAAATCTCTTTTCGTATGAGAACTTCTTTTCCTTTCCTTTTGTCTGTAAAGCACTGTGATTCTGATTCTACTGGAAGGATTTTTTTTTCTTGCTTTCTTTTCTTTTAAATTCACTCGATTTATTTGAACGAGGTGTCTAAGATTATACTGTTGAATAAAGACATGCACACAGCATCACTCAATGTCTAGTTCAGTTGTACAGTAATGATAACAATGCATGTTGTTAAAATCAGATGAATAAAATGATGTGTTTATAATGATTAGGAATTATATATTATGTATCTCTGAAAATTTGGAAATTTAAAATAGCAAGAATAGCACTAAGCTGACAATGATATTGGAAGGTGCATTTGAGGATGTGCAACAATATAAAAAGCTATGCAATTTTTTTAAAATTAAGGACAACTCTAAATGCGTTCAGTGGGTAACTACTCCTCTTCCAGTATTTGCAGATGGGGCAACATGATGTTTGGGTAGGTGGTGTCATAATTTTGGAACAATTATCTCAATTATAAAGAAAACAATTTCAGCACTGGTTTTGTATTGTTCAGAAATTACCTGTGTAGGTTTATTATCACAATGTATAATTGTTTTTTTCCACCCCACATTTTTTAAGCAATTAAACATAGATGTTTACACTCCTAAAGGACATCGATTAGCTGTGACATTTTTGCATGATACTTATTATTTCCCGGGACACAGCTGCTTTCTGTCTCCAAAACGCCCTTCTCTCATTTCAGAAATATTTCTGGATTTCCAAACCGTAGGAGATAAAACAAATTTCTTAGACAAAACGGCCAAAGCGCTTACAAGAATTTTTTGTTTGTTTTAAGTATCTTCAATGAAAGGAGCGCAGCCCATGAGGGTTCAACACCCTAAGGAAACAATCATAAATCCTGGTAACCTTCAGCCCGAGTCGAAATTCGGTGGCAAATTTCCAGCAAACACCGGAGTGGATGTTAAAGAAATGGAAGGTTCGACTCTGGCGATTTAAAAAAGTCTGGCTGAGTAGAGAGGCTAAATTCTGTGTGATGGAAAGTGTCCCCGACCGAAGGCCACCCCAAACCTGCTCGCACAGGTGAGCGCCTGGGATGCTCGGCATCTCCGAGCCCCGGGCAGAGTGCACACCACGGTGGCGAGGACGTCGCGGCAGGTGTCCTCGCGCGCAGGTTTGCCTCCCGGGGGAGCAGAGGGAACAGCTGCAGAGGAGGCCGGTGAGGGCCGTGGACATGGGGGTCATCGCAGTGGCAGGACGCAGCGGGGTCTGGCCGAGCCCGGGCGGGGACCCCGCGCCACCAGGACGGGCGACCGCGGCGCCCTCGCGCGCCCCGCGCCCAGCGCTCCCGGCGAGGCAGGCTCGACGGCTGCTCACGGGAGACTCGGGTGACTCGCGGGCGCAGGCAGGCCCTCCCCGCCCCCGGCAGGTGTCACAGGGCCACAGGGCACAGGTGCACGGGCGGCAGCGCCCGCGTCCGCCCGCAGCGGGCGCTCTGGGGCCCGGGGACCACGCACCCGGCGAGCGCACTGACCTCCCCGACCCGGTCTGGGGGATGCGCCGGCTCCGGCGACCTTGCCCTGAGCCTGGGAGAAAGCGGCCTCTTGAGGGCGAGGCCCCGAGAGGCGGGACAGAGGGTCACCCTTCGTCCTCCCCGCCGGCCCCAACGGGAGGCGCGGAGGCGGCGCGGCTCGGGTTTGCCCCCATTCGGCTGAGAGTGGCCCCATTCCTGGTCCTCCCGTGGCTCGTGGGAGGCCTGCGCCCCATTCCCCAGGGGGCGACGTCCCTTCAGCTCCCCCACAGCAGCGCCGGGGCCGTGGGTGCACACAGCAGCGGTGCTCGGAGGAGCAGAGGTGCCAACCAGCTCCTGGCGCACGACAAAGGAGGTGACAAACGCGCCCTTTTAAGCGGGGGAGGGGTGCTTGCACCTGTTCAGTCTAATCCCACGAGGGCAGGGGCAAAGGGGTCGTGGAAAGAGGTGCAGGTGTGCCCTCCAGGGGTGGAGAGAAGTGTGCCCAAGCTAGGGAGGCATCTGTCCCCTGTCTGTCGCAGACGCAGGGGTGAACCGGGGTCGCTCCCTCGCAGAGGTGCCCGAAGCCTGCCCTCCCTGGGACTGTGCCCAGGATTGCTGGGCCTCTTCAGGACGCCTCCGACACTGAGTCCCATCCCTGCTTACCCCATCTGAGCCAAGAGCAAGCAGGTCAGGAAGCATCTGGAAGTGGAAGAATATGGCTTGAACAAAATATGTTTTTTAAGTCAGTTCTGTTTAGTCACCAGCAGAATAGGTGTGGTCTCCCCCCCCCCACACACTTGCTTCAAGGTGACCCGCTGCCTGGCTGAGAGCCACGTCGCGCCTGCTCAGTGTCGTGTTGGTCCAGACAGCCTGTGAAACCCGCACAGGCTTCCCGGGGTCACAGATTCATGCTGGAACTAGGGACTGCGACAGGAGATGCATTCCCCCGCTCCCTTCTGGCGACATGGGAGGGCTAAGGAGAAAAGCAGCTGCTGAACCTCTAGGGAAGAAGGAACCGTTCAGGAGCATCTCATCTCAGAGTTTGTTCCCAGGGGGGACTCCAGCAAAAGAATGGGGTTTTCGGGCACAGACCCCCAGAGATTATGGGGTTTCTTCTATGTTTGGATGCACAGATCTGAGGCGTGCCTCCCCCTCAGTGGACCCTTGGAATCCGGGACGCTATGGTGTGTTTGATTAGGGTGCATGGGACTGATTCCTGTGGCTTAATCGTCCTTCAGGTCTCACTGATGACCCGGGCGTGGGCATCTTGGAGCTGGCCTCCTTTACCTCCCTTCCTCAGTCAGGCCCCCCTTTTCCCTGCGGACTGCAATCCCGAGAAATCACACGCCTTTTCATTCATACGCCGACATCACAGATGCCACGCGTTGCAGAATCTTACTTTTAAGGTGTCATTCCAGTGAAGGGGAAACAGTACAGGAGAGAGAGCGGTTCAGGATCAGGAAGGTGTGGAGTCGGGTTCGGGGCAAAGCCCTGCCCTGCCCCTGACCTTCCACGGCAGCCTCCCTGAGATTGTCTAAGGCACCCAAAAGGCTCAAGGTCAGATACCTCAGTTCCTTGCTCTCTGCCCAACCTCATGCTTCCCTCATCTCCAGCAGGAAAGATGAAAGGTCTTTCTCTCTTCTGAACCCTTTTAATTATTATTTCTTTCGAACTGATTAGGCATCTCTTCTTTTGAGCTGAATTATGTGAATCTTATATTTAACTTCTCAAATGTTTGTCTTTTCTTTTTTTAATCAGGATTAAATGTGTGTGTGTGTGTGTGTGTGTGTGTATTCTGTGTAATCGACCTCAACAAAATAAAGACATATTTCTTTTTCTTTCTTATACAGTAAAAAAAGTGATAGAAAGCATAGGACTTGTGTGGCTGTTCAGGGACACCAGAGGCCTAGACTCCCTCACTTTTCTACTCCACTAACCTTAGTATGGGACTTCCATTCTCAAATTCACCTCGTAGCCCCAGATGGTTGCTGACGTTCCAGCCATTGCATACCCATTTCTAATTAAGAAAAATGAAAGGAGATGGCAAAGGGGTGTTCTACCCACCCACTCAGACACCTTTAGAAAATGCTTATGGGAGCCTCGCCCAATGACTTCTACTCATATCTCACTGACTACCTCTAGACTGAAGAGAAGTTGGAAAATATACCCTTTTTCATCAGAGCATATTGCCACCTGGAATAAAATCAGGTCCTGGAAGTAAAGAAGAAGGAGAAAGTAGATAGCGGTTGGGCATCTAGCCATTTCTGCCATGCCTCTCCTTGTGGGCCCTGGATTCTCAAGACTTTGGACCTCCTCTCACCCAGCCTGTGGACTACCTCCGCACACAGCCTTGCACGTCATAGATTCTCAGGAAATTTCTTAATTGTTTTAAAGTCCCTAACGACAGTTCCGGTGGTAAAGGCTGCTCTGGACTACGCTTTCCATCTGTGTGTTAACGGACATGCCGCATACCAGGTTTCAGCGGGACCAGTGCTGCAGGACCGCCCCTCACAGGGTTGTCTTGAATCATCGTGACCTTTGCCTCCCAACGTGTCACTGCCCCTGGCCTCCAACGTGACACTCACCTTCCGCCCATGAAGCTGTCCCCTGCCATACTCAGAAGGTCCAGTCTGTCCAGTCTGCCAGACTAGGGCTTGCCTCAGCTTGTGTTCTTTTGAATACAGTGAACCTCATCTTCACGTACATTTTCCTTCCTAGCGGAGTGTGGCCGGCTTGGCTTAGCTCTCTCCAAGACCAGTGCCTTTAACTTGGCTGCCCACCAATTCCTTTGTCTCCCCTCGGAGATCTTATACTTTCTCCAAGTACTCTTTTTCCTCTTTCTACTATCTCTTTCCCCACTGGCTACATATGTTTGGTTACCCGATGGTCTTAGGCTTCCTCAGATAGTGGATTCTAATAAGGTTTGTTTTTAAGTCTAGTCTTCTGTCCCTCCTGCAAAAGGTATGACCTCAGGCCATACATTTCTTTCTGTGTCATGAAGCCATAGAAGGAGAGGGTTTCATCCACCATTCCTGGGCCACCTGTGCTTTTTCTTCATCATATCCCCATGCCAAGGGTGCTCATGCTGATGCCACCTCCAACAAAGTACTGTGTGGCTGATGATCTGCTCGAGGAGCCCACCTAGTGGCACTGACTTGCCTTTGACCTTCATCATCCTGCAGGAGATCAATACTCTTGAAACTGCCTTCTCTCTCTCTCACCTTTCTCTGAGTCTCTGGCCTATAAGGAAAAACACATTCTTCCTTCAAAGAGACAGCAGAGTGCTTGGGCTCCTGATAAGGGTCTTTCACTTCAATGGCTCAACCTTCTTGGTCCCAGGGCCCCCAGCCACCCCTGAGAGCTGGGTCGTGACAGGTTCAAGCATCACCTCATGCAGTGCTCAAAGCCTCTGCCACATGTCATTTCTTGGGGCCTGTTTCTGACTGCACTGCATCTGATTTCCGTATTTGCAGTGTATCCTCCATCCCCACAGGAGCCCTACTTCTTTGTCAGATTCCCAGTGGAAACTCAAATTAGGAAGAGATTCAAGTTCTTCCTTTACGCTATGTACCAGAGACATAGGAAAAGGAGGGTCTGTACCCTGTACTCTCATGCTAAACTATGTAACACACTCTAACCCAGGCAAAGACCACACTAGATAGCTACGCCTCCTTCCCAAATTAGAGAACCAAAACAGACAACAGCAAAGCCTCTTTCTTCATCCTCAAGGCCCTCCTTGCCTCTCGTCCCTTTTTCCTTCCTAGCCAACGTTTTTTAGTAAGTACTTGGCAGAGAATGTCTCACCTTCTCTAGCACCCTCTCTCCTTGATCTGCTGTAGTCCCCCCTCCGCCTCTACCATTCAGCTGAGGCTGCATATGTTTTATTTACTCTAACCCTTAAGTTTTCATTTAAACAAAGCATAGTGGGTTTTTTTTTAAGTGCATGAAATCACTGATAAAAAAAATTGGAATATCACGTTGGAAAAGTTGGCTAGAGATCTCGTGTGATCCTGGGTGCCAGCTAAGGGGATGCAGATGATCACCAAGGATGTCGGTCTGAGGGCCCAACTTTGTCCAGCTACATCCACTAGCGTTGTGCCCATGAGCAAGTGACACGAATTTGCAGATTCTCAATTTCTGATAAAATAAGGATCCTAAGAAGTGACACAAGCTACTAAAGTCCAATGATTGTCCTTCAGTCCTCATGCCCTTTGCTCCCTCCCTGGCTGCCCTGTCCTCGCAAGCTGCTGTGCATCTCTTCACATTTTGCTTACTCTCTGCTTCTGTCTCCTTTACTAGCTTACCTTTCTCCTCTCGGCTTTCCTCAGGACTCAGCCTTCTGAGGCTCTCTTCATCGTCTTCCAGGTCCCACTTCTGCTTCTCCTGTCCCCTCTACGTGAAGACTCCCCAGTCTGTACTTCAGCCCACCCGATGTCGTCACTCGGAAAGCCCATTGTCCTCGAAAACTCAGTGTGTTTATGATGAAACCCTCTCCACAACACTGCCCCCTCCTGCCATCCTTATCCGGAACACTCCTGCCACTTCTCGTGGATGAACTCTCTGAGCCTTTTTGATTAAATGAATTAATGAGTAGAAGTAGCATTTTGTAGAAAAACTAATATTAAATATTTCTCGTATTCTTTTCTCTTTCTGGCCATTGCCCTTTCTAGTTTCCAAGTTCTGTCAATTTTCCCTTCTCAGTGGTCTCAAGGCCAACGACTCCTGTTCCACCCTGCCTCCTTCCAGCCCATTTCCCAATACCAAATTAATCTTCCTAAACTACTTCAACACGCCAATCCCTTGGAGTAATACCTTTCATGGTTCTCATTTTCCATGTGATAAATGATAACATGCATTTTAATTTTTCATTCATCTAAATCCTTCATGTACAAACTAAAACCAACTGCTGACATCATATAGTGCTTTAGCATTTACATAACATTTTCCACCTACTCACCTATTTAATCCTAAGAAGTTTATCCTGAGGTAATAATTCTTATGATCCTTATTTTACGAGAAACAGAACCACCAAAATCATATCACTTGTCCTTGGGCCCAGCGCTAATGGGCATAGCTGGACAAAGCCAGGCTTCAGACTTTTTTCCCTTAGTTGGCACCCAAGCCTGATGTGTGGAATCTCTAGTTCACTTTTCCAACCTGATATCCCATTTCATTATATCATTGATTTTCACCTATTTTTTTTAAAGCACCAGGACACTTTGTTCAAATAAAATTTTAGAAGTGAGTATACACATGAAAATGCTTCTGCTCCTGGTGAAGACAAGTGCGGGGATTAGGGATCGAGACACCCATCCTACCCAGCTCTGTCACTAAACTACTATTACTCAGACACTACACTAGGTGTGGAGAATATAAAAATGAAAAAGGTGCTGCCCTTTAAAAAGAGGAAAAGATTAAATTAGATGTTATATGCAAATCGCACAGCATGTCTGGCACACAGCACAAGCTAGTTTTCCCTTTTCTATCTCCTTTCATTGTTTATCCAGGGAAGGCCAACAAATTTTAATATTATCCTATATCAAATATAATTAGGAAAAAAGTTGGAGTCAATATAATATAGTTTAACAATTCTTATTTTTTTTTTTTTGACTGTAGATTTTTTCATTCTACTAATTCCTATGGTCAGAAGTCTTTTTACATGGAGCCTAAGAAGACAGGGATGGGGAGGGTTTGGCCATCTGATTTAGCTGTGACCCCCACTCCCACCCCAAATAATAGGGATGAAGCCACTTCTCATGGAAGAGAAAGGAAATAAATACTAATTAATATTTATTGAAAGCATTGCATGGCCCTCACTAGATGCTACTTCTCATTTCATTTTGTGTGTCAGCCCCAACAATGTGGGGAGGTGGGTTTGCTAGGAGAATTCCACTTCACAGACAAAGACTGAGGTTCAGAGCAGTGAGGCAACTTGTCTGAGCTCATTTATTGCCCAAGAGCAAGAAAGGGCAGATCTGGAATTCAATCCCTGTCGGCCTGACCGGAAGCCTAACAGCTCCCCACTAACCTCGTTCTGCCTCGGAGGACTACAGTAGTTCACATTAAACGAGGCTTCCTCAAGGCGGGTGTCACCTAAGCACCTCACGTGTACTTTCTCATTTAATCTTCCTAACAACCTGTGGGATACTTAGGATGATCAGCCCCCTCTGGAAACTGAGGCACAGAAACTAGCCCAGGGCCATGACAAGCAGTGGGATGAAAGTGCAAGCCAAGGGACTCTGCCTCCAGAACCCATGCTCTCCCCTACACTAAACAGCAACACTGTAAGACAACCAACCACCATTTTCAAAGTTTTGCACTGACGTGAAAGCACAATTGTTTTCGATTCGACAGGGGAGAGAAAATGATCAGTTACATGATAAAGACAAATCACCTACAAAGCAGGGGGAAAAAGTACTTGCAGCAATCCCATTCCCTCCTGGCCCTGGTAGGGTGACAACTGCTACCAGATGACAACACGCCCACTGTTTGTCAACGGAGTCATCCAGTTTGAGCGAAATTATTCTCTCTCAAAAATGTGGTGTTAGGGGAGACAGTAAATGAACTCTTAAGCTTTTGAAATGATAATCTAACATTACTTAAAAGTCTACAGATTTGTTCCTAAATATATGTAAGTCTTAACAGCGAACACGATGCTTGGTTGTTAAAAAGTAATTCTGGAGACATTAGCAGCTACAAAATTAATATAATTCATTTATTACTAACAGCCACAAATCAAGATGCTGTTAACACTGCTACATGCAATTTAATATGCACAGTAAGTTTCCACATGGCTTCAATTTTGGGTCCCTGGTCACTCCAGTCAATCGTTTATGGTGTGGTCCAGCATGCTAGACAGAGGGCGCTGGGCCTAACCAAAGTGTGAAGCATTGGTTTTCAAAGCATGGAGTTAAAGTTTTGATTGACTTCTTATTTCTATCATATTAAATAAATACATTGTGGAATCTATAGGTTTATAATTATATAAAATATTTAGTGATGAAGAAAAACAAAAAACACCGAAACTCTAATACTAGCCCGGACTCCTTAATTTTTTCAGTCTCCAATTTCTTCTCCTTTTCACTGTTTTTCCTTAGAAGATGAAGGAGGGGCAGAAACACACAAATGCACACACACACACACACACAGACACACACCAATGTGATCTATTGAAGAAAGATGAGATTAAAAAACATTATTCTGAGTTATCCGGCCAGAATAACGGGTTCTTTGTGTTTCATAGCTGGATTCCATGTCTCCATTAAAAGTAGTTCAAGTTCCCTAATGAAATGAGACACACAACTTGCCTCATCCTAGATGAGAAATAAATGTAGTAATTGCACCTTGTGTCTCAGGCCTACAAGAGAACAATAAGCCTAAAGAACGGAAAACACGCCTCTCACCTGTGTTTTCCTAAAGTGTTTAGTTTTCATGGGAACTTGTATCTCCTCAACTGTGGCCTTGGAGTCCCTCACTGTGTTTCGTGGTGGCAACTGCTTTTCTCCTTTGCCATTTCCACCGTGAAGGCTGGTTGAATTGACTAAAAACTCAAACCACTTTTCTTCTAGAACTTGTCCTAGAAAGGATCTTTTCGCCAATCACGATGAAGCCTGTGGTTAACACACGACATTTCACTCGATAAGTCTTGCCAGATTCTTTGTTACTGCCACTTTCAAAAGTTAAACTGGCAAAGGAAAGCTATCACTCAGGAAAAGATTAGTCACAGAGATGTAGCGATTTAGCAATTGTGCCTTTCTCCTTCCGTTATACATACAGGAAGGGCGGTTGATGGAGGGGGAAGGAAGACGAGAGATGAGAATACGGGAAGGCTGTAGAAGCATTTGCTGATTCGTACCAGACAGCAATGCCCTCCCGAGAGACAGGAGCAAGGCTGGGTGAGGGAAACCACCCCAGAAGGTGTCTATTCTCAAACTGAGATGAAGATGCGCAACTCTGTGCAAGTCTGCCACATTTTAGGGTCAGAAAGTAGATTAATTAGAAAAAAATCATTCTCTAAATTTCAGTGAAGAAAATTAGAAAGCTAACACTTATAGCTATTAATGGACAGTGTGAAAAGAACCAAACTATACCCAAGAATTTATTTCAAAGCTTGTAATAATGATACCCTCCATGTAAATGATACCTTTAAGTGTTATTTCACATGGATTATCACACACACACACACACACACACACACACACACACACACACACACCCTCTTGACATCTTGTAGCAAATAAATGTCTAGTCTCAGATATGGAAAAGCGGAGAAGTTAGGTGACTCACCCACAGTCACACTGTTATCGCAAGTGGCAGAATTTAAATTAGATCCAACTCTGAAAAACCAGTTCTACGGCCCTTCCATAGCATCGTTCAATGCCTAAAGTTACTGGTAATGTCTGAAGTTACTTGTTTTAATAAAGGAATGGCAAAATTTTGCTTTAAGGATGAGAGAGGTATGGCTTGTCTATTTCCTAGAAGCACTGTGCCATAATATTATTTGTTTCATTTTTAAGGATTGAATACACTTCATTGAAAGTTTTACTACAAGCCTGAATGCATAAAATGTTTGCAAACTGAAAATCTATCAATTTGAATATAGTCTCCAAACCATGGAAAATGGTATGCCCTGGTAGGAAACCTGTAGAGCCACCGGGAGGTCCTGGTGACCTATTGTTGGTGCTGGGAAAAGTCAGTACTTAAGAAAACCTTAGAAGAAAAGAAATATGAGAAAGAATATTTGAATCACAGATTCCCTGGGTCCTCCCCAATCTGAACAAGCATGGCTCATGTCTCACTCTTGACTTTCTGGGGTATTTACTCCATCACCTGCTTGCATTATATTTATTTTCTTTATGAACTTTAATAATGCTAGTTTGTCCACGTGAAACCACAAGCTCTATCAGACTGTAAAGCTTGGTCATGTTGTTGGCTCACACAGCATTCAGCACCTCACGCAACGCAGGGTCCTGCACACAGCAGGGGCTCGACACACGTTTGTTGAACTGAATTCATTTATATCATATCCAGAAAGTACCCTATGTGTTTACCAAGTGCTATTCCTGGTGTCGAAGATGGAAATGAGTCTGATTTGTGTTTAGTATCCGTATGAAATGCTAATTTCTTGCCTGGTTTCTGAGTACCAGGTATCTGGGTCACCAGATACTTGGTGCAAAACAGCACCCCACCACCTGAAGAAAAAATAACTGCATTTCGTGTGTGTTATTTTCTCCAGGGGTGTCCCAGCAGGAAGCAGAATCTCTTTTAATGTTTTTAAATATGTTTAGAAAGAGCAGGCAGAGCCCCTTTAAGAAATCACTTATGCCAAAAGGTTGGTCAGAGGTCAGGCTATCAAACTACAAGCTCAGTACAAAGTACTAGTGAGTATACTTTCCTAGCTGTTTTTTAGTGGAAGAAAAAGACTCAGCTTCCAAGGGCAGAAAGCTAGGCAGGGAAATAATGAGGTGGAGGAAGATGACTCCCTTCTGATTGGAAAAGGATCATTAGGAGGGCATCGCACTGCGAAGCCCTGGTGGAGCTCTGATCTCTCCCCTCCAGCTTTTCCTGAGCAATGTGGGGCAGAAGACCACGTGGATCAGAAAGCTGAGCCCGATTCCTCTGTTAGCAGGGAGATGGGGGTGCGGTTGGGTAGAGCAGAGCACTGGAGAACAAACGAGAGAGGGAAATGAGACCAAAGGTGGCAGTTCCCATCAACACCAAGGATTGCTGTCCCGGTTGTCCTAAAACCCAGGTGTTCAGGACCACCTCTTAGCATTTCAAACTCCACCTGCTTCTGTCCCAGCCTATGCAGGACTCAGAATCAAGGTTAAATTAAGAGGGGACTGGTGGCAGGTACTTGACAACAGTTGAAGAATAGTGCAAAGAAGGTATGTAGCTGTTTACACGATTATCGTCTTAATAATACGTCCTAATTGTATCCATCATCCTCTCAGTGTTATATAACACAACCAACAGTGCTTAGCATTTTAAAAGCTGTGGGATAAAAACCCACTGCTCTGCTTTGTGTTACTGTCCTCTTTTCCCTAAGAGAATCATTTCCTTTCCTCCAAAAATGATTTCTTTTTACTAATATTGTGGCTTCTGGTCATGTGACTATAAGCAGATGGATTGCTCACCCACCAACTGAAGGTGGCCTTACTCTGTGACATCTCTGTGCTTTGTCCCATTCCCCATGAGCAGCATTCGGGGCCTATGGTTTATCATTCCTAACCATGGTGACCATTCACTTATCACCATGAGCAATGAGCTGAGCTTCTACTTGCTCGGGCCCCCCCAGTAGTGTCCTGCTGTACCGGGTGCATTCTCCAGGAGCCAGGATGGTGCCTCCCCTGTCTCACAGGCTTGGGGAGCTTGAGAATCTTGAATGCTTCTGCTGAGGTCCCTTCGACTCTCCTTCCGAGAGTTCAAAGATTTTTAGCAGACAGATGTCTTGGTGGACTTTCCTGACACACCAGAGTTCCTAAACTGGGTGTCCACATTAGGCTTTAAAGTTTTGTTTGCTTGTGTTAACATTTGACAAATTTTTCATGTTAGTTCTGATAATACAAGTATTGCACATTCATCTAAGAATATCCAAGTGATAAATCTAGCTGACTGTTAAATAAATTTTGTCCTAGCCTCCTCTCTTGACAAATATGCCTGTGTCATGAATGGGAAGGCCTGGTCCAAACTGGGAACAACCTGACCCCTTGGAGTTTCTCCCTGGCCCCTGGCAGTGTGGGGAAACCCGCTCCCAGGGGCTAGCCTGACCACCTTTTCTTCCTACCCCTGAATCTGCTTGGCCATCACTTGAGCCTGAGTAAGCAAGGTCCATGCTGTGAGGACTGAGCCAGTGGCTCAGCATCCCACGAAGCAGGTTCAAAGCCCTTTGAGAAGGGAACTCTGGGCCCCAGACACATGGAGCTTGGGCCAGGACGAATCTGAAGACTCAAGGCGGGCGTCTGCCTTTGGCCCTCTGCACCTCTGCCTTTCTCTCTCTCATATGGCCACTCTTACAGATGGAACTTTTGGTTCTGTCTAAGGGAAGCTGACTTGGAGATATATTTATTTAAGGTTACGGGGTTCTCAGTCATTCCATACTATATTGCTGGCTCTCTGGGTGCAGGGATGGCTTCTTGGAATAGTTTTACAATCCAAGAGTGCAGATTTAACCTTAACCTGAGAAACGAAGGTGCAGCACCCAAGGTCGTGTTACCACAGAGTGTGTCCTATTCTCAGCATTGTGCCAATTGGGGAAAAATAAGCCAAAAGCGAGCCAGTGGGAAAGCCCCCCAAGTAGTAGGTATGTGTAATCATAAGTGTAACTTGTGGTCTTATCCAGGTCTGCCCGAATGAAAGTTGTCCCATCAGGAACGTACCTGATGAAGGCAGCATACCCAGGTACCCTACGTTCCTCCTCTAAGTGTAGGGGGAAAGAGTATTTTTAAATTGTCAACCAGTCAACTGTTAAAGTATTATCTACGTGTGTGTGTACATTTTTGGATTTCTTAATGTTGATATTATCTTCCAGCTTTAAAAAAAATCTGTAATGTGTTGTGATTTCTTTTCTCATTGTACATAAATACTTATTTTGGACCTAATTTTGTATTTTTCATTTTGCATCCTTTTTGTTAAAGGTCTTCTGTCCAACCCCCACCCCAATCATATACGCTCCAGGAACCATCAACCGAGGTCTGCCCCTGGGTCCAGGGTTGGAACAGATTGAGCAAAGGGGAGCAGTCCCAGGCCTTGCAGATGAGATTAAGGTCCCGAAAAGCAAAGTCAGAACCATAGCATTTAAAGGGATAGAGTAGGTATTCTTTAAGTCAGATGAGAAGGGATGAACACTAAGGATAAGCAGATTAAGAAAAGGAAAACGTCACTATAAACTAAACTAATATTTGACTTACAGGAAGTTTAATAGAAATGTGCTTTATTTTCTTTCAAGTCCGTACATGAACAGAATTAGTTCCACAAAATAAAGCAAGGGGTCACATAAACATAGGCTCTAGATTTACTCTACTCGGATGCACATCCTGGCTCCCTCGCTTATCGCCTGTGTGGTCTTGGTCAGGTGACTAACTCTCTCTGACCCTCAGTTTTCTCGCTTCTATATTTCACCCAAGAGTAGGATCTGCCCCACGGTGCTGATGTGAGGACTGAATGGGACGATGCATGTAAAATTCTGAAACCAGTGCCTGACTCAGAATCAGTGCTGAATTCATGTTAGCTCTGACTTGCTAATCAAACGCCTTCCATCTAGATCATGATAACACTAACTTCAACCACGGCGGGGTGAATTCTTACAAAACCTGAGTCAGAGGGTAGCCAGCTAGGTTTGGCTGGACAAATTGTTTCATCTCTAGCCCAGTCACACTGTGGCAGAGATTCTGACAGGTCGTGCCATGTTCGGCTGATGGGAGAACATGGTAAGAAGGAGACTAAATTAGTCATGAGCGTAGCGAGAGATTGATATCATCTGTAACCCTCTAGGACTTCGCTGCATTGCCTTGCTGACCAATTTAAAGCACAGCATTTGTTCTCTCGGTCAGATGTGTGAATTCTACATTTCCACTGAGCGACTTCCATCCACTTGACAAAATATGGAAAAGAATGACAGAAAACAGAATAAATCGCTAAGCGATTCATGGCCATGGCAAAAAAAAACTGAAATAGATTTTTCATATGATCATAGTATAGGATTCCAAGCGTGATAACTGATATTTACAAATATATTTAAGAATTCTGTGCTCCAACTCAATTCTATTGCAAATTAGCAAGTTGTAGTAAGAAAACATTAGCATTTCTTCTCTTTATTTCTACAACACCTTCCTTCACTTGAAAAATTCGCTTTGGGCCCATGATAATGATGTTTTAGAAAAAGAAACGATGAATGCCGGCATTAAGCAAAAGGCTCAGAATTTTTCAGCCATAGACTCAATGATTATCTAGAGAATAATGTGTGATATTCACTGCACAAAGACTTCTTTAAGAGACTATTAGCACCATAAGCTCTTGTGGATTTTTTAAAACAATAATTGTCTAGTAAAATACAAAAGAAATTAACAGAAGTGATTTAAACCACATTCAAAAATAAAAAAGAGACCAGAATTGGATCGTTCTTAATGTGCCTCATACCCCATAATAGTCTTTAATAAAAAGTAGCATTTTCATTAATATTAAGTCAAAAAATGTGGACTGGATGGGCACTTCCACTGCTAATTAAAGGCCCCTAATATTTTATGTGATTAATACTATTTCATTAAACATGTGTTTTCAGGCCACAGGGCACAAGTGTGGAAAGTCCTACAGTTAAATTGTGTTTTAAGTTACAGGTTAGTTATAACTGAGCCAGAAATAATTACTATAATAAAGAACAAAGGAAGACTTCATGTTCAGCATGGCTGGGGTCATGGGTTGCCAGCACTCTCTCCCAAAATTCCATTAAAATTAAGGAAGAGATTAAAAAATTAAATACACAGCAGCACTCGAAAGCTGGAAAGTATAGCCTCAGCAGGTCAGAACAGAGAAAACTTTCTCAAATATATAACAGAGAGAAAATACAATGGAAAAACCTACAACTGCCTCAAATCAAAGAAAGAACTTGCTGCGTTCAGGTGAGTTTTCCCAACAGGAACTCTAATAGCACCAAACTCAGAAGCAGCAGAGTCTGGGAGGAGAAAGACAAGAGAGACTGGCGAGTTAAGGAATGAAGTGGCAGCATAAAAGTTAGGGCAGTTCCATTACGTGTGCTTCTGGATTTGGTGTTTGGCGATGGATTACATTCTGGACTGCTCCCCGATTTCAGAATTCCGACGTGAGAGACGTAACAATTGATATGGGGCAGGAGAAGCAAGCAAACGTATGATCACTAAGAAATTGGTCTCCATAACCAGACAAAAAATCACCTGTACCCTGGGAAAGAAAGCCTGTCCTGTCTACGCATCCTCTTCTACCCCCAGCCAGCAGAAGCAGGGCTTTCTAATCAGAATGCCAATTTATGGACAGACAGGAAGTTTCAACTAAGCTGAGGAAATAACCCTTCCTAACGATATTGTTTAAATTAGATCCTCATCTGTAATATGAACAGACCTCAAAGAATTACCAAACATCCAAGAAAAACTCCAGCCTAGAAAAGACGTAATACTAAGCAAACAGAAGAACTATATCCAGAGAGCACAGAATTAAATTAACACTGACAACAAAGTCTTAAATTAAGTACATTATTCTCCAAGAGATTTGTAAAACTATCATATTCATAATTTTCTTTTTAAATAGCAGGCTGCTATAAAAAAAAAAAAATAAGCCGTGAGAGCTCTTATCAGTTAAAGACAGATTGTTGTAAAACATAGATAATCTGAAGTGCAAAATGTACAGCATCGAATATCAAAATAGAAGTCTGAAACAATGTACCAACAGCGAGTCACCTTTTCTTCTATTAGGACAGAAATAGCACAGGAGAGCACAGGATGGGTTCAGGGAAAGGAATCATTTCGTCTGGCTACATGACCGTTATGAGCAGCAAGAGGGGTGGGCAGGACGTGTGGATTAGGGGATGGATGGCCAGGGAGAAACTAAAGTTGTCCCAGGGCTGGCGAAGAGTCAGTCCCCGGATAACGTGGCAACAGAGGGAGCAGGTCCAAGGCAGCCGACTGGTTCAGCCTCAGCTGCCTTTATCTTCCTCTCACTCTGTTGAGAGCTAATCCCGGGAGAGCCGACAAATACAACAGAAAACATCTGGCTGGATATTCTGAGGGTAGTAGGAGCAAGAGCAAACGGCTTTCTGGCAGCTGCAGTTCTCTGCAGGTAAGGAGTTCAGACCCAGAGAGGCTGCAGGCCCACATGGAAGGCATGTCCCAATCCTGAGCTTGGAAGCTAACTAGCCACAGGCAAGAGGCTACTAGCCTGGATTTAAATAGACCCAAGGCAGACTTCAAATAAACCTATTTTTTAAAAACTTTGATCGATGTCGTGTTTCCGGGAGGGAAACTTATCCTGGGAAGTCTGCGAGAGCTGTGTAGACAACAGAGGCCGCTTTTACACTTGTGTCATGGTGAACACAGGTACAGTCAGTGCTGTGCTTGCAAACGAGTAACAACCAGCTCTGCCGGGGGTGGCGGGGTGGGGAGCCTTGATGGTAGCATTTACCAATTGTTTTGCACTGTAAATAGTCCCACTATGGCCAAGGTCAAACTGTCAATGTCATGCCCTTGTGCGTGGTGTTGGGAAGAGATGCCCAGCCAGATCCATACCCCACTGCATACAGGTCACAACCACGCTGACACTGGGCCTTCCAGCACAAGTCCCATGCATGACTTGCTGTGATTTTTCCGACCCTACGTGAGCTTTCAAAAAAAGTCACAAACACTGAAAAATTATTTATTTTTCACTCTTTTGAAGTTCGGCCAGCTTCCTGTCAGCATAGTTTAAAATTTACCTCCTTTACCACTAGAATGAAACTTAATCATTTAAACAGGTATTTAGGCGAGAAGATAGATGTCTACGAGATGGATCCACAGAAAACCAATCCAGGAACTTACTAAAATGACACAAAATAGAGGCGGAAAAAATTCCCCTCTGCTTCTAAAAAGCCAGAGACAAATCTGGACTCTATTCCACTATTTTCCCAGAGCTCGAAAGAAAATAACTAGTTCATAAATTCCATCAGGAGCTTGGGGATTTTTGATGTAATGAGTTTTACAGTTTCAGAGGAGAATGCTTTGCTAATAATTATGTAACAGTAATTAAATCTGAAAAAGGCTGTACTCTAACTATGTTGATTTATTGCAGCTCCTACAAAGTACTCCTCCAGCGTGCATTCGAGTGTGCACTGCCTCCCTTTAGTTTTCTTTAAATTCTCACAGAGCACTGGGTCACAGATGGTCTGAGCTGCTATATTTTCCCTATTAAATTCCTAATAATCTTTTTCTGAGGCTGAGTCATGGAAGCCTGGGGATTTCTCATTTTAATTAGAAGGTTTAAGGAGCTAACTCTGTTTGAAATTTTCTCCTAAGAGAGATGGGTGCAGGTGATCCCATTCAGAAGAATGACACAGTACCGTGGCCAGGACACATTTCCATATTAGATTGCAGCTTGCTTGGCTCAGCTCCTGTTTCTGAGGTTGATGATGCATTGTCTGAATCTGAGGAACAAACTTTGGCAAATAAGGTTATTTGGGGATTATTCTTTTTGGGGACATATTTTGACATTTGGTTCCCATCCCTGCTTTGCATATAGAGCGGTGATTCAGGGTTGTGAATTATTCGTTACTCGAAATAAAGTTTTTTAAATCCTATCAATCTGAGCCAAAGTCACCAGGGAACAGATTTAGAGAACATTCGTCCGTCTTTATTTCTATAGTTTTCTCCCTTTGGTCTCCTCAGACTTAACTTCGAAATCTTCTAAGGTTTGGGACAACCTCATACAACATGTAGCCTTTTGTGTTTAGTTTTACCGGCAAAAAAGTGTAAAAAAAATGTATATGAACAGACAGGACAAACTTTTTAGAATAATACCAGTAGTATTATTGGGTATTGGGTATACCCAGAGAGGAACTGTCATGATGA
The DNA here is from genome assembly GCA_030015415.1 of Cynopterus sphinx. Classification (NCBI taxonomy): domain Eukaryota; kingdom Metazoa; phylum Chordata; class Mammalia; order Chiroptera; family Pteropodidae; genus Cynopterus; species Cynopterus sphinx. The sequence goes on from CM057391.1 coordinate 7,397,826, forward strand.
CCCATATAGCTGACATCAGATGACCTTACGGAGTTCACCAATGAGTTGGATCATTTGTAGAAAGCCTGCTGGGTAAGATGAAGTATGTGCAGCGAGGCGCAGTTCCCTTGATATTATAATGTACAAAAACAAAAATGCTTCTTCTAAGACAGCTGTTCAAGTTTCGTCTGCCCCGATCCCAAGGCTGGTCTCTCCGCTTTTGTAAAATAACGAGCACCTCACGCTTTGAATGTGGCACACCCCAGAGAGGTCAAACTGGACTGCAGCTACCCCTGTACGCCCCTGCGGTTCCCACATGCACACGTGTTTCTGAGCCGACAGCAACTGCATTTCACAAAACCGAAAAGTATAAGCAGAACGAAGGCACTGTTGAAAAAATAGATTTTGTAAATGTAGAATGCTGGCTTTTACGTTAAGGGAGATCACCAGAAAAGACTTCTTCACCCTTTTACATCAAAATGGTGCTCTGTGTTCTGTCTGTATTGTTTAATTCTCCACCCCTTCAGGTTCGGCTAAATGAGTGATTTTAAGGTTTGAGAAATATCGTCCTTCAGTTATTACTAATATCTGATGATTATTTTTATGGCTTCATATTTTTCACAGCAATTAATTAGGTTTCTCGGGACTGATCCTAGTCTTTATAGTCATAATTTTAAATGTAAATATATATATTTATATTTATATTTATATATTTATATTTACATTTACATTACATTTATATTTATATTATTTATATTTATATTTATATTCTCTAGCAATGGAGAATAAAATCTAATACATTTAAATATAGGTATCTCCTACTGAGGTATATATCATTTGCCATGTATTACAATCAAAATTAAATTGAGAAAGGAATGAATAGTTTCCACACTAAATTCTGGGTTACATTGGAAGGTTAAAAAAGTAAAGACATGGGCAGCTTGAGAGTGTTATACTGAAAAAAAATATTTTTTGAAGCTGTTTTTAATCTGTAAGAATAAATTCTCTCTCAGCTGCTTCTGGCCCAAGCTGATGTTTCTAGAATGCTCTGGCTATAGCCATATGCTTCGTGATTGCATTCGTGAAATGTGTGGACAAGGTGGCTGAGGGCTGCCAGACTGGCGCTGTGTGAGCAGGTTGGCCAGCATGACGGGTGTGGATAATACCATAATAATAAGAGAAACGACACCCAGCCTCGTGCGAGAAACCCAACTACATCACTCCAAAGGCTAGATTTAGGAAAGGGGAGCAATCTTTTCATATTTCATTCATAAAATGCCTGGAGAGCAAAGTGAACTCTGTATGAAATGCTCAAATAAAAGTGTATGTGGATAGATGGAGCTGGAAAGAATCACCAAGTGTATATGTTTATGCAAGTTCTAAGATTCACGACCAAAAGCTGACCGATTCCGGATTTCCTCGGACCAGATCGCATAGAGTGAAGGAAGCATCATGCCTGCAACCAACTTCTTGAAGGAGTTAAACAAGAAAATGCCTCCGACTTCTGATTAATGGCTGGGGACATTCCAAGCTGCCTTGCCTACCTCAGCAGTACAGGCCTGGTACGGCAGGGTAATATCTAATAACTAATCTTTGACACAGGAATTAAGTCATTTTACAAGAAAGCAGATCATTAGAAGCCAAATTGAATTATAAGTAATACTATCTCTGTAGAGGATTGTAAATTAATTGGTTTTTAACAATAACATTTCTGTATTTTATTAGAGCAGCGTAAGAATTCGGTGAAGAAACAGGCCAGGTGCTGGTGATGCAAATGAAATAGATGACAGATGGCGAGTGGCACGCTCACTCACTGTGTGTGTGTAATGGATAGAGGTAATCCAATTCCTTTGTGAGTTGGGGACTTTCTTTACATGGAGAACTTTAACGTGGCCTTGCTTACACATCTCTCTGCCTCCGACCGTCAGCACGCACGCACGCACGCACACACACACACACACACACACACACACACACTCGATCGTTCCCTACACATCCCTTCTAATTATAGCCTACGCCGCTATCAGAAGGACGGACTCTAGCCCTATTTACATGGCACCACACACAAATATTCCACCCAATCAGCCTGGATACACTGAACAACAGATTTCTCTGATGAGAACGCCCCACTAAGGAAACAAAGCAAACTGTTTCCGTTACAGAAGTTCCATCCGGGAAGAGGAGAGATGCTTAGACCGGGTGTCTGGGCTCCAGTGGGAAAGAGGGCCTTGGGGCTCATTCGTTACACCGCGTTTTCTAGCGGTATCTAGACAGAGTGATGCCCTTGCTGATGGGTTTGGCCTTCACCTTCAAATAATGGTTCAGGCATCTCTACACGCAAAGAAAATGCTGATGACCCAAGCCAACTATTGAATTTACAGAATATATTATATGTAAACGGCTTTGTCTCCTCTCCTTTCTGGTCCCAAAGAGATCACTTTATTTTACCGCTTCCTCTGATAGGGAAAATACCAAAAATAAACTCAGCTAATTCAAACCACAAATTCACATTCCGTGTGGAACACAGAAAATAATTCCTCTTGGAATCATACCATGTGAACATACGACTCTCTGAGAATTACCTTGAATAATCTCAAATCGATGTTTCCAGCTCCATATTGTTATCCGAGCTTTCTCCCCGCCTTTCTAACTGCTCACCGGACATGTCCGCTGGGATGGTTAGTTAGCTGTCCCTTAACCATCGGTGTGCCCAATATTACATGGATGGTCGCTTTTCCAAAACTAGGTTCATAGGAGAAGTCTCCTTTCTCTGACCTCCCTTTCTCTCAGACTTTAAATTCTGGAACTTTCCTCAACTTTTTTATTCTTCATGTATAGTCAAAACACAAAACCTGTCGCTCTTTCTTCTAAAATGCCCTAACATTTATCGTTGCCTCCCCTGTCCTGTTTCTGGGGTCTAAACAGGGTGTTGCGGCTGGACTACCATATGGTTTCTTCAGACTCTGTCTCTTTTGTCTCCTACTCTCACTGTCCCCGTCGTGTCCCGTCTACTTCTTACATCACTTCCAGGGCTCTCTCTGCCTACCTCGTCTAACCCTTTGCTGGTCCTCAAGTTCCTCCAGCAGGACCAGGTTCCCACTAGCTCGCACAGTGCACTCTTTGCTCCGTGGGGGCCAGCCTCCCGTCATCCGTGCAGTACCATGTGTGTCATGGGTCAGTATCCTATGACCATGCAGCTGCCACGTTCCTTCGACCTCGTGGTCTTCACACATGCATGTCCCTTTGCCTAGAATGATCCCAATCTCTCCCTCTTCCCATAATCTTATCAAGGCCTGTTCCTTCTCTGCAGAGAGTCCCCTGACTACTCCCTAAGCCTCCCGCAGTCAGTAACTTGCTATTTAGTCCATCGTCATTTGATATTTTGAACGGTTCTCTGATTGCTTCACGTGTGATCATCGCATCTGCCCAACTACCCCGGGGGTCTTTTGAGATGAAGGATCACATGTCGCACGTGCCTGTACCCACCCCCATTGGCACATACTGCAGGGCACCTTGAAGTTATCACTCCTACTTTCTCACTGCACAGCGGGTATCAGGCAAAGAGGAAGCCTCTTGCACGCTCCCTCTTCACGGGCACTTTCTCCCCTCTTTTCAGGTCATCGCCCCTTCTTCCTGTGCTCTTGAGACTGGATTCTTACATGGTCTTCTCTGACAAGTGCCAGTACTCTTTAACCATGCTGCTGACTGGGTGCTCTGCCATAGGTAAGCCCCTTTCTGGCTCACCTTGGCCCTGGCACCCCAACTTTGGAGCCCCCACTCTTTCTTCTTTGAGGAATACGCTCAGGTGATCTACCTTTATGAGTGCTGAGCAGTTGTGCGTGCCTAATCAGTGTATGTTCACTGAGGTATTGTTTCTGGGAAAAATACGTTTCTTGCTCTGTGATTTTTCGGCTATGACAGAAATCTACCAGAACATTCTAAATACGCTTTATTTATATATGTGCCTACCAGGCCACCTCCATGCACCAGGCCTTAAATTAGATTCCACGAAGTTAAAATGACATTTGCATTGCAGGATTCTGTGCTTAAGGCAGCAGAAAGCGCTAGAATTTGGCCTGGTGCTACTAATCTTGTGTGGACGCCTCCTGAGGGAATAGTATGTTTTTAGATTGTTTCTGATTTCCTATTAGATGGCATTAAAGGAAGTATGTTATATCCTGAACCTAAAAGGATCAGCTCTTTAATAAACCAAATTGACCTTTCTGCTGTTTTCCCAAGGCGACCAGGGTCCTCCTCCGTGCCTTGAAGCCCCCTTTTTTTCCTCTGGTAACAAATTGATTTTGTGACTGTTTGGTTTGGATTTTTTTTTTTTTTTACATGACAACCACATATATGGGAAATGATCAGAAGTCTTACTTCTGGGCAACTGTGTGTAGCCAGATGAGACGACAAATACAATTTGTTGAATTACAGAGGTAGCTGCTGTTTTGCAGGGGTAGGCGTTCAGCTTCAACATCTCAGCAAAAAGATGATGTCACCAGAGTCATAGGCAAGGGGCAGACCCCCTGTTAAGCAAACAGTCAGAACCGAGAGCCCTGAGTTTATAAAGGTTCCCTTGAAGTCTCATGATTCCAGTTTGAAGCTATACCATTTTCAATAAAACCCTTTTTCTTTTTGTAATATTATTTTATATTTAATTACAGCTGACATTCACTATTATTTTATATTAGTTTCAAGTATGCCTCATAGTGATTAGACATTTCTATAACTTACGAAGTGATCTCCACAATAAGTGTAGCTCCCACCTGGCAGCATACATGGTTAATACAATTATTGACTATCTTCCCCGTGCTGCACATTATATCCCATGAATGCAAAAATCATTTTCTCACTAAAGCTCAATGTTCAGGATAATCAAATATCAGAAGACTTGATGTTTTGGTACCTACTTATCATCGCTGAGTTTATTATGGTGCCTACTTCTGGAAACGGACAGCCTCGTAACCCACGGATGATTCAAACACTAACAATTCTTTGGCATAAAAGAACTAAAGAAGTATTCTAAATGAAAGACTGGTACCCAGTGCTTTAGAGGGGCTGAGCAAGAGCTACTGATACATCGAGAAATAAAGTAGTGGCTTGACTGTTCTGAATCCAAGTCCCCTTCCTCGTGACCAGTCAGAACTTAGATTCTGATTTATTGCAACTGTAATGCTCAGTATTAGCCCCTCAAGCTCTTGCTGAAAATTAAATTTACTTATATCCCTTAGATATCCTCCCTCTCCGCCAATTTTGGCCTTGCTTTTTGCACAGGAGAAATTCTGCAACTGAGTTCCAAAGCCTCTTCTTCCTAATGCATCTGTAAACAGCTGCAGCTCCCTGTTCAATATTGGCTGCAGCTGCCATAATGCCCCAGAAGGACGACCAAATGGAGAGAGCTCCCCTTAATTGCGTTGCCACCCCCGATTGAATTTATGTTTTGTTTTTAAGTAACATTTTGTTGCATTTGCATTCCTGAAATTACCAGGTTACAGTAAACTATATTCCCAAACCAATGTCCCCCCAAAGAAAGAAGACGTGAACTTTATCACCGACAACAAATTCAATTTTCACATTACCTACTGACAAAGATGCTCATGCCAACAACACTTGCGGAATCCTGAAAACTCCGCCAAACGAGAGAAAATCCACAAATCTTAGGTTGTAATGTCTCAGGGTGTTGCTTTCTATTTAACTATTGCTTTCCACCCTGAGGTGAAAACTAGTCTTTACACATTTTGTTTTGGTTTCCAAATCAGATAGGGTGACACAAAGATACTCCCAATTGGAACCCTCCTGCATTGCTGCTGGGAATGTATAATGGTGCGGGCTCTGCGGAAAACAGCTTGGCAGTCTCTCAAAAAGTTACACATAAAATTACCATGTGATCCATCAATTCTACTTGCAGGTATATCCACAAATTGCAAACAGAGACTCAAACGGATATTTGTACACCAATGCTTATAGCAGCATTATTCAAGAGACAAAAGGTAAAAACAACTCAAATGCCCAACAACAGATGGATGAATAAATGAAATGAGGCACATATATGCAATGGAATATTACTCAGTCATAAAAAGGAATGAAATTCTGATACATGCCACAACGTAAATGGACCTTACAAACGTTATGCTAAGTAAAATAAGCCAGACACAAAAGGAAAGATGTTTTTATGATTCCACTTACATGAGGTATCTAAAATAGACAAATTCAGAGAGACAGAAGATAAACTTCATCTAAAAAGTCAAAAAAACTTTTTTAATCCTGAAGTCAAAAAGATAATATTCGATGTTTTCTTCTAACAAAAACGTCTATCACTGTGCCTTTCATATATAAATTTAGTAATTGGATTTTGAACATGGTGAGAGTTAGGATTAAGCTTCATTTTTTTCTGTATAAAAAACACAATTGTTTCCCTACTCATTTATTGAATTCTCTGTCCTTCCCCCCAGTAAAACACTCCTCTGTCCCATATAAAAATTCCATGTGTATGTATGTAGGTCTATTTTGGGTCTCCTTCTTCTGTTCCATTTGTCAGTTCCTCTATTCTGGAATCAATACTATACTGTCTTAATTACTTTTATAATAAGCTTTGATACTAAGTACAGCAAGTTCTTCCTTCCATATCTTCTTCTGTAATATTTGGGTTTTTCTTGACTGTATGATCTTACATGTAAATTTTAGAATCTACTTCTCAGGTTCCATGAAATATACTTTCAAGGGTTTGATTGGAAATTCATTGAATTTATTTGGAATAAATATCTTTACAACACTGAGTTTATTCTATCTCTGAACATAAAGTACCTTAACATTATTAACTTTCTTTAGTGCTTTTAATAATGTTTTATAAATTTCTCTATACAGGTCAGTACACATTTTGCTGGATTTATTCTTATGTTCTTTACATTTGTTGTTATTAGTATAAAAAATTTTTTTTCTTTATGTGCATTTTCTAATTATGGTTAGCATTTATTATTTTTGTATGTTGATCTTAAAGACCACCACTTTGATAATTTTTTTTATTTCTAATAAATTATAGATTATTTGGGGTTTTCTTAAGGAAATGGTTCTATTGTCTATAAATGGTGATGGTTTTGTTTCTTCTTTTCTAATTTTTAAGAGTTTAATTTTTTTTCTCTTACTCTACCAACTAGAACTTCCAAAACAAGATAAAATATAAATCACAAGGATGGACATTATTGTCTCTTCCTGACATAAAGCGACCTCCTTCAAAGATTTTCTTTAAAAAACTAATGTGGTCTGAGGTTTGGAGTAAATCTTCTTTATAGGTTTATGAAGGTTCTCTGGGTTTGCTATGGTTTTGAATTATAAAAAAGTATTGAATTTTATCAATACCATTGCTTTTTCTCCATATATTGAGATGACTATGTTTTCTACTTTAATATAGTAATATGATTTCTGATAATTATTTAGAATGTCTAATATTTTAAAAATTAAAATAACTAGAATAATAATTATAACTCATGTGACTAAAATGTAGAAAGAACTAAAACAACAGCATGCAATTTGGGGAATAAAAAAGCTGTCTCATTACTCCAAAAGTGTTTGGGATCAGAAATACTTAAATCTCATAATATGTACAAGTTAGAAAAGTTTTGTAAAATTTTAAAACTTAAATGACAAACTTAAGAATTATTGAATTATTTTCTTTATGAAATCTTTCAAACTGTGTTTCTTACTGAGGCATAGAGACATAATAATTTTGCATAGAAAAACAAGTTAATACAGAGCTACAAGCCAAGGATATTCTCTGTTAAAAAAGACTTGCATGCCAAAAACCTGGTTTGGACAAACCAACTGTAAAAGACATTTTGGGGACAACTTGGAAATTTTGAAACAAACTAAATATTACATAATATTAGGAAATTTTGTTAATTTTGTCAAATGTGGTAATGATTTTGTGATTATATAGAAACATGAACTCCTTTTTTATAGATGTCTATCAAAGATTTTCTAGGTGAAATGTCATGTCCATCACTAACATAAAAATACTTGGACAGAATAAGAAATTAATGAAGCAAATACAGCAAAATGTTAAAATTATTACAGTTAGGTGCTGGCTACATAATTATTTATTACACTTTTCTATATGCTTGCAATTTTTCATGAGAAAATAAGACAAGATCTTAGGTATTAAGGAATAAGAGAAAATATTGTTCCAGGCAACCCCTGAGACAGCCTGAAGATCCCACCTCTTGGTATTCACACTCTTTTGTGATCCTGGACCCTTGAGAGCTGGCTGGACCTAGTGACTCACTTTCAGTGAATATAATGAGACAAAAATGGTGGAATATCATTTCGGACATGAACTCCCATAAAGTCTCTGGCTTTTGACTCACCACTTCCTTTTTACTCTCTCTTGTTCTCACTCAGCCTCTTGCTTCTCTCTCTGCCCTTTCTCTGAGGGAAAACAGTTGCCATGTTGTGAGCCACCCAATGGAGAGCCCCAAAGGCAAGGAACTGATGCCTGGAGCCCACAGCCAAGGGGAAACTGAGGCCTGACGCTAGCCAGTGAGTGAACTTGGAAGAGGATCTTCCCAGAGTCCAGTGTTGAGATGACCACAGCCCTGCGACTGACTCTGAGCCAGAGGATGAGCTGAGCCATTCTGGATTCCTGACTCACAGAAACGATGATATAGCAAACCGTTGTTTCAAGCGGCTAAGTTTGGGGGTGATTTGGCATGCAGCAGCAGAGAAAGAACACAAATGTTATGAGAAGAAAGGAAGTTAAACACATAACATTGCTAGAGACATTTTGAAACATCATAATTTTAGTGATTATTTTTAATAAGGAGTTCGTTTCTCCTGTTTCAGGAGCTAATAATCAGTATGGTAGGAAAGGGAAGTCTGGCAATAGGAAATGATCCCTAAAATTTAAGAAACACTAGCTACCATTTTGCAAAAAAAAAAATGAATAAATAAAAAATCTATTAATCTATAATTAAATCAACAAGCATTTATAAGACACCTACACTTTGTGCAGCAATGTTTTAGATGATGGAATGGAGGCAACATAATTAAAAGATAGCCCCTGCCATTTATTGAACTAGAGTCTATCGATGCATAAACTACTCACTGAGATTATACAAGGCAGGTTTTGAAGCCATTTTCATTCTTCCAGGCCATCTGGATACCTCGCATGGAAGCTCCAAATGGGCAGCACAGCTTCTAAGATGTGGTTAGCTTACTTCTAGAAATTAGTTTATATAATAGGAGGCGATGCAATTAAACACCCACATCTGTGTAATGTCTGTGTAAGACGGTGGCATAAGCATGGAGGCAGGAGAATTCATTTCCAAACGTCTTTTTAAAATGACCAGGAAAACCTGCACCTATATCAAGAAACAACATTGCTGGCACCTCTGGAAGCCACTTCATGGCCTATTCTAGTTGCTAGCCCACACCTATCAAACTGACCTCAGGCATAAAAGATTGGTTTTGCCTAGCACTGTGCCCAAATGAAATGAATCGTATAGGATGGGTCTTTGTATCTGTCTTCCTTCTCCCACCCTCATTATTATGACATGTGGTGCCTATTTCATCCTTGCTGCATCTGTCAGAAACATAACAAGGAAGGTTAGGCACATTCTAGTCTCCTCCTCTCTCCCTTGCACATCCGGTCTATGTCCAGGTCTCTCAACTCTGACTCCTAGTTATGTTTTCAACTCATCTTTATAATTAAACCTCAGAAAGGGCTCTAATCTCCTCTCACGGGAACTATTAAGATATTCTCTCAACTGGTTTCCCTGCCTCCTTTCCCTTGGTGCCTCCACTCTGGTACTAATTTGATCATTTAAGATGAACGACCCTCTCCTTGACACTCTTCTTAACTTAAAAGTGAAACATCAGGAACCAGGTTCTCAAACATCACCATCTCTTTTTCTTTCTTCCTGCAATATCATTCTTTCTCATTTCAAATGAGGATGATGCTTCACATGGTAGAAAGCACTGTCGGTTACAAGCCCAAAACTCGCCACTTCTCTTCTTCCACTCAGGGGAACTAACTTGTTTCCCTTAGTTCCAGTTTAAAAAAAACATCCTAGGATGCTGATTGGTGTAACTTAGGTCAGGTGACCAACCTTGGCTACCCAGAAAGCACTGGCCTGGCCATGGGAGACCCACTTTAGGGGTGGCATCTCCAAGGCCTTCAACCACACGCTGGGGTTCTGGGCAGGAATATTGAAACTGCATGTTAGTCATATCATAATGACATTTCCAAATGCCAAGGATAAAGGACAACTGCTCCAGAAGAACATTGGGCTAATTACTAGAAGATGGAAGTATGTGCACAGTTATAAGGAAACAGAAGTTTTCTTTCAGAATTCTGTACTCAGACTATTATTCAAACAAGAGGAGTAATGTATGACATTAGCAGATGCTCAGACTCTGAAAATTTTAACAGCTACGTCCATTTTCTGGAAAGAAACTTTTAAGGCCTAGAGAAAATCATGTAGTCAGTCACTCTAATAACAAAAACAAAACAAAACAAAACAAAAAGAATGACGGCAGAGTATGAGAGGGGGAAAGCAAAGCTACAACGATGAACGATACAGCCACAAAAACACACAACTAGGTCTGAACAACTGTGGATAATGAAGTTGTGAAGTTTAAAGCTACTGTTAAGAGAAGAACCTTAAGATAAAGCTACTAAGTCAAAGTGTACTGAAATTAAAATTCTAGAATATTAAAAGAGTTGAGAGCAGGTAGAAGGTAAATAAAAGTGTATTAATATGCTTTTATTTTTGAAGGATGGAGAGTTGTTTTTGTCTGTTCAAAGACAAAGTTAAATTCAAATACACTTGGTCTAAAACTAAAATCAAATTAGCAAACCATAGCCCAAGGGCTTGCTGGCTGTTTTTGTAAATAAAGTTTCATTGGAACCAGGGCTGGGGTTAGCCTAAGGCAGGTGAGAGCCAAGGTGTGAAGTATAGGATTGGATTCTTGTGTTCAATTAAAATTGTCATATGCTGTTCATCATGGTTTTTTCTGCATTAATTTTGATTTTTTAATATATTGCATGAAAATAGTCTTTATTACAATTACTGAGTTTTTGATGCCCTCGTAAATTTTGCATTTAAGGCCCCTCACTCAGCTCACTCTAGTTCTAGTGCTGCATTGAAACTATTTGAGAAAAAAAAAGTAAAACAGAAACTTAGGGAATCCTTTAAAAAATGACTAAAGAGAAAAAATAACAGCAACATACACACTTACATACATGATATATATCTTTATATATCCGGTAGAATTGATAATCAAAATATAACATGTAAAAGCTGATGACAAGAAAGCAGAGGAAAATATTAAGCTCAGAAAAAGAAAACTATTAAATAAAAAGACTATTTTTCATTTATATTATAGGTATTAGTATTTTCTATTTGATGAGCAATATTTATTGATATTTCCATCAAAACGTTATTCTGTATCAAAGAGATACAGAGACATCATTTACCAATCATTATTGCGTTGAAATTTATATACCAGCATCAGCTGAAACACAAAGAAATTTATATCAAATTGAAAATTTATATCAATTGAAAATTGTTCTTATAAAATTAGAAGTTTGTTCAGTCTTTCCTAGGCTCTACATGATCCGTTCCTGAAAACTCATGTTTTGAGACACTCTATGCCAATCACCATCTTCCCTACATTCAAATGTGCCCAACTGCTCCCACGTTGGGGTTTTCTGCTGAGCCATGCCCTCTCCCCTCCTTGACCTGACTAACTTTAGTGATCTTCAAAGACTCAGCCAAAATGTCAGAGTCTCAGGGAGGCTCCTCTCAGTCCCCACAGTAGGATCTGTCACTCTGTCCTCCATCTCGCGACACCTTTTATTCTTTGCCTATGACATGTCTCATACTTTGTAAATATTCAGTCTATAATGAGGGCAGTGGCTGTATATTGTTCACAGCTTTTGAATCAGTGACTAGCATAGCATCTGGCATAGAATATGGGTCCAACCAATTATTTGTTGTTGAATGATTGCAATTAGGTGTTTACTATTGTGTTTTTCACAATTTAATGACGATTCCTATTCTAGTACCACAGAATTTTCATTGCAGTATTTTTGTATCTATTTATAGCTGATAGAGTAAATACCTCCCACTAGTTTTTAAAAGTTCTCTTGACAACTGTCATATATTTTCATATATTTAGAATGAGCTTGTCCAGGTCCAAAGACAAGCAAACAGAAAAGACAGGTGGGATTCTGACTGTACTTATAGTATATGCCTATATTCATCTGGGAAGGACCAGCATTTGCTTTATATTGCTTCCTGTCATAGCAAAGCAGGATGCATTTTCCCCTGCTATGGCATCCCTCAGGACATGTGTGTAGCATTCAGTTGATTGACAAATTTTAGGGGCTTTGGCTATCTTCATAGGGAAGGATTGACAGAGGGAGTCAAACAACCCACAAAAGGAGACAGAGTGGTGAATCATTGCCTCAGAGATCTTTAACTTTCTTCACACTTTCCTAGGAGTTCTCTTGTGAGCTCTTACACCCACATGATCCTCCCCATCACGCATATCCTTAAGCGTGCAAGGATTAGCGGCATCTTGGAACCCAGACACAGCCTCTAATATTCTAAATGTACACACTAGTGACAGAAAATTAAGCACGCTTCACCTTTACCATCTGAAGTCTTATCTACGAAGGAAGGTAAAGGTTCAAGAGTCTGGAGGTAGCTATGTTTTTCTAATAATGAAGATTCTCTAAGTCAATTAGCCAGGAAGAAAAGCAATAAAGGCAAGGCAGATGTCTGGCAGTTCTAAGCATTCTGCCTTAGGACACTGCCAGGAATGAGTTGGGGGAGGGACCAGAGTTTGACAGTTTTCTGGGTTGTTGTTGTTTTTTTGGCTCTTCTGTGCATTTCATTTTGCTATTAGACAACCAATTGTTTAATAATACTATAACCTCAAACTCTCTGTCTCCTGGTCTTACTTTATCCTTTAGAAAAGTTGCATACCACAGTGGAGATTCATGTCACATAAGGGTTGGTTTCCAAAACCAGCATTGGAGATTCCAATTGCTTATAGTCAAAACCATCCTTGAAAATCGTTAAATGTGCCCCTGAGGAGCAGCAATATCTCACAGTAAATTCAACATAGCCAGCTTTTCCTCTGATATTAAAACAGATTGCTCTTTCGTAAGTTGAATACCCAGTAAAGCACTTGGCCTATCTTTGGGGTCTCTACTGCATGAAATATACATATTAAAAAAAAAAAAAGAGGATTTGCAAGACGCAGCAAATTTAAATTAATTTGTATGTGATAAACAGGCACAGGGTATGACTCTACTATATTACACTTCAGGTAGATTTTCTCTTAGTAAATGTGTGCCTAAGAAGTTTATACTTTCTACAGTCATTATGAATGAAATCTTATTTTTTATTTCAATTTCTGGGGGAAGCTATTGATTCTGTGGGGTTTTGTGCTCCACAAATTTAATAAATTTTTCTCACTTTATTAATAGTTTTATGACTGATGCTATTTCCTAAGTGTATAATCACAGAATCCTATCAACAGTTAATAATAGTTTCTCTTGTATTCCAATATTTATTCTGCTCACTTTGTTTTATTGTTTTGTGATGTTTGCTTGAGGCTTGAGAATAGTTAAAAAATAATGGTGACAATGAACATCTTATTGTTTCTTAATTTAATGAGGAATACCTTTATCATTTTTCCCTTGCTTATAATTATTGCTCTTGGTTCCTGATCAATTAGTTTCATGGTATTCAAAAAAATGTCCTCATATACCTTATAATAAATGTAACTGCAATACTTTTTGTTAAATCATAAATGGTTACTTCTTGTTTAAGAAGTCTTACAAAGATTGTGAAATAGGGTTTACCAAGAGGCAAACAGATAAATTAATTCAGTTGGGTGCCTTTTCCATGTTCTTAGGTTTTAGGAAATATACCTAGACTATCTTTAATAATAGGGAATTACTTAAGGGTATCCAAGAATATGAAGTAGCATAGGACAGGGTCTCTGCAATGGTGTCTATGTGCTTCTCAGGCTGGGGTGAACAGTACATATCGAAGGACCTGGAAACATATTTAAGAGTTTCTCAGGGTGCAGACTAATTTTAATTTCTCTCAAATCGCCAGTCATTTATGCTCTTTAAAAGATCTGATTGGATGAGTTTACACCATCCCATAATTAGCAGATTTCTATTACAAGCCAATTAGGAGTTGACTAACCTCCTATCTCTGAAGTTATATGAAAAGTTTCCATGTGGATAATATTTAAATCGCCAATCCAATCAGTTGTGAGTATATCCTACCTATGTTTTATTAGATATAATGATGCTTAAAAAGTAACAAGTTTATTTCACTTAGTGTAATACTCGCTAGGAGGCAAACACCATACAATTTCACTTGTTTGTAAAATCTAAAAACTACATGAATAAATAAACAAACAAAATGGAAACAGACTCATAGACATGGACAGCAAACTGATGGTTGCCAGATGGAAGGAGGGTTGGGGGGGGGCTGGGTGAAAAAGATGAAGAAATTAAGAAGTACAAATTGGTAGTTACAAAATGGTCACAGAGATGTAAAGTACGGCATAAGGAATATAGTCAATAATACTGTAATAACTATGTATAGTGCCAGGTGGATACTAGACTTATAAATGTCTAGTCACTGTGCTGTATACCTAAAATTAATATGATATTGTCAGCTCTAATGGAAAAAATTAAAAAACTTTTTAAAGTAACCAGTTTGGGCCACTTTTTGAAAGGTAGATTTGCATGGCAGATTTGAGACTTCATGAATATGGTAAGCATTCCGCCCACTGTGTTCAGTTGAATTCCAAATGCTGGGTAGATAAAATGGAAGATAAGGAACTGGATTTTTTAAGGAAAATGATTATTGTTTCATTTTAGCATTTTATTGAGAACATGTATCAAGTAATAGTTCGCATAATGACTTAACCGTATTGTGGCAAGTGAGTATTTTATTTTATCAAATCTTAATGCATTATAATATGGATGATAAAAATGACTAGGCATGCAAAGAAGCAGAAAAATATGATCCAAAATGATGAGAAAATTAATCAACAGAACCAGATTGTAAAGTGACTCAGATGATAGAATCAGAAAATAGCATTAAAATATTGTAACTATAGTAATATATGTAGAGGAAAGATTGTATATGTCAAGTAGAAACATGCAAGATATAAAAACACAAATAGAACTTTTAAGACACAAAAAAATTACAACATGTAAGATGAAAAACACATGGATAGATAGAATTGGTAGCAGTTCAGATAACACAGGAAAAAAAAGATTGGTGAACAGGAAGACACAGCAATAGAAATTATCCCAAATAAAATACGAAGAGAAAAAGCCTGAGAGAAATAAATAGAAAATCTGTGAATGTGAGACAACTTCAAACCTCCTAACATTTATGTAATTGGTGTCTCAGAAGAATAGGATGTGAGGGGTCAGAGAAAATGTCTAAAGAAACAGGGCTGACATTTTTGTAAATTTGATGAAAACTATAAACTTGAAGATCCAGGCTCAACAAACCCCAGGCACAAGAAACCTAAGAAAACTACAAATAACATCAGATTCAGTTTGCTTAAAACAATGAAAAAGAGAACTCTAAAGAGCAGCTGGAGAAAAACCCAGAGAACAGAGAGTGAAAAAAAATGTGACTTCATTAGAATAACATTTTTAATGTACTGTAAGAAAAACTATCAACCTGGAATTCTATGCTAAGTCAAAAAAAAAATTCCTTCAATAATGAAGGAATAACAGACTTTTACAAACACACAAAAGCTGCAAGAAATCACCACCGGAAGACCTGCACTATAAGAAATGTGAAATGCAGTCCTTCAGGCAGAAGGACAATGATCAACGATAATGAAGAGAAATCTGAAGAAGCCACACGAAAGAAGGAAAAACATCAGAAACGGTAAATATTTGACTAAATATAAAAAAAAGTTACTTATAAAATATCTTTAGAGAGTCCCTTCTGTTTAAAACAAAAGTAAAAACAATGTATTGTGGTAATTATAACATAAATACAAGTAGATGACAAAAAAGAGCACACAGGTCAGGAGGGAGGGAGGAATGTATACCGCTGTAAAGTTATTATTCTATACATAAAATCCCATAATATTACTTGAAGGTAGATTGTGATCAGTTAAACATGTATACTCTAAATACTAAAGCAACCACTAAAACAAACAAACAAACAAGAATTATAGTAAATGAGCCAATAAGGGAAATAAAATGGAATCATAAAAAATCATTAATCAAAAGAAGGCAGAAAAGGTAGAAATGGAACCAAGAACAGATGGGAGAGATAAATTCTATTCTGAGGCAATAATCTGAAATACAAAAGTTAGAAACAAAAGTGTTTTCATGACACTATCAACAATACAAAACTGAAAACAACCCATTCGGTGATAGAGAAATGGTTGTAAATGGCATAATGGAATACTATGCAGACATTAAAACTGATGTTTATAAAGAACTTGTAATAACATGAGAACATGCTGATGTTACAAAGTAAATTGAATTAAGGAAGAATATAACTTTTATAGTGAGCATTATCTCAACTACAAAAACTATGATAAAAAAAAAGGCCAGAAAAAAACTAGGTGGTGTGAAATGGTGATTGTTTTTCTACTTTTATTTTCCTTTTTTAATTTTCTATAATAAATTTATCATCCTTTTTATATCTGGAAAAAATAGTGATTAAACTCTTAAATTTCTTCAGGTCCTGTGCTAGATCTAGTCACATATTATCTCATGAATTCCCACAACAACCTTGCAAAAAATAAATATTTTCCTTATGTGTTTAGGTGAGGATATTGAGGCTCAGACAATATATGCCTCAGTTCATACATCCAATAAGTGTCAGATTATTGGCAGTTACTGGTGCCTTCTGCATAGGTTTGATTATTTTACTTGCATGTTAGCAGCCAGGTGTGTCTGATTCCAAAACCTTGGTATGTATTTGTTACAGAACTAATAAGAAATGGCACGTAATTCTCTTTATCTGATACATTTGCTTTTTTGATTTAGGAGGTAAAAGACATAAAAGATTAGCTGATGTAATTCAATCAATTTTTTTTTTAAAAAATCTGATTGCCAGATGTAAGCTGAACTTGTTAAAATACAAAAAAAAATCTTACTTCTAATAAGTACTTATTTCTAATAAGTAATAAATAAAAAGTAAAATGGTAACTATAAAAATTCTTGAAGTTCTCATGGCCTGACCTTCTCAGAGAAGGACACATTTTTGTTGATTAGCCAAAATCCTTTGCCTGATGGACTTCAAGACATTTAAGACTTTATTCATAGAACAATAAAAATAAATTTCAACTTGCTGTGTGAACAGCCCCAGTGCTTGGTAGTTTTATGAAATACAGAGCATTAGCATACTGCTGATGTGTACATACCGGCACTCGTGTTTACTAAATACATGCATCGTCAATTATTACCCTTAATCACAGAATAATTTGATATTTACACCAACGTCATTGAAACTGATGCTAAGTACCTTTACTATTTATGTAGGTAGAGAAATCTGGTTTTAAGATATTTCAAGTATCAGACTTGAAAGAATGATATTTTAAGATCAAATAATCCAAAGAAATCAGCATCATTTTTCTGATGGCCTGCAAGCACAAGGTATTTTTACCATTTCCACTTGAATTTTTTTAATCCATTGAGTCCTCTAGCTAAAGCAGTCTGACCTGCTGTAAAGAAAAAGCAAAATATTGTTGTGGGCAGGGGAGTTGTTTGTTTTTGAAAGCTGGTTGCAGGGAGAGCAGACACAATGCTTCTTCCACTACACGAAAAAATCTGAAGCTACAAAGATGATTTTCAACATTAAGGGCAACTCACAGTTGAAAATTATACCTTTGGGCAAAGGGCCAATTCGGGATGCATTTCACTCTGATTTGGAGCTGTGCCAGAGGCCCTCAGTCCCATTTGTTCAGCTTTATGGCAAACAAAAAGGAAATACTGAGAGTATAGCTGAAATGGGGCTGCTGGGAAGTCAGTATTTAGGGTCTTGCTAAGATGCATGTTAACATGGAGAGCTGCATGGCAAGAACATGAGTCTTTGGGCATTTTCAAATGACCGGGCCGAACTGCCTGTGGAAGCAATGTTGCTCCTCAGTGGAGTGTTTCAGCATCCCTTTGCATCCCCATGAGCAGGCCTTGCAGAGGAGGGGCTCAGAAACCCATGGACAGCAGGACCACATTCTGACGTAAGCACAAAAACCAGGATTTGTTAAACTAGCCTCAGAAGCTGACAAAACCCATTTTCAAAATTAATGTATGGTATAGTTTCATCTGGCTACCATACTCAAATCGTTGTTTGTTTTTACCTTACAAATAATGGCTGAAGATCAAGGTAATTGAACTTGACAGTATTCCCCCAAAATCACTTTATTAATACTCCTACTATTTTGCTGGCTGCGGATAAAAAAAATGCTGACTCAATTTTTTATTATGAGCCTAAATTGGGGAACAAATGTAACTCCTTATATTTTCAGCTTAAATAGAGCTGGGGTTTTGTGGCAATGTTACAACTAAAAAAAAAAAAAAAAACCTGACTGCAGAAAATACAAACAAAAAAGAATAAAATTATTCTGAGTGAGCCACTGTTAATATTTTAGGGTATTAATATCCTGTTATACAGATAAAGAGATATTTTATATATAAAAATATCCTGCCATATATATTTATGGGTATCAATATTCTGCCATATTTACAAAAGAACATAAAAGGATATTTTTGTACAAAAGAGGATTGCTCTGCTTTGCTATATTTTTGGGGTTTTTTTTTCACTTAACTATATATCATAAACAGCTTTCCAAAGACTACTAATTTTAAGCATAGGTAAAGAAAGTCTTCGAGTACCCCTTTTTGAATACATTTTAAATGAAATGTGAGAAACAACATTAAGTGGAAGCTGCTTCTTCCTCAAATAGGCTCTAGACATGATTCGTAATACAAGAAATTTAAACAGCTGTTGCTCTTAAAATATATAACATGGTTGTGAAAAGTCTCGTTTCTGGAATGAGACCTTCAGACCTGTCTCGCATGGACTGGGGCATGCCATTTGTCCCCAGCATCCTGAATAGTTCCCAAAACACAGAGAGCTCAACATGTGTTTGAAAGACAATGGCTAAGAGTCACAAGCATGAGTCTAGCATTTGAAACTTGAGAGACTTCCCACTTTCCGGTTGTTTGGGTCGGTACCTTGGGGGTGCTAACAAAGCATAAGGAAGGCAAAAATCCTAACTTGTAATAAAGTTTGTGATGTATTTGTATCAGTTCCCTGGAAGAGAGAGCTTGGAGAAGTTAAGAAGTGATTGAGTAGCAAAGAATTCAGTTTGGCTTGATTGTTTTTCTTTTTTTAATCAGTTGGAACACAGTGAACTTAGTTGTTTTGCCTCTCTGGGATCCTTTTACCCATCTTCTAGTCTCAACACCTTGATTTTTCTTTGAAGAACGACCATTCCCTATTTTTGGTCCATAAAGCTTGAGTGGACACATCCCACTTCAAACTCCAGAAGGGGACAAGTGACCACAGCCTGGCCAATGACTGTATTTCAGCTCCTTGGCCAGGGTATTGCTCAGGGATATTGCTCAATAGAACCCAGGAGAGACATAAAATCCTGCCTGTGCTACTGGGGGAAAGGCATGTCCTTGTCTCTGGATTTTTAAACCTGGTGAGATGTTAGCCTTGGGTTGCTGGGGTCTTGATGAGGGAATACGCAGGCAGAGAAGGAAGCCAGCGGGAGGAGAGCAGAGCTGAGGAACAGAAAAAGTCCCAGTGACACCATACGAGTGTGTAGTCTGCCTGTATCTGATGAGATGTCTTTTATCTCAGTGAGCCAATCAATTCCCTTTATTTCTTCAATTACTTTCCCATTCATTTATTTATTAGTTCATTTATTTGGAAAATATTTTCTAAGTACATGACCAAGACAGTGTTTTAAGTGTTGGCCATATAGCGGTGAATTAGACAAAGTTTTGCCCTCATAGAAGTGATATTGGAGAACAGATAACCAACAAATATATCAACATTTAATAGTGCCAAGAATCAAGATCTGTGAAGAAAAATAAGCCAGGGTGATGGGATAGTAAGTGTCAGGAGATAGTTTAGAAAGGGGCAGCAAGCAAAACCTAAATAAATGAGGAGTTAAAACCCCTCCAAGTATTTGAGGAAGGTTATTTTAGGAAGAGAGACAAAAAGTTCCAATGAAGTTCAAACATCCAAAGTTAAACTTTCTTTAACTTTAGTTTTACTACTCAATCCTGAAAAAAGGACCCATCACTGGGTTTTTTCACAAGGACCAGAAAGTCCTGAAGAGGCTCATTTGAGCCCGGCCAATTTGACACGACCGTGTGATGATTTAACCACCGCCAGATTTTGCTGCTTGCTTACCTTCCTGCTGCCAATTTGACAACAACTCTGATTTTTAGCCAATTTGTTTATTTGTCATTTTGTTTCCTGGCCTTTGTCAGAGTTACCTGTAAAGTGTAAGAGTGGGAAATGTGTTCAGATGAGGAAAGTTTGGCAGAGTCTCGCTTGGAATTTTGTTTTGAGAGAAAGCCTGCCTGTGGAGATGGGGCGCTTGGTAAAAATTAGTGAATAGTGATTGGAGTGAAGAAGGCACAATGAAGAATGTTTTTGGCAAGAGGAAAAAGTACCCAATGTTGTCATATCAACCTCACACCTTTCTCCCTAAAAGCTAAATTATGAAACTTTCAGCTGTTAACTGTTCCTGCTGAGTTTCTACAACTGCCAGCAAGACAACACCACAGAGCACCAAGCCATGTGTGCGACAATCCTCTCTCGATCAACAGTGCCACTCACAACTCACTCTTTGCATTTTAATCAGTAGCCACATCCTGCTTGAGAAAAGTACATGGTTTGTTTTGTTTTGTTTGTTTTGTTTTGTGAATTGAGCTGGAGTATACCGAGGAATTGAGTAAGCAGATAAAAGGGCTTCCTCAGAATGGTGGAATCAAAATGTTGGAATCAAAAATTGAAATCTAATGCCACGTGTTTCTCTGAGCACCAGAATTTTTATTCTGATTGTCAGATATTGTAGACTCATTTCAGGTCTTTATCTGCCAGCTAAAGCGTTGCCCAATATGAAGAGCTTGTTTGACAGTGAAATAAGTGTGGAAGACCTTGAACTAAAACAAAGTTAAATGGGCCATACTCAGTGGTGAAAGACTGAAAGCCATCCCCTTGGTTCAAAAGAAGATAAGAATGCCTGCTTTTACCACTGTTATTAAACATGGTACCAGAAGTTTTAACCAAAACTATTAGAAAAATAAGAGATACAAAGGATCCAAATTCAGAAGAAAGAGGTAATGCTATCACTGTTTATGGGTGACGTGATCCTACATGTAGAAAATCCTAAAGAATCCACACAAACAAGAAAACTAGCTACTATAGCTAATCAACAAATTCAGCAAAGTTTCAGGGTATAAGATCAACACACAAAAATCAGTTGTGTTGCTATACACAAGCAATGAACAATTAAAAAAAACTGAGGAAAACAATTTCATTTATAATAGCAACTAAAATAATTAAATACTTAGAAATAAATCTAATTAAGACTTTGAAAGACGTGTATACTGAAAATCATAAATCATTGCTGAAAGAAATTAAAGATCCAAGCAAATGGGAAAAAAAAAACATATCATGTTCATGGGCAGGATAACAACATTATCAAGAGTTCAATAATACTCAAAGTGATTAAATACAATGATGAAGTATTAAAAGCTTTCCTCTGGAGATCATGAACAAGAAAATATTCCCGCTATTACCGCTTATTTCTATTCAACATTGTACATATGAGATGTTCTAGCCAGTACAATGAGGCAAGAAAAAAGTTTACTGAAACAAAAGAATTGGAAAAGTAAAAAATTAAAAATGACATTATACACAGATAGAAATATTGTATATATTTGGAAAATTTTGTAAATGTCAAAAAATTCAAAAGAATATGGAGACAAGTACTAGATTTAGTAAGTGAACTCAGTTGGTCACCGATTATAAGATCAGCATCAAAATCAACCATTTAGATAGATAGATAGATAGATAGATAGATAGATAGATAGATAGATGATAGATAGATAGATAGATAGATAGATAGATGATAGATAGATAGATAGATAGATAGATATAGATATAGATATAGATATAATGAATAAATGTACATTTCTGAACCCATTTTTGAAACCTGAAAAAGTGATAGAAAATAATTATGAATTTAGACACTAAATATTTTTAAAAGGTCTGTTCTTCCCAAATGATCAAATGATAAAATGCAATTCTGGCCAATACACAAACAGGGTTTTCATTTGTAAAATTCATATGGAAATGTGATAGCCAAAAACGGCAAAGAAATTTTAAATATGAAGAACAAAATTGGAAGACGTAAACTAGATATCTTGACTTATAATAAATCCATGGTAATTAAGGTAATATGGTATTTGGTGCAAGGATTAACAGGGAAATAAATGGAACTGAAGAGAGAACCCAGAAACATATGCAGCCTTATATTAACACTCAATTTATGACAAAGGTGAGTCTGAAGTACAATAAAAGAATGGTCGTTGCAATAAATGATGCTGAGTAAATTGGATATCCACACACTAAAAGAAAATTTTATTTCTACCTCATGCCATATTTTTTTTAAAAGCAACTGAAGAATTGTTGATCTAAATGTGAAAGGTGGAACAATAAAACTTCTAGAAAATAAAATAAAAATAGTTTCATGACCTTGGAGTAGACAAATTTTTAGTTAAGTGGACCCAGAAAGCACTAACCATCATGAAGGAGACTGGTAAACTGAACTACTTAAAACACTACTTAAATAACAAGTAAAGATCAGATTAATCAGACTTCAGGGAGGGTGAAAAAGCCACAGCTTGGGAGAAGACATTTTCAATAGACATCGCTGTCAAAGAGTTCATTAAATAGTACCTCTTAATAACTCATAAATAAATTGTTAAAAACCTAGTTAACCAAATAGAAAAATAAGTGAAAGTCTTGAAGAGGCGATTCAAATGGTCAATAAACATATGAAAAGAAGCTCTACGTTGTTATTCATCAGAGAAATGTAAACTAAACAATGCGCTGCATGTACACACCTTTTAGGATGGCTCAAATGAAAAATCCTGATAAATGAGCCATAACCAAGTTCAGGCAAGAATGTGTAACAATTAGAATTCTCATAAACCTCTGGTAGGAGGGTAAATTGTTGCAACTACATTGCAAACCTATTCGGCAGGTACATATTTGAATATATGCATACTCTATGACTTTGACATTTCATTTCTAGATTTTACACCAAACAAATATGCGTACATGCGTTCACCTAAAGACGTGGACAAAAATGTTATCGATAATAGTCACTATAGCCAAAATAAGTAAATAATCCAAATATTCACCAGTAATAGAATGGATCAACTACAATACATTTTTAAGAAATACTACAAAGCAATTTAAAAAAAAACTAATGCTATACACAACGATAGACACAATGTTAAATTAAAAAAAAAAAAAACACCCCCAAGTAGCACATAATGTACCAGTTCCATTTATACAAAATTCAAAAAGAGGCAAAAGCAATTAATGGTGATTGTAGTTGATCGCATAACTGACCACAATATTTTGAGGCCCCTTGCACCAGGAGGTAGTCTCACACCTTGAAACTAGGCTGGCCTTGAGACTTGCTTTGACAAATACAATATGACAAACTGATGTGTCCATTCTGAGCCTACACCTTAGAAGTCTCGTTTGTGACTAAGAACCCTTCCGTTTCACTATTTTCCTTTTGCTTTTTAAACACTCACTTCTGCGGCTAACCCAGCACTGGATCACAGCCCTTGTTGGTCATTCTCACTGCAATCCTCAACTTTCTACTGCCTATTAGCTACCTTGACCTTGCCCTTACCAAGAACAAAGTGTCAAGAACAAGAGCATTTCACACCTTCAGGTTCCCCTTCACCCCTATTTCCTGAAAGCAGAGCACATCCTTTTTCCAGTTAATTGGCACCAGAAATTCTTCAGGTGAGTCTGTGGCTCCAATTACATAGATTAGCCTGGTACCCATCAGAGATAAGAGTAGCCGAATTCAATGCAAAAAAATCACAGAATTCAACTCATAAAAATTAAATATATATGTTTATTTCTTGAAGAGTGTTATGGCTTAATGTTTTAAGTTAATTATGTCTAAAATGTCTAAAATGAAGTTTAGAGGGAGAAAGTAGCAGGAATATTTAAATTAAAATTAAGCTGTTTAGGATTTGTAACAGACAGAGGAATGTTAGGCTATGTTGTGGCAATGAAACTCCCCACATCTTGGTTTATTGCAATAAAAGGTTTATTTCTCATTCATGCATCATTCATGACTGACGGGGCAGTTGTCCTGCGTGTCTATCCTTCAAGCTATGGGGTAGGGACAGGATCTTACCATGTCAAAACTACCTCACCAGGACTATGCGGTCTCATCACTGGGGAACAGAGAAGGCACACTGGTCCTTAGCCACTGCTACTCATGGTGCTTGGCCAGAACTAGTGGCACAGCCCCAATCCAATGGCAAGGGAAGCTGGGATATGGAGGGGAGCATGGATAGTTGGGGAACACTAACTCACTGTTGCTGCTACTTGACTTCAGCCGGGTAGTTTGGGAAAAGCAAGCAATGCAGGTATTGACTCATTTAACCGTCACAGTCGCCACTCAAGGCAAGAACCCATAATATTCCTATTTTGCTGATGTGGGAAGTGAGGAATCTCAAGCTTGTAAGTGTCCCAAAGTGACGTGGCCATAAAGTGAAAGAGCTGGCATCCAGATAAGGCAGTGCGGCTTGGGAGCCTGTACATTTAACGCCTCCACTCCATGGCTTTCTACATTGAAAGCGAAGTGGGGACTGGGTGGTGGGGGCTGAAAATTATCAACACTTTGGCCCATATTTCCGTTAAAGGGGTTAGGTAGAGGCCTGGTGGATGGAGGATTCTTTCAATCACAGAAAAGGGTCAATGTACATGTTTTGTCTGAAATATTTAACTAGACTTCCTTAACTGCCAGGAGGAAAAAAACAAAAAGCCATCTAAGCGTTGACTCTTGCTCTTTCCTTGAGCTAGATAATCTTGGACCTGAGGGTCCCTGAAGCATTTTGGAGTTGAAATCTACAGTGTACTTTCTCACCATCATCATCTTTACATAGGCGGCTACTGCACACAACGTTTGCAAAGCGCCGAATCCAGGAGGTAATTGCTCTGACTTAATGAGGAGTGAAAGAAATTTACATTTTAAAAATTTAAATGGTGTTCATCTCTGTACCCTCTAGGTATCTGTGAAAAATTGATCACAATCCCAATTAAAAACAACATTCGACAAATATTTAAAACCAAAGAGGTAATATCACTGAACAGCAAGTGCCCTCATAATCTCCTCCAGAGACTTACTTTAGGCAGATCCAAACCAGATAAAAAAGATCCTATGCTCTCTTTATTGGATACAAAATAGAGTCGACTAGTGCTCTCAGAGTTTAAAAAAAAAAAAAGAAAAAGAAAAAGAAAAAGTTTAATTTTTAGTTCTGTGCGAGATTCCTGAGGCCAAATCTAAACTTAATTTTTTTCTAAGATCGACTTCAATATTGGAAGAAAATGGTACTTCTACAATAGTTGATGAGTCAGTGCTCGCTGTGAGATATTTCTGGAACTACCAAAATTCATGGCTTTTTCAACTTAAACCGGTTTTTAAACTTCAGGGGAAAAATCGAAGCTAGAATTATCACTTATTGTTTTGTTTTTTTTTAATAAAGAAGTACATTTGGATGCCCTCAGCTTAGTGAATCAACAACAATAAAAATAGTTCCACGGCCAGAACAGGTGTTTCTTTAATTGTGATACATTAGTTGGAGTTTTTGCGATTATGACTGGTTCTCAAGTTCACTCTGCTTTCTGGGACTGATGATCTGTAAGGATTCCTTGACTCAAGTTTCTCAAAGACCTGTGAGAGCTCGGAAGGCTGTGCTGAGAACCTGTGGTGGGAACCCCACCCCGGCATGCTCGTTCCCACTCTGCCTGCTGACCCAGAAGCAGAGAGTCACTCTTTCTGCCAAGAACCCTCTCACAGGCCCTCTTCCCTGCCATTATTTCTTGTCCAACTGTCCCTCAAGACTTAACTCACACTTCTCCTCTGTAAAGATTTCCTCTATTCACCAAGAAATATTGTTTCTAATGCTGCTGTACGTACCACCATTTTAGCAATTTTCTTGATGGATTATAATGGGCTCCCTGGTGAACTGTAGATAAGTTCATAGAGGCAGGAACCAGGACTTTTTATCTTTTTTAAGCCCAGGGCTCTTTAAACATTAGGTCCTGCCACACGATAGGTGCCTAGCAAATATTACATTTGGAAAACAGAATGAAGTATCCAGTCGTTGCTTTCTTTCCTGCCTGCGGATGCAAACCCATGTAAAGTATGCGGTAAAATAATTTCTGTGATGTAAGCCACACGGTATTTGAATTTGATCTTCCAGTGACAGAGGACAAAGAGTTACCATTTCTCTGTAGTTTTCGTATGTGGTCTTAGGAGTTAGTAGGGTAAGTGCAAGCACGAGCAGAGGGCTAATGGGATGCCGGCTTGCTTAAAACAACGACGACGACGACAACACAGCAAAGTACTTCCCCAGTTAGAATCTGAAAGGGTAATCAATCCTCACCACCATCAATGATTTGTAGAGAGGACAAAAAGCATGGGAAGAGGATCAAAATCAAGGCTTACCTGCAGGAGAGTGAGTCCCTGTGGTCTGCCCCAGAAGAAAGACTGCTTCCCAGGCCTACTTCTCAATGGACTGGGACCAGGTGGTACCCTGGGCTTGCCATCGTACCTGCAGCCTCACGCAGGCGCCCAGCTGTGGCTCATTACTGGCAGCTGCGGACTGACCTCAGGAGCAGGCCCAGGAGAAACCTAAGGCTTTCAGCAGCTGCAAGTACCTAGGTCCGGCAGTGCTTTCCAGAGCCTCTCCAATCCTCTCTGTAGCCCCTCCTTGATCCGCAGGAGAAGGGGTGCTCATAGCCAAGTCACAATTAAATATCAGAATTTGGGGCACCCTCTGCCCTTGCTATTAGCACATCCATAGGATCACACGGCTGTGTCCAGGGCATCGCCCTGGCAACTCAGGGGCCTTTCGCTGATACGTGGGGCTGGAGACAGGCACACTGGGCCCCAGACTCATTCACGTAAAGAGCAGGCAGCCTAAACTTACCAACCTCGGGAGCCTTGGAGCCACATGGGCAATGCCCTCCCTGCGACGAGACAGATGCTCCAGGACACTTCCCACCTGCTCTGATGTGGGACGCTGTCCGGGCTGTTCGATGCTGCCCCTTCCCCATTTCCACCCTTTATCCCCCTCATTCCCTTGCCAACTGCTCTAGTAACATATCATTTAGCCTTCCTATCTGCATGCAATACGTCTCTGTGGATACCACGTAGCATAAAAAATCTATAGTAGTTGTCGTGCGCGTGTGAGTTTAATTCTACTCGTGGTGTTACGCTTTCAATCCTTTTCCACTTTTTATGTCACCTCCTGTTTTGAAATCTATTCATGTTGCTACACATAAACGTAACCGTGATTATCCATGGTCTGTTCACCTTTTATTTACACAGGCCCCTGCCCACCTCCAGCTTCTTCAAACCACGCTGCTGTGAACATGAGCTTCCGTAGCTCGGAGGAACTGGGTTGGCGTCCTAACCCTGAAGTCCTTCTTGGCACAGAGTCACGATAAACGAAAATAACTGACAAGCTATCGAAACACTTTATCTGCTCTTCCCTGTTTAAGTCTCTTTTAAACCTTCTCTCAAACCCGCCTTTAGAAATTTTAGTCTTTTTCACTGCCTTCCTCCCCACTTCTGGGTGATGCTTTTCTCCTCTGTTAGTTCTCTTCCACTTTTAATTTAAAAAAAAGTCCTTTAGTTTCAGCCTCTGTTGCTGTCCACTTTCACCCCGACCGACACCACCTTAGCCAGGAGCCTGGTTGGCAGAGGAATAAAAGGGAAAACACTGACATTAACATTTTTCTGGGTATTTTTTTTAGACTTTTTGTTAGGGTTCTCTTTAATAAATGACCATTCTGACTGGGAAACTTTGCTGTGTACACTCCTGAACTCTTTCTTGGGCAATTTGAAAGATGTTAAAAGAATGACATATGACCGTGGGTAATGTGCATTAATTTATTCCTGGCGCTTTTAAATGAACTGGGCAGATGCCCACGAGACATGCCATCTAAGATAATGCGGTCTTTCACAAGGCTGTCTGCCCCCCGTTTGCTCCCTGAGAGCAAGGATCTGTGTCTGCTGCGTCCTCTGTGCATCCTTAGCACTGAGAACAGTATGTCCTAACATGCGGTACAAATCTTTGATGAGGAAGGAAGGAAGGAAGGAAGGAAGGAAGGAAGGAAGGAAGGAAGGAAGGATGGATGGATCTCCACTGGTCCTCCCTGGCTTTTACATGGTTCTCCCTCAGGGATGTTTTTAGAAATCCTGCAGAAATTTCTTCTCTGGGAACCTCAGCCTCCACCTCCCTCAATTCTCCTCCAGGCAACACCTTCTGGAAGTCTCCGCCGTGCCCATGATCAGTGGGTCTCTTTCTCCCAAAGCCTCTTCATCTGGAAGGAAGGCCTCTGGAGTGGAGTTCATTTCCAAGCAACCTGCAGGCCTGGTCCCTGCCCATGTCCTGCCTTCCGCGAAGGCACAGACTGTTTCAGCGCTCCCCCTCCTCCTAGCTCTCTGGACTGAGTCTTTGAGTCTTTCAGGCCGTGTAATGCCACCACTGGCTCCTCTGTGTTCAAGCTGCAAGTTCTTTGGGGCTTTTTCTCTTTATAGAAGAAAGCATACCCTCTCCTCCAGATGGGGTAGAGAAAAGTGGGAATGACATCGAACTCTTACAAATGTCTCCCAAATCCTATCTCCTGGCCTCCTCAGCCTCTACTCTTTATATGTATCCTAGGTGCCAGTAAAAACTTTCAGACACTACCTTTTTGCACGTCCTATACATTTGGGAGATACTCATACCAAAAAATTTATTTATTGATTATCCAAAATTCAAATTTAACTGGGAGTGTTCTATTTTGTCTGGTGAACTTACATACGGCTGGTGTGGTCCTCGTGTTGAAATAAGGGCTACTTTACACACACACACACACACACACACACAATGAGAGAGAGAGAGAGAGAGAGAGAGAGAGAGAGAACACTGTTGTTTTTCCTTGGCATTTTGGTTTCAAACAAAGAGAGAGAACTAATACCAAATAAGTCCATCCATAGAACATCATGCTAAACCACATAGCACTCACCATGTATAATTTATCTCATTTATGTCGTTCTTTACTCCCTTCTCTCACTCGCTATCCATAGAAGGGGGCTGTTACAGTCATTTTTGTATTTTCACCTACACGAATATGTTCATCAAGATGCAATTTCCCTAAAGTTCACACCTTTAGGAGAAGCCATGGTAAAACTTTTACGTGGCGGAGGCGGAATTCAGAATCTCAAAGACAAATTTTTCCCTTTCATAGAGAATTGCGGCCCAAATATCTGGAGCAGTTTCAAGCCTGTAATCCTTTGAGAACTGTCCTGACCTGGCCTGCCGGTGTCCCTCGAAGAACTTTCCATGAAGACATCACTGCCCCTCCAGGGCAAAAAATGAAACTGGCTTCTTAAATAAATGGATCAGCTTTAAGTGACACCTGGCCTTTCTCACTGCCTCATTAAAATATTTCTGAACACACGCAAAGATGAAAATTCATAGCGCCAGTGAAAACTAGAAAATGAGCTTGTTTCCAAAATCGAGGAGAATCTGCATTTAATGTCACGATAACCAGACTCATAAGCACCAGGCCACAATGAGGAACACCTTGCGCTTTGTTTCTAGAGAACAAACACACACACACACCTGTTTACCTACAAGAAGGGAGAACAATCCTTTGTTTCCCTTCCACTGTGTGATGCGTCGTTGAGAGACACATGAGCTGTACCTACCAGAAGACTAGCTGGCTAGTTCTTCACTGAGCTCGTGTTGTTTTTTGGGACAGCCAGATGGTAATGTCTCATTTCACTCACCCCCACCTCACCCCTATGTACATCCAGAGACTCCAACTCTTCAGAAACACCTGGGCAAGACTTAGGTTATGGGCTACCAGCATAGTAGTCTCCGTAAATAAACACTATGGGCCTGGGAGAAGATAGAAATAGAAGCAGAAAAAACCAGGGCTATAGTTTTCCATGCAGTCCATCTGTTTCGTGTGCTAGAGAGCCGGCGATGGACGTAGGAGTGGATCCCATTTCTGTCTGAGGGAGCAGAACTAGACAAGAAATGTGTGAGGCACTGGGCTCACCAACCTACCTACCATCTGTGACTCCGAGAAAGAGATTCCGCCTCTACAGAAGTGGTCAGAGCAGAGGGGCTGCGGTCCTCTCCCGCCGACTTTCTGTGTGAGGCTGAAACAAACTGAAAAGTGGGGGGTGGGGGGATTAAGAGAAAGGTAACGCTTTCTAGAAAACTCAAGAAAAGAATACCTCGGGATAATTTGCTCCAGAAAGCAAACTAAAAAATTGTGAGTTGTTTGTATTTCAATAGACGATGAGATGAAATGGAAAAAGAAGGTTAGCAAGAAAACAGATCGATAAGCAATTAGATGAGAAGTAGAGTTTACTGAACTAAGAAATGCTGTAGAAACCAAAATCTCAAAAACAACGAGAGAGAGAGAGAGAGAGAGAGAGAGAGAGAGAGAGAGAGAGAGAGAGAAACAAGCTCGTGCTCAAAGCAGAAATAGCAGAATTGGCATTGACACACCGAATAAGTAGTATGGAGGATGAACTTGAGAATTCATTATAGAATAAAGAGGGAAAAGATAAAAAATGAAAAATGAGGAGAGAAAAAATGGTGGATCCGGAAATTCAAAGACCTAGTTAAAGTTCTAAGTGTTGTTCTACATGGAAATATTGGTGAATCAATTAAGAAAAGGATGGATCAGAAATCAAGAATGTTTCTACAGAGCACAACATAGAGATGGTCACCAGAAGGACACAGGTGGAGAGAAGATATGTGAATTGCCGAACCTGCCGAGAGATTGCCATCCAGAACAGCAAGGGGACCTCCAAACTGAAAAGACAAATGAATGAATGAATGAATGAACGAACGAATGAAAGAACAGGCAAACAGACAACCAGAATATGGGCAAAGGATCTGTTAACTGAATTCACAGAAAGGGAAACCCAAATCGTCATCTGATAAAAGCCTGAAAAAAAGTTCAGCCTTACTGAAAAGCACAGAAATGCAATTCAAAACAAAACATACTCTTCACCCCTGCAAACAGCAAAACTAGGAAACTTCGATCATATATATAAAGTGCTGGTGAGGATGAGGAGAAAGGGTGGGATTCCAGATGCCCTTCTGGAGTGCAATCTGACAGTAAATAAAATATGTGAACACATTTTGACTCATGAAGAAGAAGCAGGAGATGGAAGAGGAGAAACAGGGGGAGGCGGATCAAGGAAGAGCAAAGAAAAGTAACCATTAATCTGGATGAAGAAAGTAAAACAATGAACAAAATTAGGAGAAATAAACCAACGCTATTTTTATTTTCTTTTTACTTTTTGGTAATTTTCATTTTTAATAATGTATTTTGTATGTATTATGCATGAATATTATAATGCATTCTACATAAATATCAAAAAGAAGTTCTTTTTAAGCATTCATAATCCCACCACCCGAGGTTTCTAACTACTGCTAACATTTGGCATATTTCTTTTGGAACATTTTCAATGCATAAGCACTTTCCCAAATCATTAAATATTCTTCAAAAAAAAATAATTTCATCATTTTTAAAGATTGTATAGCATTGCATTAATAGGCTATCCCATAATAATTTCTAATTTGTCCCGTTAGAGAAAATGTATGCTATTTCCAATTTTTAAGTTACAGTTAAATAATTTTACATAAATTTTGTTAGCATTCTTGATTACTTCTTTTTTTACCATGCATTCATGGATGTAGAATGACTGTGTCTGAACATTGTTAAGACTCTTTATGCCATATTACCTTATTGCCTTCAGGAACAATTATAGAAATTCTCTTAGTGTGTGAAATCTCCATGGAACACCAACCACCAAGCCTGAATTTTCAAAAGTATATACCGACGCGATAAGTGGGATATTTATTGCAACATTGTTTGAATTTCCCTTTCTTATCAGTTTTACGTTTTTAAATTTTACACTTACAGGCCATCTGTTTGTTCTGACCTCCACGAAAGCTGGGCGTAAGCAGCCTTGTCCCATGGGGCTAGGACAGCCCTGTTCACGGTTGCCATCTGCTGCCTTCTCTCCCCAGCCCCCCACACTCCCAGTTCTCTTTATCTGGCTCTCCTTTTCCCTTCGCCATAGCAAATCCCACCCTCTTGTATACTTTAACTTTTTGTCGTTTCTATCTTTATTTCTTGTGTGTCTGACTCCTCCCAGTTTTATGTAATCTTCCCAAGAGCAAAGATGGTTTTGCTCATTGCTACATCCCAAGGCTCTAGAAGGGGGCTTGGCACATGGCAGGCTCTCAATAAATGTTTTGTTTTAATGAATATCATGAGATTATTTAAAGTATCTACTCCTTCAATAGGTGAACGGGTAAAAAAAACCTGTGGTATATCTATGTAATGGAATATTATTCAGCAAGAAAAAGAAATATGCATGAGCTATTAAGCCATGCAAAGACATGGAGAAACTTGAAATGTGTACTGATAAGTGGAAGTAGCCAGTGTGCAAAAGTGACATACTATAGGACTCCAAATATATGACACTCTGGAAAAGGCAACACTATGTAGGTAGTAAAAAGATCAGTGGTTTCCAAGGGCCCAAGTGGGGGAGGGAAGGAGTACAAAAGATTCTTTTGTGATATACTTGTATGATACTGCAGTGATGAAAAAATGGCATTATGCGTTTGTCAAAACCTGTATAACTATACCATATAAAGAGAGAAACCTAATGTAAACTATAAACTTAAGTAAATAATAATGTATCAATACTGATTCATCAATGATGACAAACGTACCATGCCAATGCAAGGTGTTAATAATAAAAAAAGCTGTGAGGGTGTAGAAAAAGCTTAAAGCCAAAGAGTGATAGGACGAGAGTTGAGGTTTCGGAATTCCGCCCTGGCTGCAGCATAGAGGAAGGACTCAGGGTGGGCGAGTTTGGAGCCAAGGAGACCAGTCAGGAAGCTGATGCAATATCAAGGTTAACCATGAAAGTTCATCTATGAAAGAGTTAGAGAAAGGACATAAACCAAAGAATTTCTTTAGTTCTTTTAGGCTGTATTGCTGCATTTATTTATTTTATTAGACAATAAATGCCTTGGCTATCTTCTCTCAGCTCTCTATTGATATGCCTATAAAGAACTTTCAGCACAATCTTAGATTTGTAGCTTTTAATTTGTAGTCAGTATAAAAATGGGACTCAGAAGCCCTTTGTCTACTATAAAATGTCAACTGTTTCAATGTCTCTTATAGATAAAAACATGTAATAATTCATATTAGAGTTAAGCCAAAAACATATTTCTTACCTTAAAAAATTGTTTAATTTTATTTTATTAGAGTAAGATGCAAGTATCATATTTTCCTTTTCTCTGTTTCCAAGAAGCTTACTTATTGCTAAGGTTTTAGCTCAAGTACAATAGACTTTCTTAGCTTATCTCCTCCTCCTTTACCATGTTTTTGTTTCTTATTCCTTTTTTATTAGATTATATTTTCAAAATGATAAATCTTTTATAGAATATATTTGCTCACCTATTATCTTTGTTAAACTTCTCAAATAATGATCCGATTGAATCATCAGCTTCCAACCAGATGTGAGCATATCCATTTGGTAGAGGTATTCGTCAGATCCCCCGGAAGACTAATGACCAGCCTCGATGGCGGATGTGGCTTAGTCACCAACCCCAGGTGCCCGGGCACAGAGCTCGCCACTGAATTCCACTCTAAAGACTTTATAAACTCCAGAAAGAGGTAATGTCCTAGGTGTTTCTATGGTAGATTTGAGAGATAAACTTTGTCCAGCTCAAAGACAGAAATACAAAAACAGATTTTAACAACTAAAGGAAAGATATAATATTTTTAAATTGAATCCTTTTTGATAATGAGAACTGGTAAGCCATGGAATGAGACCCTAATAGGTATTCAAAAGTGTCCTTCCTACAAATCAGTCAGATTTATAGAGTTACTGTCTAAAGTGACATGACATCATTAAAGCCTAATTGGAAAATTCCAACTAGTCCCATATTCCTAGAGTTTGGTCACATGACAATCACTAATGAAAAGAACACCTATCGATCACTATTCAGAAGGATCAAACTCATCTGCCTTTCACACGTGCACCCACATCTTAATTTCCCCCATGACTCACACATTTCTTTCTCCCATTACCAAACGAGCATACATCTCTGAGCCTGGAACCGCACAGGGAAGAGTTAGCTGGTTGATGCTGTGGAAAGTATTCACCTGGTTAGCAGGATAGACCTGTGTAACGGTGCTGTCAGTGTCCTCCCCATATCCCTTTGTCCCTTACCATTTTAGTAAAAATGGTACAGCTTTCATCTGCTACACCAACATCTCTTCATCAATGGGCTTTCTCTGATTGCGTGGTCCACGCTGCCCACAGGCTTCGCCCAGCAAATTCACAACTTCACCCTTCACCACTAGGAACATACTTCAGCTAATGACTGTGCTTTACCCCAGCTTCTATGCCCCTCAGGTGACAGGGCTCTGAGGCACCTGTTCTACTCAGCTTCCCTGATGAGGTTCTAGGTGCTCATAGAGGCAACTTGCTTGCCTGTCTCATTTCTTTTCTCCCCTACCACTATTTCCTGGGATCACCTCCCAATACACTACTTGCACTGGAACCTTTGTCTCGGGGCCTGCCAAACCAAGACACCCAATGTTACCTGCACCCCTTGTAATGTACTCAGTGATGGAGATGTTTGTTTGTTTGTTTGTTTGTTGCTTTTTTTTATTATACGGACAGTTCTCTGCATTTGGGGTGACCAATCCTGGTCCCATTTACCTAGGACTAAGGGGATTACAAGGACTTGGGACTCTCAACACTAAAACCAAGAAAGTTCCGAGCACACTGGGATGAGACGGTCACCCTACCAGCACCTTGCCTGCCTGCCTGCCCTGGTGAACATATGCAGGCGTTTCCTTCTTACAGACAGGAGGCAGACAGCTGGAGGTTGCTTTGAATTAACCAAAGACAAAACAATATCATTAGCAGGTGGGTTGATTAACTAGAAAAGAAGCAGAATTCTTCACCCTTGGTGCACAGTAGGCATGCTGAGGAAGGAGAATAAAGGGCCGAGAGCCTGAGTGGACCACATGACTAGCCCTTATTGCCTTGAGATATGGACAAGTGGTTATCATTTAACAGGTATTAATATTTCCTAGCTGTGCCTAGCGCAAGGATCTCACGCTTTGCCAAAAGTCCTGCAACGTTTCATGGGAAGTGAAGAAAATTAAGGTATTCATTAAACCATGTGCCGCTAAGCGTAATGGTGTGTCTTAGACACACTGAGGTATGCTAAGCTCTCTCGTGGCATTAACTAGCAGATTTTCTTACTATGTTCCAAAATGAGCTCTCGAGTACATCCTTTCAATTAAATAAAAAGAAGTGCAAAAAGTACTTTCATGATACATCAAGACTCTGACCAGGAACATCAGTCCAAATCTACCTGGAATATCTCAATGCTTCCATGAGGATACTTGGGTTATGATGGTGTTTGAAAACATTTTGCAAACCATAGAGCATCCTGTAAGATGACTAACCTATAATTCGTCCATCACATATCATAGTGACAATTAAAACGATAAATTTTATATTAATGTGCTGGAATTGTTTTAATTTGGACTGTAAGCAGAGATTTTTTTTCTCTTTTATCATTCAGTTCCAGTCCTAGAAACACAAATGGCACAGATCAGGTAATCAATGAATGTTTTCCTCAAGAATAAATAACCAAACAGATATATTAGTGCAGCATGCTGAACCCAGAACCATGTGTCAGGGCCTGGTGGTTCATCCACTTCCCATCAACGGGGCCCCAATAAAAAGGCATCTCCCATTCTAGGGTTAAAAGAAAGACTACAATCCACCACATTACAAACTATTAAACTATTAAACCTTAAACTATTCCTTCCTTCTTTCAAAGGTCAAGTTTATATTAAGTAACTTTTAGAATTTGTGTCTTAGTGAATACTTCTTTCTGAGAATACGCTTCCTTCTTTTTGATAATGAAAACTTACGCAGTTTTCCATATTTCTCTTTTCCTGTGGAGTCAAGGAAGCCCAGAAATAAATTTGAGGCATATTTCTGTTCAAATTGAACTTTCTATTTTTTAACTCTTTTGAATCTTAATTTTTTTAAAAAAAAGTTACTTTTCCTTTAAAATATTCCATGTTTTTGGAAGAGAGACTATAAATATACATAGATTTAATGCTGTGAATGTTATAAATTATAAAATAGGTGTCTAATTTATCAAGGCGTTGTGCTAGACCTATGACAGTATCGTCCTTACTGCAAATTTTTGAAAGTCACCACGTGGGGTCTATAGGACTTAATAACTTCACTACAAGACTCATGAAAACCAAACTTGGATGTTTCGACCAAATCAAAAAACAGCCCTGTGGATTTAGACAATGGGAAGTCATCTGGAGTGTGTTCTTCAGGGTGTAGACGACATCTGTGTTGTACTACGAGACCTGGCTCCCTCTACCACCGAAATGTCTGCATTAGGTTTTCTCTACAGGTTGAAGAGCTGAAGATTTAAACCTACATGGCCAATAGAGCAGCCAAATTTACAGTCTGGGACTCTATGTGTTTGTGAGCAGTATCCGGGCCTCTTAAATTCGATGTTGACAACAGAACAAAATGATTAAGAACATAGAGTCTGGCTTGGGATAAATCCAGACTCAGCCACTTAGTGCTTTCCTTGGGCAAGTCACTTAAGTGTTGGTCACAGCATAAGCCCTCAATGAATGGTCATCGTTGGCCTCCTTGCAGTCTTTTCTGGGCTAAAACATCTAATGTCAGAGGTTATTTTCTCCTGAAACTTTCCTGGTCCCTCTACCCTGGGTTAGCTATTCCTACCATGTGTTCGCATTATCTTTTATACTTCTCACACAGAGTTAGTTATGTTCTCTGACTTTCCAATGCTTAATCACTTCTCTTCACTGCCAGACTGGAAGCCTTGAAAAGCCAGGGGCCGTGTGTATTTTATTCACCATTATATCTCCAACAAGTGGCACAATACCTGGACATAAAAGGTCCTTGATAAATCTGATGAATAAATGGATGGATGGATGGATGGATGGATGGATGGATGGATGGATGGATGGATGAGTGAATGAAGGACCTTAAAAGTCTTCTGATATAGTCTCTTTATTTTCCAAAAATGCTTTAAATTTGGGCCACAGGAGGGTAATTACCAGCTGACTTTTACCCCATTTTATACTCCTACCCAAGGACACTTGAGCTCACTATTAACTGAGACAGTACAAGTCATATGCAAGAAATGGGATCCATTTGAGCCCTGCAGTGACCGTGGCTTTTTTTCTTAAGTGTTAGCCTCTCCAGGGCCAAGCCCCAAATAAACCAAACTTGCTCCAGTAAATCTGGGACTCGCTTCTGGTGATTATCACAACTATACCATCCCAAGGGTTGAAATCCTCTCTATATCTGTCATTCCAATAAACCTTTCATAGTCCAGGAAGAACAAAGTGCTGCCCACACAATTCTCAGAAATGTCCACCTGAGGAGCACACCTGCCAGGTGTCATCAGTCAGGGCTAGGACACCTGAGGGCTGGCCACCAGTTTTTGGGCACAGGCTTACCTGTCATGATCCCTGGGATTTTCCATTCTGACTAGAGTCTAACTTGGTCATGCAGCCAAGTTCTCCAACCTCCCTCAGTCTGGGGCTGCTTCCTCTGCGACTGGTGGAAGGCTCGCTTGCCAGAGGAGGCCTGACCCACTAGGCACAGACCCTCACTGGGCATGGCTCTGAGCTCCAACCACAGCTGCCAGCCCACAGGCGACCAGATAACCCAAAGGTGTGTGGGTACCAATTCACATCTGCCCAATCCCTCCTCCCCACCTTCTCAAGATTAAGGGAGGGGGAAGTTCTAATACATTGACTCAGATATAATTTTCCAACGAATTTATAATCAATAAAACAAGAGTGAGGGGTACTGTGGGACCTCTGACCTACATCCTTATTCAGACCAAAAGTTCCTTCTCATTAATTTGGCCCTCCATGGCCCTCCTGGGTGACTGACACCCAGGTTGAACTAACTGAATTCTCTGTGGCCCCTGCATCGACAAACCTACCTCATCACACCACACATATTTTATGAAGTGTACTAGACTTTTAATTTTAGTTATAATTTTAATATATTTAATTGTTTAATATTAACATTGTACATTTGCATGTTTGTCTCCCATTAGACTATGAGCTTCTTGAGTTCGGGGAATATATCTGCTTTATCCCTGTCTCTCCATTAGCTAGCTCAGTGCCTGACAGACAGGAAGCAGGCAATAAATGTGGGTTGAACGGTTGTGATTTCACAGGAAAAAACAAGACTATCATTTTTCAAGGGTTATTTTTTTACTGTTAAAGCCTGAACAGAAGTATAGTTTTAACAGGACAGTAAGGGTGTCTCATTGTTATATTTCAAATTAGGCTCCCACAGAGCCCCCCACAAAATACCTTAGTAAAATTATTTTAAAATATTTATAAGTAAAAGGAAACTTTTATATTTCTTTATCTAATGTTATGCCATTGAGGAAGGCACCTCAAAAACCAGCATCACCTTTGATAGGATTCCAGCAGATAACCTTTTGTGATTCTAATCGACATCTCTTTCATCTTCAATTAAAAATAAAACAACCGAGGTGAAAAGTTAAAGTAGAATAATATTGCTGTGTACACAGTTTTTTTTCCCCCTTCCTAGTGTTTTTCTCCTCAATATGCACAATTGGTAATTAAATATATTTCTGCTGGTCTTGTGGCCATATGCCTACAATATGTAAAAATACATTTGCGCTTTTTTTCCCCCCTCCATCCCTTTTGTTCCCAGTGCTAACTGCCGTCAGAGTGAACCGTCCAGATTCCCGTGTGCTGGTATCCATGGGCCCAGGCTTGCCAAGCTGCCAGTCTGCAGCGTCACACCTTACTGCCTTTAAAGATTGCCCTGCAGAGATAGAGGGAAATGGCAATTTTTACATGATGCAGTCTGGCGACCCAGGAGATTTGGAGTCAGAACTGGTGCCAAGATTTACCCAGGAGAGCACGCAGAGGCAAAAACAGAAAACCTGGGCCAAAAGGAAAAAAAAAAGAAAGAAAGAAAGAAGATGAAGGCTGGGGGAGAGCGAAGCCACAGTCAACTCTCTCTGGGGTTCTCTCAAAAGGCCTGAACTTGAGGCCACCAAGTGGGTGATGGCCTTATTATTAGGAGTACGCGGGTCCTGAGGAAAGTCAAAGGGAAGAGGTTGGCTTTTTTTGCATGCCCTAAATTGTAGTAGATTGCAGAATGTAAATGAGACAATTATTACACCAACGCTCATCAAGCTGGGCTGGAAAGACTTCAATAGCCTGATGAATATGCATGCAAATTTGTTAATTAAGTTAATTATTCTGCTGAAAATTCATTTGTCTTCCAAGGACATTTTCCCAATGATTTTAACATGCTAGCGCCATTAGTCATGCTCCATGCTATTTAACATTACTTTTTGTCCACTTTCTTTCCCCCCAACCTTTATTTTTTTAATATTTTCAAGTTTTAAAAACAGTTGATTGGTTCTTTTAATTGACCCCTGCAACGTTGGAAGATGCTTAGAGCTAGCTCAGTAGGCATTCTCAGAAGCACGTTTCAATTAAATATTTCCTCCATATATAAAATGTCACATTGGTGGGGAGGAGAAGGGCTCTATCTGGGATCATTAAAGCTGCAATTTGAATGGTTCTCTGCAGTGACTCTAAGAGGTATTCTTGCCCTGCTGTGGATGATTTCCCCAGCTGCTAGTGTCATCTGATACATGGATTTACCTGGCTGTAAGTGCGGTGACACTAGCCTCCTCTGTCCTCCGGCTGGAAGGCAGAGAAACCCAGCAAACATGTGTGTTCAAACAGGAACCAGTACTGTGATACTTTTCTGTCACCCATGAGGACCCAAATCCATTACCATGGCAACAAAGGGGCATAGTGTGTTTAAAATCACATCTAAATGGCAAATTAAAATATTTGAATGAAAGTCGAGTTTAATTTTGTGAGCCCACAGTAGCCAAAAATATTGTAGTATAGTATTTTTTTAAACTCTGTATTATTTTCCTGGGTAAGGTGGGTTTATTTAATTGCAGTCTTCATTGTGGGCCTCAAAATTAGAATCTCTGTGGGTCTCAGTGAGCTTTATTCCACAATATAGGCACGTAGGCACACGTGAAGCACCCCATGGAAATCTCGCCCAAATCTGTATATGGCAAATACAGCTTCCCATTTCAACTCAAAAATCTGGACATGCGGTCTGATAAATCCAGCTGTTCTTAGTGTGACAATAAAATAGAATACTTGAAATCAAATCAGTTCAGAAAATCAGAGGAATATGCTTGCATGTATATTTAAAAAAAGAAAGATGAATCTATGCATCACTCCAGGGGACTGCCATATGTATGTCTAAAGGCCCCTCTTTAGGTCATTTATTTTCTTTAGAAAGAAGGTAAATTCAGATTCTCCTCATCCCTGAGTTACCCTAAAAGAAAGTTTCCAATATGGTTTCAGGTTATAATCTGTATTTTCATAGTTAGGGTCAATCAGACTTGCTTGGAGTCAAACTAATGGAAAAGAAATTAAATAACAAAGAAAATTTATAGAAAGAGTTAAAGAAAAATTAATTGGTATGCTATCTCTGTCAAAGCCATTCGTATGTATATTCTTACAGTATGAAAGGCACTGTGTCACAGAGATCATAAACCAATTAAAATATTTTAAACTCTGTAATTTCTATAATTCCATCTGTTTTAGAAGGTGTAATTAGCAAAGTTATAAAAGCCAAATATATTTGAATATTTTGAAAGCAGGGGGAATAGCAAAAACTGAAAAGTTTCCATAAACATGTACTCACACAATCATGTACATTTCATGAGCCTATACCTAGGTTAAAATGATGCATTTGGGTTTTTCTAAATTTTGCCAACAATAAACCACATCTAAAGAAAATTACGATCATATGTTAGGCTGTGTAAATTAATTCAGTTTTTTTTTTTCCTGTTATTCATCAAATTACCAGAGATTTTTTCTGATGAAAAATCCCATGCCTGTCATTCAATCTCAGACATGGACTCAAAGGAGCAACAGCTACATAAAACTAACTCTAGTGAACACTCTCCCTTAAATA
Organism: Cynopterus sphinx; assembly: GCA_030015415.1. Lineage (NCBI taxonomy): Eukaryota > Metazoa > Chordata > Mammalia > Chiroptera > Pteropodidae > Cynopterus > Cynopterus sphinx. The sequence continues at coordinate 7,439,313 of CM057391.1, forward strand.
TTCTTTCTTTGGGCTTATTAGAGAGGTTTGCCATTTTGCGAGCCGAAGGAAATATCTTTCAGATATATCCAAAACATTCTCGGCCTACCAATAACCTATTTTTGAGAAATTAGTGTACAGGCAATTTGTGTCATCTACAAAATTTAAACACAAAATCCAAAGCGACAAAGTAAAGAATTCAACCCATTTCTTTACTATAAAAGAAAAATAATTTTGATTTTTAAAGTAATGGGTTAAACCTGTTCTTTGGTTTGGATGCGATGCTGAGCGGCTGCACATGATTCTGGGCCTCAGATGGCCACAGTCAATGATGACTGACAGAACGATAGTGACAATGTGACGTATAATATTCTCCCTTATCAAAATGTTTGCTGTACCATGATTGTGACTCAGTGGGTGTCCAGCTCTGTCCTCTCTTTCTACTTGATTTTTGACATATTACAAGGTGCAATTACTTTTTTTATATACTTGCCTTTTTTATTACCAGAAATTTGGTGAGCATAATTTATTATTAATTCTGCTCTTAGTTCATGCTGCCTGACCAAACTACATTTGTCTCCATTTGTACTGTATATTGTCAATTGGGAAAAATGGGTAATAAAGGAAAAGTAGAATCAAACCTGTCTATTTAAGTATCTACATCGTGCTGGAAAATAATATTTATTGAGGATCTACTATATGACGTGTGTTTTACATGCACCATCACTTTTAACCCTTGCATCAACCATCCAAGAAAGGTATAATTATCCTCATTTGACAAATAACAAAGCAAAACCCAAAGAGATTAATTTCCTTGTTCAAGTAATGAAAAAGAAAGAAATTAAAATTTTCAATAAGCAAGCAGCAGGAGCAAGATTTGGAGCCAGAAAACACATCCAGATTGTTTATTTTACTACAAAGCTTTAAAATATTCTAATGTACCTGGCTATGACTACTACTCTTTAAAAATTCACCTTGGAAGACCAGCATATTCTCAACACTAATATTTGTATTATATGGCAGCATCTACTTTAGTCACGAAATACTACTTAGACTTCTTATCTTTAATTCACTTTATTGTATCATATTAATTTTTACTCTCTTATGGGCTCTTTATCTTTTAAAAAAGATTCCTTCCTACTTTAATGTATTTTGAGTTTTAAAAAAGAAAAGATGGTGAATTTTTCCAAAAAAGGAGGTTAAATAGATTTTGTTTGTAAATAGTTCAGCAGTTGCCTGAGGCATCTGTTCCTTTTTGCCTCACCTGCACTTCTTTCTTTGGATCTGCACTTCCTCTCTGTCATCCAGAGCTTCATAGCCCCACCCTACCTTTCTCAGGGAGTGGATCTACCCAGGGACCTAAAGAGGGAGGTTGATATGTATGCCAGAGGAAAGGTTCTTTCTCCTTCTAAAATGATGAATAATAAGAGATAGGGGCCGTCTTTGCTGCTGTGTTGAGTGAAATCTTTCTTGATAGAAACCAACATAGAAAGTAGAGTAGGAGTGGGTAAGAGAGAAGAAGGGAAGGGAGGGGGGAGAGAGAGAGAAAGAGAGAGAGAGAAAGAATCAGAAAGGTGTTGTCAGCAAAACTTGTCTAGAACTTCTCACAGACAGGAGTCTAAAAATTCTCTCTTTCTCAATCTACTTTGAGTTGGATAATTGTCCTAATAGAGGCATCTGCAAAAGTCAAAAGAAATATTATGGACCAATTTATATTTCTTAATTCTGTAGTGTTTTTATTCAAATTTTCCAAGGTCAAAAGTAGATCAATACTTCTAAAGTCACACATATGCCAATTTTAAAAAAGTATCTCCACTAACTCATCTTTAATGACCTATGTCTTTTGTAGTCATTGGTCTGTATTTACCAAATATTTCAGCAGTCATGAGGAACTACCCATCAACCATAGCACTGTATCAATTGGTAAATTATATGCCAGAGTTGAATTTCTATACAAGAGACATTGGCCATGAGACAAAACTAAGGCTTTTTATAGTCTGTGCCTGTTGGTAACACTTTGAGTATGACATTTGGCAATAATCATTGGGAAATGCTAGCCAGATAACTCAGATCAAAGAACCAACCCACTTTGTGGCCTGAACTGCTTAAGTTGCTTGTCTATGCTAATGAATTTAACCTTTTTTTAATGTTGTACCCTCATTTCCAGAGTTCTGAAATGGACCTAGAAATTTACTTGGAGGTATTTGAATTATGTTTTGTAATAATTAGAGAACCTTACAATTGATCATGAGAGGACTAAATTAACAAGCAGTAGAAATAGTATAGGGTCATAGAGCCCGGAGTCAAGTTACAGATATAGATGTTATATACCCAGAATTTTGTTTGGGAATACATAATATCACGTTTTAGAAAAGTTTGGTTATATGCTTGGGACCTTTACAGTCTTAGAAGTAAGGGTGGAAGATACAGATTTTGGATAACCGTCAAAGCTGTGAGAGGGGATTAAGTTATCAAGAGAAACAACAGAAAAACAGAGGAGAAGTTTAGGCAAAGGACATAGGAGGCACTTAGGGAAGAAGGGTCAAAAGAGAATTAGGAGCTGTGTTCTTTGGAGAGACAGGAGGAGAGCTTCTACTCGTCAGAGAGCCTCTACTCAGCCACTGCCATTGTTCCAGAAAATTGAAAAAAAAATCCCCAAGTGTATCCACTTAAATGATTAAAATTTTCATTGAAACATATGAAAAAATCCGTTTTAGAAAATAAAGTATATCCATTTTTATTCATGTTATCAGAGGTAAACCAGGAATCTCAATTTCTTCTTAGCTATAGTAAATCTAAATAAAAAGCAAAGAACTTAGCAACTACTAGTACTTGCTGGCCTCAAAATTTCCTTCAGAGAAAATAAATGTTTTTACATTAACAACATTTGAAAAAATATTTAAATAGAGCTGTAGACAGTATTGGTCCTAGAAGCAATTCAATCTAACCTCTTTCTCCCCACAAAAAGCTGCAGGATTCAAATCAAAGTACTTGATGCCAGTTGCATTACTAACACTGGTTTTTCATATGTTCACCCATCAGTGATAGGACATTGGTACAACTATCAAAGCTATTCTCTCTGGGGCATTGCATGGTCTCTTCTCTCTGCTTCTCTACACAAGGCTACCCCATGGCAATTGTGTTTAGATATTCCCATTTGTAACCACATGCAAGAACTATCCAGTGCCCATTTGATCTGCTATGGGCAGAGGGGCAGAATCCATCCCATCCTACAAACGTGGTTGCCAGGAGTTCACAGTTGTCACCCTGCAGAAGACAACAATCAGAGTAAAGATAAGATGAGAAGGGCTCCCAAAAGAGCTTACTCATTGATTAGAGAACTGTCATTAACCTCATACTTTTTATTCCCTAAAAGCCTGAGCTCAAAAGTGATAATGATATTTTATACAAGTGTACTGATGAGCAGTTAGTTATAAGCGTTAAAAAGCACTGAGCCTTCTATGACTATTAACTATGACTATTGTAAAAATAAAGGCATTTCTACTTAATATCAATTATTTTAAAACTAACTTACAAATCCAACTTTTTATTTTGAAGATTATAGTGATAACACCTTTTTTACTTTCCAAGGAAGGTTGAATTTTAACATAAAAATGATCTAGTAAACAATAAAAGCCTTAGAAATAACTTTACGAGTCAAAGTTTCAGATGACCTCAAACATGGATTTCTATCATATTGAAATCCATTCCACAAAAAGGTTTCCTAACAATTCCTGAGTAGCATATTGTATCCACAAATAATTAACTAACCAATAGAATATCAATTTAATAAATCGAATTTCTTATTCCTATTGCAACATCTTTGCTATTAATATTTGTTAATATTTGCCAACAACTACTTAATTGGCGTTTTTATTAACCCTTTAAAGTATCTCTAAAATATGGATTTATAAGGAATCATGTAATGCAGTTGAAGATCTATCATTCTTTCTCTTTGGCAAATGGAAACCCAACAGCTAGGAAAAATCAAAAGTATTGTTTGTTTAATCAAATCAATTCACCATCATTGATCTGAGTCTTTATGTATATCTCCTTCCAAATAAGACTTAAGAATTACTAACAGAAAGTGTACATTCAATAATTTTATTATAGAAATAAAAAATCAGAGCCACGACTAATAAAACAAGGAAAACATGAAATGGAGATTAATCTCTACATCAAGAACAGAAAGCCAGATATTCTATATGTTTCAGAAAATGCAAACTGATGGCTATCTCAAAATGTGGCACCTTGGTATATAGAATATTTTCAGTTGAAAAAATTTGAGAAAACAGCAGAGCAGGAAAGTCATTTGACCTTCTCCCTACCCTTCTCCCCTGAAATAGGTCGTAAAACCTTCACGTGGGAGGTACCCTACCTATACCTGGAGGAAAAGAGCAGCCCTCATTTTGAAGACAAAGGACACCATCCTTACAAACAGGCCTTGTTAAGTTTCTCACAATTGACTACAGCTAGCTATTTTATCATATTAACTTATTATCATATTTCTACCCATTCTTCATCTAACCTACCATAAATATACTCAGGTATATTTCTTTGGGTCTTCATTTTCTTATGAAGTCCCCTGTATCATGTAAAACTTATATTTAATAGATTTGCTTTTCTCCTGTTAATCTGTTTTTGCTGATTTAATCTTCAGATCCAATCAGAGACCCTAAGAGGGTCTAGGAAGACTTTTTCCTTCCCTATAAAACCATCAAGCCAAAAGCAGCAAGCTTCAAAATGAGTTTGCTAGTGTTCAGTCATATAACCGTGCTGACCATCTCAGGGATCTTGTTAAAGGAGTTTGAAAGGATTTTCTTTCTGCTGCCTCGTAGGGCATCATAGTGATGTCTCTGGGGCTTAGAGTAGCCTGCTTCTAGACAGAAGCATAAATTATTAGATTGAATGTCATATTATCATCACATATTCCATCCCAACAGTTTTTCTGAATGTTTTATATCAAGGAGCTGCTATTTTGTATCATGCATAGAATTTGTATGAAACCACACTATCTCTTTAACCTGCCTGCAGACCCTGCAGTGTTCTCGATATTAAATTTCCCTTTAAAGAAAAGACAACTTTGAACTTGAGGATGTGTCTACAAGCATTGGTGACTCAAAGACAGAGGTGTTTAATTATAGTGGTACAAGAAATTAATAGGCATCTGTTCGACAAAGATTAATTTTAGTTAAAATTTTATCATAAATACATCGACGTTGCAAGAATAAAATGGTGAAAAAGTTTCTAGAAATGCTATTTGCTGTGGGGGTGAGAGTGTGTAATTGGGTCAGTTGAGTTCACATTTACAGAATTGTCTGCCGGCTACTGCATTGGCTGTCACAGTCTGTCTCAATCAAGCATAACTGCAGATCTCCAGGAAGCTGTTATTGATCAAAATAAAAATCCACGTCTTTTTTTTTTGTTTTTTGTTTTTTTAGGTTTAAACAAAGATCCGGTGCTAATATCAACTATAGTTGATCACCAAGTGTGTGATAGTTGAATATTCAGTTTTACCATACTGTTGTTAAAATTTTTTAAAACGTCTTGGTCACTTTTGAAATGCAGATAGTTTTGATTATTCATTTCAATTTGAGAACAAAAAGTAATATTGAAGGAATGAATGTTTCTTTGATGATGTCCCATCTCCAAATTAAAAAAAGAAAACAACAAACACGAACCAAGACAAAACCAGAAAAACTGTTGAACCCCATCACAAAAGCTTGAGTTCCATAATCAATCACCATTTCCTGAAGACACACATGTTTTTCTTCATTATCCATCTAAATGTCTCAAAAAACAGCATCACAATGGACAGACTCCCTTGTTAAAGGAAACAATTACTTGGTAAGTGTAGGTTATTTTAATGGACAGATCACTTGCAACGAAGCCATCACATCTGTTTCGCCTTCTAATTACAAATGCAAAAGAAATACAATCCACCAATGCATCATAAAAAAGTAAAACCTAAGTGATTTGATTGCATATGTATGTTCCTTAGTCAATGCAGCATGCAATCTGCTATGTTTTTTACATGTTCTGGGCACAAATCAGATGGAAAACCTGCTCTCTGACGAAATGTGATTTCTTCTCCTTGATTGAGTTTGGTGCTGGAACAAAGCAAGGGTTTGTAGACATGGTTTCTCGTGTACACACTACAGATCTAGCACGTGTTCCTAGCTAAACTCTTCTTGAGGACTGATAGTTTATGATCAATTTGATGCATCGCATCATTCTGATGCTGGTTGAGTATTAAAATACATTAATTTCATGTATAGGAGAGATTTTCACTGACGCATAAGAAATACTTACTTCGCTTTCTTCATTAAAGGGGAAATATCAGAAGCATTTTCGTAGTATCCCACCATCAATTATTAGTACATTTAAAAAGCTAAATTTGATCACAACATTGGATATAGCCAAAGTTTCAAATGCACCGAGCACGCACATACCAGCAGACATAATTAAAAGGAAACAAACAATCATCAGGATAAATTTTATCAAGATACAATAGAGGGTAAAAGTTAAGAGCATGGCCTTTAGAGCTGTCCAGTACTGCTTTAGAGAACCTACTTAGTCTTTTTCTCTCTGTGTAAACTTAATCTAACATGTCTAAGTCTCTATTTCCTCATCTTTAACGTGGGGATAATAAAGAATACCATCACACAGGTTTAATGTCAGTGATTAATAAGGCAATAATGCAAAGCACACTGCCCGGATCATTGTAAGTACTCAATACATATTAATTATTATTATTATTATTATTATTGTTGTTAATAATAATAATTTCATCACGTGCTGTCAAAGCTTTCAAAGTGAATTCTTCATTTTTATGAGCAAGAAGCAAAAAAAACCCTGATGAAGTTTGACAAATAAGAAACCCCAAATAAATGACTTCTCCTGTATATACATAAATTATTTCCTTTGATATTAACGTGAGATGTCCATATGCACAGAAATGAGGACAGCCCAAACACTCTTCGTGTGTACTTGACTTTGTAACTTCAAGAACACAGTGGCAGCGCGCAGTTCTCACAGCCTCCTGGCTGGGCTCACGAGTGCAACATCAGAGACAGGCTCTAGTCCTCCATGGCAACTCTGTCACCTGGCTGGTATAAATGTCTACGCCGAATCCTTTCCTTCCAAGCCTCTTCCCCACTCTCTCCATTCCCACCCCAACTCCTAAATGTCATGAGCATTCTGACCGTTGGTAGATTTCCCTCCCGAGTTACCCAAACTTCAATTCACATGCCACCATCATCCCGACACTTAGTCCAATATTTTATGTCTCTACTCAAAAAGAGTTGTCATGACTTCCCAGTGATTCCAGGATGCATAAATGCATCCTTGGCCTGAGTGCCTGGGGTTCTCCATTTGCCCCTTCAGACATCTGGGTTGTTAGAGCCACTTCTTGATGACCCATTATCATTAATGATCTCCAGTGTGGTAACTCCTTTTTGTTTTTAATTGGCCTTTCTTATCTCACATTAAAAATTACCTCAGCCCGTTCAATGTTAATGTTAATGTTAAAGGACCCTATTCCAACAGAACCTTATCTCGAAAAAGAATTTTTGGGTGCAACAGCATCCTCCATGACTCAAATCATCTTCTTTCCTCACCGAGTGGTATCATTTAAAATGTGCATTCTAGAAACAGCCCTGGTGTGCAGGAAGATACTCTGGCGTTATCATCTGTAGTGGCCAAACACATCAACAAACAGAGACATTCCAGAGGAGGAAAAAAAAAAAAGAGAGAAAACAGAATGGCTCAGGGAAAACTTTGGAGGGCAGATGATTCGGTCTGTCATATCAAGAAAGAACATTGGGCCAGACTACGAGACAGCAGAAGTGGTTTGTCTTCACGGCACTAGTCCCTGAAAGATGAAAGTTTTCTACAGCCAGTTCCACTCTGTCCGGACACCCAGTCCCCTCGTCCCAGACCAACAGCATGAGGGCATTCGCCCTAACTGAGCCATCCATTCCCGGGAAGTTTTCAAAGAATATGGGGCCTTCTGAGTTGATCTGTGATTTAGAAGAAAACTGAATCCATAACCTCTCCCGTGGGTTGTCCAAATGTAAGACGGCCGTTATCACTCGCTCTGCGGTGCTTTTCCCTCCCACCTAATTGCTGCCGCTCCACATGATCAATCCTGTCTCTGAAACTGCCTCACCCAAAAAGTCATGTCTACACCCCAGAGAGGGAAGTGGAGGTCTGGCGATGATCCAGTTCATTTGATCAACATAGCTGGCGGAACCAGATAATTTAAGCTCCAAATTTCCCCATTAATCAAAATAGCCTGATGACGGATACATCTGCTTTTACGTTGGGTTGTGTGGACACAGTCTAATTGTGCATTTCCCAAAACCAGAATCGGATCATCTGCAACGTTCTTAGAGCTCTTCCTGCCCACATTTCTTCCCCGCTCTGTTCGACTGAACAGATAACTCAGTAATTAAAATTCATCATCAGCACATGTTGGGTATTTTTCCTCTTTCTTCTGTTTTGTACATTCCTTTCCCCTGACTTCTGGGTGGTTTGCCAACTGTTTTACTTTTCGAGAGTAAACACTGGAGGTTACCTTCCAGGGTGCCGCCACGTTGGTCGTTCCTAACCCTCACCTCTTGCTTCAGCCACCAACCCCGTCTCCTCTAAAGGTGGGAACTTCAGCGGCAGTTCTGACCGCACCTTACAGGCTGATTGGAGAAGAAGGAGCAATAAAGAATGGCGACAACAGAGAATTCTGGGTGTCAGGCCATGATCTCCCTTGGCAGAAGGACTGAGTCCCAGACAAGCCCGTTAGGCTTGTGCCACTGGACTGGACCTGGCCCAGCCAGCCCTGTGTGGGGGCAGTGGGAGGATGGGCTGGAGGGCTGGTGAGCAGCTATGGTCGCAGTTAACAGGGAGTAAGAGGGTCCTTCGTAAGATGTTCCCTGGGGACACAAAACAGATGTGTTCCAAAGAGGAAAACCAAGCTCACACACCTGACTTAGGTGCTTCGGGCGTTGACTGCATGAGACTCGCCCTTGGCTTTAGAGAGCAGAGCTCCCGTGCCTTCTGAAGGAAGGCCGAGCCCCAAGATCACCCATTTCCTTGAACCAAAATGCCTTCCCAGGTCAGGTCCCCTGGAGTCCTCACCTCCCTCCCTTCTACAAGCCATCGTTTCTTTTCCTCAGCACTCAGGAGCACCTTCCCCACGAAGGGTTGGCTTGCATCACAGTCCTGTTGCTTCATTGTAGAGATGAAGTCACCACCAAAGCCACGTCTTGACTGAGCTGCAACCCCTCCCTCTTTCGATGTCCCTGGGCCCCACTTTGGGGCTCAGAGAAGTGGGTGGCTTTTCAAAACTTAAAGTGTTGCGATCCAAAGGGCTGTGGTTGCATAATCCAATCAGAGGACCACTTCGGCCCGGCGCGTGCTTCTCTCCCAGGCTCACCTTCCTCACAGCTCGCACATGAGGATGCCACCTCATGGCTCCAGGAGTCTGTGAAGCCGAGATGGTATTTTTAACGTGCCCATTTTAAACAATGTCTGTGCCATTCCATCCTCGCTTTTGCTGTTGGTGCAGGTGAGGAGCCGCCGAACAGCTGAGCTCCGGATTCGACATGTGCGGCCCAGGCTGGGCCTCGGAGTTTTCAAAGGGCGACATTTTCACACGTGGGAAAACACACAAGTGTTTTCGGTCTTCGTGGCTCAGTATAGCTCCGTCGTGCGGATTTCGTAGACAAAAAAGAGGCAACTAACAATGGAAATTCTATCACCTTATCTGTGTTCCTCTTCCTCCCATCTGGAAAACGCACACACAGACACACAGACACTCACACGCACGGGAAGTTCACTTTCTTCTTCTTCGAACTCCAAACAACTTTTATGGTCGCACCTAGAAACTTCTTGGAGTGCTCAGAAGGGCTCTGCAAGTTCCCCAAACCCTGAAGAAAATGAGGGCTGGAATTCTCTCCTCCAGCCAGAAATGGCCAAGGGCAGTAAAATTCCCCACTAAGCAGAACACTGGATTTGGAGAGACTCTCGTTCCCTTTGAACATGAGCCCCTGCCCTGGGGGGTCACTGAACCCCTGCTACTCCAAGCCTCTCTCCTGAGTTGGCAGGAGGGTCCTGGCTGACTTTTTCATGCTCCTTTGGAGCCATGAAAACACAATCACTTCTCTTGGCATGTTGGCCACTGTCTCTGTGTGTATTACCAAGATGAGGGGAATGACAAGTTCACACCATCAGCATTCCAGCACTTGTGAGTGCAGAGCAATCTGATCTTCAATGTATTCCTTTCAGCGGGAAGTTTGTTGAGTCTCCCCAAGGTTGGGTAAGAAGACAGTTAAGAGAGGGATCCCACTGTGTGCTCAACAGTACCCTTCACAGCAACTTCACCCCTGGGATCCAGGACAAAGCCAACCTTCTTTACTCTCTCTCCACAGGGAAACAAAGCCACCTAACAGGACCTCTCCTCAGAGGCCAGAGGAAGGCTTCATCTTCTTCTAAGAATAAAACTTTTAATTCTAATATCCATCTTAGGCAAAGTCTTGGCTGCTTCCTCTCTCCACAGCTCTCTGTTAGACACCAATGCAGGAAGGTGGCCATTGCTTCCTCTCAGGTGTTATAAACAAAAGAGCAGGGGGTCACTTGCCCCCATACCATAAGGCACACCTTTGATTATAACACACTCACTGGCACGGCTTTCTCATTGTCCAAACAAGTCCATCTAAACTCCTTGGTCAGACATTCAAGGTCCTTTAGAACTAAGCCTCCACAGATCCCTCCAGGTGCAGCCGAAACTCCTGCTCACCTGGTCTGTTGGATGACCAAAGACCTCGCTGGCCATGTTGGGGTCTCTGTCTGCCTTGCAGGTAACAGGCCTTGGGCATTGGGGGAGGTAAGGTGATTACAGGAAAAGATCCTGCAGACGCCAGTGTGACGGAAAACCAGGATGGATGCACCCTGAGCAGGGGTGGGATGGGGAGGTTGGTTGGAGGGAGAACAACAGCTTCCTTGGAATGTGACCTTCTACAAGGTCAGGAGGGGTTGTGAGCGAGCCCACAGCCTCCTGCAGAGTAAGTAGCATGTGGTAAGGTACAAGCTGCTGGTAGCTCCTTGGGGAGTCAAGGGGTCAGAGTCTGAGATGCTGCTGCAGACTTGCCATCATGAAACTAGAAAAGGGAGGGGAAAGCAGTTAGAAAAAGGAAAGAAAGAGAAAAGGGAGGCTCATTCTTAAAAGAGAAGCTCACAATGTCCTGAGCTGGGCTCTATTCTCACATTTTCTCCACCCTTCCCTGGCATTCCAGAAACCTGACCAGACCCTGATGCTTAGGGAGTAAAACGAGCAGGACGTTCAGAGCTCAGGGCAGGGACACAGGGATTCCAGGTGGTGCTGCACTGGTGGCATCCCCCTGCCCCATGCCAGCCTGTGTGCCGAGATGCAGGCAGGGGCACCTGGGGACAGTCTTAAAGCCCCAAAATGAGCAGAGCTGTTTAGGGTCCTTGAGTCCTGACTTCAGGAGAGATTTTTTCCTCCTTAAAGATTTCCCCCATCGAAGACCTGAAGAGGCAATTCACAAAAGAAGAAATAAAGGATTCAATAGCACATGTAACACTGGACGACCTCACTACCAACCAAAGATGTGTGCGTCAAGGCACGAAACAGTTTTTCACCCATCAGGCTACCAAACACCAAGAAAAAGACAATACCCCCTAGTGGGGAGACCTTAAAGAAACATGGCCTGTTAGAAATTCCTGGTGGTCGTGTAGAGCAGAGCTGTCCTCCTGGTACTTCAGTAAGTATCAAAACCCTGAAGAGCAGCACTCCTGTCACCCAGCCATCTCACTTAGCGGAATTTATCCCCAACGACTAATTAAGGATGTGCCCGAGGTACTGACTCTCATATGATTACCTGTTGTTCCATCCTCAGTCCTCCACACTGGAGGACCAAACAATTCCTCCTCCCGTTACCAGCTGAGTGAGCAGACTACTGATTTTTAATACACACGTGAATTAATGCATGATAAAAACAATATTTTAGTGGCCATAAAAACAGTTCCAAATCCATTAACTCTTAGCATGAGACCTTAGTTTTGCCTTTGCTTCCACTGTTCCTTCCCAGAAATAGTTCGACCCTTCACACTCCTTTTGTGTTTAAATTGAAAAGTCTTATGTAATGTATATGACAAATAATTTAACATGGATTTGGCCCAGGCTGGCTTAGTCATGAGAGATTAAGGCACAGCAACAAAAGCCCCCCAGACCCATGTGGTTAATGACCACAAAGCTTGCATTCTCGCTCACGCTACATGTGGGTCAGCCGGAGGGTCTGCATCACGTCTCCTCTCTTGTGGACCGATGTGCTGGGTACTGCTGGCTGCCAAGGCACGGGAAGGACACTCAGGAGTTCCATTCTCCAGCCTGGGAGAGGCACCCATCACTTCCACTCACAAGTCTTCAAACAAAGCAAGTCACCGGGGCACACAAATAACCTCAAGTGTGGGATAGTGCTATAAACTACCACATCGGGCAGGCAGAAAACCATAAGTGAACCGTCCTCCCATCCACCACACAGGTCAGAGCCAGGGAGTTGACCTCTAAGGTAACAAACTGCATAATTCACTCCTGAAATTTTCTGAGTTCGTTGGGAGGAAAGAGGAAACGGAATCAGTCCCATTAACTGAGGATTCATCCAGTGGTTAACGATTGGGTATTTATTTATTCAGCGTTGTGCTAAGAATTAGAAAAATGCCAAGAGTTATAATCACGGTGTTTCCAGGAGCTTAAATCTAGTCGAAGAGTTAACATTTGTCGCACAGCATCGCTTATAAAATATAGGGGCACAGCAATAATGTCTGACGTTATTGGAAGACGATGGTTTCTTAACCTGCTCAGGCTGCAGAATCACTCGGGCAGCTATTCCGAATGATCTATAATCAAGCTCTGCACCAGAAAACCTGAATCAGCAAATACGCAGTGAGATGAAGACCAGGCACATGCATTTTGATAAGGCTCCCTCGATGACTTTGGGCCCGGCTCAGGTTAAGAAACCTTGAAATATGAGACAAGAGGATGTTACAGACGCTGAATAGAGGTTTAGAGGAGAAAGAGGAACCTGTAGCCTTGTGGTCAGGGACGTTTTCACGAAGAAGGTGGGCCTGGGACCTTGGAGGAGGGGTAGAATTTTCTAAGTCGTTTTAAGAGGTGAGGCCTGGCCAGGGTTCAGGGATTGGTTATGTGTTTATAAATCACACTACAGGGATAAAGGATATTTCAGTAAAGTGGCAACTTAAGTTACAATTGTGGTTAGAAACTAAGTCTCCTGGAAAGTTAGTACTTGGTTTAGACCAACACCTGACTCTACAGAAGCCTTTGAATGGGCATCGTTCCCCAACTGTGGACAATGACAACAAATGGCAACTGCTTCATTAATATGTGTTGAGTTAATTACATTATTAATTAATCAATCCTGAATTGAGTAACAGAAGATCAAACTTGAAAAGTCTAAGAAGGTAATTAATGGCTGTTTATGAATCATTTATATCCAACTTATCCATTAGTTCTACTTCTCCCAGAGAGTAGACGAAAAGTGAGATGACTCTTTTGCTCTTTTTAATAAAATATACGCTACTACTACTTCCATAAAACATTCTCGGAGCTCACTAAATGAGCCGAGGGGCCTTTTGAGATCTCCTAAAGCAGAGGTCCCCAACCTTCCTGACACCAGGGACTGGTGCTCCGATGAGGTACTAATGCCTGGTGATCTGAGGTGGAGATGAGGAAGTGATGCTAGTGCTGGGAGCGGCTGCAAACACAGATGAAGCTTCGCTTGCTTGCCTCCCACTCACCTCCTGCTGTGTGGTCCAGTTCCTAAAAGGTCACAGTCTGTGGCCCAGGGGTTGGGGTTCCCTCTCCTACAGGACAGAAACGTGTCATGGAGAAGCTAGTACTATAGCACAATGGTTAAAACCATGACTATTGTAGTCTAACAGATCTTGCCTTGTCACTCACTAGTTGTCTGGCCTGGGACAATTAGTCAGCTTCTTTGAAAAGTTCGGGTAGTAATATCTAACTCATGAGAATGATTTGGGGATTAAATAATATCAAGACCATAGAGTATTTTCAGAAAAATCTAAACAATGGCATGGCCAGGGCCAGGACACCTTAACAAGCACCTGGAACCATCCCCTGTGACAGATAAGGCGATCACGGCACATATTCAACTAAAGCAGCGAGAAAGACTCACATGATAAAAAACTCAGAAGATCAAACCACACAGAGGCAAGTGACCACGCCTCAGTCGATACCAGATTTTAGATTTATTAATTTCCACAACTGCACGAGAAATACTGGGCATTCTGCTGTCTGCTTAAACTACCTTGCAGACAGAAAGAGAAAATTCCCAGCATTTCATTTGCACAGCCACCGAGACACAAACGATCTCGCCACCGAACTTTCTTTGCGTTGGCCTGACCTGTATTTACTAGGTTCTCTGTTGGCTGTCCCACCTGATTCTCTCCCCAGCCCCGTGCCACTAGCTTAAACAAACACATGCATCTGCTCATAAGAAACACACTCAGGTCTTTGTCTCTTCCAGGCAAAGAAACAAAACAAACAAGTAAACAAAAAAGGGTGATACGATAAAAATGGAGCCAGCCCTGGTTTTTGGCTATTGAATACCAAACTGGCTCAACTAATCTGAATAGACTTGACTGGTTGAGTGCACCATTTAGTGGCTACACATCCAATTGAATGGGTTCATAGATGGCCAAATAAAATGTAATAATAAAAGCAGTTATTATTTTTAACCATTAGACCCTGTGCCAGGAATTATGCTAAATGTTCTACTTAAATTTGTGTGCTACGCACACAGTAACCTAATAATATAGTATTATTTTATCAACATCTCTCAAACGAGGCAGTAAGAACACTGAGAGGTTAAGTAATTTGCCCGTGGAAGCAGCAAAGCACTGAAACTCAAGTTGTGACACTCTGACCCCATTTGCAGTGCTTGGCTCTTGCATCTGAATATCAGGAATGCCATGGATTTATGCATCTTGATTTTAACGTGGCTTTCAGCAAAACTTCCTGAAATTCTGTGATGAAGATCTGAACATTTACCAGGTGTTGGCAAATGAAATAAATGTATGGTACATTGATGAACCTTGGTCAGACAGTGTTGATTATTATCATTGTTATTATTAAACTGTATGAAGGATGAGGTCTAGTTAGGTCCTGGATAGTCTGTCTTAATCAAAATATTACTGACTTAGTTTGAAAACATAGAACATTTAATAGGTCTACATGTGACATATTTACATATTATAACTTTACACAATTACAACCAATGTGGTAAATAATTATGATTAAGAAGCTTAAAGCACCTATGTAATGCCAGGCACTGTGATGGGCATGAGAAACATATAGTTGAGAGACACAGTCTCTGGCTCCAAGGAGTTCACAGCATGGCCAAAGAGACTATTAATCTGTAAAATGACCAAATTATGTTGATGGGATAAATACAGAATCCAATTTTTGGACTCAAACAATCAGCCAGTCAGTATAGGATGGGGAGGGATGTGGCTCAGTGGCCGTTGACAGGAAAAAGACTTTGGAGTTTATTTTGCTGCCCGTTCTGTGATTCAAGGGCAAAATATTGCTCTGAGAAACACTAACGTATTCCTGGAATGTGCTAACGACAGTGTGGTGTTCAGAATCAAGCAGGTGATAAACTGACACTCTGGGAAGATCTGATCCGATCCCCAGTTCCAAGTTCAGTTCCAGGTGCTGAAATCTAAGAGGTGATGAGAGACATTTACGAGCTGGGGAAGATCTAGAAGCTAATGATGACCAGGGTGGTGATGATTCTGAATCATGCTTCACGAGGAAGGGCTGGGGACATGGGAAAGCGAATTCAAGGAGCCTTGGAAGCTGTCTTCACAAAGCTCCAAAGCTGCTAGGTGGAAAGCAGATTCGATGGCAGCCCTTCTCCAGAGGGCAGACTAAGTACCAATGGGAGAAAAGTGTTCATGGCAGGATCCTCAACTACCACAAAGGTAGTGAAGTCCATGGAAAGAAGACAGAAAAGCCTAAAAGCAGTGGTCTATAGTTGGATTGACTTTCTTACTACTTACCTTGTAAAGGGCATCTTCACAGGAAAAAAAAAAATGGTACCCAAGACGGTCCATGAGGAGATTGCAGTGAGCATCTTACCCAGCCATCTAGACCATGGGGAAGCATTTTCATAAACATCTCCGCCTGAAGCCAAGAGGGGGCTGGACTCTCTGTCCTCTAAGAAGCTGAGAGTGAACAACAGCTAACTGAACCACAGAACGAGAAAGAAAATACCCAACACCCCAGTGAAAGGTCCTGTTCCTTTGAGAACTGAACTTGAGGGAGTTTCTAGATTCTGGGATTCTTCCTTGAAAATGTCTCTTGGGGCAGACTGTCCAACACTTTCCTCCCCGACCATTATCATCCCCCACTCCTGACTCCTTCACCAGGTTCCCGAGGGACATCGAGTTTTGTGTTGGGGTCTGGGGAAGGGACTCCTCAAATGTGTTTAAAGAAGATCATTCTAGCAGTCATGTGGGGGGATAAACTGGAAGGAATAAACTTGAGCTCCCCAGAATGAACCAAGTTGTTCCCACCTCTTCCTCCAAGTTCAAAAACTTCCTTTGTGATGCTTCTAATTATAACTAACATCAGCCAGCATCCACTGACTGTTTACTGAATTATCCTGTACTTTTAAAAAAAGGTGAATCCTCCCAGTTAACCCTCATTTTACAGATGAGTAAACTGAGGCACAGAGAGGTGCCTAATGAGGACATAGGGCCTCACAAACAGTGGTAGCCCCTTCCCTTCCCTCCCCCCAACCAAATACAGATAATCTGCTCCTGAAGTCCAGGGCTTAACCACTAAGCTACTCAGCCATCTCACCATGTAATAACTACTTTTTACATCATTTCATAGCATTTGAAACTAATAATCATTCATTATGAGATTTTTCTTTTTTAAATAACAAATAAGATTGTGTATAGTGGAGATCACCCTTAGTTGGGACTTCAAGAGTGATCATCAGGGCTTTTGGTTTGTTTTTCTCCCCTGGGCCTCAGTTTCTTTGCGAGATAAAGGGTTGATCTAAAGGCTCCACGGCTCCTGGAAGCCATAGTTTGAATGTGGCACCAGCAAGGAGAGCCGATTAGAAACTATTACTAGGCCATCCATATCTATTTTCTTTTTTTCTCTTTACCATTAAGAAGTGATGCTCCTCCCAGCCATCTATGAAGTCGAAGAAAAATGCAACCTCTGTTGACTTTGGCAAAACCTGTGCACCTCGCATCCCACCGCCGCCCCAGCGCTCTTGGAAGCCATGGGGTCCCTGGCGACCAGTTCTGCTCCCGCGTCCAGAACGGCTCGGATCGGGGACAATCCCTGGATCAGACTGACCCCTAGGGGCAGCGCGACAATCCGCAGCCAGCGCTGGGCGCACACAAAAGGAGCCGCGAGCTTCCAGCTGGAGGCCGCAGGAAAATCTGCCACGAGTGCTCTCAGATGCAGACACCACAAAGCCAAAACATTAACATTTTGCTTGCTATTTATTCAGCTTCTCTGTCTTTAATTCCCCCTCGCCAAGTAGCCTCCAAATGTGTCTCTTTGAGTATCAAAGTGATCACTTTGGATTAAAGGAGTCCTTCTCAAAAGATACCTTAATTAAACTGTGTGTGGTGGGGAGGCGAGGGGAGGGGAAGAGGCTCCCGAACTTGGAACTTCTCTATGAGAAAGAAAAAAAAATAGTCAGAGGAAAGGGGAGACGGCCTTTTCCACGACGAGATACAAAGTAAGTTAGCTTTAAGCCTTTTGTTTGCTTCTTTTTGGTAATTGTTCAAACTCTTTGGATAATGATGTCAATAATAACAGCAACAGGAGCAGGTGATTTTCTGAGTGCCCCCTACACACTAGGCCCTGTTCTAGGTGCTTTCATCCGTCACACACATTTTATTATGAGGAAACCAAGGCAAAGAGAGGTTAAGTGACTTGCCCAAGGTCACACAGCCGGCAGGTTGCAGATCCCTTCTCAGCTATAGCTCTAGAGGCATTTTTCAAACCTGAATTTATCCTCAATGACTTCATCCATTCGTAGCAAAGTCCTGTTCGCTGTTGGGTAACCCAGCACTCCCAGTTCACAAGGAAGAGTCGGGAGTTTCCCATAGAGGAGGAAAGGAAGCGATATACAGGGCTGGTTCACTGCCCTATAAGGACTCAATGCTGGAGACCAGTCCCAGATATGGGACATCACCAAAAGTTTCTTTACATGACATTGTAAACCCTTGCCCTCACCTTCCTCATCTCTAGAGTGGAATACGAGAAAACCTTTGTCATAAAGCTCTTGGGAACTTATGTGAGATGATTTCGTATTTAGGGCCTGGCACAGTGTCTGCCACAGGGTTAGCACTCAGAAAAGGTACCTGATTTTTCAGCATGGTTGTCACTGGTTCTTACTGAAACCTGACTGTGTGGGTTCGGGGTGATGGAGAAAAGGATGTTTATGAAGCCGATTTCCTCATGGAGGGTTCTCTTGCCCACTACAGAGAAGAGAAAGGGAGAGTCATACCTAAAGAGCTCTGATACCAGGTGAGAAAATGTCAGAGAGGTGGATGCCAGAGGGGGCATTGGCAACCTGGTGTGCAAAACATGACTCCTCCCGCTGTGCGCACAGAACCACTCAGCACTCGGTGGCTAGGAAATGGTTCTTGACGTTGTCTATGAAATATTCTTGCCCCAAATGTCAAACCTGAGCCTGAGCAAGCCTGTAGTCCTAACTACCTATTTACAGGCAATATAGAAGACAAGAACATTAAGCCATGCTATAGGGATGCAAGCAGCAAGCAGAATGGAGGACATTCCAGGATGAATGACCCAGTTTCCTTAACAAATAAATGACAAGAAAGAAAATAAAACAGAGAATGTATAGATGAAAAGAGATTTAAGAGGCACAGCAACCAAATACAATGGGTGGACTTTCAATCCTGATTTGAAAACCAACTATAAAAAAAATATTTTCAACAAACTTTTAGGAGACAGTTGGGGAAATTTAAACATTGACAAGATACTTGACATTAAAGAATGGCTGGTTTTTTTATATATGATCACGGTATTGTGGTTATGTTTTTTTAAAGGGTCCTTAACTCTTAGAGAGACTTAATTGAAGTACTAATGGATGAAATGGTAAGAGGTCTGGAATCTGCTTCAAGATAATCTATTCAGGAGTGAAGTTGAAGCAGGACTGGCTGTTTATTGATCATTGGTGGAGCTGGCTGATAGGTCCATGAGAGTTCATTTCACTATTCTATTCTTGTGTGTATATATAGAATTTTCCATAACTTTTTTATGAATGACTGATCTAACTATGGATAAATGAAGAATCACATAAAAGGACCTCCATGTGTTCAGGTACAGAGGTGGGAACATCCATCGCCATAAGGAACACTGAGCAGGGCAGACGGCACAGGTTATGTAAAGGGGATGGCGACACACACGCCTGGGCAGACATGATGGGGCCGGATTATGAAGAGACATTGATGCCAATAATAATTAAAAAAAAAGCAGCTAACATTTTTTTTTTTTTGACCATTACTATGGGCCAAGCATACAGTTTCTCTAACACTTTTTAGTGCGAGATCAACAATTTCTTTCATAGAAGAAAGCGCTTACGGGAGGCAGGCACCTTATGCGAGTGCATGACATTTGCAAGCTGAGGAGCCAGGATCCGAATGGAAGAGTCTGACTAGATGGCCCACAGTCCTAACCACTGCTGGTGGGCAGTGTGGGGCCGGCGTGGACTTACACAGAGCTGTGCTCCACAGAGTGGCCTAAACGAGAAGGCTTGAATGAGCGCGGAAATAGAGCGATATCAGAAACGCAGAGAGTAAGGACGGGTAAGGTTCAAACAGCAGATTGGATTTAAATAACCAAGAAAGGAAACTGTCAAAGACAGCTCTAAACTTGGAAGGGTATTTAGAATGAATAATTCCTTTAAACCACTGTGGCTGGGGGCGGAAGGGGAGGAGGGTATATACGCTGTTATGTTTGGTGTCGCTACTTCTGGGTACCTGTCATTTGCTTGTGGTATCTTCACGTGTCTCTTTACAAAATGCTTTGTTTGCCTCACGACTTATTCACCATTATTTATTTGTTATCAGCTATGAAATTGGAGATGGACATGTCTTTTCAAAGAAAAAATAGCAGACTTTGATGTACTTTTGTGGCTCACAATTCCAGGGGTACCCTCGGATCCTAGTCTGTGAAAATGGTGTTTCTGGGGTGTGGGGCGTCTTGACAGATCCAGACAAAGCAGCCAGCCCATCTGGAGCTTGTTTGTTGAGGGAGAGATTAAAAAGGTCTCCAGTGAGAGGGAGAACCTTCCTGTCCCGGCAACGTTGAATCCCTGATGCTCCTGTAATCTCCCCGTGCATGATTTGTTAGGGATGGAAAGAACCTCATCTCCTGTGAGGTGAGCATGAAGCCCAGAAAACGGAGGTGACCAGTCGAAGTCACACAGCTACACGCTGGCGGAGGCCGGCCTAGAAGTCAGGCCTGTGACCTGTGCTCCACTGGGCCTTGAGGCCTCTGTAACACAGCGCCCCAGGGGCAATAAAAAAATGTTCCTATAGTGGAGGAACTGCTCTCTGCTCGTATTTTTCAGATTAGGAAACCAAAAATTAAAAGCCAGGTTCGCAGTCAGAGTACTGGTCAGCTGACTTGGTTGGTAAATATCGGACTTTCCAAGGCCCCACTCACCAGTTTTAACAGGGATGAACATGACTAATTGGCCTTACTCTGGGGTGGACGCCTTTTGATGCCAGGCCTGATGCCAGCTCAATGTGGATATATTCTACACCTGTGTGGTGTATACATGGAATGGGTTTCTGGAAGAATGAACTTGACCTAATTTTATCTTCCCTCCATGGCACAATACTTAGCCAGATATTTTTAGTTTAATTTAAAGGCCTGTTGGTAAATTAACAAGTGCAGATTTACTAGGTCCTAGGCAGGCGTGAGAGAACTCAGACAGGGTTGGAAAAGCTTCTACCCTCAGGGCAGACAGGACAGTCTGCTCCAGTGTCATGGCCTGACCTCTGAAGAGAGGTGCACTGGGAGGGATGTCAGTGGCAAGCCTGCCAGAGGCACTCTGAGACATCTGGTCACTCTTTTAAAAAGGCACAGACTCAAACCATCAGGGAAAATTATGTTAAAGGAGCAGGATGAGCAGCTCCACACTGCCGATGGTTGGATGTCAGCAGGGTGCACGTGCCATCAAAAACAGGCAGAGGGCACCAAGAAATGGACCCCAGCGCCTATCCAACCACAATTCTGCATCTGGAGTAGGTTGAATTGTAAACTTTTGGGGTGTGCTGGGAAGTCACAAAAATGGGAAGGAAAGGCACAGCAGTGTACCTAGTAGCAATCATCAGTAGTAGCAATAGGAGCCAGGGTAGCTTCTGCCACCTTGGCTGCTCCACGCAATGTCATCTGAGACTTGCAGAAGAGAACTGCTGCCGCAGTGTCCCATCCACATTCAGAGGGGCAGCATCTGACCTTGACGAGCACATTCTACCATGGGAGAACTTGGTCACTTAACTGGAGTGGTGGTTGCTCAATGTACATTGATGACCGACCTCACTCATTTGTTCACTTCCAGGCTCTACGCTAAAAACATTAGAGACACGGGAATAAAGAGGACTTAACTCCTTACCCTTGATGATGTAATGATCTAATGAAGGGTCCAAAGGGATAAACACTTATTTACCATATGTGGTTGGGTCTACCAAGGAGGCATGAAAGGAAAGTGCTGTGGGAACTTAGAGGAGAAGGCGACTAACTCCAGGTGAGAGTAAACGATGGTCAGGAAGTCTATACAGTGGAAGTGACAGCTGAGTAGACACGAGATTCGTTCACCAGGTTGGGAGAAATGTCATTCCCAGGACTAGGAACCGCACATGCAAAGGTGCAGCGAGACTCTTCAGCAAGAAAGAGAAGAGGCCTCAGCCTCCTGCTAACCCTCAGTCAACCTTCAGGTGACTTACAGCTCTGAGAGTTGTCCCTCCCAAATGTATGGGTCACTCACAAGGTTTGTTTTGTAAATTAAAAATGAAATTATCATTTGACCCAGGAATTCCTCTTCTGGGTATCTACCCCCCAAATTTGGAAACATTTATTCATTAAGATGCATGTACCCCTATATCCATTGCAGCATTATTACTCATAGTGGCCAAGACGTGGAAACAAATGAAGTGTCCTTTGAGAGATAACTGGATAAAGAAGATGTGGGACACATATATGATGGAACATTACTCCGCCATAAGAAAAGATGAAATACTGCCATTTGCGGCAACATGGATGGATCTTGAGATGATTATGCTAAGCAAAGTGAGTCAGACAAAAAGTTGAGAACCATATGATTTCACTCATATGTGGGATATGAAACTGAAAGCAACAAACAAATAAGACAAATAATCAAAAACTCATAGACACAGACAACAGTATGATGGTTACCAGAGAAAAGGAGGGAGAGAGGAAAGTAGAATAAGGTAAAAGGGATCAAATATATGGTGACAAAAGGAGGTTGGACTTTGGATGGTGAACACACGATGCAATACACAGATGAGGTACTATAGAGATGTACACTTGAAACCTATATCATTTTATTAACCAATGTCACAACAACAAATTTAATTTTTAAAAAAATGTGTATAAAAATGTTAGGACAAAAAAAGAGATTTGTTTTTATCATGTTGGCTCTTAAAATTGCTCATTTATGGATCAGTGACAGAACAAGCAAGATGGTAGAAAAATAAGTCTTTTAAACTCACAAAAATACAAAAAAACTCAGCCCATAGACACTTTAGGGCTTAAAAGGTACTTGTGGCCAAGCACATGTCTTGCAGACCATCTCTCCCAGTTTGGCAAAAGCAAAGAGGAATCAGCAGCTGGAATTTTCTAGTTCCCCTCACAAGTTTCCAGTCACCTTGGACAACCACCTTGGATTGCTCTGTCATGCCATTTTTCAGAAAAGGCTCATTGCTTGCTTATCCCTTCCTACAATGAAATGTGTTATGCTCCCTGAAAAATTCTATTTTTATTTTAAATGCTCAGTTGGGAACTTTAAACTTTGTTTTGCTAACTCATTTGTAACTGAAGCTGAACAATAGCATATGATCCAAACTCTATCAGATTTTTTCTCCTGGTTTCAAAGACTTCCACTCCCAAGAGCTTGAACTCTGGCACTTTACACAGCCATGTGATGTGGATGTGTGGGAGGGCTAAGGATAAAAATTTCCATCAGAATAGCATTCAGGGTTTAAAAAAGTCCCACAGTCACAACTGGGGCATCCCTGGCCTTCTGTCTGTGCTTTGGCTTCTGATTCCTACAGTGACCCCAGAAGGAAAGGAGCTAAAAACAGAAGTGGAAAAGAGAAAGAAAGGCTCCCCAAAATATAAAATTATAATGGAGGTTCCCTTGTGGGATCTCAGCGTGCGAGTCTCTTCTCATTAGTCGCAAGGGAGATGCAGTCCCAAAGAGAGGAACTATCATACAGTCAGACATAGAGGCAGAGACAGAGATAGAGGTCGAGCTGATGCATTAGTCAGGGTTCTCCAGAGAATCAGAACCAATAGGATAGATGACAGATAGATACACAGTCACTTTGCACATTTTTGCAACATAATCACCTAACGCAACATTTCCCTGAGAAATAAAATTTATCTTTCTAAGCAAACACGTTTCATTCAGATCAGAATGACCATAAAAGCAGTTTATAAGCTGTGATAAATTGATATCATTCTACCTAATTAGCGCCTTGATGTGATCAATGGAACCAATATCCACTGATCTACAGCTTCGTGGCTAACAAATCAGGAACTGCTCCTGTTTTTGCAAAGTGGCAGAGTAGGTCAACGCTGGGCTCGTCTCCTCTCTACACCACATCAAAATTACAGAAACCCACCATTGGGAGTCACCTGAAGTCTAGCTGAACAGAAAATGGGGGCACACAAAAGAAGCTACCTGGAGGCAGGTAAAAGAGGCAGAAGATGCAAAACGGGATGGTCCCACACGCACGTGTGGTAGATACCTCAGCTGCAGAGGTTCCCCTGGAAGAGCCAGGGGTTCCTACCCCACACTGGCTTCCCCAGGCCAGGGTTCCAGCGTCAAGAAAAGAAGTCCCACAGCTTCTGGCTGTGAAAACCAGCGGCGACTGTGGCTGAGTGGGACCGAGGGCCTCTGGAGCCACAGGCATTCCTGTCAAAGGGCCCACACGTGGACTTACTTGCCGAAGGACTCAGTGCTCGGAGCTTCAGTGCTGGGGCAGCAGTTCGGGAGGCACCGGGGACTCACGGGGAAGAACTGAGTTGTCTGGCTTCAGGCCGAGGGCGGGAGGGCAGCTTTCTCCCAGACAGAAGCGCTAGCGGAGGGCACGACGAGCAGACGCAGGCACCCGCCATATTTGAGGCTACATCAACCATCCACCTAACTGACACCCTTTGCCCTGCCAAGGTGATTCCCTGAGGCGCCACCCCGCCCAACGTGTGGGCCCTCCCAGGCCGCTTACAGGGGCTTCTCCACACACACTCTTCTAAAATCTCACAAAGGTTCACAAAACCCAAGCAAGCAGGATCTGCCTCAGGCTTGCCCCTTACATCTTGTTAAGAAGCCCCAAGCCTGGCACTAGCAGCAGCTGACCTCGGTTTGCAGCTTGGCCTCTCAAGGCACTTCCAAGCCTAGCGTGGGTGGTTGCCATCTGCAGATCACTTGGTGGTGCATGCCAGGTGGCCCTGGGCAGGACACAGGCTGCAAATGAACTGGGCCTATTGGAGGGCACCTCCCAGGAGGGCCTAGTCTGCACGCCAAGTGGTCAGCTTTGGTCTGAGCCAGAGTACCACCCGGGGTCACATCTGAGGACCACACCCAAAGGGCAGACAGGGAAGGCACCAGAGCCCTGCTAAAGTGAATCCTACTCTGTAGGGTCAGCCCCTGCACAACAGCTCCTCCACCGGTCATGGCCAATCCTCACAACCAATCAGCCCGAGGGTCAGTGCCTCCCACCGATAGACTAACAGCAACCAAGGCTCAACTACAACAGAAGGGCACACACCACCCAGACAAGGGACATATATAGTGCCTGGCTCTGGTGACCCAGGAAGTCTGTGCCACTGGGCACTACATAAAGCTACTCTACTAAGAGTGGGAAAAAATTAAAAGATGATACATTTTTTTAAAAAAAGAACTATTGCTGATAACAACTAAGAAATCTTAGTTTTCAAAAGCCATACTGGGAAGCCCAAAGCAGGTTACATACGGGAGATTCCAGCAATTAATCTAAAATGGTGAGGGACACTTAGGCAAATGAGTCATCCTTCCAAAGCAAGAGGTATGAATTAAGCAAAAAAAGGAGAAGAAAAAACTAAATCACAACAGAAGTGATCTTTTTCATTAGTTGAAAGTGGTTGATTTTATTTTATTATTTTTTTCGGGGTCATTTCCTGCCAGAGAATGGGCTATTAATAAAAAAGCAACACAGTACTGGTATTGTATGCAGTGTTAATAGAAATATGGACGCGTAAGCATTAACTGCTTAATATAAGACTAGTTAACTAAAACGAAACCCTCTCTTCTCCCAGTTGCTTTTGCAAACGTTTTCTGGCAAAGAACAGTCTCAACAGACAGCACAGACAAGCACGTGGTTACTCCACAAGGCGAGTTTGATTCTCCTGCAGGTATCTGACACCCCAAGCATTCTGCAAGAACAGCGAGCGCCTCTTTGCATGCTCAGAGGCATAGATGAATTTTTCAACACTCCGACTGCTCTTGATCTATGTGGTTTTCATTTTGCTGTCTGCGTTGCTGCTGCTGTGCGACGCTCGATGGTGTTAAGCAAGGATTGAAGGTGGGGAAAATGAAGTTTCGTGGAAGCAAAACGATCATTCAGAGACTCCACCGTTGAATATTGCAAAACTCTAGGATTGGAGGGGAGGGGGGCGCTTCAGAAAAGCCAGTGAGTAATCTTCATCCCCCAACCAAGACAGCCCCAGTTCGCTTCCTGCGTCCTCAGCTTACTGTAGGGGAAAAGAAACATCCATTAAATGCCTCGTCACTGAGCCTGAAACACCCAGTAAAGCGAATCCCAAAAGGTCGAATTTTGATGGTGCCTATTCCTGTTTGTGAATTAAAGTTTCTATCTAGACAGGCCGTCTCCTCTGCACAGAAGCTGAAGAAGGCCTCCAATGAGTACTTCTTTAACTTTGGTGAAGCCATCCCTTTGAGAACGTAATTAAAGCTGCAGGATCTAGTCATAGAGTGACACGTGCGCACACGCATGTGCAGGCAGAGACATAGATCACATCAAAACTCTCGCTCTAAACAATTTCCCCTGGTTCCTCCGATTCCCATAGCTTCATAATATTGTGCATGCATCCACACAAGCTCATGCCAGTTGAGGCAAAATTAAACTCATTCCCCAGAATCTTTGCCGGTAACATTCCTGCAGGCACACAAGTGCTGGTTTGAATTAAGAAAGGATGTAAGGTGTGGGTAAGTGAGGCAACCTGGAGGTTACAGTTTGAGCCTCTATCCCCATGCTAGTGACACTTCAGACAAGTTACCTTAGCTGTTTTCTTAGCTGCGAAAAAGAGATAAAATAGTAAAACCTCACAGGATAGATACTGCCCAGCATTGCCAGGCACTTAGAAAGCTCCCGGTTGACGTTAGCAAGTATTATTCATGTTTTAATTAACTCAAACTGTGCAACCTTTATTATTTGGTTACTCTATCCTTTTTCTCCCCAATCTGAACAATTCAGAAACACATATTCCTGAGAGGCGGAAGAGAAGAGAGAATCCAGCCCAAGGACAGCCCCAGCAGACAGTCGTCCTGTCTCTACCGGGATCCCTTCCGTGGGACACCTAAGGTGCCCTGTCATGCTGAACTATCAGAGCCACAACAGGAAGCCCTAACTTGGGGTAAGTCTGTTTCTAAAGACACTTTCCCTTTTATTAATTGAATCTTCTTGTCTTACAGCGGCTGCTGCTATTCCTGGTTTGCCCTTCAGAGTGTGCAGAATCAGCCTCGTCTCCCGCATGTGAAGGGTCCAGAGGCAGGACATGTCCATATTCATCTTCTACCCACCCCAGGCTCCATGCATAGAGGCTGGCCATAAGGTGGTCCTCAGTTTTTTATTTTATTTAATTCATTAAGGCTTTAAATATCTGCAAGCAGCTATGAGGTACCTCTGCAGCCTTAAATTGTCCCTCTCGAAAGCTAACTTTCCCATTTCCACAAAATTGTTACCAGACTGTCACTATTTCTGCAGTCCTTCGGTTTGAGCACAGTATTCCCGCTGCAATCTGACCAGGTTAGAAAAGGAGCATCGTCATCCTCGTTCTGTTCATTCATTTATTCATTCATTCACTCACTAGCTCATTCAACAAACAGCAACCTCTCATTCCTAGAAAATCCTTGGAGATTTAAAAATGGGAATTATATCCAATACCCAGCTCAACACATGTGACCATTGATGAATTATTACATTTCCCTTTGGGGAAAAGGCATGCTAGTGCAGGCTGAGTGTGGGTGGTATTAATTCCAGCTCACGTGGACCACTGGGTCATTATCTGCTCTTCATTTGGGACACAGTTTAACTTTCCTGACTGACCTGATTTTTCCCCAAAATTAATTTTAAGAAAAGAAAGTTTTATTTGTCCTTTCTCTAACAGTTGTAAATTTCTCATTCCTTCTGGGAAAATCTCCAGTGACTGTTCATATTTCTGTTTCTCCCTTCACTCAGGGGCCAACATATGTCCCTCCCTCCCTTTTGACATATAGTTGCAGAAGAATATCTCAGTCATCCCCAGAGGAACTTGACCTTCAGATACTAATCACCAGGCACCATAGGTTCAGGGCAAATGATAGAAGAAATATCTTGCTAAGTAGAGATTTAAAACAAAACAAAACAAAACAAAACGCTGCATTTATACTTCTGCAGGCAAGTCAGCTACACAAATGTCTGAAACTTTGTGATTCTCCCAAGGAACAGTCGACAGGTTTAATTTTAGCACGGCCTTTGAAAGAGCTTAGGGAACCCAGGATAACTGGTTGTACTATAAGTCCATGATACAACGGGGTGTGCGTGCCCTAATAAATATTGATACTGGCTCTCAGATTTTCATGAGATGAGTGTTTTCAGAGGCAGAGTCTTTTATCTGAAGGATCAGATTGACAGGTGATGATTTGGAAGCTCTTTCATCAACAAAACGGGCGGAGAAACACTAGCATAATTAACTCTCCTAACTGCTGATTTTATTTTTAAGACTTGTGATTTCACAGCTCCCGGCTCACGAGTCACTTTTTGAAGTTAAGTTCCATCTCCCAGGTGGCCAAGGAAGGTCTACCAACTTCTTCAAGGTCAAACTTCAAACCGGCAGGAGACTTGAAGTCAGGCTGCCTCTGTGTGAGTACGGCCAAGTCAGAGAGGGGCATGGGGCGTGGGGAGGAGCGTGGCCCTCTGGGGGGAGTTGGAGATTAAAGGAGGCAGAAGAAGGGACCCAGTGAGGATGAGAATGGTTAGGAAGTGGAAGTGCCACGAACATAGCCACTTGGGGTGGGGGGGAAAGCTCCCAAAGTACGTCAAACCATGGACTGTTCCCACTTACACAATTCACAGAGAACAAATACAAACAGAATCGGGAGAAAACGGGGTGTGTCCCCAGAGGATCTGAGTAGAAAGGGGAAGGGAATTCAGGTGTATGTTTGTCTTCTTTTTCAGAAAGTTTCGACTCTGGGAGAGAAAGGAAGCTGGGGTAAGTGGCCAGCAGGATTGGGTTTTTAAGGTGCATTTCACAATGCCAGCATGATGACGACTGGCCCGATGCATAGTGCATCCAATGAGAACTGAGGGGAAATCTTTGGCAAGGTACTTCGAAATGGAAAAAGAGGGCTTTCTTCATATTGTGCAAGAGAGAAAAGTGGCCACGTGAAATGGTAAACAGGCTATGATAGAAGAAGACAAATCAACATTAGTATATAAAAAAAGAACATTTAGCTACTTCAGAGACCACATAAAATGTCCAAAACTCTTAAAATTATTACTCTTATTAAATCTTTAAATAAACAATGGTACAGAATTCATGACTTGAATTCAGCATGAACTGCATTGTCTCCTTCAAGTGAACTTTATTTTACTTCAACGGGACCAAATGAGATGATGCCTACAAAGAGCCTTTAGTTGAAACTCTGTTCATTCATGTATTTATTCATTGATTTCATGAAGATTTACTGCTTAGCAACTCCATGTCAGATCTCGTACTATAGGCAGTACAGCTACATTACAAACATACCTACTTCTCGCTCTTAAAAATCTTATTAGCACATGTCATACCAGAAAGAAATAATTGTAGTCAAAGAAGGGGGTAAAAAAGGATTATAGTAGAGATTACATGGAGAAAAGACCAAGGTTCACAGAGCTAAAGTGAGAAATCTTACAAGTCAGCTAAGCAAAAATTAAACACAGTCCAGTGTGATGATTAAGAAAGTGGGTTTTGTTACCTGGTGGACCTTCTGGAAAGATGATTTAATATTTGCTTCATTTTCACTGTCTGCAAAATAGGAACAATAATGCCCATTCATAAAGCTGTTGTAAGAAATGAATGAGGGCATGGATATAAAGTATATGTGACATGGTAGGCACCCAACAGTGATTTTTTTTAAATGAAAGAAACTTTTACTTTATGTCATATATGTCTGTATCATCTGCATTTTTATAATAAATATGTATTATGATAATAATCAGAAGAAAGGAGGGGAGGGAGCCTACCAAAATACAAGGGAGTGTGCAAATTAATTCCTGATAAAGTTGATCAAAACAAAATACAAGGAAGTATATAGGAGACACGTGATCCCAAACACAAGGACAGAATTATCCAAAGCCAGCTTCTTTTTCCTCGAGGTCATGCTATGACTGCAGCACCCATGTGAGCAGCTGCATTACTTGGAGGGGATCCCCACATGGGCTGGGACCCTGAACCCTGGCCTGTGTGCCTGCCACACGCAACTGAGAGGGCAAGTCGCAGGCCCACCTTAGAAGGGACAAAGCACGGGTTCTCTGGGAAAGTCGAGCTGCATGGAGACCTTTCACACACTCGTCTCCTCGAGTAAGGAAAGCTCTCTTCTCTGACACCTATAGAACAGGGCATTACTGGGATGCCTGTGCCAAGTGAGGAATGGAGCTTCTGAACAGAGCCCTGCAGCTGAGCCAGGCCCACACGAATCATTCAGACTGTGAGACATTTTATACAAGCCATGCGCTTGAATTTTCCTAATATTCTGTGTTCCTTAATGGAAAGAGTAGGACTTGGATTCAGAGAGGCCTGCCTGAGTTCAAACCTCTTTCCATCACTCATTCAGAAACCTGTGGTTTACTTACCTCCCTGTGCTCCACTGTGAAAACAGGGTCAATGCTACCTGCCTTGCAAACATCTCGTAATAGATAAATGATTTTTTCAGTCT
Organism: Cynopterus sphinx; assembly: GCA_030015415.1. NCBI lineage: Eukaryota > Metazoa > Chordata > Mammalia > Chiroptera > Pteropodidae > Cynopterus > Cynopterus sphinx. The sequence goes on from CM057391.1 coordinate 7,469,834, forward strand.
TCCCTAATGTCATTTGGCTAGTAAATGCTTAATAAATGGTGGCTATTAGTACCTGGCTTTCTGGGTTATAATTACTTGATAAATCAAGTAAATAACATTTGTCTAATCATTACTAAAATTTGATTATGTGAATTGAATCGGAAGATAGTAGTATGAACCAAATATTGGATGTGGGTATTTTATGGCCCCAAATAATAGCCATCAAGTATTAAGAACCGCTGATCTGCCTTGTTTAGACTTCTTTATGTAGACCTTATTCATATAATTTTACAAATGCAAATGATTCAGTACTAGCTTCCGAGCAGTTTTTATACATGGACCACTTTAGCAAAGGTGATGAGATTAAAATGCCCTAATTGCTTCCATCTCTCAACACCAGAAAATCCAACAAAGGTCATAAGTGAATCTGAAAAACAAAGCATCAAGCAAACAAACAAATAAGTATATATTAAGTGGTGATAAATGCCACAGGAAAAAAATGAGATTGAAAAAAGAACTTTAAAAAATAATAAAGATATAGAGAAAGTAGATTAGCAGTGAGCTATAAAATCAGTTAAAATTATAACATGTTTAGTGAATTATACATTATAAATATAGTAGAAAATGAGATACAAATTCAAATGATGTTCTTAAGAGGAAAAATATGTATGTAAAAAAATTAATAATTATGTATTGAGTATAACATACCTTATACTAAGAACAAACCCAGTAATTCTTATATGAGTATATTTTACTTATTATAATTTTATTTTAATAACAAATAGAGAAAGTCATTTTCTTTTATCACTCTTCATAAAACTTTCTCAGTAATTTCCTTCCATTTATTATTATAAATGACTTTCAGGATCATTTTGTCAGATTCCAAAAATGGCATATATTTCATAGAGTTTTTCAAATATATTAGCATTAATCTGCTCTTTGAATTTGATGGCCAATATCCTTTTCTTCAATTCTAATTATGTGTGTTCTCTTTTTTTCTTGAAAAAAATCAGCTTGAGGCTTATCTATTTTACTTTCTCTTTCTATAAAAAAAAATATATTGGATTTATTTTTTTGGTTTGACTTATTCTCAAAGAAAAACATTAGGCAAATGAATACCACAAAATTTAAGTGTTATGATAAAAGATAACAAAACTAGGTAATAAAGAAAATAATGTGACAGGGTTCTATTTTATACGACAGTCAGAAAAGACTCCATTGACAAGGAATTCTTTGAACAGTGACCTTACAGCAGTGAGGGAGCTAGCTATGTGGCTCTCTGAAGGCAAAGTGTCCTAGAGACAGAGACTAGCCACTGCCCTGACATGGGCATTGGCTTGGTGGAAGAGATACAGTAAGAAGGTCACATAGATGGGATGGAATACACAAGGGTGAAGAATGATAGGAGAAAACGTTCTAGAAATAGCATTGATCAGATTATACAGGGCCTTGCAGGCCATTTTAAGGACTTTGGAACATTTTTAAAAAAGGAGTGTTATGAACTAAACTGTGTTCCCCCCAAATTCATATGTTGAAACATTAAATGTGAGTACATTTGAAGACGGGACCTTTAAAGAGGTGATTAAAGTTAAACAAGATCATACGGGTAGGCTCTAATCCTTGTAAGAAGAGGAGAGACACCAGAGATGCATATGCACAGACAAAAGGCCATGTGAGGACATGGTGAGAGACAGTCATCTGCAAGCCAAAGAGAGAGCTATCAGGAGAAACCAATCCTGCTGGTACTTTAATCTTGAACTTCCAGCCTCCAGAACACTGAGAAAATTAATTTCTGTTGTCTGAGCCATCCATTCTGTGAATTTTATATGGCAGCCTAGCAAACCAGTCCGAGGAGTGACATGATCTGACTTGCATGTATCCTGCAACCAGTCCTTTCCTCCCAGCCTCTCCTTCTTCGACTTAGGGTATCTTATTATAACTCTGCCAGAATCTTCATCTTTTACCTCCAAGTATCATGAGTTCCTTGGTATGGTCCAAGCATGGACTGACTGTTGGCTTCTTGCGATCTGCCATTTTAAACCTTGCATAAAATTCATTCATGTTTCTGGCATGGGAAGGCATCTTCTCCAGTTTCTAATACTGTCGTATTTTTGCCCTATTTTATATGCAAATAGCCATTTCACTGAGAATCTGCAAACATGTTATTAAACACACATACTTCCTCCTTCAGTTCTCTGGTCTGGGGAACAGCCTTCTTGAATAAATACTGGCTACAGTAACAGATTTGTTAAAGATTTCTGGATATAGCAAGGTTATGTATTTAATAGTCTTTCTAGTTTATGAAAATCTTCTAACCTACCTGGTAATGAAGCAGCAGACAAACAACATCTGGGCAGATATTTATCTTGTTAAGTTAAATATGCACCTGGCCCCTTAATTATCAACTATAATTGACAACTTCATCAGAGCAGAGCATTTTTCTGTCCATGCCACAGTGGTGCAAGTAATTAGGTAATAATTAATGATTCTTTAAGTGCAGTGTTTCCTATGAGTTCAATTTTCACTGTGTGTATGTTTAAAGAACAACAACTCTGTTTGTTTTACTCATATAGACACATTTTAGGATGAATGAAAATTGCCTTGCTTGTCACAGGTATCTCAAAGGATCATCTGTAATCATTCCTGACCTTTTTTTCTACTCCATATAGTGCTTATTTTATTTTCATTCAGCCTTGCTAAATAATCATAAAGTTTTAGAGCTAATTATAGAGACCAAATCATCATATTACACATAATAGAGAAACAAATATACAAATTACCAACCATGGGGAAAGGATAAGTAAATAATGTTACGTGGACTAAATAAAATATTATTAAAAATTTCAAATAATTTTTAAAATTATAAAAATATGAAAAAGTTATATTAAGAAAAAAACATTAAATTATCTTATTTTAAGTATATAACATATGTATGTTACTAGACTAATAACAGAAAGCAAAAGGCAGTTGAATAATGTCTATGGATGAAAATTATGTCACTAGAGTACAGCACAATGCATGTTTTGTGTTTAAAAATATTTTGTTTACATTTTTGAATAGTTTACATGTGCCCACAGTACCACATCTAAAGATAATAGAAGAATATGCATCGGAAAGTTAATGTTTATCTTGGACCTGTTTCCCAGTGACCTTGTTCCATTTCCTAGGAGTAACTTTTCTAGAAAGTAGCAATTTTACTAGTTTTTGTATGTTGTTCCAAAGACGATTTATGTGTTATAAAAAATATGTACACATAATTTTCTTTCACACAAATGGTAGATGTAATAGCACATATATCATTCTACACCTTGCTATTCTCACTCAATACCTCTTGGAATAGTTCCATGTCATTACATAGAAAGCTATCTAATTATTTTTAATGGTTATGATGTTTTATTATGTGAATTTATCATAATTTATTTAACTCTTCTGTATTCATGTACATATAGATTTATTCCAGTCTTTTGCTATTTGAAAAAATATTTCAAGCAATAGCCAAAGTGATACATTTTAAATGAAAATGAAATCAGACTTCTGATTTGAAAATAGCATTATAAGGCTAAAATGTTTTCCTTTATTTATCTGGAAGTCTTTGTAAGGTAAAAAAAAATTGAAAATATAAACACAGACACCATAAAAATTTTCTTTGTAGCAATGAGAAAAAAAAAATTCCACACATGTCCATTTAGTTCACAGAAAATAAATAAAGGTTAAATGAACTTATATACCAAACCCTGAATCATAAAAAAAACTTTACCAAGCTTTACACAGAACCCTTAATATTCTTCTACAAAAACCCCTTGTGAAAAGCTCATTGTATATACTATAAATCAGAGATTTATGCTTCTGATAACAAGAAAGTAGCCAGTTTCAGACCTATTTAGACCTATTTCAGACCTAAAATCCACTAGAAATGGTTGAAAATATTTTTTTAAAGAACACATTTATTTTGGAAACAAAATCCTGGAGAAAAGAAATTTACAAAAAGGTGAGCTTGGCATTAATTTCACATGGCTTTTCTGATCAAGGAATTTGATGATTCACAAGTGATGGCCAAGAGACAGAAGCTAAGCAAGGATTTCCTACATTCTTTTTTTCAGGGAAAAAAACGGAGGTGGTGCCCTGGTAAGCACCCCATGATTTTGATTGAGAGCCCTGAAGTACCTATACTGTAGTAACAGAAATGAACCAGAAAGAGACCATGCCTTACAAAGACTGAGGCCCAGCTTCAAATTAACTCATTATCTGATTGGACTGGAATGATTGTATTAAAATGATTGTATCCTACCCTAACTCCTTACCAGAGGCAAAATAACACCATCCAGAGCTTCTCTAAAATGTTTTTATATTCATTATAGGGATCAGTGAAAACGTGTTACATCAGGAAATAAAAACAGGTGGTTTAAACCATGGAAGAAAAAAACAACAGACACAGAACCACAGGTAATTCAATACTGGTTTCCTCAGATATGGTCTTTAAATAAGTAATTATTGTTATTCAAGAACTAGATGACAAGATGGTAGATTTCATTAGAAAATATGTGGTGACAGAAAGAAATCTAACTATGCGTGTTGAACACACAGTGCAATATACATGTGCCTTACTGTTGAATTGTACACCTGTAACTTACTGGATTTCATTAAACAATGTCACCATAATAAAAATAAATTAATTAATTAAAAAAAGAAATATGAACATTTTAAATGTAAAACTAATATAAAAAACTCAATAGATGCATCTAACAAAAACAAATGCATATGTTTTGTGTGTGTGTGTGTGTGTGTGTATAATGTATTTAGAGAGATAGAGATAGAGTAAGATAGAAAATTTGTTAACTAGGAATAGGTCAGAAGAAAATATCAAAAGTGAAGCATAAAGGAAGGAGGAATGGAGTAAGAGACATATAAGGCATAGCAAAAAATTTAATATGTATAATTATAGTCCAAGGGATTATGTAAAAAATAAATGAGACTGAGCAACATTTGAAGTGATACTAAATAGAAATTCTATAAACCTGATGAAAGATATCAAGCTCCAGGTTTAAGAAACACTATGAACTCCAAGCAGAAGATATAACGAAAAACACATCTATTTATCACAGTAAAACTGCTGAAAAAATATAAACAAGAAAAATATGTGGAAAATAACTAGGGAAAAAGGATACGTTTCCTTCAACAAAGCAAAATAAGAATTACAGCTTATTTCTCAATGAAAATAATGGAATCCAGCCAACAATGGAATAACATCTTCAAAGTACTGTAAGAAAACAACTGCTAAACTTGAATTATTCCCAGAAAATATCCTCAAAAAAAATTTTTAAGATATTTCAGATAATAAAAAGCTGAGAGAATTCATCAGCTCCTGATATACAATAAATGGAATACCAAAGGCATGAGGAAAATGATCCCAGATTAATCACAGAAATGCAGGAAAGAATAAAGAGCAAAAGGAAAGTCAACATGAGCGAATCAAAATAGATGTAACTGTATAAAAATAATAATTGTTTCTAGGGATTAATAGGTATATAAAATTAAAATATTTGATAACTAACTATTCCAGGGTTTTGCATTAACAGAGAAGTGGTAAAAATACTAACTCATGCTTCGCTTTAACAAGTCAGCATTTGAAGATGACATTATTGTGTGTAAAAAATTTTTAAATTTACAGATAATTTATAATGCTTAATCAATAAATGTTTCAAAATTGTTTTATGCAAAAAAATTAACTGTATTTATTTAGACAAGCAGCAACAACAACAACAAAAACAGAAGAATCATAGCTTACCAGTATTTTTTCTACAGAGGTCTGAACAAGAAGGCCTGGTTCAATCAGCGGCTGACATAGTGCCTATTTATTCACTAAATATTTCTGAGTCTCCATAGTTTCCACCAATAAACGTGAGTGTATAAAATACAGTGGCCCTTAATGACCCTTAGAATAAAGTCTCTAGTAATTCCAATGGTTTCCCTGGCCTTGGAGAGAGTCCACACTCCTGGGTGCAACTCTGCACACTGGGCCTCTAGCCACACCTTCCCACCTCTTCTTCCACCATAGTAAAACTCTTCCAGTTCTTCAAAAGAGCCACATTCTCTCACCCCTCTGCTGTTTTCTCTGTCATTGTTTTCCCACTCGGTACTATCGATATTTTGGGGCATAATAATTTTTTGTGCTGGGGGCTGTCCCGTGCATTGGAAGGTGTTTAGCAGCGACCCTGGCCTCTACCCACTACATCCCAACACCACTTTCCCCTGCCCATAGGTCGTAACAACCAAAAGTGTCTACAGGCATCACCAAAAGCCCCCTGTGGGGCAAAATAGCCCCAGGCTAGGGACCCCTGCTTTATAAAGAATATTTTTACCCCCATGTACTTTGACTCATCCTCAAGGTTTCAGGTTCTGTGTCACTGCGGATCCCCAGCATCGACGCCGACAACAGCACAATCTTCACCCAGGTGATCGGACAAACAGCAGCATCATTCAGTGCAAACGGAGGATGGAAGAGGCTGACGTGAGGTGGAGCAACACGAATTGGTAGCAGGTTGGATAGAAGGGTGTGAGCTGTGTCAGAAAACAGGTTTTTCTGTTCTTGAACTGATGGGGTTATAAGGGTGTCATAAATGAGGAGGGAACTATAAAAAGGAGAACAGGTCGAAGGGGAGAAGATGGAGAGAAAAGTGGGAGAATGAATGACAGTGGCATTGCAGAAAAATTACCTTCAGACTCTGCCTTCACTCACCGAGGAGGGACCTGTGGAACCTAATCTGCACGGCTGGTGCCATCTAGTGGGTGATCCTTAAACTAGGAGAACTGTTACCTGCTGTGAGGACCAAAGCTGCAAAGGCAGCCAGAGGCAAGGAATCCCGGAGTCAGGGAAGTAAGGAAGGACAGAGGGGATGATTGGAAAGGCAAACCTGAACTGTTCTTCTGGGACCGGGATTCATACATTCATCTTGGAAAAAGGTCACCTGGACTACATTCAGGCTGCCCATGGGCGATCCTCCATCTGCAGTGGCCCCTCTCCAGGGAGGCTGGCTTCTCAGAGCCACATCACTGCCCTACAACCCTGCCCAGACTCCTGGTTCCCTTCTTTGCCTGATTAGAAGATCCCTCACGTCTGGTTGCTGTTGTCCCTTGCTGACGTTTTTCTCCTGATAATTAACAGTCTTTATTACTCGTGACTGGATATAGTGTTTCTTATTTGGAAATCTAACAGGCTTTTAATTAGAGAAGCAACAGGAAGAGATATTAAGCTGTATTAATGCATCTGAAAACCCAGCACAGCTAAAAGAAAGATAATCTCATAGATAACAGCACGTCGGAAATTACAGGAACAGCTTCTAGTAAATAACTAAATGGAAAATCCCACAGAGGGTCAATGGTTGTTAGTTAATATTTGTAGCAAAGTACAGCTCTTAATAATGTGTCTGTTTCGTATCCTTGTGGGAAGCAAATAACAAGATTTGGAATTTCCACTTTAGATCGTAATTCTGGTTCATTTTCAAGGGTCCCCAAATCCTTCAATAATGAATCTAAGGAAACTTTGTCTTAGGCAATAATCCCTTCACCATCACAAAATGCCCTTAGGTCAGGTTACGAGATAGACCTTGAAATAGCTGGTTTGTGGAAAATGGTCACAATTAGTCTCCTGTCCGTATTTACTCCTGCAGCCTGGGCTGGCTGTAACTAGTTTTGTCCAATAAAAATGCGGGGGAGAACACTTGGCAGGTCTGAGCCTGGTCCTCAGGAGGGTCTTGCATTCTTCAGCTCAGTCTCTTAGAATTCTGCTGGCTGCCAAGCAAGCGACTCCAGGCCAGCCTGGGGGAGCCTCAGAGACGAGCCATTCCACAAAGGCACTGAGACGTGCGGGGAAGCCCAGCCAAGATGGGCAAAGGCCTCCACAGAAGCAAGAGAGGGTTTGCAGAAACCAGAAGACCGCCCAGGTGATTCCAGCCTAAACTGCCAACCTTCAGAGTCATGAGCTAAATAAATGGTGATAGTTTTATAACTCTACATTTGGGGGAGACACCACAACAGATAACTGATGTAAAATTATAGCCAAATTGCTAGAAAATTTGTATTTCCTGACTGAATAGGAAATCATGATACACCCCCACCCCCCGAAAAAAAATGGAGCACATTAGAGGGACAGGCCAGGTGGATTTAAGGAGGGTGGGCCTATTCGCATTGCCAGTCAAGGACTTCCTGCAATTATTAATAATCTGGTTAGGCAGAGGTGATGTTTTAACCAACTACCATTTCTGTCGTAACCACACTTACCTAAATCCTCCTTTATTTCACTCTCAGTTTTTTATTGTAACAACTGACTTTTCTTACTCTAGATTTCCATTTGAATTTATATTGTCGTCTGCAATTTGACCAAGGGCTTTTTTCTTTAATGTCTCTTTCAATATGTTGCTCCACTCCCCAAAATTCTTCAAAATAGCTCTATTTCCTACTGTGTCGTACATGTCTTTGAAAATGAAAGTAGCAAAATAATTTTTAGTTGAGAAATCAGGTTTTATAAAAATTTTGTCTATTTTTCTAAAGATATTGTTAAGAAAATAAAGAGAAGCCATAGGCTGGAGGAAAATATTTATAAATTACATGGCTAATGAAGAATTTTTTAAACTCTCACTCTCAGTAATAAGAATATAAATAACCCAATATTTTGAAAAATGGGTAAAAGGTGTGAAGAAATAGTTAACTAAAGGAAAGATATGAGTGGAAAATAAACACACAAAAAGATATTCATCAGCATAATTCATTAGGGAAATTCAGATTAAAGCTGCAATGGAAATCACTATATACCTACTAGAAAGGTTTGAAAAAAAAACTAACAATACTGAGTGGTGAAGGTGCAGAAAGACTGGATCTCTCATCACTAGTGGATATGCAAAATGGCACAGCCACTTAGGAAAACAGTTTGACAATTTTTTACAGAGGATAGGGAGATTTATTACCAAAATTTCAGCACATTTATACCTTAAAATTATAAACAGCCTTTGTACAGCCTTTATAATAGTTCGTTACAAAAGCTAAATTGAAATATAGAAGATGCTGAAGACATTAAATATAAAAGAATCTATTCTATGATGATGTTCATGTACATAAAACAAGTCCAGTTTAAGCTGGATAAAGACAAGAAAAACTAAACTTTTAGTGTTTATATTTTTTACTATTATCATCATTATTACTTAAGACTGACTTTACAGATCCTCCAAAATATGTCTGACTCAAATGTAATCAAATCTACGTACAGCAATATTTCTCTTTTTCAGTGGTGTTTAATTTTTTAAATTTTTTATATTTTTATTTTTTTCAATTATAGTTGACACACAATATTATATTAATTTCAGGTGTACAACACAGTGGTTAGACATGTACATAACTGATGAAGTGATCACCCCTAAACATCCAATCCCCATCTGGCGGCATACATAATTATAATACTACTGACTTTATTCTCCATGCTGACTATATCCCCATGGATATATAAACTGGTATTTTGAAAATACCAGTTTATAACTCTTAATCCCCTTTCCCTTCACTCATTCTCCACCTTCCAATCTGCAACCTTCAAAAGTTGCTCTCTATACCTATGACTCCACTCAGCACAGTACCCTCCATGTCCATCCATGTGGTGTAGATGGCAAGATTTCATTCCTTCTCATGGCCGAGTAATATTCCATTGTATATACATACACCACCATTTCTGTATCTATTCATCCATCGAGGGACACCCAGGATGCCTCCATACCTTGGCTACTGTGAATAGTGCCGCAATGAACATATGGATTCACTTGTCCCTTCAAAGTAGTATTTCGGGTTTCTTCAGATAAATACCCAGAGAAGGGATAACTATGTCCCGCTTTGTCTCTTGTTACGGCCTTTGTTTTAAAGTCTATTTCGTCTGGTATGTGTATTGCTACCCTAGCTTCGTGTTTGTTTCCATGTTAATGAAACGTCTTTCATCAACCCTTTACTTTCAGTCTGTGTGTGTCTTTCAATCTGAAGTGAGTCCCTTTTAGGCAGCATCTGTAAGAGTCTTATTTTCTTACCCATTCAGTGATTCTATTTTTTGATTGGAGCATTTACTTCATTTACATTTAAAATAATTGTTGATAGAAATGTAGTTATTGCCATTTTATTATACATATTTTTTTCTTAAAGAAGTTCCTCTAATTTTTCCTGTAATATTGGCTTAGTGAGGATGAACTTCTTCAGCTTTTTTAATGCAGTTTGACCATCTCTGCCTTTCAATGGAATTATTTAATCTGATTTTTTAATGTAAGATAAATACAGATATAAAAACTACACCAAAAATGTATAGCTTTAATAAATCATAAGATAATACCCTTACAGCCAGCACTCAAATCAAAAGTCACTTCAGAAGTCTTCCGTGTGGCATCTCAATTACTGTCCTGTCCCTGTCAATCAAATTCATGACTATCCTGACTTAAAGCAATCGCTTATTTGTTTCTTTAAAGTTTTACTATGCCAATGTATATCTCTGGATACTATAATTTAGCCTCCTCTCCCATTTCCTTTTACTCTAGTAAGTTTCTTTAGAAAAGAAGAATGATTTGGGCAAAGCAGGCCTGTCTGAAATGAGAATGGAAACAGGATTCAGCCTCATTAAGATCCAGGACGTCAAAAATCAGAGAATTAACATTAAGCAGAACTGCAAAAGCTAAATGTCTTCCAAGTACTAAAGCCTGTATGAGCAGAGGCAGAAAGTGGGAGGAGCATGGCAGGAAATAAAGATTCAGGCCAGAGAGAAATCAAAGAAAGTAGGGCAGTGAGATCCCCAGTCTCCTCCCACCCCTGCTGTCTGCCAGAATTAATGCCTGTTGCCATCATGGAGCTCCAGCTGAAAATGGGGCCTGGAGACAGGGAACAGGTGGGTTCTACCCTCTCCGCACCAAACACAAGGCTATTGTTTAACCTTCGGGAGCAGAGGTTGAGAAGGTAACCACCTAGCTGAGACATAGGATAGGAGAAGAGCCCACTGCTAAGAGACAGGAACTATGAGGACAGGATGCTAATTCAAAGGACGCAACACATGATTCCAAAGTTAGAGAGCAGAGCACAAAGTTCCCAAAAATTATATTATCATCAGCCTTTTAGAGAACCCTCTTAATTCCAAACGTATAAAGGACACCACAAAACCATTATTCTCAGAGGATTTGAAATCTTGCCTCCTGGCATGTCATCAGTTTGGCTCAAATGAAATTTTAAAAACTTTTCTAAAGGGTTGGATGTTCTTACGTGGACATCAGGGTGGGGGAATGTAATGTGGTCTTCATCTAGAGGAAATGCATTGCAAAATCCTCTCTGGGCCTCATTCTTTCCACAAGCAATTTAAGATATAAGTTTTTCCTCCTGGTGTTAATTATAGTAAATATTTTAACTTGCTCTTGCCCCTCATTATCTCATTTATGAGTCATTGTGTGGAAACAAGCAGGGCTGGCAGGAAACTGGGCTCTGGGAGGAGCTCCTGAGATTTCCAGAAGGGAGCGTGATGCTGCTCGTGCTGTTAGCCCAGTGACCAGCAGAGGACAGTGCAGACCCATAAACTGATTTTTCTCCCAAAGAAATCAAGATCAGGAACTTGACTATGTACACCTTAGCTGGGGGGAGCGCAGTAGGGGGAGGATTTGCTCTCAATTCCTGAGGGTTTTTTTTTTTATATATATATTTTCTGCTGCCTCACCAGCTTGTAGCTCAAGTAAATAACCAGTTGTGTCATGACCTGTTTGAAGTATTTCTCTGCTTATGATGCAAATGAATGAGGAGGCAGGGCCACTCGCCAGGCCTTCTGCAGACCCCAGGAGGCCTGTCTTCTGCACTTAGTGCTTCCAGGTGGCCTGTCTCGTGGGCCAGGGCCCAACCTCAGGCTTTGGTGTCTCGAAGGCTCAGGGCTGCTTGGGTCTCACACAGGTCCACAGAGGCATTTAGACCTCTCGGAACTCAGTGTGCCGCTCCATTCGAGCACGGGGCTCCAGCCAGTCCTGGGGCTCTGGTCAAAGCCAAGAATACCAGCCGCCTGCGCCTGTGGTTCCAGAAGGTGCTGGGGCCTGCTCCTATAACTGGAGTCAAATGGGATTACAAAGTGACCAACTCTCTTTCAAGCCAGCTGCCTGTCCTGCCTCTGTCAGGGCAATTTCTAGGTCTCAAACCCCTAGAGAAGCTGGACGAGTCCTGTGCTCTGCTGCCTGCAAGCACTGAGGTCTGTGGAGCCTGGGGACCAGGGCTGACTCCAACAGGCCCATCTTCCCCCTGACAGCTGCTGGTTTCTGTCCAAAACCTCATAAATCAGTAACCATATTTGACACAGGAGACCATTCCTCTCCTCTTGGAATCCCTTTTCAGCCTCCTTGTCACTATAATCCTGGTCTGCCTCCTATGTCTGTGTTCTGGGTTTCTGTGGTCAGCTGACATCATCATCACCTCCTCAGTGTCCTCTGCATCACAGAGAAGTCCTGAGCTGCCCTCTCAGGATCTTTTTCCCCATAGGGCAGCTATGTCAGATGCCTCTCACAGTCAAGATCCTATACGTTGCACAAGGCTGCAACCCTAACACCATCTCACATGTCGGGTAGTGTTGAAGTGACCGTGAGCATTTTGGTGATCCAGCTAAGGAGAAGTTAAGTCAGAGGCACATTCAGATTGGGTTACAACTAAGTAGTGTACTGTTGCCTTATTACATAGTTAGATTATTAGTAGCTGTCCAGGAATACTCTCATATTCCCCTCTGTATTACATACAAAGAAAGGCAGAGGGTCAGAGGTCATATTCTCATATGAAAATGTCCTACAATGTCAGACGAGTGGTAGAAAAACAAAGTTTGGCATTATGCAGCCAAAAATAAAAAGTATCAGGGAGTAATTAATACAAATATTATGTTATTTTTCTGGATTTTAAAATGACGGTTGCTGTCGACTTTTGTCATTCTAAAAAAAAACTTCACTATTATACCAATTTCTAATTTAAATGTTTTCATTTTTATTAAAGGGGATTCTTCTCTGCAATTATATGAGTTTCAGGACCCATGATTCCTAGATCTGCCCTTGTTCACGTCCGATAAAGCAGCCAAAGATCCCACGCTCAGGCAGGCATGGCGCCTTGGAACTGTCTATGGTGCTGGAACCAAGTCCACTGGGCTCTCTCCAAGGTATTTACTGCGTAAGCCTGTCTGTGCCAAAGAGGTTGTGCCCGGAGAGAAAGAGTAGGGATTATCAACTAGGTCATGTTTAATGCACAGCAATGGATGCTTTTGCCCATGGAGAGACTGTCTAAGGAGACGGGACTGAAGAGAAAACCCAAGTGCCAAGGAAACTGAAAGACAGAGGCACCAAAAGGACATCAGCTCAAGGAAATCATTGACCGCAAAGTCACACCTGAGTTTAAACCAGGGATAGAGAGGGAGGGGCGTGGGGTGAGGGAGAAGAAGAAGTGAGAATAGAATAGACTGGAGTGGGGGCTGTCTGGAAGGGAAAGGGAGAAGAACGGCTGAGAGGCATAGCCTGAGAGAAGGTCGTAAGGGCCCAAGCAAATTTGTCCCGTTGAGCTGGTGGATGAAAAGCACACTAAGGCTGGGACTTCACTCCCCAATCCCTCTGTGAGAGTCTGCGTGCGTTGGAATAGATGTAAATGCTGGTTTTGTATAAGTCTTCCAGCATCCGTGAGGATGAGAGGCTCAGTGTTGAAATCTCGTTTGGGTTTGCTTTTGCTTCTGGTTGACAGTGGGCACTGAGTTTCCTTGGAAGTTGGGGTTGTCTGGACAGTGAGAGATCAGTGTCCACCCCACATAGATTAATTTCATCCAGATTCACCCGCTGAGATTGGGCCCCCGAAGGATGTAGATGCTGCTGTGGGAACTGTGATCTAGCAGGCAATGGAAACCTAGGAGCCAGTCAATTTTGATGGAAAAGATGAGAATTGAGGTCAAAGCAGCGTGTTATCTCAGCCAGGGAACCTTCAAACTCTACTGCTCTTTGGTGTGTGTTGAATTGTGCCTCCTCCGAACGCATTGAATTCCTAACTCCAGGTACCTGTCAATGTGATCTTATCTGGATCCAGGGCCTTGGCAGGTATAATTAATTAATATGAGGCCATACTAGATTCGGGTGGATCCTCAATCCAATATGACTGTCGTCTTTATAAGAAAAGCAAAAGGTAGAGGAGACAAAGACAGACACAGAGGGAGAAAGCCACATGGTGGCTGAGGGAAAGACTCGAGTGAGGCATCTACGAGCCAAGGACTGCCAAGGATTGCCAGTAACTCTAGAAGCTAAGAGAAAGACATGGAGCAGATTCTCCTCCAGGGCCTTCAAGAAGCATTGCCCCACCAACACCTGAATTTTAGATTTCTAGCCTCCAGAACTGTGGGAGTTGATTTCTATTGTTTTAAGCCACCCGGTTTATGATAATCTGTTGCAGAGGCCCCAGGAAAGTGAAACATCCTTCCTTGGACACGTTCATTTATTTCATACCCTGGTGCATTTATTCCTATGGGGGGGGGATGCTTTTATTCTCGATGATCTCTCTATGTGGAATTCTATTCACCGAGGTGTTTGGAGGGAGCCCCAGAAGATGGGCCAGTGAGGCTGGGAGGGGCAGGATGGTGAGATGCTCAAGTGTCTGCATCTTATTGGGCGTTCCCTGGCTGCCCTATTAAATAGCCCACCCCACTCCCAGCACTCTCCACTTACCAACTGCTTTATTTTCTTCATAACACTTTCCTCTCTCTGCAGTCACCTCATTTCTTTCCTTCTTTACTCAGAATGTAAGCTCCTGAGAGCAGGGACCTTATCTGTGATGCTCACAGCGGCAGAACAGCTCCCGGAAGGTCGGCGGGACTCAAGAAATATGTGTTCAGTGAAGCGCTAGATGCTCAACAAGTATTTGTTGAATAAATAAAAAGTGCACCCCCTTTTGCCACCATCCTTCTAAAAATCCTCTCCCTTTCAAAAATTTAGGAAGGAAGGATTTCAGAGACCAAGGGCAACTAACTATCTCTACATAAGCATTTACAAAACCACATCCTGAAAGCTAGAAGAACTCTTTGTAACTGAGTTTCATACTCTCTGCATCCAGGATGGGGGGAGAATCATCTCTATGGACAGTCTAACAAAATCGGAGGCGCAGACACCTCAATTGAGTTCCCTTGAGGGCAACTGACAGAAATTAAAAGACCCCCCCAAAAAAATGTGAACTGCGTAACATGATTACTCTGAGGATCCCCCAAATTAAAAAGTTTAAATGACGTAGAAGCCCCTCGGGATGCACTCACGAGAGCAGGAGGATGGAGGACACTGTGCTGACGCAGACGGGCTCTCGCACCTCCCACGGGAGCAGGTTCCTGCAGGTCGGCATGGGCAGGTCCCTCAGCTTTGACCGGGGATGCTCCAGGTCATTCTATGGTCCAGATTGGAGATGGCATCCCCCAGTTTGTTCCCAACATAGTAAAGTGGGACGTCATGGGATGACTCAGCCTCTGGGTTTTCATAGGTGCAGAGGAGCCCAACAACCACCACCTAACCCCTTAAGGATCTGGGGGTTTGAGACTATGGCACAAACTACTTCCTGCCAGCCAGAACCCATTCCCTTCTTCCGATGTTATTGGGGGCGCCTAACTCCACTGCCTTGCCGTGTAGTGTGGCCATGCGATTTTGAACAATGAGATGTGAGTATGCGTGAGGCTTCTTAAGAAAATTATTGAACTAGGGTTCTTTTTCCTTCTCTCACTCTCCCCCTGAGCCTCCCAGCTGAGAGCACCCGTCCCTAGACACCTGGGTGCCTTTGGCAAGTGGCCTAGCTGGTTGCAGGGATCACGCACAGGCTCCCTTTACATCGACTTGGCTTCTTCAGGGTGGGCTGTCCCTGCAATTGCTTCAGACCCCAGTCCTGCAGTGGAGGGCGGTTATTATTTCAGGACTTCTTAATGCAGCTGTTACGTTTAGAAAATCTCCAGACTTCTGAGCCTGACCTCCCCAAGGCGGAATCCAGAGCAGCCAATGTCCAGCCTCCCTGGTGGTAGACAGCACACAGCGAATCCAATGCACTCAGGTGAGACTGATGGGAAGTGAGCACCCTGCGGAAAGAGGCTGCGTGTGGGATCTGATTTGCTGGTGAGCATGGCACAGAGCCATTTGCTTTCAGAAATGGTCACTGTGAATTGGGGTCCCTGGCATGAGACATTGCTGGGCTGGCAGTGACAGCCAATACCTTCATTGGTTCTGCGGCATGACATGGCTCGAGACACCTTTTCTGGCTTCTCCAGCCTCGCAAGAACGCTATGAGCTGCTCAACATCTTTTTCCTAACCCCCCTTTTTCTACTTTAACAGCCAAAATTGTCTTCTGTGGCTAGCTACTAAAAATTCGGGCAAATATAAAAATGGGCACTCGAGGTGGTGGCAGTCCATAGACCTCAAGGATATAGGGTTACCTAGAATCGGTTACCTGGTCTGGCAGGACCTAATGGCTCTGAACACTCAGAGGCATTAGGGGAGGGGGCTCTGGCAGCCAGAGATGCCCCTGCAGTTACCTGAATGAAGTGCTCGCTGCAGGCGAGCTTTGGGGGTATGTGGTGGCCACTCTCACAAGACAATACGAAGGCCAGGAGGCATCGCAGGCCGTGAGGGGAGCCGCTTCCATCTCTAGGAACCTAAACATCCAAGTGGCCTTGATTCCACCCAAGTTGTTTGATCCTTGAAGGTCCTTACAAAGCCAGGACTTGACTTTAAGGCCATTCTAAGCTCATTCGGGCCTTCTCATACCTCTCCTTAGGAATCTAAAAGGTCACAGGAGTGAGGATTACTCCAAGGGACCAGATTTCCTGCCCTCCCGCCTCCTCTCCTCCCTGCCCTCCACTTCTGCCAAGTTACAGCCACCAGGAACAAAACGATAAGACATTTATTGAGTCACCTACAGCAGTTTGACACCCTTAAAATCCCGGACAAGGTTGTGAGCACAGCGTTAATGCGGCAGCGGCAGCGGTGAGGTCTGTGGGGCTCGTCTCTGTTGCGGGAGATGAAACCCAGGCTGACCAGGCTCTCACGAGGGATCCTGGGGCTGCATCTGGGATGCCAGGGGGGTGCCTCACTCCAGCCCTCACACGAGCAAAGCTACAGAAAACGGACACGAGGAGACACACATGGCCAAGCGCAGACACATCCCAGGACCTCGAGGTCAAGAAAAGGAGAAGGAACGGGCACTCAGCCCACTTGAGGGATGTCCCAGGTCTCTGAACAATTTCCACGTGGGTGGCATGGAACCCGACATCACCCACACAGAAGTTTCCCCATCCTGACTGCAAGAACAGACTCAATCAGCCAACGGAATAAACCTGGAATTCTGTGTCCATCAGAGCTCCTGGCTCCCCTCTGCCCCCAGTGCTGGTGCTTTTTACAAATGGGACAAAGGTTGACCCAGGAGGGCTCAGAGCAGTTGACAAACACCACAGGGTCCTCCTTCACGGGGCTTCCCCCAATAACCAGGCCGCAGCTGTGTAGCGACCAAAGCCCTTTCACACACAGGGCATCTCCCCATCCTTATCCCAGGGGAAAGACGGCCAATCACATCCTCCCATTTCTCAGATGAGGATGCAGAGGGCCGGAGGGGTTCGGCCTTGGAGTACGGAGCGGGTGCTGAGGCCCAGGCTGGCAGGCAGGTCTCCCCACATCACAACGGCTCTATCGCTCCTCCTGCAGTCTGCAGCCCTGACACCGTAGCCGGAGCCGCTCTCCCGGGCAAGGCTGAGTGTTTGATCGAGGGTCTCATCAGGCTCACGCGCAGGGTTGGGGACATATCCCTTGGCCTGTTTCCCCAGTCGAGTCTGTAAAGCTTCCTGGGAGCAGGGGCCCGGCTAGGCCCCCCTGTAAGTGTTTTCTCATCGGCCCAAACAGCAGGTCAGTGGCAAAGTCGGGAGGAGCCCAGGTCCCTCGTTCCCTGCTCAAGGCTCTCCCAGCAGCTTCCAAGGCCACCTGGCTCAGGTAGGAATTTGTGGTGACAAAATGCTCAGTGCTTTCGCTGTGGAGTGCTCTTGAGGAGGTCAAGGGCACTCACGGAGTTGCAAGCAAAGCCTCTGCTAGTGGTCCTTCTGGGAAGGGAAAGGGTCTGGTGACGGAGGCGAGTCAGCACCCGTGCTGGGTGATGATGGATTTAGGTGTATGTCGAGCCTCGTGCCAGTTTCAGCTCCCTGGCCCTATTTCCCAGAGAAGCTGGTTTGCAGACGGGAGGGGATTGGAGAAGTGAGCGCTACAGGTCGCTGGATGTGTCCAGGAGGGTCACGAAGCTGCCCACTGAGACAGAGAATGTGGCCTGGCCTCAGGCATCGGGGGGAGTCACAAAGCCCACAGCACAGGGACCACCAGAGCCACTGATCCCACATCCTGACCCCACACGGGCCCTGACAGCCTCAGCATCCCAGACTCGGAGTTCCATTTCCCTCGAGGCTGGAGGCTCTCCGGACACTGCCCACGGTGGGATGGTTGCGACAGCAGCTAAGAGATGTCTTCATCCTGACGAGAACTTGGCCTCCGTGGATGAGTTTCGTCCTCTAGGATTGCACAAACCCAGAAGAATCCCCTTCCTGGCCATGACCTTCTGGAGACACGGAGTCTTCGGGAAGCTGCCTCCCTCCAGCCTAACCCCTGCCAAGGTCCCCGAGCCCGCCTCACTCAGCGTGGTCTCTCACCCTCTCCCGGACCAGGCAAACACCGCAGGCCTCCCCCGGTGCCCATGCCCAGGAGACAGCTGGTGTTCAGACAGAGAATTCCAGAGATCCAATGTACTAGACAAGTCGCCTAGTCTTACTGCCCGTTTTACAGACTTGAAAACAGAAGGTCAGAGAGGGAAGGGTTTGACCCAGTCCTCATGCTGTCCCCCCATTGCCTGGGACCCTGAAGGCCAGCTGCCTGACCTCCTGGAACATTCAAAATGCATCAAGCACACCTGCGCACGAGACAGGCAATAGTTCATTTGGGGATAAAAAAACAAACCAACAAACCCACAGCAGCCAGCACCTCTACAAGGACACAGGCCCCAGGCTCAGGCAGCAGGGCGTGGGGTTCAGGGTTGAATTCATTTTTGCTGTTTTGTGATGATCTATATAGAAAGTGAAAGCCTCTTCTTCCCCAGTGAAGCAGACCTGCTGGCGGGGGCGAGGACGAAGGAAGAGGGTGCATACTTGGGGGAACCCCCCAGTTGTGGCACCCTGCTCCAGGGTCTGCATGCCATGCCCAAGGCATCTGTCCGACGGTCCCTGACATGACCCTTCCCTCCGGCCCACCAGCTTCCACAGTGGTGTCCAAATGGAAGGGACAGATGTCCCCCTTCTAAGTATACACAG
The DNA here is from genome assembly GCA_030015415.1 of Cynopterus sphinx. Taxonomy (NCBI): domain Eukaryota; kingdom Metazoa; phylum Chordata; class Mammalia; order Chiroptera; family Pteropodidae; genus Cynopterus; species Cynopterus sphinx. Next base: position 7,489,168 of record CM057391.1, read on the forward strand.
CATCCACACACACACATACACACACACATACACACACATGCATGCACATGCACACATGCACACGGCATTCCCACACACACACGTGCAGGCATACGCACATACACACGTGTATGCACGCAAACACACACAGCATCACACACACATGCATGTGCATGCTCACACATACGCATGTGCACACATACGCGAACACACACACACAGCATCCCCCCACACACACAGACCTGCACTTCACAACCTCAGGTGGCACACGGAACAATGATATATGCCCTTTGACCTGCCTCAGGTTTGAACTGGAGAATTACTGTGAAGTCCAGAGCCTGGAGAAGCATTAGAAGTCTCCTCATCTCAAAAACTGGGAAACTGAGGCCCAGCCCGGGGTGCTCAGTCCCGAGTCTCAGTGGTCTTAGCGTGATGGGGACAAATCTTGTGTCTATGAATCCCAGCTTATGGCTCCTTCCAATTATCTCAAGCTGCTCATCAAGGCCCAAAGTGTGAGGTGGCCAGTGGACACCCACGGGGTAACACACTTGTCCCCCAGAGCAGGGAGAGGACAATCCCGAGGCGGGTGCAGGAGGGAGGGGCCACTGTACACCCCACGACCAGCCCGAGTCTCCACATGTACCTCGAAATGGCAGGTAGCTCCCTTTCTCCCTCCAGCTTTGCCAAAGACCCGGGGTCCACAGTGCTCAACTGGCCAAAGACACAGGACTCGTCCCCCAACCAAGCAGCTCAGCCCTTCTGCAGTCACTTCGAAGGCCTCTCCAAGAACGAACATTTCCTCGGGCCCCCCAGGCCCCTTCCTCTTTCTAAAACCAGGCAAAGCAGCCTCCCACCCCCACACCCAGACTCGCCAAGCGTTCCAGAGCACAATCAGGAAACAAGTCCAAAAACACACACATGCGACAGGGACACCCAAAGCTGCCACGGAGTGAAGCCGGCCCCGCACGCAGGCCATGGCACTCCACCTCCCTGAACCCAGTTCTGACCCATTCTAAATTCTTAGGCTGCGGGGAGCCGGGACAGGTGTAGGGTGCCCAACTCCTTCCATCAGCAGCTTCTGCGAAGAGCCGTGGTGGGCGTGGCATCTCCTCTCAACACCCAGGACACCCAAGCGTCCTCCTCAGTGACTTGATGACAAGGGCACACACAGGGAAGTCTTTGCAGAGGTCTCAGAGTCCAAGCCCGAGGAGCTGGTGGCTGGAGCTCATCGTCCATGGAGGGGGGGGGCAGGGACCCTGGGCCCTGGACCTGGGCACAGGGAGGGGAAAAGTGCTTCCGAACTCACTGACATCACGGGAAGGCGTCCGGTTCATCCCAGTCATGGCTTCAACTTGAGGGGAAATGGGGACGGGGCTGTGCGTGGGAGGCATGGCAGGGGCATGGTTTCTCGGAGGCATCCATCTCTCTACAGCTGATGCTTGGGGCAGAGGGGAAAGGGAGGCGATGAGATGAAGCCCTGACCCCCAGCATCGGGGGAAAAACAATGGAGATGGTGAAAGTCTTCTTCCATGGGTTCCCCCAGACTCTTCCCATCTCCTTTCCAGTCACGTCCACGTTTCTGGCTCTCAGCAATTTTTCTTGGACCAAATAAAAAGCACCAGAACTTTCTCTGACGTTTAGCCCTACACCCAAACTGAAGTCTCTGATTGGAACAGCCCTGAGGCTGTCCCATTGCCCTGAAATCCAGAGGCTGGGCACCCGGACACCAAGATGCTGGGTGAACATGAAGGAGCTTCACGTCCGGCCCACGCTGAAGGACACTCTGGCCATCCAAGCTGGACCTCTGGCCGGCCTCGGGGACTGGGCCAGCCCGACAAGGGCCCCAGGGTGGCGAGCAGACACAAGGAGTCCACAGAGAGGGTCAGACGCTGCGGGAGGCTGTCAGGCAGGCCCCACCCACCCAATCCCCCAAAGCAAGGTCATCAGCCTCTACCATAAGGCCTCACACACAGGGTCAGACCACTGAGGCTGGTGCAGATGGGGTGGAGCGGAGCTGGGGACCTGCTTGGGGGGAGGCAAAGGGGTCGGGATGGGACAACTCTTCCACATTTGAGTAGTATTTACATGTCTGGGATCAGGGCCCGGGGGTCCACGGTGGGTGGGACCAGTGCGAAAACGGGGAGGGGAAATACCCATCTGGGCCCTGCATCCTTCTCTCCCCTCGGGGAGCCCAGCATCCAGCCCAGGGCCTGCCGGAAGGGAGAGGAGAGAGCAACACGCGTGGGCCAGCGCCCGCCTGCAGACCCGTCTGTGTGTGGAGATGAGCAGGGAGGGGCTCAGGTGGCCAGGTTGTCAGCTGGGAGGCCGGACATGCGAATCTGGGAGCTGCTCTTGCTCAGGATGGAGAGTTGGGTGCCTCCATTCACCCCGCTGCTGGCCAGGGACGGGTGCCGGTGCTTGAAGTCCACGGCGAAGTAGCGGTTCACCTTCCAGCTCCGCCACTTGCGCTTGATCTCGGCCTGCACCTGCAGGGAGCAAGGTGGGTGTCACTTCCCCGTGGATCCCTCTCCAGCCTCATCCGCCTGCCTGCCTGCCCTGGGCCCCTCCAGACTGGCCCTGCCACCTCCAGCAGCAGCCCGCCGACTCCCAAACTGCAGCGTGCAGCCCTCAAAGGAAAGGAATGCTCTAAGGAGCTGCATCAGTCCCTTGGCCATGTCACTGCCTGAACAAAGCCCTAATGGCTTCCTGGGGTCTGTGGGCATGGCCCCTGGACCTCCGGGTTCCACATTCAGAGGCCATCCACTGGGTTTTTCAGGGAGTCTACAAAGCCAGTCTTTGGCACAGAGAGATCAGGCGAGGAGCCCCATTTTGGTGACCGTCAACAGTGAGCTACGTGTTATACCGTGTGCAGACCTTTAACAATCCGGATGTCCAGACCATACCCAGAACAATCGCATCAAGACCTCTGGGATGAGCTTCCCAGGGGAGTGCAATATGCAATCAAGGCTGAGAACCCCTGAACCATGTGCCTCTCTGGGTGAACACCCCACATTAGCTTAGCACGGTGTGTGCATGGCATGCCCGGCTGCAGCCTCCATGTGCCCCTTCCGTCCGCCGCCTTCATGCAGTGCACGAACCGCACAACTGGGAATGGTACTGGCACCGCTCCCTCCAGTTCTAGCTCCTACTTCCACAGCAGGCCCTGGACAAGCCCCATGTCCACCCACCCTCACCTGCCCCTATCACTCCAGGCAGGGCTCTGTCTGCCTCTCCTTAGCATTCTTATTTGACCTTTCTGCAGGAGGTCCTGGTGATCACTGAGTCCCATTTTCTTGTTTTTCAGATGCAAAAAGGGGAGGAACCTGCCCAGGTCTCATGGCCGAGACCGAAGCTCTTGTGCAAGGACTCCTGCCCACTCCCCAAGACCATCCCACCCATCCGGCCCCCAGTTCCATATCAGCCTCTCTGTTATGGGCTCTGCTCAAAAGCATCACCCTAATGGGCCAGAGCTCTGGAACTGGAGCATCACTAGAAGGTTCCAGGCTTCTCCCCATGGTCTCTGCCAAGTCCCCACAGTGCCCCTTCTATTGGGGTTGAGTGTGGATGACCACCCACTCAGCACCCTGCCTTCACTGCCTCGTGAACTGTAGATACCATTTCCTGTGTCTCGCCCTTCCTCACTCCTGATTCTTCTTTACTAAGGTGGGTCTTATGGTGAGAGCCCTGCCCAAGGGGTCCGTGCTCAGCAGTTGATGCCTTGGCTGCATCACAGGCAAAGTGGGAGAGATTCTGGCACAGGATAGAGGCCGTCAGGAGACCCTAGCACTGCTGCTGACCCCCTCCTGTGGCTTTGGGAATCTGGCTTAGCCCTGGTCTGGAGAATAAACAGCTGTGTGTCCAGCAGGCCACACTCCTGTCTGCTCCCCAGCAAGCCCCACCTCCACTGCTAAGAAGCCAGAGGGCCGAGGTCTTACCTCGCCATTCAGAAAACAGTAGAGAACGGCCACCACAAAGCCCTGTGGAGAGAGAGGGGAAAAGCCTGAGTATACCAGCAAGGAACCTTCCACGCGGGCTGTGTAGAAGGTGGCGTGAATGGAGAATGACACCGGGAAGCGGAAAAATACAAGGACTTGTCTGGGGGTACCTGCCTGGGGTAAGAGGGGACAAGTTCTGCTCAAACAAGATGACCACACCCACGGAGCCAAGTGTCTGGTGGGAGAGTCCCTTCCCACTGACACACCTGGCTTCGTATCTCACATTCCCAAAGGCCAACTCTCCCTCTCTTTCTACAAGAGGCCTCCCCAGGATGCCCCAGAATGTTCTCTGGGTTCCCCAACCAGCGTGCAGTCCTGCACCCCTCCAGGCCAGCACAGACTTGTGGTATCCCCACCCCCTCCCTTAGGCCAGACACTCTCCTGCACACCTCGCCCAAACACCACGTGAGTGAGTGTCTGGCACAGAGTGGGCGTTCTGCTGTCCTACACAGACTCTTTCCATGGATTCTCCGCATTTAGATTTCTTGTGGTAAGACAGGAAGCCCAGGCTTTGACTTCCGGGCCAAGGCTTTGTCTATGCAACTCTCAGTTTCACCAGGCTGAGACTTAAAATGGGGTGGTGGGGGGAATGCGGGAGAGACTCAAGTCTGATGCACAAAGAAACCTTCTGACCATCAAGGTCAAATACTCCTTTAAACAGGTGGGTTAGGGACACTCGAGGGAGCCAGCCCTGCCTGCCTTCACTCCCCACCCATGCTCCCCCCTACTCACCGTGCACCCTCACACCACAGTCGACAGCTCCCCTCCTTCCTCCTTCACACCTGGAGCCACTAGCCGCCCCCCCCCTCTCACTCCCCGCGTCCTTTGCTTATATATCTCTCTACAAGGACCTGCACTGGGGATCCGGACTCCGGCAAGACAGAGCCCCACCCAGCACCCTGGGGTGCACGGGGTGGAGTGGGGGCGTGGACGCTGAGGTCTCTCTAGGGCGCCCCACCCACCCCCGGGGGCTCCTGGTGAGGGATGAGGAGCTGCCGTCTTGGGTCACCCGAGGGAGGCCTGGGCCAGGACCCCCAGGACGCCCAGGCACAGCGCTGTCTTCGCACGGGAGCGCGGAGCAGAGGCGGCACCTCCCCTCCGGTCCCCTCCCCTCGGGACAGACCGGGAGGCCCTGGCCAGGCTGGGGAAGCGCCGAGACCGGCCAGCAGGTCCCGGCTCCGAGTCCGCACGCCCCGCTCCTCCCCACGCCCCCCCACTGAGCCCCCCACGCCCCGCCCCGCGCGCCCCCCCCCCGCGCGCCCCCCGCGCCCCCGCACCTGGAAGGAGCCCAGCCCCAGCTCGAAGACCAGCCGCTCGCGCTTGCTGACGTTCTCCGGGGAGAAGGCGAACACGGTGTAGTGGACGCCGAACAGCGGGATGAGCAGCAGCGTGGACCGCGCCAGCCGCCTGCGGGCGAGAGCAGGCCGTCCGCGGGGGCCGCCCGGGGGGGGGGGTGCAGGGAACCCCAGGCAGGCCCCGCCCCCCACGGACCCCCTCCCTGGGAAGTCCAGGGGGCACCCCTAGGCCCCATCGGCGCCCCGCAGGGCCAGCCAGCGGGCAGGTGCGAGTTACAGACTCCCCTCGTGGGAGGGAGGACACACCCTGGGGGCGTGAAGTCGGGGTGCATTGCAGGGCGGGAACCCGGCGCTCGGCGACAGGACAGGGTGGGGCCCCACGCAGAGCGAGCGTCCCCTCTGTGCCTGAGCAGGGTCCAGCGACAGGGAGGGGGGGTCGGGGGGGTCGGGAGGCTGCAGAGAGACGCGCCAGGGTCCAAGGGAGGGCCGTCCGATGGTGGGTGTCAGTGGCGCCGCCTGCTCGGGTGGGCTGGGCAGGGGAGAAAGGGCCAAAAGGACCTGTGCACCCCCCACACCGCCCGCACCCTGAGACCAGCTCTTCTGGGGCTCCCTGCCTGCACCCGGCTCCCTGGCCCGGGGGTGGGGGTGGGGTGGGGAGGGCAGGACTCTGTTCTGAGGGGTGGGACGCAGAGCCAGGGCACGGCACCAGGTGTGCGCCGCATCGGGGGTGTGCATGGCACGTGCCCTTGCGGGTCCTGCTACCAGGAATGGGGCTCCCACAGCGTCTCCAGGATGGGGACGCCCCTCTGACCACCCCAGCATGCGGGCTTCCCCAGAGTCGCCTTAAAGAGCGGGCCTGCCTTTCCCGTGGGGTCTGAGTCAGGGGGAGCGAGAGGTTCAGCGCCCCCTCTCCCGACAGCTGTCCACCATGCTGTCCACCACAGGGTGGACAGCTGAGCGTTAGAGCAGCTATTCGATCGTGTTCCCTTCCCCATCCCAGCCTCTCTGCGGGCAAATGTTCTGTTGAATTTGGGCTCCAGATCTCAGAAGAAGCAAACCCGTGGAGCCTGAGCTTGGCCCAGTGCCTCCTGAGGTGGGGAGGAAAGAGGGAGAGGGAAGGGAAAGAAAGAGGAGGAGCCAGAGGAAGGGGAGGGGTAGGCCGGGAGACCTTGGGGTGGACCTCACTCATCCCTGGAAGGGAGAAGCGCCTGGAGTGCTGGGTGCCGCTCACTCTCCCCCTGCTCACTGCAAGCCTGGGGTCCCCAGACAAGGGCTGGAACCAATGGGATCTGAGCAGCGCGCCACCGAGCCCAGGCGTGGTCCCAGAGTGGGCTGTCCCCTCATCCTTCCTCTCCTGTCCCTCAGACTGTGGCTCCCTGCAGGTGGGCGTGATGCCTCGCTGTCTGCTATGTCCCGCAGCCAGCACAGACCCGGCACCAGGCTCACGCTCAGAACGTGCCTGGCCATGAGAAATGACGGGCCACACTGACGTGGTGTGAAAGCCTCACAGACCTTAAAACTAAAGAGGTCCTGGGCACTGGGCTCCCAGGGCCTGACCCCAGAAGGCAGCAGGGGGTGTTGGCTACAGAACGGAAGTTGGCCTAGAAGGACAGGCACTTGGGCATCTTGGGGCCCTTCTGTGACCCTACTGAAGTTCAGGCCCATTTCCAGGGACATGTCCCTGAAGTTTGAAAAGCACCTTAGAAACCAAAAGGCTAGACCCCTCCAGTGTCTGCGGTGGCTGCACATGGGACAGGATTAGTGCTCGAGAAAGTGACCTTTCAGGCATGGACTTTCCCAGCCCCAGGCAGGTGCGGAGACTGGCAGTGGGGTGTCCCATCGCACAGCTCAGGGGCAACGCCTTCCCTCACTGGTTGCCCCATGGAAATCAGGAGTGTCCAGGAGCTTCTGCCAGGGACCCAAGGCAGAAGTGACCCCTTTGGCAGACAGGGCAGTGTGGGCAGATGAGGAGGTCACGAGGGCCTGGAGTCTGGCACCTTCATGCTTCAGAGTTGACCAGAGGCCTTGGAACAGGGACATTCTTTGAGGATAATCACAGAATCACCCTACAATCTGATTCACCTGGGGCGACAGTGACACAGGGCCTTGGCATCAGTCTCCCTGCCACAAGAAGGCATCAATGGCAGAAAAGTCCTTAAAAATACCAAAAAGAGCTTCCAAGTCAGAGCTGCCCAGCGACCGTGGGCTCCCCCACTGAAAGGGACGTCTGAATGAGGCCACTGCTCCTGTCAGAGACACCCTGGCACCGGTGACAGGACTCCCTGGGCTCAAATCCTCACCCTGACAACTCTGTGACCTGGAGGAGTCCCTCCACCTCTCTGTGCTTTGGTTTTCTCATCTGTAAAATGGGGTAACACAAGTACCCATCTCGCAAGGTGGCTGTGGGGACTGAGAGGGCGAACACCAGCTGTAGTGCGAATGGCGCCCACGGCAGTGCGAGTCCCTGCCCCGTGTGGGGGGACTGTCAACGTGAAATCGAGCTCTAGGCCTCTCGGGGATAATCTGGCAGTGCCGAAGACTGGACCACAGGAGGGGGACATTGGGGACAGACCACACATCGAGGCAGCAGAGGCAGAAGCTTCAGGGCCCCTCCTCAGCTCCAGCCAAGCCCCGGCGGCTCCCACAAGGGCTGCTGCTTCGTCGCCAAAACCTCCCCTCCCGCCCCCTGTCACCAGGCGGCGGCGGACTCACAAGGCACACAGACGTCAGCATGCAGCAGCCAGGAGAGGGCCGGGGGCCAGAGGCGCAGGCTGCTCTCTGCTCTCCCCAGCCCGGCGGCAGGACGCAGGCTCTGGGCAGCGGCAGCCGCATGCGTCCCCCTCCCCTCCAGGACAAGGCCACAGCCACGCCACGACACTTACAGAGTAATGGTGGACAGCTCTGACATCTTGCAAGAGTGCTGCTGAGCCCGCTGTGGCCTGCAGTAGCATTTCTGCACGCAGCTGCTGGGTGTGACAAGATCAGCGTTTCTGTCAGCTGGGGCACTGGGCCACGAAGGAACCGAGGCGGGACTTAGAGCGACGTGACTGACGATGGAGGGGGGAGAGGAGCCAGGGCGGGGGTGCGGTGTGGACGCAGGGCCAGGCGGCGACGTGGGGAGGATGAGGAAGCCGAGGGCCAAGACAGGGTCAGCTCTGGACACGGACACACACGCCCCGACGCGCACGCGTGTGTGCACGGACACACATGCCCACACGGGCTCTGGCACGGGGACCGCACGCGGGTCAGGGGCGCTCGAGGGGCCGGGCTGGGTGTCATGCAGGGAGGGAGCCAGCAGCGGTCTCCAGAGTCAGTGCCCGGCTCGGAGCGTGGCCTCGCGGGAGGCCAGGCAGCGAGCCGGGCGGCTGGAAACTCCCTCACGCCACGCGCCGCATGCTGCGGCCCAGCCCGGGGCCCAGGCCTGGAGTCGGGCCAGTTCCAGGCTGGACTAGGAGGCCTGACTCAAGGGTCCACCAACCGGTCTCCCCCTCTCTGCTTCCGCACGCACCTTCCTCCCTCCGAGCACCCAGGTACCTCGGGGCAGGGGAGCAGAGGGAGGACGGACGGGACAGACTGTAAGGATCCAAGGTGACAGGCGAACTGACTTAAAACTAAATCAAATTAAAGCTCCACTTCCTCAGTGCCCCTAGGCACACCGCCAAGGCCCAACAGCCGCGGGTGGCCGGTGGCTCCCGCGTGGGCAGCACAGAGGGCGGGCTCTCCATCACTGCTGAGGGTCCTACTGCTCCGCGCCGGCCAGGCTAGACCTCTGGACAGAGGTTCAATGGGGGGGGCGGGCTGAAGGTTGAGGGGCACCTTTTGGGCACAGAAATGAGAGTCCAATAGAGGCGTCCACCACAGGCAGGGGGTCAGGCTAGGGGGACATTCCGCTTGGCGGGGACAGAGCCGCCACCTCCTGAGAGAGGCCTCGGGCAGGATCTCCACCTCTCCTAGCCCTTCTCGGTCCTGCTTATGCTCGGGATGGCATAAACCATGGACACTTGTTTTCCTTCTCGGACAAACATGGAAGAGATGGATCAAGAGCCGTGTCCTCTGATCAGGCTGCAACAGACCCACGTCACGAACCCTACGCAGGCGCCCAAAGCACGGAGCTGCTGCCGGCGCCCTGACCAGCCTGAGGGGATCTGATGCAAACGGGACAGAGACGCAGGAAGAGACCGGACCTCTGGCACTCACAGATTCCATCTCTCAGAGAGCAAGTCTGAAGGTCCTGGGCAGGTGGCGATGTGCCCTTTGGCTAAGGCAAACATTCGAATCGCACACGCCAGAGACGGGGGCACGCGGAGGTCCACACAACCACTGCGCCTCGGTGGGACTTGCGGTTCTCACTTCATAAACAGGAGCTCTCAGCTTGCACCACACCGTGAGGTGGGTGCTACTGGCCCATTTTACAGATGAGGGGTGTGAGCTACGACACTCTGCTACCCAGGACGTGGACCCTAAACCAGCAGCATCACCACCGCTGGAGCGTTCCTTAGAAAAGGCGGCATCTCGGGTGTCGCCCCAAATCTGCTGGCTCAGATTCTGTCCTTTCACAAGGCCCCGAGGTGATTCACAAGGCCCCGAGGTGATCCACATGCCAAGCAAAGCTCTAAAAGCACTGTGTGAAGTCGCGTATCTGAGAAATTCTTCTCACGTGCTCGATAAACATCTACGGTCTGTTTCGTATTCATACGAAGAGACAGATGAACATGTGTTTTTCTCAGTCATTAAAAATCCTAATTGGGTATTCAGAAATGGAAGCCATCTCAGTTTTCTAATTTATTTCCTATCGTGCCCAGATTGAAAGGTGGCTCCTCTCCCCTTCGTTCCGTGGCCTGGTCCCGCGCCCTTGGCCTGGGTGAACCCCTGAAGCCAGAGTCCAGGAGCCTGAGAGTCCAAACCTTGGATGCCGCCTCCTACACGCCAGGCACAAACCCTCAGCCACAATGCTTAAGCCCCGGCTGTCCTCCTTTGAGATCTTTCCTCCCTGAGCGCTCAAATTATCCCTGCCCTTCCTGGACCCTGGATCCAGTAAATACAGACTCCTCTGATTTCTTCCAAGCTGGCTCGAGGCCATTTAGTGGCACGTTAGCTGGGAAATCAGATTCCTCTGATGGGGACGGGGGTGGGGGCAAGAAAAGGTGGGGTCCCTGGCGCCTGGGAGGGCTCTCAGGAGAAGGATCTAGGGACGAAGGCGGGGTTCTTCCCAAACACCCCCCCTCCCCAAATCTTCAAAGACTGTGCAAAAGGACCCACTGGAAGGAAACCCAAGAGGGTTGGCGGAAAAGCCAGCAACAGGCATGAGAAAGAGAGAGACGTCAGATTCTCTGAAAAGTCACTACGATGAGTTAAAACGGGGAAAGGGATTTAATCGAGAGGAAGAGACGATCCTGGCTGGCGGATCAGCTCCGGTCTGATTTGGATCCAAGGAAGGACAGAAACTCAGATAAGGGTGAGGGAGGGGTGGGGCCTGCTTCGTGAGTGTCAGCCGGCATCAGAGGGGGGACCCCACAGCAGAAAGTCGGAGAGGCCCGGCTCCTGGACCCTTTCCCACCAAGGCTTTGCTGCGTCTCTGCAGGAAGGTCAGAGCCACTTCCAGGTCTTGGCACTCCCTCCCATCTATAACCCGGGATGCAGAACATGTTTGCTTTGGTCCAAACTCCCAAATGCTTTAGGGCTTTTTGTGCACAGGGCTGCCGGGCTGTAGCCCCAGGAGAGACCTAACAGGGTGCTAGACAGAGACCCCTGTCTATTCGCCCAGATGCTAGTGGTCAGTGCAGCGTGGACACTTGGCAGGCCCACAGACTGTCATGGTCTGAGTGGAACATTCTCCATAGGATCCCTCAGGGATCCTGTTCAGCCCCAGAACGCAGCCGAGGCCCCGGGAGGCACTCCACACTGCACTGGTACCCCAGCCAGAAGCCAGCTCCGCAAACCTGGGAGCCTCCCCACCTCCTCCTCCACCACCTCCTCCCCCACCACCGAGGAGCCGGACCTCGGTGCCCCCTGCCCAGCCTGGGCGCTCGGGGCACCTGACTTGCTGGGTGAGCTTAGGTGGTGCCACTTTCCTTGCCTGGGCCTCAGTTTCTCTATCTGAAAATGGGGGTGACCATTTCCTGCTGCCAGTCCCTAAGAGGAGCTGGGAGGATGGGATGCTCCTAGGCAGGGGAAAGGGTGCTTGGGACGCGAAAGATGGAGCTCCACATGAACAGGAAGCCTTAGGCGGTGGCTGAGTCCCCAACCCCAAAGCTTCCTGGCTGCACTTCTGCCTCGCCACGGAAAAGCCTGTCTTCAGAGCTAAACGTCACCCTCCTGACACCGGGTATGTCACAGCCCTGCTGAGCCAACTACAACATCATGGTGCCTGTTCTCTTCTCCTTCCTCTACCCTGAGGGGCTATGGAGACCCGCTCTGCAGGGTCTCCGAGGGGGATACAGAGGGAATTTCCCTCACCCCAGACCCGAGAGGCAGCATCCACTGTCCACCTTGAATAAGGAGACCCCTGGGACTAAAGCCAGCTCCCCACAGGGCCAGGCCCAGGCCTGAGATGCTCTCCACGCAATCACTGTCTGCCCTGGAGCCGTCACCCTCCCCTTTCAGAGCCAGTTGGCTTCTCACAGAGGTAAACTGGGGTCCCCAGGACAAATGGCAGGACGACCCTGACCCCAGCCCCAGGCTGAAGCCTAACCCCTGCCCAACACCAAGTCACGCCTGAGCACAAGCTGACCCCGATCCAGGCCCACACTCGATGCCGGAGTCCTGAGCCCAGATTCCCATTCTACCAGGAGCATCGGGTGAGAGTGTGGGAGGCACAGGGACACTGCCCCCTGCAGGGGCCCAGTCCCCAACGGGTCCTTCTGAGGCTGGGTGGGGGGCGCCGTCTCGGTCTACGAAGGACAAACCCTTATCCTCTGAGCAGCTGGAGCCAACCTACAGGAAAGGGAGTGAATGCTGGTCTGAGGGCACAGGCAGGGGATCCTCTCGGGCTTTCTTGGGGACTCCCGGGCTTAAATTTGTTCTGGAAACAGAGGAAAACATCAAAAAGCTATTGTGGGCAGATCTGACGTGCTTCTCAGCCCAACACAGACCTCGGGTGGCCCACGGGGACTCAGGCCCAGGCCTAAAATCTCCCTCTCCCACCATGGCCTGCCCATGCCAGCACCCCCACAGTTCCCCTTCCCCAACAGCGGCCCCCCTCCTGCTCGACATGCCCCAAGGGGGCAGCTTTATACAAGGCAGGAACCCACAGGAGCCTCTTCCTCCAGGAAGCCTCGTTTATACCTTTGCCTAACACCATCTTCCCGCCCTGAGGACAGGAAGGATGGCGTAAGTGGAGCTGAGAATCCAGGCCCTGCTTGCAGGGGAGCTGTGGCCTCACTCTTCCCTGCAGGGCGCACTGCCCCTCACTGGCAACCAGCTCCCTCCGTTCTACAGCAGGGGGTTACATTTTCCACACCCACTTGTTTTACGCCCGTCTCACCAGGCTCTCTGGGTGTCTGCGAGCATGGAATGTGCATGGGCTGAGTCGCAAGTGTGTTTCACTGCTCTGCGTTTCTTAGCAGCCTTGTCACTGTGATTAGCCCTAATAGGGTCTCCTTGACCCTGGAAACACTCAGACACGCTGCTGAACTTGACGGGATCGAGAGGACCCCTTGTTCTGCGCCAGACCGGCCCCCTGCTTTGCAGATCACATCCATCTGAGGTTTTAATCTTTGGGGCTTGAAAGGAGACCAGGTTTCGCTTTCTCTTAAAAAGGGGTTTGTTGGGATCACAAAGGGATTTTTGTACACAATAGAAGCAGACCACCCAGCTGGTTCTTCAACTGTCCGTGCTTAAATGTGCGGGCATCCCTCATTTTACGGCATTGTGCAGAGCTTGCATTTTTTACAAAAAGAAGGTTTGTGGCAACCCCGTGTCGAGCGAGTCTATCGGCACCATTTTTTCCACCCGCATTTTCTTGCTTCGTGTCTCTGCGTCACGTTTTGGTAATTCTCGCAATATTTTAAACTTTTTGTTATTGGTATCCTGATCTGTGACCAGTGATGTTTGATGTTGCTACTGCAATAGTTTTGGGGTCCCACGAATAGCACCTACGAAGGATGCTGAACTTGATGGATAAATGTGTGGGTTCTGACTGCCCCACAAACTGGCCTTCCCTACCCTCTCCCCTTCTCCTCGGGCCTCCCTGTTCCCTGAGACACAACAATATTGAAATGAGCCCAAATAAGAATCCCACAATGGACTCTGAGTGTTCAAGTGAAAGGAGGAGTTACACGTCTTTTACTTTAAACCAAAAGCTGGAAACGATTAAGCTTAGTGAGGAAGGCGCGTCGCAAGCCGTGACAGGCTGAAAGTGAGGCCTCTTGCACCAACAGCCTGCCAGGTGGTGAACGCAAAGGAAAAGTTCTTGAAGGAAATTAAAAGTGCCAACTCCGGGGAACACATGAACGATAAGAAAGCAAAAACAGCCTTGTTGCTGATATGGAAAGTGCTATTAGTCTGGATAGAAGCTCGAATCAGCCACGACATTCCCTTAAGCCGGAGTCTAAACTAGAGCGAAGCCCGAATTCTCTTCAAGTCTATGAAGGCTGGGAGAGGCGAGGAAGCTGCGGGAGAGAAGGTGGAAGGTAGCAGAGGTTGGTTCATGAGGTTTAGCAAATAAACCACAGCATCAAAGTACTAGGTGAAGCAGCAAGTGCTGATGTAGAAGCTGCAACGCGTTATCCAGAAGGCCTAGCTATGACAATTACTGAAGGCAGCTACACTCAACAACAGACTGCAGTGTAGACAAGGAGCCCTCTGTTGGAAGAAGAAGCCATCTAGGACTGTCATAGCTAGACAGTTCAATGTCTGGCCTCAAAGGACAGGCTGACTCTCTTACTGGGGACTAATCAGCTGATGACTTTAAGTTGATGCTGATGCTCATCACCATTCTGAAAAACCCTAGGGCCCTTCAGAATCACGTTAAATCTACTCTGTCTCTGCTCTATAGGGAACAACAAAGCCTGGATGACAGCACTTCTGTTTACAACATGGTTGACTGAATTTTTAAACCCACTGCTGAGACCCACAGCTCAGAAATAAAAGATCAGTTTCAAACCAGTTCTGCTCATTGAGAATTCACCTGTCTATCACCCAAGAGCTCTGATGGAGATGCACATGAGATTAACGTTGTTATCATGCCCGCTAGCACAGCACCCATTCTGCAGCCCATGAATCAAGGAGTAATTTCAACTTTCAAAACTTATTACTTAAGAAACACATTTATTAAGGCCGTAGCTGTCATGGATAGGGATTCCTCGGATGGGTCTGGGCAAAATAAATTGAGAACCTTCTGGAAAAGAGTCACCATTCTAGACGCCATTAAGGACATCTGTGATTCATGGGAAGAGGTAAAAAAAAAATCAACATAAACAAGTCTGTAAGACGTTGACTCCAGCCCTCATGAATGCCTTTGAGGGGTTCAAGACCTTAAGGAAGGAAGGAACTGCAGATGTGGTGGAAATAGCCAGAGAACCAGAATCAGAAGTGGAGCCTGAAGATGTGACTGGATTTCCTGATGAAGCTCTAATGCATGAGGGGCTGCTTCTCACAGATGAGCAAAAAAAATAAAATAAAATAAAATAAGCTTTCTAAAGACAAACTCTTTTGAAATGACAGCAAAGGACTTAGAATACTGCATACAGTTAGCTAACAAAGCAGCAGCAGGGTATGTGAGGATTAACCTCAATTTGGAAAGAAAATCTACTGTGGGTAAAATGCTATCAAACAGAATCACACGCCAAAGAGACATCTTTCTTGAAAGGAAGAGTCAATCAATGCAGCAAACTGCACAGCTGCCTTCTTTTAAGAAATTGCCACAGCCACCCCAGCCTTCGGCAACCACCACCCCGATCAGTCAGCAGCCGTCAGCACTGACGGAGGCAAAACCCCCACCGGCAAAACGATCACTACCCTCCGAAGGCTCAGATAATGGTCAGCAATTTTCAGCAATAAAGTAATTTTTCATTAAGGTGTGTCCATTGTTTTTCAGACATAGTGCTATCGCACATCTAATAAACTACAGGATAGTGGAATCGTAACTTTTATACGCATTAGGACACTAAAAACTTTGTGTGACTCGCTTTGTTGTGACATTCGCTCTATCACAGTGATCTGGAACCAAACCTGTAACATCTCTGAGGTATGCTCATGTGAACCGCGTGCTAACTACCAATGGTTCTTATCTCTGCTATTAGGTGCTCTCAGGAAGGCCCGCCAGGATCCCACAGCTCCCAGTCGGCAAAACCCTGGCCCCACACTTCTCTCCGGCCAGACCCTGGGGGTTCTTACTGCCTGGGGCAGGATGTCTGAACTGGTGAAGTGGGGTCCGTGGAGTGTCTTTATTTAGGCCACGACTGAGCTCCTGTGTGTGTCCCGCACAGGCAGAGTGAGAAGCAGCTGGGAGAGCCCCCAGGACTTAAGAAGAAGACATAGATCCTCACAAGAAGCAGATGGGGAGGCCACGGCTGCTAGAGCTCCAAGGACAGAGGCCATGAAGCTACAAGGTGGCTTCAGACATTTGAGGTGTTAGCATGGGAGCCAAAGCACCCTCGAGCAGGAGAAAGAGGGTCCAGGCACAAGGACATGGTTCTTGATGCTGGACAGGGAGGTGCGGGGAGCACAGGGCAGGTCCTTGAGACAGAGGCAGGAGTGGCCGCCCCAGGGCAGGCAGTTAGCTGCAGAGAGCAAGCCCACTGACCCCCAGTGCAGTGCCCCAGAGCCTTTATGACTATGTGGATGCGCAGGTTTTGACCACATACGTATATAAACAGGGGTTTGTAAAAACTTGCAAAACTATTTGAAAAATTTTTTTAAAAAATCAGTAAATGAATAACAGAAAAATTCCAATGAAATGGAATCGTCCTCCATGCAGATGAAAACAAAGCTGAGCAAGCCAGGCCCTGTCCTGACCCCACGGCCCCAGAGGAAGGGCTTCTAGAAGGGGAGGTGCCAGGCTGAGCAGAGAGACCAAGAGAAGCCCCAAGGAGTCTTAGGGAAGGACCTGGGGTGGGTTTCTAAGCAATACCTGCCTCTCCCTCCCTCCAGGAGAATGGCTGGATGAGGCGGGGAGCCCTCTGCTGGGGTCTCTCTGCTGCCCCACTTGTGCACTAGACAACTATTAATACTCCGAGCCCCAGGTTGGGGTCTCTGATGAAGGCAGGACAAAGCTCCCCACTAATGCCAAGAGACTACTTCAGCTGCTTTCAATCTGCTCTCTCCTTAAAAACCAAGGACACAACACTTATGGATTATACCTTGCCCATGGATGGACCCCCAAAATGTCCTCAGCTGTCTTTGCCCATCTGGCCCCTCCACCCAAGCACAGGGATGGGCTTTCCTCCCCAGCATTGGAAGTGTCCCCACACCCCACACACCCAGCTGGTCGTGCTTCTGATCACAAGGCAAAAAGTGACATGAAAGGTGCTGAGTCTGATTCAGAATGAGTTGAGGGCTGGGAAAGGGGTGGGACAGAGCAAGCAAGGAGAGTCTGTTAGGGATGAGACGGCAAAAGACTTGTAGGAAACCAAACAAATGGCTGTGGAAGTGGAGAAAACCCTACACTCGATGATAAGACGTTGCCTGCGAACCCCATCATCTCAAACGTATCAGATGTTGCTCTGCTCAGGGAGGAGGAGGGAGTTTCAGGAGGAGAACCAGACACAGGAGAGCTGCCCTCAGGGGAGGTGAAGAAAAAGCATCCCCCTTCTCAATACCCCGGCCAGCACCATGGTCCACCTGACTCGCTGATGGGGGCTGGAGCAACGCGAATGCACTGGGCTGGGTGGGGGACTATGAGGCAACAGTGTACCTGGTGGCATTCATGAGCTTCCCAAAGAACAGGTCTTCCCCAAAGGAAATCCGACTTCTCAACAACCAACACCCTCACTAACTACCCTTGGGAATCTGGCAATTTCCACTGTGATCTCCCTGGTACGACTCTCTCTTTTCCCTCCTGTGTGACCACCATGTGGATCAGGAGCTCCTGGGGTGGCTGAAGGACAGGAGGTGGGAGGCTACACTGTGAAGGCACTTTAATCAGAAGGAAAGCTTGCAAAGCCCCTGCTAGATTACCCTGCCAGCAAAATCCAGGCCTTCTGCTCCCGTGACCCGAGTGCAGAGCCCACGCAGCTGTCGGGAGCGACTGTGGCACTCACGCGATGGTACTTACAAGTAGACGCTGGACTCGTTGCCTCCCGTGTCCGGAGACTGAAGTTTCTGCACGAGGATGATGATGATGCCCACGAAGAGCCCGAAGTTCACCTGAGGAGCAAAGACAAGCTGATGGCAATGACCGTGGGCAAAGACTTTGCACACCCCTGCCTCTGCTTAGGCTGTTGTTCCCCCAACAGAGCCTTCGCCCATCCAATCAAGGTCCCACCTAGACTCATAATCCAAGACGGTGATGTGAGAACACGTGTTCTTCTCCCCAGCCTCCCACCGTCTCATTGAAATGACAGAAGAGAGAGAAGAAAAAGAATTCCACAGGTGCTGAGAAACGAGAACGAATATCATGGGTGAGCCAGAAAAGTGAGCAATGTCTGGAGAGAAAGAGCAAACAGGGTCAGGGTAATGGAAAAACGACGATGCCAGACAGATAGAGAAGAGGCTACTGCAGAGGTGAGAGCTGTCCTCTGGAGGAACTCCAAGTTCAGAGTCATTGAACACGAAGAACCAGAACGGTCAATCACACACATTATTAATTAAAGGACTGCCTGGGAATAGTAACAGTAGCATTTACCTTCAGATAACGATCAGGGACAAACGCTCTCTAAACAAAATGGGGAGCTGTGCATATGGTGAGAAAGGAGGAGGGAGGCAAGCAAATAACAGAGGAATGAGGCACCACGAGGGGACTGCACAGCAACACCTTCCATGTGTACCTGGAGCAGCACTGGGAGAAAAAAATGGATAGCCTAACACTAAAAAACAATAAATCCTGAAGATAAAATAAATAAGCATTCAAATCAAAAGCTAGCGAAAGGGTACCACGAATTTAATTTACATAAGAAATAATTAATGATAAAAATTCATTATAAAGAAATAAGGGAAAAAAGGTAGACTTGATTGATAAAAATAAATTTCATGTTTAGGTCTTGTTTTGCTTATTTGCTGTTTTCACAGATCTATTAGAATGATAAAACACGCTCCAGGAGAGCAGGGTTCTGTCAGGTCTCCACCATCTGCCCAGTGTCTAAGCAGTACCTGGAATTTAGCCTGGCAAATGCTGCTAACTGCATGTGTTAGTCCACTCAAAAGGAAAAAATGCAATTATTAAACAAAATAAAAGGATAAAACAACAGATGCATCGAATATTTTAAATCCTAAGAGAAAAATCCAGCAAAATGGGACAACATAAATTAACAAAACCAAAAGGAGAAGATGTAGAAAATCTTCTCATAGCAATGGGCTCAAAAGAAATTTAAAAAGTAATCAGAGGTGTGTGCAGGAAAAAGCACCAGGCCCAGATGGCTTTACAGACCAGTTTCACAATATGTTTTTAGGAAAGATACAATTTACATACCACTTTGTTGTTTGAAAGCAAATAAAAAGAAAACCTCTCAAATTACCTGAGGCTAACAAAACCCTGCTACAAAACCCGGACAAGGGCAGAAAGCATATGTGCGCACCCACACACACACAAGCACACACATCTGAAACCAGAGAACTCACGAAAAACAATGCAAAAACTATAGAAATATGAACAAGCAGAATTTAGCAGAATGGGAAAAGAACAAACCGATCATGGCCATAACGGTTTTCTGCCAAGAATGCATACAGTTCAGTAATTGTAACATCGACAAAGACAGGAGATGAGTGCTCTTATATGATGCTGACGAAAATTTTAAATGTTAAATGTACACACTTTTGTCCTAAAAATTCCACTCCTAGAGATTCGTTCTAAAGTCATATTCACATGTTCACAAAAATATGCCCAAATATATCCACCGTGGCATTGCTCATAATGAAGAAACAAAGGAATAATAGAAATGTCCATCACTAAGGAAATAATTACTTCAACAAATGTCTCCAAAACACATTTGATAAAATTCGACACATATTCCTGAATTTAAAAAAATACACACTGAACAAGCCATGAATAGAAACCTGACTAATGCACTGAAAGGTAACTTCCCCAAACTATAGCAAACGTCACCCTTAAAAAACCAGGGAATAAATGGTATAAATATTAGGAAGAGCAAAAACTCTTTTTGCTTAAAGATTATGTAGTTTTCTACCTAGAAAATCCACAAGAAACAACTTGGAAAGGGATGAGAACTAATAAAAGAGTTTTAAAAGGAGCCAAGGAAAGACAAACAAAAACTAATAGCTTCCTTACACCAATTAAAAATGTAATGGAAGAGTGATTCCTAGATACAATAAAAGCAGACTGGCTGGACTCACCTTAAGAGGCCAATTTAACAAGGCACCTAAAAGCTATACAAAATGACTCTATAGGAAGACGGATGAAATGGGGACTCGTGACATATTCTTGGTGAGAAAGACATAACATTTTTAAAAAATCAATTACAGGAGTACCCCGTTATCCATGAGGGAGACTTTCCAAGGCCCCCAGTGGGTGCCTGAAACCATGAATAGTATAAAACCCTATATGTAATAGGTTTTTTTCCCATACACATACCTGTGATAAATTTGATCTCTCAGTTCGGGGTAGTTAAGAGATTAACGACACTACCTGACAGTTATAACAATACACTGCAATGAAAGCTATGTGAACGTGGTCTCTCTTTGTCTCTCAATATGGACAAAAGGATGGCTCATGCCCTGGATGGGACAGGGTGAGATTTCATCACACTGCTCCTAATGGTGCACAATTTAAAACTTCTGAATTGTATAGTTTCTGGAATTTTCCATTTAATATCTTCAGAGCATGATTGGCCGCCGTAACTGAATACTCAGAAAGCAAATCTGTAGGTAAGAGTGATGGGGAAACAATTGGATCTTCCAAATTAGTGTATAAATTCAATGTAATTCCTACAAAAATCCCAACCAGACTTTGTGTAACCCAACAAGGGATTTCAAACTCTGCCTGAAAAAGTAAATGTGCAAGAAATTTGTGAAGAAAAAAGAATAAAGAAGGGAAAATTAGCTTACCAGATGCCAAAACACGCTACATGTAACTAGCACAATGGAGAACTGGCCATGGGAAAAGCTGGTATTAATAACACAGAATAGAAAATCGGGAACTAAATTTGAACTGAGTATATTGAGTACTTGTGATGCAATGGCATTTCAACATAATGGAGAAAAGATGACCTAGTCGATTAAAAAATACTGAGAGAGTGGAATGTTTCCCCATTTAAGAAAAAACAAAATTAGATCAAAAAAATAAAATTTCAGCTGGATTAAATTATGTAATAACCCAATACATGAAAATGTTACAACACAATGGAGAAGCCTATTTTTATATCTTAGGTCGGAAAACGCCTCCTTGCACAAGAAATAAGGCTTGAAATGTGTAAAAAGAAAGCCCGGCGGTTTGACTGCACAGGAGTTATGCCATCTGGGAAACACCCTTACGATAGATGTACCAGAGGAAGCATACTACCCTTCAAACAGTAAGAAAGACCACAACTGGGCTATAAAAATAAACAAAATTAGCAATATTTGAGTAATCACCAGAACAAAAACAATTGTTGATAGGCGTTTGGGAGAAAAAATGTTCTGCAGCACTAACAGTGTGGAGAAATGCACATTACAACAACGAACAACCTTTATTCCTCATAGGGCTGCGGAAAAATTTAAATGACTGATGTTACAAGTGCAGATAGTGACTTAGGGTACCCTTTTTTGACCCAGCAATCCCACTTCTGAGGATTTATTCTAAAGAAATAGTAATGCACAGAAGTGTTCCTAGTAGTATTTTCCACGAAAAGGAAAATTGGGATGGTATATATGGCCAACGCTAGCAGAATAGCTGCGCAACACGTATGTCCATGCTGCAGAATATAACACAGCCATGAAAAAGGAGGAGGTTGGTTTGGGAGGTGACCTCTTTATTTCCTCTCCTGTTGTGCCTTTTTGCCCAGGCCACTGCCTCTTCCCTGCTCCAAGGACACTCACCATTATGGAGCCAACCACAGGGCCTTTGATCACCCACCACAGAGCCGTGTTGTCATTCATGTCCCAACAGCTGAAAGACAGACAGAGAGAAGGAACAGGGATTATGCCCAGGAGCTGGGATGCCTGTGGGACAATGTTCCTGGCCCCTGGGTGCTGGCTGGAAAGAGAGTGCTGAGGGGCTGCAGACAGGGCCCTGCTACTTAAAGTGCTGCGGCCCTTCCTTCCATTTGGGATTGGTACCCAAGAGTCAGGGTCTCCAAGGGGCTCCTGGGCAAGGACCACATTCCTCCCTCAGATGTAGGGCTCTTGGGGGTGCAATCTCCCCCGTAGACCTTCTTCCTCCCTCCCTAAAAGGAAAACACTCAGAGTTGGGCCCAAGAGCAGAGTGGGCTCTAAAACCGTGCGTTCTCTCACTGCCTTGGGCTAAGATGTGGCCGGTGGGCCTGCCTACGGTGGGGTCAGGGTGCAGTCAGTGTCCAGGGCTGGGGGTGCACTCTGCACCCTGCACTGGATGGTTTGTCAGGGGCAGTTAACATGGAGCCACCGAGAACCCGTCTTGTAGGGAGCTCGTCTAGGCTCCGGCCCTCCTGGCTCGTAGGCATGTACTCACCCCGTGTTATCGAAGTAGAGCCTCAGCATGGCCCACACGAACACGCACACAGTTGGGGTCCCTGGAAGAGCAGGAAAAGGAGCCCCGTGATAATAGGAAAACCAGCAGGTCCAATGTCCCCCCTCAAACGTGAGGCTCCCGGCGGCCATCACCCTCTCAGAGCTGGAGTTCTGGGGACCCCAACTGTCCTTTACACACAGGCTTCCTAGGGGTCCATGTCTCCCCTTCATTGTGGACTATCTCAGCTCTCAGGAAGACCCCTGAGCATATACTCTCTCAGACAGTGGGCTCCCCATGGGCAAGAAGAGCGAGAAAGGGCCCCCAAAACAGGTGTGTGCCACCAGCAGGAGCAGGAAAGTACCTCCATCCTCTGACTTGACACTCCTTGACGGCAGCACCAAGGACATACCTGGCCCTGAGACCCGAGCCCGTCCAGGCCGCAGCCAGTGACCTACCCCAGCCGATGATGATGTACCAGTAGAAGTATCTCCTCTCCGGGAAGAAGGTCTCCACCAGCAGGGTGAAGAGGTACAGGCCCTCGATGAACAGCCAGAAGTAGTTGGACACAACGCAGTAGTGGAAGAAAACCATTGTGGCCTTGCATTCCACCTGCGGACAGAGCCCGGGGGCTGAGGGAGACGTGAGCCCCCGCACCCCGCCCCGCTGAGCCCTGCCAACCCAGCCCCGTGGGACCGGGGGAGCCCTTCAGCGTGGCATGCTCGGGCTCAGACGCCCCGTGGGTCCGAATCGCACGACCTTCCTGGATTCTGAGAGTTTACCATTGTAGCAGCCTAAGATCCTGAGCCCAGGCTGCCCACGAAGGCGACACTGTCCACGTCAGAGAGGGACAGGGTCGGGGGCTGAGCACTGAGCCCCCTCCTCTCCCCAGGCTCACGCTCTCCCATCGTCTTGCCCTTCTCCTGGCCCCCACAGGTGAGGTGACTAGGGAGGCCCCTTGGGGAAAATGAGGGTTTTGGATACCACACGAGTGAGGAGACAGTCCTGGTCCCCAAAAATCTCAGAGACCCCTTCTAAGTGTGCCCTCCCGGGTCAGGCCCTGTGCTCCGCATCATTCTCTCCATCCTGCCCCATCGCGGCCTGCCTTCTCTGCTTACCTCCGCAGGTCTGAGAGCGGGGGAGGTGGCTGGGGAGTAACGCCAGCCAACCGGCCCCTCAGGCCCGTCGTGGGTGGGTTGAGTGACCAGGGGCCAGGCAAGCCCTCTCTCTGGGCCTACGTTCCTCCTCGGCCCAGTGGGACTTAGCCTTTCCACCTGACCTTCTTTGGCTGCTCTGCCAGGTGCATGCACGTGCCAAGGGACAGGGAGCGACCTCGTACAGGGAAACCACTGGCTGCTGGTACCCTCAGGGTCCCTCCCAGATTTCCGTGTTCACTGGGGGCAGTGCCGAGGCCCTGCCAGGTGGGGCTCGGCTCACTCACGGTGGAGACGAAGCAGTGGCTGCTGCTCTGCTCCGCGTAGAGGATCCAGTCTTTGATGAAGACGGCGATGGCTCTCAGCATGAACGACGCAAACAGGTTCATGTGGATGAAGTTGCGGGTGCAATGCAGCTTCCTACGGCGGCAGCGGGCCGGCGGGGGGACAGGCTTTGAAACAGTGAACCCGTCGCATTCTAACCCCCCTCTGGAGCGAGCTCTGGGACGGTGGCAGGGCTTTGTCTCAGTGGGGTCCCCCACCCGATCACCCCCTCCTCCCACCTCTCTCTGTTTCAAGCCCTTGTCGCCTAGCCCCGTTACACCTCCAGACCAGACGTCTCCCTCCTGTGACCTCTCCACCTAACCAGGAGAACACAGTGAGGCACAGAGGCCTCCTGCTGGGTGGCCCTGGACAAGGCAGCTGCCCTCTCTGGGGTCAAGTTTCCCAACGGTTACCCTAGGGGAAGGGAAAGTACCTCCAGGGAGCTCCAGGGCTGACACCCAGGGGAAGGGGCAAAGGGTCTGAGCTTGGGTGGCTGCACCCACTGGAGCACGGCTAGGGAACTCACCGGAAGCGACACAGGATGACCATGGCAGTGGTGAGGGTGACGAGGGACGTGCTGTAGCCAACTGTGTACAGGGACTTCACCGACAGGTAGTAATAGTCCTGGAGTAGGACAAGGGACATGCAGGGCTCCACGTGGGCCCGACCCCAGCCTCCAGCCCCCCGTGGAACTGCACCCAGTCCTCCAGGCCAGGGCCTGCCCGCCCCTGGGCCCTCTGCCTGGCTCTTCCCACCTTTCCTCCCCTCTTGCTGACCTCGCTTCCTCCACCCCCTCCTCAGAGCCTCCACCAGGCGGCCTCCCCAACGCCTCATCCTAACAGGCACCAGCTGGGTCCAGGGGGAGCCCAGCTGGGCCCAGCATCAACCAACCCTCCAGTCACTGGGCCACAGAAAGGCTGGGTGCCCCGGGTAGCCAGGGAGTAACCAGGGAAGTGGGGGACACATGATGGGGGCTGGGGGAGCTCAGGCAGCAAACCAGCTACTTCTCAGCCCAGAATGAGTAAGTCTTCCCCTCCCAGCATCCGCTTGGGAGCACAGCGAATGCCTACGAACGCCGCCTACGGCCCTGAGCTGCCTGCAGGCCCACGGGCCGTCAAGGCCCCTGGGGGGAACACCCTTTCATGCGCCTCCTCGGCCCCACCTCCGCCGCCTCCCGCTGGGAGGTGGACTCTCACCTGGTCCCCGGGCTCAGATTCGTAGTCATCAAACCCACAAGCGTCGAAATAGTGAGGGAATGGCTCGGACCAGCCGTCCTCCGTGCAGTTGCGGCCCACCACCCTCATGTCTGCGGAGAAGGACACCTCGGTGAGGCACGAACTCCTCTCAGAGGGCCCCAAGCGTCTTATTCAAACGTGATTCCTTAAGCAGAAGTTTCTGGAAACCCACATGCCCACTAGGGAAACGTGGTGACTCGAGGCTCGAGAAATCCTTCCTCCTCTGTCTGAGGGCAAACGGTGATTGCTGATGACCTCAAGCTCGGCTCGGGGAGGGGTGGGTACAAGGCCCAAGCTTATCTTTGAACGAGGGGTGAGGGGTCTGAGCCTCCTCACCCCGTTTCTGGAACTGGCAAATGCTCCCCAGACAGCAAAAGGCCGGACCTCCCTCCCCACGCCCACCCCAGGCCCTGGGTCAGCATTTATCAAACGTCAGTGGGCAGGAAGAAGGACCTGGGATCAAAAATGCAGATTTCGGGCCCAACCTCCTCTCCCTACCACCACCACCCCGGACCCCGGGGACTGTGGTCCAGGGATCACGTCAGGCAACCGTGGTACAGGAGTTCCTGTCACACCCTGAGACGCTCAGCCCGGGTGGCACTTCCCCTGGGAGCTCTGGGTCCTCCTGCTGCCGCCACATCTCGCGCCACGGAGACAACGTGGCTTAATTAACAAGAACCAGACCTCCTTTACCCCAGGACCAGGCCTTATTACGACGTATATTTATGTGTTTTGAAAAAAGAACTTCTGCCTTTCCAGGTCTAGAGGTCTGTTTCCTATCACTCATGCTTTTTTTCTTTTGATTGACTTTAAAGACTATTCTGTGGGACACTGGATGAGGCGGGAGTCATTTACTGGTGGCTTTCACCCAGCCTGGGGCTGTTTCAGCCTTGGATGCCTGTTGGTTTCATCCTCCCCTCTCCTGATCACCCCGCGATGTCCAGGGCAGGGAGAAGGCGAGCAGCCCCCTCTGCCTCCAGCCCAGGCCCTAGTGTGACCCTCAGCCTGACCGCTGTTCCCAGACTGGCCTCCTGGGAGTTCACCTGGGATGTCAGGACATAAGGGGTGGTTCTTCCTCTCACAGAAGTCAGGGGCCAGGAAATTGTGTACGACAAGGGACATTTGCAGTCGAGGGGCCCTGGCACTCACGCTGCTGGAAGAATCACCCCTGTGTGGCCAAGGCCACCTCTGGAGAGCTCGGGAAGGAGGCAAGGGCAGAGCAGAGCCCAGACATGCAACGCTCCCCAACGCCCACCCCCACTTTCCCACACTCATGCCCCCGCCGGCTGAGTCAGAAGACCTAAGGCCAGCTCGGCCCAGCGTAGGGAGATGGGTCTCCAAAGCTTCTGCGATTCTGAGTCCCAGACGCAGGACAAGGAGGACGTCTGGCAGCCCCAGGCGAGAAGCGGTCACTGCTGCCTCACAGTCTGACGCCACACTGTCCTTTCTTCCAGCTAATTCGTCCCAGCCCCCCACGGGGCCGCCTGTGAGCACTTCTTTTAGAGTCCTCGCGTCCTAAGGGACCACGGCCTTTGTCCCATCCCTTCCCTTTCCGAGCCTCGTCCCCTCTCCGCTTCGCCCACATCAGGGTGCCGGGCGAGGAAAGGGAAGCGGCTTTGAAAACCCACTTTTGGAAACGTGTCCTGGAGGCAGGAGCCGCTTCCTTTCTCTCATTCTCCTTCTTTCTCCTTTTCTGGTTATGACTCAGCGTGGGCTCCGCAAGGTGTAAGCCTTTCTGTTCAGTGCCTTTTTGTTCCATACACCTGCCACTCCGGGGTTCGGAGAGGAAGAGGGACCAGCTCTGCAGCACACGGTCACCCTCCAGCGAGTGCTTCTACCTCGCTGGGTGCTTCGCCCCAGCAACTGCGTGGGAGCGAGGATCTCGGGAGAGCAGATCTCAAAGCAGGCACCCCCTCCAGACCAGCCCGTCGGGGTCACCTGGGCCTGGAGGTGCTGAGCGTGGGGCCCAGGAGTCTGAGTTTTAGCAAGCCCGCGTGCTGACGGCGTGAGAACCGCCATCCTGGATGTGGGGGCTCTAAGCGATCAGGGGCCGCCTAATATCTGAGGTCCACGGTGTATTTGGAGTTCATGGTGGGGCTTCCCGAGATCTCTGCCCCCCTGAAACTGTAGGCACGAGGTTCTGTCTGCCTGAGAACTCGAGTGCAAGCTCCCACGGAGCGAAGCGCAGCTTCATCAGAGGAGGAAAGCGACCGGCCCAAGGCCACACGGCCACACAGAGGCACAGCCCGGCCTGCAAGAAGGGTCCCCGCGCTCACACGTCAGCAGATGCCCTCCCCCCAGCCAGCCCACAGGCGACCCCAGCTTGTCTCCTTACCCGAGAGGTCTAAGGAGTTACTGTCCATGAAACCAGGCTCTCCTGCAAAACACAGACAGGGGCGGAGTCAGAGAGCCCGGCCATCGGCTGGCCGGGGGCATCCACTGCTGACTGTCCGTGAGGGAAGGCCCAGCTGCCCCTGGTCTGGGGGACGAGGGGTGGGATCTCGGCCCAGGGGCAGTCTCGCGGGCCTTCCTGACACACTGCACAGTCTCATGTCAATCTCTTTTGCTTTGTTAGTCCTGAGATGCTCGTGATGGCTGCCGACGACTCAGGTCTCCCCCCGGCCCACAGGTAGTGGAGATGGGGCATTGTCGGGGCGACGGGAGGGCCTCTGGAGTGGGAGAGGAATGAGAAAGGACTCCTGGGCCTCTGCCAGGAAAGGGCCAGGAAGAGCAACACGAGCCCTGGGCACAGGTGCTCACCTCAGCCCCCGGGCCGCTCTCCTCAAAGGGAACCCGAACATTCCAAAGACGTCACCCTCAGACATTCTTCTCTTTCCCCCTTGACTCACTCTCCCCACCCCCACCCACGCCAACTCTCCTACGAGCAGGGAACCCCCATGTCCCCTCTACTTCTCCAAATCCTGTTTCCAAGCGCCGGCTGGCATGCCGCCGCCTCCAGGAAGCCTTCCTTGGCCTTCACGTGATGCTGCCTGCCTGCTACATCCCTAGGTCTCCTGCTTGCTGTGCATTCCAACTCAGAGGCCATTGGGGATGTCTGTGCCTGTGTCTGGGCTCGCGCACACACACACACACACACACACACACACACACACACACACACACACACGTGCATTCAGGCCTGCACGTATGCATGTGGGGGCTTCTTCTCTAACCCCCTCCACGTGTTAGTGGAGCATCCTGAGGCCAACAGCTGTGTCTTCCATCTTCCTGGATCCCTCTAGGATGGCTGAGAGGGAAGGAGGGAAGAACCTGGTCCCTGATGAGCCTCTCACTCCACCCTACCTAGTCCCAGACGTCAGAGCTGGGCTCCTGCTGGATAGACAGATGGACAGACAATCAACAGTCTGTCCTCTCCAGCATTGCTCTTACCATTGGCTTCTGTCTCCCAGGCCCAAACAGAGAGAGAGAGAGCGCATTAGTGAGAAGGAGGCTGACGTGGGGTCTGCTCTCCCTGGGCCCTCCCGATTACTGACCCCCCCTCCAACTCCCAAACGCTGCAGAGGCTCTGCTGGGGGCCCGGAGCCATAAGGACTACGAGCTGGGGACAGGCCAGACACTGGAGACTTCTCTCTCTCCTCCAGAACGGGACACAGTTAAAGAAAAATGAGTATGGGATTTCGGGGAAGGAGAGAGAACGGTGCTGCTGTAGCTCCACAACCTGCAAAGTAACAACGACGGCAGCGGATGCCAGATCCAGCCCTGGGAACCCAGCAGCGCCATTCTCAACTTTCTAAGGATATAGGGCCAGTCTCAGGAATCCAGCTTTGTGAAGAGAGATGCTAAAAAGTCCCACCTCGATGAACCACTAAAAATCACATTCATTGAGCAATTGCCGGAGGGAGGGAGAGGAGGAGAGAGCCGGAAGGGAAGTTTATCCTAAGACAATCTCTTTTTACCGCTGATTCATTTTGCCTTTTCTCTTTGATTGTTGAAAAGACGCAGTCTTGCCAGGGTACCTGACCCAAAGTAGATTTTGAATAAACTTGTTCAATACCCGGTGAGTGAAAGGAGCACACGAATGGAGGCGGTGACTGACTTGGCTTCTATAGGAATGAGTTAGGGACTGGGCTGAATGGCGGGGCTGCCACGTCCTGACGCCCCCCTCCACCCCCACTCACTGTACCTCGTCCCGTTAGCACTTCCCTCGTTCGTCTCCTCTTTCGAAATTCACTTCCTATCCTGTTCAGGACAGGAAGTGGTCGCACCCAGTCCCCTAGCTGTCCCGAAGACCAAGGCCTTCCCTGGTCTCGGTGCTGGGAGCCCACAGGAGGAGCCTGGCACTCCAGCACACTGCCACTGTCCCCCCCTGTCACTGGTATGAGAAAGAGTTTGCCTCCATCTCTCATAGTCAGGACAGGGGACGCGGCAGGCAGGCCTTCGGCGTGGAGCGAAGCCCGGACACTCTCAACTAGCAGGACACTGGCCGAAGCCTTAGGCAGGTGAAGGAGGAAGCTGAGGCCCAGGTTGCAAGGGACCTGGGCACGGCCACACACGTGACTCAGACCCCTCCGCAAACCAAGGCCCCAACCCAGGGCCAACAGGTGGCGGTTCCCAGGAAGCCACCTGGCTGGAGCCCAGACCTGCCGCCTCTCCCCACCCAGTTCCGACTCAGCTTGCTGAACTGCTTCCCTTAACACCCGTGGGGCTGGGGTGGAGCGCCGGGGTCTGGTTCTAGGCTCTTCCCTGGGTCGATGTGACGTGGTCAGACGCCAGCCTTCTGTGGGTGCCACAAGGCCTCAGCTGAAGGTGGGAAGAGCCCTGGAGAGCCCACCAGAGTCACACCCAAGGGAGAGATGCCGTCTCAGACCCCTCCCCACGGAGATGGGGCCATCGAGGCCTCGTGTCCATGGGCAGAGCCCCGTATCCCTATATCCTGAGCCACAAAGCTCAGCCACTGCCCGCCCCAAGGATTCCCACATGGGTCTTGATACCTCCACAGCACTTCAGCTGCTCCTCCGCCCGCACACTCACCAAACACAGACACACCAAACCCACACTGAGCTCTGCACACCCTCACCCACCTCCCTTCACACGCCGGCCGCCCAGTCGGGCCTCTGTAAGCCACTCCGCTCCTGTGCGTCCACTGTCCTCTCACAGGCAGAAGCCACTGGGGAACCAGGACCCCCAGCGACTCCTCTCCTGAGCAGCATGGACAAGAACAGGCACACTGTGTGCTGACACACTGTGCGCATCCGAGGCCCTGCGTCTGTACCCAACGAAGCCGGCGTGCGAGTGTGGACCTGAGCCGGCGTCTTGGGTCCAGCTGCCTGAGGGTGGCTCCTTGTGCGTCCGTGCCTGTGTGTCTCTCTGCACCCCCGGGCATCTCTGCAGGAGTGACGGTGACGACAGCACCAGCTAACAGTTACCGCTGGACGTCACCACGCACCCAGCTCTGCGCTGAATGGTGCCCACGTGTGTCCCTCGGTCCTCCAGCCGCCACGCCACGTTCCCATCTGACAGACTGGGGAACGGGGGACAGAGGGGCGAATGCCTTGCTCAAGGCCCCCAGCTGGGGAAGTGATGGAGGCCACCTCTGAGAGCCCAGCCCTGCCTCGCCCACGATGGTGCATCTCCACGTGGACCTGGGAGCCACGCCTGAGGGCAGGCTCCATGTCCCTGTGAGCACGAGCGCGGTGGTTTCATGCCCCTTCAGCTCGTGAGCCCTGGAGCAGGGACTATCTGCCTGCAGGGAGCCCTGTGTCCTTGGCGCTTGTCCCAGGGAAGTCTGGGGCTGCACGGAGTGTGGCCTGAACAGGCCCCGGGGGGAAACCCACCTTGGTCTGAATTGAAGATCTGGAAGAGTTCGGGGCAGCTGACCAGGACCATCTCGCCCACGTGGGCGGGCTTCCAGCACGTGATGTTGTCCCACATCCCGGGGCAGCCTGTGCGAGAGAGAGCACGGTGAGCCAGGCCCCAGACGTGAACACCTCCCAGTGGTCTCATCGCCTCGATGCCTCAACACGGTCCCTAGGGCCCGGTCTTTGCTTTTCACTCCGGCACAGTGGGTGCGGGGGAGGCAATGGGATGGGAGTTCACAGGAAAAGGACGCGAAGAGAGAAGAACACAGATGAGGAAATCCTAAGGACCCCCTACTTACGAGGCAGACAGAGGAAGAACATGCAGCGACGCGATCGTGACTGACAGGCAAAGGCAGGGAAGGGGGAGGCTGCAATAGCCAGGCAGTTTCTGGAAGGGTCCGCATCCTGCTGAGGAGTCTACAAACACGCGCTGTGGAGGGGGCTCCTCTGCCACGTGAGGGACAGCCAGCAGGTGACCGGCAGCGTCCCACTTCACGGGGCTGAGGTGAGGGTTAACGAGGTCACACGTGTCAAGCTCTCAGAAGGGCACCGGCTCACTCAGTGCCCGCTCCCTACTGTTACTATCAACAGGTTCGTAATTTCAGTTAGGTGTTCCCTGAACTATTCCCCGGAGAGAGGCCTGGGCAGGGAGAGGAGCCAGAGCCCCGACAGGGGGGAAGAAAGGCCAGCGGAGGGCTCGCGGCCGGGCCAGGGGAAGCCTGGGCAGGCGCCGGGCAGGGACCGGGCCTGGGGCAGGCCTCGTGAGCTCACGGCCTCTCTGCTGGGTCCGCGACGGACAGTCGGGTGCTGTTTGGACCAGAGGTGATCGGCCTCTCAGAATCCAGACCTGGCTACTGTGAAGTCACACCCCGTCACACACAGTGGCCTGGAGCATTCGGCTCCCGAAATGACCAAGTCCGGGAGCCCAAAAACCACAGAAATCTCTGAGCATAGCAAACCGGGACGGTGGGGAGGCCGCGGCCACGCAGGGGAGCGGGTCCCAGGCCTCACAGCGACAGGCCAGGTCCTGCCCCTTCCCGGCGTCCGCCCATACAGCAGGGCTCCGGCTGGCACATGGCTGGCTATGACAGCACGTCCTTGAAAGGGACCCAGCCGCACGCCTCTGGCCGGCTGCCAGGGCCTGTGCTGATGCGGCGCGGCCGTGGCCCCGCTGTGTCTGGCCCCCGCCCCGGAGCCCAGTTCACAGATGCTCCCTTAACACGGGAGGTCGGGCTCCGGCACGGCCAGCTGACGTTCCTGGGGTCCCAGGGCACTTTAGATGGGGGTGAGCGGTCACGAGGGCCGAGAGTGTGGTGTCACCGGGGAAAGGGGAAGGGGCTCCCAGGTGGGAGGTCAGAGGTGGGGGCAGGGCGGGGATTCACTCTCCTCACAAGTATCCTTGGAGCCCCCAGCACATGGCCGGGCCCGCCAGGCCCAGAGACACGGTGGTGCAGAAGGCCCCCGTGAGAAGTTTGTGATTCCAGCAGAGGGAGAGAAGGGCCCGGGCGTCCCCTCAGCCATGCACGGTGACCCCAAGACTTGAGATGTGTCTGTTCTGCCAAGGGCTCGCTGCACGACTCTGGCAAGTCTCTACGCCCTCCTCCCTGACTCAGTGTCCCTGGGTGCACACCAAGGGCCGGGTGTCCCGGAGGGTGCTCCCAACTCTGAGTGACCAGAGTCCAAAACGGAAACAGATGCCCTCAGGACCCACGGCCGCCCAGAGGATGGCCGGGGAGGCTGCGGCTGCCTGCATTGCCAACGGCCAGGACAAACATCTCCCAGGGGGCACCTACCTGCCAGGGTGCCCGCTGCCCCACCCAGTGGCCCGCCACACTCTCAAAGCCCTCCTGGTGCCTCCCTGGGTTCCCAGCCTAGGTCCCCTCCACAGACCAGAACCCGTAGCTCCAGGACCCGATCTCCGTGTCCGGGTTTCTATCACCGTGACAGTGGGATGGACTGGGAATTACGTCCCAGGGTCCTGACACGGAGCTCCTCAGACAGCTGGAATTTCTTGAGGACGGGCTGAGAGGACCACCCGTGACTATGCATAAGCCCCTTTCAGCCACACCTAACCTAGGCTAAGGAAGGGACTTTTGGGGGTGGGAGCAGGTCCCTAAAGGAACTAACCATGTGATTCGAGGGGTGGAACTGACAGCCCCACCCCTCAACCTCCAGGGAGAGGAGAGGGGCTAGAAATCGAGTTAATCACCGAGAGCCAATGACTTAATCAATCGTGTCTACATCATGGGACCCTATAAAAGCCCTACATGTGGGGCTCAGAAGCTTCTGGGCTGGTGGAACACATCCACGCGCCGGGAGGTGGTGCAGCCCAACCCCACAGAGGCAGCAGCTCTCGCACGTGAGACCCTCCGGGCCTCACCCCGGGAACATCCTCACCTGGCTGGTCGTTCGTATTATGTACAACTCTCTTTACAGCAAACAGAGAAGTGCACTTCCCTGTGTGTTCGTCCTTGTGTTCTCTGAGCCACTAGAGCAAACTTCTAAACCAGAGGAGCAGGTCCTGGGAACCCCCAACGCGTAGCCGCGTCAGACAGACGCGGGGGTCATCTGTGGGCCCACGACTTGCAGTTGGCGTCTGCACTTGGGAAGGGGCCGTTATAAGGGACAGAACCCTTAACCTGTGGGGTCTGTGCTAACTCCAGATAGTTCGGGTCAGAAGTGAATTAATTTGTGGGGACACCCAGTGGGTGTCTGCGGACAATCGGAGAATTGCTTGGTGCGGAGGAAGCCCACACGTCTGGGGTCAGAAATATGAGCAGGGAACCAGTTCTCCTTTGGGGACAATGTTCCTGACCCCGTCAGGAGCCCTCAGTCCTCTGGCCTGCGTCGCTGGGGTCACAGGGGACGCAGGTGGCCTCCTCAGACCTGCCTGGGATGCCCCATGCATATTTCCTTTGCAGTTATTGCTTCCCAGCTTGACAGAAAGAGATGCGAGCTCTGTCTCCTCTCCCCGTCTTGGTGGGGCCTGTGCTGGTCTCGGGGACCAGCCGTGTCCTCCCAGGGACCCTTTCCAGGGAGTGAAGACCAGGATTTGGGCTCCTGAGGGATCCTCGGGTTTTTCTAACTAAGACAGCAGCCTACCCTTCTTCCACGCCCACAGAACATCTTCAGCTTCCCCGTCCCCATCTGTTCTAGACTCCAGTCCCAACAAAGCTCAGTTTTGTTGCGCCTTTTGAGATGCCTTTTTTTTCTCCTCCTCCTCTTCCTTTTACCTTTTTTTTTAAATTCTCACTTTCCCCTTCCTCTCCCTTTTATCCGCTCATTTATTCAAGAAATATTAAGAGCCTATTCCGAGTCAGACCCTGCAGAGCTACCCCAGAGTGAATTAAAAAAAAAAAACCAGCATCACTCTCCGCTTGCACAGAGCTTACAGTCTGGCCGTCGGGTGCAAGATTTCGGACGTTTTGCTCAGTGCCGGGAGAAGCCCTTGGATGGCGTGTCGCTTTCCTGTTGCTGCTGTGACAAAGCAAACTTCATGGCGCAACTTCTTATCTTACAGCTCTGGGGGTCAGAAGGCTGAAATGGGTCTCACTGGGCTCAAATCGAGGTGTCTGCAGGGCCGCGTTTCTTCTGGACGCTCCGGGGAAGAACCCGTGTCTTTTCTTTTCCGGATTCAAGAGGCCGGACACATTCCTTGCCTTGCGGCCCCTTTCTCCATCTTCAAAGTCAGTAGCCTGACATCCTTTAAGTTTCTCCCCTTCCCTGACCCTCCTGCCTCCTGCGCTCATGTATAAGGACCTCGTGGCTATTCTGTACATACCTGAGAAACCTAGCATACTCTCTCCATCTTAAAGCCCAGTCCCTTGTGCCATGCAAGGGAGCACAGTCCCAGGTCTGGGGGATTAGGACACGGGCACGTTTGGGAGCAGTATGAGTCTGCCTCCCACCGATGGGCTTTAAGACGAGCACTCACGATCGGTTCAGCAGCGTGGGAAGGTAACGTTTCAGGAGCAGGAAAGCAAACATCTGGACGTGCTTGTTAGGACACGGCGGTGGTCTGGGGAGGACGGAAGCCTCCACACCCTTTCTCCCTCTCCCCTCCCTGCAGCATGCTCAGAGGCCACCCGTCGAGGGTGGCACAGATGAAAGGAGCCCGGAGCAAATGGTGGGGGGAATTAGGCAAGCCGGAACTCAAGAGTTTAGTCTGGGATATATGTTGTTTGAGATGGTGCAAAGAGTCAAGTGGAGCTGATTTCGAACATGCAGTCAGAGAAAATTCTGGAATCCAGAGGAAAAGTCAGAACTGGGGAAAGAGAATGGGGAGTGGCCGGCCCAAGGATGCCACATAGGGCCATGGACCCGCTGGATGCTATGTCCAGTCAAAAAGCGTAGATTTAAGAAGAGAAGGAGCCCTGGCCCCGGTAGAAGAAGAAATGCCAGCATCAGAAGAGGAGCTGGCAAAGAAGACCGAGGAGGGGTGGCCAGAAACACAAGGAAGCCCGGGGAAGGTCAGTGACGCAGCCGCCGGAACACGCTTCGAGGGGCAGACGGTCAAGTGCATCAGACACTCGAGAGGCTGGAAAAGTTCCCCTCTGCTTCCTCCCCTGCAGAGGAGGAAGGGAATTTCTGGGAGAACTCTCCGCTTGGACATCTCCAAAGCCTCTCTCTTCATCTCTCATGTTGCACCCCAATTTACACTAAGCCCTGTGCGCCCCCTGGCTCAGCCTGTGCCACCGAAAGCCTCTGTGGAACACGGTCACAGGAGTTCAGGGGTGGGGGGATTCCTGTTCGGGGGGAGAATGCTGTGCCCACTCCCCGAGGCCGCTCCCACTAAGGCAGCCGAGGACAGGCAGCACCTGGCGACAACAGGAGGGACTAAGGCCACCGGGCAGGCTGGACAGAGGGAGAACGAAAGCACCACTAGCCTCGACTGGAACAAAATAGGGACCGAATCTCAGGCTGTCATGGCGATGATTTTGTCCAGTTCCACTCAGTGTTCAAAATCCGCGAGACCAGGGACACTACGGGGACTCAGACGAAGGCATCGTTTCCCTTTGAGAAGCCACCCAAGGACGGCTGGGTGTTGTTAGCACGGGCCCCTCCTTTTAGCACACAAGTCAAGGGTAAAAAATGGTTCAATCCACTGAAATTTACGTTACAGTGAATGTTTCTCATCTGTGAACTGAGAATAGCTGCGAGGTCAATGTGTAGGGGGTGGGGGAGTGGACTACAGGTGCAGCCCTCCCCTCAGAGGTCAGTGGTTCTCCGGTGCGGACCCCAGACCAGGTACACCGCCCCTGGGAACTTGCCAGAAACGCAGAACCCAGGGCCCATCCAGACCCAGAGAGTCAGAAACTCGGGGGGCTGGGCCTAGCAGCCTCCTGGGAGGGTCCGATGCAGGTTGGGGTCAGAGGTGAGGAGGAGAGTGAGGGTGCCTGCGCACCCCGCACCCCTTCCCCACGCTGGGGCCTGCGTCAGTCTCAGAGAGGCTGGGAGGCCCAGACCAGAAGCCGATCTTGCTCTAAGGATGGGGAGTGGAGCCCAGAGCCCAGGCCTGGGGAGCCTCCCCTCTTCCTGGCCTCTCCGCTTCCAGGGTGGAGCAGGGCTGGACGAGGCACCGTGCACCCTGGACAGGCCCCAGAGGCTGGGTCAAGCCTGCTTCCTCCTGCCCCTGCCAAGGCCACTACAGGCCTCCCTCTCCCATCATCTCCAGAGTCTGGGGGACCCCCAAAGAGGACCGTAGCCGACCAGCCCTGCCTAAATGCCGGGAAGGCCTCCAGGATGGAGGAAGCCTGCAGCCCTGCAAAGAGGAGGTACTGGCTGGACTCGCCCTGGGAGGCGGGCCGAGCAGACAGAACAAAGCAGCCAGCTCGGCAGGCGGTGCCTGCGACCTGCGTGGGTTTGGGGACCTCAGCAGCCCGGGCTCAGGTTCCCACGCACAGGAGTCCTTTCTCCTTCTGTCTGGCACCGGAGCCTGCAGCACAAAGGGCACCCCCAGCCGGGGCGGCAGACCTGGGCCCTGTCCCAGAGCTGGCTCGGCCCTGCGTGTGACTTGGCCGGGGACCGCAGCCTCCCTGTGCGTCACATGACAGAGCTGGACTCCGTGTTGTCTCCGGTCCCATTTAGCATTCAAGGGTTTGGAATGAGGGACAAAACCACGAAATATGTCTCCGCAATAACGGTCCAAAGAAACATTTTTAGAACATCCCAAGGATGCTGCAGACAACTCCACCTGGTCGGGAGGCTTGCTTCCACTCCCCATGACCTCATCCAGATTTCCTGCACCTGCCTGCTTAGCTCCTGTGCCTCTGTCCCTCGGCTTCCACTCTGAAGGCCACTAAACACATTACCATGTGACGGTCTCTGGGGAGTGGCGGTCCCAGGACCAGGGAGGGAGAAGGATGCTCCTTGGAGCCCCTCACTGTCCCTCCAACCATACACACAGTGCCAGGGGCACACCTCACCCCTAACAGCTCAGCGGTATTGGGTTTAAAGGATCATGGGGAGATATCCAAAAGACACATAAATACATTAAAAATATAAACAAGCGATGCTGGGAATTCAAACTCACAGTCGCCGGCACGCATTTCCTTTTCTTGTTTGCAACTGGGTTTCAGGGACATGGGCCCACCTATGGTGAGTATTCTGTGCACGGTGCATGTGCCTGGGGACAGAAAGGGCCGGGGGGTGCAGAGAAGGGGTACGGCAGGAGGGCTGGCCTCTGTCAAGTCACCCCAAGCACAGATTAATCACCCAGCACCCAGCTCTAGATTCTTTGCTACACTCACTGTGCCTCTGGGCCCCCCACCTGGCTTACCTGCACCCCGTGGGCCGCCCTCTGGCCTGAAATGGCATGAGCACCTCGGGGGAGGCTCTTCTCTGGACGAATCAGTGGTTCTCCTACTTGCACATCCTTTAGAATCATCTGGAGGCTTAACATGTGCCCTCAACAAGCCGCCCACCCCAGCGCCGATCATGCGGGTCTGGGGCGGGCATCTTAAATGCTCCCCAGAGTTCTCATGTGCCACACAGCACGGCGACAGGGATCGCTGTCCACACCGCACGAGCCCCAAGGATGCCCCAGGACCAGGCCTGAGGCTTCCCTCAGGCCCTAGCATAGGCTTCCCTGGCAGCTGACAGCACAGTCAACATCCTCCCAGAACTTCAGCACCGGGAAGGTGCCCGGAGGCCGCCTGTTCTGAAGTCCCCTTGAGAAGGGGCTCCTCCATCCTCAGCTTGCCGGCAAAGCCCCTGCAAGGCCACAGGCCTGAAGCGAGCGGAGCTGGACACTCCTTGGCCTCCTCTCGCCTTCTCGTCCTCTCCCAGCCCAGGGCCCCACACACCTCCCAGCTCTACTCCTGCCTCCTGGATGCTTCTTATTGCTCAACCCCTAATGCAGCTGAGACCTGAGATGCAGGAGCAATGGCCCTGGGCTCGGAGGCAGGACACCTGGGTTCCAGGCCCACCTCGAGGCTCCACCTTCCCATCCCCTCGACAAACTCCTTGGACCAGATATCCTTCTGGCCTCCTGCAACTGGGTACCCATCTGGACCACCTGCCTTGGTTTCCCTGGCTGGGGGTGGGGGTGGGGTCCTAGAATCTACTTTCAGCCTCGGTCAGGGCTGAGCCGGAGCCCGTCTGGAGGGAAAAGCCAGCATGGCTGGGAGCGGCTCCATTACCGGTTAATGTTTGCTGACTGGCCGGGGAGCTCAGCCCGGAGGGACCGTTACACATAACTGGGCTGCAGATTAATCACGTATTTAAACAGATGGTGCCTAGAAGAGCTCCCTGTAACCACGGAGGAAAAGCGGATCCCTCTGGTCTGGGCAGAGAGTCCCACTCGGCCACTCCGAGGCACAAGGGAGGCTGGCGAGGCCTCCAGTGATGCCCCCACTCTTGAATCCCATCTCCCCACATATACCCGCTCCCTGGCCCCGCTGGGAGTCTGGGAGTCTGGGCACCCTTCCTGTGGGCCTCCGGGTCCCGTCTGCACAGCGGGACAGTTGGGAAAAGGGCTCTCAGCCGAAGGCCATGCCACTCCCTCGGGACCTTTGGAAATGTCGTGAGACATTCTGGGTTGTCACGAGCATCTAACAAGAAGGCTTGGGCTGCCAAACATCCTACGGGGTGTGGCCCAGTCCGGCACGAGAAGGCAGCACCCCCCTCCGTGCTGACAGCAGCCCCTGGAGGAGCAACTGCAGCAGACAGGTCAGAACTGGGGTTCCTGCTGCCGCCACGATCTCTGGCTTCTGACGAGTGAGCAGACGGACAAGGTGGGAAAGGACCCCACATGTCCCACCTTGGGGTGACCAGGTGCTCGCCAGCTCGTGCACCTGCAGCAGCTGTGTCCCTGCTGCCACCAGGCCTAGTTGCAGACGAGCCCAGACACCAACCCTCATGGGATCAAAGGCGTCCACCTCCATGCACCCAGAACAGCCCCTTCCAGAGAGGGCAGGCCATCCCCAGGGAGGGCATCTCCCAGCTACTGCCCAGGGCAGATCCAGGACACCACGGCCCCAGAGGCTTTGTGAAGCATCCTGGGACTGGGACCCTCCACCGTTCTCTATGAGGTAGCCAGAGGCTGGGACAGCAGTTCTGAAGGCCGGCCGGGATATGCTAGAGACACCTTAGCCGCCCCGCTGCCCTGCTCACCTGGGGAGGAGTCGTTCAAGCCCATCAGGTCGTTCGCCCTCTGGATCTTCTCCAGACACAAGGCCTCCTCCTTCCTGAAGATGCAGTCGGAGTGCATGGCGGTGGTCTGCGGGGACACGAGGGCGGGGAGGTTCAGGTACAGGCGCTGCTCCCTAGGCCCCAGGGGAAGTTGCGGGGTGGGGACAGAAGCAGGAAGGGGGTGGGGACAGAGACCTCAGGGCCAGCAGGGGCCCTCATGTCCACTTTGTCTTAGATGCCATGTCTTCTCCACCAACTCAGTGTGTGGCCTTTGGGAGGTCCCACCTTCTCCCTAGGCTCCAGTGTCTGTCTGTGTCTTGTCATAATAGCGGCAAACACAATGATAGCACTTTACTGTGTGCGTGCATTATTGCTATAAATGTGTACATACGTGTATGAATGTATGCATCACAACTGTATTACACACTATTTCTACCATTCCTCATTTTATGGATGGGACACTTAAGCTCAGAGATGTTCAGCAGCTTGCTCAAAGTCACACCGCTTCGTAGGTCGTGCGGCCAGGATTCGAACCCAGGCAGTCTGGCTCCAGAGGCCACGAGGCCACGGCTGCACATTCGGGGAGCAGGCAGAGGGTGGGAGAGAGGAGGGGCAGAGGGAGTTCAAGCCCTGGGGCTGCTCCGGAAGGAGGCGCACCGCCAGGAACAGTGGGCGAAGGCGCAGCGGTGGCATTCGGTGGGCCCACCGGCCACTCTCATTTACTCTCGCCCACTCTACAAAGGCGGAAACTGAGGCTCAGAGAAGGTAAGAAGCGCTCGCCCAAGCTCCCACAGCGCCTCACTGGATTCAAGCGCAGGACCAAGGAACTTCAAAGCCCACAAACTGCTAGCGTGACCGCCATGTCCCAGGGCTGTCACTAACTCCAAACTCCAGGTCAGGAACGTTTCCGTAAGGGAAT
The DNA here is from genome assembly GCA_030015415.1 of Cynopterus sphinx. NCBI lineage: Eukaryota > Metazoa > Chordata > Mammalia > Chiroptera > Pteropodidae > Cynopterus > Cynopterus sphinx. The sequence continues at coordinate 7,529,254 of CM057391.1, forward strand.
GTCAGCAAGGGGAGGCTGGCACCAGGCATCTGAGCTGCCAAGGGCGAGGTTCAGGGGTCCGGTCAGGCCCCAACTGCTCACACGTGTGCAGGCGGCCTCCTGGACGGGCCTCTCTGTGGTCGCACAGAGAGGCAGGGCAGAGGCAGGACTCCCATCCGGGGCTCCGAAGACAGCTGTGTCCAGTGCCGGGCTGTATTCCCAGCCTGCGGGGCCGGGCCCAACCCGGGGAACCCACCCTACCCCATTGCTCTAGGAGAGACATGAGCACAGAGCAGGCTTCTGAGCTCAAATCTGGCAGAGACTTGTGGGCGAGGAATGGGGTTAAAAGAGCCTCTGCAGCCCTGACCAGGGACCCTACACCCAGCTGAGCAGGTCGTGTACCGCACAACTCTGAAGACTGTCACGCATGCCCCCATCGCCATAGATTTGTGAACTGTGTGAACAGTCTCTGGTCAGATCAGCAGATGGTTTGGGGAAGGGGCATCCTTTCTAATTCAGCGCTGCTGGATGGTCCAGTGCGGGTACTGGCTTGGCTGAGGGCACCCAGAAGACACCGGTTCTTTGGGGTGGGGGCTCAGGTGAGCCTGGGGCTCCCGCTGGTCATGAAGCAGCGGCTCCTGGGTCCTTACCATAGGCAGCAGGAGGAGAGCAGCCAGGGAGGCCCGCACGATGCCGGCCATGATGCTTCTTGCCCAGAAGGAGGCTCAAGGGAGCACTTCTTGTCTCTGACTTGGAGCAGCCGCTGGTCAGCCCCAAGGTGTCTATCGGCTAGAAAGAAAGGGAATGCATGAATCCTGGACACCCTGACCCCTCCCCTGCCTGCAGCAAGGCTCTCAGCCTTCAAGGGGAACCCCTCCAAGCCTTCATTCACGCCATTCTTGATTCTCCTGTCCCACAAACGTCTGCTCAGCAACCCCCCAGTGCTAGGCACAGGGCATAGGGCAGGGAGCACACGGCTCAGGCCGCTGTCTACTGGCACGGCCCGGAGGGCTTTCTCCTCTGCAGTAGATGAGAATCTCTGTCCCCATATCTCCCTCCACAGTGGCAGAGTTTTAGCCGTCACGTGTATGTCTACCTGAAGAGGGCATTTCCCAGTCCCTCTTGCTCTCAGGCGAGGGCATGTGATGAAGTGCCCACCTATGGGATGAAGGTGACAGAAACATGTCACCCTCACCATTCGCCCATAAAGCAACGCATGCTCTCCACTTCCGTGCCTTTGGCCTTCCCAAGTGCCTGACCCAACCCAGCTTTGACGGTACAGCCAGAAGAACACCTGAGAGGTGGGGAGCAGCACCCGAAAGAAACCGGGGTGATTAAGTGAGCTCGCAGAGCAGGGGCTCCCCCACCAGCTCCAAGCCGCGACGTGAGAAAGAAGCACGCTGCCAACTTGCACACTCACAGAGGGACGCCTCGTTCCAGCCACCGAGCCTGATGCCCTAAAAACACAGCCTCCCTTCACCGGGCCTCCGCCCACCACTACAAGGGGTGAGCAGGTTCGGGGATTCGAGTGAGGGGGACGTGGGAGCACACTCCCAGGGGAAGAATCCGGCCTGCTTCTACAACTGATCATTGACGAATCTCTCCTTCACTCCCGCAATTCCACATCTGGGTCTCTTTCCTCGAGACACATCTGCACTTGCACAAAAAGAAGCCTATGCAAGGATGTTCACTGCGGCATCATGTGAAATGGCAGCAACAGCAAAAAAATGGGGCCACAAAGCACGCGTCAAAGCAGGCGCTGTTAACGGGCCCTGCAGAGCCATACAATGGAATACTAGAGAGTAATTTAGAATTTATTTTCATGACTATTAAGTTATTAAAAAGGGTGAGCAGGCCCAGGTCAGGGCCACCTCTAACCCCCAGGTGCCTGGTTCAGGAAGCCCGGGGGTGCGGCAGCCTGACCGTCAGTCCTTACACACCCCCCACTAGTGGGCAGAGCTGCCGTCACCCCAGGGCCTTTGTGCCCTGGCTCTCTACCCTCCCACGCATCCCTCCCTCTCTCTCTCCTTACCTCTCCAAGCTGCCCTCTCTAAGCTCAACTGGGTGATAATCAAGCACCCAAAAAAGCCACAGGAAGGCTCTATGAAAGGAGTCCTGTCCTACGCACCTGCTGACCTGTCTGCCCAGGGCCCGCTCAGAGATGCTGACGGAGGCGTCAGGTATCTCTGAGACGTGCTCTGAGACGTGCTCTGTGAAGCCCAGGCAGTCATGGGGATGCTGGCCCCACCCCTCCCTGGCAGTTCAGGAAGGACTGTGCAGGATGGGGATGCACTGGCCCCAGCACCCCCGGGCACCCCGAGGCACCGGCTGTGCGGGACACTCAAGCTTTAGGCTCTGCACACACCCCCAGGGCCCGCCACACCCCCCGGTGGTCACGGGCTGCCTCTGGCATGACCCAGCACTGCTGGCTCAGTCACCTCCACTTTCCCTGGGGAGCCCAAGGGCCTGTCGGACCTGCCTGGCTGGGACAGAGGGGTGCCCGGCCCACCCGTCAGATGCTAGAGGCCGTGTCTCTCAGAGGGCTGAGAGAAGCCACCACAAAGCAGAAGGCCTCTGAGATCTGGAGCTGACTCTCCCGCACCGGGGACAACATCAGGCCAAAGGCAGCTGAGATGTGAAGTTCAGGGGGGCCTCCACCCAGGGCAGTGCTGAGGGCCTCCAGCACTCCAATCGGCCTCTCCGGCTAAGGGACCAGCACCCTTGGCCAGCGGCCTGGGCCCGCGTTCTGGCCCACAATCCAGACCCTTCGCTTCCACAGGTCAGCTTTCTCAGCGGAGGAAGGTGACTCCTGAGACTGCCTTCTGGCCTGCAGGGCCCAGACAAGAGCCAGAGCAGGGGAATGGCCTATGTCACCAAGTGGACACGCAGCGCCCCTTCTTGAAGACCGTCTCATTTGCACTCCCAGCAAGGTGCCACCAGAAACATCAGCCAGTGCTGTTTCTGCCTCTTGAGGGTCACCTCCGACCTGGGGCAGAGAGAAAGCTTCCAGGAGGAGGAGGAGGAGGAGGAGGAGGAGGAGGAGGAGGAGGAGGAGGAGGAGGAGGAGGAGGAGAAGGAGGAAATCAGAGCTCCCCGCTCTCAGCGACACCCTGAGACAGCAACAGCACGACGCTCTCCTTCGGGACTGGGCTCCCGCAAGTGGAGACTCCCTGCCTCATCCCCCGGGCCTGGTCCCAAGACGCGCTCACGCAGTGTCAGGGGCTCATGAGACCACCGAGGAGCTCCTAAACTCGCCGCTGCCCGGCTGAGTTGGCTCTCTGGGGCTGGGGCCTGGACGTCAGCGTTGTCGCAAGCTCTCCGGGTAGCTCTCCTGTAACGCGGGATCGTGACCTTCATGAGAACCAAGAGAGCCGGCCGCGAGCGCTGGTGGCCTCCACGGCTGGGGGTCAAGTGGGTGGTAGTGGGCAAGCGGAGGAAGGGTTCGTGCTTGAGGGCTGGTTTCTGATCCTCTGTCTGTCTGTCTCTCCGCCTGCCTGCCTGTCTCTCTCTCTTTCTCTCTCTCTCTCTTTCCCTCTCTCTCTCTCCCCCTCCATCTACCCCACCTCCCTATCTCTCTCTTTCCCTCTCCCTCTCTCCCTCTCTCCCCCGTCTCCCCTTCCCAGCATCACGGAAGCATGCTCCCAGAACAGAGAACAAAGAGGTGTGCAGACGCACTCACACCGCAGCGCAGATACCCAGGTATGTGTCTCGGATAAAAACACGCAGCTGCACACGCTCCCTGTGCCAAGGCGCCCAGACACACAGAAAACGGCTACACGGACCTGGATTCCGGCGCAGGCACACGCGCGGACATACACACAGGCAAACGTGTGCGCGCACGCACATACACACACACACACACGTGTGCACACGCGTGCCCGCGCGGGGGCCGGACCGGCAGACGCCTCACCCCTGCCCTCCGCCGCAGCGGCCCCGGCCCCTCCATCCCCCAGCTCTGCTTCGTCACCAGGCGGCTGAGGCAGTGAGGGGAGCCAGGACAGAGGTGTGGCCCCAGCTCAGGGACCCAGGTGGAGGGGTTGGGGTGCTGTCTATGCAAGCCTCCTCCGGAGCGAGACCCGGAGTTCTCGATGCCGCTTTGCTCGTTCTCGCCCTCTCTCTCTCTCTCTCTCTCTTCCCCCCCCACCTCCCTCTCTCTCTCAGATATAACTGATATACAACACCACATTAGTTCCAAGCATACAACGTAACGGTTCAACATTTGCTCATGTTGCAAAGTGATCACCGTTCGACATTTGCTCATGTTGCAAAGTGATCACCGCCGTCCGTCTGCTCAACATCCATCACCACCTAGAGCCACAGTTTCTTTTCCGGGGATGAGAAATTTTAAGGTCCAGTCTCTTTGCCCACTATTGTCCCCACTTATTCACTCTTCGGCCACTACAGCCCGTCCCCTGCCCGAGCGGACACAGACACCAGCGAGAGAGAACCTGGGAGCTCCCGGGCCCTGATCTTCTCACCCCCCGACCCCAGGAGGGGACCCCGGGGGCCACCTCCTGCAGCCTCCCTAGGATGGCGAGCTCCTCAGCCCTTCCCGGCACCCTTGCTGGACAGCGCTCAGAATTCAGTCTTAGGCCACCTGCTTCAAACTTGGTCCCCTTCTGGGCACATGCATGGCGCCTCTGCCTTCTGAGGTGTGTCCCCTGGGTCTGCCACCCTGAGCCCTGTCAGCTGCTATTCCCCCTCTCACAGGACAGGGCCTGGCCCTGCAACCTGGGCTTAGACTCTCCCCTCCCTGAGGATGGACACCGGGCTCAAGTGGCTCAGGATAACACGGTCACCGATATGCCCAGGCCCTCCCTCTCTCGGAGCCAGGCTCTGAGGACAATTAAACTCTATTTTCTATGTTTATTGGGGTGGACTTGGGACCATTTGGCTAGAGGTTTTAGCCTTAGGGCCTCAGGCAAGTCATCTGGCTCTTCTGGGCTTCAGTCTGGTCACCTGTGAAGTGGGAATTACAGTCACACCCAGTCCACAGACGTTCCTGAGAGGCATCAGTGCATTTGTGCAGGTAAACTACAGAACAGTACCCCGCCTGGCTCCCGGGCAGGGCTGTACACGTGCTAACTATTATTGCTGTTACCTTGCCACTTGTGTTCAGGTGTTTGCACTGTCTCGCTGTCACCTCTGCCCCCACAGGCCCGTGTCACATTCAGAATGGGCACAGCAGGCCCGCCGCACCTTTCTTTGCTAATGACTAACATTCATTACACACTCGGCATGTGTCGGGCGCTCTTCCAAGCGATAAACACACATTAACTCGTTTCGCCTGCCCAAACCTGCGAAGTAGTGACTGGCGTTATCCGCGTTCTGTAGCCGGGGTGACTGGGGCACCGAGAGGCTCAGCAACTTCCCCGAGATCGCACAGCAAACATGTGGTGAAGCTGGGAAGGAGCCCCACCCGCCTGGCACCAAAGCTCGCACACTCCATCCACGTGCTCCCGCTGGCCTCTGTCACCGATGAGGGGAAGATGGGCCCAGAACGCACCGGTGCCCCCTTGGCGACCCCTCTCATACCCTGGGGGACTGGTCATGCTTTCTGCTACCCCCTGCCCATACGTCCACATCTGAAGTCCCCTCCTTAGGAGGAGTTCGTTACAAACACAGCATTTCAGACCCGAAACGGACTGTAAAGACCACCTCCCTGTGGAGAAGCTGAGACTACAGAGGGGGCGACACTCCCCGAGGTCCGCACAGTGGGAAGCCCTGGACCCCTGCCTTTCGGGAATGGACGTGTGGCAGGTACCTGGGCTGCAGGGGAGTCCGCTCCTCCCCGTTCCAGACTCAGGCTGGCCAGCCCTCCCCGGGCCCCATCAGCCCAGGGACCGACTGGGAGCAGACACTGACAGGAGCAGCCTCGTCCTCCGATGAGCCACTCTGCACCAGGCACACAGGAAGCTGGCGTCATCAGCCAGCACACCGGAGCCCGGGGTGACTCACTGGGCTCCCGACTTTCTGCATGGAGTGGGAGGGGACCCACTGACCCTCCGGCCATCCCTCACTGCTCACACTCGGCGGGATCCTCCCTGGCTGAGGCTGGCTCGGCCCCTGGAATGGGGCGCTCACCCCTCCCTCTCCAGAGGCTGGTTCGGACCCCCGGGGGGAAGCTCTGACTCTTTCCACCACACACTTCCGAGCCATCCTCTGCCCTGGAGAAGCCCCTACAGCGGGAGGGCAGCTCCTCACCCTCCCTTACCACAGGGCCACACAGCTGGGTCCCTCACCTGCCCTCATGAGGCTGTGGCCATCTGGGCCATCTCCTACTGGACTCTTCTGCCTGCTCAGCATCCCTCCCCATCACCACGCAGTGCCACGCCTGGACACCGGACAGAAGATGACCCAGGAGAACTGGACCACTGGCCTCCCTCGCTCTCCCCATGCCCCCTTTATTGATAAAATCTGAGCAGCCCTCACCCCCACCCCCAAGTCCTCCTCTCCCTCCCAGTGCAGTGAGCCAGGGAGCAAAGGCTGGAAGACGAAACACTTCCCCCCACCCCCTGCTCACCTCTCAAAGGGCGGGAACTGTGCTTCCCTCTGGGAAGGAAGGGGGTACGATCAGAACCCCTTACTCCTCAATATGGCAGGTGGGGCTGATAAAGGGCAGGGCCAGGGGGTCCTGACAACTGCGGATTTAATCATTAATGCCGGTGCTCCTCGTGGGTGTTCAAACCTTCCCCTTTCCGAGCATGGCTCCCAGGGTGGAGCACACAGCAGGTGACAGAGGCCAGGTCCACAGAAGGGGCCCAGCAAGGGTCTCTCCCAAGCCCTGCATTTCCCACTTGATGCCCTCGGGCTCAGGGCGGGAAGGGCCACGTCGAGCACACATGTGCACCCTGGTGGTGTTACCCCAGTTCCCCGGTGAGGGTGGGAGGCCCCAGGACACCAGGAGACTTTCACACGCTCATGCTGCAAAGCCCCTCCACACTGGGTCGTCTAGGCACATCTCCTGTCCTGGAGGGGGTTCCAGGCGTTCTCTGGCAGGGAGAGGCCCCTGGACCAGAGAAGAAGATGAGGGGAAAGAGGAGGAAGGAGGAAGCAGAAGATAAAAGAAGGGGGGAAAGAGTAGGGTGGGAAGGGAAGTGATGACAGGCGGCGGCAATGATGAAGGGAGAAGGCAGAGCGGGAGGGAACAGGAAGGCAGGAGCAGACACTTGACTGATGTTTCCTGAGCAGCTCCCAGGCAGCGGGTGTGTGGCGCGCGGAGAGGTGGCCTGAGAGCCCCACTCCGTCTGCACTGACCTTCATTAACCAGCAGTCCCTCCGAAGCATGGGTGGGAGACCTGGAAGGGAGGGCCAGCTCTGAGGCCCTCAGCACCTGGCACAGGCAGGGCCCACGGTGAGGGCCCAGAAAACTCTGATGAGTGCCGGGCACAGGTGGGTACAGACCCGGGTGCAGAGGGAGAATGGGAGAGGAGGCTCGGGGCTTGTTGGCTGAGCTCAAGTGCCGTGATGTCATTTTTTTTTTTTTTTTGGCAGTCGTGCATGTCGTTTTCAGGTGTCCTCAGCGTGGAGACTGACCACAGGGACACCATGTGGGGTGCTGATGCAGGCAGGGAGCCTCGGCGGGCACTGGTCCATTAAACGGAGGCCCTCTGTGAGCTCCCGGCAGAGCGGGGGGCAGCATCCAGGGCCCCGGGGCAGCTTGGGCTCTTGGCCCTCAGCCCCGACCTTCTTCAATCACTTCTTGAATCACTTCTCTTCTCTCACCTTCCGGCCCAGCCAGGGGTGGGCAGACCCTTCCTGCCGATCACATCCCGCCCGTCGCCCATATTCTTTACAGCCGGTGAGCCAAGCAAGAATGAGGCTTACATTTTTAAACGGCCAGGAAAAAAAGAGGAAAAGGCTCATTTCATGACACATGAAATCTGCACGAAATTCAAATCGCAGTGTCCATAAATAAAGTGGATCAGAACACAGCCACGCCGTGTTTCCGTATCATCTGTGGTTGCTTCTACGCTACAATAGCAGGATTCAGCAGCTGCGACAGTGTGTAGCTGGCAAAGCCTAAAATATTGACAATCTGGCCCTTTACAGAAACTTCGCCAACCCTTGTTCTATTCTCATGCAGTACGTGCACGCTCTCCACTCAGTGCGACGAGCACCTGGTCTTTCATTGAGCAGGACTCTTGTGACCTTCCTCGGGCAATCGTCTGAGTCCCCAGGTGTGTCTAGACCTATGGGAGGGTGTGCGTCCCAATGTCCGTTTGTCTTTCTGCTGTTGCACGTTTTGCCCCAGCTCTCTGGCAGGTGTCATGGGAAACCTATATGCCTCCTCGGCTATGTGTCACTCCTACTTTATGTGTCACTGCGGGGGTGGCTGTCACCACGGGCCTCTGACGGCATCCAGGGCTCACTCAGTACAAACATGTCGTAGCTGATGGTGCCAGCCTGCGTGTTGCCAGGCAGCTGGACCACTAGGCCCGGTCATTCAGACTCTAGACTCTGTTTCCTCTGATCCAAGGTGGCTGAGGCTTCCCGGGCCTGTAGCCCTCCCAGGGTAGAAAGCCCTCCATGCAGCCCCTGCCTGGGGCACGGGACCTCTGCTCACATACCTCCGCGACAAGAAATCCATGGTCCCCCCGACGTCGGCCCCATGCTGGGTGGCACCTGGCACACCTGAGTTCTGCCCTCTGGCAGGCAGCACGAGGTGTCAGCTACTTAACCAGTGCCAGCCCTAGGTCAATGAAACCTTCCTCCCTGGGAGGCCAGAGACTAGGACACTCAACCTGAGGCCACGGCCCCAGGAAGAAAGCCACCTTGTGGCCTGAGCTCCTGCCTATCGTAGTCTCTTAGCTGCATATACTGATCGGTAAACACCCATTTTGTGTATTTGTTTATTTGACTCAAATTGAGGGAGTATCCCTAAGTAGGAGCATCGCAGAGAGGGTGGCTGCATGTGAAAAGCGGCTTCTGAAGCGTTCTCCAAATCAACCACTGCCAGCCTGAACCTTGGACAGAACAGGACCTTCATGGAGCCTTTAGCCCGATTAATCCTTAGATTAATCCTCAAAGGAAAAGGTCCTTTGAGACGTTCTCCACAGACACCTGCCCTCACAGGACACGAGGACAAACAGACTCCAGGTCTTATCCCAAACACAGCCCCAAGGATGAACTGCCCTTGGCAGGGGAGCGAAGGGACTGGCCAGCTCCCAGGTCACTCCGCACACACTTGTTGGTGGATTGGTTGGAAGATCCATCCCAGGGCCTGTCCAGTGTGTTCTGTCTAATTCGTACGTTCTAATTTCGGCCTGCGTCCAGTCTGGCGCCTCTGCTCACCCTCCCCAAGGTCAGTGGGGAACAGGAGTCCCAGATTCAGCTTGGAACTATGGGCTCTGTCCACCCAAACCCACCTGTACCCAGCAGCAAACTCAGACGGAGGCATCCTGGAAAAATCTAGATGCCGCGGCTGCTACCCACCCCACCCCGCAAGTCTGAAGCATAGTTTCCCACCCTCTTCTGAAGACTCTCCTGACCTCCGGGATGCTGGTCTGCCTCTGCCTGACAGCTGTTCCAAGGTGAGTCGCCTTCCACCACCGACTGTGTGTGGCCCCCTCCCCTGCCTCACGGAAAAGCCAGCTGTTTGTGTGTGTTTGAGGGGGGGGGTAGGCAGTTGGAGGGGGTGGCTTCGTGGACACTGCGAGGCTGGGGAAGGTAAAGGAAGGGAACTGACGCACTTATGCTGGAAGCACAGAAGCGGCCTGGAGATGATCAGGGATTTGCCACACACCCCCTCCCCCCAGCCTGTACAGAGGGGCCTGAGCTCCCACAGAGGATGGGCTCCACTCCCCAGCTCCACGCAAAATAAATACCATCAGTGCCTTCTGGCCCGACTCCCTCCTGGGCGTCCAGCTCCATCCATGGGCGCCCTGGCCCCTGCTGCCTCCCCAGCCCGCCAAGGTCCTGCCAGGATGCTCCCCCCACCCCATCCCCCCACGCCTGCCGCAGGAACCTGCACCTATAAGGCAGCCAGCAGGGTCTGGGGGTGGGGGGCGGGATAGGGGGGGTCCATGACAGTCCCCAAGGCCCCCGGAGAGCGTGTCCTTGCGGGCCCACCAGAGCGATTCCGACCCCAGCCCCTCCACATCGCGGGAAACCGAGAGACGAGGTTCCTTGGCACGATCCCGAGCGTGTCCCCATCATGGGGGGGGGCGTCCCATGCTGCCCCCACGCCACCCCCACCGAGCCCATCGCTTGCTCACCCTGCAAACCCCCTGAGGACTGGGGTGTCCAGCCCCCCCCACCCCCCATCCCCGGGGACCCTGGAGCGGTCCTGCCTTCCCGATTCGCGTGGGCGCCTGGGTCCACCCCGGGGTGGGGAGACGGCTCCCCCCCTCCGGGGCGCTAAGGGGCTCCCCTCGGCCGACCGCACCCCCTGGGGGGTGCAGGGATGGGTGGCCTCGGACACTGGACATTGGCGGGGGAGGGAGGGATGTCAGCTTGTCGCGAAGGGGGGGGGTTCGTTTGGGACCCGCAGGGCCGGCCCCGGCCCCCCGGGATGGATGCAGGAAGGGGGTCCGCGGTCGCCCAGCCTGCAGTGAAGGTTCTGGAATCTGCAGACGGGGACCGAACGCGGAGGGGCCGGGGTGGGGGACCCTTACCTGCTCGCGGCCGGGCTGCAGGGTGCGGGGTGCGGGGCGCGTGCGCCCGGGGCGCGCGCCGAGCCGGTCCCGCGTCCGTGTGTCCGGCCGTGGGTGCCCGCGTGTGCGCGTGCGCGCGTGTGTGTCTGTGTGTGTGCGTGTGTGTGTCTGTGTGTGTGCGTGTGTGTGCGTGTGCGCACAGGGGGACCGCGTCCCCCCGCGTCCCCCCGCGTCTCCCCGCGTCCCCCGCCGCCTCCTCCGCGCAGCGGGGCCGGCCGGGGCCGGGAGGGGGGGCACCACCGCTCCCCCTCCCTCCGCGCCCGGGGGCGGGGTGCGGGGGCCAATGGGCGTCCGGGGGAGGGGTTAGGCCGGTGGTGGGGCGGGGGTAGTAGTGGGGAGTCGACCCCGCCCGCCCGCGGTTTCCGCTGCGGGGCGAGGGGGGTGAGGATGCGGAGGCGAGAACCCCACGCCCCCTCAGTCTCACTCAGGGCCTCGGAGGCTCAGTCGGGCCTTCCCCGGGGCTCGCCACCCTCTTCTCCATCATCCCCAGGTTCCCCGGAGCCAGAGCGCCCTGTCCGCTCTCCCTCCCACATCCTCGCGTTTCCATCAGAGCCTGTTCCTCCTCCTCCTCCTCCCTCCCCCTCCTCCTCCTCCTCCAGGAAGCCTTCCTCACCTTACTCGCCTTGGGTCTTCGTCACCACCACATTCAGGCCTGGGTAAAGATCAGCTAGCGTGGGGGTGCCCGCCTGGATGTCTTCAAGGGCGATCTGTTAGAGAACACCCCTATGGCCAGAAAAGGGGTGAGGGGGTCATACAGAGGAGCCTACGGTCCTTGAAAATGACCCTGCTCCGGAGTCAGACTGACTCCGCCGGGCCAGACGAGCTCTGTGAGCGTGGGCAGGTGACTGGACCCCTCTGAGCCTCAGCGTCTTCACCAGTCTTGACCGCGGCGTTAAAGAAGAATGGAACGCACAACCTGTAGTCGATTTTCACCCATTTTCCTTCCTCGGTGATGAATAAATTTCTATTGCTACTGTTACTACGGTCCTGCTGAACCTCCTTCTAGTACAGACGGGTAAACTGAGGCTTAATGAGGGGAATCAACAAGGTCGAGGTCACTCACCAGTCAGTGAACAAGCCTGAGAACTCACCCCAGGCAAAGTACTTCCCTCTGTCCCCCCCTACCACCGCCCCCAATCAATTGCGGCCACCTGCCTCTGCTCTGTTTCTGGTCACCACCCCAGGCGGCAGCATCCCAAGAGCTCCCTCCACACCCTCATCTATCTTTTTGCAACCAGACTCTGTCCTCCCCCACTCAGGTCAGTTATTGTCCCTCCTCCCCCGTGGGCCGAAGTCTTGGCTCTGGGCGCCTTATTGAGGAAGCTGCGAGGAAGAGGAGAGACGAGAAGCAGACTTGAGCCTTTCCTTGGAGATTTCAGTTTAACTAAGAGGACTGGAAGGTAGAGCAGGAAAAGTTAAAGGACGTACATGAGGCCCCAGGAAGGTGTGAGCAGTTTCCTAGGCCCACATGGCAAGCTGATGGTTTCTGTCTACTGCACAGTGAACGCTGGCCCCGCGGGTACACCTCACTGCTGAGCTGCATGATTCACATTCCTTTCAGTCCAGGAAAACTTCCCGGAGGAAGAGAACATCAGTACTTTCCTGTATCAAAAAAGCAGTGAGACCCCTCCTGAGAGAGGAGGGCCAGGTGTCATGCCAAAGTCAGACAGACAGACAGACAGACAGGACTTCCCTCTGGACCTGGCTACACTCCTTCCTAGCTTGTTGCCCTAGCCCCCAGGAGCCTGCTTTCTTCATCCGCCTCCAGCCAGGGTTGTGAAGATCAAATGAGATGCTGAGTGTCAAAGTGCTCTGTAAACTGTGAAATATCATTAGAGGAGAAGAAAGGCTGTCAGGAGCCTCGCCTCAGTGACAGGAGGGGAGCACGGAGCGAGGAATGTGGGGCACCCAGGAGGGTAAGGATGGGTGGAGATCAGAGTCCCCGACTGTAGGCCAGTCCGTTCTGGAAATGTCTGCGATCAGGCCCGTCCCCTGGGCTCTGGGGGTCTACATTCAGTTCCAGGTTTAGTCTACACTCTGAATTCTCCAGGGCCCACTCTGGCTTCTGGATCTCCTGCTCTCTGTTCTGCAACCCCAGGTATGTGTCGTGGTGTGGGCAGCAAGCAGGCTGGCACGGTGCATGACTTGGGCACACCTTCCTCTCTGCCTGGGCGACAGCTGGCCAGCGGAGAAGGTCAGGCATCTCTGCTCCCACTCCCTTCACCTCTTCACGGGCCCTGGTGGGAAGGTGAGCTCCTAGCTGGCCACAGCTCAGGAACAGTCAGGGCCCCAAGTGCCACTGTGTAATTCGTGCCTCACACAAGAGGGACTTGGCCAAGAGGCGAGTGGGGCTAGAAATCCAGCTCCTGCTCTGTCCACTGCCAGACATGCAGTCCACCCAAAAAGAGCACGATTTCTAGTCAGCCCTGGGGTGGGGGCCACCTCTCTAATCTCCCCAGATGCTACCTGGGCTAGAGGTCCTTGTGGATCGATCTAATCTGAGCCCATCTCGTAGCGTCGGCCTGGGGACGGCATGGAAGTGAACATCAGAGCTAGGATTCAGGGCCTTGTCTAGCCTCCTTCTCTGTGGGGGAAAAAAAAATGTCTGAGCCCAGAGGGGCCACAGGGCTAGACCAAGGACATACGGGTAACTTTCCTATCATATTAGGGACTGAGGCCTGTGTCTAGGGGCCCAGCTTAGCATATTTGACCTGGTCAGCCACCCCATCATGCTGGAGGCCCCACTGAGCCTTCGTGCCCTGGACTGCTTGTTCTCTGGATTGTCCTCTGCCCGTTCAGGAAACAATCTTGGTTCTCCTTCAGCAGGAGCTACGCCGAGTCTGTTCCCTCAGACTGGGCCTCCCCAAAGACAGGGCCAGAACCTCCCTCATCCTCCAAGCCAGCCCATCCATTCTCGCCCTACCCACCTGGCTTCAGGAAGATGAGAGGCTGAAGAAACCACCTTTGGGAACGGCCTTCTCCCAGAAGACCCATTGCATTGCCTTCTGTCCCCTAGGGAGAGAGGCTGGGTTTTTTTTTTTTTAACAGCTTTTGCCTTCCCTGAGGTGCTTACTGCCTCAGATCCCTTCCACAAGCCAGCCAGCCAGGCGGGCAGCAGCTAAAAAAATATGAGTTTTAATTCAATTTTCCAAGACGTGGCTGAGGGAGATGAATGCCAGGCTGCCCTACCCAGCATTCATCTCTCCTGAGCAGCAGTTCCCTCTGCAAGTCCCGGGCCCCGACCCTACCCCACTCAGCCCTTACAGGGGTCCGGCAAGGAGAACAGCATGTTCCAGGACACCTGGGGTGGGATACTGTAAATAGGTGGCTTTTGCGGGATGCTCCCTTTGTCCTGGTCCATTACTTCTCAAACCTGCTGATGCTACAGAATCCTTGGGGAGCTTTAAAAATATAGTCATGCCTGGACCTCCCCACTCCAGATCATTAGACAATGGGTCTGTGGGGATGCCTGAGCCAAAGTATTTTCTAAAGCTTCCCCAGGGATTGAAACGTACAGCCACTGTCGCAGGCCTTCTGCTACATGCTTTGCGTGTGAGTATCCCAAGGTGGCATGCTCAGATGTCCACACCCCGTTTGAGGAGCGCTGAGACACTCTCCCTCAGCCCCCTGGGTAGCCATAAGCAGCTTGCTCCGTTTTCCCCAGGAGCTGTATTAATGCTTGTATCTAGCTTTCTCCAGGGCATGAAGAAGGATGGGGAGTGACTGCCTTGTGTGCATCAGCCCTTGTAATTCACATCTGGGGAATGTCACGGCTTTGAGCGCCGGCCGGGCTGTGCAGAGTGTGTTTCTTCCTACGGAGGAGCAGAATGCTGATCCTGGGTTACTTCTCACTCGAGCCAGTGAGAGCCAGAGGCCCAGACTGAGCAGCTCTGGGGAAAGTCTGATCGCCTCCCACCTCTGTGCCAGAGTCAGATGGTTGAGGAGACTCCGAGGGGCCCCAAAGGCCTTGGGGAGTGACCACCGGAGGCCTGGAGGCACAACAGGGCACAGATCAGGATGTTTAAAACACTGAGCTCCCCAAAGCTATGCGAGCCATGCCCGTTGCCCCATAAAGGTCCTCTCTCCCCAATCCTCAGACGGCAGGGACATCCCAGGTGGCAGAGGCTGGTCTCCCCCGGAAGAGCACCCGTCCCAGAAGCAGCTCCGGCAGGTCAGATGCACTGTCCTCCAGGAGGCAGCGTCCTCATCAGATGAACTGTGCCGTCTCAAGCCTTGTCAGTTACCCCGTGGACCCCGGGCCTCCAGACACCAGATTCTCTGAGAAAGGAACGTGAGACTGCCCAGACCTGGGGTTCGCAAGCTGTGTTCCAGAAGATCTGGAAATCCTTGCAGCTGCCTCGCCAGAAGCCTGGAGTACAGGAGGGAGGGAGACCCGCCTTCAGAGCTCCTAGGAGCTCCAGAGAGCTGAGGAGTCTGTGGGGCTCCTGCCCCACCTTCACCCTCCCACAGGACAGGACAGTGGATAAGGGTGAGCAAGGGGAAGACTGTCCAAAGTGGGGGAGATGGGATTGAGGGACCAGGGCTTTAGAAGCCCAAATTCTAAGCGCCCACGTGCCCCATTTCACGGATGGAGTAAACGAGGCTCAGAGAACAGAAATGGTTGCTCCAAGTGGCCAGGCTAACTGCGGCAGAGCTGTGGCCACACACCGGGTCTCTGGGCTTTGTGTCCCGTGCTCTCTGCCCTGAACCAGGGAGACACCTCCAGGGAGCTGGACGGTGTGGGCGCATTGGGACTGGGGTGGCGAAAGAAGGACTCCCTTGAAGGCTGGAGTGAAAGTGAGAGAAGAGCCGAGTGCCTCAGTCTCCTTACCTACGTGCGTAAATACGCAAAGGCTGCCCTGTGCCCAGATCGACAGAGGCCCCACTGTGCATGCGAATCGCTGCACACGAGCATACGCTGCACACAAACGTGCATTCCCCATAGGGCCCAAGCACACGCACGTGCACACACGAGGGCGCCATCCACGGCTCTGACATCCCTGGCAAGATGGAGATGGTTTCTCTCCTGCAGAGCTGCCTGGAGGCAGGGGCCTTTTCTGCGGAGGCAAAGCCTCACGGCTGTCAGGCACTTCTCCTCAGACAGGGACACTTATTTACCTTGCGCAGGCCCCTCCCCAGGGACTCCGCTGTTCACCCGTGGGAGCTGGATTCCCTGCAGGGGCCCCTGGTGGAAGGGGAATGTGCTATTTCTCATCTTGAACTTGGCTCTATCCACAGGGCTCTTCTCTCTCCCCAGCTCTCCTCCGTCTTGGGCACACTGCGGACCTAGTGTGCGGTGTTCTGCTGCGGAAAAGCCCCTCCTGGGCATCCCACAAATGGGCCACATCGTGTGTGTTCAAGAGGCACGTTGCACGTGCCTTGCCCTCTGACTATGAGGGCCTTGTTCACTGCCCTCGATCTGGCTCCAGCTCCCGTTGGGGGTGGGCACCTGCGCCTCCTCTGCCACCTGCCCTCCTCCTTGCGGGTCCCACAGTCGAGGCCAGGTCTCACTTGCTGATGCTCCAGTTTCCTCAGAGCCTGACTTAACTGCCTTGGAAAGAACAGTGTGCCTGGCTGTAAGTCCTGACTTTAACGCAGGGCCGCGGCCAACACGGAGGTGTGGAAATTACAGATGATTCGTGGGGGAGGAGGCAGAAACCAAGAGGCACGGGTACAGCCGTTCCCAGCAACGCATCTCAGGATAATGAGGGGCCCGTGACAAGCTGAGCCTTGACTCGGTGTCGTGCAAACGATGCCGATAATTGTATGAAAAGTAGGGCAAATAGACTGTTCTTTGACGACCAACTTTGGGAGTAGGTTGGCAGCTGATGAAACAATGCTTTGCCATGGCTGATAGGATCACGTCTGCAAGAC
Source organism: Cynopterus sphinx (assembly GCA_030015415.1). Classification (NCBI taxonomy): domain Eukaryota; kingdom Metazoa; phylum Chordata; class Mammalia; order Chiroptera; family Pteropodidae; genus Cynopterus; species Cynopterus sphinx. Next base: position 7,545,762 of record CM057391.1, read on the forward strand.
ATTCACCAGGTACAGGATGGTGGGGTGGGGGGCTCTAGGCCCTGAGAAGACTGGGAAGGGAGTCGGAGCCAGGGGGATGGGGTGGACCCGAGCCCTTGCACACACCAGGGGCAGGGTTTGTATATCAGTATCTATCGCTGTCTGACAAGTTACCACAAACTTAGCAGCTTAAAACACACATATCGATTATCTCACAGTTTTCCTGAAGCAGAAGTACAGGTCGGGTGCCCTGCTCAGAGTGTCACAAGACTGCAGTCCCAGTGTCAGCGGAGCCTGGGGCCTCATCCAAGGCTCAGGGGCTTTGCCTAATTGTTGCAGAGCCCGTTCCTCATGGTCATGGGGCCGGGGCCCTCAGCTCTCCACACATGGACTTCTGCAAGTCCAACAGAAGGGACACTGCTGCCTCTCCCTTTGACCTCTAGCCCCTCTTTTTAAAGGCTCCCCTGATTGGCTCAAGCCCTCCCAGGACAAATTGAAACTTGACAAATTTAAAGTCAGCTCCTTAGGGATTTGAGCACCTACAAGACCCTTCCCCTTTGCCACATAACTGGCCCAACCAGAAGAGTAAAATCCCAAAAGTAAAATTTATAGTTCCTGTCTACATTCAGGAGGAGGAGGGGGTTCTCTGGGCTTGTACCCCAAGGGGCGGGAATCACAGGGCCTTGCGATTCCATCACAATCCCTATCACCTAGAGACTGGAAGATGAGGGATGGGGTGGGGACAACCCGTTGACCACAGGTTCCTGAGGTCAGAGGCTGCGTTGGTCTTGTTCGTCCCCAGTGCTTAGCATAAAACTCAAGAAATAGTGATTGATTGGCTGATTGATTGATTGATTGATTGAGTCACCAGCCCCTACCTCCATTGTATGGGTGGGAAAGTCCAGTTTCAAGTCATCCAAGGCGACAGATGACACAGCGGAGACAATGATAACGCTGCCATTTACCGAACACGGACTACGTGCCAGGCACCTCACTGGATCATCTTCCCAGCTCCTCGAATCATCCAAACGCTGCATGATTAGAGATTCTGGTTGCCCGAAGTTTACAGATGAAGAGACCAAGGTTCAGGCAGGTGAAGTGCCTTGTTGCTCTGTCACTATGCCAGGACTCACAAGCTCACTCGCCTCAATCCTGGTGCCCTTGATGCTTTCTCCCCTACACCGTGCTGCCCACGTCTGCAGGCAGAACAGACTGAGGGCAGCACCAGGAGGCCAGGTGTGCGGGATGGTCAAGGATGCTTGGCCACTTTCCCCTGTGCCTCTGCCCACTGCTCTCCATTCCACCCCAGGGGGATTAAGTCATCGCTCTGCTTCACACTGGGCCTGACAACTGGGGAGCTGTCTCTAATTACTCATAATTAGCCAGCCCGATGAATCCTGTCACAAGGGGACTGCTTCTCTGAGTTCTTTCCTTTGTGTTCTGCAGACACTTCTGAGCAAAGAAGGGAGCTATCTGTGTGACCAGGGAGGAGCAGACCCAGGCAAATCGGACCAGGGCGGGCGAAGGGGTCTTTGATGACTGCAGAGACGAGCATCTCTCCGAGCCCGACCCCTCCCACCACATTCCCTGGGGAAGGCTTTTTCGGGCCACAGAGGACACGAGTACTCCATGACGGAAGCCGGGCCTGCCTCGCTCTCCAGGGGAGTGTCCTTCCCCAGATAAGCATATGCGTCTCCCGCTCACTCTGTAGGTCTCTGGTCAAACATCCCTGCCCTCTCTGTGCGATAGCCCCCTCCATCACTCTCCAAGCCCTCCCCCTGCCGTATAGCCCAGAAGTCAAGGGCAGATTTCAGAGCCAGACTGCTGGGTTCAAATCCTGTCTCTACCACCGTTTAACCTTCTGTGCCTCAGTTCTCTCGTTCATAAAGTGGGACTAAACAGTAGCATCTGATTCTTAGTATTATAAAATTTCAATCAGTCACAGAGGAAGCTCAATAAAGTATGAACCGTTCCGTTGTTCGCTGTTTTCCTTTACGGCGCCCATCCCTATCTGACATGCTGCAGGCTTGTTCTCCGTTTCTTTAGTGTTCGTCTCCCCTAAGAGAATGGAATCCGCTTGAGGTCAGGGTCTGTCTTTACTCATTGCTCCATTGCCAGCACCTCGAGGGGGTTGACGATGTCGAACCCATCAGCGAATCCCACTTTCCCTTTTCCAAGGAGGCAGTTTCCTTTCGCTCCGCACCTTTCCGAAGTTCTAATTGAAGGAAACAAAAATGCGCCTTCTGTGCCCTCAGCATTTCCTAACCTCCGTCGCCCTGATTCGTGACAACAGGCTTTATTTCTGGAGCCACAGACCCTTCTGCGATAGAATGACCGAATTCCAGGATACGATGACATGGTCTGAGACCATATCATAAAATCCTGAAATTTGAGAGTTTGAGGATTCCTCGAATGGACTCCAGGACCTGCAGAAATTCTGCAGTTCCCGTACATTCTGGAATCTCAGGATGTAACCTGAGAATTGCTGGGAAGACCCAGGAATCTTGGAAAGGAGGCCCGAGTTTCAGGAGAGTGTTGGAATCGGGTCATTGGGAGAATCTGGTGAGACCAGCTGGCTCTGCTTCGCTGGCTTCCTCGCAGCGATAAAACACAAGTGCCAGTGCTCACAGCTGAGGGGCAGGGAGAGCGGCGAGGACAGCGGTGGGAACGGGCTCCCAGGGAGGGTTGCTAGGCACTGGACTGGCTGAGACAATGAGGTTGGCTGGGTAAGGAGAGCTGAGAGCTGCATCCTAATCAGGATGCAGGGAGAGGTAGGGAGGGAGGGCTTCGGGGTGGCATGTAAGAGGGCGGGCATGGCCAGCCCTAATCCCATTACAGCTAGCCATCCGGCTGCCAGGGCTGGCTGAGCACCAGGCCTGGCAGTGGCCTCTCCTCCAACTGCAAGCTCAGGCTGCAGAGGGCTTTGAATTTAGAAGGTCATCCGTCCATCTTGTTCTGAGCAAGAGTATGGCTGGATCTTGAGCCCCAGGGCCCTAAGGGCTAAAAGGAGGATGGTAGCAAGGGGCCTAGAGGGTGCAGGAATCCATCAGGAAAATGGATTGGCCCAGGGCAAAATGGTGGTACTTTGTAGGAAATTTTGGATATAAAATATAAGTTCAGTTCACGGACACCTGACAACTACTTCCACCCCGAGAACTGATGCAACCCGGGTCAGCGCTTGGACCCAGGCTGGACGCCGAACCCTGACCTTGTCTCAAATTAGCCTCTAGTCTCAGTGTCAGAGGAAGACCCTGTCCCGGCCACACACTGACCTCTAACCTCTAGCCTTAACCCGAGACCGAGCCCTGATCTCACCAACAGATTCCTCCCAATGATGCTTACTAAGCCCATCCGTCTCTGAAAATAGGACTCATCTCGAAGAATCCAAATCCAAAAGACCAGTAGGATCCCTTACGATGGTAGACGAGAGCCCCCTGAGACATGCTGGCTTTTGGAAACTCAGCTACGGACCTCGCCGAACTCTGCCCCCAGGCCCGGAGCGAGCTGGCTCTCCTTCTCACCGGCATGAGGAAGGCCTTCTGTCCAGCAGCTGCTCTGCTCCACCCTGAGCTCTTTCTACTATGAGAAGGTCAGGGGTTAACCTGACCCAGAGTCAAGATACTTACTGTTGTTGGAGGTGGAGATGCCGACTCTGGTGAGACAGTCAGGTGGGCGACTGTGGAAGCGGCCCTGGTGGAGATAGCCGCGGGGATGGTGACCTTGATGACTGTGACGAATGAAGATGCTGATACCGATGAATACCCGTCAGCCCGGCAGTGGCCGCATACCCCGTGACATCTCCCAACCTTTCTCCTCTTCTCTCAACTTCACTCTTTTCTCCTTTCTGCTTCTGCCACCCAGGGTCTTGCTTTCACCTTGGCTGGTTTTATTTAGTGTATTGGAAGAGGTCTTTGTTTTTCCTTAACGAGCCTGGAGCCTTTTGCCGAGGGACTCTGTAACAAGCCAAATAACTCATAAGTCGGAGTTTTTATGTGTTCCCTACTTCTCCCTGTAGCTTCTCTAAGGGGGAGGGACAGCTGCCTCCTCCCCACCAACATGGCTACACAGCAGACCTGGAAGAGCCCCCCTCAGTCATTTACCAGGTCTGACACACATGGCTCCTGCTCACCCCTACAAAGGTCCAGGGAATCCCGTCATTAACACTCTAGCATGAATTAGCTGCTTCACACATGGAACAGCTGAAAATTAGTAAAAGCAGGGTTCTAAAGAAACTGGTGGGGAAGGGAAAATATGCCACCAGGGAAAGGAAAACCTAGGTGGGAACTAATCTGAACACCTGCCAGGAAGAAAGGATGCAGACGGAAGAGGTAGGAACGGATGGCAGACAGACTGGAAGTCCGGAGGTTTGAGTTTAGGTCTCTGTCCTGTCCATACCCTGCCAGACCCAGCTAAAATGCAGCCAGCTCATCAGCTTTCTGTCTTCTTAAAGTTAGTTTCCTCTCCTCGCAGGGGAGCTTGATTGGTCATAACGGGTAGACAAGGGGAAGCACAAGAGACAGGTGGGGAGAATTAGTGCAGCTAAGAAGTGTTATCGTCACCAAAATCCCGTTCGTGGACCTCGATTTCCCCACCTGTCCAATGGAGTGGCAATAGTTGCCTCACTCTTACAAGGAGCATCATTCTAGAAAGATGTCTGCTATGGGAGAGTACTCTGTACACAGTAGCTTTCTCCTCTGCTGCGACCACCACCATCATCACAGATCCGCGTGGGTCCCGGCGCTCAGCAGACAGCCATATGTGTTTGCTGGACTAGACTGCTCATGAGTGGGGCACGTAGCGAGAAGTCTGCGCTGCCACACAGGTGGGCGAGCTCAGATTCCAGGCCGCCTGCGCTCGCTGCGCTTGCTACTCAGAACCTCGGCTTCCCCGACCACCCCAAAGGCTCCGAAGAGGCCCTTCCAGGAGCAGAACTCAGCAAGGGAAACTGGGGAGTTCTTCTGGTGCCTCCTTCCCAACTCCTCCCCCTCTCCAGTCAGACACGTTGACAGGATGCCCCTCTCCAGCGACAGCGGCCGTTCTCGTGGACTTGACTCATGATAACCTCGGGTCGGATGAAGAATCCAGCGTCAGTGGATTCTAGTAGGACATCTCCCCCGGAGAGCCAGATCCATCCATCTCACTTCCAGTCCAGCATTTCCAACATGGAATTCACTGTCCTGCTTCAATCTGCAGGCCCTCACCCCAGCACCCCGTCTCCACAAACGGTACCACATGCATCTCCTAGGTGAGCCGAAACCTGAGAGTTATTCTTAGCATTTCTCCATCCCTCTCGATTCACCTGGGCAACCACCATTTATTGAGGACCCCCTGTGGCCAGGCACCATGCCAGCCATTGGGGTGGCAATGGTCCCTGCCCTCCTGGGGCTCACAGTCAGATGAGGAACACAGGAGTTAAGCAGTGATCACACGAACAACATAATCCATCTCGTGATAGTGAAATAAAAGATTAGGGTGCCATATGCCTGTGTAACGACTGGCCTGCTCTCATCCAAAAGAAACAGTTTAGCTTAGATCTGAAGGACAAGCAAGGGGGGCTGGATGCGGTATGGGTGGGGTGGGGTGGGCCGGGGCATACTGCGCAGACAAAGCAGCAAGAGCAAAGGCCATGAATAGAGATGGAGCTACCTGGACTCAACCCAACAGACCAATATGGCTGGAGAATAGGCATCAAGGGACAGAGGCTTGATGGATTTGAGGCCCCAGGGCCAGGTCAGATGGGATGGTGAGGACCTTGGGAGCCCATCAAGGCTCTGGAGCTTTATCCTAAGGGCAGTGGGAAGCTGCTAAACAGGTGGTCAGGTCTCATTTGCATGTAAATAATATCACTTAAAAAGGGAAAACTATCTGGCCTGGAGCAGGTGCGGAGACCAACTAGGAGGCGGCCTTGCAGGAGATGAGGCAGGAGATTAAGGTTTGGGGGAAGGGAATGGTGGAAGTAGAGGGAAGTGGGCAAACTGGAGGAAATCAGCTGGACTACATTTCCCGTCTTGCTGCCAGGTGTGAGCCTGTGACTAAACGTCCCAGGTCAATGGGGCAGGAGCAGAAGCGATGTGAGCATCTAGCTCATGCCACTAGGGAAGGACGCGACCTCTTTGCCCCTTCTCTGGAAGAGAACTGGCTGGAATGGGGACGGGATGCTGGGAACTGCAACGACCATCACAGATGAGGAGAGGAAGCCGCGTACACAGGGGAGCCAAGGCACACACTCGAGAAGGAGCCAGGCCGCTGTGGGTACGGAGCCGCCGTACCAGCCCCGAGCAGCCGACGTGAGATTTCAGGCGAGAAAGCGGTCAACTTCTGTTGTCTCTGGTTACTGCTAATTTGAGTTTCTGTGACAACTGATTAATCAAATCTTGATTGATCGAAGAGAATTAGATTTGGAGAACAGGGACTAGCGAGGCAGGGCTGCCCTCAGGCCTCTGGTTTACACCACCGGATGGTGGCGGCCAAGTCCCCTCAGACAGGGAGCCCTAGGGGGAGACGCAGCCTTCAGGGTAGAGTGAGGTGGGGGTGGCTCAGACCATGAACTTGACTTGGGCAAGCTGAGTTCGAGGTGCCCTAAGAGGAAACAAGAAGGCGTGTCCAGGGAGCAGGTGGGGAGCTTGGAAGAGGGATCAGTGTCGGAAGAAGGTGTCATCAGGGGATGAGTCGGTTCTTGACCCTGACTGCACGAGAGCATTTTAAAGATTCCGATGCCTGGGCCCAAGCCCAGAGATGCTGATCTGTCAGGTCTGGGACGGGGCCTGGCGTCCGCATTCTTCGTAGCTCCCCAGGATGCTCACTCTCACTCTCACGTGCAGCCGGGGACGAGAACCACAGGTGTGGGTGGCAGTGACTGAAACCGTGGGGGTGGATGATGGCCAGGGAAGGAGTATAAAGTGAGAAAAGAATCGATCGGCGGGTCGCACCGACCGCGGTCCCTCTCACACTTCCCAGGCCCCGCTGGGGGATGAGAACGAGCAGATGACACATGGTAACTGCCCAGCCGTCCCCGTCACAGTCCTCATAGGGAATGCGGAGAACCAAACTGGAAGCACAACCGTCCGCCAGAGGTACCGGGGGCTTTGGAGTGGGAAAACTCCACCCCCGTCCTTTCCTCCCTCCTTCTTGGGACCACCTGTCTGCCACTCAGGGAGCTGCTCTGGCCGTCACAGCTGCCCTCCTGGGAGGGGGCTTCATCTGCCCTCCTGGGAGGGAGCCCTGCCCTAGGCCACTCCACGAGGATGTCACTGCAGCCAGTGGCCCAGGCTGCACTGTGAGCACAGGCCCATGCGAGTCCTCGGGGCACCTACCCCCTTCTTTCTCTCCAACCATTTTGTTTTTCTGAGCCTCAGCTTGCCCATCTGTTAAACAGAATGGCCATATTCCAGCGGTCCCCAACCTTTGTGGCATCAGGGACCGGTGCTCCTGTGAGAATCTTACGCCTGCTGATCTGAGGTGGAGCTGAGGCGGTGATGCCAGCGCTGGGGAGCCGCTGCAGATACAGATGAAGCTTCCCTACCCACCCATCGCTCACCTCCAGCTGTGTGGCCCGGTTTCTGAGAGGCCACGGACCGGTACCGGTCCACACCCAGAAGGTGGGGACCCCTATTATATTCAATCCTACCAAGACAGCACCCTCTGAGTGAGCCTCAAAGGGCTCAGTGAGATGAAAAGAACGTACGGAGCACTTTTCCTCCGCCCGCCCTCTGCTGCTCTTCACATCGGGCGAGAGGAAGAGCCAGGGAGGGAGGCAGAGAGATGCGGGGCACCCAGAAATCCCTTCTGCCCTTGGACGCTTATAGAGGGACGTGCTGGACACGCGTGAGAGCCCAAGAGGAAAAGGCCCACAGCATTCGAGTCAGGAGGCACCCACGGCTTACGAGGGCAGAGGCCAGTGGGAATGGACGGCATACAGACATCCCACCAGGAGGTCGCCCCAGGCCCAGCATTTCTTAACAGCAAAACTTTTTATCCGTCAGCCGGATCCCCACAGCCCGTGGCCAGCGTCCGCTCTGGGAGGCCACGGTGGAAGGGGCTGAGGGTCAGCCAGACCCGGGGTGCAGCACTCTACACGACACCGGGCAAGCTACCGAGTGCTTCCAGCGCATTATTGGTTCCCTTTCTTCCACCGAGTTCAAGCAGGTGCCCCTGCAGTGCCGGGCAGGTGCGGAGAAGGGCTGTCGGCTCTTTGTGACCCTGAGGTTTCTGGCTGTGTCATGGGCTGTCGTTTGAGAGGGCTTTGAGAACCGGCCCCTGTAGTGACCGCCTACAAGGTGAGGAGCCAGTTACTCCACCTGGGGTGCCAGGAGCAGATGTGGAAGGTCCTGCACGGGGCCAAGAAGAATCGCCTGACACAGGGCCAGTCCACGGCCTGTGGGTGCTGACCCCCTGGGGCAGGAGGTCAGCGAGAACGGGGGTAGAGGGTGAAGGACGCGCCACGAGAAAGTGTTTCCTAGCTGTGTGGGTAGATGCATGAATGGCATCTTGGAGCCCATGTGCCCCAGGCTGAGCCTAGAAACCTGGCCAACTTGGATAGTTGGGTGCTAACGGGTTCTCCAGCCCCCGTGACTGCTGCCATTCCCCTGAGGCCAGGGTGGCCTGTCTTGCCTGTGGGAGTTGCTCTCCCAGTGCCTGACCTGTGGCCACTCCCAGAGCCCTGAGGAGGAAGGTTTTTCCAGGGTCAGCTGCAACCTCCGCCCACAGACCGCTCACCCAGGGGTGCCGGCAGACCCCGAGAACTCGAAGGCGTCCCCCAGGCACCCTACCCCAAAGCCCTGCGCTTCCTCGCCTTTCTGGCCCTGTCCCCCCAGATAATAAGACAGGGTCCCAAACCGAGGCCATATCTCCTTGTCCTCTGCCACCTCCCTGTAGGGTGTCCCGTGGGTGGAGCTCTACTGACCTCTGTTGCACAGATTACACCTGGGAGGCACCCTGCGCCCCACCGACCCAACCCCCTCATCATACAGACGGAGCGGAGTAAAGCCCCTGAAGGCAGCACTAACCTGCCGGGTCTAGACAGTGTGGCCGTGGTTCCCTCGTGGCCCTGCAGGAGGCCCCTGCATCCACAGGTGACTCCCAATCACAAAGCCCGCCTCCCCTGCAGCAGGGCACGCCCCTTCTCCCTGCCCATCCCCAGTCCCCACCAGGTGTGTTGGCCTCTGACAATGGCCTGAATGCTCACTCCCTTTTGCTAAGGACACCTGGTGGCCCAGTGGCCAGCCTCGCGGGCCCAAAGGCATGGACTGTGGGCAGCGGAATCCCAGACAGAGGCCGCCCTTGTTAACAACCCCCGCCCCACCGAGCAGCCCCCCACGGGTGTGAGCAAAGACCGGCAGGCAGATCCAGACAGCCGGCAGAAGCCAAAGCAATTGGCTTGCAGAAATCCATGAAAAAGCATGGATTTTTTTTTTTTTTTCACTGCGCTCAGAGTCTTTAATTTCCTGTGTTTGCCCCCAAAGGGCTTTTTCATCGACAAAGCACTTGGTTCTGTGGGCAGTGCGGTCGAAGAGAAGCTGCTGATGGAGAGATTAGTGATCGGGGACAGGCAGGGGCTGGTGCACCAGGGGTGATGGCTCTGAGGAGGGCCAAGCCAGGCGCGGGCCGGGGTGGGGGTGGGGGTGGGGCACGAAGCAGCCACGAGTGGGCAGACCGAGGGCGGAAGCCAGGCTGGGCCGCGGTCAGGAGCCAGGTGGCAGCAAGCAAGGCGCCAAACTGGAAACAAGTACCCCTGACACGAGATTCCTGGAGGCAGAGACCCTTCAAATCAGCTGGAAGAGATAGGGAATGAGGGGTGGGGGCCAGCTGGAAGCTTCCAGAGCCAAGATCAGAGTCTCTCTCTACTTCTCCCTCCCCACGTGCCCTGAGCCGAATGTGTGGCTGTTGCATGAAGGAGCAAGCTTTGCCCTGGGTGAAGGAAGCAGGAGTGGCTTGGGAAAGACGGAGCTGATGGGTTTATGAGAGGGTAGGGGGTGAAAAGAAGCATTTTCTGTTTTCGACGATGGGGTGAGGCGGCCTGTTAGCTACGGAGGAGAACTGCAGGCTCGCTTTGAAGCAGTGAGGATTACAGTCAGGGTGACGGGACTCTGACTACCAGATAAAGGGAGCTGCCTGGGTCCCCCTACCTCACCCCCACCTTCCTCTCACCTTACCTGGGCACACCTGACGCACCCCCTCGCTGCTCTTTACGGGAACCCGATGTGCCTAGCTCCAGGGACTCGGCCTGCAGGGCTCCAACCCAGAGTGAGCCCGGATGCCCTACCTCGGGCCAGCGAGTTCTCCCGCCGGGTTGGTCCAGGTGGCCAGAGGCTCCGCGGCTCTCGGATGGGCCTGAACACCGACCCCACCTCCCTCCGATTCCTCCTCCTCCTGCCTAGTTTCCCTCTTGCCTCCCTGGCTTCTCTCCCTCAGCCTCCCGTCGGGTCCCTGCTCCACAGTGTCGGTGTGCTCCAGGCTCCGTCCAAAGCAACCTCCTCTCCAGCATCCGCACTTCCTCTACCTGCCACTGACCCCCAAACGTCTGTCTCCACCCCAAACACCTCGCTGCCAGCCCAGCTGCCTCTCCCATCTCCAGACGGTGTCTGCCGTCGCCTCAGACTCAGCGGGAACCACCCGGAGCCCCGAGCTCCTCTTCCCAACCTGCTTCCTCCTCCGGCATCTCCATCTCCGTGAACGTGAAGGGCATCGCCCTCCACCTGCTGTTCGAAGTGACCCCCCTACGAAGTGGTTGTGGAAATTCAGTCAAATGATCTACTTACAAAAGAACAATGCTTGGCACATAGGAAGCGGTTGAATCAAGGTTATCCCTGCCCCACTCAAGACCCCCCGATGGAAATCCGATGCGAGCTACAAAGGGAAGCCGTGCGTGTCATCCCAACTCTTCTGGTAGTCCCAGCTGAAAATTATAAAGAACCAGGTGGAATTAACTTTAACGAGATCTTTTATTTCATGCAATATAGCTAAAATGTGATTTTAACGTGCGATCGATGATATAAAATATAAACATTTTCTGCTATTTTAACTGCACCAGATCTGAAATCCGGCGTGTGTTTTGCACTCACAGCACTTCTCAGCGGACACCAGTCACACTGCACCCTTGGAGGCCCTGTGTGGCCAGGGTTGGGGCATCGGCCAGTGCGGGTCTCATGGTCCCGACGCTTCCATCCTTCTCCAGCTGTCTCTCTGCACCAGGGACGTTCGGGGCAAGTAGTGGAGCCAGAATGTGAACCCAGCGTATGTGCAGAAAGAGCCCCATGTGAGCGCGGGGAGCCTGGGTCATTCGAAAGGAGAGCGGCAGCCGTGGGGAGCAGCAGCACTTAGGGGAGGGCTGGCGACCTCGGCTCTGTGACGCGCTGGGGAGATCGTGGGGGCTGTCCTGGGTACCGCAGGATGTTTGGCCACATCCCTGGCCTCTCTCTACTCACGAGACACCAGCAGCACCCCCATCCCTCCCCTCAGCCCCACGTCTCCCATGTCCTGGGGGCGGGGTGAAGAGCCAATCCCGGTTGAGAATCATGGTTTTGAGTCTCTTACATTTAAATTCCTCTGATGACATCTCACGGCCCTGGGGGTGAAGTCCAAATGCCTCACTGTGGTGGCAGAGTCCCAACACCTGTACCCCGCCTGCTGGGCACATCTCCCCACCCCTGGGTCCCCACCATGCTCCAGGCCTCCCAGCCTCCTTGCAGCTCCTAAACCGGCCAAGACTGTTCCCTCCATGGGGCCTTCGCCCGGCTGTTCCTTCTACTTGCCAAGCTTTCCCCCTTGACTTTTGTTCTGCTGATTCAGGTCTCAGCGTAAGACTCAGTGAGCACTGTGCACCCCTAAACTGTCCCTACGTGTCCCCACCCTATCACTACCCTGTAGTGTAGGTCTCGCACGCCCCCAAGATCCCTCTAGGCTACCATTGTCTGTCTCTTCCCTCTGAAACATACGCTCCAGGACCGCATGGACCTTGTCTGTCCTGATTAGCACTGTCCTCCCGGCACCAGAAGAGTGCCGGGCAAAGCGGGGTGCTCTCGGTTAGTATTCACTAAAGGGACCAGTGCCTGCTCTGCGCTGGCCTCCAGGCCTCAGCCAGAAGTCACCCAAGCGTCCCCAGGAATCTCTCTCGGCTCAGAGTCACAGCATCTCCGGTTTCGGCTCGGCCGGCTGCTAGGGTGGCAGGTTCTGGGCCATGTTCCGGCAGTCTGCGGTGCAGGTGAGGAGCAGAAACCCACCCACTGCAGGGCCGCGTCTGCCGAGAGCGAGCTCCTTCCTCTAGTTCACGCAGAGGGGCCCTTGCCCATCTGGCGGCCTGACACTGGCCAGTGCCCAGTCCCAACAGACACCCCGTTGCGGCCGTTCTGGTGCTCTAGGCCCGGCCAGGCCCTGTGGGACCCGGCCTGGATGGGAAATGCCTGGATCTCTGCTCTGGACCTCGGAATCTGCTGCAGGTGTGACAGCACCCGCTTCCCTTGCCCTTGTCTGTGGGTGCTGAGAAGTACCTCCAGCAGCAGTCTCCAGGATGCTCTCCTCTCCGGACATCCCCCTGGGGCCCACTTCAGCTTCCACACCACGCAGGACAGGGAGGGAATGGTGGCCTTAACGCAGGAGTGACCATAACCTGAGAAGGAACTGCCCAGCCGCCAGGCCCTGCAGATCCTGGAAGCGGCAGAGGGACGGGCTAACAGAGCAAAGCCAGCCGGGGGAAGGGTCCTCACCCGGTGGAGTGAGGAATGGAGAGTGGTTTCTGGATCTTGGAGCAAATGGTTCTGGAGACCGGGGCTAATAAATGCCCCTGAACAAGACACCCCAGGGTCCTGCCAGGGCAGCTAAGGCCGCTCTCTGCAGACCGCTCAGGGCCCACCTCACAGACCTCTGACGTCCTGGTTCTTGTCTCAGGTCATTAGTCTGGAGGTCTAGAGATCGACCCCCAACCCCCACCTTTGATGTGTGGGGAAACCGAGGCCCAGAGCTGGGAGAGTCCAAATGGAGAGTTCTGGAAAGCAGGGTCATTGCGAGGGCACTGTTCGGAGGACGAGGTAGGCGGAGGGCAGCCAGGAACTGTGAGCCACTTTCCCAGGCCCCCTCCCGACCTCACTCAGCCTTTGTCTGATTTGCTCCCTGCGACAGCTGGGAAGGCCGAGCCTCGTCCTGGCTCCTGCCATCAGCCATCTCCGTGTGACACTAAAGATGTGTGTGGAGCCAGGCCCGGGCAGCGAGCTTGGCAGGCAGCTCGGCGTTGCCTGGGAGACCACGGAGGAGAAAAGCTGCTCCTCACGGCTACTGGCTGCGGAGAGATAGATGGCCGGGGGTCCCGCAGGTGCCTCTCCCAAGGGCCACAGCCTCCTGGACACTTCGCTGGGGTCTCCCAGACAGCGTGAGGGTGGAGTTCCTCACTCAGTGACAGGCCGAGGGTCTGTGGGGAGGGGCCAAGGACACAACCAGAGCCTCGTCTCTCCACCCTGGGCTCTGCCCACCTCTTGGAGCTGCAAACTCAGAAGACGCAGCTGGCCAGGCCAGGTCCCCCGTCCCAACCCTTTGGAAAGCCTCAGGGGCGCCTCCTAAACCTTGCTCTCTGGAGCAGCCAGAATGTGTGGCTGCAGAGTCAGGGGAGCAAACACAGGGACAGGAGCTGGGCTCCCTGCTGGGCCCTGACTGGGAGCCAGAGAAGGGCCACTGAGATGGGGTGGCAGGCCTCCGAGGGGGGCCGCCCACCCTCTTCCTTCCGTGCAGGAGGAAATCGGTGTGTGTTGGGTGCGGCAAGAGGGCCAGGGCTTCAGAAAGTCTCTCTGGCTGGGTTCTCCTCCTTGACCTCCAGAGACCCATAGTGCTGGGGCGAGGGCAGGAGGGAGGCACCCACTGTCCCCAAGGTGGACGTGGCTGTTTGGCTGAAGGTGATGCTCAAACAGGCATTCCTCAGCCCCTCTCTGCTTAGTGCGAAAGGCTTCCAGCCAAGGGCTTAAATACGCTGACCAGGGCAAGGCCCTGGGTGCTGATCCTGGAGCCAGAGAGGGGTTCGCCTGCCCACGGAGCCCCCAGAGGTTGGTGGGTGCTTCCCCCACCCCACCCTCCAGTTCACGAGCTGGCGATGAGCAAACACCCAGCCTGGGGTGCAGTCTGAGGCTGGCCCTTTCAGGGTCGTGGTGGGGGTCGCTGGAGGGGGGCCACCAGCAAGGCACGGGAAGCCATGGAAGTCATCTTGAGAAGGGGAGGGCAAGGGACAGCCCCCTCCCGTGAGAGGTCTGGAAATACGCAGAGCAGCTCACAGATCATGAGAAGTCTCAGGGGACGGCATAAATTAACGGGGAGGCAGCCGGGCAGGCTCTCAGGTTCACGGAACTGAGCGAAAATTGCCCCACAGCCTTCCCCTCCATGTGGCACACGGAAATCTCCACCTGCTGGATGTTGTCGCCCAGTCGTCAGGAGCGTCTGCTCCTTAGAGCTGCCTGAAGCCCCGGGGCCTCCCACCCCCAGCCCCCGCCTGCTGCCTGAGCTGTCAGCCCGACTCCCAAACAAGCTGATTATCCCCATCTGGGGAAAACAAAACATGTCAGCTGCTGCGCTGAGCGGAGGCCTGTCTTCTTAGTGAGAAGGAACCTGAGGAAAACTCCCAGCTCTGATCCGCAGGGGGATGTAAACGAACGCAGCCTGGGGCTGTCTCAGCCTGGCTTTCCCCTGGCCCAGGGGGCGGGCCTCTGCCAACATCACCTCCTCTGAGAAGCCTTCCCGGCCTAGGCTGACCCTGCCCAGGCTCCCCACAGGTCTCACTGAGCCCTCTCAGGGCCCACAGGGGGCGGTTTTCAGTCGCTTTTCTCCCGCGCAGCCCGAGAGCTTTGGTCTGTATTTTAAGAGTGGACAATATTAAGTATAGGGTTTGTTGCTTTGTAGGAATTTGGGGAATGGCTCTGGGCCGAAAGGCTTGCGGACGCCTCCAGAAAGAACTGTGGCTCCTAGGTGAACGGGGTGACCTAGGCAAGGGATGCAGCAGGGTTTCAGATCCATCGTGCCTCGGTTTGGGGAGAAAAATTCACGACTTAGACCTTCCCACAATCTACTGGACCCCTGCCCCCCCGCATGATTGCCTGGCCTGGGTTCCCTCCACCTGGGGTGCGCGTCAACCCATCTGGCAGGCCTAACTGTCTTCCGTGGTGGCTGTCCTTCAAAATGCAGCCAAACCGAACCAAACCAAGCCCTAACCCTCGCAGGTAAGACGGCCCTCAGCCCCCAGGCAACTTTGTACCTCCACCTGGCACGGTGCTCATCTGAGGGGATGTCTTCACCTTGCTCTGTCCAGCCCGGTGTAATGTCACCACGTCCGTCTGCTCAGGAACTTCAGGGAAACGAGAAACAATGACAGTTGCCTCTGTCCCGGCCCGCTTCCATCTGTGTTAGCCGCTGTCATCTTCTCCCCAAACTCTCGGGAGGACCCTCTTATGACCCGTAACCCAGAGCCCTCCCGCCCAGCCTCGTTGGGCGGGAGCTAAGGTCCTCTGAACACCTCCTGCAACGCGCCAGGTAAGTGAGAGCGTTTCACACATCGATCTGGTCACACCCGCACAGTGCCGTGGTGTGCCTGGGGTCGTGCTCCCCACTTTACAGGTGTGAAAACAGGTTCGGGAAGGATACAGGCCCTCGGCGGCAGAGCAAGCACCTGGCTTCCCTGGCCACGGCTCTTTCCTCTCCAATGACCAAGCGTCAGGCACAAAGCGTCGCCCCTACCAGGTGGATGCTCGTATGAGCTCACTACTACCCACCTGTGTCGTCATCATCACTGGCTAATCGTTAAGGGGTGCACGCTCTGTCCCGGGTGCTGTGTTACGTGTTTTGCAAGAACTGAGACGTGATCAACCTCACAACTCTGAGATTTTGTGCTTTTCTGATCTTCACATTGCAGATGAGGAAACGAAGGCACAGAGAGGTGAGCAAACCTGACGAAGGTTGCAGCTAGTAAGCGGCACAGTCCCTCTTCTCGACGACATTCAGGCCAGAGACGTAGGA
The DNA here is from genome assembly GCA_030015415.1 of Cynopterus sphinx. Classification (NCBI taxonomy): domain Eukaryota; kingdom Metazoa; phylum Chordata; class Mammalia; order Chiroptera; family Pteropodidae; genus Cynopterus; species Cynopterus sphinx. The sequence goes on from CM057391.1 coordinate 7,561,722, forward strand.
AGTGCGGCTAGCCAACGACGCCTGGGGCCACCCCCCAGACGGCACAGCACGGGGTGCCCCTCCGCTCCGAGCCTGCTACAGCTCCTGAGGGTGGCCCAGAGTCTGCCACCGTGTGTCTCCCCGACTCCCCACTCTGACTGTGAACGCGTCAAGGGCAGGGCCAGATTTATCCTCTTTTATTTCCTCCCACGGGGGAGCCAAGAGATCAGAGCTGAACAAAAAGGGAGCACGACGACTCTGCATATGCATTTCCATTGACTCTGCCAGCTCCCAGCCGATGTAAGGTGGCTCAGGACACTGAGACGCGCAGTTAGGACAACGCGATTATTCTTCAAAGCGGAGCTGTCGGAAGCCGATGGGCCACCAGGAAGATGGGGTCCTTGCAGGCAGCCGGCAGGCAGGGCCCAGGCCGGGATGCAGGAACCCGGGTTCAGGCCCCCGGCTTTGCCACGAACAACCCCGTGTCCATCGCTCCTCCTCCTTAGGTCTTAGCGTGTCTATCGTAAGGCAGGAGGGCCAGGTACATCGTGTGGAGACTGAAGCTGGTTCAGTTTTCTAACGACTGGGGTCCTGGGGTTAATCGAGTACGCCAGTGGCCGCTGCGAGGTGGGCACTTCACCCCCACAGCCATCGGAAGGACCACTTTCGTGTGTTTCAGTCGTGGCGCTTCTGCTAACAATGTTTGGAAAACCGCACCAGACACGGCCTGCTCTGAAAGTCCTGTGTGTTTAAAGCATCTGCCTCTCTCCTACCCACACCACACCTCTGTCCCCGAAGCTGGTCCCCGAAGGATGTTTGGGCCCAGAGGGTGAGATACTGGAGGGGCCTGCAGTCCAGGGGCACGTGGCAGGGACTGCATGAACAGCAGCTGGGGGTCCCCTTTCTCTCTGGACAACAGCTCACCCTGTATCTCTAAGACCCAAGACTGGAGCATCCGTCAGGGAGTCACCGATTTCAGGGACCCGCCCTCGCCATTCCTCAGCCCTGCTCCACTGGCCTTTGTGCTGCGGCAAGTGCCGAGGACACTGTCTCCCCGAGGAGGTCGCGTCAGACAGGAAGGCAGGCGGGGAGCCCAGATAAGCTACTGTCCAGCAGCAGGGACTGGATGTTCCAGCCACAGCAGCTTTGGGGATGACTCAGCCGCTGCCCAGACCGCCACGTGCCCCCTATAGGGACCTCGGAGGCTGTGCTCTCTGCTCCCCAGCACCCGGGTGCTGGCCGCCTCCCTCAGCCATCGGCCTGCCTGTGGGCACGGGTCTTTGATCACCGTGGCAGGGCGGGTGACCAGAGCTATCCACTCTCCCGGCCAGTGTTCCTGTGGCCAACTTGCCGGTACACTTTTTCACCTTGAAGTCCGGTCCCGGTCTGAGCATCCCCCAAAGGCCTAGCCTCCCTCCCTAAGCTCAGCCACGGGTTATTCATGCGAGGGATCTGAACCGCGGCACACCATTCAGGTTCGGTCTGCATGGGACCCCTGCACCTCTGGAAAGAGAGTCGGGGGCCCGGGAATGGGGTACGGGAACTGGTAGCACACTCAGGCCTGTGGCGGTCGAGTGTGGGAAAGAGGGCAGGACGGCCAAGAGGACAGATGGCCGAGACCCAGGACAAATGAGCCGGGAGAGGGTAGACGTGGTGGGTAGTTGGCTTCTTCATCCCAGGAGCACAAGACCGAGGGCCTCCCTGGGCTTTCGGGGCCCAGGGTAGTGCACCCCCCGTTCCTTCCCGGACAGCTTGCAGACCCCAGCTCACCCAATGGGTGGGTGCTAGCAGCAGCAGACCAGGCTTAGTTCTGGGATCGGGACTCTTCTGTCGGCTGACCCCGGGCCTTAGAGGCCCCGTGACCCCCTGCCAGCCTCAGGCCCCACCACATTGGACGCCTATGACCATGCCCTTGGCTTCCGTGACCCCACTCATGACCTCTCCTCCTTTGCCTCCCCTTAAATGACAGTGCTTAACCCTCTTCTCACTCGGAGCAGAAACTCTTTGGCAGCACTTAGACTGGGATCACAGTCTCCGCGGGAGGGGACAGAGATGCCACCCATGGGCTGTTACTCCTGCCAGTGCCCCCAACACCCAGCCACCTGAGTGCCGTTCTCTGTCCACTGTCGATTTGCCAGTTGGACCAAATCCCTCATTTGAGCCCCAGCCTATCACCCAAGCATCTCCTGGACTTTTCCACGTTGAGGCCTGACAGATACTTTGCCCTCGCACAGTCCAAAATCAAGTCCATCCCTGTGTGAAGGCACCACCATTCCCCCCACCCCAACTGCCAAACCCAGGACCTGGGTAGGAGGCTCTCTCCGCATGGATCACTCCAACCAGCTGTCCTGGGCCCCAGCCCGGGCCTCATCTACACGAGGAAGCTTGGCGTCCCTCCTTTCAACCACGGGGAGCGCCCGAGCCAGGGGCCCATGGCCTTTACCAGCTGCAGCTGGTCACCAGGCCTCTGCTCCCACCCGCGCTTTAGCCGGGGCCAGAGCGAGCGCGCCAGCCACCTGCTAATCTGGCCAAGCCGTGCTCTCGTGCTGCCCTCCTCCACGGCTCCCCCTTTCCCACCGCATCGCGGCAACACCCTCGGCCTAACCTCCCACTTGGCTCCCGGGTCTCCACTCCAGCCTTCCCTGACCCCACCAGGCGGAGGTCTCCTGCCCCTCCCCTTCCTGTCTCGGTCGTTTTTAACTCAGCATCAACCAGCAGGAGACAAGACCTCCGCCTGAGGGCTCCTCTGCCTCAGTCCCCACGTTCTGGCCGGTCCCGAAGGACCAGCTCCATCACCCTCTCACAGGAGCCTCCCTAACTGCCCGAGTCCGTACCAGCCTCCCTTTTCTGAGACCCCCGGACCCAGCCAGCGTTGCTGTACCTTCCAGCCTGGCTGTCATCTCAGCCCAGGCTCTTGTCCAGCCGACCTGCGAGGGAGGCTGGTCTCCCCGCCAGCCAGGGGCTTCCCGAGGGCATGACCAGGCCTCCTATCCCAGTCTTCCCAGTAGGCTGAGCAGGTGAAGACCAGGATGCAGCAGGGGGAGTCAGAGCAGGGCCCTTCAGTGTCCGGAGGGACCTCTCGTGCCCTCCACTCCTACCTGGCCCGAACAACTTTTTATATTTATTGCGGGGGTGACGGGGGAAACTCTGGGACCCCAGTGGCCCTGGGTGGGTTTTGCACCATTTCTTCTTGGGGGGAGGGGTCTGGGAGCCTGCCTCTCGCAGGGTCTAGGCCCCCTCACCTCTGGTGTTTACCCCTTCCCCAGGCATCAACCTGGGCCCAAATGCCTGCTTTCTGAGGCCCTGGCAGTTTGAACATTCTCAGAATCCAACGCTGCTCTCATTCTCTCTGCTCCTCATGTTGCTCACCGCCCTCCCTTCTTCTGGCCGTTTTAGTCCAATTTTCTCCTCAGATTTTCTCCTCAGATTTTCTCCTCAAATAGACAGGCGATTATGCCATTAAGATCTTGTATCTGCTATCCAGAATCAGCAAGGGACAGTGCATGGGACAAATAACGAGGATTTGGGGACAAAAAGCTAAACAGGAGCACTTCCTCTTCCTGTCACCACCCCTCAACACCCCTGAACCCTCCCGAACCGGGAGGGACCCTGGCGGGCACAGAAGTGGGCCTGGGAGCCCGGGCCCACCACCTACCCTCCCTGGACCTGCTCATCTCCACAGTGGGCGCTAACAGCTTCCCCGGGGGACTAGAGGACGGTTAGAGATATTTTTTAAAGCCACAGAGGAGCGGGTAATTGGAAACGGTTGCTATTCCCAACCACCATCAGCCAGGCAGGCCGTCTGAGCCCGGCTCACGCCCTCCCGCAGTGGCTAGGACGCAGCTGTGCAGAAGGTAGGTGCTCGCCTGCTGTCCCTGTGCCCGTTCAGCGAGCCCCAGGTAACAGTAGCTCGTAAGTATCGGACCCCAGACTTGCGGCTCTACTGGGACCATCTCATTCAAACCTCACACCACCGCCACGAAATGGTCCCATTGTCATCCCCGGTTTACGGTCGGGCAAACTGAGGCCGAGAGCGGTTCAGCAGCGGGCCCATGAGCAGCCGGCAGGGATTTGAACGCAAGGCATCTGGTCCCTCATGTGAACTGTGCCACATTCCCTCGCCAAGCCCCAAGGCCTGAGGGAAGGAGGGAGCCCACGTGGCCCTGGCTGGCCATGCCCCAGGCAGTGGTCAGAGCCCCCTGGAAGCCCACCAGAGTCCCGTGGAAGCCCACGACTAAGCAAGTCACTAAGCTCCTCTCCCCTGTTGCCTGTCGGGGGGAGGTGAGCCACCTCAGGTGGACCAGGTAGCTTCTGCTTTGTCGGGCCAAGGGATGAGGCGTGGGCAGAGGAAGCCCTCCCGGATTCTCCACCCCTCCTTCAGCTTCTCTGCTCTCTTTCTTTTTCTCGGGTCTCCATCCCCACCTTCCTCCTCCCCCCATCTGTTTCCACCTGGTCCTGCCTCTGGATCTCCCCTCCAAATTCCTGCAGTCGACCTGCTCCTCCCCTCCCCGAAGCAGCTCCCAGCGCAGACAAGGGCAGGACGAGAGGGACGGAGGGGTCAGCTGTCCACTGCACGTGCCGGCGAGACCGTGCAGGCCCAGAGGCGTGCTCCCGCCCTCACCCCAGTGCACGCCACACTACCAGACAGAAGATCTTACTCTTGAGCCTCCCACCACCGTATTTCCTGCTGAGAGGCAGAAGCAACCTCAGCTGGCCAGAACCGGCACCCACACCCAGCCTTGCCCCCAGTGCCCCACCCCATCTCTCCCTCTTCACCTCTTCCCATCCCCCTTTCAGCCATCCACTCTTTCACTCAGCAAATGCTGGTCGAGTGCCACATTGTGCTAAGGACAAGGCCCGATCTCCTAGCCGATCTCCAGGGCTTGATCTCCCAGCTGGGAGGCTTCCCCCTCTCCCCTCCCTAGCAGAGCAAATTCTCCTTCAGCCCAACAGCAGCACCAGAGCACCCACCCCGCACCCCTGCATCCCACATCCAACCACTGACATGACCTTCTGGGGTCCTCACCCTTCTCCACGGCCAGTTCTCCAACAGCAGGGCTTTTTGCCAGGAGATGGAGGACAAGGAAGAGGAGGAAGTCTGGAGACCCGCCAGGTGTCAAGTCCTCCCCCTCCCCCACGTCCCCCAGGTGTCTCCCACCCTCACCCACAGTCAGCTGCTTCTGCTCGCTGCTGGTGAGAGAGAAGATGTGAGGGTGAGGGCAGGAGCAGGGACGTTCTGACCACCCTAGGGGTGCATGGAGGGGCAGGGGAGACTTCAGGGATTAGGAGGGGGTCAGGCTCTAAAGGCTCGGCTGCGGACAGGGACTCAGAGTCCCCGCGCAGCTGCGAGTGGCTTTGACCTTCTGCTTGGAGCCCACGTGAGAGTTAAGGCAAAGGTTTCTTCGTTTGCCCCTGTCCCTCCGAGGACCTGCCTGCTCCTTAACAGCGGGAAGAAAGCCTTATCCAAGGCACACCACCTCTTTACAGGACCGAGAGAGGTTACTCAAGCTCTTCAACAGATCACACAGCGGGGAAGAAGCCTGGGCATAAGGCATCCGATACAGATCAAGTTCCTGGGGATGGTCCAGCTGATCAGGACCCCTGTGGTTGGGTGGTGGGCCGCAGGGTGGGCATTGCTACCCATGATGAGTGCTGTCTCTTTCCCCAGGTAGAGTAGAGAGACCCACCCAGTATAGGAGAGGAGGAGCCGTTTTACCCACCTACCAGGCTCGGAGAGGGCAAAGCCACCTCATGTCAGTGTCAGCTCCGGCAAGACTTTGCCTCCCCTTGCTAGCCCTCCGTGCCCACATTCCTCCCACCCCTCCTACACCCAGGAGGGCTAGAGGCTGGCTAGCAAGCTGGAGGCTGGCTGGACAAGGGAGAAGTACTAGGAGGAGAACAAAGAAGCCAGCCACGTCCCCCTTCCCACTGCAGACCTGAGCGAGGCAAGGGGGTGGGGGGCGGGGGGCAGTGCTGTTCAATCAGTTTCAAAGTTTTAATTAACCTCTTCTCTGTGACCTAAGAGTGAGCAGAAACGACATGGGAACCTCCCGAGTTTTTACTTAATAACCCAGGGGAAGACGTCTCCGACACGCATTTTAAAGGGGCTGTGGATGCGAGAGTAAAACTGTGTGTTCCACAGACCCGAGCCCCGTTCACTTTACACACATAAAGCACCAAGGCCGGTGCTCGTCCTAATAAATGTGAGCTAAGATGCTCATCATCCCACAGACCTCTCAGTCCCGTCGGACCCTGACGTTTGATCCCAGCAGCACCTGCCGTATGGGGTGGTCTTTTTGTTTATCTGTCGACCCCGGCGCCTCCAGCTACAGCCCTGCTGCTAATCCACTTGGTGCCTTTGGCCAGGCAGGCCTCTGCCCACTCTGAGCCCCGGTGTCCCTGTCTGTAGCAGGACGAGGCAGATGAGATCATTTCGAAAGGCTGGGCCCACTTTACCTGTTTAGGTATTACAAGGAGCCCCCTCGTCTGTGATATGGAAAAGGTCCTCAGTCTAGGTGGGCAAAAAATGATAGTGAGGAAAACGGTAAAATTCTGGAAAGTTCACATAATCTGGATTTCCGACTTCTCCTGAGCAATCGAGCCAGCGTGTCCACGTGGCAACAGTCGAGTGGAGACGGTGGGAGCAGTGCCCAACGTCCAGGGAAACAGCTCTCCGTTTGGCCACGGTCCCCACCACTTCGCACCCCTCCGCATGCCGAAAGCCAGCTGCCATTTATCGCTGGGCATGTGCTGTTGTTCCAGCAGAAAATCATTTCTTTGTCACCGTGTCACTGTCAAAAGTGGAAAATTGAACTGAAGGGACATACATTTTAAGAAAAAAAAAATAGCCCAGGGAGCGCATTTCCTTGGAAAGATGCTTAACCACCAAATGCCAGGTTCTGTGCTCTTATTCGACTTCCCAGCCCCAAGGCTTCTAGCAACTGAGCTTGTGTCCTCAGGCTCCCTCACGGGACTCCCTGGCCCCACCCCGCTCCCTGGCTGCTGGCCCAACAGGAGTAGGGTCAGCACAAGTCCCCAGCCCCTGGATATTTCTCGGGGGTGGGGGGGACTCCTCCCCCCTACCTCGCTCATACTAAGCATCTTTCTCTAGATCCAGAACCTCAGGTATCAACAGGGGAGGCCCACGTGTCCCCAGAAAGAAGACTCGCAGGGTGCAGGAGCCAGCTTCTGTCACCCTAACGTGGCAGGCTGGACAGGGAGGCGTGGGGACCCGCGGAGTGGGCCTTCCTGGGCCGGGGCCTTTCTCTCAACCCTCAGCCTTCGTCGTCTGCAGATCCCCACTTGGATAACCAGCTGATGGTGGAATAAATTCTCCTCCCCGCCACCCCACATACACACTCCAGGCCCTCTCCCTCCTTCTCTCTGCTGGAGTTGCCATGACAACCAGAGTTCACCTTCTCTGCCAAAAACACTGTAAAAAAAACAACAAAAGCTCCACCCTCAGCTAAGAGGGAAGAGGGGAAAGGAAGGCACGTGGCCCACGCTTCCTCCACGGCCGAAAGAAATGCAGAGTTGGGGACTGGGCCCCTGCCACTGCCAAAGGCAGAGTACGGCAGGTGGGACCGGGCTGGAGGGCTTTTCCATCTTCCTTTGCTTTCCGTATACTCACGGCTTACGTCTGTCCCAGCAGTTCCTTCTCTATTCTGGGTCATGTGCAGAGGGCAGAGGGTAGAGGACAGAGGTGGGTGTCAGGGGCTCAGGGACTAGGTGTAGCCCTGAGATGCAGGCTCAGAAGAAGCCCAGGCTGCCTGGCCCAGGCTGTGTGACCTGGGACAAAAGCATTTCCCTCTCTGGTGCCCTGGATCCTCAGGCTCTGCCTCCTACACACCCAGCTTCCATCATTAAAATCCAGCTCAGGAAAGAGTCAGAATCCCATTCACACAGAGGTGCCTGTGGCTGATAAGGCTTTAAACTCCTCCAGGAGTAAGCTTTTTAGTAAGGCTTTACCCTGAGGCACACACAAAAAAATGGGAAGGACAGTTCTAGAATGACAGCTGTGGAAAAGATGTGGAGAACAGCCCCTCCAGGTGGGAGCAGGAGGTTCTAAGGAACATGTCTCCAAAAAAGAAAAGAAAATAAAAAACCTCGACCTTATAGATTACCCCAGGAGGGTGACAGCATCGAGAGCACGTTTAGATGTTGTTGGGGAGTTTGGGAAGGATTCATAGTAGGTACATGAAAACTAAGAAAGCAACAAACGAGAATTCGTAACTTCAGGAAAATGTAAGTTCTGTGGACCCCACTTCTGAAACATCTCTCAAGCATTTTCCTCCACTCTTCCTGGGTTCCAGAAGGCCAGTAGCCCGCACTCGGGAGACCTGAACGAGTCCACAAAGAAAGATAAGCGAAACCTAGTTGAATCTCCCCCAAACCCGAACAGGAAGGCGGGCTTGCCATCTGACCAAGGAAGCCTAGCAGCAACTGTGGGGTCTTTCAGTCGGCATCAGAGGGCTCTTAGCACAAATGGGCAGCCAGGGATGACCAGACATTTGAGAAAACCCTCAGGCCTTAAAGACCAAGGTCCAAACAAAGACAATGCAAGGTTAAAACTGGACGGAAAGAAAGGAAAGGAAGGAAGGAAGGAAGGAAGGAAGGAAGGAAGGAAGGAAGGAAGGAAGGAAGGAAGGAAAAGAGAGAGAGAGAAGAAAGAAAGAAGAAAGAAAGAAAGAAAGAAAGAAAGAAAGAAAGAAAGAAAGAAAGAAAGAAAGAAAGAGAGTAGATAAAATAGGAATGATACAGGGAATAAAAAAAACTTCAATGACAACACTAGTTATAACATTTTTAATGGAAAAAAATAATTGCATCCAGACACAAGGAAGTTTTGAAAAGGGAGCACAGCAAAAATGAGCTCTGGGAAATTAAAATTAAAAAAATAAACCAAAAATAAATAAATAAAAGGGTGGGAAATGAAGTACAAGGAATTCATTAGGAAAGGAAAAGAAATTCTTTAGAAAAGAACACGGAGGGGAACATTGCAACAAAGGATTAGAGCTCCTTCTAAGAGATTCAGCATCCTAAAGGAGATCTGAGCAAGAACATTCTATTTCTTGTACTGGCTAGAGGAAATTTGAGGAAGGAAGGACAGCGAACACGGAGAAGAAGAAATTGTTAAAGAAATTACACACGAAATCTCACCTGAATGGAAGGACGTGAGTTTCTGGAATAAAGAGGTCCAGCCGGCGGAAGCAAAAACATTCTTGGGCAAGAATAAGGAAGGCCAGGACGAGATGTGAGGCGCTTTCCGGGGGCAGAGCAGGTCACAGGAGGCCAGGCGTGAGGTGAGGATAGAGGGAGGACCGAAGTGTTCACTTCCCATCCTCGGGGAGCGATAGGAGGAGGAGGTACGCCACCCAAGCAGAGGAACAGAGCCAGGAGGAGAAAGAAAGGAGGTTTCAGAAACGAGGACTGGCACGGAGAAGGCATGCCTCGGCAGGACAGTAACGCGCGTCCTGAGAGAGCAGCTGGTATCAGGCCCAGGGAGAAGCAAGTTCACACCGAAACAAGAGAATCAGGGGCAAATGAAACGATGTCTCTGATTTACTGGAAATTACTATGGCTCCGTGAGCGACAGAGACATCCAATGCTTAGAAAAAAGTAACAAGAGCTATTAGACGTCAGATAAATTAAAAAAGTGTTTATTAACCCCAGGAAAAAAAAGTTATATATTTTTAAAATGCCGTGATAATGTACAAAAGGACTCAGTGGTGCTTTTGTTCAATGAAAAAAGGTGGAAAATAACGATATTGAGAGGATAGAAGGTAAAGGAAGCAGGGGAGAGCTAGGAGAGTTAAGTATGTGCCGTGGCAGGAAGTCAAAAACTAACGCCAAAAACTGATAAATAAAAAAATATTGTGTATGTAAATATTTAGAAAAATGTAGCCAAATACTAGATGAGACACCCCCAGAGAATTCGGCCTGATTAAAGCCTAAGGTGTTGCTGAATCAGGCTAAAGGTGGACCGGAGATCGCTGCTTTTCGTGTAATCTAACCCTGGTTAAAGCTGCTATTATTCTGAGTTCCCCACGTGCAATTTTTTTTCATCCAGTTTTTGTATCTCCCTAATCCGGCCCGGCACACAGTAGGTTCTCCGATGAGCGCTTAAGGAATGAATGGAGGGAGAGAGCCTGGAGATGCACTGGCCGCCTGGGCGAGGGGGAAGGGGGGACAGGACACGAGCAGAGAGGACCCTGGTTATTAGGAGAGGAGACGGGAGAGCAGCGGGTCCTCAAAGACCGCACCAGTGCCCGTCTCTTGTCGCTTAGTCATTCTAGGAGTTCGTGAAAGCACCGTGGAATGAGGGTGGGAAAGCAGAATTTCAGAGCCGTCGGTGCGGGGGCCTCCCTCGTCTGTTTGGAGCACACAGCCGCCCCCTCCGGGGGCCTCTGCAGACCTCACATCAGTTTCTGCTCTCAGAGCAGGAGTTCTCAGCCCCTCTGCACAGCAGAATTACCTGCAGACGCTGGCCCCAGTAGGACCGCTGTCTGGACCCCATTCCTAGGGAGCCCAGCTGTGGGGAAGGCGTCAGGGACTGGGACTGGAGTGAGGCAAGGGAGGCGCTCCCTCTCAGAATCCTGCAGACCCTACAGAGGCAGGTCCCGTCTTCATCTCAAAGTGCGATGTGTCGTTCCTCGTGGATTTTTAAATTAATTTTACTGTTTCAAAATAGCACGTTAAAATGTTATTCGTCTTGGTTACTGAGTTTGGGGCCCCCTCTTAAATTTTGCACCCCAGCTGAGCACCTCACTCTCTTCCTCTTAGTTCTGGCCCTGGAGCTAGCATTCCGGGGCCTGGGCCACAGGGGCGGGATCAGTGCTCGGAAGTCTCCTCAGATGCAGACCAGGTAGGTGCTCAGGCGAGGGTGGGCCTCGGGTCAGGGCAGTCCCGGTTCTGGGGACCTCCAGAGGAGCCCCAGCAGCGGCCTGACTTTCAGGGCTACCTCTGCTACCTGGGGGCACCCTCGGGATGGGCAGGATGACTCTATTGCCCCGCTCTGTGCTGGGAAACCTCCAGGGAGAAAAGCACAACCTCCGTGCACACTTCTTTTTCTGGAAAAGCCCTCCAAACAGTCCCCTGACACAGAGCCCTTCGGTGTTCTGGGGGAGTACATGAAATGCCTGCTCGTCGCTCGGATTGACTTGCTAACGCTCACTGCGGCTCACGCTGGTTTAGGGGCCTTTGAGACCCAGTGGAGCTGAGTGTCCTGTGATAACTAATTATCACTTCCTCCGTGCCAGGTGCCAGGCAGGCGCTTTGGGCAGATTCTCTCAGTGCCTTCTTGTTCCACCTCATGAGGCAGATACCGTGGTCACCTTCATTTCACAGGAGAGGAAACTGATGCCCAGAGGGGTGGAAGGACTTGCTGAAGGTCACATGGCTGGCAGAGGATAGGGCTAGAGGGTAGGCACTCTGTCACCCTGATCCCCCATCCCCCACCCCGAAGCACTCGGCTACTCCACCCGCAGAAGTCGTGGGGAAGCCAGAGTCTCAAGCTTGGCCTCCCACCTGCGGCCTCTGGGCCTCGGTTTCCTCACCTGAACAGAGGGGTTGGGCAGCCGCGTTGGCTGTTCTGCGCCTGGCATAAGGGATCCCATGACTGAACCATCGGGGCCCGTGTTCCCCGCAGTCAAACGTCCTGTCAGTGTTTGCTCTGAAAATGCCATGGAAGAGAGTGACCTGCAGGTCAGCGAGTCAGCCGTTAGGCTCTACATTCTGAGGGAAAGGCCAGCGATGGTATCCTGGGCCGGGGTCTTAGAATCCGCCCTGGTCACCTCCTTCAGGCCCTCCCGGACAGAGGATTCAGCAGCAACCGAAGGCAGAAGGAAAAGAGGGAGGGAAAGGCCGCCTGAGGTCCCCACCAGGTGTGGCAGGGACGGTAAAGGGAGCAGTTCAGCCAGCTGAGGTCCAGGGAAGCCTCTTACAGGGAAATCAGGGCCGGTCTAGAAAGCTCCGGTCCACTAACGGTCAGGCACAAGGAGCTTGGAGGTGCTGGGAGCCGAGTAGGTGGCCAAGAGGAAGCTGCAGCCCTTCCCCCAGGAGGTGCAGTGGGCGCCACGTCTTCCAGAGCCTGAGCGAGCCCCGGAAGCCGCAGTAGGGGCTGGGCTGCCACAGTGGCCGGCGATTCCTCCAAGGATGTCTCCAGTTCCTTGTGGCCAGTGCAAAGTCAGTAACAGGCCGGGGCCCTGTCCTTGACCCACTGCCTGGGCCGTGTGGTCTGTGTCTGTCCTTGTGTGTGTGTGTTGGCGGGGAGTGCAGCAGATGGGCAGCAGTGACCACTGGTGCCCCGCTGGGTGGACAGAAGAGGACCCTGAGCCTGCAGCGGTCCCCGCTGTGATGAAATCAAGGGGGTTTATCTGAGCCACCCCTCCCTGCCCCCAATGCCGGGGGTTCCCATCACACTCTCCACAGTGTGGCAGCACCCCCCTTTGATCACCTCTAATCACAGACACCCAATTCTCTCCCAACATCTCAGCATGCCGGTCGCTGGGTAATGTGCGAGATTCGAGAGAGAAGTGACTGGCCCTATGGAAAAGAACATGGTGACCACCTCGGGACACAGGCCCCATCGCTTTTGATCTGTAGCCTCCTGACCATAACAAGATCCCAGCCCCACTCCCCTCCCCTCTCCCTCCTTCCTGGCCCCCTCTTTCCAGAGCGTCTTGGTCCCCAATTACTGAGAGCTGCAGGAGGCATCCCAGGGAAGAAATTAGAGCTGCACATCAGCTATTCTATATTTACCACCTGATGGCTCAGGAGGATCCATCTTCTGCACAATTAAATGAAAAGAGTTTTAATATCGGTAGGCAAAGGACTGGAGCATCAATGGAGAATTAGGTTAGAGCCAGCAATTGAATTAGCACCGAGCTGCGAGTGCAATGAGGACTCGGACACAGGAGGGTCATCCTTCTCCTGGCCGCAGGCCCTCCGTCGGAGGGGGGCGGGGAGGACGGGCTCCTGGGACTGGCCCCACCCCCACCCCCGAGGACCAAAGGCCAGGAGGGGCAACCCGTCCCAGCATCCCCGACGCAGAGAAAGACCTTGGCCGAGCGTGGCAGAAACAGGCAGCTCCCCAAGCCAGTCCACTGCCACCCTCCCCGATGACGGTAAGACCTCTTTGGTGTCTCTATCATGCCCTCCTCTCTTCTAGCCAGCCCACTGCCTCTCCTCTCTCTTCCAATCCAACCTAGAAACACGCACAAACCAGCCTTCCCTGCACCAGCCTCCTCCCCTGGGTCCCCAAGGGACCGTTGTTGAGGGCGCAGCAAATCATCCTCCCTTTTTATTCTTTCCAATTTTTTCGCTGGGTTCTTTTCTTCAGATTTATTCACGTGAACTGCACGAATACACCCTAGCTTTGCTAGGCGTTGATTTGAGGGCAAACTCCTGTGTGGCCCAGGGAGAGATGGCCCGTGCACGCCACCTACGGTGTCTGTGGCCTCCCTCTGCCTTCACTGGGCGCCACGGCTGCCCTGACCAAGCCAGCCCAGAGTCGTGGCTGGAGATGAAGGTGAGTTCTTGCCATCAGCCTCTGCAGGTGGGCGTCATGTCTCCCATTCTACACAGAGCCCCAAGAGGCAGGCCATCCGGCCCTGCCTTGTGAAAACACGCCAGCCCCTGTCCCACCTCCAGAAGGAAAGACGCGACAGCTGGCTGCGTCTCTTCTGCTCACGGTTCTTTTCCCCCTGATGGCAGCGTCTTCCCTCCTCTGGGAGAAGTCCAAGTGTGCGGGCCCAATCTCACGGAAGACAGGAATCGGCTGGTGATTACCGGGGAACACCAGTCACCTTCCCCCAGACGCCCGAATCCAACGGCCCTGAGTGCGAGCTGGGAGTCCTGGGTCGCTGTCCTATTTGTGAGCCCACACAGGACTCCCTGCTGGGTCAGAGACGTAGTGCTTGGCTCTCAGGGCAAAGGCAGTAACCAGAGCTTCACGCCATCCTCCCGAGCCACCCGAGGCCCGCAAAGGCAGTGCGAGGGGCCCGCGTGGGTAGGCCCCCCGGTGGGTTGGCCTATAGGAGAGGCGCGCCGAGCTTGGGAAAACCCCCCTTTTCTAGCGACTGGAAGGAAGCCTGCTCTCTGCCCGGTGAGAGACGTCACCTCACGTCTCAAGGCCGCTCATGGCTACCACGACCCTGAGGACTGGCCCATGCGAAGAGTGGCCAGGGCCTTGCATTCTCGGCGTACCCAGGAGGGAGGTTCAGCGATGCCCAAGGCCCACAGCAAACTGTCTCTCTCCACAAGGAAAAGATATAAGGGAAAAGGCTGGCCTCGTCCTTGTCCTCACATGCTCCAGACGGCCGCGCCCATGGGTGCTGCCGTGGGCATGCCCGGCGGACGTCTCCTTGGGGTGTTGTCTTTTTATCACAGACACAACCTCGTGAATCAGGGCTGGGTCCCCCGGGTATCCCACGGGAAAAGCAAATAGCTAAAAAGAATTGTCATTAAATGTGGCCTGAGACAGACCACCCAAAGTTCTGGAGAAACAGCTAATACACTGAAAAGCCCGGACTGAGACTCGACTCGCATCCCTTCGTTAGTGTATCTCTCAGGATGCGGTCGGCCGAGCTGCAGTAACCACCCAAACCTCAGTAGTTTTCATATGGCCATCGCTAACTTTAGGTGGGCACTTTCCCATCTCTGACCTTCCACAGCCGGTGTCCTGACTGTCCCCAAAGAGTGAGCCCCACTGGCTGGGCTGGCGCCCCTGCCCCTGCCCTCAGCCTGGGGTCACTTCAGGAGGGCCGACTTCCCTGCGGGGCCCTGCAGAGGCTGTGCACAGAAGGCCAGAGGCTGCAGGCAGCATGAGGAGGGCCCTGTGAGCAGGCTGGGCAGGCACCAGGCCACCCTGGCCCTGGAAGTGACATTTGGGATTTGGGGGGAGGGAGAGACCTGTGAGACCTCTTGCGGGGCCCACTTGTCCTCCCTGGCCCCATCTCTGGCCGAATGAGCCTGGGCCCAGTCTCCCCCAGGGGGAGATGATGGCCAACAGATGTTCCAGACGTCCCGAAGGCTCCTCGGCCTCCGCGTTCAGAAGAAGGTCAAAAGGCAGGCTTGTCACTTCCTGGCTGAGGACCTGCAGCTAACCCCGGGCCGGTGGTTTACAGACTTTCCGTCGCTCTTCCGTTCTGAACATGCTTTCTGCTCTCTGTCTCTTCGTTGCCCTGATTGTCTGCCTTTCTGGTTATCAGCCTCACAGCCACACGAGGCTCTATAATGGGTAGAGGGGGGCTAAACCAGGGACTGTTCAAGTCTTGCTTCGGTCTGAAATTCATGTTTGTTTTCATTTGTTTACTTCCCTGTGCCCGGAACTGTACCTCGTACACAGTAGAACACGTGTTCAATAAATATTTTTGGGAAAATGAATGACAAGGATGAGCAAACCTGGTCTTGGGCCCCTTGGACTAGAGAAATAAGGCTCAGAGGACAGAAGTCCCCTCTGTAAATGTGGAGAGACAAGAAACATGGGGGTGAGGGGCAGGGAGTCCTCAGGAGCACCGGCTGGGAAGGCAGGGAACTTGAACTCTAAGGCCCTGGTTAGAACAGAGAAGCAGAGAGACCAGGAGAAAACACAGATTGGTAGTGAGTCCCCTGTCACTGGAGGCATGCAAGATTAGCTAGAGACCAAGAGTCCAGGATGCTACCCGGAGGCAGCACACCAGAGGCCCTGAATGAGCAGATATTCTCAGACTCAGTGGTGACGCAGAACTCTACCTCCAGACCCGGCTCCGCCTCGGGCCGCCTCCTGCCTTCCTTGGGCCTGTTTCCTCCTCTACAGTATGTCAGGAAGAAGAAGGACCTTGAATTTCATAACAGCCCCTCTGGCCCTGAAGATCAGTATTCTTGAGACTTGGGAGAGTCTGCCCCAAAAGGGTAGGCCATGGTCCCCCCAAAGGGGCTCTCCAGAGGGAAGAGGGGAGGGACTGGGGCGTACAAAGAGCTCAGTGAGAACTGGCTTTGCCCTGACTCCCACGGCTCCAGTCAGCCCCAAAAGGCCCTCAGCCCTGAGTGCAGTGGCCCCAAGGGTGCTGGAGGAGAAAACGAAGGCTTAGCAGGGTCAGGGGCCATGCATGCTTCGGGACAGGCCACAGGCAGGGCCTCCGAAGAACATATCTGGCGGCAGAAGGGACCAGGGTCCCAGCCTCTGCCCAAACTCTGATTCTCTGTGGCCACGGGCAAGTTACTCTCCCCTCTGAGTCCCAACATGCAAATTCATCGAGGCCACGTCTGGACTGGGCTGAGGTGGGGCAGGAAGGAGGCGAGGTGAAGCAGACAGGGTTGCCGTCTTGGAGAATGAGACTGAAATTTGGGAAAGGAGGTGTAAGGAACACACGAGAAAATCCGTAACTGCGTTTACTCATCTCTGCCCTGACTCCCTGCCCTTTGTGGGAGTGAGAGAATAAACGCCTGCCTGTGCGTGTCACCTCTCCGCCCTGGAGGAGGTAGTCTGTGCACACCCCATGCCCCACCGCTTCTCTCCGGTCCCCAAGTCCCTTGGTCCTTCTCAGGCCTCCAGCTGAGCATCTCATTTGATTGGCAAGTTGACCCAGGAGCTTGGCATCACCGTGAGAAACAAGCTCCAAGGACTTAAGTGACCCATGCAAGCTACTCTCTCTGGCTGGGGCTCTCTTTCTTGCCCCTGGCCCTGGTTCTTCCCTGTCACACTCATGTCATTGCTGCCTATTCCTTGGTCGGCCACCCTGCCAGGCCGTGAGGTCCAGGCAGGGTGGTGTCTCTGCTTCACGTGTGTATTTATAGTCCCTAGCACGGGGCCTGGCACCCATGAAGGTGATGGTGGGGCCAGGCCAGAAGTCAGGGTGCGTCCCACCCAAAGAGAGGCCTAGCGCCACGTGGGAACGTCAAAGAAAGATTTCTTTGGACGACTTTGGTTTCAAATAGTTTGATATGGAAGCATCAGGGAAGTCCTGGGAGAAATCTGGGAGAAATCAGAATTCTGGGCCTTTTTACAGGTATTTCAGTTCTATTTGGGTTCATTTCCGCAAACGTCTTTCTAATGCCTGCTCCGTGGTCGGGTCTGCTGAACAAACAAAACAAAAATCCCTCCCTCGCTCACGTCCTGATGGAGAAGAGACACATGATAAAGAAGCTGGATATGCAAGTTGTCGGTGCCGTAAAGAAGAGAACAAAGCGAGGAAGTGGCGCACGACGCGTCATGGTATTCCAAGGGTGATGAAGAGTCCACTCTGGTCGGGGGACCTTGCCGAGGTGAAGGAGTGAGCCACGTGGGTCTCTGAGGGCTGACTGCTCTAGGCAGAGGAAAGTGTGCAAAGTCCCTGGGGCAGGAACAGCAAGGAGACCGGTGTGGCTGGAGCCAGGGAGCGAAGGAAAGGAGGTGAGTCCAGTGCGGTGGGACAGGTGGGCCTTCATAGCCCTGTGTAGGCCACTTGTAAGGCCTTTAACACTTACTTTGAAGAAAACGGGGAGTAACTGGAGAGTTTAACAAAAAATAAGGTTTATTTTGAATGATAGTGTTTTTGGGGGGTGAGAGAGGAACTGCCTCTAGCCTTGGCATGAACCCAGATGCAGCTAACTCAGTGCCCACTCTGGTAGCCCATGCCTCTGAGAAGACAGGCTGGGAGCAGAAGGGACCTGCTAGCTTTGAGGGTCAAGCCCCAGGAGGGGCGGGGGTATGGACCGGGACAGAGGAAGGAAGCCGGAGGCCCACCAGGCAGCCTTGCTGGGCTCTGAGCATCTCTGTGAAGGAATGTGGGGTGTACGCACCCCCCGGGTCGCTAGTTTTGGATTGCACAGGGAGAAGGGAGAAAGAAAAGCCTGTCTGGGCAGCAGTGCCACCCAAGGATGGCTCAATAGTCTCGGCTGGAGTCCGGCCCAGGTTCTTCTCCATCAGGTCCCCCTCCCCCATGCTCTCAGCCTCCCCAGTCACCCTGCCCCAGGGTCTCAGAAGCTGCTCCCAGTGAGACCCGCAGAATCCAGCAGGCCCTCGGGGGAGGGGGCTTCAGAGGAATTGGCAGGAGCCACCCTTTGGGGTACAAAAGAGAAGAGGAGACCTTGGAGGTGGGGCAGGAGGGTCAGAGATCGTCAGGACCTTGCCATCATCCACCCAGACCCAGGTTAGGACCCGCCATGATGTGTATGAACCGCAGGACTTGGAGCAAGCAGATGAAGCTCCCTGGGCCTCAGTTCAGTCTCCTGTGGAAGGTCCCCACCTAGTAGGGCCACTGCCAGGATCAAAGCGAAGCACGGGATGACCTAGCCCCATGCTTGCCACTTCGTAGGTGGGTGCACGACAAGTGCAAGAGGCTTCCCTCTTCTCCCTGCGGCCTCTCCACCCCGTCCCCGCCCTTGTCCTCCCCAGAAGGCCCGGCTCTCAGCACAGCCCCCTCCCGAGGCTCTTCCGGGGGCTCGGCTCTGTAAACAGGCCTTGTGGCAGCGGCAGCAGCCTTAATTTGAGTGCTGGGCTGGGTAATTTCCCGTGATTACAGGCTCTGTCAGCGCACCAAGCTCTGCAGCTGCTAGGGAGCCAGCAGGCCTCGTCAGGGCAGGGCAGGAGCACATGCTCACACACGTGCCGTCGCACACGGGGGTACAACGCTCGTGTGCACACACCCACGCGCGCTCACACTGTTCTTCCAGGCCCAGAACCCAGAGGACCTCAGCCAGGCTGCAGACGCAGTGGGTGTGCTCAGGCCGATTCCCACAGGCAGGGTTTCAAACAGCACACGTGCTCACGCACGCGCACGACCTTCCCTGCGACGGATGACAGCTGTGGCAGTGAGGAGAGGAGGACAGGGAGAGGGAAGATTCAGGACAAAGACTCTCACTGAAACTCTCCTTCCAGAATCTTCCTTCTCTCCCCTGTCTGTGGCGCCCCAGGAGAAAGAGACGGCTCGTCGTTTCTGCTTTAAGACCGTCTAAGGGCTCCGTAAGTGTGAGCACGTACGCGTGTGCGGGCGTGTAAGTGCGTGCATGCGGGTGGGCGTGAGTGCATGAGCGTGTGAGTGTGAGGCAGGCCAGCCAGTTGACAGGTGTTTATGAGACAGCTACTGTGAATCTCGACCTTGGCCCTGGGGTCGGCAGCGGCTAAGGCAAAAGGAGGCCTGACAACAGCCATGAACGCGTATGACATGCAGAATTCACGCTCGTGAGCTGGCCTGCGAGCTAACATCCATGTGTGCCCGAGAGGGAGTAACTCAGGTGCTCTCGGTCATGCTTGGACGTGAACAAAGTGGTAAAGCATCCGAGCGGCCCGAGCGCATGTTCTCAGCTGAGGTCCAACGAGGCGACACTCTGCTTTCGGCTTTTACACTGTGAACTAGGGACCGCTCCACGGTCTGTTCAGGCCCAGGTTTTTCACGTTTGTGCTTTTCGTGGCCAATTTTGCTGCTTCGAGGAGGCCCCACGTGAAGTGCAGAAGTGCTGTCTAGTGTTCTCAAGTGCAGGAAGGCTGCGCCATGCCCTGCTGAGCAAATACGTGTGTCCCGGGGGGCACGGCAAAAACTCTACAGTGTGCTGCGTTGTCAGCGCTTTTGGACGTTGGGCTATGTGCTTTCCCACCGCATCATGTCTACAAAACACCCATCTATATCTCCTGCTTCTGGTGAGAGGAAGAGGAGGCAGCGACTTGAGATGAAACTCGAGATAACGGCCCGACTGCAGGCTAACGGGAGCGCGCCGAGCCCGTCTGCGGCAGGCGAGGCTGGGCCGTGCTGTGCGCTGGTAGGCCGGATGCAGAAAATGCATTTTCAGCGTTTGATGGGTTTACCCCGGCATAACCTCATCGTAAGTCGAGGAGCATCTGTGTATTAAACAAGGTCACAGGCTGATCAGTTGACAACATCGTTGTCAGGACCCTCGCACCGTATGTGCTAACTCAGGACCCACGGCGACTTTACGGATCAATAACAGGAATAATGAGGCTCGGCTGTGACTACCACTAAGTGCCGTGATGAAATAAAACAAGGAAATGCCCTTTTCACGGAGGTTCGGGAATGATCCTGGGATCCGGCAGAAACTGCTGGGCAAGTGGCTTAACATTCACGGACCTGGGCCCAGCGGGAGAAGCCGGCCTGCGGCCTCCTGGCGACGGTGCCCGGACCCGGACGCAGAGCCGTCAGGGAAGGGGCTGGACCAGGCGCGCCCTGCATGAAGCTCTCCCCAGACCGGCTGCTGTGAGGGCGAGACGCCCTCGGAGGGAGTTTCCCAGGGCCCTGCTCAGCTACCCGGCCCCATCCTCCAGGCCACTTCCTGTGCTCGGTCAGCACTGAGTGAAACCCCGAGAAACCTCTGCACACGCACAGATGTTCTCCTTTTAAAAGATCTAATTCGATCCAACAGGCTCTGGGCCTCCCCGCCGACACGTCAGCGGCGCCTCCTCCACCCACGTCTTTCCTTTCTTCCAACACTGCTCACCCTCTCGAGCCCAGCACCCCACTGCCTCTGCCAGGGGACTTCTCTGCCCCACTGTGGACCCCTGACGTTCGAACCCCCACAGCCCTGCAAGCCTGAGTCCCACAGCCTCTGTTGTCAGCATGCGCACCGCCCCCGAGAGCCGGGCTCGGGTCTCCTGATCTTCCCTTCCACTTGGTGAGATCCTCTGGGCCCAGCCCTAGTGGGAGGGGGGCATATCAGAAGACTAAGGCTGCGGCCAAGGTCGAAGTCAAGATTGCTGCAGGGCCTGGGTTGAGGACTTTGTCTGTGCTCCATTAGGCCTCCAGTCGGGTCCAAGTTCGGGCTGAAGAAGGGGCTGTGGGTGGGGACAGGGCCCCGCCTAGCTCGGGGTGAAGGCCAGGACTAAGCGTCATGTTGGCCTGTGCTGAATCAGCCGGGGATGGAGGCAAGTTGGCTCCTGAGCCGACTGGGCCGAGAGGCCGTGGGGGCTGGTCCTGGGCTGTTTGCCTCCCACCCAACTCTACACCCTCTGGATGCCCGGGAGGGAACCTGCCTGGCAGAGAACTGTCCAGTGAGGGGCCAGAGCCGCTGTGTGCCAGAGCCAGGCCTGGTTGAAACGTGGGCCGCATGGGCGCCATGGCGATGCCACCACCGCCGGCCTTTCCTGTCCAGTCACCATGGACAGGAAAGTGAGGCTGCGGCTGCTTCTGCAGCACCTCCGAGGCAGAGAACAACCTGCCCCCCAACCCCACGTCCTCCGCCCGCTGGTGTGACCCGCTCCGGGAGACACCCGCAGGGAGGGTTTGTGAACTCCGGTGATGTGTCCCCGCTTCCATCCCCAGGAACAGCGCCCCGACACACGCACACTCACGCACGCACACACATGCACACACATGCACACACTCACATGTGCACACACAGCCCTGTCTCTGGATGGGATGCTTGGGTTAGGGGGACCTTGCAGGTCTTGTGGGGAGTGTGGGGAGGAAAGAAAGAGACGTAGTTGTGGGGGATGGGCAGAGGGAGCTAGGGGAGAACTCGGACAGATGCGGATAGCTGGCCATCTGGACGCACGTGAAAGGCTCCAGCCACCTCCGGCCAACCCCAGGACCCAGATGTCCGGCATCACAGAGACAGGCCAGCTGCCTGATGGGCCATTCTGTCACTTCCCGTGAGGGAAAGAAAGGAACAGAGACAGAAACAGAGAGACAGGGCCAGAGAGAGACAGAGAGACAGAGAGAGAGATGCAGACCCTGAGAGAGGAAGAGGACCCAGGGCAGGACCGCGCCAGAGGAGACGCTCCCACACGAGACTTGCACAGGAGAGGCAGAGCAGACCGCCCCCAAAAAAGAAAAAATCCCCAGCAGCTGCAGCCTGCGGCTTCCTGCCGGTTCCCAAAGGCTGGCTCCACCTCCGAAGGCAGCTCCTGGTGGTCCCAGGCCCGGGGCCCTGGCAGCCCCAACGTCTGGAGGGCGAGGTCAACACTGGACCACGGGGCTGGACACTCCAGGGTTCCAGGACAGGGGCAGGTCCCAGGGTCCTTTCATGGCCCTGCCACCTGCCCCCCCCCCTCAGGCTTCTCCACCCACAGCCCGCCCTGTCCTGCTCACTCAGCGTCGCCCACCCTGCCTGAGCCCCGTCTCTGCCATCGCCAGCCTTGGGCAGGCTTGTCTTTATCCCTGGGGACTCCGGCTCCAAGTCCCCCTTTCCCGTCAGCAGCAGCCTCCATGCTGGGTGACCCCCACGCCCAGACCAATGACCACCTGCCTACTGGATGGGACCATTCAGTCCCTTCTCGTCCTTCTCCCCAAGGCCACTCTCCCGGGCACATGGCAGCCACTCCCCCTGCTCCGGCACAGAGCCTCTGCCATGGCCACAGAGCACACCTGCAGTGACACCCGTCCCCTCGGACGGCACTCGCCTACCCCCCCGGGTCTCAACACCCCCACCCAGACGGCTGACACCGCCATGGCTGACCACCTCCGTGCGCACGCCCTCCGCCAGGGCAGGTGCTGCCGCACCCAGTTCATGCCCCAGGTCGGAGCTGGGTCATGAGCACGGCCTGACCGTTCCCCGCGTTTCCAGCCACTTTGCTCCGCTCACCCCCTGCACTGCTATCCCCACCCCTCCTTGTTTCCCTCCAGACGCCCACCCGCTTCCCACTGGCACCCACCCTGGCAGAGCGGGCCCTGCGTCCATGGTGAATGGGGAGCCAGCGGCCGGCCTCCTGCACCCGCCTGCCCCGAGGCCCGCACGCCCACCGCCCGCCAGGCAGAGGCCCCCTCCCAGGTCCAGGTGCTCCCACGTGGGTTCTGGACCCACTTCTGCACTTCCTCTCGGGGACCTTGACCCATGACTCACCCTCCCGTCATCCTTCAGTGCCTCCCACATCCCTCTCATCAGCCTTATCCGGGCTTTCCTCCTCCAACAAAACTAAACAAAGGACTGCGGCTTGGACCACACGTTCCGCTCCCGACACCCTCCCAGACAAGCCGCAGCAAAGGGTGTGTCTACACGGCCTGCCTCCGCTCTCTCAGGGCCACCTCACTTGGAGCACCCTCTCACCAGGCTTCTGGGTCCATCTTCTGCCCCAGCTGCTCTTGCCTGGGCCTCGGCTGACAAATCCGGGGCCACGTCGCAAGCCTCGTCTTCAAAGGCTGCGCAGCTAGACTCACACCATCCACTGATCCCTCCCCCTCGTCCCTCCCTTTGGCCCCCACAGGTCCCCATTTATCTGGATTTCCTCCCACTTTTCTGGGGGCTCTGGCTCAGCCTCCTCTATCGGACTCGCCGCCCGCCCACCCGCATCTCGGGTGGCCCTCCACTTTTCTCACTACGATCCAGCCACAGCATCTCATTTCCAGCCCCCGCCACCCCACACCACACTCCTTCCCACCACAGGGCCTTTGTACATGCTGCTTCTTCCTCTACCTGGGGTTTTTCCCTTCACCTGGCCCGCTCCCATGCACGGTCCTAATCCCAGCTCAGACGCCACTCCCTCCAGGAAGCCTTTTATTCTTTTATACCCGCAGACTGGATATGGTCCTCCAGACATGCATTCTGCTGGTGCCCCATTCCTCCTTGGTGCGCCCAGCGCCACTTTTACGCAGTTGTCTGAGTGGCACGGTTGTCTCCCGGCACTGGACACCTGTCATGCTTGTGGCCAGCCGGCATGTTCTGAATGCTCTTCCTATGTCTGAGGGCCTTGCCCCGGGATGCAGGCCTCTCCCAAGTAGGCGTCAGAACTGGCTCTCCCAGGCCCCGTGCAGCCAGTGGGCAGGGTCAGGACCAAGGCCATGCCCCCAGCGGTGGCCCTGCGGGACTTAAGTTTGGAGGAGAGCAGCAAGAGGAAGCCGGTGCCGGGTGGAATTGTGGGGCAAGCACGGCATTGAAGGAGTTTGGCTCTCCAGGGTGGCCATGTGCTGTCCTGTGCCCAGTGTTGCTGGTGTGAGCAGCCGTGTAGAGTGGGGCCTTCGCCGGTGGCCTTTTGGTATGGGGTAGGCACTGCTCCTGGGGGCATCCTGGAGACGGGCGAGCCCCCGAAAATGCTGGAACGCGCAGTGCTCCTCCTGCACAGCCCAGAACAAGGGTTCCCGTCGTCCTCAGCGGGAAGCCCTGACTCACGTCCTTCCTCACCTGACCTTTAGCCTCTGGGGCGAGAACATTCTGGGATTACTGGCAGCTGGGCTAGGCTCGAGCAAATACCAAGTGAATGGTCAGGTGGCCCGGCAGAGCCCAGAGCCCTGGCAGGGCCCAGGTCATGCCCCCCATCCCGTCCTGCCAGACCCTTCTGCAAAGCTCACTCCCCACGCCGAGATCAGTCACGCCTGCTTCTGCCCAGCAGACGGTTCTAGACTTTACACAACCAGCCCAAGTACCCGCTTCCAGGAAGTCTTCTCGGACTGCTCCTGCCCTCACTCACTCACTCACACCCTCAGCTCAGAGAGTCCGAGCCCCGTGTGCCTGTTCTTACTCACATCCAGGTTCTGGCTCATCCCTGGGGGCTCCCCGGGCATGGCGACTGGGCCCCTCACTTTTACTCTTGCCACCTCCTCCCCACAGTGCAGAGGAGCCCAGGCCGGCCCCAACAGGAGGAGGTTTCACCCCTCCCTTTAGGATGCCCCTGGAAGAAGACGCTGCAGGGCATGGTGGGAAATTCTGCTTTCCTTCCCCAGAGCCAGGGCCAGGGAGTCCTGCGTGTGCTCTGAACCCTGAGCAGAGGCCAATGGACACCCATCTCGTGTCCTTCGGCTCTCACTCTTCTTATCCACGTCTTCCTCCTCAAGACTGGGGCCTGGGGGCATTGGGAGTGTCTTATTCCCCCCCCTCCAGGATACTTCTGCCCCACATCCCACCCCACCCCACCCCATCCTGCCCCACCCCGTGCTGGCTCTCTGTGTCCCGGGCCTGACCCTGGGAGTCCTGCTGTCCTGTGTCCACCTCCAGGGCCGGGGCCTCGTCCAGGGAGCACGGTCAGCCCGGCCGGGGTTCTCGGCCGCAGCTGTTCTGCCACCTGGTGGCTACGGGGAGCATCATGCTTCTCAATGTCCCCATCTTCTGCGTCTTGGTGTCCCTTCTGAAGAGCCCCCAGAAGTCACCTAAGGACCGGCTCCTTCCTGCTGCAGATGGGGATGCTGACTCCCGAAGAAGGGGAGGCTTTTCCAGCCAAGGAGTCGTCGTCCCAGAACCCTCCCCGTAGCCTCAGTCCAGGGATCCCCTTCATGGAGGAGACTAGAAAAGTGGCAGGGGTTTGAGGCTCCGTTCAACTGGAAGGGAGCAAGTTCCCTGCTTCCAGCCATGACGGAAGCCTCCGGGGACAGGATGGACAAGTCGCCGAGGGAATCCCTGCCTGCCAAGGCCGGTCAAACTCCGGGAGGCCGCCCTGTCGGGCTGACAAAGGCCTGACTAACTAACGACGGTAGCGCGTGGAGAAACCAGCACTCACAGCTGGTGCGAGCGCGCACCCGGCCCACTTACCCCACAGGCGATTTGCCAACAGGAATGAAAAGACGGGCCGGGTGCGTGGCATCGACTCGGAAACCCCAGGTCTAGGAGTTTGCTCCGAAGGTTTCGCCTCCTCGAGATGGCCGCGAAGAAGTGTCACCTCTTTACAAACAAAGCAGGGGCGACCTTCGCCAGGAGGTTTGTCGAAAGGTTATCGGCCACATAAAGAAGGTTGGGCTTTACGAACCGCGGAGCAGAGCGAAAGGTTGGCGCGTGTTCTGCAGCCACCGCCGTTCACCCTTTTTCACGACGGTCTTGTTGGGACGTCGTTCGCCGGTCACAGATTTCAGCCGTTCAGCGCGTACGGGTCCCTGGTTTTCAGGATATTCCTGGCGTGTGCAGCCATCACCTCCTACTAACTTCAGCACGTTCCGTGCCCTTGAAAGCGACCCCAGAGCTGTCAGCAGTCAGTGCAGGGTTTTATACAGACAAGTGTTTCCCGTTCTCTCGCCTGCGTACCTAGGACTGGACTTGCTGGGCCACATGGTAGCCCAATGCTGGACTTTCTGAGGAAGTGCCAGGCTTTTTGCCAAGGCAACTGCAGCATTTTACAGCCCCGCCGGCCGTGTACGAGGGCTCCCACTTCTCTACATCCTCATCAATAGTTATTATGTCTGTTTTTCATTTTAGCCATCCTACTGGGTATGGAACAGTATCTCATTTTGGTTTTAATTTGCATTTTCCCAATGACTGATGATATCGAGCATCTCTTCACGGGCTTATTGGCCATTTTTATATCGTGGATGCTCATTGTAAGCGTAAGTAATAGGATACGAATGTATAATGTAATATGATCTCAAGATATTTCAAAAATACAGAGACAAATACTTTCAGAGAACAGAAAACTCTCACTGGTGATGGTCCTTGGGTAATGGGATTATGGCTGGTTTTTGTTTTCTGTTTTCATTCCTTCTCGATCTCCCAAATGCCCTGCAATGAGAATGAATTACTTATATGATCTGAGACTAAAGAAAGGATACACGATAGAGTTTTTAGACTGGGGTCACACCTTGACGTTCATCTGACGGGGAAGGAAGGATGGACCATGACGATAGGTTGCCACAGGGGCCCTCACGTGGGTGGAGGACAGCAGGCAGCAGGCTGGGCACGCAAGAAAGCCCACTCCCGAGAGGACATGAGAGAAAGACCTAGTGTGGAGGGATCTCCACCCTAGAGAAAAGTAGGAAAAGGGACCCAAGCAATTTCCAAAAAAAAAACAAACCCAAAAGGCTAACAGGCACAAGAAGAAGAGATTCTCACTCACTAGTTAGCCAAAAAAAAAAAAAAAATGCAAATTCAGACAACTGAGATGTCACTTTACACCCATCTGACTTGCAAACATTAAGAAACTGGGTAACGCCAAGTGCCGGGGGAGCTGCTGGTGGGCGTGCGGCTTCGCAGGCATTCTGGAGTGCAATCTGGCACGGCCTCGCCCCGTGCAGAAAAGGCACCGCCGATGACAGGCGCTTCTTCCCCCTGGGCGCGTGTTTCAGAGAGGGGCTCACTTGCAGGTCCGCGAGAGGACCGGCATGCGAGCGCGTTCGCTTGGAGAGAGGGAGACAGGACAGGTCGCTCGTGGGTGCTGACGCCATGTGGGACTATGCAGCTTCCGAAACAGGGGACCAGATGAGCGCACTGCACCTCGGGGGATCTCCTCAAAGCATCGTGCCAAGAGAGGGGAAGGCGTTAGAGGCGGGAAGCGAAGCACATAACTGACAGCATTTATGTAAATTACAAAACACTCCCTGATCTTGCAAAACACACACACACACACAGAGAAACACAAATATCCACATTAAACACAGTGGAATGTGTCCCCGTGGGAGGAGGGGTATGGGGGTAGAGGTGGAGACAAAAGAAAACAGTGTCTAAAATCAATCAAACGAGGAGAGCCCTGCGCAGACAAATGATGGGGGCATCACGTGATCCGAGGGATGATACACTCTGCACCGGAGGCGCAAATACGGGCGGCGGGTCCCTCTCCCGGAGAGGCACGTGTCGTCACTCGCACGGGTATCTATCCTTCTGCAAGTTTATTAGCTCCTCTGACCTCGGGCTATGGCCCAGATGCTAGGAGGAGGCACATGAGGGACAGAGACAGAGGTCAGGGAAGTCAGAATTAGACACGCCGGGACCTAAGGGAAAAGAGCCGGGGACAGGACAGCGAAGGAGGGCTTCCCCGGCCCAGGGCTGGGCAGCTGCTCGGGTTGGGGTATGAATGAGGGCTCCCCGGGGGGCACTGGCCCCACTCCCCTGGAGGGTGGTGGCACCGTCGCTGCCCCAGTTCAGGAGTGGACTCCAGTCGCGTGACGTGGCCAGCCTAGCACACCGATGTCGGCGCCTTCGCCCTTGAGCGGGAAGGCCCCATCCACTTGACATGGGTCCTCCGGGCTGGCAGGAGCTCGGGGTCATGGCCGTGCCATCGCCGTGAGATCTCGGTCCTTACCTTCAGGGACAAGGAGGGGAGATGTTAGAAAAGGTCCCACGGCCACTTCTCCACCCACCCCCAGTGGACTAGGAGCGTAGGGAGAGGGCGCAGGAGAAACGGAGACGGGATCCTGGGCCAGGAGGAGCCCTAGGTGGCTTGGCCGCTGCTGAGAACGGCCTCTGGAGGGTCCCACTTCCTCCTCCCTGTGCGTCCCGTTCCCTTTAGCTCCTTGCTCTGTGTCTCTTAGCTCTGCCTTTGTCTGGGCCCAGTTGAAGACAAGCAGGGGTACTTTCTTGAGTGTCTGGCCTCGCTGAGTAGCTTAGACCATGCCCCGCCCTGGGGTTCGGCCCTGCCACTGCCCACTGAGCTGAACTGTGGCCCCTGGAAACCTGCCCAGGGGACACGCAGTTGAGTGGACTGAGATAACTGGCAGGCGAGCAGCAGCTTGGGAGGGTTGGGGTGGGGTGGGGGGAGTCTGCATCTTCACATCTCCAAGGGGCTGTCGGGAGCAGAGGGAGCGGAGAGGCCGTGACCTGCAGACAGAGCTGAAGTTGGGCTGTGGCGAAAGACGGAAGGAGACGGATTTCTGTTCAACGTGAAGGCGAGCTATCTGACAACAGGAAGAGTTATTCCCAGGTAGTCAGCTCCCCGTCACCTGAAGTATGCAACTACCTGGTCCCCCACACGGCTTCCTGGGACAGAGCCTTTGCCAACTCCGTGGGACCCCCTTTCCCAGGCCCCTGCTGCCTCCAACAAGCTGTTCCTTGCCGCTCCCGGCATCCCCGGGGCCCACCGGCCACTGGTCCTGTGTCTGCACCCAAACACCAGATGAGGCTGTGCGAGACTCGGGGAGGCCCATGTGGGAATGAAGAGTGTCACTGGGGAAGGAGCCAGTCAGACAGGGAGGGGGCAGATGAGGAGGGAGCGGCGATCCGCGCTGGGGCACAGGCACAGCACCCAGGTCTCCGGCGGGA
Source organism: Cynopterus sphinx (assembly GCA_030015415.1). NCBI lineage: Eukaryota > Metazoa > Chordata > Mammalia > Chiroptera > Pteropodidae > Cynopterus > Cynopterus sphinx. Next base: position 7,590,492 of record CM057391.1, read on the forward strand.
CGCAGAGCCCACAGCTCTGCACCCAGCGCAGGGCCTGGCTGACCGGGGCGCCGAGTTAAATCCTCCCGCTGTCCCCTGGGATGTCTCCATCGGCTCCTCTCTGCTCTGTCCGCACTTCTGCGTGTGCATCGGCTCCATCTATCCCATCCATTCTGCACATGTCCCCCTCTGTTCTTGTTGTGTGTTTCTCTCTCCCAAGCCCTCTCTCTCTCTCAGTGCCCCTGGCCCTGCTCTCCATCGTCCTCCCTGTTTCTGCATTCGACTCTTTTTTCCTACATCTCTATATGCCTGTGGCTGACTTCCTTGGTTCCCCTGTCTCTCCCAGAGCTGGTTTATTTCCTTTGTGACTCTCCCTTTTGTTCAATTACAGGAAAACAAAATGGAAGGATCCCTTTGCCCGTGCTTGGATCCCTCTTTCGCCCATGCTTGGATCCCTCTCCTGATCCCAAAAGGCTTCCTCCACCCCCTACTGCATGGACAGTAAACTTGGCCCCACCTAGAGAAGGGACAGATAAAAGGTGTTTACGGGAAGCATTTAGGCTTGACTTGATGCGGAGACTCAGGGCAGACTCCCACAAAGGATCGCGGGAGTCAAGGTTTGGCCTGAGCTGAGATTTATGGGGCCCAGGCAGTAGAGAGGCGGCCTTAGGCCTGGTGGGAGTGAGGGCTAGCGAATAAGGCTAGCCTGGAGAGTCACATACCTCTTGGTTGAGGAAGCAATACAGGACAGCAACGATGAAGCCCTGTGCGGCCAAAGAGAAAGGACCCCATTAGAATGCCTTGGCCTGGCCTCCAGGTGTCAGCATCCACACGCTACCTTTTTCCCCATCCATCCCTCAGACTATGGCGTGAGCCACGTCTTTGAGAAAAAGGGCAGATAAGATGCGTTCATCACCTACTATGTGCCAGGGACATTGTCTCGTGAAATCGTCACAGCAAGCCTGCTGCGTCTGTAATGTTGGCCCCATTTCCCCGATTTTCTTTATTTGTGCATCCCCCGGTACTGAGCATGGAGCCTGGCATGTAATAGGTGCTGAGTAAATGTTGAATAGATTGGATGGATGGATGGATGGGTGGATGGATGGATGGATGGATGGATGGATGGATGGATTGATGGATGGAGAGAGAGGTAGCTGAATGAATAGGGAGGTAGATGGATGGAAGGTGGACAGATAAATGGACGGGTGAATAAACAGGTGAGTGGCAGGCAGGAAGAATAACCAGCCTAGCAGCCCTTCCCCTATCGTGAAGTCGGCCGAGCTTTGGGGCAGCGGTCCCTGCCTCCGGCCCAAGGACTCAGGGAAGGGGTGCCTGTGGGGGCCCTCACCTGAAAGGACCCCAGCCCCAACTCCAGGGGGATGCGGACGCCCAGGCCAGCGCTGTCAGGCAGGAAGTTGAAGATGATGTAGTGAACCCCAAACAGCGGGATTAGGAGAAGGGTTGACTTGGAGAGACGCCTGCAGGAGAGGAGAAACCCCAGGCTCCCAAGTCTGGAGTTTGAAATTCCCACCTGCCCCTTATGGACTTTCACTCCGCACCAGCTCTGCACACCAGCCCTTCTGGGGAGCTCCATTCTCCCCACCCCCCTGGGCTCTTTCCTCTGGGCCCCTGGATCCTGCTCTTTCCTGTGCCAGATGCTCTTGTCTCTTTATTCCAGTCAAAGCCTGTGCATCTTTCAAAGTCGAGTTCAAAGACCACGTCCTCTGAGAAGTCTTCTCTGACCATACCCTACCCCCACCACATCTAGAAAGAATCTCCTTCCACAGCCTCCCATAGGAAGTGATCCCAGCACGCATCGGCCTGTTTCCACAGCCTCCTATAGGAAATGATCCCAGCACGCATCGGCCTGTTTGGCTTGGTGACTGGCTACGAGGAGGCATCCTCCTTCCCACACCGTGATGTCCTGGAGGGCAGGGACCACATCTATTTCCCTCCGGGGACATGGCGAGGAGCACGGGCCAGGATCATGAATGCCTGATCATGAACGCGACAGAACCACACTGGCTCCTGCTTCAGGGATGCCCCAGCGTCCCCCAGCGCACGAGAGCACGTTACCAGTACTGAGACTGGACGTGGAGGCTGCCCTGAGCTGGCTCCAGTTTCCTCAGCAGGATGCGGATGATGTTGAGGAAAAGCCCAAAGTTCACCTGGAAATAGAGGCGCAGGAAGGTGGACGGCAAAGGTCAGGGGGTGGCCCTGGTGGCACAGGGCGGGGTCTCTTTGGGAATTAAAAATCCCACATCCTTGAGACACAGGCTGTGTGGGTGGATGGGTGCACAGATCCTTGCCCTAGAGCTTGTAGCCTGAGGACTGGGAGGCTTCAGAGAGCAGAGGCTCAGAGGGCCCCTCCCTCTCCAGCCCTTGCATTGAAGTCCAAGGGTAGGGGGTCAGGCCTAGTCACCCTGCCTCCGGCACCTCCCGGCGCCTTCTCTGGCACAAAGCAGGTGCCTTCACTTTGCACAACTGCTAAGTGAGGAAAACGGGGACGTTCACCAAGGCCACGAAACCGATCCTGGCTGCCCAGTGTCCTCCTGGGAGCAGGTGGTGGGCTCCAGAGGCTGCAATCCTCTCCCCTTCATCCCTCCGCCCCACCCCTCCCAGCACCTCACTGCAGCCAGGCACCGGAGTCATCCAAACTCTGGGCTGGAAGGGGCCTGCGTGCTGATCGACGCGGCCTCCCGATTTTATCTGTGGGGTATCGAGGTCCAGAGCGGGCCTCACGGGGGCGTATCCGTGGCAGGACCACGCTGGAGCTCAGCCGTCCTGAATCCTAGCCTGGGGTCAGTTTTCCTGCAGGGTTGGGCCCCTCGGTGGACCCAGGGGGGCTGGTGGAGGAAAGCAGAGGACACGGGCCCCAGGGACTGACCCCAACAGAGAGGACGATGGGCCCTTTGATGATCCACCAGTAGGGGGAGCCGTCGTCCAGGTCCCAGCACCTGGGGAGAGGACAGGCCAGGCCCAGGCTGGGGTCAGGGGTGCGGTGGCTGGAACCCGGGCGCCTCCCTCATCCCGGCTCTCTCCCTCCTGGCCTCCTGGCGACTCTCCCCGGCACCCGGGCCTTCCGGCCTCCTCCCAGCCCCCACGCAGCCTGTCTCCTCTCTCAGCCAGTTAGGCCACTGAAAAGGGAGCCCCCTCCACGCCCGGCTCACCCATTCTCTCCACCTAGACAGACATCAGTCTGTTTGCCGCCTCCTTGTTGGCGTCAACACTGCGTGGTCCAGGAGGCCCCCACGGGCTGGCCTCCCTCTACCCCGAGCCCCGAAGCCCTGAGATTCTGAGCCCCCTTCCTGCCTGGGCTCCTGCCCCTCCGGCGCTGTCCCCAGATCCACAGACTGCCTCCCAAGCCCGGGTTCCCCAAAGGCAGGGCCGGGGCTCCTCCTCCTCTCCCCAGCTCGGAGAACAGCTGTGTTGCCTGATCGTGCCAGCCCACGCCCCGCAGGGACCCGAGATGGATGATGATGCCGTCGCCCAGACTCACGCCACATCCTCGAAGGCCGACTTGCAACACACCCACGTGCCCGTGAAGAGCAGGGGCAGCCCTGAGGGGGGTGCGGAGGAGACACAAGTGAGGGCTCTGCATTCTCAGCTTGGGGGTCTGCCCCCCACCTCCCGCCACCAACGCCAGCCACACGGGGCACCGTGAAGGCGGGGCTTGGCCCTGCTCTCCAGCAGCAGCTGTAGGGCTGCAGACCATCCTGGGCCCTCTCTGGGCTTCAGGTCATCATCAGCCCCCCGCCCGCCCCCACCGCACCCATGGTGCCCAAGCCAGCCCTCAGGGCTCACCCCAGCCAGCGAGGACCAGCCACCAGAAGGCTCTCCTCGTGCTGGGTGACGTGGAGGCCAAGAGGCACGTCAGGTAGACAGCTTCCGCCAACAGCCAGCTGAAGTTGGTCATGGTGGCAAAATGGGAGGTGGCCACAGAGACCTTGCACAGGACCTGCGGGCCAACACCTGGGTGTGGCAGGGCCCAGACAGCCTTCGAAGCCCCACCCAAGTCTCCCTACCCACTCAGGCCCCCCCACCCCGAGGGGATGCAGCGATGTAAAGCCACGGTTAAGAGCACAGACGGGGGATCGGGAGCAGCCGAGGTTCAAAGTCGCCGTCTCTCAGCCAGGTCACCTCCCTGAGCCTTGGCTTTTCCCCTGCGAATGGAAAACTTCCCATCCTAACCTCATAGCCTCATCCCAAGGACTAACTGGAAACTGCGTACAAACTGCTGCTGTTTTCACTGTCGCCCCCGTTTCCTGAGCTCGAGTCAGTCCCTAGAGCTGCGGGTATGGAGCCGTTTATCCACGCACCGCCCCGTCCAGCAAGCACACACGTCCGCACCCTCTCTTGTTCTCTCCCGCCTCTCAGCTCCCTCCACCTGGTGGTCCCATAACCTGGTGCATCCTTCCCCTAGGAAGGAAGGACTCAGCTCCACCCAGCCCCTCGCCTATCCACACTCGGGGGAGGGACAACACGAAAAGGCTGGCTGGAGGGAAACATGGGCTGGGTCGTAATTGGAAACGGGGGGCATGGAAACGGGAATGCTGGCTGGCTGTGGAGCGGAGAGTGGAATGTGGGAACATGGCACCGTGGTCCAGGAGGTGGCCTGGGGATTTAGAGCCTGACCCCAGGGAAGCGTGGGGAGGGGAGGGCGAGCGCTTCGTCTGTAAATGGCAACGCTGGAGGCCCGGGGTCAGCCCACAGGCAGGGCTGGGCAGGCTCAAGCAGAAAGTTCTGGGTCTATAGTCCTGTCCCCCAGCCCCCACACACCCCAGTGCCCCCCACCCGTGGCCGTTACAGTGGAGAAGCTGCAGTGGTCCGTGTCCTCGCCGCCGTGGAAGAGGGTGGCGTCCTTCAGGAACACGGCTCCCGCCTTCAGGATGAAGGTGGCGAAGAGCTGGGTGTGGATGTAGTTCCGAGGGCAGCGGAGCCTCCTGCAGTGGGCGGGGAGAGGGGCTTCTGGGTGCCCACGGTGGGCGCCGAGAGGCTGAGCAGGGCAGGACGCGCGTTGACTTGGACTGACTTGAATTGGACCGGGCCGACCCTGAGGCTTCGGTTTCAGCCTGGCAGGACAGCTGACCAACCTCCGCCCTGGGCTCAGCGAAGGTGAGGGGACAGAGAAGTCTGTCCCTGCAAGGAGCTTACAGTCGGGGGACAGGGGCAGAAATGGCGGGGCACTGCACCCTGGGCGATCAGGGGGATGAGGCTCATCCCATGGACAGAGGTCGGCCAGGCCAGGCCGGGCTCAGACCCTATAGTCTGGGGTAGGGGACGGAGCTGAAGATGGACAATGGTCAAAGGTTTGGGACAGTCCAGAAGGGCTCCATGGAAGAGGCAAAGAGGATTCTTCGGAGAGGAGGGGCGCTGGGCTTTGAACTTGGAGAGGTGTAAACACATGGAGAAGGAAGGAGGCGGGCATCGCAAGGAAGCAGAGCAAGTTCCGCGCGGGTGAAGGCGTAGGGGCGAGAGTGAGCCCTGGAGTGGGGAAGGACGGGGCTACCTGTGCGGGAAAGAAAGGGAAACGTTAGACATGGCCGTGGCACCTCGGTCTTGAATCCCGGGCAAGGGATCGGGGTCAGTGCTGGGGGCAACGGGGCGGCAGCGAAGGTTCTTGAGCAGGCGATGGAGGTGGCGAACCTGAGAGCCACCAGGATGGTGATGGCCACCAGGAGGGCCACGGCAGAGATGCTGTGGCCCAGGGTGTAGACGGTCTTCACCGTGGAGAAGTAAGATTCCTGGGCAGGGGGGAGATGGAGAGTCTCAGCAACGAGCATTCGGGGAAAGGGAAGCCTGACCGTCTAGCAGGTGACACCCCCAGCTCTACCCTGAAACGGGGGGGTGTCCCTGGAGACCACGGCAAGCTCCCTCCACCATCTGGGTGTTTGTTTTCAGCCTGTCCTCCCCCTGACCCGCTGGTGACAGAGGGGGCGGTGACGGGGAGAGATGCGCCTTCCCATTGCTGCTCCGGGGCGGGGGAGAAACGCCGCATCCCTGGGGAATGGCAGCCGCTCAGGAGGAAACTGGGCTTGTTTATTGACATCCAGTTTGCTCACCGGCTTGGGAACACGACGTCCCCAAAGAAAGGACCAGCGCCAGCGACAATTGCAAAAAAAAAAAAAAAAAAAAAAAAACCCTTCCTTGACCAAGTATTTGGATCAATTGAAGTGCAGCCTGGCCCCCAGGGATGGAGATCGGGGTGCAGGCCATGGGATGGGAACAGGGGCCCGGCTCCCCCCGAGGGGCACGGGCGATCGCCAACCCTCTCTGACTCTGTCCTTTTACCTGTAAAATTGTCAGGCTCGTGCTTTACCGTGTGGGGCCGAGGGGGAAAGAGATGTGGGGTCATGGGCATGGAAGCCCCGCTCCGTTCGGGGGTGCGGGGTGTGCTGGCAGCATTGAGGGTCACTGTGACCACTCCTGGGCTGGAGTTTTCCTCACTCGCCCTCACCACAGACAAGCACCCTGCTCCACGGACGCAGGACAGAGAGGGTAGGAGCTGGCCCGGGGGGCACCCCAAACTCCCCGCCCGAGAGGCCTGGGCACAGTTGAGGGCTCACTTAGGAGACGGTGGCAGCACATCTCCCAGCACCCGCTCTGTCCACTCACCTGTCACGCCTGAGCTGAGCAGATTAGCAAAAGAGCCCCCTCCCCAGACACTGCCACCCTCTGGACATCCGCTGTGATGGATGGTCCACCCAGCGGCTCAGATGGCAACAGGGGCCCCTCGAACATCCGAGCCGGGCGCCCCTCACCTCCTCAGTCAGCAGCTCCACGGGCACAGGGCAGGCCACAGGATAAGGCGGGAAGGGCTCGGACCAGCCCGAGAGGGTGCAGTCCCGCTGCACAGCGCCTGGGAGGGGCCGTCGGGGGTGGGGAAGCAGAGATCTGGTCACGGAGGCTCCTCTCCTCTCCCCAGGAGGCATGGGGAGCTGGGAGAGACCCTGGCAGGCGGCACAGACGGCCCCTCCAGCAGCAGGGCCGGGGCGGGGGGCCTTCTCCCCAGGGGCCTGGGCTCCAGGTCCAGCCTACCTGGGACACACTCTGGGGCCTTTCTCTCTGGCCTCAGAGTCACCATCTGTTACGTGGAGGAATCCCTGGAGAGGCAGAGTGGTGGTCGGGGGCCCCGGGATCCTAAGGGCAGGGGGTAGAGAGGAGGCCCTCCCTGCTCCCGGAGGGACTGTCCGCCCAGATGCCCAGGCCGGGGACAGGAGGCAGAGCAGTGGGTGCCCTTCTACCCCTCTCCACAGGAAGCTGGTGGCTCTCCCAGAACCCCCACCTGGCTCTGAGCTGAAGTGAGAGAAGAAATCCGGGCAGGGGAGAGCCACCCGCTCGCCGGAGCCTGCCGCCGGCCAGCACAGCAGCCCGTCCCAGGTCCCCGGGCAGCCTAGAGAGAGAGAGAGGTGAGCGCAGCGGACACGCAGCCCAGCGGATGGGCCTGGCTGGAGGCGATGAGGAACCTGAGAAGTCACCTCCTCCCCGCAAGCCCCGTACCCAGGGTGGCGTTGGGCATCGCCTCCGCTGCCCGCAGACACGCAGTCTCGTCTTCCCTCAGCCGGGCGATGAAGTCACACTCCGGGTGCACGTGGCCCAAGACCTGCAGAGAAAGGTTAGTGGGTGCGCCGAACCGAGCGCGTGCTCCTTCTGCGTCCGCTGGTCCCTACGACGGGAGGTCAGAGGCAAAGCCGGATTTAGGTCCGTGTCCTTGCTGCTAAGCACGGGGCCTGGCTCAGGGCACGGACAGCCGTGCTGGACGGAAGGAAGGAAAGAAGGAGGGAGGGAAGGAGGGAGGGAGGAAAGATAAATGAAGGTCGGATGGAAGTTTCCCCTTTACATCTCCTGGAAGTAAGTTCTGAGACACATGAACATGTCTTCACAAGATCCCAGGCGATGGGCAACTCAGCAGCGCGTCTTCCAGCCACCTTTCCTCCTTTCCTCCTTCCCCTGTTCTCTCCCGCTCTCTGGGAGCAGGTGTGCGCAGAGCACCTTGGTCAACAGGAGAATGCCCTCCCCCCACGGAAACAGGTCCCCGTCCTAATCAGCTACCTCAAAGGCAAAAGAGACCTTGCAGATGAGATTAAAGAGTGTGAGGTGGAAAGATTCTCCTGGGTTATCTGGGTGGGCGGGAGGGTCCTTCCTTTGACAGAGTCAGAGAAGATGGGATGATGGAAGCAGAGGATGTGTCTGTGTGTGTATGAGGGGGAGAGAGAGAGAGAGAGAGAGAGAGAGAGAGAGAGAGAGAGAGAGAGAGAGAGAGAACCTTTTACCGTGGGGTTCCCATAGATGATAGAGATGGGAGGGGAGGGACCCTCACTGCGGAGGGTACAGGTAGCAGTTACCTGTACAGCATCCCATTCCCAGCCTTCGGCAAATCAGATCCCACTCAGTCAATGCAAGGGACAAGTGAAGTTCAAGGCGGTGGGGAACTTGCCCAGGTCGCAGAACTAGCTTCCCAGTGTCAGGATTCAAGCCCAAAGGCTGTGGGCCCAGGAGAGGGGCAGCCCCTCCCCCACTAGCCAGAGGAGGAAGGAGGAGACCTCGGTCCTTGTGGGCCCCAGGACCTTCCCATCCGGTACTTTGTGTCTCCCGTCCTTGTCCCTGAGTGCCCGGCAGTGACTCCTGGAAAGTCGCAGCCCATCTGGGGGGCTTCGGTCCTGGCATTGCACTCACCAGCATTCTAGGCCTCCAAGCAATGCTCGGTTGGCACAAGCGTCTCTGGCCCTAGAGCACCTCAGAGAAGTCCCCTAAATGCTGGAGGCGAGCAGCTGTTCCCCCACCAACTCCTACCTTCTCAGGCCCACTCACCCCTGTCCCCACACCCTCCTACAAGGCAGCAACCAACGGAGAGTGTGGCTCCAGGAGTCGTGGGGACAGGGAGGAGATGGGAGATCTTAGAGGAGGAGCATGTGAAGGAATTGAGAACTCCTAACTGAGAGAAAGAGAAGATTTGGGGAGCGAAGGGGAGGGCCCGGCTTTGCCGTCCTGGTTTGGAGGCGCTGTCTTAGGGCAAAGAGTCTCCGTGGCCCCCAGAAGGCACAGACAGACCCTGGGGGAGGCAACAGGGAGGCAAACTCAGCTCAGACCCCGGAAGGACTATTCCATAGAGCTACCCAGAGCCAAGCCCAGGAAGGAAGGGGAAGAGGAGAGAATGGGAGGGGAAAGGGTAAGAGAAGACGGGAGCCGCGGCCGGCCACCTGCTTGATAGGGAGAGGCTCCTGCACTGGGGAAGGGCAGTGGGGTCCCTTCCAGGCTTTAGCTGGACCCCCGTATGGCCCCGTGGCTCCCAGATCTGGAGCCAGAGACAGGCAGGAGGGTCCGAGGTCCAAAGTGGCTACTCACGATTGGTGATGGGCTCAGCAAGCAGAGGACGCAAGTAGCCCAAACCCGGCTGTCCATGGTGGGGGCTCAGCAGAGGCTTCCTCGGCCGGCCTCTCTCCCCGAGCCCCAGCCCTCGTCCCTCCCCTTCCCAGGTGGCTGTTTGCATAGGCAGGAGCCAGCAAAGGGGACAAAACTGGCTGAATATTCACCAGGATTGCAGCTGAGCCCTGGCCCAGGCGTGGGACTCCATGTCCCCAGTAGGGAGGGATTGCGCCTCCGCTCGACCCCCCATACTCCCTTCCACTCTCTCTGTAAGTTAGTCAGCAAGGCCCTGGAGAAAAGACAGCCACAGGATGCTTTTTGCCCCCAAAGGTCAGTATTCTTTACCTTTTTCTTCTCTGAGCCCAGCCCTCGGCTTTCCCATCTTGGAGAGAACCTCCCAAATGAAGGAGACTCGGCTTCGGAGGGCAGCAGGGGGCGGGGTGGGAAGCTAGTCACAGTCCCCCCAGAAGTCCTGGTGGCAGCAGGGGAAAATCAAGGCCCGGCAAGAGGCTTGTTAAGGGGATTCGTGGAACTGGCCATCCCGACTGGGGCGAGACAACTGTCCTCAGTGGCAAAAACGAGAGGACTTAAGATTGTGCTGGACATTCGTTTCCTGGATGTTTTTATCATAGTTTTAGGCTTGAAAACGTGGCATCCCAGCTGGCCACGCTAAAGACGCTGTTCTAAACCGCCCTGGATCTCTCACAGTCTGGGGGGACCCGAAGGCACATTTTGATGCTCTCGTCCCCAGGAGGTCCTGACGTCTGTGTGCAGCTCTGCGTCCCCAGAGCTCGCTGGGCCGGACGCCGGCGTCCCCAGACATGTTTACAGCTGACTCGGATCATGAATGATGAAGTCCCCTCGCCCCCGCCACGTCTGGGTTGGGGAATCGATTCTACATCATCGGGGTTTTATTTTTCCATTTGTATTCATCCTCAACAAGGTGTCGCAGAAAAACACATTGGAAATAAAAACATGAACCGCCCCAAGCCCCAGACCCCGCAGCCCTCGCCCATTGAGCGCTTCCCCCAGAACGCAGTGTAGGGCCGGCGCCCGCCCTGACCTCCACCACATGCTGGGAGGCAGCAACCTCCTCATTGCCAGGCCAGGGAAAGCTCAAAGGATTTTGTATTTTGCAAAGGTGAACCCGAGATCTAATCTTAGTTACACCTTCTCAGAGCAAAGCAGTGAGAAGGTGTGACTTTGAGGGAAAACTTGAACCCTCTGGGCTTCAGTTACAAAGAGGCAACGGCCCAAGGACAAATATTACTGTTCATAATAGTGTCAGTGTCATTAGCAGTAACAATGGTTAATAATTATTATTATTATAAATTATCTAAATGAGTGATTCTTAACAGGGAACTATTTGTCCCTTAGGGCAGGGGTCCCCAATCTCTGGTCCCCAATCTCTGGTCCCCAATCATGGCCTGTTAGGAACCAGGCCGCACGGCAGGAGGGGAGCTTCAGGCTGAGCCAGCCAAGCTTCATCTGTACCTGCAGCCGCTCCCCAGCCTAGCATCACCGCCTCAGCTCCACCTCAGATCCTCAAACATTAGATTCTCATAGGACCACCGGTCCCTGGTGCCACAAAGGTTGGGGACTGCTGCCTTGGGGGCCACTTGGCAATGCCTAAAGGTAGTTTTCATTATTACAGCCAAAGGTCAAGGGTGGGCAGGAGGGGTGGCAAGGTGCTCCTGGTGTGTCGTGGATAGAAACTGGGAATCCTGTTAAACACCCTACAATGCACAGGATGTCCCCCCCCCACCCCCATAACCGTGGAATGGATTATCCAGTTCACAAGGTCAGCAGGACTAAGGCTGAGAAACCCTGATCTAACCGTTCATGTTTCCAGGGATTTCCCACTCCCCCTCCCCGCCTTCCGCCCTGACCCACTGTCCCCTCTGTACAGGCCTAGGTTGCTGAACTTCCATCTCTGACTGTCTGTGGATCTACCCAGGGTTCAAACTCTGCCTCCATCACTTGTTAGCTGTGTGACCTTGGGCAAGTTATTTAACGTTTCTGAGCCTCGGTTTCCCCATCTGAAAAACGCAACCTTCCTGGCAGAGTTGATGTTCAAGGAAAGGCATATGAAGTCCCTCGGATAGATCCTAGCGCACAGCGGACAAGCACTGATGGTAGCACGTAAGAAGGATGAACTAGCATTAAATAAAGTTACAACAACTGAGTCTTCACATGGAAAAAACTAAGATCTCTAGTTCACATTTACAAAATACAAATTCTAGAAGGTTTAAAGCCCTAATTATAAAGCAACAAAATAATAAGATTTTTTTTTCAAATAAGGGAGATGTGTTTTCCTGACTTTAGAAGAAAGGAGACTTTCTATATAAAAAAATCAAAACCATAAAGAAAAGTTTAATAAGTTTGACCACATCAACATTTTTTAAGATTTATTTACAAGAAAGGACAACCTAGGTAAAACTATAAGCGAGCTACAGACTGAGAGAAATATTTGTGGCCAATAATAACAAATAAAGACATAACATCAAAAACGTATTTTAAAACCTACAAATCAATAATAAAGAGAAAAATAGCCCAAAGAAAAATGAGCAAAGGATATAAACAGGCAATTCAGAAAATAAGTAAAATATAGGACCTATAGTCAATGTCACTAATACTCAACAAAAAGAAAATAAAAAATAATAATGAGCTATTATTTTTCACCTATCACTTTGCCTAAAACTTTAATGCCTGATAATAAGATATTTGGAAAATAATGTGGGGAAATGGTACTTCTAGACTGTGCGTATGGGAGTGAACCTTGGTAGACTCACTTTGAAAAGCAATTCGATATGATCTGTTGAATCTATGCATGAACACGTCTTGTGAACCAGAAGTTCCATTTCTGGATATTTGCCCCAGAGGGCAGTATTGCTTATAATATGCAGTAAAAATCAGAAAATACTTCGGAGTAAATTTAACTAAGGTGAAAAAGATTTTACATAAAAACTGTAAAACATTACCGAGATAAATTAAAGATCTAAAGGAAAAGAAAATATCTTATATTCGTGAGTTGGAAGACTGAATATTGGTAAGGTGACGATACTGCCCAAGCTGATACAGATTCAGTGCAGTCTCTATAGAAATCCCAATGGCATTGTTGTTAGAATTGGAAAAATCCTTCCTAAAATTCATAAGGAATTTCGAGGGACCCCGAAAAAGCAAAACAATCTTGAAAAAACAAAGTCCGAACCCTCACATTCCCTGATTTCAAAATTGATTACAGAGCTACCATAACTAACGCAGCGTGACCCCGACATAAATGTAGATCTATAAACCAGTGGAATGGAATAGAGGACTCAGAAGTAAACCCTCCCGCATATGGCCAAATGGTTTTCAACAAGCCTTCCAAAACCACTCCATGGGAGAAAGAACAGTCTTTTCGGTTAACTGTTTTGGGGAAAACTAGATGTCCACACGTAAAAAATAAAGTTGGATGTTTTTACCTTACAGCACATACCAACATTAACTCAAAATGAAGAAAGACCTAAATTCGAGAGCTAAGACTGTAAAATTCTTAGTGGGAAACATAAGGGAAAATCCTCATTATCTTGGATTTCACAATGATTTCTTAAATATGACGCCAAAAACACAAGACGCAGAAGAAAAAGAGATAAACTGGATGTTATTAAATGAAAAACTTTTGTGCAGCAAAGGACACTGTCAGGAGAGTGGAGAGACAACCCACGGAATTGGGATAAAATATTTGCAAATCACATATCCAATAAAGGAGTAATATTAAGAATATATAAAGAACTCTTTTAACTCAACAGGGAAAAAAATAAACAACCCAATGCCAAAATGAGCAAAGGACTTGGACAGACATTTCTCCGAAAATGATACACACATACAAAGAAGCTCAGCATCGTTAGTCATTCGGGAAGTAGAAATCAAAACCTCTATGAGATATAACTTTATATGCACTAGGATATCTATTATGTTTAAAAAATGAAAATTAACAAGCACTGACGAGGATGTTGAGAAATTATCATCGTTATGCGTGTTGGTGGGAGTGTAAAATGGTGCCGCGGCTATGGAAGACAGCGTGGCAGTTTCTCAAAATGTTAAAATAAAACGACCATGCGACCCAGCGATTTCACTCTTGGGTGTACATACAGAAGACTTAAAAGCAGGGACTCCATCAACGCTCAGACTGCATCGACGTTCACAGCCACGTTATTCACAGTAGTCAGAAAGTGGAAACAACTCAAGCGGCCATCAGCAGGTGCATGGGTAAACAAAGTGCGGCCTACAGCCGCAGCGGAATATTACTCAGCCGTTAAAAAGGATAAAGTAGGGACGCGTGCTGCAACAAACCTTGAATATGTTACGCTAAGTGAAATAAGCCAGTCACAAAAAGTCAAAGACTGTGTGATTCCACTCATATGCGGTATCTAGAGGAGTCAAATTCACAGACAAAGGAAGGAGCATAGAAGTTACCAAGGTCTGGGGCAGTGCGGGATGGGGATTTCTACTTAATGATGACAAAGCTTCTGTCTGAGATAAGGAAAGTTCTGGAAACACAGTAGATAGTGATGATGGTTGCAGAGCATTCTGAATGTACCAAATGTCACCAAGTTGTACACCTAAAATGCTTAAAATGGTTAATTTTATATTATGTGTCTTTTACCCTAGTTTTTAAGTGAAAAAAAATATAACTGATTACTTAATGCAAAACCACTAGTAACGTATTACAGGGTTCATGGCATATATAAGTAACAAGAATGAAAATAATAGCAAAAAGGACTGGAGGAGAAAAATGTTAAGTGTCTGATTATAAAGTTCTTACTGTATGCGAAGCAGAATAGCATAGTTTGAAGGCAGACTAAGATATATATTGGAAACCCTCGATCTGATTAATTGGCCAATACTGGAGATAAAACGAATCATATAGAAACTAATCCAAAAAGGAGAATAAAAGAAATAAGGATGAAACAAAGAGCAGATGGGACAACCAGAGGAAACAGCCAAGCTGTAGAGTTAAACCCAGCAACATCAACTAAAAAATTACATGTAAACGGACTCTTCACCCCAATTAAAAAGATGATTGTCGGATTGAAAAATCAACTGCATACTCCCTACAAGCGATTCATTTTAAATCTCAGCACAGATTCGTTAAAGGTAAACGACGGGAACCGTAACTGGAAGAAAACTGGTGTGACTAAGACGGCAGACTTCAGAAGAGTGGTGCTGCCCTTGACCCATTCAAAAAATGCAAAGATCACAGTCGCTAGGGTTTAGTTTTTCCCTGCAACGCGTGGGTGTGGGAGACACGGGGGTCAAGTCTGTCTGCCCACTTAGCAGGTGGGCTCTGAGGGCAGTGACCTGCAGGTTCTCCCCTGAGGACGGCGATGGGCAGGTTCTTCTCAGAGAGCGGGGTCCCCAGCACGACGCTGTCGCCTGTGTCCAGTGCCCCCCGGTGGATGTGCTGAGCAACCTCTGCCTCTCCCCGCAGCCCTAGTCTCGTCCATACGCAGCTGGGGCTGGGGTCCTGTCGCCTTGCGGAGCGGCTGTTTCTGCCTATTTGGCCCGGATGTGCCTTGCTGGGTTGGGCTGGAGACGGGGCGTATTTAGGGCAAGGCCAGAGTAACCCCTACCCCTGGCTGAGGTTTAGATCCTCACCCTGCTCCCTGATTCTGTCCTTCCCCAGGGGCGGAAACTGTCTCTCCCAGGAGCAGGGGCCCTGGCGCCTCAGAACGGATCCCTACAGACAGAAGCCCCCAGCCCCGGCCCTCTGAGAGGGCACCCTGCGTAGCCGGGGCTCTGCAGGTGCACGGGCTGCCCAGAGCCATCAGCCACTCTCGCGAGAGCCCTGTACCCAGCGCTGCATGGGGTCACCGTCAGAGTTCAATCTCTGTCCAGGGCTGGGGCTCACCCTGCAGCCCATTCAGGGTCTTGGGTGGACTAGGATCGAGGCTGACACTGGGTGGGGAGTCAAGGTCAGAGCTAAGTTTGGGGCTAGGTGGGGGCCTAGTCTCCCGTGATGGTCAGGATCAGGGAGAAAACCAAGGCTGAAAGTCCTGGGGGGTTCTTCTGATAATGATACTCAAGGCTTTTAGGCCAACCCGACAACTGCTACATGATTTTTCTGCTGAACAGGTATCCCGGCCCCCACAGGAGCACCTTGTAAGTAGGGGACAGGGCAGGGTGAGGTATGGAAGGGCAGGGGTGTGGAAGGGTGCTGGCCTTCAGCCAGGCAACATGAGAACAATGTGACACTTTGTTTGCCTCCAGCTGAAGGAGGTACTTTGATTTGGGCATGGATAACTTATTTCTCATAAACTTTAAACTTCCCCGCAGACTTTGACCTTCTTTCCTTGGAGCAAGATTCCTGCAGCCGGACCTGACGAGAGGGACTCGCTGCGAGGGATACAGACCCAGCTGTCCCTGGCACGCGCCCGGTATGCGGAATTGTCCGTAGTTTGCAGAGGAAACTGAGGTGCCTGGGTTGACACGGGGAATTGTTCTCACTGGGGCAGACCCAGGGCTCCAGGCTCCCAGCCCTGAGTGCCGTCGTGGTCCAAGCTGCACGCTGTAATCCACTGTAAGATTCTGATTCAAATGTCAGTGACTTATTTGGCGTTGAAGAGGTTTGATACACAAACTCAAGTTGCTGGGAGCAGAGTCGCCAAGCACTGTGAGAGCGTCAGGGGGAAAGGTCCCCACCCACCAGGCCCCAGGGAGAGGGGAGAGCAGGCCACACCCCGGACACATGCGCTGTCCCACCTGCTCACACTCCCCACACCTTCCGGAGAAGGCAAAGCACCCATCTCCAGCAGAGGAAGAATCAATCCCTTCACCCACTGTCCCCACGAGTGGGGAAACCGAGGCCCCCAGCGTCACACAGCCAGACAGAAGCAGAGCGAGGATGCCACCTGGCCAGCCCCTCCTCCCAGAGCAACAGGGGAAGGGACTGGGCCTATGCAAAGTGGCCTTGGATCCAGGCGGGAACAAGGTCAGGGCTGGGGGCTGAGGTGGGGCTGGGGGAGTGCTGGAAGCGGAGATCAGGAGCCAGAGCCAGTGGTCGGGAGAGAACAAGAGTGGCCGAGGGGAATCCAGCCGTGGCAAGTTCCCCACGATGGGTGACAATGCGGACGACTCTCAGGAACTAAAGATGGTGGGAACACCCAGAAGACCATCTACAATAGGCCATTGATTAGGCATAGACACTGCAGGATAAAAACCTCTTTTTTAGCCAAAGAACGGCAAACAAAAGTCAGGGTAGTCGGCACCTGCCAGGTTCTTCGGGGGAGGAGCACATCGCTAGCCGCAAATTGCCGGGAAAGCCCCAGCTCTGTGGAAGTGATGGGCTCGTGCGTGTTTACTGTACTATTAACCTTCGCCCTTCACCTCTGTAAAGATTGATGCTGCTATCGAGCTTGGCCTGGGCCGGACCCTGTAATGAGCACATTACAGACGGGAGCTGGTTTATTCCTCACGGCAGCTTCCCGAGGCACGTCCCCATTTCACAGACGGGGAAACCGAGGCACATGATTTGTTGGAGACCTCGCGCCTGACACAAGACCCCAGATTCTCACCCTGGCGGTCCGATGTCAGATGCTAAACCATTCTACCAAGCTCCACGTAGTACAGCATGTTAGTTTATGTGATAAAAAATGGGAAAAGCGGGAAACGAAGCTGTCACATTTGTTCCAGGTGAGATACAGGTAGCCCGCACCTGCTCTCGCTTCCCCAGACGAATCCTTTCCCCACCCTCCTCTCCTCCCCATCCCACCTACCCACCCAGCTGCCACCCCTGCGTGCCCTGGGCACCTCGCAGTGATGACCGTGTGCTGTCGTGTGCACACCGGGTGGCCTGGTACAGTGAAGACAGCCGGGCTGAGCCTGGTAAACACCCGCAGGCCACAGTCCTGTTCCCCTCTGGGAGGATCGCTGACCCCTCTGGGCTGGGCACGGGGGTGCCTGGGCTCAGTTCTAATGTCACGGGGGTGCCCTTAGGGTGGGGGGCGGCGGCGAGTACAAGGAGGGGCTGGATGTCCCCCACGGCCTTCTCCTGGCCTCTCCCTCCAGCTCGCCCTCCCCACCCGAACCGGCTCAGCCCCTCCCAGCCCCCTTATTTATAAACCATATGTCCCTGTGTCCCTGCCTGCCCCTACTGTTTGTCCAAAGCTTCAGCTGCTTCCCCTGATAACCGGGGAACCAGAGGTCCTGGAAAGTGGGGAGGGGCCCAGGGCAAGCGAAGTTCAGGGGTGCTCTGCCACGCCCCTCCCCTGCTCAGGGATCTTCACCCCTCACCCCCCCATGGACACTGCAGGGGCCTGTGCAGAGAACTTGCTTAAAAATCAGTAGCTGTCCCTATTTAAAAGCGGAATTTCTGTTTTTGACGCCAGCAGCCAGGCCCCTCCAAGTCGACTGAGGAGGCTGATATTGGGGATCCCGGAGAGGGGAGCTGACGGGCCCTCACTCACGGGGCAAGGCGGCTGGACATTTCCTTGGCTTAACTCTGGCCCGGTTGCCTAACCGCTCACGTTTATGGTTTCTTCACCTATAAAGGGGCAGCACTGTCCGTCTTGTTCACTGCCCAGTGCCCAGAGCGCTGCTGGACACGCAGCAGGAGCTCAGTCAGTGCACCTCGGATGGGCGGACGTGGGAATCTCTCTCAGCTCACGGGTGAGTATCGAGCACGACATGGAGTGCCTGCCCAGTGCCACGCACGGCAGGGACGTCGCTGCCCTTGTCCCTTCACGGACCACCGCACCGAGGCTTCCACCCTTCTGACCCCAGCCCGGGCTCCGAAGCCCAGATCCCTCTTGAAATTCCCAGGCACAAAGAGCCTTGAGTCTAAGGGGCCTGTTCAGAGCACCCCAGGCTCGCCTCCCCCCAGCAGTGCCTTCGGCCAATGCTCCCCAATTCTCTATCCACCTGTTTCCTCCACGTGGTGCTTAGGGAAACAGCACCCCTGGCCGCCCCTCGAGGTCCGGCCTGCAGAGCCTGGGTCTCCTGGACGCCCCTTTCCTCCCTCCTCTGTTGTTCAGTGAGTGTCTCCCTCCCCCACCCCATGACTGGTGGGGTGCAGGGCGGGCAGCTGAGAGGCCGACAGAGGCCTGGCAATCACACCTCAGGTGCCGACTGGGCCCAGGGCCTTTCTGGCAGCTGTAAAGGCCTTTGCAGGGGAGGGTCAGGACTGGCTCGCAGGGAGAGGGGAAGCCCAGGACAGGAAATGGCCCCAGTAAGAGGCCACTGCAGGTGAGGCCAGGGCAGACCCCGCCCTGACATTGAGCCCCCAGGGGACTAGGGCAGGTCCCGGCTGCCCTCAGTTTCCCAGCTCTGTGATGGAGGGGTATGTGGGCAGGGGGCGCTTTATCAACTCCTGATGCCCCCAGCCCTCCTCGGGCTTCCCAGCCACCTCACACCAAGGCACCTGTGGTCCCCACGGCTGTCCCGGGACACCCAAGCAAGCGGCAGCTTTTCCTCAGGCTGGCCTGTGTATGAGCCGCACCGGCCTTCCCCACAATGCCCTCCTCAACCTGTGAAGCCCCAGAACCTGCCACCAGGGCCCACGGGGATGAGGGGGCTGTGGGGGGAGGGGAGGGCTCTGGAAAGGGCCCCCCGGGAGTGCTTAGCTCTGGGAAGCGGCCTCCCCGGCTTCCCCAAAGTGGGGCTGAGGCAACCGGATCCTGTTTCCAGCAAGGAGCCCGGTGGGAGGAGTGAGGGTCGGGCCAGGCCCCACCTGAGCCCGGCAGTGGGGGGTGTCGGGTCTCCCCAGGCATCCTGCGGGTCTCCCCAGGCATCCTGCAGCTTCTGGGGAAAGGTCCAAGGCCTCCACCCCTCTGTGAGACACCACAGCAGCGCAGAGCCCAGGGGGCATGAGCGCAGAGTTACTGAGACATGAGCTAGGGTGTGTGAGCTGGGAGACCCCAAGGACAGTTCTTGAGGAGAAACTTCTAGGCTGGAGGTTTTGAAAAGCTTTGGGGCAAAACCCTAGACCTGCTTGGGAGGGGGGTGGTGGTTCTCGGGACTCTCAAATTCTATCCCCACTGTATAGAAGGGGAAACTGAGGCACAAAATGAGAAAGGATTCGTCCAGGGTGCCATAGTAAGGAGGTGGCAGAGACAGGCCTGGAGCTCTGGGTCCCGACACCCAGCTCGGTGCTCATCCCACGTCTGCCGGCTCTGGTGGCCTCGTGGGCCAAGCCCGGCCCGGCCACCGTGGGTCGTCCTGTTTCTGGAGGCTCCGGACGAGGATTTGGCCCAGCACGGGCAGGGACACGGGCCCCAGCTGGTCCCAGCACGATGGAGGGGCCGGTCAATGATTCACGGAGGCTCCGTTCCCGGAGGCCTTCTCTGGTCGTACCAGGCACCTGTCGCTGGCTCCCGGACAAGCTCCCCAGGGTGGCAGGGCAGGGATTAATCAGTGATGCGCCCAGAGGTAGAGTCAGAGCAAGGAGGAAGGTCCTGCCACCCATCCCCCAGACCGAACACAGCCCCCCAATCCCTCTTCTTTCTTTCTGGGTCTCTCAGCCTTTGTTACCTTCCTGCCTCTCTCGGAAACTGGCTGTTTCTGTCTCTCAATGGGTCTCTCCCCCACTTCGTCCCTCTGCCTCTCTCATGCAGAACTCACATGCACACGCACACACACACGACCTTCTCTCTCACCCTCTTCCCTCCCACCTGCCCTCAGGAACGGTTTGGATATACCAAGCCCCTCGGAGGTGGCAAGCAGAGGAATCTGAAAGCTCAGGGGCCCTGGGAAATAACGCCCAGACCAACGTCTGAAGCATGTGTTCTGCAGGGAAGCCGTCCTCGGAAACGGCCGTCCAAGTGGCCTCCGACGGCGAGGCCTGCGGACGAATAAGGTGGGTGGACGCTGGCTTCCATGCGCGAGCTTGGAAGAGTCTTCCAGAGGGCGATTCGGTTTCCAGCCTTGTCTCATCACTGTGAGAACCGGTCCACAGCTCCAGGAGCTTGGGGCTCTGACCCTGTGAGGGCCACAGAGGGCAGGTGACCCGCCTAAGGCCAGGTGACTGGCTCACCTGAGTCCACTCACTCAGGCCCTAGCCAGGCCCGTGGATGGCACCTGCTAGGAAAGCCTCGGGCCGCGAAGCCTCATTTCAAGTCTAACTCTAGGGGTTTTACGCCAGGAAATCTACTTGAAGACAGCCGGCGGCGGCTTCCCAGTTAGAGAGGAGAGAAATGGACAGGGAGCTGGGAGCCCTCGGAATGTTCTGGACCTGAAAATCGGACCCGTGGAGGCATTCCTGGGCTTGGTGTCTCTAACTAAGCTCCACATTCCTGGGGGCAGATGCCACTGCTCCTCCCTCCACCCCCAGGAAGTCGCTGCCAGCCCCTGAAATTCTTGGAGTTCGTCTCGGTTGGAAGGTGCCACTTGGCCATCGGTCACGATCCAGGGCCATCACTGACTCCCGGAATGTCACCGACAGTTTAACAGCGTCGCTATCAAGTTATCGAGTCACGAACCCTCTCTCTGGCACAGGGTGTGGAGCGGAGACACGGCTCCGAGTCTGCAGAGGGAAGGAGCGGGGAGGGGTGAAGCGAGACAGGAGACAGAGGGCACAGGCGTAGGGGGCCCAGGAGCGCCCGCGTGGCCGTGTCTTCGCTGCCGAGGCCCAGGACTGCGGCTGGA
This sequence comes from Cynopterus sphinx, assembly GCA_030015415.1. Lineage (NCBI taxonomy): Eukaryota > Metazoa > Chordata > Mammalia > Chiroptera > Pteropodidae > Cynopterus > Cynopterus sphinx. The sequence continues at coordinate 7,611,459 of CM057391.1, forward strand.
TGCGCAGGATGTTAGCCTGAGAGGCCACGGGTGCGTGTCCGGCACCGTGGCTGCGTGCCTGGCAGTCGGCGCGTGCCCGGGGCCTGCTGGAATCCGCGAGCCGTGGGTCCTGGGACCGCGGGAGAGGCCGGGCCGCCTCCAAACCCAGCTGCGGCCGGTGATGTGATGGAGACGCAAAACCAGCTCCCCCTCGCCGCGCCGTCGTACGTGGGGCCCTCACGTCCTGCGCCTGACTTCACGAGGGATGTGAGCCGAGGAAGCCCGAGACACGGACAGCGGGCGTGGCCGGCCTTCTTGACGGATGCGTGACTTAAGTCAGGACGCACTTCTCGCTGCGAAAAAACATAAATAAATAACCATTTCCCGCTGACCCAAAAAAATCCAAAAATCAATAACAAAATGTAAACAGAAAAACACCGCACGTGTGATCTCTTTAAGCAAAGACACCCGATTTCGCGAGGCAGGAGAAGGGGGCCAGGCCTCCTCCCCCCGACCCCCGGCCACTTGCGTTTTGACCCTGACCGCCTGGAACTCAGCAGACGCCTTCCTCTCTGTGCGTCTGAGTTAAGCCCCTTCCCATGTTCGAAAACCCAAGCGAGGTTTAAGGCGTGTTTCCCCAGAGATCAAACAAATGACCAAAAGGTGGTGAGTCCGTCACGTCGTCGCCGGCAGGCAACGGTCTGTGCCACCCGTGGTCAGCTCAGACGTCACCGATTCGAGGGCTGGACATCACTCTCCCTGCCCCCCACACCCCCCTACGAAAGTGAGGCTCGAAATGTATCAACCTCTGGCATAACGTGGGCACCCCGGCGGTCGCCTTTAAACGCAGATGATTAAAATTTTATTGGTCTCGTAGGTTTAGTTTGTTTGGGTTTCCTATCTGCATCCCTTAAAGCCAGAGTTTTTTATAGCTGTTTAAGTTGCATGATGGAAAATATAAGCCTGGTTTAAAAAAAAAAAAAAAAAAGATGAAACTCATGTTAGGTGCCTGGGCTATCGTGGCCACTTAGAAGTGTCCGAGGCTGCCCTGAATGGGACTCGCACCCTGGAGAACGTGTCCTATTCATCGACTTTTGGGGGGAGGGGGCTGCTTCTCTCGGTTTGGACGCCTTCGTCGAACGCATTGAGAACCCATCTCCATCTCTCTCTCTTTCTCTCTCTCCCTTTCGTTCTCGTCTCCCCAAAGACAATACTTTCTCCCTCCAAATTATAGATCCATTTTCTCGTTTACCAGCTTGTAGGAGAACGTACCCTCCCTCAATGAACGCAAGCCAGGCCGGCCTCCTCAAGCTGCCATTCCACATGGGGACGGGCTGGCCTCAGGCCATCTGGGTGTAGCTGGCGCCTGGTGGTGACATACCTCGGTGACAACACAGCTGTGGGCAGAGGACGTTTCTCCAGTCTTTCGACCATATGGCAGGCATCGGTCATGGGCTGGGCTGCAGGACCTGGCAGAGCCCTCAGTCTGTCTTTACACACAGGGCTGAGCCATCGCTCTCCCAGGAGTGAGAATCACTGGGAGGGTTTTTAGAACAAATCAGAGGATGGCTCCAAATACTGTACTCCAGGGCCAAGTTCTACACACACGCGCGCGTGCGCACACACTCACACTTTCTCTAACGTGGACCTCACTGCAGGGACACCTCTCATTCAACGCTTGGGTTCCCGCTCAGAGATGATGTGCAAAATCCATGAGACAAGGGCACCGACCCACCAGAACGACCCCACAGCTGTCCGGTCGCCTAGGCCCCAAGGCCCGACTGCCGATGACGGCGTCCCCCTTGGAAGGCTGGGCTGTGGAGTGCCCAGGGGAGACTGGAGAAGGACCAGGGTAGCCATGGAGGCCAGACAGGAGGGCAGAGGGGGCACTTGAGGAACTCAGAACAGATGGAAGCATTTTAATGTTTAAGAACCCGGTGAGGCCGGACTAACCCACATGGCAGAGGTCGATCATGCCCTCACCTCGTTCCTCGTCAATACACTGGAAAGAACAGAAAAATAAGCAAAACCCTAGGTGCAGAGAATGTGATGTTGTTGGAATGAGGTAGCGCCACCTAAGCAGAACGAGCTCGTTAAATTTCTGGGTGCTCTTCCCCAGCGGCCTCTGTGCACACCGGGACCCAACGCATCGGCCGAACTCTCTCTCAAGGGCTGGGGATGATGGCCCTGTAAGCAAAAGCCCTCCCTGCCTCCAGAAGGGCCCCCTTTTCAGCACTGGGGACAGTAAACACCACCACCGGCGGGTCCTCAGCCTCCAAGAAGGGCCTTACCCCGCCGCGAGCTTGCAGCGAATTCCATTCATCGTCCTCATTGTATTCTAAGTCTAAAGAAAACAAGGAGTCATGCCCAGCGGCTCGTCCATAAAACATTAATCGCTATCTCCCTCCTTGAGAGGTTCCTGACCAGTGAAGGTGCGACCTGCAAGAGTGATGGAAAAACCCACAGGGGTCAGCACCGAAGCTGGGCCACGCCCAAGGCGGGGGGCCCTGGCACCGGTCCCTCTAGTGCTTTTCCAGACCAGCTCCTCCTTTCATTTCCAAGAATACTGAGGCCCAGCCTGGGGACCCCAAAAGGGAAAGAGAACCCTCCCTACACCTACCAGTTTTCCAAAAGGCGCCGTGGTCCTTGGGACCGAGTGGCAAATGGCTGCTTTGACGCCATCCGTACCCTTATATTTTGTCCCTCCTTGAGCCCACAGGGGCTTCTGAGATACATAAAGGTGCTGAGATCGGGACCAGAGGCACGGGCCCCCCTTCGATTTCATGGCATCTGTGTCTGACCCGCTGACTCACCCCAGTCCAGGGCAGCTTTGAAGGCCCATCCTTCTCTCATGGACCTCTCATGGACTTCTCAGGGCCTGGAAAAAGGAATCCCCTTGAGGGAACAATCAGTAGGGAAATTTGGGTTTCCAAGGATCCCAGCTTCCTGGGTGTTTAGAAACTCAGGACCGATTGGCCCAAGGCCGAAGGTCATATATAAGTGTTGCTAAAAGGCAACGTCTGGCTGATCCGAGCTCTGGCCCACGTTCCTTCTAACGGGCTTAGGAGAATCGTGGGACGTGGGCCAGTGTTCCCAGGAGGCCTCAGAACAGGTGGGGCCGTTATGGAAGCACAGCTTGTTGCTCTTGTGGCTTGAATGGGAGAGACAAAGACGCTAGGATTCGGTAACTGCTGGGTTACATCCTGCTTCCTCCCGGGCCGAGCGCAGAGGTGGCGTGGCCTTCCAGGCCGGCCGAGCCACCTCGTCGTGCGCATCTCATGTGCACGTAGCGGTGTCACTTCAATGCTTGGCAGCCGGGGTATAAAGGCTGTCATGGAATCTTCCAGGAAACGTACTCTTTCCATTAAAGTGTGATAAACAAAGCTTCACAAGCCCCACCCCAGTTCCAGTCATTCCACCCAAACCTCTTCTCTGTTCTGGGCTGGACAGGGAGTCTGGGACAGCCTGGCCCCAAACCCTTTGCCCCCAGACTTGAATGGGTATGAGGCCCTTTCATACTGCATTACTGTTCCTCAGCGTGCAGCATTGCCCTTCCCTTTCTCATTTACTCTGGTGGGAGAGGACGACCCTGAATGAGCACTTTTAGCAGATATTTTTCTGCCAGATAGAGGGGCAGTCAGGACTGGAGGGAACTGGGGAGTCTGGGTCAAGGCCAGGTGGTGCCGATGTGTCTCAGGCAGACACCATGTCCAGCTGGTCCCAGAGTGAATAGCACTTCTGGTTCTGGAGTTTTCTTCAGCCAGCTTTCCTCCTCTTTTCCTCCTCCTAAACACCCTACAGGCATAGGAAGCCCAGCTGCCCATCAAGCAGGCCCAGAGCTAGGTTTTGGGGAGGTTATGACATAATGAGCCATTGCCATGAGGTGGAAAAAGCTCCATCTTCAAAGCCAGGCAGAGCAAATTCAAATCCCAATTCTGCCACCAACCGCTGACAAATCATTTCATCCTCAGGGACCTCCGCATTTTCTACAGATGGGGGCCGTCTTCTCCACCTTCCAAAGACATTGGGAGGGTCAGAGAGACTGTGTGTGAAGTCCCAGGGGAGTTCTGCACAGAGAGGAGGTTCCCAGGAAATACCGGGTCTGGGAGTTCTTTTTCAGGCCTTGTCTCTTGGCATTGGGATTCTAGAAGTTACAACCAAACAATAAGGAAGGCTCTGCCATGCAAAGGAAGAGCAGAGGCCGAGATGGGAGTGGCCAGGGTCGTAGTCTTCACCTCTGGGTGGATGGGACGAGACAAGGAGACAAGACAAAAGGAAAGTGGGCAGCGAGAGAGCCTCGGCGCTCCCTCGCGGCCAGGCCTGGGTGGCAGGGAGCGAGCCCGTGTCCTGTTTCCGTGGCCTGGCCATCATGACCCCATCCGTACCAGCCTATTCTCAACCCGGGAGATACACAGGAAGTCAGTGTGGCTGAGGCAGCCCAGCGCACACCGGGAGGGGAAAGCCTGCTCCGGCAGCTCTGACTCAGGCTTCGCGAAGGCAGCCCTGGCCGCTGGCCTGGCCCTGCCTGGCCGCCTCCGCGTTGCCATCAGACACACATCCTTGTGTGTCTCTTAGGGGCAGAGTGGGGTGCAAGGACCTTCTCAGACACTCCTTCCCTGCTCAGCCATCATCCACGGTGACACTGGCCTGAGTCTGAGTGTCACCTTGAGGTAGGCTCGTCCTGCGACATTGGGGCATCTCTCTGAGTGTCCACCACCCCACCCCGCCCCCATTGAATGAGGACACGCACACCTGCTGTGCCTGCACACTGCAGGGGCTGTGAGTGGGGAGGGATTTTGTGAGTTCGAGAGGCCTGGATGGGCTTTTTTCAGCCCACACCAGTCTCAGGGCTACAGGGACAGGTGGACAGGCAGGAGCAGGCAGAGGGGCCCTTTCGGGGCAGAGGCTAACCCACTCTGACCCCTCCAGGGAGAATGCACGTCCTCATTGAATGTGGCTGCTGACAGGAGCAGAGGATCCCATGAGGCCTCAGGAACCAAGTTGCTCTTTGTCTCTCAGCTTCTGCGGATCACCCTGCCCCGGCCAGCTAAGCATCACCTGCTCCCGGCACGAACCTCGCGCGGCTCTGATGGGCCTTGGGCCCCAGCGCCCGGCACAGGTGTGGCTAGAAGCAGGAGCCTGAGTGGAGGGACAGAGGAAGGGACCCTGGGCAGTCCCAGGTGCGCCCCAGGCCCTGCTCTGAAGAGGGCAGGGGACTAACAGGGCTGACACCTTTAATCCTGCTCGTCCCCACCCCTTCACATTCCAGAATAAAAAATGGCCCCAGGTAGGGGCAGGACCCTGAGTCCCCCAGATGGATTCTGGGCCAGAGCTGTGTCCACCTGCTGAGACCAGGAGTCCTGGGGCAGGAGGGCAGGCGGTGGCTCTCCCTCAGACTGGGCCCCGAGGAGTGGGTCCAGATGGGCTCTCGGACCCCAAGATCCCCGGGAGAAACACAGCAATGAGAGAAGAAAGACAACTGCAGGAAACCTGGGGGACCTTACAAGTCATTCTTTATTTTCTTATCATATAATAAGTTTCCAACTCGGAAGAGACACGTGTGCAGAGCAGACAGAGCGGGGTCCTGTGTGCGGTGGCGGGGACCGGGCAGGGTGCGGGTCTGGCCCCTCTCTCCGCCAGCACGACCGACCCTCGGCCTTGGCCATTGCCCAAGCAGAAACCGAGGAGCTGGGGATGCGAGGGGCCCGTGGTGCTAGGCCTGGCCAAATCGTGATCTACCTGTGGGACACTGGGCCTCAGCCGTTCGGTGGGCTAGGAGTCCCTGCGCAGATGGCGTGATGCGTCGGCCACTGCTAAGGGCCTCCTGCGTGTCCTGCTGCTTCTAGATGTCTGGGTGCTGAGCCTTGGCTTTTGCCATCGTTGTGGGCACAATGTGGGGGGACCTGCTCTGGCCCTGGTGGGCTCGCATGGATTGTGCAGACAGCGGCCCCCAAACCAGACGCCGTGCCCGGCGCAGTACTTGGGCCGCAGCCATAGCTCCTTCATCAGGTCAAGGCCAACTCTCCCTCCGGGAAAGCGAGGGGGGAAGGCAGTGGCCTGGATCACACAGGGAGCCTGTGCAGGTCCCCCAGCTGCCCCCGAACGCCCCCGACCGCAGCAGCTCAGCGATAGGGAAAAATCCACTCGTCCTCCCCGCTCAGGATCAGCTGGGGACTTGGAAACCGCCTCTCCGCACTGAGGGCCCAGCAAGGATGTCCGCTCCTGTGGGCTGAGCCGCATCCCGGTCACCTGCCCCCATCCCAGGTGAAAACCTGCTTTTTAATAAACGCACACCTGCCTGACCGTGACCTGTGTCTACACTGGCAGGAGGACGTGGGGCACGGAATAATGAGCAAGACGACGCAGTGAGGGGCGGGAAAGACCAGCTCACACTCGATGGAGAAACGCGGGCACGCCTCTCTCCTGCGCCCTCTCGGTGGCCTTCGTCCTGGACCCTGTCTGGTGGAGCCACTGCAGAGGCATCAGCCCTGCTCCCCCGCCCCCTCCCCCAGGAGGGGGGACCTCCAGTGGCTGGACCGTGTCTGCTGCTTGCTGCTTTGAAGCATGCGAGCTGCGTACACGAGGTCACACGGAGGCACGCGCAGGTGCAGCTCGGTACTTGGGGTGAGAGCCCACATGGGAAGCAGCGCCGGGCCGGGTTACGCCTTCCAGCACCCACGGTGCGGCTACGCTTACAGGATTCCCGCAAGGGATTCTCCCCGTCCCCGCCACTTTACAGATGGGGTCCGTGTGGCCCCAAGACGAGGACGATGCCAAGGTTAGGCAGCACATCAGGGGAGGGCGCCGGGAGCAGGCCGAGCGACGCGGACAAAGCTTGTGGCCACTTGGCCCTGGCGCGGCCCCTCCTGGGGTGTCTTCCCTCGAAGCACCCTCGGGACAAAGTGCATGTTACGAGAAAGAGGGCCGTGCCCAAAGGCACAAAGCAGTAACAGCGAAGCCTCAGGCACCTGCGGCAGGTGAGTCGGTGAGCGACTTTGGGATGAGGGGCGCTTTCTGGCAACCTCCAGTCACACTCCGAGGGGACAACTCATCAGGACGGGCCCCTCTCTTTCACCTCCTCTGTGACGTCAAGGGAGTGGGTGAGTGATAAATCTGGTCTCCAGGAAGGCCCGAGGCCAGGGAACAGAGAAAGAGAAAGTGCTAGAAACAGCCCCAAGTCAGGCTTGACTACGCAAGTCTTCGGGAAGTGACTTTGGCCAGCTTGTCAGTGTCTACAATGCGGATTGCACCCCTCCCCTCCCTCCGCCCGCCCCTGCCCCTGCCCCCCACGTGGATGCCTGGGCCAGGCCCCCTCTATTTGGGCTTCATTTCCACCCTGGAGTTGATGTCCTCAGCATCCAGGTCGTACTCCTCCACCTGGCCGCTGGTCCACACCTTCATGCGGTCCGTGATGTCGCTGTTGCGTGGGGCCAGGATGAAGTCGTAGATGAGCACGGCCAGGGCTCCCCCGATGAATGGCCCCACCCAGAAGATCTAGGAACAGAGGAGGCGTGCTCAGAGGACGTCCGGCCAGGCCTTTGTGGGCCCCGGCGAATGCCCCGGCCCCTGAGTTCCCGCCACAGCGCCCCACTGCGTGGGCTCCCTTTCCCCTGCGCCTGGGACAGAGACAAGCAGGGCTGAACCCCATCGGGTGCTGACTCGGCGCTGCACTCAGCTCTCACAGGTGGCGAGGCCAGTGTGTCCTCCCAGCAACCGGGGAGGCAGGTAGGTGACACGACGTCCCCACGTCACAGCTCGAGAAACAGGCACCAAGAAGGCCAGCAGACTGCCCACGGTCATGCCCAGCAGAGAGGAGCAGAGCCAGGACTCGGGCCTCGCTCTCAACCCCGCTCCGGGTTGACTGGGGGCAGGTCTGAGCTGGGAGGGGAGGCCCGGCCCACACTGCCCACGGCACGGCCACACGGGCCCCTGCACCCCGGGTCTCAGCGTCCCGATGCCCTCTGCCCCGGCTGCCTCCCAGAGCCTCTGCGATGGGAGAGGCACCTGCCCCCGCGGACAGCCCTGCACCCTTACCCAGTGGTCCCTGAAGTTGTGGCTGATCACCGCCGAGCCGAAGGACCGGGCAGGGTTAATACCGCAGCCAGTGTAGTCGATCTGCGAAGGCGAAGGGGCAGGAGGGCAGAGGGAGGGGGGTCAGAGGGAGAGGAAGAGAGAGAGACACACACATGGCAATCAGAACCAGAAAGAGAGGGGCGCACAGACCCAGAACGACGGTCAGAGGGTCCCTGTGCGCCCCTCTCCTGGGTGGGACCTGTTCCCCGGCTCCACAGAGCTGACTCCCGCCCCCCGTGGGATGAGCCCAGGGGGTGGTCCCTTCCCCTGTCCAGGACACCCTGACAGCCCCTGTCCGGACCTGCTCTCTCCACCCCGACCCCCACCTGGGGAGAACCCCCACTTACGGCCAGCAGGTGTCCCAGGGCCACAGAGAGGCCTATGGCGAGGGGTGCCGAGCCCCCGAGGTCACGGCGCCTCCGGTCGGTGGTGGCCAGCACACACAGCACCAGCTGCAGGGTGCCGATGATCTCGATGCCCAGGCCCTGGCCCGAGTTCACGCCAGGAGCCAGCTGCAGGGGAGAGGGACAGCAAGGCTCGATGAGCGGGGCAGGTGGGGACTGTGTCCCAGGGCCCCCAGCCCCAAGCCCCAAGGGCCAGGCCCTCAGTGTTCTCAGAGCCCATCACGGCGGCCCCTGGTGGGACGCGGAGGGCGCCAGGCCCTATATCAGGCCTCGTCCCCTCTCACACCTGTTGAGGAAATGCCACCTGGGCTTTCGGTACCTGCCGAGAGGCCTGGGCGTGGCGTGGCAGGGCGTCAGCATCCGGCTCCCTCCAGGCCACACCCTGGGGGTACTAAGGCCACGCGTGAGGGGCGAGGCCAGGCATGGGGGGAGATGGTCAGGGACCCTTGGGGACAGTCATAGGAGAAGAGAAGCAAATGGGTGGGAGGACCCAGCTCGACACATTGCTTCACATCCCAAAAGTCCAGAACATTCTACCTGATCGCTGGCTGCATCTGGAACTCCCAAAGCCTGGAGGGTCCCCCTCAGTTAGCTGGCTGCCTCCGTGCCTCCCCCTGGGTGCCCCCACCCTCTGTGTCCTTTTCCCACATCCGTCTGTCTGTCTGTCTGGCCCCTGGTCCAGCGTCTCTCTCCTATTTCTTCTCGGCCCCGCCCACCCCGTCGGCCCCCTCCCTCCCTCCAGCCACATAGGCCCCACCACCAGCGTCTGGCTGCCACTTGCTCCCGGGGCCACTTTTAGCAACATGACTCATGGAAAAGGAAAGGAATGGGAGCCGCCTGAAGTCACTGGAGGCCTCCTCCTGCAGCTCCCGAGGGAGCCCCTGCCCCCTCCCCACGAGGGGGGCTCAGGGGCCAGGTGTGCTCACATCGGGGTGCCGGGCCCCGGCAGCAAAGGCCACTCGCAAAGATGCCAGATGTGGCGATGCACGAAGGGACATCCTGGAGATCCAGGCAGGGCTGGTGTGTCCGAATGAGCCTGAACTTGAACCTCACCCCGAGAGCGCGGGGCCGTGTCCAAGGCAGGAGGGCTTTATGCAAAGTCCGAGTTGGCGGGGGCACCCTTCCACCCTCCAGGGGCTCTCTCGGCCCCACGCTGAGGCCACCTTCCGAGAACAATTCTCTTCCCGCCTTTGTCTGCAGCTCTGGGTCACAGGGAAAGTGACTCACATCCCCGCCTGCCGCCGTGGTGCAGCCCCAGCTCTGGGCCTTTCCTGGCCGACCCCAGAGCTGCTCCCTCGGCCCGGCCAGCCCTCTGGGCAATGCCCACTCTCCCCACGACCCCGAGGTGAGGCCTGGAGGCAGGAGCCCTGCACTCAGGTCCCGACCCTCCGACTTGCTGGACCGTGACCATGGGCCTGCACCCCGCTGGTCCTCAGTTTCCCCACCTGTAAAGTGGATCTCAGTGACCCTGTCCACTCTTGGGAGAGGCCAGGGTTCAAAGGCAACGGGACTATCCTGCGGCATTGGGAAATGGGCTGGAGGGGCAGGAGCCGTGAGGGGAGGTGTGGCTTTGTTCTGGTTCTTTCTCATCCCCCCCCCCCCGCCCCAGGACTGGGGCGCAGGCAGAAGGCGGGGCGGGGGGGGCCCTCCTGCACCGGGGCGTGGAGATGAGAGTGAGGCTGCCGGGTGCCAGGACAGGCTCCATGGAGGCGAGGCCGGGCCACTGGTACGATGACCATCACACTCTCATCTGCCACTCCCCTCCGTGTCTGAGTGTCTGAGCGCTCAGCTCCGAGGTCCTCTCCCGCCTCGCCTCTGCTCTCCAGGGTGGGCCTAATTGCTAGCTGGCAGGAGTCCCAAAACCAGCCCTTCCATGCTGATTAATGGATCCAGCCACTGCTCTAAGTGGCTCCTGCCCCATATGCTCCCCATCCCCACCCACCCCCTCGCAGATGTGGCCTGGACCAGCTTATCCCCTCCCGCGGTTCTTAACCAAGTCTAAGCATCCCAGCCCCTGCTCACCCAGAGGCATCGTTTTTCCTGCAAAATGAGCAGAGTGTGTGGGGGGTGGGACAGGGGGGATGCTGGTGCCATGTCAAGCTCTCTGAGTCCACAGGTATGAGCCACCTGCCCTAAGATCTCCAGGATGTCCCTTCCTGACTGCCCAGAACCACATGGGTCGGCAACCTTCCTCTCCCGAAACCCACCGCCGCCACCACCACCAGGAAGCCTCCGTGGTTGCTTCACCATCACGCACCCACACGCAGGCATCACCCCTTCAGGGACATTCACGTGTGCATGGGCCTCTGGGTACCCGAGGCTTTGTGTGCCTCCGTGCGTCTTTGTAGGTCAGCGTCGGCCGTATCTGTGGGTAACCAACCACACGCGACCAGGCACGACTCTCCCTTCCCTCAGACGTCCAGAGATACACTACATATCGATGACATGACAAGCCTAGCGAAAGGCTATAAAAATTCCCGACTGTAAAGCACCAAAGGAAAAAAGAAACGCTTAAAAATAAATGACACAAAAAATGGACAGAATTTCAAAAACCTGAATAATCTACCACCGAAGTGAGTCTAACAACCCCTCCTAGACACCGATGGAACAAAGCAGTCAAAGCATATAAATAGCACAAACAGGGAGGGTTGGAACCACATAATGAACGAGTTTGGTTTAAGGAAAATATGTAAAACCCTGCACCCCCCAAATTGGAGAACATATGCTTTTTTCCAGCCCTTGTAGGACACTCAGACTAACTGGTGGGCACTGGCCAGATGCAGCTCGGCTGTCTCTGAGGATCCCTGCCACACGGGGTCCCATCGCTGGCTGGGGCGGGCTCTGGGTGTGTGGGGGAGCATGGGGGGCGTCTGGTGTCGCACACCCACACATGGTGTCAATACGGGCAGCGAAGCGGGGAGAAGAAAGGAGGGAGGCCCCTTCAGTGAGAGAGAGAGAGAGCAGCAGGTCTCCAAGGGTCCTTTATTTGCTCCCAGAAGCCATTTCATCTTCCTGACAAGAAACAATACACAAAACAATGGCTTCCTTCGCCCTCCCTCCTTCTTTTCCTTACTCCAGGGCAGCCCTGGCCCTCTGACCAGGGAGAGGAAGCGGCTCCACGGAGGAGCGCCCGCCCCACCCCCCGAGCGTCCCCAGGCCTCAGCAGGGCCACCGGGACTTGGGAATGCGCCCCCGCGCCCACGGGTGTGTGTCCCCGTGTGCCACGGACCAGGGCACGTGTGGGCGCGGCGTGGGCTTGCGCTGTCCGCTGGAAGCAGCAGAAATGATCAAGGATTAGGGGGGCAGGAGGCACGGGCATGGTCCCACCCTGCCGGGATCCGCTGTGCGACCCCCGCGGGTCTCCACGCCTCCGGGCCTCGGTGTCCTCGTCAGCAAAGTGGAGGCCTCGGCCCTGACTCTAGCCTCCGGGATGCTTCTCGTCCTGACATGGGACTTGTGCCTCCCAGACCCACGGTCACCCTTCCGAGCAGGATCAGGAAAGCTAAGTGTGGGATCCCTTTGCACAGGCCATCTGAACTGCTGGTCCCAACGTGGCACCAAGCCTGTCACTGGACCTACCCCCCGCCCCGCGGAACCCGCACGGCCAGATGCCCCAGAGCAGCCCGGGGCAGGCGCATCCTACCGGCACACCACTAATGACAGGAGCTGGCTGGCACGGGGCAGCAGATTCCCAGTAAAAAAGCTCCTTCTTGCCCCTGAGCAGACAGCTGTCCTGCAGCTGGGGTTTCAGCCACCGAGAGGAGCTGCTCGAACAGGGTATTTTCCAGCCTCTCCCCCTTCTCGGACTTGGCCTTTTCAGCCTTGGGGTGTGCTCATCCCACTGGACTATGGCTCCCGGGATGCAGAGGGACTGCCCCTCATGTATGCCCCTGTACGGCCCTGTGGGCAAGGAGCCCCTCTGGTCCCTGGGGAGAGGAGGCTCCAGCTGAGGGGCCCCTGACCGTGAAAATGGTCCTGCCCGCATGGTGTGGGCTCGGCCCCAGCCATGCCAGAGACCCCAGACCCTTGGTGCTTCCAGAGGACCCAGCCCCCAGGGAGGCTCTGACTGCACGAAGGGAGGGCTCCCCCGGCCCCCAGGGAAGGTTTCCAAGCCCGTCCCCAGCAGGCAGGCAGGCAGGGGACACATCTGAGCTGCCGGGGAAAGACACGCTTGGTGACTGCTGAGGAAGCACCTGTTGGGTGGGGCCCTAGAGAAAGGGGGTGCGCTATCTGGGCTCCAGCTCGGGTTGGGGAGGGGCACATGGGATCGGCCTACTGTGAGCTAAAGGCTCAAAGTGTCAGAGGTGAGGGGCTGCGGCCTGGGGGGTGGGGCGAGCATCCAAGGGCCACGCCCTTTCAGGTGAGGGCTCCCTGGGCGAGCCCTGGCTATGGCCAGGTGCTGGGGTGGGCAACACGGGCTCTCACGGGGTAAACAGCCCCAGAACTTTCCGTGCTGAGGAAGAGTCTCCACCGCAAGGTGCCCTCCCCCTCATCTGGCTCCGGCTGGAAACAGTAATTACACCTCCCGCGGTGGCACCACCACCCACCCCAGCCCCCTCCCAGGGCCGGCTGGGCAGGGCAGGGCCTCAGAGAAGCCTGGCGCTCCTTTCCCCAGCTCACCCCCAACTCTGGAGGAGGCAGGAGTGGTCCCCACCCCAAGAGGAAGCGGTGGCATGAGGAACATCCCGCTCTGAGACCTAGGGACTCACGGAAGGGGGGCATTTAGGGCTGAGGTCAGGCCCCTGACACAGCAAGTAAAGGCGTTCCCCAGGTGGTCAAGCCCAGAATCGGCAGGGCTGAGAGAAGACCCCATAAAAGGAAGAAGGTTCGCCCTCCGCCTGAGCCCCCCGAGGGGTGGAATCACAGGCTCAGGGGTCACCAGGAATCCAGTCCCCTCCAGGACGCAGTCACTGGCCTGAACCCTGAGCCCTCACCACCCTCCAGAGCCCCGACCTCCCGCCGTGACCCCTAGTCTGGCCATTACCCACCACCCCTCGCCCATGACCTCCCTCTTCCCCCAGCTTGTGCCTGAATGCCCTTTCCTAGCGGGGTCTCCACAGTCAGACTCATGTGACACCTCCTCCCAGAAGCCTTCCCGGGCCTCCCCCTCTTAAAGTCAGAAGTTCCCGGCCACCCTGCCATCTCTTATCACACCTGCCTCCTGCCGCATATCACAGGCAGCTGTGCAGGAGGCTTATCTCGCCCAGACTGTGGGCGTCCCCAGGCACAGAACCTGCGGGCTCAGCGAGCCCACGGCCTGCGGCAGTCCCCAGGTCCTGCGTGCAGGGAGCCTGGGAGGGCAACAGGCAAAGGAGCGGAGAATAGCCCGGACTCCTGCTTTCACGAGCCAGCGTCTTCCACCTCCTGGAGCCCAGCCACACCCTTCTCCGTCCCTGCTTCACGGATGGAAACGAAGGCGTCCCGGCAACACGACTGGCCGGGAGTCACACAGGGAATCGGTGGCTGAGCCCCTGCCCTGAGCTTCTTTCTCACCCTTGGCCAAAATTGGGGTTTGGCTCTCAGAATCGGCGGTAAGCCTGTCCGTAGGCTGGACACAGGCCCATGGTCTCTCTAGGCCATATCCAGAGCCCTGACTCAGTGAGGAGAAAGTTCTCCCCACCAGGTCCCCAGAGGACACCCCCTGACTCACCCCAACCACTTCCTGCCACTTCTTCCCCTATTTTCCTTGGAAATCTCCATGCCAATGGCTGGCTCCACCCAGGCCTGGGTCAGGGTGGGGCCCGGGGGCTCAAGGGGTTGGGGAGCCTCCCCAGGGCCTAGAGAAAGAAGTGTGCCACCTGCCGGGTGGACTGGTCTCTGTCCCTCTTGAGGCATTGAGGCCACACCCCAGGTCCCGTCAGAATCCGGGTCTAGCATCTGAGAGGAGCCCTTGGCAGGCGGGGGACACATTCTGTGCTTCTGGACCCTCAACTTCCATCACGTGGACAGGGCAGCGCCTGGCCCCCACCACAATGCTCAGTGCACTTATTATGATCAGCACAGTGCCGCCGGGAAGGGTGATGAGCTCGAGCCCACAAAGCGAGCTTGCTGGAAGTACGAGCGTGGCCCAAGAGCCATCAGACACCTAAGTCCCCTCATGGAGCCTCAGGGCCCTCAGCTCCAAGGAAATGCAGCAAGTTGGCAGCAGACAGGGCTTGAAGCCAGTGTGCCTGACCCCAGCCCAGGGCTGGCCCCGAACGAGCTTCCCCTGTCTGAAGCCTGTGCAGCCCAGGTATTGGGGTGACTCTGAAAGGTGGAGGCCAGCGAGGGGAAGAGACACCGGGGCAGGGCAAGGCCGGATCAGGATGGCACAGAAGGCGGGATGCCTGTGTCCGGGAGGCTTGTCCCTGTCAACCTGTCCCTGGAGAGGAAGGTTCAAGAGGGGCCCGGAAAGCCTGGGGACACATAGCTTCCCCCCAACCCCATCACGCCCCGCTGAGCCCCAGAGTGACCCTGACTGCACCCAGAAGGTACCCCGATTTCAGCTGGCTTGGTCCCCACCAGCGAGACCGAGGCTTGGAGGGACGTGCCCCGCAGGAGCTCTCTGTCCTTTACACCCACCACGGCCGCGTCTTCCGCGACTAAAGTCTAAACTCCAGCTACAGGGTTAATCTTCAATCTTGGGCTGAGCAGTGGTTGGCGCCACAGAGGCCTGGGTGAGGTGTCACGGTGACACGCGAAGTGCTAATCCCCCGGTGGCAGGGCCACGTCCACCGGCCTCTGCGCCAGACCTTCACAGGCTGCCGCCTCGGGATCTGGACTCTGGCTGAGAAACCAGAAGACCATTGCTAGGATCACTTGCTGTCCCCACGCCCGCCTGCCCTGCCCGGGGCCCCGCCAGCCTCCTTTCTGCAGCCATATCCCCTCTTTGCCCCTTCCCACCCCCGCCCCCCGGGACAGCACCCCCTCGTGTGCTCCGAGACATCCTTTAAGCTCCACTCAGCCTCTCAGGCCTGATTTCCCCCCGCTGTGGCCCAAGCCAGGTCCGAGTGTGCCCTTGGCTCGGGGTCTGGAAAAGCCCAGGTCTGCGACAGAGGCAGCTGCCGCCAGCGGCCAATGAGCTGTGCTGAGCGGCCCGGGAGGAATTCTGCTCGCGGCGGCCACCCGGTCGCCAGCATCTGCTTATCATCAGTGCCCCTGACCCAGGCCCCATGTCGGCCGGGAGCAGCAGGCGCTCGGAGAGACGCGCTCGCCCCCACCCAGCCTCGCCCGGCAGCTGTGACACGCTCACAGACGGACGCCGTGGGGACACGCCGGGTGTGCGCGCGAGCCCCACGCGGCGCCACGTGTATTCGCTCTCCCACACACACACGCACACACACAGACACACGTGCCACGCCCCTCGGTGCCCAGGGACAGCGAAGGGAGCCCATGCAGGGGGCCAGATGTCCTCGCCCTGGCCCTCGCTGTAATCCAGGAAAACCACCTGCAGACAGCCCAGAGCATGTTTTCTGCCCCGAATCCGCGTCTGATCCCTGGGGCCAGAAGAGTGGGGGTGGCTTCCTCCCTGACGGCAGTCTGTTTGGGGACCTGTGTGAATGTGGGGGGTCCTGGAGGCCTGTGGGTGCCCCCCCACCACAGGAGTCTGCCCCACACCCTTGCACACCCGGCCGCAGGCATCCTGGACATCTGGTTCGGGGTTTCCCCAGGGTCCGGGCTGCAGGAGGAGGGAGCTGGCTGCACGGGCAGGGCTGAGGGGTACGGAGCTGTTGGCCCAGGCGTTAGCTGCCTCCGGAGCTTATTGCTCACAAGAGGTGCCCGCAGGGGACATAGGTAAGACTGCTGTTCTCCAGGCTCCCCACAGTGCCCGGCAGGAAGCAGGCTCGGGGCTGCCTGCGGACCGGGTTCCGGCCCCAACTCCCCATGATCTCCAGCAACCTCCCCTGCTCTCCGGTCCTCAGCGTCCCCATCTGCACAATGGGTGCAGGATGAGGCAACGGGTGTCGTCTCATCAGCATTCTGGAGCCCGCCTGCCCCTTCCCCCGCCAGGCCAGGGGCCACCACCCTACTCACCGCGTTGCGGCCGAGAGAGTTGTTGCTCAGGGAGGAGGTGATGCCCGAGAGGATGGCGGTGGCGACGATGGCCCCCACGCACTGGGCGATGATGTACATGAGGGCCCGGAAGATGCTGATCTGGCAGCTGAGCAGTAGCCCCAGCGTGACGGCCGGGTTGAGGTGGGCGCCGCTGATGTGGCCCACGCTCTGGGCCAGCGTGGCGATGCTCAGCCCGAACGCCAGCGACACCTTCACGTTGTCCTGGCTCGCACCTGACGTCTGGTTGTTCTTCAAGGGGTAGTTGAAGCCCAGGGCAGAGCCGATGCTGATGAAGACGAAGAGGGTCATGGCCAGGAACTCGGCCACCACTGCCCTCCAAAAGAGCTTCTTCTTGAACTCGCTGGCCATGCTGCTGGCTGGCAGGGGGCTTGGCTCGAGTCCGCTGCCTGGTGCTTGACTCCCTCAGAGAGCTGAGCCACAGCCTGGGCTGGGCCTATTTATAGGGCCCCTGGGGGAGGAGAGGAGGGGGAGCACAAAGGGAGGAAGGCCTCTCCTTGCTCCTGGCCCGCCCCACACCACACGGGCCTCCTCTCGGAGATGGATGCAGACACAGCTCTGCTGTCGGCCTGCCAACTTTTTTTCCCTTCCTCCTCTCCCCCCTCCCTCCCTCCCCCTCTCCCTCTCTCCGCCCTCGGCCCTGCCCAGCCGAGGAGGCAGGCAGGAGGCAGCCACTGCTCTAATAGGCTTTGGGAAATTCCTTCAAGTTGGCCCCCCTCAGGGGGCCGGAGAAATTCAGGTGTCCCCGGCCTGTGTGCACAGCTCAGGGGGTGCCTGAGAGCAGAGCCAGGCGCTCCGGACGGGACGTGGTGGGTGAGCTGGGCTCAGCGGGTGGACACTGCCCTCCCCAGGGTCAGGCGACATGACCCTGCAGGCCTGACATCCCCATCCCACCCCAGGGTGGCATAAGTCTGGAGTCCATGAGTCCAGGCGTCTGAGGGATGGTCTAGGTCTCCTGCACCTTAGCCCAGACCCGGCTACTGGATGTCACTTCAGGCATGTCCCAGAGCCCCCAGACACACCACCTCAGCTGATGGGGACGCGAAGCCATCATGAGGGACAGAGTGGAGACCACCCTCCACTCCGTGGCCAAGAGCAGTCCTGGGTGGGGTCGGGGTTGGGAGGGGGACCTGAAGGGAAGCCCCACGCCAAGAGGCCTCATGCTTCTGGGGCACTTTGAACTAAGGATTCGGGGGCGGGAGAGGAGAGCCACCTAGGACTTTCTTCTAAAAGGCAGTCAAGCTGACAGAACCACCGGGGCCACAAAAGGTGTGACAGCCCAACCTGGGGCCTGGCAGGGAAGGAGACAGGAGGGACGGCAGACACCGCCGAGAAGGGAAGACAGACGGCAGAAAGAGGGGGCAGACGGAGTGAGAGAGAAGCAGAATTGTCACCGGAGAGGAAGTGAAAGAGAGGTCCCCGGGCAGAGACGGTGCCAGGCCAGGGCTGAGAGAGGAGACGGGGCTGGACCCAGAGGGGAGGGTGGGTGAGGAGCGGGGAGGTGGGGAGAGGGACCAGACAAGCCGCCCCACAGCCCCACCGAGCAGAGACCCCACGGTTCAGCCTGTGCCCTGTGCCCCTCCAAACAGGAACCCATGGCAGCAGCGAACTGAACCAGAAACTGGACTCCTGGGCGAGGAGGCCGGCGGGGGACGGGCCGTCCACCCCCCTGAGCCTGGAAGGAGGAGGCAGGCGGGCGGGGCCCCGTGGGTGAGGCCGGCCCAGGAGGTCGGGCCGCCTGGCTCCTCCACCCACTTCCTGCCTGGCCTACCGGGCCCTGCTGCACTCCAGCGCCAGCTTCTCCCCATTTCACAGGTGGGGAACTGAGGCCCCGGGACGGGAAGAACCTCTCTGGGTTCTGCATGTACCAGGGGCAGGGCAGGCATGAGCAGACCAGTGCTGAGCGTCCTGTCCAGGGGCCATCTGCAGACGTGAGACCAGGCCCCTCCTCGGCCACCCTTCTGCTCAGCTGCAGAGCACACAGGGCCGCCCTGACCCCCGCGATGAGCTGCCCAGCGGCCAGCCGCGTGTTTGCTGAAAGGAGGAGGCCCGCTGGGGCGGAGGCGCGGGCAGCTGTGTCCACCCAAGTGCACCTAAGTGCCTGTAAGTACAAGGCAGAGGGGACGCGAGGGAGGAGGCGGCGTGGTGGCCGGCGGGGCCGGCCTGCTCCGAGGGCCTGGTCAGCCGGAGATAATCAGTGCCTTATTAACCATCCGAGAGAGGAAGTCAGCCCCGCTGG
This sequence comes from Cynopterus sphinx, assembly GCA_030015415.1. Taxonomy (NCBI): domain Eukaryota; kingdom Metazoa; phylum Chordata; class Mammalia; order Chiroptera; family Pteropodidae; genus Cynopterus; species Cynopterus sphinx. Next base: position 7,630,206 of record CM057391.1, read on the forward strand.
GCCACTTCCCAGAACGTCTCCGCCTCCTACAGTCCCCGCGGCCCTCGGCTGCTGGTCCCGAGGCCCCGGAGGACGGCCCCGTGTCCCCTCAGACCACCTCTCGTCAACGTCCTCAAAGACACCCACTCACCGCCCTCCTCGCCTTCCAGGTCTGGACAGGGCCGCACCCGTGCCTGGCCTCTGCTTGGTGCAGGGACGAGTTCCGACACTGGCAGGTGTCAGGTCCCAGCAAGGAGGGCTTGGAGGTGGCACCCAGCCCACCGGGGCCACTGGACTCGGCACTGCGGAGACAGGAGCAGGAGCCAGCGTGGGCCTGTGCGTGCCCCGGGTTCTGCGACAGTTCCCGTGGGCCCGGTCAGGGTCTGCGCACCCAAGGACACATGATGTGCCTCCATGCAGGAGGGTGAGCATCACCTGGGACCTCCTAATGTATCCAACGAATATTTCCTTAGAGCATGGCATGCGCCCTACTCCGTCCGGGGCACTGGGACACGGCTGCACACCGGACACGGTGCGGGCACTGCGGATCACGTGTGTGGCCGCCGAAGGCACACGTGGGTGTGAGTGCGTGCATGGCCGAGGCTCACGTCCCCCGGGAGCAGCAGGACAGGAGATGGGGAACCTGGGGGTCACGGGGTAGGCAAAGCATCCGCCGATCCCAGGAGGATACGCGAAGCTCCCCGAGGCATCTCCCACCCACTTCCCCCGCCGGCGTGTCCTGTGCCTCGAGTGCCACCGTCATAGCGCCATCCCTTCGGACGAAGGCGTCAACATCTCCAGGAAGTGCCACCGGAAAGCCCGCCGCGTCCGCCCGCCCCTGTGGCCGTGACCTGACGACATCAGGGAAATAGGGGAAGGAGAAGGGTCTCCTCTGGAGCCCCAAACCCCGCCACCTCTGCTCTCTGGTCTGACGTGAATCGGAGCCCGCCAGGGAGGGAGCTGGGAGCCCGTCTTTACCGCAATCCTCGGGCGTCTCTGAGGCTGTGATTTGCCAAGGAGTGGCAGAGCCGGGATGAGAACGAGGACCCGCCAGTGCCCAGAGCCTGGTCCTCTGCCTGCCCGTCAGGAAGGGCCCCCCATGGGCCTGGTTTCCAGGTGCAACCCCAGCTCTGCGGGCTCAGGAACAAGCACAGAGGCTGGGTTTCTGAGCCTCAGAGGTGCGAGAATGGGCGAGGGGTGGGAGCGAGGGGACCATACCCATTTTTCCTGAATAATCAGGGGGCGGGGCACACGGAGAAGCTGGGGGCTTGGGCCCCGAGCCGCCCGGGTGCTGCCTCCACCACGGGTCCCCCTCCAGCCTGGCCCCATTCGACAGGCTCCGCGTCTCTCCCACGGGCAGCGACACAGGCCCAGCCGCCCCAGAGCCCACGGGCCTAAGCCAGGCTAACTAAGGGGGGCCGCCCCACACCCCAGCTCCAGAGCCCTGGGTGGGGCTTGAGGCCCTTCAGGCCCGGGCCCTGGCTGGCCCTGCTGGAGCCACGGTCTCGGCAAATGCTTTTCCAGATGTGCCCGGCAAGCCCCGCGTTCCAGGGAGAGCCGACCGTTCCCAGGACAGGCCTGGCTCCGTCCCCGCCAGGATCCAGTGGGAGAAGCTCAGGCCGTGTCCAGAGGTGGGTGCGCAGGGCCTCAGCTGCTCCCTAAGGATCCGGACCTCAGGCCGTGTCGGGGAGAGACACCCATGGGTGCGGCCGAGGCTGTCAGTCTCTTAGCCGAAGCTTCTGGGGTGTGTGCCCGGCAGAGGGCCTGAGAGGAACGGACCCTCCCTGCTGGGTCGGGCAGGGATTTCCCACCGCGGGCTGGACCAGAGATTTCCCACCGCGGGCTGGACCGCGGGACACAATGTGACCTCATTCCCTCCAGGAGGCCCGCTGGAAAGATAGAGTGTGGGGTGGGAGGGGACTAGGGCGGCAGACTGGGCATGGCCATTCGGGCGCCACCTTCTGCGCTCCCCTCGGCAGCTCCGACGAATTTTCCAGCATCACTCAGGCTTTCCTCCGCGTAGGCGGAGAGCGCTGACGGACGGTGGGAGTGGGACGGCAGGACGCAGCCCCAGAAGGTCCTGGAGAGGGGCGGTCAGAGCCAGGGAGCGCCCTCTGCAGCCTACCCTCCCCCACCCGGCTCTGCCCCTCAACAGGGCTCACAGCCATCCCTTCCGTGACCTTGACCTCGGACCCACAGCTCTGGCTCTGGGCCATTCCAGTGGGGGCTGCCTCCCCCTCCCCCACAGAGGCATGGGCCACAGCAGGGACTTGGCACTAATGTGGACCCAGCCTTCCCTCCCGTGAGGCGTGGCCATCCCCTCCCAGGGGGGCTGAGGAGGGACCCAGGCCCAGAGCACAGAGATCAAGACCGAGACAGGATGGTCCCGCCGACTCCTACTCCTCGGCCCTGTCCTCAAGGCCCTTCACTCGCCGCCCTGTATGGCACTGGCCTCCACCCCTTCCCAACTCCAGCCCGGGGGGGTTGGTCCCTGTGGACCAGGCTCACTGTCCCTGGACATGTCCGCCTCTTTCTCACCTGCGCCAGCCCCCCGGACCCCTCCCCCATGACAGCACACATGGGTGCCACCTCGCCCCAGCCAGGCGGTCCCCTCACGGCCCCATGGGGTGAGGCTGGGCCTGAGGGCAGGGCCTGGGTCTCCTTCCCTGTCCCCTGCGCCCCCTGCAGAGCTGAGCCCAGGGCGGGGCGCGGAGGGGGAGGATGACCCCGGAAGCTTCTGCTCTCTGACCACCATGCTGCCCCCGAGAGACTGGGCACCCACCTCCCAAAGCACGTGAATTCCTCCCCGACGGACAGATGACGCCTGGCCATTGAGGTGTCACGCGATCCCCCTCAAATCAAAACCGGATTTCATGGGCCACCAGTGATTCACCAGAAGGGGAACAATTTAGTCATTTTCTAGGCTGCCGCCTGCCATTCACTCCTCGCACTGCCCTGAGCAATGTCAAGGCCTATGGGGGGAGGGGGCAGGGGAGGGGGGATAATGTCAACCCTATTTCTGGGAAGCGGGATTTGCTATTCTGATGATTTACCAACTAACTCTCCGGCAATCCCCCCCACTTGATGCCATGGAAGGGGAGCCAGAGAGACGGGGCAGGAAACAGTCACCCCTGCCTGGCTGGGGTCTCTGAGCCTTTGACACAGCACACCCAGAGATGGGAGGACACCGGTGAGTGAGTCCGCTGGGCCTGAAGGAGGGCGCCAGGGGACACGGGGCGGCCCCATCCCACCCCGGCCCCGCCCTCCGGGAGAGGAGGCCTCTGGGCCGGGCAGGCGGCATCCCTGGCTTCCAGGAAAAGCTGGCGGGGGCATTCGTGCAGCACTGCCAGCCACACCCTTGGGGTGGGGGTCGGGACGGGCAGGACAGAGGGCTCTGCCAGAGCCAGGCCTCTGTGCTGCGGGTCCCTGGATGGGAAGTCGTCATCGCGTGTGCTCGCTGGTTTCGGAGCATTTCCTCACACCGGGCACACACACGCGTGCACACACACACGCACACACACCCCCTTCCCCATGCCACCGCGCCTGGCTTCCTGCTGTCCTCTCCGAGCCCCCTGCCCGCGCCTGCCCTGGGCCCTAACAATCTCTCCTCGCCTTGTTAGATCAGAAAGCATCAACCCTGGGAGAAGGGGCCCAGATACCATCGGATCTGACGCCTTCCTTTGGCTCATGGGGAAACTGAGGCTCGGGGACGTGAGGTGACATGCCCAGGGCCTTTCGGTAGGTCGGGGTGGAGCCAGGACTGAAGTCCAGGTCTCCTGGTCCCCGCCAGGGATGAGCGAGCCGGCCACACCCAGTCTCTTCTCCCTCTGTTCCCTGACGACGGGGCCACTTCCTCCTCAGGCTCCAGCAAGGGCTCAGGAAGTGCCCTCCGCTGTCCTCACAGCTCGGCTCGGGGATGGATGCCTTCGCCTTTACGCCAACAGTTGTCAAGTTTCGTGTATGGGTGTGCACGTGCGTGTGCGTGCGTGTGTGTGTAGGAAGGGGCCCACGACAGCGAAAGAGCCCAGGTCCCGTGAAAGTTAGGACGCGACCCTGGCCATTGCCACAGCCGCCGCCGCCACCACCCCACAGCCAGGGCAGGGCCGGAGACGGACACGCGGCAGCGGTTCCCAGACGGACCCGTTTGACAAGGAGTGTCCCCGGGCCAAGCTGCATCCCCAGTGCTCTCCGCCCCTTGCCCGCCCTTGCCGGGTCACCCCCTCCTCCCCTGACAGTGCATGGGCTTGTGTGAACACGCGTGCACATGCACATACAGCACACGCCTGTGCACACGCACGCGGACTATGCACACATGATGTACACGCCCCACGCGCACCTCAGTGGCCTGCACAATACACGCTGCACACGCGTACGTGTGTACACGCGCGGGCAAACAATGCGTGTGCCCGATCACACACACAGGCAAAAGCGAGCACATCGTCACGTGTACACACGCACGCCCCCAAACAGAAAAAGACGCTCGTCGTGGCCGTGAGGCCCTGCTCCTCCTGAACCCTCTGCCGTGGGTGCCGCGGCCTCCGCGGTCTGCGCCCTGAGCCCGGGGCCGCTGCACGGTCTCCCTGGCACCGCCGAGGGCCCCCGGCTGCTGCTACCCGTGCTGCTCACAATCCAGGGGCCTCTCTGTCCCACCCCTCTACCGCGGAGCGGAATTTAAGTGAGGGACGGGAGGAGCCCTCAGTGGCATTTCCATGACTGCAGGGCTTCGGAGTTCCGCCCGTGGGAATACTCTGTTCGCTGCACGTGTCCTAACCTCAGTTCATGTCTGGACAGGAGCGCCCCCCGCCCCAACCTCCCGCCTGGTGGAGATGGGCCCAGCTCCCGATCACAAGGAGGCGAGGGCAGGCTCAGAGCACAGGGGAACAGAACCAGCCACCTGCCAGCCTGGCGGCCGGCGTCGGGAGGGGTGTGCTGGGTGCCCAGGGAGGGACAGGCCTGGACCACCTTCTGTCACTCCGACTCCCTGGGGTGTCGCGATGCCGTGCTCTGGGGCCGCTGGAAGTGCGTCTGGGAGCGGGGAAGGGCGGGCAGGGCCTGCCCTTGTCCCCGTCCACTGGAGACCCCTCCCCCTGCGGCTCGCTCTGGGGATTCTATTCATGTGAAGCCAACATTCCTGGAGCCCACAGGGCCAGCAGGATCATCTCGCACAGGCGATCGCTGTCTTGCCTAATGAGAAAACGATGACATGGCCCCCTGCCCAGCCGGGCCCTTGCTCCTCAGCCCCCCAGCGCCGGCAGCCACCCCCCAACACGCACGCGCACACACACCCCTCCTGCGCTGTGCTACTGTTTTACAGGTGTGCCCTCCAGACTCAGCCCTCAGGTCCCCGTGCCACCCCCTCCAGGGCCATCCGTCACCAGGGTGGACACCTTTGAACACCCAGGGTAGCAGAGCCATAGGGCAGAAGGACCTTGGGTCACGGACCCTAGCGCACGAAGGTAAACCGAGGCCACGGACTAAATGGCTTCCTCAAAGTGGCACAGAGTGAACCAGTCTCAACTCCGCCCCCTTCCCCGGGGAGGCGGCCGGCGAGGCTCACTGCGGACCTGGAGGGTCTCGCCCTGTGACCTTGTCAGGGCTCTTTCCTCACCCTCCTTTGTCCCCGCACATCCCGCTCTGGACCAGTGTCCCTGAGACCTCTGACAAGCCAGGGCCGAGGGGGTTGGGGCGTCTGGAACTGACATTGATCTGATGTAGTGTGGCAGCGACTAGGGGGACGGCCGAGAGGCATTCCCCTAAGGCCTCCACATCTGAGAGCCAGAAGCCCTGCGAACGGCCATCGTCAGAGCCAGGCCTGGATCAGCTGCCGGCCTGCCTCTCCTGCTCATCCCCGCCCCGCCCCGCCTGTCTGAGGGCGAGTTGGCAGAAAAGGAGCCCCAGGACCTGGGTTCCCAGGCTGGTTGGGGGTCACAGGCAAATGCAAGGCCGTCGAGGGTCCCAGACAAGGTCACGAGCTACGGGAGAGGTAGTAGTGATCAGCGAAGGCGGAGACGTCGTCACCGAAGCCTTCCTGGAGGAGGCAGGACTTTGAATCATCACAAAGGCGGCCTGTGACACCCGCACAGCATCGAGCCCAGGGAGCTCCTTCCTCAGCATCATCCCGCCAAAGGGCTACGACCCCCCGTGTGGGTCCCTCTCGCAGGGGGGACCTCCTATCTTCTCCTCACGGGACAGCTCAGATGGCGAGGGAGCTGCTCTTTCTGGGGCACTTCCCGGCAATGCTGCCACCTGTCCCAGCGCTGCCCTTCGGGGCCACAGACCTTCGTCCATGAGGAAGCAGACAGCTGGCTCATGGAGGGTCCCCTGTCCTGGGGACACATGTCCGCCAACGGCCTCGGCCCTACAGAGGACAACACAAGAGGGCTCCTGGGCCACACCCCGCCCTCAGCGACCAGACCTGAGAGCCAAAGCCAAAGCCAGGGCTGGTCGGAAGGGGTGGGGTCAGGCTTAGGCAGGGCTGCAGCACAGGCTAGTTCCTTAGGTAGAGAAATTAGGGCAGGAGACGGGAGAATCAGCTCTTATTTCGTGCACTTTTTGTATCTAGAGGCTCCCATCTGTGCCTCGGACTTTAATGTGAACATCGGTCCCCTGGGCATCTTGTCAAGATGCAGATTCTGAGCCGGTAGGTGTGGGTGGGGCCCCACGGTCTGTGTTTCCATCAAGCTCCCGGCAGGCAATTCCGATGCTGCTGTTGGTCGCAGGACTTTCAGTAGCAAGGACCTGAATTATAAACAAACAAACAAACAAAAAAAAAAACCCACCCAATCGCGATGTAATTAACATAAAAACCGCAGAGGGAAAGGCAGCTTCTCGCGAGCGCAGAGATTGCCACTGAGCCTCACTTTTCATCTGAGCTTCCTGGGAGCCTTGGCAAGAGGAGAAAGAAGCGTTTTCCAGCGCGTACCCCGTGATAACAGAGACCGGCCAGCTGCCTGCCGTTGGGGGAAAGTCTGTCTCCCGCTCCTGGCTGCCCAGGGAATTGAGGGAGCAGCCCTTACTGTCGGGAGCTGTGAGAAGCAGGCTGGGTCGTAGGGGGACTGCACGCCTTTCTACAAAAAGGGCTGAGCCTGGGCACCTCGGTGGGGAGCCTCCTTGATGGAGAGGTGCCCCTGGTGTCCAGCATCCATGGCGATGCCCATAGGAGACCACTCACTGGCCCAGACGCCCGCTGGCTCAAGCGCCCCTGACCACAGAGGGGACCCTGGAGCTCTGAGATACCACCACGGAGCCCTGGGTGTCCAGGGGAGGGCACTGAGGCCCAGGCCTGAGCCTTGGGAAAGGGCGAGGTGGGTCTGTGAGCAGCGGAAAAGCCCTGCCCCTTCCCAGCAATCAAGCAAGTCTTCCTGGAGGAGGGGACATGGCAGACAGATTTGTTTATGTAAAGGAAGGGAGGTGGTTTGGGAAAAGGAAAGTCTGAGCAGAAGGAGGGATGAGATGGGGTGGGCTTCCAGCCACAACTGGGCTGGGGAGGTTTCCTCACTGCCCCTCGCTGCCAAGGCTGGCTCAGCCCCTCCGAGCGGGGCTGATGGAGAAGGGACGGCGCATGGTCCTCCCGCCAGCCCTGAGCCCAGGTCGTCCTGTGCCAGTCTGTGCCTCTTCGCGACCTGCATCTCTGCTTCAGCTCTCGGGCCCTGCCCGCCTCAGGGAGCACCCAGGCCGGGGTACAGAGGCTCTGCCCTCAGGGCGTCTCACACCCAGACCAGTGTGGGTGGGAGTTGGGGCCGATGGGGGCCCCTGAACCATTAGGCCTCTGAATGTGACAGGAACAGGACACAGCAGAGGACAGCCGGCCTCGTGCCCGAGACCATGGGAAGTCACTGCCCCAGCTAAAGGCTCTTGACTCAGAAAAAGGTACGTACGTTCCTAGGAACGGCCCGCCTGCGTGGTCCCCTGGGCCTGAAGGGCGTCGGGGGCAGCACAGCACAGGCTCGCGTGGGCGCTGGGTTCGCAGCCTTCCTCACTCGCTCCTTGCCAGGGTGACACGGTCTTCTTGCGATGAAAGGAACGGGCAGGACCCTGACGACGTTCCAGAAGAGGAAATGGAAAACCCTTAGACAAATAAAGTCAAGGTGCGCCTGCCTTAGCAGAGAAGATGGAAAAAAACAAAAAAAACCGCGTGGCCTTTTCTCTGATTGCCAAAGCCGCCAGGGGCCGGGGGCCGATCGGAAGTGGGTGTGCAGACGCCGCGGGGGGTGGACGGCGGCTCCCACCGTGGCTGGGCAGGCTTCCTTCTGGGAAGGGCCGGATAGGGGCTCTGACCCATCCTTCTCTCTGGGCTGCTCGCGGGGAGAGCTCTGAATTGAAGGAAAGGCTGGGCTCCCACACAATGGCTCGCGGGTGCAGAAACCAGGACACTCACAGACATTTCCAGAGCCCCGAAGTCTCAGGCCTGCCTGGCGACGGGGAGGAAGCAAGGAGAGATAGGAGAGCGGGGTTCCAGGAAGCCCCACCCTCTCCTCCACCCCACGTGGGGGTTTCCAGGGGGCAGGGGAGCAAGTAGGGAGCACTCGGCATCTGCCGTCTGCAAGCCTCAGCTCGGGGCCAGTGCCTTGGCTGTCTGGGACTCAGTTTCCCCATCTGGTCGTAAGCGATTGGCCCGTCGGGGGCTATGCTCAGTGTCAGTGACTGTGTCCCTGGCCTCTGTCTCCGGGGTGATCACTGATAAGAAGGCGGGCCCCGCCGCCGAGGCCGCCTCATTCAGTCGCCTCGTTTTACAGAACGAGGACCAACGCCCGAGCGCAGGGGGAGGGTCTGACGGGGGCAACCAGAGAGGAAGGCAGGTTCCAGCAAGGTCAGGGGCAGCTCCGCGGTCCAGCAAGAGCCGAGGACAGGAGAGGAGAGGAGGGGCTGCCATTTAGGGTGGGTGTGGGGAGGTAGCGGAGACAGACCGTCGATAGGGGCGATAGGGGCGAGCCGACGTGGCTGAGGTCCGGCTGGCACCCCTGCGTCCCGGCATCGCAGGTGGGCCCGCCTCCTGCGTCTCGGTGAGTCAGGCCCAGCCCGGTGCCTGCACCGTCTCAGCCAGCTCCCAGCACCAGAGCCGACGGCCGCTGCGCTCAGACGGGGCACCAGCCCGGCCCAAGCTCTGTACCCTCCCCATCCTCACCCCACCCTAAGAGGAACCGGATGTGACTATTCCCATTTTATAGGCAGGGACGGTGATGCTCAGAGAGGACTTTATTTCGTTTTATGACTGAACTCAGGTGACACGACTGAGAAGCTGAGCAGAGATCTAAACCTCGAGAGTCAGACTCTGGGTACGGGATCGTGATCCCCCCCCCCAAGATATCCAGGCCCCTTTCCCGACATGTGGACCCCACGAGCACGGATCCCCTAAACCCAGAGAGGGAACGGCAGGCGGACAGACTTGGGCCTTCCACCCCGGCCCACGACAACGGCAGACACGGAGGAAGCAGGGGCCTCAGACCGGGGCCGGAGGGCTCCTAGTCTTCAGGAGATGAGCAGCTTCCATGCTGACACTGACACCCCAAGCGTCCCTAGCTGGGGGCTCCAGACTCTGAGAACGCAGGTCCCCCCCCAGGCCAGCGAGGGACTGAGACCCATCCTGCCAGCCTGGCTGTCTGCCACGTGCACTTGGAGGTGGCCAGGCCCCAGGGAGCCAGATGGTCCCATCCAGTTGGCCCAAGGTCATCAACAGCTTGGAAAACAATGGGCAGTGGGTCCAGCCGCGGCCGGAGCCAGAACAAAGGCCTGGGCACTTCCTCGCGTCGAGGCCCCCTCCTTCATGGCTTGCCAAGGCAGGGGCCGACGAAGCCTACGCCGGGAGGTGGGGATGTTTTGTAAAGACTCTTCCGGGGGAGCCACGGCCGCCGGTGCCAACAGGGGAGCAGACAGAGGGAACGGCTGCTCGAGGCTGAGATTGGCCCGTCAGGAAGGAGGGGAGAGCGGGGCCCTGACTCCAGGCCGGTGGGCCCCCCGCCTTGCTCCCCAGGCTGACTCACTCACTACAGAGCAAGGTATCCCCCACGTGCTCCTCCTCCCCACGAGCCCAGCCCAGACTGACATCTTCCGGCAGGTCCGCCCTCCACGCTGAAGCGGTATCAGTCTCCCAAAACAGTGGGCTCTACCACGGCCCTGCCCCGAACACCCCCGCGGCTCCCCAGTGTCACCGGAGGCAGCTCAGGCTCCTTTACCTGGCAAGCAGAGCTTTTCAGGACGCAGAACTAGCATCCCCTGACCTTCCTACCACCCCAGAACCCCCGATCCCTTCCCCGTGGCAGCTTTGCCCCATCCACCCCCCCTGGGTGCTTCTGTCCCTCCTCCGCCCCAATCCTCCTTAAGGACCCAGCTTCGATCCTCCCCCTCCGAGAAGCCTTCCTGCCTGCTCCAGCCCACACAGGTTCCCCTCCCCTGAGCCCTATGCCCCCAATAAAACCCAAGGAGTATCTGAGCCCAGGAGTTCGGAGAGCGGTATCAGGAGATCAATCAATAACAGAACAATCCTTCCTTAGACTCAGGTTCCCACACACAGCACCGTCGTCTGTTTACACAGCGCGCCCCGAAGTAATTGTTAATAGCACCCTCCCACCCCCGCCCGTTCAGGCCCTGTGCTGGGACAGGGGAGGGGTGAGGCAGAGGGGGCAGGGCCCGGAGATGTGCAACTGAGCGCCCAGCAAGCCGCAGGGTGGGTGGGGGGGAGCTTATCACGCAGGGCTCCCCTCCCCGGGGAGGTGGGACTTTGCGAACCTCCGAGATGTCAACAAGAAAAACAGACCGCGCCAGATAAGAACCTCGGATGGCCCTTATCATCAAGGGCCACAGGAAAGGTGCCAGGTTTAATCGCAAAACCACACCCAGAATCAACGGTTTCGAGATCTGGGGCAGCTGGGGGCGAGGAGGGAAGGTGCAGGTGTGGGCTGGGGAGGGGCCTCTTCAAAGAGGGGAGTGGGCCTTGGGCTTCTCCCTCTAGATGCGACAGGCGCGTGGAGGGAGGGAGGAAAGGGGAGCCCCAGGCCCAGGATAAGGGAACGCGGCGTGACGTAGAGGGGGTGTGCGTGTGGGGGGGGGGGCTCCTGAGGGAGAAGCCGACTGAACACCCCCAGAGGATGGGGCCTCAGGAGACGCCCCTACAGGAGAAATGTCCTAGGAGGGCTCTTCGCCAACGATCGCTCCCTGGGCCTCAGTTTCCCCACCTGTAAAAGGCCTGCAGCGTCTTCCTGAGGACACAGGATGGGGGTTTGGTGGGAATGTGGGCAGGATGGCGGAGGAAGCTCTGATTGAAGACGGCGTGAAAGGGGCGGTGGGAAGGCCGACCCCAGGCTTCGGTCAGCACCGGGCACCTCCTGGCGGTGGGGCTCCGATTCCTTCCGGGTCTGCGGGAGCAACGTGCAGGCTCTGGCAGCGTGCGTCCCCCGCACCCCCCCACCCCGGCCCCTGGGCAGCCGGCCTGCCACTCGCCTGCCCACCTGCCCGCCCACCCCTCGTCCTGCATTAAGCAATCTCCATATCGCAAATACCGGGCATTTTTGCCTGGTGATCACAGCCCCCACAGCCCCACGAGGATTAGAGCATGCTTGGGGAGTAGGGAGGACTCTGGTGGGTGGAGGGAAATACCTGCAAGAAGTCCTGGCAGCCTGATTGCCTCCTGCAAGTTGCAGGGTCCTGTGAGGTCTTGGTGGCCGGTGAGGATTGTCCGCATGGCCCTCTGGGAGGGAAGGCCATCAGCGGCCGTCACCTCTACCCCCTCCTCGCCTCTCGCTCATATGCCTTCCATGGAGCACAGCATGAGCCCCTCAGGGTGCCCCCGCCTCGGCCCCACGCCCACACACCCCCACCCCGCCAGGGAGGAAGGTCTGAAGCAGAGACCTGAGCGGTCCTTGTCTCTGGGGAAAACACCCAGCCCTGGGCTCCCCGCCTAAGGCCTTTATCTCCCGTCGGCTTCCTCTCCTAACCTCGGGGGCCCCCACTCTGGGGCGCCCCCAAATGCGACATGCGGACGTGGGCTTTCACAGTCTGTGGGCTCTCCTGTTCCGTTCACCTGGAAAGATGTCCATCCCGTTCCCCACTTGTCGGAAGCCTGCCCATCCACCCGGGCCCGGGCGAGACGCTGCCACCTCTGAGGGGCCTCCCTGAGCCCCCCGAAACACCAAGGCCAAAGCCAGCCCTCATCGGGTTGGTGGGCCAGGCCCTGCCTTGCACACTACCACGTGTTGACTCCCTGAATCCTCGTTCCGGCCTTGTGAGGTGGTGACTTCACAGAGGGGGAAACTGAGGCCCGGGGAGCCTGTGTCCACACAGGCTGGAAGCAGCGAGTCAGGACCGGGCGCAGGCCCTCGGGTCCAGCCGCGGCCTCTCCCCCGGTGGGCCAGGGTGGTCCCTCTGCGGCACGTCCCTTCAGTACACTCCCTTCTGCGTTTCCACGCTGCCACCCCACAGAACCACAAGCTCCGGAGCAGACCTTCTCAGACTTTCACCTGACTTACCCAAGTGCTCGAGTGCATCTTCTGATCCAGCAGGCCTGGGGCGGGGCCCGAGGTTCTGCGTCTCTGAGCAGCCCCCAGGGGTTGCAGATGCTGCCGGTCTAAGGACGACGACACTTTTTGGGTGGCGAGGCCGGGGTCTGAACTGGGGCAGGAGAACCCTCGTCGTGGTGCCATCACCTGCTCAGCAGAGCCCAGGGCCTGTGGGGGCCTAAGACCGGCCCTTCCCTGCCGCCTGCCCTCCCAGGAGGCCAGACGCACTGCCGTCCCTCTTGTGCGGCCGGTGGGCCCAGCTGAGCCGGAGGCTCAGACGCAGAAGCCGAGGGGGTGGGGGGCAGTCGGATGAAGTCCGGGCACACCCCTGCTGGAATTCCTGCAGTTCGGGAAATTGCTTTGCACCTGGCTGCCACCAGGTAGGACTTGCAGAAAGAGTCCTCCCGGCGTCAGTCCATCACCTCCTCCGGCCACGGGGGATGGCGAGGACAGCCCTGGCTGGCCAAGGAAGAGGCCAGTAGGTCCTGCAGACTTGGAGAGAGGCCTCAGGTTGCTGGGGTCGCCTTCCCCCAGCCTTGGCGTGAGGAAGGGTGCCTCTCTTCTCCCAAAGCCAAGCGAGGGAGGCTTCGAGAAAACCGCTTGAAAGCTCGTCCTGTGCGGCCCCGGTGTGGGACGGGCTGTGGCTCCTGCCTGGACATCACTGCTCCTGCTGGGTGGCGGCGGAGCAGACAGGCAGGCCGAGGAGGGAAAGGTCTGACCCCCCACCCCAGAAGTGGGGAGGCGAAGCTGTGCCGGTGTTTCTGCACAGCTCGCACGTGGATCCTGCAGAAGGCAGACTTGGGGGGTCTTCTTGAAAGGGCAAGGAGGGCGGCCGACGCCCCCAGAGGCTGCAGAGGGAGGAATCGCCTGACTCCAGAGCAGTCCCAGCGATGGGAGGTCCCCCTTCAGAGCTTCCCAGTGTGGAGCGGTGCCACCAGACTGGCCTCCCCGCTCCCGCTGCGGGCACAGCGGTGGAATCGACCTGCTCCTTCATCCAGACGAGAACGCAAACAGGAGAGACAGGAATCCAGTGGGGAGCGGTAAGAAAAGATCAGGCTGCTTCCTGCTCACACCCCCCGAGGTCGGCTTGCTCAGGGGACGGGCCCCACGGAGGCGCAGTGCTGCGCCCTGGGTGGCCACCGACCCGCACGCAGGACGTGGCCACTCGGCTCTGGGACACGGCTGTGTTCTTAACCTTTTATGAAAAAGGAAGGAGGCTTTTTCCAAGTTCAAGGCCACGGGGAAGGCTAAAGACCCTCCCCCCAGACAAGGACACATGTGTCCATGCGCACAAAAACGTGACTGTAATTTGGGTCACGGGGAACCTATGGACCTCCGAAGCCTGCCCACAGACTCCCTAGAGAACTACGCACCCCAGATGGGGGACACCCGCGTGCGAGGACGCATGGGCCTGTGTCGTTCTCGCAGGCCCGGCCACGGTCCCCCGAGTTCTGGGTCTGGGGGGAGGGCGGTGCCGGGCTTTGCTCGCCTTCCAAGCCAGAAAACCCCGGGCGACGGACGTCGAATGGCACGTGCGCACCTGCGTCTCGGCTTCCAGAAACACGCTTGCGCAATCCGCTGGCGCGCACCGTCTCAGGCAACACTGGGAATATTTTGGCTTCTCCAGCCCTGCCGGCCAGCGAGACCCCGCACAGGAGGTTAAGTGAGTTCCATTGAAAGACACAGTTTTCCTTCCCGGCCTGACAAACAAAGCGCTGCGAGGAAACCACCTTCCTCGCAGCTGCGGCGGCCCGGCCCCGCCAAGGAAAACAAACGCATGCACATTCCGGGACATATAGGAAGCCGTCCTGCCGGTAGCCCGCTGCGCGTGGCCACTGGAGTTTACACAGCGAAGCCGCTGGGGCGTCCCCGCAGGGCAGGGACCGCGTGCTAGGCCCCCGCTTCCCTCCGGCTCCGCCCTGCCTCTCCCTGAAGGCCGCGTGGGCCGCTCTCGTGCCCAGCCCACGGGAGCACAGGGCGGCTCCTTAGCGGTCACCGGCCACTGTCAGGTCACAGCCCTGCGTGCCCGGCACCGAGAGGGGTCTCCTCGGAGCCAGCACCGCAGAGGGAATGGGGCACGCGGAGGCGGGGGCGCCGCTGCCATCGGTGTCTGCGGGCCAGGGAGGATGGCGTGCCCTGGTCCCCGTGCGTGAACACTCCGCTGGCTTTGCCTCCGGGCATCTCCCCCCAGTCCCTGGGCTCTATTCTGGCCCCCCCATTGCATTTCTACTCTTGCTCATTTTCCTTCTCTGAAACCGGCGGGATATAAATTAAGGGGCTGAAGGAAGCTCCAGCAGTTCGGTCTTCCCTTCCCACGTGATTGTGTTTTTCACGTGTGGCCTGGTCTGGTGGCTCCTGGCTCTAGGGGCCCCACAGCTTCTGCCCCCCCCCGGCCAGCTCTCTGCTCACCCCCATTCACTGCCCTCCGTGGCCACGGGCCCCTCCCTAGAAGGCTCTTCCCCCCATGTCCACTGGGCCAGGTCCGGCCTACCCTGCAGGCCCGCATGACTGTCCTCCTGGGGCCCCACAGGAACCTGGGTCTGCCCTGAGACGGGCTCCTGGGCCCCTGAGCTGCCCCAGGTCAGCACAGCTTGTGCAGCCTGGTCCCTCAGACCCGGGCTGATCAGGGGAAGTCCGGCCAGGACCGCGAGGCCAGAGACCCTGGCTGGGCGGCGTCTTAGCCCCTCAGCCCCACACTGCTCCCACCCCAGCCACGAACCGCCTGACAGAGGCAACGGAACAAACGAGTCTGGCCGTCGCCACGGGTTTCGCTCCTGCTTTATAGAAAGCCGACGACCAGAGTTAACACGTGCCTGAGCCTCGGCGGACCACGGCGGAAGCTCGGCGAGGGGGTGGCCGAGCAGGGAGGCAGGGAGGGAGGCAGACTAAGGCAGCGGGGGTCCTTCCTGTCCGCGGTAGTCACGGCTCAGCTGGGAGGGAGCCAGCCACCCGGCACCACCCTGCGCCCTTGTCGCAGTCCCGGGTGGGCCCTTCACGGAAGGGACAGGGGGTTCTGACGCTTCCGCAGCAGTGCAGGTCCAGGTGGGCGCGACAGCCCTCTGAGACACTCGTCCCCGAGGCCTGGGGCTCAGCTGTCGCCCGCACGATGAGCGCCGGAGCTGCAGCGTTCGCCCGCGGGAAGGCTCACAGGATGGGGTCCGAGCCGTTCCAGTTCACCGACGCCCCCTTCCACCTGAGAGCAGAGGGACAGAGAGAGAGAGTCAGAGCCGCGGGGCCACCACGGGGCCCACACGGGAGCCACCGCCTCGAGCCTCGGGCACCTGGACGACTCGTCCCCCGGGGCGTGGAGGTGTCAGGCTCTACCTTCCCCACCGCACCCCTCCACACTCACACAAACCTACGCGCCAGGCCCCACCGAACCCGAACGCACCCAGGACCGCTGGCGGGGCGGGTCGGTCATTCATTCATTCATTCATTCCTGCTGCAACTGTTTGTGGAGAACCCCCCTGTGCCCAGCACTGCGGGGCCCTCGAGGAGGGGAGCGACGCACACACGTCTGAATCCGGCCACTCGCCAGGGGGGCCTGATGGCGGCACTCGGGGGACGGCCCATGGATAAAACCATCCCGGAGTCTTCCATGTGCAGGAGAAGCACCAGCGGCCGGAGCCCAGACGGGCAGGCGGGGAGAGGGGAGCCGCAGAGAGTGGGGGACGGGATGGGTGGCGCCGCGCAGGACCCGGTGGGGGGGCCTCGTGGGACTGTGGCCTTTGCTCCGTGAGCCTCGGGAAGCGAGCGGAGGGCCGCGGGCGGTCCGGTGAAGCACAGGTTCGCATTTTCAGAAACTATGGTAGCTGAAGAGGCACCGAGTATAATCAAAGTCGTAGTCGTTGCGTGTGAGACCGTGGCGTTTCCCGACACGCGATGCTAACGCGCGGCGCGGGTTTCTGAACCGGCACAGGGGAATCGCACTGCGCGCAGATGGAACATTCCTGCGAGCCCGCCCTGGGGTGTGTCACCCGCACTATGTCCTAAGGCCGTGCGTGGGAACTGGGAACCGAGGTGCATCCCTCCACGGCCCGGCGTGTGGGGTGTGGAAACGCTCCCCTCTGCTCTCCTCCGCTGTACGGGGCTCGGGGTGGGTGGGAGTCGGCGCTTCCAGAGCCTGAAGCTTTCCTTCGGGGTGGAGGCCCAACGGTCGCTGCCACAGAGGAGGCAACGAGAGAGGCTTCTCCCACTGGACACTGCGCACCCACGTGACCACGCTCGGCCGCCCTGATGAGACTGGGACGCGCAACAAGGACGGAAGGGACAGCCCCTCCCTAAATACGACGGTGGCGTCGCCCACCCAAACGCCCAGACAACCCGAGGGGTTTCGGGTCGGGAGGTTCATCACTAACCCAGCCTTCTCCCTCTGCGGGGACAGCCTGGACTCCCGCTGAACGTCCCTTCCTCCCTAGGCTCCTCGTCGTTCCTCACGTCCGTGCCTGGCTTCCACGGCCCCCCGTTGGCGTCCCCAACCTTTAGGGTGAGGGACAGCATTCCCGAGGCAGGGAGCGGGGTTCACGCACGCCCCGCTCTCACGGCTTTCTTTCCTCCGACCCCGGGCAACTTCTTGGTATCAGCAAAGACCGGCTGTTCCCCTGCGGAACGTCCTGCACACGTCGCACCATCCCGTTCCGCCTTCGAATGAGCAAAACGGTGTCTCATCCTTTGGGGGAAGAAGACTTGGTGACTCGGTGCTTCTGGCTCCCGTAGAAAGGTTTGGTGCGGGAGGCATTTGCACGAGGCCCGTTTTGAAACGATTAGAGTTGCGTTCCCCTCCTGGCTCCACCCAGGGCTCTGTGACCGACCATCCACTGCCGCCGAGAGGGTGGCGACGCGATGTCGGGCACAGTCCAGACACAAGGCGCAGCACTGCCCCACGCCGTGCACGCCAACTGACAGCCCGAGGAATTTCTGGCTGGTCCACATGTGTGCACAGAACTGCATTTTCTTGCCAAAACGGTCGGCATGAAAGGCTGAGACGGGCAGACGATGGATAACCTGTCCAGCACGAACCTTACGCTCGTTCCGGGAACCGGTCCTTCCCAGACGGGCCCTGCGCTCTCTTCAGCGCCGTTCGCCACTGCCCTGGGACACCGTGAACGAGGCTGCGTGGCGCTCTGGCCACTGATGTCCTCTCCTTCCCGCGCGAAAGGCTGATCCGGATACCATCTCGCCACCTGGGAGCCACCCGGCCCCTGGGATCCTTCCGGTCACAGGTGCTCAGGGGAGCAGACCCGGACATGCAAGAACGTCTGCGGACGCTTCCGGAAGAGGTCTGTGCTCGGGAGTCACCGTCAGACGTACAGGTGATCCCACGCCCGATCTGCGACGAGAGAGAGAGGCACAGCCCCCGGTGCTCGTCCCCAGGCCCTGCCGCCCCCGCGTCACCGGTCATGCCGTGTGCGTCGACACGGTCAGCACCGCCGGTCCCAGTGGCTGTGGGACAAGCGAGTGGCTCTGTGGTGTGTGGGCGCACCAGGCTCTCCCCGAGCTGCCGCTCGGCACTGAGGCGCACCTGGAGGGTCAGGCATCCAGGGGTTGAGCCGTTTCAATGAAACCCAACGGCGGTCGTCGCGGCTTCGAGAGGAGACGCCGTGGCTGCGTCTGCCGACAGCTTGGCACAGCTGGGAGAGGTTGGAGCGGCGCTTGGTGGGCGGTGCTGCCGCCTGCACCGTCTGCTGCTGGAGCCCGGTGATGGAGCTGCGACTGGTCCGGTCGGCAAGGGGGACAGGCGTGGCTCGGCTCGCACGGCTGAGCAGGTTCGGGAGGGCAGACGGGCTGGGAAGGCACCAGGCCGCCCACGGGCTCCAAGGGACGAGGCCGAGCGATTGCACTTGCTGGACTCGCGGGACGTTCGCCGAGCCGCAGCGCGCCAGCCGGGGCGGCTTAATGGGCTCTACCGTACGACGTGAGGTTTTCACTTTTCTTCCTCCGTGCGTCATCTCTGCAGCTTTGAAGAGTGTCGCTAAGAAGCTTTTACTGCTCTATTCAGATGCGCAGGGAAGCGGCAGCCTCCGCCAGGTTCCTGCCGAAGCCTTAGACCCTAGGGACACATCCCGAATCCAGACCCCCCCCACCCCCGGCCCTGAGGACGGCAGAAGGGGGCTCGCCAGGGAGGAGGGTGACATCGGCCCACAGCCCGACTCCACGCGGCCCTCAGGGAACCCAGATCTACCAAAGGGGTGCTGCCCACCCCGGGGGCATTTCTCAGCAACAATGGGGGGGGAGAGTCAGCGTGGCCCGGACTTCCCGCTTCCCTTTAAGACTCACCCTCTGCCTGGCCCCTGAGACCCTTCCCCCAGCCCTCTCCTCCCCTCCCAGCCTTCCCCCTCTCCGCTCTCAACAGGCAGATAGAGGTTCCTCCCGAGTGAGATCTCCGTTTGCAAACATCTCAGATCCTGGCGAAACGCGGTTTGGCTCCAGAGCGGGGGGCCACTTGCCGTACACGCCACGCTGACAGTCACTGAGTCCTAAGGCCAGGCTATGGGGCTGATGCTTAGTTCGGAGGCTTTTCGCAGCCGTAACTGACCCTCCCCGTGCCAGCCGACGGGTGCCAAAGCAGGGGGAGCAGGAAAAGCCCCGGAGAGAAGCAGTTCATGGCCAAGGTGGGAAAACGGAAGCAGGAGCGTTCTAAAAGTGAAAGGGCCGAGACGAGAAACTCGGAGACCGTTCGGAACCGTTCTCCAGCGGGAACGGATCGGAAAGGCCGTGCGTCGGTGACAAGGCCGGTTCGAAGAGCTCTGCGCCTGCAGGAAGGGACGGGCGAGACGTGGGGAGGGTGGCGTGGAAACGCTCTGGGGCGGCCCAGGAACACGGCGCTCGCTCGTCCAGCGTCCATTCGGGGCGAGGCCGGGAGCGAGTGCCGAAGGGTTGCTCAGCCTGACGTTTGGGGCTGGATAATCCTGCCGTGGGAGCTGTCTTGAGCGCTGTAGGAGGTTTAGCACCCTCCCTTCCAGCCGCGGCAACCGAAAGTGTCCCCAGACACTGCCAAAAAGTCCCTGGGGCGCGAAGCCACCGCGGCCGAGGACCTCCGGCTTCGGGGTCGAGCTCAGTGACGAGGCCGTGGTCCCCGGAGCCCGGGTGGGATCAGCACCACGAGGCCCAACTCGCGGCCACAAACGAGGCCCTTTCCTCCGGGGCCATCGCCACAACCCAATGGCCCTCACTGGCCCCATCGATTCTCAACGGCGACGCAGCCGGTGTGTTTCCGGGGGAGAAAGACGAGTCTCGTCCACTCCGCCCGCTCGCTTCGCTTCGTCAGGTCCCAGGCAGCCGCGAAGCCCGGCCCACGGCCCATCGCCACTCTCTGTCCCTTCCCCTCCGCCTCCCCCAGAGTCTCTCCCCTCCCCTCGTGCAGGCGCGTGCTTCTGCCTCTCTCCTCTCAGCCTCACTCGCTCCGTGCCATGGACGATGGGGAACTTGGGTCTGGAGCAGAACCGCGCCTTTCGGAGGCCGCGCAACGTGACGGCGGCAGAGCCGGGTCTCAGCCGAGGGCCCCGGGCTCCTGCTCCGTGTTCTCTCCCTGGGTCAGGGCACGCCGTGTTCTGTGAACCCAACCAGGCACGAGGACTACCGGGGGCGGGCGTGTGTGCGGGCCGCAGGGTGCGGAATCGGCGGAGCGGCCCTGGGAGCACCCGGGGGACCCTCCTACGATGGGGGAGACGCACAAGGGTGCCGCAGGGGTGAGACGCCTCCTCACGTGGGCAGGCCGACAGCTGAGGGCGCGGGACACGGCGCTCCGGGCCCTGGGAGGCACTGTTCCCGGCCGAAACTGCATTTCCAATTTCTCGTCTGAGCCTCCAAACAGAAACATCTGTGACCCAGCCCCGGGCCCCGGTTATGAGTCCCTTCCTCTCTCCCCTGGACCGCTGACAACTCTTTCATTTTCCCCCATTCTGGCTCAGGCTGGAAGGCTGGGAGCGGTCCCCGCGCGTGTCATGTTGGGAAATGACCATAAATGAGCCTGTTTTCGCTGAGATGGTTGGAGACCCGTGGGAGAAGGGTGGGGGGAGAGGTGGCGGGGGACGGACCCCACATTCCTGACACGAGCGAAGGTAACAGGAGCCTGTCCGGGGCGGGGATGTGCGTCACGCCAGACAGTAGAGATGGCACGGGACCCGGGACTGTTTAGCTTAGGGTGCTCTCCTCCGAAGTCAAAAAACCCAAAGGCGGGTCTGGTCTGACGTCGCCATGGCAACAAAGCCAGGTGGCGGGAAGTCGCGCTGCCCGCTGCCCGCTCGGTGACCTTCCGCTGGGCTGGGACGGCCCCGGGGCCTAAGCTCCAGGCCCCGTGTTGCCTGTGACTCGAGGCACGGCCTGGAGCACAGACCTCCACGCTGCAGGGCCAGCCCCATCTATTAAAGGAAGAACCATTCGGGGTGGCGACCAAGGGACACTTTGTGGATCCACAATCGTTGCCAGGTGGCTGCGTGTGCGGTGTGTGCCCTGTGCCGGGGCAGGGAGCGCATCAGCGGTCCTTGTGGGTTCAGAGGGTAGACGGTGCGTCTCCCCCGGGATTCGAACACCGTTGGTTCTGAACTTGACCTCTACTGAACTCTCTGAGAACAAGAACCAACACCTGTCCAGCTGTGTCTTTCATGGGGTCCAGCTCAGGTGTTCGCGGGGTTTAAGTGATGGGAGGGGAGGCCGCCTGCCCACAGGGTTAGGCCCTCCTGCCGTGGGCGGTCAGTGGCGGCGCATCTGCCGGTGCTCGGGGTCTGACCGGCATCAGAAATGACCTGAGCCTGGGCCATGGCACCACACGTACCCCCTTCCCATCAAGGCCTCGTCCCGCAGAAGGCAGGGCCCGTGTCCGGCGGGTGGGTCCTCACTGACCTCGAAGGCCACTTTCCCAAGTTTCTCCCTTTCGGCCGTTTGAGAATCCGGGATGAAAACGAAGCGCAGAGCCTTTGAAATCCAACTCCTTGGAACGAGATTCCGAGAGGCCGGGCCTGCTGTTTCCCATTACGGTGGCGGCGCGTTATCTGATGGGGGCCGAGGGGGAAAACCCAGCGCCCCCACTCGTCGACCGCCCACGCACTTTTCCGGGAACAAGGCTGGCAACGTCTCACCGCGTGAACTGCCCAGATGGACCCACATGTCGGGGCAAGTGACGGGGGAAGCGGCGCAGGCAGGCGCCTGGCTTCAGGAGAGGTCCGAGCAGAGGAGGGAGCACTCGCACCTGCAGGGCGGGTGGCGGGGCCGGGAAGACCGTGCCCCCGCGCTGTGCGGGCCCCATGTGCCGCGGTGGGCCTCCTCCGGTGGGAAGGTCCGCGCCGCACCAGACGTGTGATCTCACGGGGCATCCAGGGAGACGGAGCCGGCAGGCCCTGGGACAGCCGTTCTCAAAGTGTGGGCTGAGGCAGCACCAGAGGCACCTGAGAACTCATCAGGAATGCGAATCCTCAGGCCCCACCCCAGACGACTGAACCGGAACCCCTCGGGGTGGGACCCGGTGCTCCGTGCTTTACTGCCCCCCCCCAGGGGATGCCCGCGGGAGCAGATCTTCCCCACGATGGGCCGCATGCCAGTGTCCAGAGCACCGACCCCTCGGCCATCGGGCAGCCGGGCAGAGTCCGGGCCGACCAGAGTCCGCAGGCCAGCTGTCCCGCACCCTGTGCGCCGCACAAAGAGGATGACTTTCTATCTGCGACAAGGACTGGGGAGTCCTGCTGGAGGAGATGCCAGGGGCCAGGCTCCTCCCGTGACAGCGAACGGGGACAAGTGAGAGCAGAGCGGGACGGATGCTCAGCCTGGACGGCCTGCCCCGGGCCCGGAGCTCGCTCCCCGATGCACGCGGCCTCTGCGGTCTCCGCGGCCTCCCTCGTCATTTCCCAGGCCACCCTGCACTGTTCCACTTCGCGGCACGTGGCCACGGTCCTGGGGGAAGGGATGGCAGGGGACGCTGACGGAAGGGGGGAGGGAAGTGCTCCGGGCCCGTGCTCGCACTCAGAGGTCCCTGGACTGAGCTCCCTGGGGAGACCAGAGCCCCGAGTCATTCTCCAGCCCCGGCCAATCGGGGCTGAGCTCAGGAGGTCGATCCCTGGCCCATGGGAGGTGCCTGGTGAGTCCTGCAGCGGAACCATCCGGGTGGGGCAGCTGGCGAGGTTCGGGGTGGTGGGCCGCCCCTGGGCAGGGTGCAGGCGCAGTTGCACCGCAGTCAGGGCCTGAGGGGTCTGGGGCCTGTGCCCAGGGTGCGGTCCAGAGCCCCGCTTGGCAGGCCCGCCTGCAGGAAGGATGGCCCGTGGCCTCCCGCCCCGTCCTGCAGAAAGTGCCGAGGCCGGTGTCACCTCCTGTCCCCGCGGCTGCCCTTCTCTCATCACTCGGAATGACTGGCTCTTTGTACATGAAAGGAAAGCGACCTGCATGTGCCTTTAATCCTCCCGACGAAAGAAATGCCGGCGCGTGACCCCGCAGGAATGCTTCGTCCCCGGGGGTGGGCAGGCAGGTGGGTGAGCAGATGGACAAACAGACGGGCGTCACGAGGATGTCTCTGACTCGCCCACATCCCCTCCCCGGCGCGCCCGCTGTGTACGTGGGGTCTCCTTTCTCTCTGCGGCTCCATTCGAGGGCTCACTTGCCTCCAGCAGGCAGCACCCAGGCTGCGGGTGAGGCCCTGGCACTCAGAGAGTCAGGGCCCGGGGCCTCGGCCCTTACCCACGTCCCAATCCCGACCATTTCTCAAACAGGGCAGTGGAGGTGCTGCCCGAGGTCACGCCGAGTCCTGAGTGGCTGAGACGGGAATGACGGGAGCCGCCCGCAGAGGCCTGGGGAACATCCTGGGCGTCCCTCTGAACCCCGGAGCCAGGCACTGCCACTATCCCCACTTCACAGATGACCAAGTAAGGTTCAGGGAGGTGAAGGCCAGTGGTTCGCAGCCGGAAACAGGCAAGGCCAGGATTCCCACGGGCCTCCTGGCCCAGTCCTCACTTGTCACACCCGTGGGTCGACCTGCTTCCCCCAGGGGAGGCACCGGGTCCAGGTCTGCCCCCTCCCCGGCTGCTCTTCCCACTGTACCCAAGGGCTCCAAGTCACTATCTAACGGCTCTGTGGGGGGGCCTGGGGCCGCCCTGCACCTCCGGCCCCAGCACACTCCCAAGTGCTGTCCCTACCCGGCCAGCTGAGAACTCACAAGTGAAGAGAGCCCCCTCCCCTGGCCTGAACCCCAGCCTCCTCTTCAGTACTGACAGGCCGGGATCGAGAAGCCAGGGCTCCCACTCTGCCGCTGTGTCACGGAGGCGCCTCTGCTGTGCTCCGAGGGTCCAGCCCGCACCCACAGAACGATGGAGGCCGCTCCTC
Organism: Cynopterus sphinx; assembly: GCA_030015415.1. Taxonomy (NCBI): domain Eukaryota; kingdom Metazoa; phylum Chordata; class Mammalia; order Chiroptera; family Pteropodidae; genus Cynopterus; species Cynopterus sphinx. The sequence goes on from CM057391.1 coordinate 7,653,980, forward strand.
CTAGACGGAGGCTGCCGCTGCCACAGGAAGTCGCCTCCGAGCGACACCCTGTGGGCCAGGCCCCCTGCCACCCTCCTTTCCTGTTCAGGGCCTCCCCACCCCCAGGTGACCTCACCTGTCCTTCCTCCTCTGGACCTCACAAGAGGCACCCTCACCTGACCACCACCACCCCCACAGGGACAGCTTCAGAAGACGCGTCGCCCTGCAAATCACTCGCTGTTCCACCCGGGCCGTGGGGACCACAGAATGCTGCACGGGAACCAGCCCCGAGCCCTGCGCCTCTCCGGTCTGCAGGGGTCCCACCTCGCCACACCCCTCTCAGATGGGGTGTCTTCCCTCCTTCAGGCCTCACCGCCCGTCACCCGCTCCCCACCGCTCTCCCGGCCGCTCGGGCGAGGTTCCGCAGCCAGAGGTGGGCCTGACTCACTTGGTCCTGATGCAGAGCTCGAGGGGTGGGATGAGGTCGCCGTCCCCATCCTCGGGGACGGTCTGGGTGGTGTCTGGGGAGGCGAGAGAGAGACACGTGCTCAGCCCCGGGCCCGAGCTCACCCTGAGGTCAGACCCAGATCCTGGGACCCGACTCCTCTGACTCCTAACCCTTTGCCCATCTCGACTGGACCACCCCCGTCCTGGCCCACTGGGTCTCGCCGAGACTCACTGGCCTCCGCCCTCCAGTCTCCGCCTCGCCCTCCTGCCCCGGCTTCGGTCTGAAAGCACATCTGGTCCTGCAGCTCCCCTGCTCAGAAACTTCCCGGGGCGCCCCGCTGCGCAGAGAACAAAACCCACACTGGACCCCGGCCTCTCTAACGCGTGGTCTCGACCTCACCTTGCACCTGTAACGCCATCAGTTCCTCAAAGCGCAGCGCCGGCCCCTCCCACTGGAGGACCCACTAACACGCCCTCTGACCCCCCAGTCCTGACGCCCGAGTGGGTGTGCTAAGGCCGGGTTCCCCAAGGATGCACGGGACGGGGTGGGGGCGAGCCGCACCGACGGTCAGCCGGATCTCCTCCTGCTGGTTGGCCAGGCCGTCGTAGTAGTACAGGTCGAAGAGCCTCTCGGTCCTCCAGTCGCGCAGGAGCTCCGGCTGCAGGCTGAAGAGGACGCTGAAGTGGCTCTCGCTGCACACCACCCAGATGGGGAACCTGGGGGTCTTCAGGAAGCAGCCGACCTGGACGAGGGAGAGGGAGCAGGCAGAGGGGCCTGAAAGGACCTGCCGTCTCTGGGGAAAAGGCCCCAGGGCATCTTCCGTCCCGCCCCAGGGCCAGGCTGACCTCAGAGAGGCCTTGCTGGGGACGGCGGCCTCTGCGTGACGTTGGGGGGCTTTCGTGCTGCTCCCAGAGGCAGGCCTGCCTCGCAGACGCCCCATCCCCTTCATCCCCACATCCCGCTGGTACTCGGTGCTGCCCATCCTGCCTCCACCGGCGCCCTCTGGCCCAGCCTCCCCCACCCCCAGACACTGACCTCCCCTCCCCACCCCAGGACCCACGGGACCGCTCGCCAGGCCTCACACTAATCCGGCGTGGCAGGCCCCCGTGCCTGTGTGCCCACGGTCCTCGGTTCACCTCTCCCCCCTTCGAGGTCCTGATTCACCCAATTACCCAGTCAGGGGGCACGAGTCACCCCTCGCTCCCACCTGGGGGTACTGGGCACCCGCCCTCCTCTACCAAAGGACACCAGCGCCTCGCGATGACGCGTCCAGGAGCAGGGGGCAAGGCAACGTCAGCAAGGGTCTGACGAAGGCGAGTGCCGCGGAACCGGAACTGCAGACAGGTGGGACTTGGAGGCGCAGGAAGGAGGGAGGGAGGGCCCCAGGTGAGCGGTCTGTGATGCCAGGACCAACGTCCAGACGTCCGGGGACCAGAGGGGCGCCAGGGAAGAGGCAGGGGAAGCGGGGCCAGGAGCCAGGCTTCCACCTAAAGAGGGCCCCCCTCCGGGTCCCGGCAGAGGACGTCCGCGGCGGAGGCGGGGTTGGGACTCGGTGCCACGGCCCACGCATGGGGCCCTTGGACCTGCTGTGGCTCTGCCAGCCAAGGGGAGCCTGAGCCCCGGCGGGCCCCGCCCCTCGCCTGTCCCTGCACCTGTGACTCCCGTGGGCACCTCTCCCCACCTGGGCCCTGTTCTGTTTAGCCCTGTACGTGCCGTGGGCTGGGCTGGGGTGGTTCTGGCCTAAATCCCCACCAGCCCTGGGAGATATTTGCTTGCTCAGGTATTTACAGCTGTAGCCTGTGGATTAGGGAAAGAATGGGAATTATTTTTCCAGTGGGGAGAAGGGCATACTTTCCCCAGGGACCCATCCCAGAAGAGTGGCTGGGCGACGGCCCTCCTCGGCCCCTGGGAGGCCGCCTGGGAGCAGGTGCCGGGCCGGGGTGTCTCGGACCGAGGGGCGGTGCTCAGAAGGCCCGGACCAGGTCCCTGTGAAAGGCTCGTCCAGGGGGGTGGGGGGGAGGCCTTTACGACAGGCTCACGTTCCCCCTGGCCCAGCACCCTGCCCCCCCCCGGCCCGGGGGGGCCCTCGCTCCAGGGCCGTGCGACACTAAAACGTGACTGCAGAGCTGGGTCCTCGGTGGGATGCGGAGGAATTAAATGTCTTAAAGGACGTGGCTGGACGTGCCTAAACCCCACGGCACACTTGGCTTCCGTTCCGGGCTCCAAAGAGGCTTTTCTGACGAGGGCGTCGCCTCAAACAGGGAGCCTGGAAGGCTGGGGACCCAGTGCTCACGCGCCGCGGGGAAAAGCGCCACCCGGCCTGCCAGGGAGCAGGCGTCTGCATAATCGGCCACCCTGGATTTTCCAGCAGAGGGACCAGAGGGCAGCGTGCCATTTAGACAACGGTCAAAAGATTTAGGGCAAAAAAAAAAGAAAAAAAAAAAAAGCTGCCCAGAGACTTCCTAAATGAGCTTTCTCGTTCAGGAGCCCCCTCCGGGAGGGCGACATTCCCCGAAGGTGAAATGCACTTCCCCGAGGTTCCGGGGTGGCTGACCAAAGGCCCGGGGTAGGGAGGCCAGGTCGGGGGCACGTTTCCTGCAGCTCAGGCTGAGGCTTTCTCCTTGTGGGGTGAACGGGGTGAACGTAACGTGCAGCACGGTCACGGACGACTTGTTAACGAGGATTCGCACATCTCTGAGGGGCGCGGGGGGGGGAGGTGTATGAACGCCCCAAACCCGTCTGTGGACGGCCAGCTTTGGTGGGTAAACAGGTCGGGGAGGAGCTGAAGGCCAGCCGCCCTGCCGCAGGTGTCGGGTGGCTCAGATCAGGGTGAAGTGGACAGGCCTGAGAAGCAGCTGAGGGCAGGGGCCGCCTGGCCTCCGATGGATAGGACAGGCTCCTGGTTGGGGTAACTGGCTGGACGGTGGCATCCCTGGGGCTGGGGGACGTAGAGACGGGTGGAGCTTGCAGACCCCTCCCCGCACGACTCCGTCCTGGCTCCGGTCCCTCTGTGAGGGCAGCGGTTAACGTCCCTGCAGGCCCTCGGGGAAGCACCGGAGTTAAAGTCCCTGTTGTGGCCACCACGACGTCGGAGGGATGGCCTTCGGACGGCAGCCTGCAGTGCGGCTCACCCCTCACGGCTGAGCTCTGGGGTGGAGGGCGTGAGGCCGAAGTCGGACGGGCGAGAACCGCCCAGTGGGGTCACAGGTCGCTGGTGAAGGCCCCGCTGTCCATCTTCTCGCTGTCGGGGATGGGACTCCCGGTCTCCGGCCAAGAACTCAACGGTTCCAGGATTCGGATCTTTGCGGGGCCTGAATTTCTCCGAACCGTGTTTTATTCCAAGGGAAGGATGACCTCCCCCCGCCCCCCAACTGATGTTCCCACCAACTGCCCTCAACAGGCCGGAGGAAAACAGTTTACTTTCCGACCAACGCCCTCAGCACAGGAATGAACGCGGGGATCACGGCGAGCCGGCAGATTTCGTGGGTCCGGCCAGGGTCAGCCTCGCGGCTCGCGGAATTTCGGGCGGTGTGCTCTCTGAATCCACCCAGGGTCAGGTGCTTGGGGGCCCCGGCGCTTCTCACGGGCCACGTGCCCACGTTCCTGGGCCCCCGGCGAACACCGGCGCGTCTGGCACGCACCCGCGCTATCATTCTTTCCCACCCAAGTCTCCGGAAGCCGCGGGCCTGCGTCCTGTCTGTGGGGGTGGGGGTGCCCTCCAGACAGGGGACCTGGGGCTGTGGCCCCCCGAGCGAGGGGACAGCACACCTGAACGAGGGGTCGTTCAGGAGGGACGTGACAAAACCGAGCCCCGCCTCAGCAGGCCGGTCCCCACCCGCTCGGCACATCCCTTCCCCTAGCGCTTCCTCAGAGTCCTCTGGGCTCGGCCTCTGTGTCCCTGGCCCTGGGAATCCACGGTGAATGAGGCCGCCTCCGGGCCCCCCGAGCATCTTTGGTGGCAGCCAGCACGTGCTGCCTCCTCACGACAACCCTTTCCGTGGAATCGGCCGCAGAGCGATGTCTTCTCCGGAAACATAAAGACTGGGGCTCGGAGGAGGTTCGGCAGCGGGCGGGGACAAGCGCCCCCTGCCCACGCTGCCCAGAGGTGCTGACATGTTATCCCCCGCACAGCCTGGCCTGGAGGTCCAGGCCTGTCCAAGACCCCGGCTGGAGGGACCGATACCCCAGCAAACAGACTGAGGGAGGCCTGGTGGGGCAGAACGGTGTCCCCACAGGAGGACGCGCTCAAGTCCTAGCCCCCAGGACCTCGGAGTGTGACCCGACTTGGAAACGGGGTGACGCAGATGTAATTACTTAAGATGAGGTTGGTGGAGCCGGGTCGGCCCTTAATACCGACGTGACGGACGTCCCCACAAGGAAAGGGGAAGACGCGCAGGGAGAACGAAGCGCGCGACGAGGAGGCGACGCATCTAGAAGCCGCGGAACGCCAAGGACGGCTGGAAAACGCCCGAAGCCAGAAGGAGACACGAGGACGGGTCCTCCCTGCGGGTTTCGGAGGGCGCAGCGCCCTGGCCACACACCTCGATTTTCGACTTCCGCCGTGAGAAGCGACCTGTGCTCCGGAGCCGTCGGGCGGCACGTTTCCCTTGTTTGAAGCCACCCGTTTGTGGCGCTTTGGGGCACTTGCCCTAGGAAGCTAACATGAGGCCTGTAACTTTGGGTTCCTCGTGCCCGGAGAAGGCCCCTCCCGCACCCCGGTATATACACCCACGGAGGACAGTGTCCGCCCCTCCGACCCACGAGCACACGAGCAGTCCCCCTCACACCGCCTCCCCCAGAACGTGGGCCCGACCAGCTGGCTCTGGCTGTGGGCTCTGCGGCCATGGGCGACGGTGGCGAAGCGGCTCGTCACCCCAAGCCCTCCGGGGAGGGGGGACCGAACTCGACTCCCGAGGTACCTGGCACACGTTGTAGTGCTCGAAGAGGGACAGGAAGCCGACGTCGCTGCGGGCGGCGATGCCTTTGAGGAGCGTGACGTCCCCGTTCCCGGAGTCCAGCTCCACCACGTCGTTGAAGGTGTTGGACGAGGCCTTCCCTGTCAGGAGCAGGTTGACGAGTTCCTGTTGATGAGAGAAGGGGGGGGCGTGTCAGGGGGCACCAGGGGATGGAGCGGGCGGGAAAGCACGGCGGGGGACGGCCCGAAGTCGCGGGGCCTGTGGCAGCCCTTCCCATCCGAGAGCATTCGTCAGGCACCAGGGTGCACGGGACCCTGTCCTGAGGCCTTGGTAGCGGGCGCAGGGCGCGGGGGTCCTGCAGGCTGGGGAGAGGGGCTCCTGACCCGGGCCACCGGGGTCTGCGCGGGGGATGAGGTGTGTGCCTGCGCGATACCGGATGTGACCGGGGCTAGGAAGCCGTGTGCCCAGGACACGCCTCGGCCCGGGCAGACACGGGGGGTGGGGGGACCACGTGGCTGGTCAGAGCCGCCTGGTGGAGGAGCAACACTTGGGGTGGGTCTTGAAGGAGGGCAACCTTTTTAATACCCTTGTTCTTATTTTGAAATAATTTCAGACTCAAAAGAAGTTGTAAAAACAGACCCGAGAGTTCCTGTGTCCCCCTCACCCAGCTTCCGCCGCGATAGCATCTTCACGTAACCCGAGCTGACGAGCTGACGGGGCGCCCTAGCAATAGCTCCACCCCAGGCTGGCTCCCCCCTCCATCTCGCCGGCGATGGCGGGTCTTCGGGTGGGGGTGGGGGGAGGGTAGCAGGGGACAGCACCTGCCAGCAGGCGGAGGCAGGCGGAGGCCGGGAAGTCCCTGGCTGCTCTCGCCGGGTGGTGGCGTCAACAGGCGTTCTGTGGCCACGTGACTCGTGCCCCACGCCGGACAGGCCAGCAAGCCTGCCGGCCCCAGAACCCGCGGACGGTGCACTGGGGCGACCAGGAGGGCCACTTCTTTATGCAGAGCGTCTGGGGGGGTCCCACCTCCCGTTAGAAATGGGGAAACTGAGGCTGACGGCCACACGACCGGTCGGCGACAGGGCTGGACTTCCACGCACGTGTTCTGGCTCCCCGCCCGGTGTCCCTTCCCTCAAGGCACCCCCGACCAGCCACGGACTTGAGACGAAGGGCGGCTGCCAAGTGCCCGCTGACCGCCGACGAAGGGACCGGGTGCGCCCAGCCATAGCACTGGGGCGGGCGGGACCCTCCGTATCACCCCCTCCTGCCGGGGCTGGTGGACCTGTGCCGTCGGCAGGCAGGGCTCTCCCCCACGGGACGTGGGAACGGCCAGCGCAGCCCTGTCTCTGGAGGGCAGAGTTCACAGACGTGTTTTCCCCAGAACCGTGGGAGCGACGCCCGCTTCCCAAACCCCTCTGTCAGCGCCGAGGCCCCTGCCCCAGTGGCAGTAAAAGCGGCCGCCTCTGATGGCCGCAGGAGGACCCCGATTGGCAGGAGATATCGGGGGTGGGGGGCCTCATTGTGTCCTTGCAGAGGAAGCGGGAAAGAATTCGGAGGAAATGGCCGCTCTGAGATCCTGCACCTCAGGGGCAGAGGCCTTTCCCAGACGGTTTCAAGCTGCTCCGTGCGGTTTTCGAGGCTGGGAGAAGGAAAAAGGCTCTTGCTCCCCCCGACGTGTGTCTCGGCCCCTCCCCAGAGCAGGAAGCCTTCTCAAAATGGGGCAGAAGGGGCAGCAGGCTGCTCCCTGCCCCCACACTCCAGGCGCGCAGTGGCAAAGCGTGCGGCCACCTAGCCCCTCGCTGCTCCAGCTGTGGTCCGCGGACCGGGGCGGCATCACCCTCCCGGGGGAGCCGGTCAAAAACCCGGGATCCCGGGCCCCAGTCGGAGCCTGCTCATCACCCACACCCTGGGGGCTTCGTGGGCACGTCGAAGCGTAAGCAGCACCGGTGCAGTCCAAAGGCCCATTTTACTGATGAGGAAACTGAGTCTCAGGGCGAGGAGGGAAACCGCCCCGGCTCCTTCCGCACGCGAAACAGCCAACAGGGCTCAGAACCCAGCCCCAGGCCCTGGCCTGGCACCCTCTGTGCCCGGCTTACCCGCCCACCCCCGGGCGGTACTGCTCTCTGCCTGCTGACCGACAGGAGAGCCCACCGGGAAGACAGGCACCCAGAGAAGGGGCCGGACCACGCAGGAAGGTGGGCGGCGGCCACCCCACAGCCCCTCAGCCGCCCTGGACAAACTGTGGGCCCCCGGCTGGCCGCCACAGCGTGCCCAGGACCCCCCACGACAACTGGGTGCTCGGCTGGGCTCACAGACTGGGGTCAGCAGACGGGCAGCTCCGCCCGGCCTGTCTGCGCCACCCCTGTCGGTCTGTGTGCCCTGAGCGTCAGGTGTGACCGCCCTGAGGGTCAGGTGCCACTGGCCGGGTGGCCGCCCTGGGAGGCCTGGCCACGCAGAGGCGCAGCCGGAAGCCAGGTGTGACATCCGGCTCCTAGTCCTGGTGCACACCGATGGAATCTTGAACCGATCCCTTCCTTGGGGTCACCAGGTCGCTGGGAGGATCTATGACGAACAGTCATGCTAAGGGCCCCTCCCCACCCCGCCGCTCCCCGTGAGACCTCTGAAGGGCCCCTTTGTGGAGACGCAGAGGGAAGAGTCGTAAAGACACCGCCCCGTGCAAACGTTACGGGAGCCACGGCTGTCGTCCGTCCCCAGCTGGGCCCGGGTCCCCCGCCTGGGCCCGCCGTCAGGCTCTTTTGCACCCTCTGCGCGCGGCGCGGATTGGGTGCAGCTGGCTTCCCAGAAATGGAAGCTGCATCAAGCCCCCTTTCTAGGTCTCTGTGACAGCGAGGCCAGCAGAGGCTGTCACGTGAACGCTGCTTGTAGAGGGCCCGCAGGGCAAAAGGAGAGGGAAGAGGGAGAGAAAGGAACGCCAGGCCGCCCCGCCGCCCCGCCGCGCCCCCTGACCTGTGTGCAGTAGCCATGGGCTCCAATCAGGTGGCTGGTGGGGACGTCGAAGTCCTGCCGGACGCTGGAAAACACGGAGAAAGCGGTGTGAGCACGACTCAGGCCGCCGGGCGAACCTCAGAGGGTGGCCAGGGGCTCCCTTGGGCTCCGGGCTGAGGCCCAGAATTCCGGCCGCGCGCTCTGTGCTCCGCGCCCTCCCTTGGGGCCAGAACCTGGGGCTCCTCTACCGTCCTCACCCTCCCTAAGGCAACGGCCTCCACTCGGCCTCACCGGGGCCTCTGCCGACAGAGCAGAAAGGCCCCCGGGTTTGGAACCCAACGTCCTGCATCCGCATCCCAACCGTCACTAATGGTGGGGACCGGGACATCCCCTGCCATCTCCAGCCCCCAAGCTGTGAGTCCGCCGAGGGGGAGGCATGGATGGTCTAGAGTAACCACCTGGGCCCCGTACTCACGTCGTTCCTAAACCCTGAGAGAAAAACCAGGGCTCAGAGAAGGACTGATGTGCCCAGGGCGCTCAGAGGCCCCGGCTCTCCCCACACCCCAGGTCACCACTGTGGCTCCAGCCTCAGAATGGGGTCCCCCCAGAAGGCACGCAGTGAAAAAAGCCCCTTCGCCGAAAGAAACCCTCAAACCAACGGGAATGGACTTCTGGGGCGTAGGGCGCTAGGAGCCAGAATGACTCAGGGCGTCGTGCTGGCAGGGGCCCTGGGACATGCGAGGCCAGCACCAAGAGGCGAAACTCCCACCCCCACCCCTCCCCACCCCACCCTCATCTCACAACCCTCCTGCCACCTGGAAAGTCCGCCACCGGGAACTTATTCCTTTTACCTACCCGAAGGCAATCCCTCGGGAGATGAAGCATTCTTGTTGAACCGGCCGGGGACGGGTAAACAGGAAAGGAGCCCCATCTACCGAACGCGCTGGGAGGGCGGCAATGTCGGCCCAACGGCCCCCCAGGGGAGTGAGAAGTACTAACGGGCTGGAGAGGTGACGCCCGTGGGGCGATGCGAGGCCAGGGACTGGCTCCCTCTGTCTGCTGCTGCAAACGGCCCTGAGCACACGCCACCCACCCAGCCCCGGGCCCCCAGCCTGGCCTGCCCCCCGCGTCCCCACCCCAGAGAGCGGAGAGGTGGCTCGGAGGCAGGAAGGGCCACGTTTGCTCTTCCTTGGGGTGGAAGAGAAGAGAAACAGGGTCTCGATTTTATGCTTGATCTGCCGTCAGCCCACAAACGCGAGGCACACCCCCCGGTGCCTACGTCCTTCCCGAAACGAGTGCAGAAACTCAAGCTCCGTGACCTCCGCGGGAGAAACGCTTTCTTGTGGTTTTTAAAGACCGTGGCCAAGCAAGGACGGTTTGTGGTCCCCGTGAAGAGACAGGCGAGGGCTGGTACCCGGGGAGGGGGGCAGCCAGGAACCGTGAAGGCTGTGGAGGGGGGCGGGGGGCTCAGGAAGGGCCTTGCAGGGTTGCCCACCAGAGACGGCCCGGCGGGCCTGGGAAGAAGCCGGCCGGGGGACAAAATGGCCAAGGGCCGCCATCGGCTGGCCCCCGCTCAGGCAGAAGAATTGATGGAAACCGCGCGCACACAGGCGTCTTCTGAAGGGAAGAAAATAACCTCACAGGAGCCCCGTGGACTGATAAGCATCGCTGGCCCCGGGCCACCCGAAGCGCTCAGAAGCGGCAGCCCGATCTCCGTAATCGCACAGCCTCGTGTTCAGCCAGCGGGTTTGAGAGCCTGCGTCAGCTCGGAGCAGAGGGACGGGCAGAAGGGACAATGGGAGGAAACGGTAATTGCATCCTTAGGTGCAAACACGATGGGAAACTCAGAAGCAGGCTCGGATCTTAAAAGGGACGAACATCTGTATTTCACGTTAGGGCATCTGGGAGACGCCACGGAGCGGCTTATGGCTTAAGAGATTTACGACTTTGGCAAATCTCGAGGCCCAGGCCTCCCTCCGGGGGAGGGGGGCGGAATTCCCTGGAGAGTGGAGCGTGAGGAGTCCTTGAGTGAAGGAACAACGCCCTCGGCGGTGCCGGGGGCGAAGGCCGCGTCCCCGGTCCCCGGCCGCGTGGCTGCGAACCTCTCCTCTCTGCGCCTCAGTCTCCCCTCGTGAGGGGCTCGCGCCGGACGAGTGCTGCTGTGACTGAATCGTGTCCCACGGACATCAGTTGGTGAACCCTGGCCCCCCGTACCGCAGAAACGTGCCTGTCCCTGGAGACAGGGCCTTTAAGGGGTGACGAAGCTCAGCAAGTCTGTTAGGGTGGGCCCTGCTGACCCAATCGGACCTGGCGTCCTTTTAGGAAGAGGAAACCTGGACACACAGGGGGACACCAGAGATGCATGAAAAGGAGACCATGCGAGGGGCGAGGCCTCTGAGGGAACCAGCTCTGCCGACACCTTGACCTTGGACTTCCTCCAGCCTCCAAAACTGAGACCCGAACGCCTGTCGTTAGGCCGCCCAGACCGCGGCGCTCTGTCATGGCAGCCCGGGGCTACGAGCACGAGTGGCCTCCAGCGTCTTCTAGACTCAGAGTCCTTCCTTCCAACAAAATCTGATACTCAGAAGCCCAACACACGAAACACAGAGGCAGGGCCGCCCTGCTTGAAGGCCAGGCAGAGGCTGGCCCCATCCGTCTCCCTCCCACCAGCCCCTGCGGCCCCCGTGGGGACCCCCAAGGTCTCCACGGTCACGGAGCGTCCTGGGAGCAGGGGCTGGATCTGCAGAGGGGTTGTCTGAGCTCTGAGGTCCCTACGCCTTCTGGGCTTCTGTGACAAGCTGTGACAGGCCTGTCCCTGGGACTGACGGGCAGGCTGCCCCCTCCAGTCCTCCTGGGGGCTGGACAGTGCTGGGCCCCGGGGGGATTCTGCACGAGGACCCAGGCACCAGGCTGGGTGACAAGAGCCAGGAGGAGCCGTGGCCTGGGGAGGCCTGCCCCGAGGCCGTCTTGCCCTGGGATCTTGGATTCTCAGAAGCACAGAGTGAGGGGAGCCTGAGTGGACATGCGCGGGGCACGGAAGCCTATGAGGAATGGCTTGACCCCGGGGCCCTGCGCCGTCCGCCTCAGCATTCTGGGAACAAAGGGGAAGAACCGGCACCAAAACTCCAGGGTGACAGCCAGGTCTCCGGGGTGTCTGCTTCACCCGATGACAGAGGGGAGGGAACAGGGAAACCCTGCCCGGGATGCTCACAAAGACCGCCTTTCCCCGCCCTGGCCCCACGGGATGTCCCAGGGACACTGCTGACCAGGAAACGGAGTGAAGCGGGGGCCCCAGAGAGCAGAGCCCTCGGCGCTCGGCATTTCACAGAGGGACAGATGGTGCCCGAAGAAAGAACAGCACCAGCCCAGACGCCGACGGCAGCCCAGGTTCGGAGCCGGGAGCCGGGGGCCGGGCCGAGCGCTCCGCCGCCTCTCTGCGGCCTGCCCTCCGCCACCCGTCTGAGCAGCAGGGGTCCCGCCACCGCGCGGCTCGTGACGCCCGGGCCTTGGAGCCGCAGTCTCCCGTCCTCCCAACCACACCGTCCCCTCTAACGCCTGTGAGGCCCGGAGGGCGAGGGCTGCCATCTCCGTGCTCTGATGGGGAAACTGAGGCCTAGAAAGGAGAAGGGACTCTTGGTCTCGCGGTGACACAGAGCGTCAGGGGACCGGGGCTGTGTCCCCGGCACCATCACCGCACAGTGTCCACTGTAGCCTCAGGCATGCGACGGTCAGGCAGGCCAGGGGCCCTGAAGCCCCATTCCTGGTCCCCGTCCCTCCCCGGGTGGCGGCATCTCACCCCTTTACCCGAAAGCCCACCCCACAGGGGTCTGCACATCTGAATGAATGAGTGAATCTGGACATTCTGTACAGAAGTTTGTAAATAAGAAGGAAAATGTGTCCAAGTGGCCGAGGGACGCGGTTCCAGCCCACGGTCATGGCCACTCGCCTCGACTCAATGTCCATCGGGGGGTCAGGCAAGTCTCTGCCTCTCTCTCATTCATCAAACCAGAGGCCTGGAGCCAGGGGGTGTGTGGAAACCTTCGGGGACACGAGCGAGTGTGCCTGGTCCACGGCTCTGATATTTAACACATCTTGCCCAAAACAGGTGGCAGTCAACCTAGGAGGACCTGGCCGGCCACCTCCCCTCCACCTGAGATCTAGGGTGCCAGGCCGCGGGGCACCCCTCATCCCTCGGGGGCGGCTCCTCCGGCCTGTCCCTCCCAGCCCGCCCTCCTCCTCCCCCACCCCCAGAGCCTGCACCGTCCACTGCACGCCCCACCCCCGGCAGCCACCCCGGAGACAGTACCCCTTCGCTTGGTGGCACTGCCGTTGGCTTTCGAGGACAACACCCACGGTGCAAAGGACACGGCGTGGAGCAACTGGGAGAACCTGGGCTCCACTCCTTGGGTGCACATCGGGCCGCTACCACGCACCAGGGGTCCCCTCTCGGGGCCTGTCTCCCCACTGCGATGTGGGTTTGACGATGCCTCCGTCTGGGTGAGAGAACGCGGTGAGGCGCGCTACGTAAAGCATTTGGTGTTCGGTAAACACCGCTTCCGCCTTCCTACGGGGACAGCAACGCCAACAACAAGCACCAAAACAAAAAACAATGAAGTCATGACTCCTGCCACCTCAGCCGTTCAAATCAGGGCCAAGAACCCAGAATAAAGGCTGTTTTCCCGGGAAGGCCGAGAGGAAGCGGGCGAGGAGGAGTCAGAACACCTGGGTGTCGGGCCCCCGCCGCCACCTGGGCCGTGCGACCTTCGGCAAAATGCTCTCCATCTCTGAGCCCTGGGTGTGCGCGGTGACCCCCTCGGGGCGTGGCCGCAGTCAGGGCCACGGCCCCGGACACTGCAGACGGCTCCTCGGGCTGGAAAGGACGGGGACAGATGGGGTCCAGGAGGCAGGGCAAGGCGCAGGGAAGGAGAGGGCGGTCCGCCGGGAGGAGGGAAGAGGACGCGGACACGCCGAGGCCTCCCACCCCGCCGCCCACCGGCCCTCTCCCCACAGGCCAGCGCCTTCCGCCCTGACCAGGCCTGGTGCGACGGTTCCCTGCGAACCCCCGCCACCGGCCTTCGCCTGCTTCGCTCCTGCCGCTTGCCAGAAGCCTTCCCACACATCCCTGGGGGCCCTGCTAAATGTCACCCCTCCGCAAGGAGAGTCCTCCCTCGCCCCAGGGCAGATGTGCCCCATCCCTCCCCAGATGTCCCTTCCTGGAAGCACCGCCCACTGCCTGGCCCCTCCGGCGGCCGCAGGGACTCCGAGGTCAGGGCCGCGTGTGTGTCCATCTGGCTCTCACCCCGCGGGCACACGGACAGGCCCTGAATTCTGGGGGCCTGCCCACACCCCTCCTGGGAGATGCTGCGAGGAGGTCCGTGCGGGGACGGCCTCCAGGCGCTGGGTCCCAGGAGGTGGGCAGAGGCAGGCAGAGGTGAGCTTCCCCTCCTCCCCAGGCCCGTCCTCTCCATCGGGGTACCCCAGCCCTCTGTGGAACAAGGAGGCACAGCCCTCGGGGGAGTGGGTACGGCTGCTGGATGCACCAAGGAGTCCCTCCCCAGCTTGGCCACTAACCCCGGGGGGAGCCCGGGCGTGGCCGCCCTTCCCCGCTGCCGTGGGACGTGGGCCCCGCAGGCAGCCCTCAGGCTCCGTGTCCGTGGGCAGACACAGCTGAGCAGCATCTGTCACTCCACCCCCAGCCCAGGAAGGGCGATGCAGGCAGAGGGTCCGAGGCTGGAGCCAGGAGACTCGGTGGCGGTGTCGTCAGCCGCCACCAACCTGCCCTAACCCCCTCAGAGCCCTGGTCCCCTCACCTGTACAATGGGATAACGGCCCTAGGCCTGTGGGCCCGCCCCTGGGGTTGCCACGAGCCCCACAGTCTCAGGCTGGCGGTGGGGGCCCCTCCCTCTCGCTTCTAGCTCTGACTGAAGCTGGGCCTCCCGCCCCTGCCTGCCCTGGGGTGGGGGACCCCGCCAGAGACCTACAGAAAGGAGTCCTGGGCTCTGCACAGGAGCCGGGGCCGCCAGGGCAGGGGACGGGGGGAGGAGGGCGGGCCAGTCCGCAGGCATAGCTGGGGCCTCTCGCCCACCCACCACCTCGGTCTCTCCAGACTCGCCACTGAAAGCCATCTCTGGCATGGCCTCCCCCCAATCGGAATCGAAGCTCATGCCGACTTGGAGTGCGCTGAGGAAGTTGGTCCCCTCCCATTCCCAGCTACGGTCAGTGGATCTTGGCACGTCGTGGAGGAAGGGCCCTTCGCCGTCCTGTCCCGTCTCTCACGGTGCACGCGGGAGCGCAGGGCCGAGGGCCCGTTCGGGCTGAAAAGCAGCCGCCGTCTGCGTGGAGTCGGGGTGCCCGGTCTGGGAGGTGGTACGTGTGCCCCGTTCCTCTGAGCCGGAAGAGGTCAGGTGGGCGTGGGGAGGGTGGTATGCATCTTATCCGCCCTCTCCCGTTGGGACGGACCTGTGGGACCACCAAGGTCACGGACCCTCAGCAGCCACAGGCCCCTGCTTACACCCTCGAGCCGCAAATGCGGGCTCCCCCGGCCTCCCCGCGGTGGTCTCGGCTCGGCCTGTGCCGGGACTGGAAGCTTCGCCACTGCTCCTCTTCGTTCCTGAGCCCCTGGAGGCCCCTCCGAGGCCAAGATCTGACCCCACCCCCAACTCAGATCTGCTCTCCCGTCCCTTGATACAGCCCAGACTTCCAGGTCCCGACTGGCGAGCCCGCCTCTTTCCCTGCCAGCCTGGTAGACTTCGGCGGGTTGCGACGGCCTCCGGGGGGCAGCTCCTGTGCTCACATGCCCCACCACTGGCCACAGCGAGGCGTCAGGAATGGGGGTGCAGCCTCCAGCAGGCCGAGGGGTGCTGGAGCAAGGGCTACCCCTTGGCGGGGCCGGCCAGCACCCAGGGAGCCGCCGGGCCACTCGGGAAGTGCCTGTCAAGGGTGAGCGCAGCCGCGGTGGCACCGTCGCCAACGGCAGGACATCCCTGGGGCCGTGTCTCCACCACAAGGTGCCAAGCCAAGGCTGAGGGCAAGAAATGACAGGATGGGGCGCAGGCATCTGAGTACAGCAGGGATAGGGTCAGACTAGCGGCAGCCACTATCCAAGGCCTGCCACCCACTGGGAGCCGCGCCAGGCGCACACTTATCTCTTCGTTTAGTGCTGAGAGGCGGGAATCATCATCCCGGTCGCACAGAGTGAGAAATCAGGCTCAGAGGAGTGGGAAGCCACCGCCCTGCTGGGTCCCCTGCTAAAGCAGGTCTCTCTGCCCGTCCTCCCGGACGGTGGGGACCAGGCCAGCCAAAGCTGCCCCGGGAGGCCGCAGCACCCCGGCCTCCGGGCCTCGGGAAGGTCCTTAGGGGCAGTGAGGGGAAGGGAACCGTCATGAACAGACTCTCCCCCTGCCCTGGGAACACGGGGCGGAGGTGATGGCAGCGGGATCACGCACGTACCGGCGTGTGCACAATGTGTGGTGTGGTGTGGTGTGGGGGGTGTGGGGGATGTGAGTGTGTGTGTGTGCGCATGCGCGCGTGTGTGTGTGTCTGCAGTGAACCGGAGGGGGTTTGGCAGGGTTGTAACCTCAGGCCCCATAGCATGAGGCCCTGTAGGCCCAGCAGGGCAGCCGTCCCCACTCAGGTGCCCCACAGGTGGCATGGCCTGCGGGGGACCGACCCTTGCCCAGCCTGGGTGGGTGGGGCAGGGAGGCGCAGAGGCAGCCCATTCCTCCAGCTCTGGACAACGCGGAGAGCAGCCTGGGCACGGGCCCTGCGGCCTGCAGCTGGGCAAGGCTGCCCGAGCCGCTACCTGCAGGAGCACAGCTACACACAGGGTGCTGGTGAGCCCAGGCCTAGACCCCCAGACCCAAAAGAGACCCAATACAGAGGGGAAACTGAGGGCAAGAGGATCACACAGCCAGACATCACCGGGCCGGGCCTTCTGAAAGCTCACCTTCCCATCAGTGAGCGCGGGGGTCTCACCCTCCCCGGGAGACACCTCCCCACCCTCAGCCCAGGGATTAGCAAACCCAGGCCCGGGGAGAGGGCCGTGCAGCTTACGGTCCCGTGCACGTGAGCCCGGGCCAGGAATGAATCATATCATTATGGCAGGATTAGGAGGGAAAAGCCACTAGAAAATGCTGTGCACACGCATGTGTTTAATAAGGTCAGGAGCAGCGAGCAGCGGGCTGGCCGGTGGCACGAGGCCTCAGAGCCCACGCGTCCCCCTCCCGCCTGCACCAGAGGGAACGTGCACGGGGCCCAGCTCGGGCCCAGCTGAGGGGAGCAGGCGTCTCCCTCTGCTGAGACCCGTGCAGCCTGGGGACCTCCCACCTCCACCTCTACCCCCCGACACCTGCCAGAGCCGACCTGCTCAGGACAGCCCCGCATCGTCCCCACGCCAAGCACCCCCAAAGCGGAAATGCAGACTCCCAGGCCTCCACACCCCAGGGGCCCGCTCTCTGCTCGAAAGTGAACGGGGCGATCGATTGTACTTCACGGGACTATTAAAGGGCTATTAATCTGAATTCTCCGCGGTGACATAAAGCCTAGGTGACAAGTGCGGATAAGAGGTCTAGAAAGCTCCCGGGGAATGAGTGTGATGGAAGAACTCCAGCTCCCAGGCAACCTGGAGGCTGCATCTGACGAGGACGCCTGGGACCGCGGACCCGGCCTCCCCACTCCTCCTGCCTCCCAGGCCCGGGGCGCCCGGGCGCCCATCTCCTCAGGGCTGGGCTAGACCAAGCCTGGCAGCCTGCGACGGCCTTGGCCTATGGCAAATTCCCTTTCCCTACGCCCTTAGGGACCCTCAGTCACCTCCCAGGACTCGGACTCGACTGTCATCCCTGCGCATGTCCCAGGGAGAGTCCATGTGTGTGCTGTGACACGCACACTGCGAACCCCCAGACCACCCCGCACTCCCCAGCACACGGCGGGAGACCACAGAGAAGGCAGCACTGATCACGCGTGTGCGTGGGGAATGTACCTCCCCTCTCCTCCGCCCGCCTTCGCTCATCCTTCCCGCCAGGCTCCCTGAGCAAGCACCCCCTGTGCGCCAGGCACCGCCCTGGGCCCCCGCAGAGGCGCAGGGAGCAAGGCAGACAAGCCGCCCCGGGAGCTGAGGGAGGAGCATACTCACAGCTCGGTGGACCGGGACAGGATGGCGGACAGGGTGAGCAGGATGCATCCGTAGGGGCCCACTTCGAACTGGGGAGAGAAAGGAAGGAGCACGCATCAGGCCCACACCTCCCTCCTCTCACCTGCTCGGGGAACGCAGCCTGACCCTGAGCCAGTGCCGCCGTCCTGGCCCCAGAGGCTGCCGGGTGGCCCCAAGGCAGACCCCTGAGGGATGGGATCGCCCCAGCCTGAGTGACATGGAAGCAGAGGCAGGGCCCGCCAAGCAGCACGCCCTTGAGTTCCAAGTCCCGGAAGCTCAGGTTACAGCAGTGACAGGAGCGGCCCCGCCACCGTGCAGGTGTCCTATGTCCTATGCTCATCATCACGCTTCAAACGATCACAGGCCGGTGCAGTGAGGGCCATGACTACCGTCCTCTGCCATATAGGGAAACCGGGGCTCAGAAACCGAGCCACTGGCCTGAGGTCCCAGTGGGCTTCCGGGGGGCTATGTCTGACCCCCAACTCCTTACTCCCCAGGGCTGTGCAGCCGAGAGTGGGTCTGGAGCAGAGTCTGGTCAGGAGGAGCAGTGAGGAAGGCTGAGCGAGTGCAAAGGCAGGTCCTTTTTTCCATGTTGTTCCTCGCGGACTTTGTGGATTAAGTTTGTTACGTTTTAACTATTTCATTAAAATGTTTAGGCTGATTACGGAGGTACTGGGTGCCCCCTGGAATTCCGCACCCGGGGTGAGCCCCTTACTCGCCTGCCCTTAGTCCCAACCCTGGTTAGGAGCCCACAGCCCGGAGCCGGGTTCCCTGGGTTTAAATCTCGGCTCTGCCACTCCTCCCTGTGACCACGGGGACATCACTTCCCTCCCCAGCCTTCTCGTCTGTAAAGCGAGTATAACAACAGCAGGACCTGCCCTCGTCAGGTCACCGTGAAGACGAGGTGAGATCACCTGTGGAGAGCACTGAGAACAGGGCCCGGCGCCTGTGCTGGCTGCTAGCCTGAGGCCGGCTCTGCACTGCCCACCCGCCCCGTGAGCCCGCGGGGCACAGCCCGCTGGGACACACTACGCCACATGGGCTCCCCGGGAACACGCCATCCCCCGGCTGCAAATCAGTGTGAGGACCTCACTGCAGGGACGAGGCCACTTCTATAAACCGCTGTCGAACCAAGATGCTGCCTGTTACAGTCGCGAGTGTTCCCTACAAGCGATCCGTTTCCTTTTGGACTTGAAACCAGAAAGAAAAAAGAAAAAAAGAAAAAGGCTTGTTTTCCTGGAACAGTAAGAATTATCGAATTTATATTGTTATTTTTGCCTCGGCTGCCAGGAAGCTCAGAGGCAAATATGGAGCCCAGTCGTGGTCACTATTCTAGCGTAAGCTTCTGATAAAATTCTCGCTTCTTTTCCTCAAAACGTAGTCTTTATTCTCACCCAGTAACTCAGTCATCCCCGCCCCCACACACAAAAAAAATACCATGTGAAATTCCTGTGCCAAGAGGATGCTCTCTGCTGAGGCTATACGTGTGAACAAGGTAGACCGGTCCCCGTGAGAAGTAACTCAGGAGAGAAAAAACAACAGGCAACGGGAAATGGTGGGGAAGGGGCTCTGCTCAGAGGGGGAGGACCGGCTCTCTGGAAACACGCAGGAAGGGCCTCCGACTCATGCAGCGTTTAGGAGAGGAGGGCGCGTCGAGGAAGGCTTTCTGGAGGAAGTGACGTCTAAGCAGAAACCCAAGAGACAAGGAGGAATCGGAAGAGAAGAGAACGCTGTTCCAGGCAAGGGGACAAGCAGGTGCAAAGGCCCAGAGGCAGGAGAGGGCGGGTTTACTACGGTTCAAACACAGAAAAGCCCTGAAGACATCACTCTTTTAGTAAGCAACTTTAAACCTTTTTTTTTGGAAGTAGAAATAGAATGAATGAATCAGCCTCAACTTAACGCTGTGATTTTGGGCCAGTAACTTCACTTCTGTTGTCCTCATGTATGCCTACCGACTCTGCCACAGATCCTCACGTCGCCGTGGGGAGGTCGCAGGCTGCATGTGGCCTCGGGCAGCGAGCGCCAAAGCCCCCAGTCTCGGTTTCCCCTCCCGAAATGCCTACGTACTTCCGCCAGGCACTCGCACGTGGTCTCGAGAAAGCCACGACACTTCTTCGGTGTGCTTCCCCTCTGCCACGTGGGCAACGCCTGCCCACCCAGCGGACTGCAGCGAAGTCAGGGACAGAGCCCACGCAAGCCCCAACGCTGCAAACGTGGAGAAGCGTGACTGCCGCCCGGGCCAGGCCTTTCCGCAGTCGCTGGAACCCCCTCCCGGGGACCGAGCGTGAGCCCTGGCCGTGCCCTCCACGCGGCCTGGTTAGGTGAGGCCGCAGAGGCTGGGAAAGCGACCCCACCTAGGCTTCTGGCCCTTGCCAGAACATGACTGAATGACACCCTATTCTGTTTTGTTTTTAGAAAGCGTTTAGTCAAATTATCTCATCAAGTTCAAGCTGCCAAGACACGGGAGGCCCCGGGGCCGGGCGCCTGCACTGAAAGGAGACCTGAAGCAGGCGGTCGGGCCGGAAACCACCGTGAGGGTCTGGAAAAATGTCCGGTCCCACCTGAGGGGAAGGGGCCCTCCACCCAGCTCGCCCTGGCCTGGAGAGGCCTGAGCCCACCTCGGAGCCCCAGCCGGAGGCAGGGTGCCAGGCAGACGTGTCGCCCAGAGGGCGGGCGGTAATGAAAACACAGCAAGGAGCCTATTTACTTTGGGCAGAGCTGCTCGGTGCTCACTTCCAGGCCTGGCGCGAGGGACGCCTCTCAGGCCCAGGCCACGAAGAATGAATTTGGTGAAAGGAGTGCTGAGGCAGCTCGACGGCTTCCAGCACAAACATGAACCACACTGCGGGGCGAAACACGGCCTTCCAGGGCGGGGAGGGCCACATACTGACTGCCGGCACCCAGGGACCAAGCCGGGCACGGGGGCGGGGGGGGGTGCTGCGAGCCCAGAGGCCGACAGAAAGAGGGCGGCTCCCTGCCCTGGCACAGGCCCCACGCTCTGGGCCTCCTCTGCAGTCACTGCCTCGCTTGGACTTCACTGAAGAAGGAAACCGTGGGGGTACAGGCCAAGGGGAGAGGGAGGCCCCGTCTAATAGACCAGGAGGTAGGAGACCTTGGTGCTGAGGGGCCACCCGGGGGCCACCGTGGGCACGACAGGCCTCAGATCCCTGGGCCCCAGAGCACTGACCCTGGGGCCCTCCCTTTGTCCTTCGGGAGGCGCACTGGGCACCTCCCTCCCCTGGCCTTGCCCCACGACCCGCTTCGCCAGGTGCTGTGACACGGATGCCCTTGGCCCTGGCCTCCCTGGTCGAATCAGGCACGCCGATGTTAGGCTTGGCTCTCCTCTCAGAGGCACTGCCGTGCTGTCACAACGCTTCGAGGTTTCCTTTCTGCTTACTTAGAGTGCCTGGCACTTAACTTGGAGGACGTTCTTTCCCACACGTTTACGCTGCTTCTTTAAGAGCCGTGGATGAATGGTAAAGAGCTGCAAGTTCTCTGCCAATTGCCCCATCTTCCGTTTTCCAGGTGAGGCAACCGAGGCCCAGTGACGCTCCGGCGGTCACATGTGACCAAGGAATAGGCCAGAGGAGGACCCTGGGCCCCTGCTCCAGGCCCCCGAGGCTGCACCAGGCCAGGCGGGGAGGGCACTGCACAGCAGACAGCCCACCGGAGTGTGTCCGTAAAGAACCAGAGAGCGCCAGGGGCAGGCCAGCCTCGGACGGACTCCCCACACCTAGGCCAGGACCCCTCCCAGGAGAGCCCCTCCCACACGCCTCCCAGACAGGCCAGACGGAGCGGCTGGCACGGAAAGGCAACATCCTCAGCTGCACCCCCTGGCCAGGCTCTGGGCCTCTCCCTGGGCTGAGTTATCCTCAAAGCAACAGCTCTGGGGGTGAGGCCTTCAGGTGGACCAGCGCCCCAGGGACTGCACGCCTGCCCGCCATGGTCTGAGGGCAGGCTCCGCTCTCCTCCCAGAGGACGGCTGTGCTGTCGGGGCCAGGACACTTCCCAGTCTGTGCCCCGACCCTCGGCGTCTTCCGCAAAGGGTCCCAGGGGAGGGTATTCTGACAGCAGCGTGTCCCACCTGCTCCCTCATCCGGCAGGTTCTCCCACCCTCCGGGCTCACCACCGGATCCTGTAAAGCCTTCTCTGGAGCCTAAGAGAAATGCGCCCACAGCTCAGAAGCTGGAGGAAAGGCAAAGAGGAGGCGCAGAGTTCACCTGCGCAGGGGGGCGGAGTGGCTTGGGCTCGCTTCCCTCCAGCCCCGACCCGCAGACGCCAGAGCTGCGTGCGAGGCCTCAGGGCTGGGGGTCTCGGAGGCCGCCAGCCCCAGCCCTGGCTGCGCTCTCCCTCAGAGAGCCTTCGCTCTCTCACTGCGACGTGTCTGTGACTAAGCCGTCCCGGGGCTGCCTTCAATAGTCATGGCGATCGTGATCACAGTACCCACGAGGAAGCTCCCCACGCTGGCAACGTGGGCACGCTGCAGCGTTCTGAGGCAGGCGCTGCTGCTGCCAGCCTTCCGGTACGGATGGGGAAACTGAGGGACAGAGTGTTAAGTCGCCCAAGGCCATAGAGCTACCGGGGTGGACCCTAAATGCAAACCCAGGCCGATGGCTCCAGAGACCACGCCCCTCACCCCTGGAGCGTCCAACCCTGTCCACCCTGCACAAAGCCACGAGGCTGAACCCCGCCGAGTATCCTCGGCCCTTGACGGTACTGCTCCCAAGCCCCGGCTGAGGCCCACCCTGCCTCACAGCCAGGACGGGGGGGCGCAGATCTCCAGCAGACGGGGTGTCCAGAGGCCCTGCCTGGCCCCGCCCTGCCTCCCAAGACACCAAGCAAGGGCCTCTGGTGAACAGGGTCCCCCCCATCCACGGCGCTCAGACCTCCACGTCGTCACCACCTCCCCAGCAGGTGCTGGCCGAGGTGGCTGCCCCCCTCAGACGGAGAGAAAGCCCTCGCAACCTCAGTCTACTAGCTTCTGGCCTCCGCTCGGACCCCGCTCCATCCCAGCTCTGCTTTCTGTGGCCCTCACCGCGGCAGCTCCCAGTATCTTGAGGCCGTGGCCAGTCCTCAAGGACAAAAGGGCAGAGAATGGGCGCCTGCTCCCCAGGTCCACTCTTCCCCAGCCTAAATCACCCCACTGCCCTCAGCCGAGGTACCCAGGGCCAGGACCAGCTCCTTCCCAGGCCCTCTGCCACCCAACCGCTCCCCCAAGGGCGGGGATGACAGGGACCGCTCCAGGTCACCAGCATCTCTCCCACGGGCACGCGAAGCGGGGAGCGTGACAACGCACAGCCCACGGACTAAGCCACCGTTCGTACCTGGCGGACGCTGTGTTGAAGAAAAGTCACCAGCTCCTCGTAGCAGGTCAGAGTGTGGAGCACGAGCTAGGGGGACACAAACACGCAGGGTGAGCGGCCATGGCCGCCCCGTAGACGGTGCCCCAGCCCGGGTTACCTATCGCCTGTGGCTTTGGCTTCAGAAGCTTTGGCTTCAAAACCCCGTCTGGGAAGGTCCCTGCAGCTGCAGAGGGGTGGCCTTGGGAGCCAGGGTGCAGGGGCACGCCCACGCCTGTGTGGGACTTACAGGCCGGCGGGGCCCCGCTGGGGTCTCTGTGGTCGAGTCACCTTACTGCAGCGCTGGGCCACCTTCAGAGACCCCAGCACTGGAGACGTCGTGGGACTAAAGCCACAGAGCACCCCGCATGGCCTAATCAGAGACACCTGAGACGCCTCTGGGGGCAGGCGGGGCAGGGGACCCCAGGGCGGGGTGGCGTCCCATCCAAATCGCCAGGGCCAGGCCAGTCTGAGCCCAGCAGGAAGCAGTGGTTACGAGTCTCCTTTGCCTTCTCAGGAAGGTCAGGAAAAACCTCTTTTAGAGAAAACGTTCAGCTAAGTGAGACCCTTAACTGGGACCCCGGGATCGCATGTCTCCAAACCCAGGCCGAGGGAGACAGACTAGGCAGAACGAAATCCTCAGCGCGGAGGTCAATTCGCGGAGAACGCCGCCCGCTTCCACACATCTCGTCTTCCTTCCCTTCCTCTGTCTTACTCGGGGCTGGTTTCGCGGCTGGTGCTTTGCCCTAGCGAAGCTCTCCCCCACCTTCTAACCTCCTGTCTCAAAAAAGTCCCCCGGAGGATGCTGAAGACACAAAGAGGGATGCAGCGAAGGCTGGGTTTAGCCCGAAGGCGTTCTGTCCGGACTACGGGGGGACGTCAGGCGTGGTACCCACTCGGCCCCCTGGCCATGAAGCCAGTTCTGGTAAGAGCCCGTCCCCAAAGCCCCCCACCCGTGCCCACCCCGGCCCGGGTGGAGGGTTCTGCTGGCCGGGGCCGCGGGGAGGGCTGGCTCAGGCCCGGCTGAGGAAGGATTTACTTAAATGAAAGGAGACCGTGCCCAAACAAAGCCAAAGGTTGCGTGACAATTTTTCCAGAGAGCCGTACTGTTTCTAAGACTCCATCTGCTTTGTATTTCCCTGTTGGGCTGAACTGCTGCGTTCCCGACGCCCTAAAAAGGAAAAGGAGACGCATGAGGCCTGCGCGCGCGGAAAGAAGGCATGACCTTACGCCAGGGCGAAACCACATGTGCCACGAAGCGAGGACAAATTGAAAGGTGGCTCCGGGGGAAAGAAGGGAGCCAGGACGTTCTCGTCTTCCCCCACTTTAAACTCCCCCACGAGGCCGGGGCCAGAGAATGCCACTAACGAAACGAGGGGAAAGAAGAAAAGGGAATGGAAACAGACAGCAGCAGGGGAGCTTGGGACGGCCACAGCCAAGCCCTGGCAGGAGCCAGTCTGCCTGTCACCCGCAGCTGACAGATGGGTTTGCAGACCAAGGAATGCTGACTCGCCCTCGGTGTTGCGGGATGTCAGGAATTCCAGCCTCTGTCCGCTCGGAGGCTCCCACCGGACCCATCAGCATCTGTTTACACAGCGGCTGCCTGTGCGGCCCCGTGGAGCTTGGACCACAGGTGGGGTTTGGGTCTGGGGCCCACTGTGCCACGAGCCTGCTGTGTGGCCTGGGACCAGCCACCGCCCCTCCCTAGTCTATACGAGGGGGAGAGACTGAATTTTGGCTCCATCTGCTCCCAGGGCTGCCAGGGATAGTAAGTCACCTGGAACATGGGTGCCAAGGAAAAGTGCCCTCTGTACCAACAACATCCACAATGACGACAGCTACACTGACACGGCACTTAGTAGGGGCCAGGCATGATCCTAAACCCTCTACGTTTATTATTATTTGTGCAAAAATAAATAAATAAAAAATGAAGGATGAGGCGGCAGAGCCAGCCAACCATCCACGCGGGTAGGAGGGTGGCGTCCTCCATCCGCGGTAGGAAGGAGGTAGCAGAGACGAGACGTGGGCTCCGCCACCGACCAGAGCGTGCTTTGGGGACGGGGGAGCGAGTACTAATCGGCAAGGTGACTGGGTCAACGGGGTGGGGGGCTGTCTCTCCAGGCCTCCAGATCAGAAGAATAAATGGGGGGAGCAGCTGCCCATGTTAGAGGTTTTCTCAGGTGGGTTCCTACCCCCCCGCACGCCCAGGAGGGAGGCAGGGCAGACCCAAATCCTGTTCCCGGATGAGACGAGACGGAGCTGTGTGGAGGGCCGGGCCCTCCCAGGGCGGGGCTGCCCAGCACACCGGGCGACTCTCTGGGCTTGGCCCAGCGTGAGGCGCGGGGCAGGGGTCTGGGGGGACACACAGGAGCCATCTGTATCCCCGCACGGCCAGTCGGCTTGCCAATGGCCATGCCAGCCTGAATCGTAGTGACACGGCCCCGAGGAGCACTTACAGTGTGACCACCGCTCTCCTGTGGCCCCCGGCCCGCCACACGATGTCCGCGATGGCCAGGGCCAGGCAGCGGGTCCTGTGGCTGTTTGAAGGCTGCAGCTGCCTGAGGACGAACAAGGCAAAGCGTCAGTGACCGCAGGGACCCAAGACGGGGACTGCGCAGCCCTGCGGCGGGTGGCCCGTCCTCGTCCTCTCATCTGCCACCCAGCGGGGCGCCTGCGGAGCCTGGGAGGCACCGTCTCAGGTGGGGACCGAGAGAAGAGCCTCGAGGGAGGCGCCCCGGGCAGGGTGGTGCAGGGGAGCAGAGGAGGCTCTGGGGGCTCGGCAGGGCGGAGGCGTGTGTGAGAGAAGGCCGGAGGCCGGGCTGGACGCTCCGGGACGGCCGCCACGCCGAGCAGCAGTTGTGCAGCACGAGGCCTGGACTGCACACCCGTCTGAACGCACGTGCCAGCAAACCTCCGGATGTGGCACTAAGGGTCACCTTTCCAGCACCCCGTGTCCCACGCTAACGTACAGAAGCGGGTAACGTCCGGCCGAGAGCCGCTCGGCATGGCCGCAAGGCAGGCTGAAAGCCGACACGTTCCCAGGGTCCGCCGGGGGCCAGGCCCTGTGACAGCAGCGCGCGTGTGTCTCACCACCCGTCGCTGAAACGACCCCACGGACGCGGCGCCACGTTCACCTCCTTTTGAAAATGGAAAACCTCGGGCACAGACACCAAACCATCCACCCAGAAAGACACACGGTTAGGAACAACGGAAGCATTAAAGCAGCTCTGGGGGAGGAAGAAGGACTCGGGGAAACAGAGCCAGTGGCCCGGGGCGCTTGGCTTTGGGAGCCAGCACCCTCTGCCTTCGAGCCCGCCTTCCAGCACCGCGGGACACGACCCGGACACCTGGCTCCCGGGCCCGGCTCACGTGAGACGCGGCCTTCCAGAAAGCGCAGCGGGGCTGGGGCATGGGTTCCAGTCCCGGCTCCCCGGCCTTGGGGAAGCCCCTCGCCCTCGCCGGCCCTCACCTGCCCACCTACACACGGGGCACCGGGCCAGGGGCTCCAGCATCGGTCCAGGCTGGCCGCGCTGCCAGTTAGCCGGAGGCCCGACGGCAGTCAAGGCCATGCGTTTACGTGCGCCTGCGGACGACAATCAAGAGGAGGGAGGTGCTGGGCGCCGTCGCCCAGACTCCGCCTTCACCAGGTAACCCAGGGCCTGCCCTCACCGGTGATGCCTCGGTGGCAAAGACGGTTCCGCGCCGCCTTTCTCAGTCAGACATACACTTGTCAAACTCCTACCAGGCATCTAGCACCTGGCTGGGCTCTAAAACCGAGAGAAGCTTCTCTAAGCGTCTAATCCCACAGGAGAAGCACAGGATGGGGGGCGAGGGAGGGGGCGTGATCCATTCTGCGTTTGCCTGAATCGTCTGAGCCTCTCAGAGAAGTTCCTACCATAATCGTCACAAAACAGCCTGGCCGGTCCACTCTCACTCGCTCACTCGTCTGAGTTTGTGAAAACGCAGAGGAAAGCCGGCCAGTGAAGGGAGGGAAGTTATCCATCCTACCACTCCCTCTCGGGGTCAAAGGCCGCCGTGTGGAGAAGGGGCCGCTGGACCTGGCTTCCAAGCCCGGCTCTGCCCCCAGAGTCCGCAGGGGTCTTAGGTAGGCGCCTCTCCTTCTGCGGGCCTCGATTTCCCCCCGTGTCAGAAGGGAAGTGGAGATGAGGGGACGGGGGTCTGTGGCTCACTCCAGGCCTGCGGGGCAATGAGGGCTCATCGCCTCTTCCCACCACCGAGCCGGCTGGCAGGGCACTCCCCCCCCAAGTGGAAAAACACCGAGCCCTGCCGCCCCCCTCTGTCCTCCCCGACTGCCGAGAGGCCGGCCGCCCGCCCGCCCGATGGAACGAGTCTTAATGAAGCCAGACAGTCCGCAGGGAAAAGGCCCACCCCGGCCAGGAGGGCTTTATTTCAGCACGACTTCCCTGGAGGGAGCGGGCCCATCCCCCGTGTGCCCTTCACAGAACCGTTTCCCCAACCGCCGCGAAGGGAGAGAGCAAAGAGGGGCCTCCACCGGCGGGGCCTGCAGACGCTGCCAACGTGAGCCCCTGGAGAGACCGAGGACGGTGCCCGCTTTTTTCTAAAGACCTGGGTCATTTCTGACATCCTGGGGTTTCAGTCAGAAGCGGGCACCGAGGCCTCACGCCCCGCCCGGCCAGTCAACGCTGGAACTGAAGGATCAAACCCGCGAAGGCGGAGGAGCTGGGGCCCGAGAGAGGTTCCTGCGGAGAGGCCCGCTGTCGTCCTTGGCTCACGCGAGGCGGCGTGTCCCCAGGTATTCTCTGCATCATTCTCTGTACTCCTCTGTGTTGATTTTTTTTTTCTCAATTAGGAAAAAAGGGTGGTTCTGCCGAGAAGCCCTTCATAAAACACGGAGCCTCCCGTTGGTCACCCGGAGGCCTTCTGGGTGTCCGGCGACAGGTGTCTCAAGCCCGTGATGCCCAGCGTCCCAGCGCCGGCCCCTCTTGGCCTCTCTGGCTCTCCCACTGCCCAGTTTCCTCTAGGGCACGGCCACGTGGCAGAGAGGGGAGGGGCTCACAAGAGCACCCATAGGTGTGGGGGTCCAAGGAGGCGAGGTGATTCTTCTACGACTTCTCCTTCCGTGCTCCCTGGAAGAGGGGCCCCAGCTGCCCGGGCCTCCTCTCGTCCAACCAGGCAGCCTCCCCCAGAGTGGGGCTCCCTCCGCCCAGGCACACCCACGCAGCCCCTGCAGCCAGAAGCTCCTTCTTCCCCTTCTCCCTGTACCCCCCACCTGGCCCCAGAACCCCGCTCAGCCACACCAGCCTGGCCCCCCAGGGTCTTCAGTCCGGGCTAGGCCCCAACTCCTCCCTCAAAGTCCCAGCAGACAGGGAGCCCCCTCGGGGCCAAGGCTGAATGCCTTCCCCCTGCCCCCACCCCCCACTCCCCAAAAGAGCCTCAACAAAACTTTCTACCTAATCCATACTCAAATCCAAGTTTAAACACTTAAATAAAAAACCGACACTTGCCCATGTGAACTGGGGCCTGCGTCAGAGCCTGGGCCGTGGCTGACCGACGGGCGGGGGGAGCTGGAAGGGAGCCTCGCCTCCCTCAGCTGGCAGGGTCTTCTCTCCACCCAGGGCCTGTCTGGAGCCCCCACCCGAGGGCTTTCTGCTTCCCGAGCCCGCCTCCCCTCTCTGGTGTGGGGGGCACAGCTCTCCCCCCAGGGACGGGCCTGGGGATCCAGAGGCTTCCACAGCCCCTTAGTGGGCGTGCACGGTGGCGATAAGGAGGCTGCCTTGTGCCCCGAGAAGACACAGGCATTCCTGGAACCGACTTAGAAACCCTAACTGCTGGGACACGATCCGCAACTTCCAGCAGACGTTCAAAGCCCAAGTTCAAAAGCAGCTCCGAAGGGGCACGGAGTTACGAGACAATCTCCCATGAAGGCGGAGGCCGAGGCTTGACCAGAGCAGGCAGCCAGGCCCCGAGGCCCCTCTGGCCGCCTGGCCCTGACCCATCCAAACTCTGCCCAGGCCACCCCGGGCCACGTTCCTGGCCCTGCCCTCCTGGCCTCGCTCTCCCTGCCCCGGGCGCTCCGCACATGTTGTTCTCCTTACTGGAACAGTACCCCCTGCCCTCCTTGTTAGTCTGGATAATGTGTGTGTTTGTCCATATGTTCATGCAACGAGAGTTCTGAGAGCCTCCTCTGTGGACTAGGCCCTGGGCCGGGTGCCAGGGACGGGCAGGGAGCCAGGCAGCCCAGGAAGGCCCTGTTCTCACAGGGCCCGCGTTCTGGGGCGCGGGTGTGGGCAGACCGTGACAGGTACCGACGTGGATGGACAGGGCACCGATGGGTGTGGGGGCCTGGCAGGCAGGCCCAGGTGTGTCTCACCCGGGGAGGTCCAGGAAGGCCTCCCTAAAGTCTGTGTGGTGAGCAGCCAGCACGTGGGGCCCAGAGGGCCGAGGAGGAGTATGAGGGGTTTGCTGGAAAGAGGAATCTGAGGGAGGAACAAGCATGCACGAGGAGGAGTGTGCAGGGAAATCAGAAGTCCTGTTCGCCCTCCAGGTCTCAGTGAGGTGAAGATGTCACTCCTCCAGCAAGCCTGCCCGGCCCTCTTCACGTCCGGTGAACCCTCAGTCTCCCGCGAGTCTCCTGTAACCTCCCGGCTCCCTGTCTGGCTCTCACCGTCCAGGCCACAGCTGTCTTATTGATCCCCATCTTTCCTCCGAGCACCTGCTAAATCCTCCCCGAGTGATCCCTTTCAGTGCAAGGAGCAAAGGCAGGTGGGTGGGTCCAGGTGTGCTCAGAGGGAGTCCCCATGCCGCCTGCGAGCAGCCAGAGGACCCTCCCGGAGCACGCTCCACCCAGGCAGGAGCACTCCCGATCGTCCAGCACGGGCCGGGCCGGCCTCTCTGCGACAGTCAGCAGCAGGGTCTCTGCCCAGGACATAAGTGCAAAGCCGCCTGCAGCCTTCTGCCGGGCTGGCCTTCCAGAACGGACCGTGGACATGGTCCTGCACAGACGGGAGCGGTGACGGGGGACGTGGGAGGGGTGAGAGGGAGAGCTGGAGGAGAACAGGGCCGAGTGGGATGTCACTGCGCTTCCGACTGGGTGAGGCCGTGCTTATGGTTAGCAGCTCTGACTTGAGAGAAAACACGCTGTTACGTGACTAGACAAATTACATCATTAGACAAAGTGTAAAAGGCCAAGCGTGAAAAGCGACCTTCACTTGGGCCCTGCCTAATGAATGCAAAATCACTAAAAGGCGATAAAGGGCTTCCGTTGTGCCAAGCTTGGCTGGACGTCTGGGGCACCGGTGTGTCTCCCAGGAACCTGAACTTGAGCCCATGGGGAACGAGCCCTGTGGTCCGTAACACCCAAGCTTTTTTTTTCTTTAAGGCGCCGGAATGCCTATTTCGAAAAACAAGTGCTTTTAATTAAACTTTAGGACCTGGCGGAACTAAGCTGGGAGTTTGAGAGTCCGTTCCATTTCGACTGTGCGGAGGAGCATGGCGGCTGCTACTGGCCAGGGAGATGCCTCCAGGGTGCTGGAGATGCCTCCTGCCTCGATTTGGCCGACGTGATCGCAGGTGTGTGTGTGCGTGTGTGTGTGTGTGCGTGTGTGTGTGTGAGTGCGTGTGTGCATGTGCGTGTGTGTGTGTGCACGTGTGTGTGCGCGTGTGTGTGTGGTTTGGCGAGAATTCATGAAGCAAAGCACGTAATGAGTTGTGCACTTTTGAATCGCGCACTTTTCCGTATGTGAATTTCAACTAAAGAAGAAAAAGAAAAAATAAAAACAAGAAGACCAAGGGTCAGAAGTTCAGCGGTTCCGAGGGTGACTCAGCACAGGCGGGTAACCGGGCCTGGGCCCGCACCTCGCGGGCCCTCCGCCTTCGCACCACCCGCGGTGCGGGATGGCGGCCTTCTGTCCCTCATCCCGACAGAGCACTTCTGGAGAACAGAGAACGCACCCACTGGTCTCCGTGTCGCCTGTGTGTGCGCGGGGAAGATGTTCCAGAAACGTCTGGTGAGTGAGTGAGATGGGAATCAGGTGCCCATCCATGTGCAAACGCTTCACGAGCGGGAGGGAAACTCATGGCCGAAGGGTGTGGCGGCAGTGATGTGCCATGTGGGGCGGCTGGAATGCGTGGTCACGGCTGCCGGCAGGGATGAGGTAACACGGGGGAGGGAGGCGAGACCTGAACGCGGCGGAGGGGTCAGCGGGTTGACGTGAGTGTGGACAGACGGCGGGCAGCTGCCGAGCTGGACTCCTGGGGCGGGGGTGGCCTGCGGCCTGAGGCTTCCCATGTGGCACTGGACTTAGCACCCCCCTCCCTGCCTTCACACAAGTGTGCAAGTCCCCGCACTGGTCCACACGGGCCCCGCCAGCCGGCCGCCACTTCCCTTTCCAGAAGACGGGAAACATCAAGGAACACACACGCTTCCTCGCTTGTTTTTTCTGGACACTTTGGGGGAGGCTTGGGGAAAGATCTGGCCGGAATGAGCACGGACTCACCGAGCGCAGTCAGCTCTGCTGTCGCCTTCGAACAGGAGTTTTTGCAGGACGCAGCCCTGGACGGCGGCCAGAACCCCACAGGGACCACCCTGCAAGGACAGACGCGTGTTGGTGCCGGTGAGGACAAACGAGGACACGGCCGCCCGCTCCCCCCAGAACCAGCCTCTGCCCACAGGTCACAGGACACCGGGGCCCCTCTGAGCTGCTGCCTCTGAAACCGGGGTCTCTGCGTGGTGACTACTCACGCCAAGTGCTGACCCTGAGTCACGGGGAGGGGATGACAAGGCCCCGGCGCCCCTCATGAGAGGGAGGAGTGTCTACAATGTCTGGTGGGAGGGAAGTGACTCCTCACAACAGTCAGACGCAAAGTGAGGGACGTAAGCACATTCCCGGTCGTCCAGGGAAAGGCTGCCCTGTCCACAGGCTGAGGGTGGCAACGGCCTCCCCGGCCTTCGAGGCCCACCCTAAAGGCTTCCTTCTCCGGGAAGCCTTCCCCAACCATCTCTGGCAGTGTCCACGTACGTGACCTCTTCTTCCCAGCGTGGGGCCTGCCCCAGCCCCTGCTAGGTGTGTCGCTGTCCCCTCCCACGTCAGAGCGAGAAGGCCCCTTGGAGAGCTCATCCCTGTAGGCACCGACATGTACGAGGACGGTCAGAGCACCAGCCCACGGGTGCCCTTGAATTGGGGGTGCAGAACGTGCTGAGCTTGGCCATGCTGGGGACATGCGGTCGTCTTGGGCTTCTTCCCCAGGCAGTGTGGGGCAGGGAGGCTCCTGGGGCTTGAGAAAAGGAACCAGGTCGAGCTGCCTGACCTAGAGGATCTTCCACCCCTGGGAAATGGGTATAAGCCGTGTTCCGATCCTGCCCATCACACCTCCCCCTCACACCTGCACCCCTAAATTTTCGCACAGCCTCCTCCCCTTTGTCCATGCTGCTGCCGGCAAAATCATTTCTCGGGACTCAGCCTCGAGGCCCTCTCTGGCGCCCCCTTTCCCCCCAGCCAGGCGGGGCCCCCTCCTGCTCCCTCTCAGAGCGGATTCCGGCACCCCCCGCCACTCGCAGTTGGGCTCATCCCCCAGCTTTTGCTCTGCAGGCCACATGTGCAATTCCCACACTGGGTGACAACTGAGCAAATGTGGGGCTGGCCGGCTCGGGACGTCACGTCCACAGAAGTTATCCAGCTGGGGGACATCCTGCCCCTGTCCCGCCACGATGAACCCGCAGAAAGGTGCGGGGCAAAGCGACCTGCCTTGTTCTGCACGATGCCGTATTTCAACGAGGCTGCGTCGCTAAACGAAAAGCTCTGGAGCTTCCACTCTTCGTTGAAGCAGCAGAAGCTGGAACCAAACAGAAGGGTCTTGACGTCCTGTCAAGAGGAGAGAGAGTCTTCTTGGTGGTTTTGGAAATAAACCACACACACACTCGGCGTCTGTGTTCCCACAGGAGCGGGTCTAAGACTCCGGCAGGGCAGTCCGTTCCCCAGAAGGGGTTATCTGTTTGCCTGTTGTTTTGCAAACCCACTCATTCTTCTCATACTTGAGGAAAGATAAAATCTGCCCTGAGGGTCTAAGCTCTGGCACATCTGTAAACCAAACCAGCCTGCGCTGGCCCCGGCCAAAATCCTTTCAGGGTCCTTAGAGGAAACTCGAAACACAACATGTGAGTGTTGCAAGGGACCCTGGAGGTTCTTGACCGCATAGTGCCAGCACCTACTGAGCCCTTAGCGGTTCTGATGCTCAGGCTACACGCCAGACCGACTGCATCAGGTCCCCGGGCACAGGACCCCGGTATCTGCAGTTTTAAAAGCTCCCGGGTGATTGCAACGAGCAGCCAAGTTGGAGAACCGGGGCTCTGGGACAGGCTTAGCCAGCGATGACCCGCGGGCCAAATCCTGTCCCCTACCTGTTTGTAAATAACGTTTAACTGAAACTCGGCAATGCCCGTTCGTTCAGATATCGCCCATGTTTGCTCTCCCATCACAGTGGTCAGGACTGAGGGGTTGTGACAGAGCCAAAAGCACGCTCTGCGGCCCTTTAGAGAAGTCCGTCAACCCGTTCCAACCCAGGACCACACGTAAGGATCTCCTCCACAACGTCACCCAAGACCTCAGCGCGAGCACCCCCACCGCCCAGTGAAGGGGTCCCACCGCCCCCCGAGGCTGCCCCCCCATTTTCTCACAGCTCTCCTCTCTAAGCTTCTGGCGGATGTTGAGCTCGCTGTTCATCTACCATCAGCCCAACCTGCACCCTCCAGAGCCCCGGAAAGTGCCGAGGCCTCCCCACGGACTGGCTTTGGGCAGGAGGGCAGAGCCTCCCCCTGGATGCCCTCGGTCCACACCAGCTACCGCCTGTCTCCCCGCCATGACTTTACGTCCAGGGGCCTCTGAAGGGCCCACATGTGGATTCTGATGCCACCTCCCCAGACCTCCTCTCCGGGTGGGAGTTTTCCTACAAACTCAGGCTATTTCCCTCTCAAATTTTTTTTTTCCTTTTCGTTAAGCACAAGGAGCACCTCTGGGACAGAGCATCAAGTGTGGGCTGTCAGCACAGGAGGGAGGGGTGGCTGGATTCATCTGTCGGGGCCTGGTCCCCCTCCTAGCACCACCCACAATCATCCATGAGTTTGAACTGGGTTCCCAAGAGCCTCGGAACTCTAGGGACGTGAATTCTCTAGCTGAAGCCTGTGTGTGCCCTCTCAGTCACAGAACAACAGCTCCCCGCGAGGCACGGGGCTACAAGCCAGGAAACCTGGGTTCTTTGCCACGACGCCGTGAGCCCTAGGCCCTCCTTTTCCCTGCGTGGGCCTCAGGTTTTCCAGAGGCTCCTGGAGATGCTACTGCTGGGTGGTCTTTAGGGGCCTCGGGGCCCTTCCTGACGTGGCCCCCACTGCAGAGAACCACAGCCCGGTGGCTGCAGATAGCACTTCCTTCCAGGTTCGGGGCCACTTACACGTGTCTAGCCCTCTGGGGTTTCAAAAGAAGGAAGGAAAAGGGAGGGGAGCTGAGGGGAGGGACAAAACTTCTAGAAAAGTCTTTGACTTTTTGATCTGTGTGCTGAGTAAATACTTAGTAAGTAGGAAGAGAAAGGGGTCAGCTGCGTCCCGGGAGTTTTATTTCTTTTCCTCCTGAATCCTGGCTGAAAAGCCGGTAGAGGACAGGAACCGAATTCATCCCGCAGGAACTGCTGGCCAAGCGGAGGGGTGAGGTCACCTGGCAGCTGAGATGGTGAGAGATCCAGACATCCCTGCAGAGGAGGATGCCAAGGCCAGGAAGCTGCGCCCTAAGGCCTGTGACCAGGGAGAGGTCCCTCCAGAAGGACACTGGTGTCAACCCCGTGGGTGCTGAAGAATTGTTAGCATCTCTGTCCGTCCCTCACTGCAACCCGGCCTGAGCCCAGAGACGAGCACCAGAGCCAAGCCAACCTAGTGAGGACGACTGTCCTGTTCCCATCCCAACTCTGGAGTGGCCCTTTGCAAATGTGGAGAGGCCCCGGACAGAAGAAGGGGGACCTGGAATGTGTGGATGGGAGGAGAGGAAATGGAGGCTCCAGGGCTAGGTCCCCGTTTTCCTGACTCTCAGTTCTGGTTTTTGTCCTACATCGTGCCCAAA
Organism: Cynopterus sphinx; assembly: GCA_030015415.1. Classification (NCBI taxonomy): domain Eukaryota; kingdom Metazoa; phylum Chordata; class Mammalia; order Chiroptera; family Pteropodidae; genus Cynopterus; species Cynopterus sphinx. The sequence continues at coordinate 7,688,839 of CM057391.1, forward strand.
TTTCCACTTTAACAATCACCGAGAGGTTAGAATGAGATAGATGGGACCAGAAGGATCAAAATCGCCTCTTCCACACCCATGAAAATCAATTCTCACCACACCGGTCCACACCCATGAAAATCAATTCACACCACACCGGTTCACACCCATGAAAATCAAGATGTACCAACTCACGCTTATAGTCGACGCCTACCTTCGCCACCGAGAGGTCAATAGGCCTCGACACCATTTGCAGCTTGAGCATTGACGGGACTGGGGAGAGAACGACCTCCTCCCGTACGGATTCGTCCTCCACGTCCTCTGAAAGAAAACCACGGCTGTGTGAACTGCCTGGCACCACTCACAGAGAACAGAAGATCAGGTTGGTAAACACCAAGCACACGGGTGAGTTCTGAGATGGTCTGAATGACAAAAGGGCTCCTCCGCCTTCCACCCTCGTCCCCGCTTTGGGGCTCCCGAGCCCTCAACGGAAGGAAAGAAGGCAGAGCAAGACCGCCCTTGCTCCTTGTCCAAACCCCACACGGGTCCACAAGGATGCTGGGGGGTGGGACTCGGCTACTGGTCCACTGGAAAGCTCTGCGTGGGGACATGCAGCGAGACAAGTGGCTAGGGCCTAAGCCACCGAGTCAGGCCCAGAACAGCCTCACCCAGACATACTTCCTACGAAGGGTGGGCATGATGCATACATCTGACCCCCTGAGGACAAACATAGAATTAGGAAAGAAAATGTCACCCCATGTCTAATAAAATAACAGGACGATTGTTACTACTGTGGCTTTAATTTACTAGCCACGTGTGTTTCATCACCCACCGGAGCCCTGTAATAGCCCCTGAGGGAATAATTATCACACCCCCTGCCTCGTTTGCAGATGAAGAAACTGAGGCGTAGAGAGCTAAGTAACCGGCCTAAAGTCACGCGGGGGGAAAGTGGCAGAGGTGAGAGACAAACCTAGGCCGACTGCTCATTACTTCGCTGTCCTCCCAGCCGGACCTCCCTGAACCTCCAGCCAGAAGGGACACAAAGTCACACTCCAGATACAGTCCCCTGAGAGCTGATCGGCGAAGGCCCAGACGGGGTCCCACCGTGAGCCTGGGCAGCACCAACCTGTCTGTGCCCTCCCAGCTGGCCGAGGCTCCCTCTCACCCTCCCACCCACGGCAGCGGCGTTTACCAGAACTCGCATTTGAAGGACCCAAGTGAAAACAACACAAGGCAATTACGAGTGGGCCGGTTTCCAGAGAACCGCTGGAGCCTTTTAGTTTTCCTGTCTTCTCAAGAGTCAACAATTACTTAAAAATCACTCCACAAGGTAAAAAAATCAACATTCTCTCCCCGCAAATTCTGTGCATCTGGGGCTATCGACACCTCACTATCCCGGCGCCACGTCTCCTGGACATGGTGTCCGAAGGCCAGCAACGCCAGGACGCGTCTTATACCTTATTCTACAGCCTCCTCTCCTCCCATGGAGAAGGACCAGGCGCAGAACGAGGCCAACTCCTAGAGGCTCAGTCCACTGGAAAGGAGACAGATTCCACCTTCGGGCTGAAAAAATTTTTTTTAATCAAATAAATCTGGGATTTAAACGAGAACCCAAATTTAAATGAGAACTCTTCGTTGTTAGGGTCTCTGAAAAGGCCACCCTGTGACCACAGCCTTGCAAAAATACCCTGAAATAGAGACCATGTTCACCTAGGAACGTGAACGGGTCTTAGAAATCGTGTGCTGGTGGAGAAAGTAAGAAAGCACACGCGGTACATGACACGACACGATCTACAGCCATGACAAACGCATGCACACGACATGACGCTGCACGTCTCACAAGGACAACACGGGATGGCTGTTCATGAAGAAGAAGGTCATGAGAGTGTGCGATGTGGGGCTAAGGACAGGCAAGAGGGAGGAGGAGGAGGGAAGGGAAGGGAAGGGAGAGAGCAAGGAAAGAAAGAGGGGAGGGAGGGAGGGAGGGAGAAAGGGAGGGAGGACACGCTTTGCAAAACTCAGTGCTGAGAGTTTGGGCTTGGGGAACAGGGATAATCCAACCAGAGGCCCAAAATAGGGAGGGAGTAACCTGAGTGATTCTGCCAGACTGAAGGGCTCCCTGCAATGCCTCAGGGCACACTGCTTCCCGGAGGCACAGAAGGGACAATACTGAAGCCCATCCGGAGGCTTCCATTTAGTCTGAGGCCATCCAGGAGGCAGCCGGGGCTGAGACACGCTCTGCTCGGGCCCTGTAAGTCTGAGGACGGCGGCCGGGCGCCCACGGGCAGCGGACCTGGGTGGAGGCCCCAGAGGACGCGGCCTCTCTTGGCTTCGGCCGGGGGGAAGTTGGCCGCCCGGTGCAGGGAGTTGGTTCAGGACCACATAGCAGGCCCTGGGCCCAGATGTGGCTGGACCGCCGTGCAAGGGAAAAACAAAGCTCTCCAGAAGGACATGCTGGCCAAGCAGACAAAGCCGTCTGCAAATGCTGGCGGTTTGAGGAGGCTATTTTTAAGGCCCTGGGATAGAAAGTCTGGTTGAAAAGAAGCAAGGGATTTGACTTCCCCTGCCATTCTACTTCCCTCGTGGAGGAAAACGTTACACGCACATGCAGATATAAAACAGAGGCCCTTTTACCTCTGTTTCCAGGTGCCCACTCGGTACTTCCCCAGGACGGACTGTCTACACGTAACCTACAAGATGACTACGAGACACCTCCCGCTGGAAGTGCCCCAACGCCCCGACTCAGGAACCTCAGAACACCGCCTTTCCAGGCCTCGGTTCTCGTAACCGACTCTTCGTCCCCAGACCCCCAGCAGGGACCCGGGCGGAAACCCCGAGCCTCTCCCGCAAGCCAGGCTACACCAGCCTCCAGGCCATCCTGCCTCCAGGATGTCTCCCGCTTTGCCCATACCCTTTCTCTCTCCATTGTTACAGGAATGTGTCATTATTCTTCTATTTTTACATCGAGGATTTTACCCAGGATGTGCCAGGGCTTATGTGGGACAGAGAAGGTCCAGAGGTGATTAAAACTCCATTCCTGCCTTCAAGGAGACTGCTGCTGCCTAGAGGAAGAGGCCGGGACCCAAACAAGCAATATAACGTAAGTACTAAAACAGAGGATGAGTACAAAGGTTTTAGGAACAGAGGGGGAGAGGCGAATGCCTCTGCCTAGCAGTTCAGGGAAACGTCCCATAAGGAGTAAATATTTGAGCAGCGTTTTGGAATACCCATAGGATTTCCCCGGAAAGAACGGGGGCTCCATCACCTCTTTTCTGGACTATTCCAAGAGCCCCCCCTCACCAGTCTCCTCATGTCCAGGCTCTTACTCCTGGGATCCTCCACACACATGCAGAGATCATCCGGACACACAGCCCTGAATGCCTTCCCCACCGCACAGAATCTCCGCGTGCTCCTGACTGGCTGATGACACAGCCAAACACTTCGCACGGCACTCGAGGCCATCCTCACCCTGACCCCACAACGTCCCCTCCAGGCCAGTCACCGCAGGCCAGTCTCTTTCTCTCACACGCTCCAGGCCTTGACCCATGCATGAGGGGCACTTTTCATCGCTGCTGCTCAGCAAGACCTTGCCCGTCCTTCCAAGCCCAGTCCAAATCTCATCCCACGGTGGAAACTTCCAGAACCCAGAACAGAACTTCGTCTTTATGTCTCTTGAAGCTGTGAAGAACTGCTGATCACGTGCTTTATGTGCTGCTATCAGAGGACACCTCTCTTCCTTCGCCCCCCCAACCCCGCCCTCCAAGAAGACAAGGCCACCCTCCATCACCTCTATCTGCCCTTGGCAGTACCGCGTGTGCCCTGGCATGTCATTGCCAATTAAATTGTGCTGACCTGGACCAAAGAGAAACGAACTGGGGTGGGGAAGAGAATGCTTTTCCTCTAACCAAACTGTATTCCTCGTTTTCGCTCCCTCGTGCCAGAAGGTCTCTTTTCCCGCCGCTTGGCCACTGGGTTCCATCATCTCTTTTCTCTCCTTCTCCTTTTTGAAATCGTTAGCTACGCCACCAGCAAACAGGGGTCTGCCTCCCTCTGGGAAACACGCAGGCACTTCAAACAGCGGGGCTCTGGGAGACTTGCTAAAAGCCTTCCTAACAGAAGCCCTTTGGGTTCCGAAGGCCGGGAACCACTTCCCTCCGCGTTCGGATAGGAGTGGCGTTCGCTGCAAAATCGGAAAGCGAGGCGCCCTACCAAAGGCTTCCGACGCCAGCACTCGCCGCCTCCGTGCTTCGTCCTGCACGGCCACGGCCACGTGCGGGAGCCTGCCCCTTCCTGGGGAGGCCGGATGAGCCCCACCGGCCGTTTCTGATGACTGAAAGGCCGAGGCACTGATAACCTCTGCAGTGAGTTAAGCAGGATAAATAAACCCATGCCCCTGCCTTTCAACTTCATCAAAGCAACCCGGCACGTCTCACGCAAGGAGCTTGTAGAGGGCACACTGCTTTCTTCCTTCGGTTTAAAAGGGAGCACTTAAAAGGAAAGGAAAAGTGTGTGAACAGCTCCTCTTGTGCTCAAATGGTCCAACAGGTCAATTGCCGGCTTCTCGAAGGTGAGGCTCTCAAGCCTCGTCCTTTCCTGTCTGGTTGTTGTCCATTATCCTCCAGCCTGCTGCTGCTTTTGCCAAGCCCTGCAAACACACCGGTCACTGGGGAGCAGAGAATTACAGAAAAGGAGGGGGAAAGGACTGCTGTAAAAGCAAGCGTGGATGGAGGTGCCAGTTGATGCTGGTGAGTTCGTTACACAGATGTGCACGTACGTGAAAATGCACGGGCTGACCCCTAAAGGTCTGTGCACTTACACACGTCACGGTTTGTATTTTACACCTCAGTACCATGTTGGTAAATTTGTTAGACGTGGCTGTGCTAACATTCTGATGGAGAACCGACTTGTAGAGGGGTTCTGAGTGGCCCTAAGAGAACCTCCAAGTGCAGAAAAGCCCCCTCTGCAAAGCCCCCCACCCCGCCCCCCATCCAATGTGGATCTAGAAACGCCCAGGCTCCTTAGACGGACTTCTCCAGGAGGGGAAGACAGGTGGGACAAGAAGACATCAACCGAAAAGAAAGAGGCCCGCTCTACTGGCTGGGCCAGCCCCTCCTTCCTGAGGTAGGCGGGGAAAAAAGGGGCCCCCGCCCCTGCCAGTAGAGAGCCCACCACCCGCTATCCCATGCAGAGCAAACGAAGGGCCCCGGGCCCCGACGGGCACGGCACGGAGGCGGCGGCCGCACTCACCGAGCTGCAGGACACCCAGCTCGCCATCAGCCTTGTGGGACACCAGCGACTGGTTTTTCCTAGAAAAAAAGAAAATGTCAGTGCACCAGGGGAGGACGCAGAGAGATGCCGACACCGGGGAAGAACGGGTGGGGTACTGACGGGGTCAGGAGACGGGCTCTCTCCAGCGCTGGCCTCGCCACTCGGTGTGCCTTGGACTGGTCACTCTGTCTCCCTCTCTGAGCCACGAGTTCCACACAGAACGGGACCAAATGCTCCTTCAGCGCTGAGTTCACAGACACACACACGCACACAAGTCCTTGTCAGTACACAGGTTATTTTCATCTCATCTCTATTTTTTTTCCCTCTCAGCGTTCCTGCTTATAAGAAACCTCCAAAATGCACCAAAGAGCCTGCCCTGTATCCTTCTCCTACCTGAAACACCGTCCTGTGATCCTGATTTGTAAATTCGGGTAAGGGCCTGGGAACGTGCTTAAAGCAGTCTACCTGCATTTGGGGGCTCCCTGGGTTGTTTTTTCCCCTCCAGCATCCATCCATCTGAACTAAAGTAACATCGTGTTCTAAAAAGAACATGTTAAAAGTAACAATATTACATCAGTCTCTGAAAACCCATTTACTATGTTTAAAAAAAAAAAAGTGACAGCTCTTTTGATGGTGGCATTGAAATACAGTTTCCTCCAGCACCCTTGCAGGGTGAGATATGACTGAAGCAACAATCATCATCTCGCCCCGCGATTCGTTTTGCTGAATGGCTGGCTTCCTCCTGAAGACGCATGCAGGGGTGTGCGGGGGACATCGCCGAGGACGTGCAGTACCAGGCCCGAGCACATGCTTCTTTGGACTCGGGTTTCCTTCTCTGGTGCTGGAACAGAGCCCCTACCCCTCCTCCCACCCAGGAGGCCCTCCTGCTGCCCATCTTCCTCAATTCAAAGCCACCAGTTCTTACGCCCCCATGCTGCCAGGAGTCTGCAAGTGCTCTCGTGGGGAACAGTGAAAGAAAGAGCTGGAAAGAGGGGCAGAGGCATGGAGGGGAGGGAGAGGATGTGAAAGGTGGGGGGCTCAACACAGAGGCTGTGTCAGAGCCAGCCCTCCCCAGGCCCCAGCACTGTCATTAGAAGCCTCCACCAGCCATACCTCCCCCACCCCCACCTGCTCCAGACCTCTCTGGAACATCCCAATGGTGACAGCGTCTCTCTTAGACCCATTTTTACTCTCGGCCTCCTCATCCCTCACCCAGATCATCGCGAGAGCTCCTCACTGGTTTCCTGACCCCCAGGGGGACGCCCCGCCCCATGCCAGCCCCCCACATCTTCACACGGGTGTCAAAGGCATCTTTCCAAAAAACGAAAATCTGACCCCACTGCTGCCTGGCGGGAATTCTTCAAAGGTCCCCATCATCATCACCATCATCAATAGTCACTTTCATAAAAACGACAGCCGTAATAGCAGCCAATACCGTTACCTGACTCCACTGACTGCTCCAGACCCTGTGCTTAGTGGTCTGCAAGCATCGGAAGTCATCTGTTCCTCAGAGCAGCCTTTTGAAGCAGTCCCTGCATCGAGTCTCAGAGAGGCCCAGTCATTTTCCCGGGGGGACACGAGCAAGGAAGCGGCAGCACAGCGATTTGAACCCAGGCGATGACTCCAAAGGCCACCACATACGCCGTTTTCTTACAAAGGGAAACCCAGACAGTGAGAGTGCCCTCTGCACCCTCACACTCCACCTGTACTTCCTTCACGATGAACGTCTCGGCCCAGGCCCCTATCCCTTTCATAAGCTGTCCACTTTGCCGAGAATATGCTTCGGCAAGCCCATACTAATCCTCTACAGCCTCCTTCCCAACTCCAAAGCCTGGGGCCATTCATTTCTTCACTCATCCGCCCAGCAAACATGGGATAGTCACCAGGCAAGCCTGTCTCCCCGCCCAAGGGAGACCCCTCCGTGTAAAGAAAACAGACATGAATTGCAGTAGGAGGTGACGTGGCGGGCTGAACAACGGCCCCGACAATATCCATGCCCTAGAACCTGAGAATGCCAACCTAGAAAGCAAAAAGGACTTTGCAAGTAGGATTCGGTTAAGGATCTCGAGATGGGGGTAGATATCCTGTCTTCTCCAGGTGGCATCAATGTCATTACAAGCGTCCTTATAAGAGGGAGGCGGAAGATTTGACACAGAAGAGGAGAGCCAAGGTGAAGACGAAGCAGAGGCTGGAGTGATGCACTCTGAAGCTGGAAGAAGGGGCCACAAGCCAAGGAATGCGGGCGGCCACTAGAAGCTGAAAGGAAACAGATCGTCCCCTAGCACCTCCAGAAAGGACTAGGCCCGCCACACCTTGACTTTGGCCCAGGGGAACTGATCTCAGACCTCGGTCCTCCTGAACAGTGGCATTATAAATTCCCACTGTGTTCAGCCACCCAGTCTGCAGTAATGTGCTCTACGGCAGCCACAGGAAACCAATACACACGTAAGAGAGATAACCAGCGCGGGAGACAGGACTGCAGGCTTCTCCTGGTGCCTCCTAGCCGGTGTGCCCAGCACCTAGTCAGTGCTCCGTGAATGGGAGCCGGGTATGGAGCTAGGCAACCCACACAAGGTCACGCAACTCCGAAGGGCCAGAGCCAGGACTCAGACCCAAGCCGCGGGTTCCAAACGCTCTATTTTGCCTGATTCTATTTTACGCTTCCTTCCCCTGCTCAGAACCCACCATGGCTCCCTGTGGACCGTGCAACGAAGTCTCCAAACGGCCCCCATGGCTCCGGAGGGCAGAGCCACGAGGCACTCGGGTGGCCATGAACTGTGGCGAGTGGGTGGGGGTGATGTTCCTGCCGGGCCGCTCCCAGTCATGAGACTTCCACCCGGAGCGCCATCCATCAGAGGCTAGAGCCCAGCTCAGATGCTTTGTGCCCGTTTCCCATAGATCTCATCACCAGGGGAGACTTCAAGTATGCCTGCTCTTAGGGAATGTGCCTATTGTTCCTTTCATGTGGCCTTTCTACAGTTTAAAAGGTCAGTTTAAAAGCATGTTCTTGCCTTTGAGTGAAAACTATTAAGAAAAACAAGGACAAAAAGATAAATCAAGGATCTAAAATGCTTTTTCAAAATGTGATTGTGCAAATAACCCAGAGATATGTGTCAAAGTGTGCGTCTAATAATAAACCCATGGGAGGCAGGCCGCAGTCACCCGGCTCGCCCGCCGTGTCCGAGGCCTCCGCTTCCATCCCAGCTCCTCTGTGCCCTCAAGGAGAGGCACGGGCCAGGGCACCGCAGGTGTGCACAGCCACCTGGGGCCGGGACTCAGTCCCTGGGAGACTGAATCTTGACTGGATGGAAAGAGCCACTCGGAGGCCTGAGTTCTAATCCCTGTTCCTCCCGATCCCCCACTCTGTGTGACCTCGAGCTTATGCTCTGTGGGCATCAGGCCCCTCATCTGTGAAAAAAGCCTGAGCATGCCCACTCACTGCAGGACCCGACCAGGTGAAGGGTTCTGAGAGGATGGACATGCCCAGGCCCTGCTAGTCTTAAAGATGCTCTGCTGCTCCCATGTCCCAATATTTCACCAGCCTTTAACACAGAAACCGAGACGAGGAGGCACATCTTCCTCTATGTTTGGACTGGATACTTGGCTAAATTAGTTATGGATTCCAAAAGCACGGTGTCCAGGAGAATGAAGATACTGATCACTTACGGTACGTTCTATTTGATGAAAACGCAGAACCATGTGAAAGCTAACGTAGCTAAACACTATCAAGTAAAAATGGACTTTGGGATAAAAATCATTATTAGTGATAAACCGATTTGTTGTGGAATAACAAACAATTCGATAGGAAAATTTGGCCATTATGAACCCCTATAAAATGAGGTTAATAACAGTCCTACCCCAAAAGATGGTGGTGAGGATTAAACAAGTTAACTTATCAAGTACTGAGAATAGTGCCCAACATACAATAATTGCTACATAATAGCTGAGATGATGATGACGATGATGAGGCTAGTAGAACCTGGATTCCAAACCCTAACACTTACAAACATGAGCACAAAAATATGAAAAAAAATAATAATAGACTATTGCATCAGCCATGAGTTGGAGGAAAATTATGACCAATTGGGGATGCAAGAATATTTTTTATTTAAAAACCTAATAATGCAATTCACACCAACAGTTGGAAGGAAAAATGTAAAATAATCTCAATAGATGCAAAAAAAGCATTTGTTGAGAATATCCACATATATTTTTTTAAAAAAAGAACTTAGCAATCTCCAAGGAAGGCAGGGGGAACAGGGGTTCACTTTACTTGATAGGTATATTTAAACCCCATAGAACACCCTAATAGCGAAGCACTGGAGACGCCCCTACTGGAGGCAGACACCCCATGAGAAAGCCCATATGCCACAAGCCTCGAGAGGACACTAGAGACACATCAGAGGCAGCGCTGACAGGACACAGGACACTGACAACCCCGGGCTCCCTGACCCGGGATCAGACTCTCCCGCTTCAAACAGAACACCCTTTTGGAAGGAACCAGAAAGTCAGGTGGGAATGAGGCAGAGCCGTTCAGCTGACAGTGGACACACAGGGACGGGACAGACGAGCCATCGGACCAGCTCGTGCCACAGGATACTGGCATCTCCTGGCAATAAGCCAACGTCCCTGAGCCGCAACCAGCCTTTGGCCAGAACCATCCCTAGGAGGCTGCCAGGACCCAGCACCCAGCGACTCCAGCCTTCGGCTCTCCAGACACCCCACACCCCCATCTCCCTCCCCAACCGACCGCCCAGGAGCTCCTTGGCCCCGTGTGCCTTGAGCAAGCACCAAGGGGGGCTGTGATGGGCGTCCCCTGCTTTCCTCCCAGTGACTTCGCCCGCAGCCCTTGCCACCCTTACAGGCTCTCATTAAAGACTGACCTTGGGGGAGGGAGTGAGCTTGGCCAGGCGGGTCCCCGAGGGCAAGCTGATCTGAAATAGGACGTTTTGTTTTATGAAGTTCTCTACAGAAGAGATTTTTTTTTTGTCTTTTCCCTTTCCTGCTCCCCATGTCTCTTTGGCTTCCTACAGAGACCCAGCCAAGCCCACTCAGAAGAGACGAGGTACAGAAGCGCGGGGAGGCAGCTGTGGAGGGTGCCAAGGCGGGTGTCACCTGGCACAGCCTTGGGCTTCACGGATGAGCAAACTGGACTCTTCCAGAGTCTCTGCCTCCCGGGAGCTCAGCGCGATGGGGTCCGTGTCCCAGCCTCGGGGAGCACGCCACCTCCCCGGGCCGCCGGATCGGCAGGCATTTTTAAACTTAAGCCGCCGAGAACACGAGGTCTCATGGAGGAAGGGCTGGGTTCCCGAGCAGTCGCCGTGCGCACTGACCATCACGGGTGCAGCGACCTCAGCAGATCTGTTCCATCCCCTGCCCTGGCCGGCTCTGTTGACCTTCAACATATAAAAAGAATCTTTTTTTATTTTTCCTCTCTCTTTTCGCTTAAGGATGTGGAAAACCTGACTCGGATCGCCTGGCCTGCCATTTCCTGTGAGAGAGCACTCTGTTTGGATCCTGCGAAAGCAATCTGCCTTAACAATTCAAGCCGAAGAAATGATCTTCCTGAAACTCGTGGAAAACCTTCATCGGGAACTGGGCCGCAGACCCAAGTCCCTCTCATCTGGGTCCATGATGACGAAGATTGGACAAAGATAGGAATCGCCCGGTGAGGACGTATTGGGGGGGGGGGGGGACATTGATGACCCTGCATCCTCCTGGAAAAGCCATCGGCTCTGCCTGGCCGGCTGGAGAGAAGACACGTTGTACTCCGGCCCCCTGAACCATTGTTCTTCGGGGCGATGATTTCTCAGCTTAACTATCTTTCCGTACGGCCCCTCCCACAGGCTTTGGCACACACCCTTGACGAGCGGTGTGTGAGCCAGAGCGAGGTCCCGACCCAAGCCCAACGCTTCTCCTTCCTCGCTTGAGTCAGGCCGGATCAGGGCCTATTCCAGGAACAGAGAAGAAACCCGTCACCAAGACATCAGACCGCAGGGGTCCTTTCGAGGGCACACGACTGGCAGAACAAAACCGAACCGGATTCCACCTTCCCTCACGATCCCCCCGGCCTCCCGCTTTGGCACAAGGCCCTGGCATACAACTGGCGTTGAATGGATGCGCCCTCTGGAAGCTGAGGAGCGCTCAGAATGCCCTAGACGTGGCCGTCCACCTCAAAGGGCTGAAAAGGCTAACTCAGACCACCTACTTGAATCCTGAGGCCGGGTCAGGGGTGGGAATGGGGTCGGGGTTGGGGGATGGAGCTTTTACCAAGGCCCCCCGGGGAGTGGGCAAAGCCGGTAATAGAAATTCGGGCTCCAGATTCATCCGGTTAATTTTCATCTATCCCATGCGGGGTGTTAGAGGCACTGCCTACTTTTTCTTCGGACCCAAAATGCGTTAGGACAGGCTGGCTCCCCTTCCCTTTGGGGACCTAAGCTAGCAGGCTTGTGGCTCTCCCACGTCCGAGCTCCCGGCCCCTCCCTCAGCCTAGTTCCCCAGTGTGGCTGAGCTCCGTTCCCGGAGGCCACCGGGAGGCTGGTGGCTCCACGGGCAGTGAAAAGGAAGGTAGAGATGTTACTCCAGGAGAAAAAGCATCCTCTTGGGAGAAAAGTGATCTGTCTCTGTGGAATACACCTCTGGGACATGGCCAAAGCCACTGAGACACGCAGGTCACCTAGCAGAGGGTTGCCGGCCCCTGCATGAGCATCCCTTCTTCTCGGTCTGACTCCCTCCCGACCACCCACCGGCACGAGGCCGCCTGCCTGGCCCAGCCAAACCCAACCATCGTGAGATGCTGGGTGAGCCCACTGGCCAGGGCCAGGACTGGAGACGTGACGTGGTGCCTGGCACAGGCCATAGGGCCCCCCCGAACACCTTCCGTGTGAAGCCCAGACTGCGCGCCCAGCAGGTGGGATCACTGAGGCTGCCTCTGATTGGGGCTCCCGGCACTGGAATGAGGACCCACGGGGATGGCTCTACCGGAGACAAAGACTCCCGCCGCCCGGCCCTCCCCGAGGCTGGGATGAGAGCCCAGGATGGAAAGGACTGCTCCACACCTTGGCCCCGTCCCAGAGCGTCTAAAGTCACACTTGGAGCTATGAAAGGGAAGGTTCTGACGTGCCGCCTGGAAGACATTACATAAGAATTGCCGCCGGTTTCCATAGTGGCCTGGAAAGCTGTGTGGACATGTTGACTTAGCTGCTAGGAGAAGCTGCTCTCTGGCACCGGTCCCGCCCTTTACTGTCCCAATAAAGGCCAACGAGTCCAGGGAAGGGGATGCCCCAATGGGAGAGGCCGACTTTCTCCGAATCCCATTAAACATTAAATCCACTTATGATCTGTTTGGATAAACATGTCAAAAGGTGGCTTAAAACAACTTCTGGGATGAGATGTTTTTGTTTGAACCCACAGAACGTTCCCCTGAATAAGCATGGGTAAAGGAGCCGTGAGCAGTGGGTTCGAGCAGACACAGGCCGGGGCCCAGGTTAACTTCGTACCAACGTGAAGATAAGGATAGCTGAGTTCATCTATTTTTAGAAAAGGTCAGGAGGCTTACACTTATGCTATTTCTGGAGCTTAGGTCCCACCCCAAGTGAGCCGGGTGAACGTTCACCTTCCCAGGGCTTCCGCTTTCCTTCCTGTGGCAGTCGAAGGGCTCTACATGTTCGACGGGGTTGACAGTAACAACAGTTAACCTGGGAGGCTATTTCTACTCTACAGCACTTGAGAAGCACAGTCTGTCATTCAAGTCTCGCAAAAGGCCTTTGTGGGAGGCAGCGTAGGGACTCGTCAGCCCCATTTTCACAAATGAGGATACCGAGGACTGGAAACCGTCCAACCCAAACCGGTCTGCGACACGCCAATCCGTGGCGAAAGGCGGAAACTCAGCGACGCCGCGGTGAATCTCTCGCAAGGCTCCCTTTGTTCATTTTAAACGCTGGGCTTCTCTTTCGAGATCGTGCCTACATTTAAAGTTTGTACAACGGTTTTAATATTCTAACTTGGCCAGAAAAGTCAAGAACAACAACCACCCAAACAGCGTTTGATTTGCCACGACGCTGGCGGGGCTCAGGCTTCAGGGCCCCTCGCTTGCACGCGCCCCTTCCTGGAGGCCCTACCGATGTGCTGGCGTCGTCGTCCACTTTTGTAAAGTTTGAGGAAGTTAGGTACCTCTACATTCCTTGCCTTAAAGAAGCCGCCCAAACAGTATGATTTTAGGCCCTCGCCATCTGAGTCTGGATCTGAAGCTGGTTTCCCAGGGTTTTGTTTTCTGTTTTGTTTTTGGTTTGGTTCTGCTGACCCATGAATTCCTAGTGACCCGCCACACAAGGGAGAGGACCCAAAGTCTCCGCCGACCCAAAGACCCTATAATCGCCTCATCCTTGTTTGTGCAGGAAGGACTGGCCAAGACTGGCTCCGAGAACACCTCTGTCTCCCGCCCCACACGGCCCCTTCACCGAGAAGGAGTCTCCAGGAAACTCTGACCTACTCCGACAGCACAGCGGTCTGACTGTTTTCTGGGCATTTCTTAGAAAAGGGAGAAGGAACGTGTTGCTTTAAACCCATTAGCTTTGCAAACTTTTGAGCATCACGCCACTCGCGCACATAAACCAGAGAGCTGTGGCCCACCACAGGGGAGCCAGACCCGGCTCAGGACAGGCACATCCTGGGCTGAAACGAGATATGACCCTGAGCCAGCTGGGCAGCCCCTCCTGGCAGCCGTTTTCACTTGAAATGGGTGTGAGGGTCCTCAGTGTGGGTCCCCTCCCTCCGCATCCCTCTGGGGTTACCACCCCGGTCCCCAGTGAGGGCTCCCAGCTACCCAGCGCAGGTGGCTCACAGGTAGGGGAGCCTGGAAGGCTGGACCTGGGCCATGGCCAAGAACAGCCCCTGGATGGTGGGAAATCTGTGGCAGATCTTTCCACGAGCCCCGAAGCAAGGGAGCGCAGGGCCCCCCTCACACAGAAATCGGGACGTGGGGACTTAGACTCGCAGCCCGGGGCCCGTGTGCGCTCCTTACGAGGTGACAACGTCATATGTGGGTTGATGGGAGGGAAGAAGAGAATCAGAGCAGCACGACCCCATTTCTCCTTCACAGAGAAACTTCTGCAGAAGCGGAATGAAGCCCTTTGGCAAGGCTCGGGCTTCCCTGGTCTCTGGAGATCTGAATCCAAATGACACAGGCGGAGGCTGAAAGCGCACGCCCTCCAAACCCACCGGGGTCCTCGCTCCTCCAGGCTGCGTCCTCAGGCCACCGCTACCTGTCCCCGGCGGGGACGACGTGCCGGGGCCCGCAGACTGCAGCCCGTCCTGGACCACGTGGGCGGGAAGTGGCCACACCGACGTGGCCAACAGGAAGAGCCGTGACCAGAAGGCATCTGGGGCTTTTTCCAGAACAAACACGAAAACCATGCGAAGCGGCTGGACCCATGTGGGGCAGGCTCCTGTCTGAAATGTCACGTCGAGCCTCATGATGTGGGGGCTTATCAAAGGGTTGGGGTTTTGGGAAAACATCCAGGGGGACAGCGTGGGGCGGGGGACAGGCCTGGCAAGGGAAGGTGGGAATCACGATGCCCACCAGGATGCCCCCAAAAGCGGCTGCTTCTGCGCATCCGGAAAACACGTCTGAGCTACTGTCTCGGTCACAGCCCCGGGTTCCGTGGAGGTCAAAGCGTTGCCCCGTCATGTCCCGTGGGCATCGAGGAAGGGGCGACCACGCCCCACTCGCCAGCCCTGGTGGGCTGTTCCCTCTGTGGGTCTTGGGCTAGCCTCAGGTGTTAGGTCACCTCGCCCGAATCCCAGTGTTTGGGGACGCGCTGTGACTTTGCTGCGCTTCTTCACAAGCCTCCCTGAGAGACAAGAGGATGCTCCTCTGACTATTCATTTTTCCTACCTGCGCCTTGTGTTTTGTTTTTTCCCCTTTTTATTTCATGTTAAATCTATGGGGAAATTAAAAGACGAACACAAGGAACACCAGTATACTTTTCACTTAAAATGACAAATTAGTAGTGTTTTGCCATATTTGCTTCCCTTCCCTCACACACTTTTTCCTTTTTTCTTCTTTCTTTTCTTTATTTTTTGGCTGAACCATCTGAAAGCAAGTTGCAGATATGATGACCAGTCCTGCCTAAATACCTCAGCCCGTATCACCCGAGATACCGGCAGTGTCCTGCAACGTCCATGTGGGGCCTGTTAACACTTTCTAAACCCAGGATCCTTGTTTAAGCTTTCCCAGATCTGCATCTGGTAAATACATCTTTTCGGAGTTATTTTCTTTAAAAAGAAGAAGTCGTCATGTCCCTATTAAATATTAAATGGTGTTTAACTAAGACAGATACTTCCGACTTCTCTCTCCTTCTCTCATTGCACTCCTGGGAGAGTGCTGGCCTTTAAGGACGGCTGCTTTTCCACAGGAAAGTGACTTGAGATTTGTTAAGAAGCTGGGAGGGTCCGGGGGTGGGGGAGACCCGGGCCTGTGGCAGTCTGTGTGGCCTGGATTACCTTGGCAACTCCTGGCGTTGGCTCCTGACACCTGCTAGAATGGCAGCTTCTGTACAGAAGCTTCTGGAACATGAACGCTCGGTGTGTCACTGCTCCACGAAGTGGGGAACGTAAAATCGTGGAGGCGGGTCTGAGCCTTACAAAAGGGCCTCGGGTCCTCAGATGGGGGCAGGGGCCTTGCTCTTGGTTTCTAGCAGGGACCTCTTTGGCTCGCTCGGGCTTCTTTTCTCTCATTCAGAAGAGATTTCACGTGAAGGGAGAAAAGTTGAACAAAATGACCCTGGGACCGAAGGAGGCAACACCGCCAGTAAGAGGGAGTCGTCATCTTTCCCTTCCTCTGTGCTCCTCACAGAACCTTCTGAGGCCCCGGGCCCGGGGCAGGAGCTGTGAGGAGGACCACAGCCACGCGGGCCTGGGCGAGGGCCGCCCACCGTGCCAGCCCACTCACTGCTCAGGCCTGGCCGTGGAGGGACCTCCAGCACAGCGAGAGGAAGCACGCACACCTACACCTACCCCAGGGCCTTCGCACGGACACGGCCTCCCTCGGCCTTCGCTGCATAAGGGCGGAAATGCCTCATGGAAGACGAACTCAACTGGCAAATGCTCCCTGAAGGTCCCCAGCGTGCCTGGCCTCGTGGGAGACACTTGCCCCGAGTCACAGACGGGAACTCGAGCCACACTCTGACCTTCACTTCGTGGCCGTGGCCCACTCGACGGACCTGGACAGTTCTCCTTGATCATCATCGTCCTCCATAATCTGGTTTAGCCTCACTTCCCATCTCTCTCTCTGACAAATTTTCCACTTATTCAGGAATCCATCCATCCATCCATCCATTTAAGAAAGGAGGCGTTTGAACTAACACGTCACGAAAGAAAGCTAGTGTCTATTACAGTAACTATCGTGGGCCAAAATTTTTATAAATGTGATTATAGCTAGTTCATAGCAATCCCACAGAGGCAGGTATACCGTCCTGTTTTCTGAATGAAGAATGGAGATGCAAAGAGATTAAAGAAACGAAAAAGATGGTGTTGAAGGCCACCCTATTAGTGAGACGCAAATCTGCCCAAGTCTAAATCCCTTGCTTAGAGACGTCCTCGCATCTCTCCTGCCCCGGAAAAAAGGACCCTGCTCCTTAGCCCTCTACCTTCTTGAGCTGCCAGTCTAGACCGATGCTTCCCTCCACCTCTAAACTTCTTTTAACAACCTCCGTGTTCTCTGTGCATGTCCCTACCCCACCATTTCTCAACCCACCGCGGGGGACCTTCTGTCCCCAGGACGCTACTGAAAGTGCTGTCTCCAGCGCCACTCCCAGCATCAGACCTAGAGACCGTCCTGACCTCCCGCAAGGGTCCGAGGCTGCCCGGCCTCCCGCTCTGGCCGCTCCTTTCCCCCATCACACCAGCACGTGGCTCTCCCACTGCAGGATTCTGACCTTTGTGCCTTTATCACAGGCCTGAGGCAATGTCCGCCCCTCCAAGGACTTCAGCTTCCAGCCCCACGCCACACCTCCCAGACGCGACTCTCCAGGCCTCTCATCCACCCGTTCCCAGGATCTGTGTTTCTGCCCTGCTCCTCGTCCACCCCCTGACCCAGCCAGTGCCCCCTGCTTCGGGTCTCCTACCTCTGCTCACCGCAGGCCCGGCCTCCGGGCCCTCAGACCCACAACCTCCGCGCACGCCGGCGCCTGAGGGTTCTCTGCAGACCCACGGATCCTCGCCTGTCTGGTGCAGCCAGGTCAGAGCCCCCCCTGCCTTCTAGGTCACGGTCCTCCTGCCAGTCACCCTGCTCGGCCCTGCAGCGTCCCTACCTAGATAATCTTCCCGAAACACAGCTCCAACTGCAAACACGACAGACCTTTCCATTCCTCTCTCCCGCTCTCTGCCCAGCGCTCAGAGCACTGTCCGGTCCTCCAGGCCCCTGACCCCCTGGTCCCCACACACGTCCTGTGTTCAAGCTGCACTAGTGCGCTCACCTCTCGGCCTCTGTTCACACTGTTGCCTCAGCTTAGGGTCCGTCCACTCCCTGGATTACCAGGCTGCCCCTCTACCTCCTTGCCCAGGCCAGCGCCCTCACAGTCCTCCTTCCCCAGAGAGGGGTCTGAAGAGAGGGGTTAAGACTGAGGCCTCTAGAGCCAGGCTGCTTCAATGGATGCAGACTGGTTGGTCATTCTGTGCCTCAGTTTCCCCACCTGTCAAATGGAGCCGACACCCCTTCCAGTGCCGCGGTCAGGATGAAATGGGGTGATACGTCTGAAGCGCTCGCTACAGGGCCCGTCAAGGAGTGAGCACTCAACAAGGATCGGCAGCTCAGGTGTCAGGTGTCCCTGCCAGGATGCAGGCTCCGGCCCATGGCACTCTGCCTCGTTCCCGTCACCCCTTTGTTTTAATCCTGCAGAACAGTGATTCGTATGGATGCCTCAGCCTCTTTGGGGCAGGAAACATCTTCAGCATCTCTTCCCCCCCGTTCTATTTGGACAAGCGAGAGGCACGCCATAAAGGCCTTGGCGAATTGAATGAAATTGAATAACACGTATTTAGAGTGAGATCAAAAACTGTTTACGCTATCAGGAAAAGGCTCCACTTCTGAGCGACCCGTGGCCGTGAACTTGGCCCCAACAGGAAATGGAAGGAATCCCATGGCTTTGGTAACTGCTCGTGGAATGAGCAGAGAAAACAAAGTGGAATTTTCTGGAATGAGGCACACACATGGAATCCAGCGACACAGGAAGCCGCCCTGGCAGGTCCGCTCTGTGATTTGAAGGGCTCTGCCCAGAGTGCCCGACAGAACTCAGCATCAAAGGCCATCTTTTCAAGATGGGGGCACCCGTCCAACTGAGTCAGAGGCATTCCACCCACAGCCACCATTTGGGAAAACCAGCCGGGCATCACGAGGGACGGTCCACAGGGATTCAGCAGGGGGAGGACTTCGGCCCCCTCTGCCCAGCCCCCAAGGTAGCCAGCCGGGTAGAGTTACACCCCGGGTGGGGACAAGGAGGCCATCTTTTCCCTCATGCAAAGCCCTTTCCCAATCCTGAGGGGGAGGCAGAGGCTCGGGTTTTTTGCCATGAGCCACTGTGAGTGCACATTATCCAAATGGTTTACAAACGCAGCAGAAAACCGAAGCAGGCCCCAGAGAAAACGGGCTGAGGGCAGTACGGGAGCTGCTTTAGTCATCGGGAATGAGACCCCAGGGGTCTCCCCAAAAATCCCAGGCTGGAGGGACATGGAGAAGAGTGATAAGTGCGTCCAGGCACAGGCACGAGGCCCTCGGCTGGCCCCCAACTGGGCCTCTCCAACCCCGCTCGGCCTTCAAGGCCCAGCCCAGCAACCGCCGCCTCCTCTCAGATCCTCCGGCACCTTGGTGGGGACCATCGACTCGGGGACAGACCCTGCCTGCTACTGTCAGGTGACCTCTCCCGTATGCTAAGTCACTAACCCACTCTCCTGCGTGCTCCTTGGGGAAAGAGAGAAGACCTCACACTGCACTCCCTGCCCCTAGGCAAAGCCGATAAGTCAGCTCCATCCGACAAGCGGGGAACACTTCTGAGCAAAACGGAGGGAGGCAGGGGCACAGACAACTGACCGCCTCCCTCGGGGAGCTGACGGTCCAGCAGGAGGAACAAGGCAGCACGGCGGCTCTCTCCAGCGTGACACGTGCTGGGAGAGGGGTGCGCAGGGGCTGATGTTCAGGTGCCAGGGAGGGGAAGAGGTGGAGAAAGGCGTCCTGAAGAAGGCGGCATTCAAGATGGCTTAAAAACGATGGGTTGGTCGGTTGGCGGATGGGAGGGTTGATGAGTCGGTGGGTTGTTAGGATGGATGGCTGGTTGGTTAGGTGGCTAACTGGCTAAATGAAAGTGTGAATACAAATAAATCCCAACAAGTGAACCTGAAAATACAGCTTAGATGGTTCTGGTTCTATTAACGACGATTGGTTTAATTTCCACGACACTGTCCCGAACAGGTCAGCATACATTTCCCTTCCAGTTTCCTTACTATGTACATTATGTCATTTACTCAACGTTTATTGGCAGGTCCAGGGACATCGCTAGGAAGGAAGGGAGGAGGCAAGACAGCAGGCAGGCCCACTCCAGTCCTCAAGGCGTTCATGGAAGTAAAGATGAGCTACCAAATCAGTGAGTTGTCGATCACTGAGGAGCAGGAGAGAAGGGGCCAGACGCTGTGGACTAGGCCAGCACTAGGGTAGGAATGCGAGGTGCACAGTTAAGGAGGTGCTCACTCTCAGGTTCATGCGGGCACCACACCGCCGCTGAGCCACCTTGAGAGTGAGCACCTCCTTAAATTGTGCACCCTAAATGCCTCCCTTGTTGCACTCTTACCCTGGCCCTCCAGCTGACCTCTGTGTGCTTCTCCCTGGGGTTCTGGTACCCAAGGTCTGCTGGAAGCTACCCGGCAGGCCAGCAGACAAGCAACTCGAATGAGAAAAAACACCCAGGGAAAAGGAACCTCCTCACACCTCCTCTGCCCTCTGACACTCATCTCCCTAAACTTGTCCCTGAGCCTTCACGGCCTTCTTCCCCCCCCGGCAGGAGCGGACGCCCCTGCGTGGAACACCTTCCTGACCCGCATGCCACGGACCTGGGCCCAGGGCCGGGCTGGCAAGGCCCGATGTGGTCAGAGGAGGATCTCGGAGCTGCAACCCTGATGCCCAGAGATGGACAAAATGAGGTCGCTCACCGCCCGAGGAGAGGTGTGGGCGCTCTCTCACCTCTTCACACTTTCTTGACCTCAAAGGAAACCTAAGTCAAAGACCGTCTCTGTCCCCTGGGAGGTGCACTGGTCCAAGCCTCAGAAACCCTGGAGCTGCAGGTACCTACCTCGCAGCTGTAATTGCCATACAAGGGAAGGGGCATCGGGCCGTTCCTGGAGGGCTCCAGGCGGCCTGCAGTGTGCCCTGGAGCCGGTTCCTGTGGTTCAGAACCGTACACATGCTAGGGGGAGGGCAGCCTTCAGGAGAGAGGACCGGTACCCCGCTCGGGACTGGGGTGCGCAGGTAGGGGGAAGGCGGGCAGGGGACCAGCTGAGCACAGGGAGGGGCGGCATCCCCGCACAGAACAGGGGTCCCTGGAGTCAGTTATGAAGGTGAAGCTGGGCCAGCACGGGAGCCCCAGACGGGCCACCTGTCTCCACGGGGCTTCTGGGCACAGGAAAGCGACGCTGTGCCGTGTTTGTTTCAAGAGTCAGCCAATTCCAAACCTCCGCAGCCTGACATGAAGTCCAAATAACGGGCAGAGACAAATGAAAATGAAAACCCTACCCATTACTCGTCCCATGTGGCGCAGATGTCGTCAGACTTGGAATGCTCGGCTACAGGGAACAGTCAATAAACCGCAGTTGCCACATCCTCTGCCCGGCCTCGGCCGAGCCCCAGAGGGCCCCGTCCACGCCTTCGACAGGCCTGTGTGGGACTGCCGGCCCGCGCTCCTGACCGGGGGGCCGTGGTCGGGGCCTGCTGAGTGTCTGTCTGCTCAGTGAAATCGGCAGCGAGGCCCACCAGCGGCTGGGGCCCTGGAGATACACGGCAACCTGCTGCCACCTGCTGTCCACGTCCTGCAAAACTCAAAAACCTGACAGGTGCGGCCCCCAACGTCAGAGCTGCTAAATCCCAGGACTTGACCACCACCCGCTTCCACACAGAGGCGGGGACACGGATGCTCCGGGGCCCGAGGCCCACGCAGGACGAGCCCGGTTATCACAGCCGTTCCCCACCAGACGTTTCTGGTTCACCACTTTGAAGATGGAAGAAGGGGCCACAAGCCGAGGGTGCGAGCAGCCCCTAGAAGCTGGAAAGGCAAGAAAATGGACTCTCCTCGAGAGCCTCCAGAAGGAACACAGGCCTGCCAACACCTGGCTTTTAGCCAGTGAGACCCAACCCTGACCTCTATCCTCCAGAACGATCAGACAAGAAGTCCGTGTTGTTTTCCAGCCAGTCAGTTTACGGTCATTTGTCATGCGAGCAACAGAAAACTCACATTCCCTCATACGGCTTGCAGTGCCAGGCCATCGCGTCCCTGATCCTAGCTAAGGGAGAGGCCCATGCCCCTTTCTGGGGGTCAGCACCCCCGTCTGTACCATGAGCTCTCCCAAGGCCCCAAGGTCCCCTCACGCCACTTGAGGGGACGCACATCTGCTTAGTGGCTCTGGCACCTACACTGCTGCTGTGGCCACTGCCATGAGTTGAATTCCCAGGGGAGACCGGAAGCGCATCTCAATGTCATGGCCATGATTATACCCGCGCTGTGAAGGAAGACTGGGCAAAAAGTGTGAGGCTGGAGCTCAGGCAGCCCAGGCCCACCTGGGAGCCAACCCTAAGTGGAAGCCAGTTCTGTCACCAGATGCCCAGCGTGACACGTTTTTAGCTATAGCAGGGTCCCTGTGACTATCAGAGGGCCCAGAGATCCACTTGGAGGGACTCTCAGACAAACGACAGGCCAGCATGCCCCAAGAGGGGGCTGGTAAGCCCTACAAGTGAGGCCGCCCCTAGCTAGACTGTCCACCTTCAGAAGGCACCACTTGGGAAGCCACCGCGCTTGGAACACCTCGCCCCGGAGACTCGTAGACATAGAGTCACCTCTCTCAGGCTCTTACTCCTGCGCCTAACATTTTCTGGGACAGGTACGTGGAGACGTAGCATACAGACGTGTAGAGGAAGGCTCTGCCTGTGACACAGCGTGATGGGGACGCAGTGTGAGGCGAGGGCGACAGGACCGCCCAGGCCAGGGCCAGAGTCCAGCGGTTCTGACTGATCGTGAGAGGAACCCAGCAAGGGCAGCCCTGCAAGCCAGTGACAAATGACAGATGGCCCCAACCGGCTATCTGCCCCCAGAAAGGGAGCCCAGATGACATATTTTCCAAGCTTCTTCTAAGATAAAAGGACCCAGGAGAGAAACAAAACTGAAAGCAGAAAACAGTCCCGTCAGCAACTGGGTAGATCTAAGGAGTCGGAGTTAGAAGAGCCTTAAAGCACAGAGATCTCAGCAGATCACAGTCCACCTGTCCCCTCTCCCCCAGGACACATGCCCCTGCCCCTAGGTCATCCCTGAGCTGACAGTACAAGGCTCAGAGAAGGTCCAAGGAGCCACCTTTCCTCGGCTTCGTTAGGGATGAGTGGCAGACCACATGCTGTGCACGCGAGCTAGCTCTGCTGTCGCCTCACTGTCCGGTGTCATGTGCTGAAAGAACACATACGCGCGTCTCTCTCTCACCTCGAGGAGCTCATGGGACCTGATACGCACTAGGCCTCGGACTCCCGTTTGCTCAGCCGAATGAAACGAATGGAGGGAGGAGAATGGGGCTGGTGGAGGGGAGCTGGGCAGGGCAGGGGCGTGCAGTTAGATCTAGCAAGTGGGATTATTTGGGCCCTTCTGTCTTTCACACCGAGGGTGCTGCGTCCGGTTACGCTGTATCTGCGCCACAAAAAACGCCTAGCTGAGGGGATGGGACGCGGCTGAACCCTAACCCATGCTCCGTTCACCAAACAGTGAGCCTCTGGACCTGCATCCAGCTTCCTTCAACGCCCTGTGCCTCAGTTTCCCCATCTGTAAATTGAAGATAACAATTGCTGGGGTGGGAAGATGCTTGCTCTCCACTCCCAGTGTCTCCTGGGAGTTCAGAGGGAGCTGTACTGGTCTCCTCCTGGTGTAAACCTTCAACCTCCTCTCCTTTACTAATGCCAGCCTGAGGGAGGAAGCGAGACCTATCTGACTGGCTATCTGGGGGAAGAAAAAGGGGAACGTGAGGCGCAGCTGCACCCCTTCTCCTCTTGGGACTGAGGTGCTCTTCCAGGGGCTGGCCCCTCCCACCATGCGACTATCAGGCGACCTGCCCTGGGCCGGAGATGAGGTGGGGAAGTCTGTCAGCTCAGGACCCACCAGGCCTCGTGACATGCTGTTGTCCTCTACCCTCCCATTATCAATCTCATTTTTACTACAACCTAACTGACACCTCTGCTTGATTAGTCAAGGTGTTCAAATTTCAGGAGGAAGAGGAGAATACTATCTAATGAGGACTCAAAAAAAAAAAAAAATACTCCAATGATAATATCCTCCCCACCGGATTATTATAAAGGGCAAATGAGAGAATATATACACGTGCTCAGCATGGTGCCCAGCACATAGGGAATAAACCTTAGGCAAAAACCAAGGCCCCAAAATGTTCGTTGCCTGACCAATATAAAAGGTCAGCACTAGTAAACGTATGCTAAATACCCCTGGTTATACTCCGCCTGGTACTGGGGGAGGGGGCTGTTGAAGCACTTTCACCTGCTGCTCCCCTTCCTCTGAGACAAAGGCCACAGCACCTGCTAAGGGTTTAGTAACTGGTCCAAGGCCACAGCAGTTATGAAGGGCACAGCTGGTTTGCCGGTCCAGGTCCTCGGACTCCAGGCCCATGCGCCGCACCTCCCACGTGCCCTGTGAAGTGTAGGTACTCAGTAACTATCTCTGCACTAAATAACTCTGGAAGTAAGGATCGTAGGCCAGCAAAGCGCATGAGCTGGAAAGACACATTTTATAGTCAGGGACACTGAAGTCCAGAGACGAATAACCGATCCGGGTCAGCAGGGGCACAGTGAGGACCAGGACCAGGACCCAGGCCTCCTGATCCTCCAGCCACACCTCTTCCTCAACGCACCGTCGCCCCCAGACCACTGCAGCCTGAGGAGGCGCCCAACCCACAGGTGTGAAGAGCTGCTCCCTTTTCCAGGCACACACGTTCTCGCACTGGAGGGCAAAACAGGGCCCTCTGAGTCCAACTGCAGGCAGCAGATTTTAACGCAGCGTGAAGAACAAGTTCCTAATGGTCGGAATGATGCAGAGTGCCGTGGGAAGCACGGGGCTCCCCACCCCTGGAGGTGTTCAGGCTGAAGCCAGTCACCGTCTAAAGCCTGTGGAAAGGACTTCTACCCAGGCAGGGAGAGAGTGACACCATCCTTCATGGCTTCACTGGGCTCTGCAGCTAGCTCTCCGGGTTCAAACCCCTGCTCTGCCTCTCACTAGGTGTACAAACTTGGTCAAGTAAAGCAACTTCCGAGTGTCCTCACCTGTGAAGTGGGGATAATAACAGTATCCCTGTCGTAGAACTTTCAAGAATTAAAAGAGCAAATTTACTTAAAATACTTAGAAAAGTGTTTTGCATAAAATAGGCCAACATCAAAAGCTTACTGAACTTGTTATTGTTGTTGTTGTTAGTAGTAGTAGTGGTAGTAGTAATAGCATTAAATATTTACTCAGTGCCTTCTGTGTACCAAGTTCTATTCTAGGTGCAGGGAGTATTAAAGCCCCTCCCACTGTGGAGGAGACACAGATAAATAAATAAAATGACAGATGCTGTGGTGACAGTAAAAGAGGCAAGAGATGAGGTGGAGGTGAAGTTATTCTAACAAAACCATCCTGAGTCCAGACACCTGAACGACAAGGAAGAAACAGATGTGAGATGCTTTGGGACAGGGCCTTTACAGTGAGGGGACAAGCCGATTCTTCCTCACGTAGTAACAGACATGTTGGGGGAACAGACAGGGAGGCCTGCAGAAAGAATAAAGATCTGTATTTAGCCATATCAACCTTAAAAAAAGAGAGAAGGGGGACTAGCCCTACCAAGATAATAAAAGCTAGGGTCATGTGGTTTTAGTTTTTAAAAATGATAAAATACCAACGAGAAAGCTCAAAGACAGGCTCAGGTTCATATGGGAACTTAGTAAAGAATAAAGTGGCCTCATAAATCAATGGGATAAAGAACAGACTGTAGGGTAGATGGCATCAGGAAAACTGTCTTACTATGCGGAAAAAAACAAAAGTGGATCTTTTCATCCCAACAAATACAAAAGATTAAATACCAGAATGTGAAAGCTAAAACTATATAGTTAATAGAAAAAAGTACTGAAGAAAACCATCGAAACCTAAAGACATGAAAAAACATTTAAAAAAAAACTTCAAAAATGCAAATCATATGTCAAACAAGAGACTGACTAGACCACAATTAAAGATTTCTGTTCAACAAAGGAGATAATGACAAAAGTTATTAGGCAGATAACAGAATGAAAGAAGGTATTCTATAAAGTCTAAAACTAACAGGAGATTGACATCTACCAAAAGAAAACTAAATCCTCCTCCGAGGAAGGTAACAGTAACCAGGGCCTACGTAATTATTCATATACAGTGTCTGGAAGACGATCAAAATTACCAGAAATGCAAAGAAATATGAAAAAATGAGCAAAATGCAAAAGAAAAATAGACAATAGCAACAGACGCATAGGTGATCCAGATATGGAAGTTTCTGGAAAGCAGCTTTAAAACAACTACGAATAATATGCTAAAGAAAATAGAGGAAGATGGAGAATTTCACAGAACATTGACACCTATTTTTAGAAAAAAAATGCAACTTCTAAAACTGAAAAGTAAAATAACTGAAATTAAGAATTTATTAAATATGTTGAATAGCATCTTTGACATGGCAGAAAAGAAGAAACATGAATTGGAAGTCAGATCAAGAGAAAATATCTGGATTGAAGTACAGAGAGAAAGGGATGGAAAACATGGGAAAGCATCTTTTTAAAAACCCAGGGAGCACAGTGAAAAGGTCTGGCGCATGTGTAATGGGAGTCCCAGGACAGGAAAAAGAGAAGGAGACAAAAGCACCTTTGAAAAGATAATAGACAATTTTTCGAAATTGGTGTAAGATGTTAATCCACAGCTTCAAGAAGGTCTACACATGCCAAGCGGAATCGTCACAGAAAAGCACGGCTAGGCACGGCACAGCAACACTCTTGAAAATCAAAGAAGGAGAAAATCTTTAAAGAAGACAGTGGGGACAGTGGAGGGGTTTGGGGAAAGGGGTGGATGCAGCCAGAGGTTAAAAAAGAAAAAAAAAGACATCACTTTCATGGGAGTAACAATAAAAATGTAAACTGATTTATCAAAAGAGATGGTGAAAGCCTAAGGCAATGGAAAGACATACTTAAACGGCTGGAAAAAAATAAATAAATAAAGCACCAATCTAGAATGCTATACCTGCTGAAATCCTTCAAAGTAAAGGCAAAATAGGATATTTCCAAACAAAAACTAAAAAAAAAAAAATTATTATAACACACGCATTAAAGAAAGACTGAAGAGAGTTCTGCAAGCAAAAGGAAAGTGTAAGTGTAGAATTTATTCCAATTAAAATAAAAAGTTACCAAATATGTGCTGCTTATAAAGATACTTAGCTTTACATATACACTGGACTGTAAAGAAATCTCAACAAATATCAAAGAATCGAAATCACACAGAGTGGATATGGCCAAAGTGAAAATGTTAGAAATGAAAAACAAAGAGATCAATACCCCAGAAGTTTTGCATTCATCGATTCATGTCTAAATAACCCACGGGGCAAAAGAAGAAATCACAGTAGAAATCAGAACATATTTTAACTAAATTATATGAATATGTAACATTAACATGTGTTAAGGTTACATATTCATATAATTTAGTTTAAAAAAAGCACTGCTTAGAGGGAAATTTGCAACCTTAAAAGATATTACAAAAGAAGAAGGCTGAGAATCAATTATTTAAGATCCATAGTGATAAAATGGGAAATAGTAGTAAATTAAACTCAAAGAAAGTAGAATAAAAGAAAGAATAAAAGAGTGGAAGTCAATGAAGTGGAAAATAAACAGACAGAGCCAGAAGTTAGCTCTTTGAAATCGTTTACAACTGACAATCCCCTAGTAAGGCTGGTTAAACACTGGGGAGAACAGAAACTACCAGTATCAGGAGTGAAATCAGGGACAGCCCTGCAGATCTTACAGGCTCTAAGGTGAAAACAAGCAGATGTTGTAATCATACAATTTTGTACCAATAAATTAAAAATAGAGATAAAATGGTAAAATTCCTTGGAAAAATACAACTTGCAAAACTGATACATGAAGAAACTGCAAACCTGAATCTAAAGTTTTTCCAACTGAAGTCAGAATTTACAATCTTTGAACTCAATGCTCAGAAGACTCCGCTGGTAAACTCTCCTCAATGTCAAGGAAGAGGTCACACCGGTCCACACTGACCCTTCGAGAGAAAGGAGAAGAGAGGGGCGGATTCTTGCTCAAAAAGGAAATGCGCCCGCCAGTCTCCTCCATGAACTTACGTACAAAACCCTACACGAAACACTAATAAATCAAACCCAACAACACGTAAAGGTCACATATCAGAGTGGGGTCTGTTCCAGGAATGTAAGATCAGGTTAACACTCAAAAGTCATCCAGTGCAGGCATCACCAAGGTCTCACTGGGACAGGATACGAGGAGGAGTAAGGACATAGTTTAAAAAACAACCATGGCCCCAGGGAGCCTCGAGGGAGCTGGCCTCCCACAGGAAGCACCTCTTACGCCACGTCGGCCTGACCACGCTGCTGCAGGGTTGCGTGGGAACCATGTGCCAAAGCCACCCTGACGTTGGGATCAAGTAAGAAGGGCCCAGGCGTGTGGGCTCTGGGCGGGTTTCTCCCTGACGGTGACCACGACCACCTTCCCCACCTCACAGTCTCGCTCACAGACCCCAAGGCGCGGCCAGGGACAGGACAGTTCCCTGGGGAGGAGCCACCCCCGGGCACAGCACGCTCACCTGAGGGGCAGGGACGGGCTCCCCTGCCTTTTGAACACTCTTTCCAGCCTCTCCTGGGCGGTCCTGGCACGCCCACCGGGCGAGGACTTCGCGGGCGTCCCTCCGGTCTCCGGGCCGCTGTCCCAGGCTGGGCTGTCCTCTGAGAGGTCCCTCCGCCTGCCGGTCCCCCTCTGGAGCAGCCCTGGGCTCAGCCCGTGAGGGGGGCCGCTGGGCGTGGGTCTGTGCCTCTCTGAGCTGGGCTCGCCGAGCTGGGCCCGGGGGCTCCCGGCGCTGGAAGCCAAGCCCTCCCGTGGGGCCGGACAGGCTGGGGTGCGAGCGCAGGGCTCTGGGGCTTTGCGGCTCTCCTCCTCCTCCTCCTCGTGGGGCAGGGTCACGCTACTCAAGGCGGGGGGCCGCCTCAGGGAACGCCTTCGGAGAGAATCCTGCAAGGGACAAGGACAGAAGCAGTGAGGACGCCTTCAAGGGAGGTGGGAAAACACTTTGTCCCACTGCGAGCATTCGCCCGTGACATTCCCTCCGCCGGGAGAGTCTGTCCCCATCCCCAAGTCTTCTTAAAACCCTAGCTACTCTTCGAGGAGACGCTCCGAGGCTACCACTTCTGTAATGAGCTCACTGCACCCCACCTGCATGAACCCCAAAGGCATGCCGCAGCCTTTCTCCCACTCCCCTACGGGAGGCAGCTTCCAGGAGGTGAAGCTGTGGCCTCCGCGTCAGACCTGGGTTCTCACTCCTGTGACATCACCAACAAGCCGTGTGTCCCCGGATGCCAGTTATTGAACTTCTCTGTCCCTCGCTTCCCTCCCCTATAATATAACCTGCCCACGATCCACAATTCCTAAACCCCAAACCCTCTGGGAAAAAAAAAAGCGTTTTAAAATCCTGTGACAAGTTGTTTTCCACTGCTCTGAGACTGCCTGGCCTATTTTAAGGTGTGAGTATTCACATTTAGTTGCAGAAACGTCAGTGCTTTCGTTCACGGGCTGCTACTCCCTAACCCTGGCGCAGGCGATATGGGGTGTGTGGTTTATGCACTGTATTTCTTGTCTGGAAAAAAAAATTAGAAATTCCAAAACACACCTGGCCCAAAAGTTTTGGAGGAACTGGGTCCTGTGGTGCTCGCCTCCCACAGGACTGTGGTGACAGAGGAGAGACCTTGGGGAGGCACTCACACTGAGCCCGACCCCTCCCAGGTCACAAACATCAGCCGCTGCTGTGCACCTTTGCCCCATCCCCGCTTACTGATGGCCTTACCCCTCCTGCCGGTAGGCCAGAGTGGCAAAGGCCATCCTTCATGCGTTTCTGGTGTCTACAGAGCTCGCAGCTCAGTGACCTATGTCTAATAGGCACCAAGATTTGCTTAGTTTTCGCAATGAAGGAATCCCAAAGGCATCAACTGACAGGTCCTCTCTCACTATCACTGATCAACTGAGGAAACGGGAACTCAGGTTGTTCCCAATCTAGGGTGGGCGAGTCGGGGAAAGGGACAAAAATGCACCCGCTGGGCTTTTCCTGGACCTCTCAGCATTCCCAGAAATAACCCTGGGCCAAGTGGTAAAGCCCGTGCTGGAATAAGAGCAGCTAATTCCGTAGTGTTCTCTCCTGGCGGAAATTACTAGGCACTATAAACATCCTCCAAACGCCACCCAGGGCATCCCCTGCCGCGGAGCGAGGAGCACATTAGTCACCGTTCCTGAGGAGACCCCAACTTCTGCCAAGGGCAGGGAACCCAGCCTCTTACTCACCCTCCGTAAGTGCAGAGCTGAGCTGGTAACAGAAAATGATGAAAGACCTAGCAAACCTTGCTCTTTTCGCTTGAGCAACCAGTGAGTGTGGCCAAAGGACCTTCCAGAAAACCTGGGGAAATGCTACAAACACCCATCCTTCAATGAGCTCCACAGGACTCAGCTCCCCCAGGGGAAAACACGCAAAACAATCACTAAACAGAGAACTTGGGGGTGGGGCAAACTCTCGGCAGGAAAGCGGATCCAGGCCATCCCTCCCTCAGCTCAGTCACGACGGGGGTCTCCGCTGCATGGACCTGAGGACTGGACTGTCACGGTAGGACAGGACCCTGGAGCTCATCGAGTCCACCACCTCTCAAAGGGTGGGTCTGCCCACCTCTGGGGTTGCCGAACCCTTTTCCTAAGAACAACGTGAATGGCGTGCCCTTTGCACCGTGCTGGCACGTGCGGTGATGGCGCAGAAGCGGCCACGGGGACATCTGCTGGTCTTCGGGAGGCGTCAGGGCCGCGGCGCCAAACTTCAGAGGCACCCAAGGGATTCGCCACTTGCAGTAACAATAAACAAGTGCCAATTTCACTTAATCGCGTCCACGCTGATGCATAAACACGACGAATATTCTCGAATCTTGACCCTCTGTAACATGCTGGGTGACAAAACGGGAGGCGTATGGAAGCGCTCGGCTGGACGCAGAGGATGACGACGGCCTCGAGGAAAAGTGCTTGTCAGACGTCGGAGCCTTGAGCTGAACGTGCTAATTTTTTTTTTTCGTGGTTACTCAGGCTTGGGTATGTGCCAGGCATCTTCTCGGAAGTAAATCGACCTGTCACTTCAAGGGAAGTCGACGATGCACTCTTGTCCGGGACGAAACACAAGTTTTCAAGAAAAAGTTACACGACTTGGGGAAGCGTGCATCCCCCACTGTGAGTCTGGGTGCTTTCGGTACCTAAAAACTTTTCCGACGACTTAGGTGGCAACACCAACAGATCAAACGCGATTGTTTTATAAGGAAATGTGTCAGTATTGGAAGAGCCACATAATTAGTGAACCGATATCTTCCAAATAACCAACGTCTCACGCTCCTAAACCACACAGCGGTGAAAGGTCCTTTCAGGTGCAAGACAGCCCTGACAAAGTGCCCAAAGCTCACCGTTACGGTTGCGGATTCTACACTGAGAAACTACAACGCGTCTAGCTCGAGTGCAGCATCGAAGGCCATCTATCTCGCGTTTTCTGAAAAGACTGCTAAAATACTTTTCCCGCTTCCAACTGCACATCCGCACGAGGCCAGATTTTCCTCAGCTACTTCAACCGACGTGCCACGACGCAACAGCCTGAATGCAGAAGCAAACGTGAGACTTGAACCGTCTCCACTGAGCCAGACAGGAAGGAGATGTGCAGAAATGCAGAACGATGCTACTCATATCACTACTTTTCTGTTTGGAAAAATACAGGGTTCTTAAAGGTGTTGTGTTGACTGGAATAGCCTTACTGTTGTTATTTTTAATGATTTAACATGTAAGTATTTTTCTTCATTTCTCAGTTTTAATTCCTAATATGGTAACTATCAACAGACGTACCGCACAGAAACTAAAGCTCCTCGGGCTCCTCAACAGCTTTAGGAGCATAAAGGGATCACGAGGACTGCCAAGGTAGTTTAACCTCTCAACCAGATGGGAACCCCTTTTGCCATGTCCTTAGCAGATGGGGTTCCTGGCTTCCCCTTCGCACCTCTAGTCTAGTTCCTTCCAAAATGGCCTGCCCCGCTGCCGAGGCGGCTCTGACTGTGAGCTCCTCATCCCGGCCTGCACCCCGTGGTCCTATGGGGGCTCTCTGGAGACACCAAGCAAGCCTACACCACTCGGTCCAGCACAGGGCCACACACCATGCTCTACACTCAAAGGTGGCGGAGTCCCTTCTCGTCGGGGTTTGCAGCCTCGGCTGAAGAGGGCGAACAGGGTCCATCTCACTCGCCACGCCAATCCGTCCACTGGGAGTAACTGCCAAGATACCTGGGAGGCTCTGAAGTCACATCCACGTTCCACAGGAAAAGGGGCACCGAGATCAACTAGCCACAGGCACAGCGTCAGAGGGTGGCGCGGAAAGGTCACCCGAAGGCTGCACGTTTGCCATCCTGGGACCGAGCTATGCGTACTTCCACATTCCAAGAAACCTCTCACGTTCTGCCTCCACTGCCCAAGCCTTGTCCTCTCGATCAAACGTTCCCAAATCTTTCGATTTCCTCCAGACTCTCCACCTTCCTAGTTCTCCTCCTCTAGACATGGTCCAGTTTACGAATGTCCCTCTTCAAGCACAAGACACCTAGGATGGGCCACGCCGTCAAGGCGTGGTCGGAACCACCACAGAAGGAAGCGGAGCCTCGCCGTCCCGTAGACACCCGGTCTGACGAACGAGACGACGGCCAAGAGAAAGAGAGACAGCGCTCGACCACCTCCCGAGAGGCAGGCGGCGGCAGGGAGAGGCCCCGCTTCGGTGTCGCATCCCCACAGCCAGCCACGCCTGCACGCGGGCACGTGGGAGCGGAGGGGACAGGCCGTGCGCTCGGACCACCCGTTCTTGTTCGCTCAGGCTCCCCGATTTGTCCGATCCTATACTTTTTGAGTTTGGTGTTTGATTTCCCTTTGTCGTTTTACGAACTTCTACATTTACTCTCTCATTTGGTTTAGTCTCCCCACCTCGTGGGATCCTACCCATTATACGGTCCCTTCTAAGGGACACTGTAAAACAACGATGTTAAATTTTTAGAATGCTTTTTTTTTTTTTTGAAAGCAAAGCAAATGAAACCGTAAGGATTGGGGTTTCTTTTTCCCTTTCAACTCTCATGTTTTAAAAAATAAAAAAGATGCTTTGCCGCATTCTCCAAGTTCATTCTCAAGCTCAACTGTCCGCATTCTCCAAGTTCATTCTCAAGCTCAACTGTGAAGGTGGCTAAGCACTGTCTCCCAGGCGATCTTTTTTCCTGCCTCCTGTTTATTTTTGTTTATTTATAGTCGGATTTAAAACTATCAGATTCAAGTGGGTCAATTTTAGCTATGCACCAACCTGACACATGGAGGAAAACGACCTTTAAGGGGATTGTGTCTATGGTCTGATTCACTTAGAAATTTTATCTTCTTGTAACTTTGGTGCAATAAAATGTGTTTTTCCATGTTAAAAAGTAAATAAATAAAATTAAATTAAAAAAGAAGTTCCCTAAACTTGGATGGCTTCCTGCACTCCTGAACTGCAACGAGAGACCTGGGTGGAGGTGCTCTCACTCAGCGAAGCAACATAAAACCACGGCACCCGCCTGCTGGCGTGATGGGTAAGCTGGGGGCAGGGAGGGACATGAGGCCTGGCCGTGGTCCCACAGGGAGCGGACCGGAGAGCCAGAAAGAGAGCAGGGGCAAGTGTTCTTCCCACCCTGCTACCTGGGTCCCCTCACCCTGGGCTGTCTCGTGAGGCACCCCGAAATAAACCCAGTTCTCACGCTCCACTCAGAACGACCACCCACCTGCGGGGAGCTGGCGGTGGGCCCGGCCATCATGCCTCGGACAATCAGGCCACACTTCGGCCTGACCTTCTCGCCCACCCTCCTCGTGTCCAGGGGAGGCTCTGACGGCTGGAGCTTGTCCATCTTCTCCCACGCGGGGGCCACGGGGAGACTTTCAGCCGGCACCGTCTGCGCAGGCTTACTTTTGTGCGGGGGCCTCCTGGATGGTACCAAGTTACCAAGTACGTCCCCATCAAGGCTGTCGTGTCTGCAAAAAAGGGAGAGTTCCATTAAAGCGGACTCCCCAGGCGGAACCACTAACACCGATAATAAATTCCACATGCAACGCGAGCTCAGAGCAAGCCCCTGGCAACCCTGCGGGGACTTCTAACCGGCCGGCGCTGTATGGTTAAATGTAAGAAACAGAAAAATCCTTCCTATCGGGCAGGTCTGGCCTATAAAGCAAGACCAGGAAACAAGAAACAAACTCAGAGTCGATGATCCATGACAGGATTCCTCGAATGGCCTCAGATGTTTTATATCCGCAAAGCTAGAGCATCCCTATTCCAGACCAGCAAAGTGCAATGCTAAGGTGCCGCACGAGACGCGCGGACCCAGCCTCGCCACACACCACCCACTGTGGCGGGAGGAGGCTGCGGCGAGCTGGGCTCTCCCAAGTGCAGGTCAAGGTCAGCAAAATGAGAAGGGGAAATAGCGTCTTTTTCTGCGTTGCTTGGCATCGAAAGAGAGAAACTGAGCAAGAAAGAGAGAAAGACGGGGTGTGTGAGTACATGAGACAGAGGATACAAGAAAGGACAAGGGGGTGAGAGGCGGTGGGAGCAGCAGGGAGTGAGAAAGAGCAAGCACGGAAAGGAGACAGAGACCCGCGCAGAGAGTGGGTCACTCAGGGCCGGCACTCCTCCGACCAGGCTGGGGTGTCTCCTGCCACTGGACCCTGGCATAAGAGGCCGCTGACACCTGCTCTGCACTAAGCACCAGGTCACGCGTGACAGAGGCGGTCACATGTGCTGTGACTGCTCTGATTAGGGCACAGCAGGCAGAAGAGGGGTCTGGAACCAGCCTGGGGAAATGCAGAAGGGCTTCCAGGGACCTGAGTCTGAGAGAACGGGCAGGCAGGAGAAGGCCCAGGCACCACCCCGAGGCCTGGAGGAGCAGGACACGCCCGGTGGGCCGTCTGACCACCGAGAGGGTGTTACAAGTTCTCAGGATTTTCTCCTCAGAGCTGCAGGGAGAGCGTCTGAAGGCCTTTCGGCTGCAGGCAGCGTGGCCAAACTTGTGTGGTGGAGCGCTCACCCTGCCTTAGGTCAAGGGTGGACTTGAGGAGGTCACTAGGTGCCTGGGCGCCAGAGGAGGGCCCTTGGGAGTTAGCGAGGCCAAGAGGTGAGGCCGCTGCCATCGGGCAGAGAAAGCAGGAAAGCGTCTACCCTCGTTAAGGACTCAGAGACGCAAAACTAACAGGCGAGAAGGAGTCAAGGGTAACACCCAGGTCTGCGGCCTGGGCAGCTAGGCAGAACTCAGGGGCTTCGACTACTGCGTCGCAGTCTTTTCATCATTTGGGGAACATTTCGTTTCCCCGCCAGGCGGTAAATGCCCGTGAAGGAGGAAACGTCTTCTCCCTCCGCCTTCACCAGCCTCCACATCTTAGGCCTTACGTGAATTTTCTTAATGGTTCCCATCCTTTGGCAGCTTGACACCCAGACCCTCAGCTCTGGCTCCTCCCGGAAAAGGACACGCTCTTCAACAGAGCTGGGAGGAAACGCTCGTTCTCAGGGAGCGAGGCTCGCTCTCACTGGCGACGTGCGGCGTGTTAAGGTCGTAGTTTACCATGACTGTTTTCCAAATGACAGAGCCGCAGTCAGGAATGCCAATTCGTTTTCTTCCTCGGAGTTCCAAAAGGCCTGACTTTTCGGGTTCGTCCATCACTGCAGTATCTGGTTGCCTTTTAAGAAAACGCTAACAAAACGAGCCCCTGACACTTACAAATCACGAAACTCAATTAAACATTTTGAATCATGAGCATCCTCCATCACAAACTGGCCCGTTCCCGGGGCCTCCAGAAGAAACCATCAGCGCTCCAGGGCAGGGGTTTTGAAGGCGCAGAGTGAAGAAGGTGGAACAATGGCCCCCACCCCACAAAGACATTCGCATCCTGACCCCCGTAATCTGTGAATCCGTTACCGCACATGGAAAAGGGGCTCTGCAGATGTGGCTAAGTCAAAGACCTAGGTTATCTGGGTGGGCCCAATGGCATCACAAGGATCTTTATTAGAGGGAGACAGAGGGTCAGAGTCAGTCGTAGGAGGTGCGACGACAGAAAGAGAGGTTGGAGAGATGTGTTCTGAAGCTGATGGACGTGGCCGCAAGCCAAGGAACGCAGGTGGCCACTAGAAGCTGGAAAAAAACAGGAAGCAGATTCTCCCCTCAAAGCCACTGAGCCAATGAGACCGATTCTGGACCTCTGACATCCAGAACTATAACCGATTCCTGTCACTTTAAGACACCACGATGGTTAACTTTTATATGTCACCTGGCTAGGCTATGCGGCCCAGCTGTTTGGTCAGATATTACCCTACATACTGCCATGAAGACTCTTTAGATGCGACTAATATCTACAATCGGTTGACGCAAAGTAAAGGAGACTGCCCTAGATAACATGGGTGGGCCTCATTCAATCAGTTGAAGGCCTTCAGAGCAAACACCAAGGTTTCCCAGAGAATAAGTAAAGATTTCAGACGTGACAGCCCCCACAACCACGCCAGCCAATTTCTTAAAATAAATCTTCTATGTGAATGCGCACACACACATACACACATTTTCTCTCTCTCTCTCTCTCTCCCCCCCACCCCCAATTCCTATTCGTTCTGTTCCTCGGGAGAACCCTGACCGTCACAGCCACTGAGCTTCATTCGTTACAGCAGCCGCAGGAAACTCGTCCTCGGTGTGAACGAGAAGAGATACCTGGCTTTGCTCGCGTCTGACAGTGATGTCCTCCATGCCGCCTCGTCATCTGCAAGGTCGTATATATTTACCAGCGTGGTCTCTGAGCACCTCGACGGTAATTTGGTATTTTTCTTTGCACTCGAGAGGGCAGGCATTGGTGCTTCCTGAGTAAAACTGTTAGCAGTGTTTCCGAAGTGATCCAGAAAGTATCGGGTAATGAGCTCAAGGTTAGTTTTTAAAGGATTTTCTTTTGCCTGGAAGGGGGAGAAAAAATGTCATTAATCGTATGCATAGCTTCAGAGGAAGGATGGGAAGAGGGCTATTCTAGTTCTTTGACAGAGTTTGTCAACGTCTCCCTCATTCGCACATTCTTCCAGACGTCACTGAAAGGCGAAGGGCTGTGTTTGGACGCAGAGATGAAGACGAAAAGAACTAGCATCCACTGCCTGAGTCGGGTGATTCAATTTCAATTCAAATTTCTTCTTTTTTTTTTCTCCTAGGAATAACTTTATAAAATAGATACCTTTTCACTAAAAATAAATAAATAAATAAAAATAAAAAAATAAGCCTTTGGGGATTGCTAACTCTGCAAGTTTATAAACATTTGGGACCTGAGTATTCTCTCTGTTTGTGTACTCAGCATCTAACGTTGGACCCTGGGGACGACTGGGACGATGCAGCAGCGGGTTATCGCAAAGAGCACAGAGGCAAGGCAGGCAGTGTTGATTCGGTCTACACCCCAATCTTAGATAGATAGATAGATAGATCGATAGATAGATAGATAAATAAAATTCTTCAGCAGTCAGTTCTAGAAATAAATGACATCAGTATTTCCCAACCCTGACTATATCATGTTGGATATTTTAAAAAATACACATTCCCAGCCCTCACTGTGTCTTACTAAACCAGAACTGCAGAGACTGGAACCCTGATTCCTTTTACAATTCTCCTCAGTAATCTGGACAGACACGGTCGTGCAAGCAGTGAGCCACAGGCTGGCTCAAGGACTAGGCCGTGTAGCTGTGTCGTCCCCGCCTCGCTTGCCCGCGAACGCCTTGGGAAGCGTGGCCAGACGTGGGGGTTCAGTGAGCCTGCCTCCAGAGCCTCGCACAGAGGGGACCTGGGGTTCCTCCAGTCCTTCCCCTCCTTATTCCCCTCATCTACACGGCCGAACTCTGAGACCAAGACCACAGCCAACGGCTTATGACCAAATTCAACAGACTCATCAGGCAGTCCAAATCAAGAGATGGTTTTATATATATATTTCAGCCTCCTTCCTTTTTCAATTTAAAGGCCTAGGGCCCTGGACAACCTGAATTATACTGAATTATGGTTTTTCATAGCACTTTGCTCATAACAGACAGTGCTGTTGTAGGAACCTAGACACCCAGGTGTTTGTATCTATCGTGGATTTAATAGGGAAAGACAAGTTGCTGGAATTAACATAAAATTGCAGGGCTTCCCTAGAATCACACTAGCTTTGTGTGAATGTCAGAGTCATTATGCAATAGATAGATTAATAAGTATTTTTTTTCTGTGAAATATAAACTCCAGTTCGTGGTGTAACAGCTAATAACTACTGCATAAATCAAATAATCAAGGCACTTATCAAGATCCAATGAAAACATCTTAAGTGTCTTAAGATAAGTTACCTTAGGGAGACCACATTGCAGTGAAGAGATAAAAAGACCTTGAACTGGCAAAGATACTTCTAGGAAATTAGGCAAAGATGCATTTGCATAAAAATCCCGCTGCACCACGGGGGTTCATTGAATCTTCTGGTTCGCTGTCTCACTCTCAGGGGAAAATACTTCTAGAACGGACAGTCCATTCTCCTGCCCTAAAACGCAGCAGATGGGTGCCTGCTACCTGGGTCAACGGGCTTCTTTCTACAAGGCTTCGGCTGAGTGCATCCAGGAGACGGAGGGGCCTGAGTGTCACCCCGGGACTCAGAGGACAGAGGGCATCTAGTTGATGCCTTTACTGAGCCTCCGACCGGGCTTCACCTGGGGCCATTGCCCTTGCTCTCCCAAGCGGAGCCCAAGAACTTCTGGCACCCTGAATGTTCCTGCGGGGCGATGCCAGCCGGCTGAGCTTTACAGGCCTGCCTGAAATGCCACCCTTCCCTCTCCTGAGGGGAGCCTGGCCTAAGCTCCTCCCTGGAGCTCCCATGTGCACGAGGATGGTTTTTGAGCTGTTCTGAGGCTCTTCCCGGTGTCTCAGAAACAACCTGGAGGGCTAGGAGGCGTCCCACCCCTGTATCAAGCCAATCCGCTAGGATTTCATTTGAGAAGAGGGTTGCCATTACAGGAAGCCTGACTGCTACTCCTAAACTAAGACAGGGAATTAGATCGGGTTGTAGCCTCACACCCACCCCGTAACTGACTGTGAGGCCTCGACAAGCCCCTCTCCTCTGGCTCACAGCACCCCCCGTGCGGTCCCCATTCCATCGGTTCTTTAAAAGCTGCTTAGCTCAGCCCTGAGGGCCTGTGCCGGAGGTCAAGAGGGCAGGATCTCTTCACCCCCCACCGGAAACAGGGCTGCTCCCTTTCTTTGTTTCACGTGTTGGAATTCTGCAGGAAATATCATTTTCCTGCCTTTTTTTAAAAAAAATAAATTATGATAAATGGTAAACTACACGAGCATTAGGTCTTTCCAACTCTGATACTGTGCCCTACCACCAGGCAACGCCTGCTGAGGAGCCCGTTCTTAACTTGGAAGGTTCTGTCCTCACAACAGAAAGAGCAGCTAAGTCAGACGGCAGTTTCGTTCACCCGAATACTCGCTGATTCAGTCGGTCGGTCATATAACCCACACATCAGTCCTGACTACTCCCTATGCCATCAGGCCACCTGTGAAGTGTGGGGATGTAAGCGTACACAAAAGAGACCGCGTCTCTGGCCGCCTACTGTGTCCAAGGTGGCAGGGGAGGCAGAGGCGTACTACACCAGCACACAAACGCTCCATAGCGTGACAAGTACGAGGAGGGAAAACTGAAGGGTGGCATGAGAGCTGGGAACAGGGGGCGAGGTAACCGAGGCTGGGGGATCGCGGGAGCCCCACCCACCCCCACCCACCCTCAGCTCAACCTGGGCGAGCGGAAAACCCAAGCCTCGCTTCTGCCTGAGTTAAGCGTCGGGGGAGACTTACGGATAAGCCATCCCTCAGCACCAAAGAAGGAAAAACCTCCGCAGGCAGGGAATGGAAAATTTTAGTGTCACTGAATAGTATATTCTTAAGAACGGTCTGACTAAAAATAGCCTCGTGGGGGAGGAGGGAGCGGAGGGAATAAGTGTTCACAGGTTCAGGTTCAAAGCCACCCGGGCTGCGCACGATCCGGCCCGGCTGGGGCGGGCCCCGACGCGCACTTGGGGCTTGTCGGCCCTGGGCTGGATCGGTTCCTCCGTGACCGCGGGCGTGGCCCCCTCCTGCCCCGTCTCTGATGGCCTGGCAGGGCCCCCGAGCGCTTCGACGGTGCCAAACTCGGTTCCAGAACGTCACGCCACACCGTGCACATACCTTATTTTGCTTGTAGAGAAACTCAAGGTGCAAGAGCTTGCGGAGGTCGTTCCTGCTGTTTATGCTGAGATCCGAGCGTGGGCGTTCCTGGTCCATGGTCACGCACGTCTTCTTTAAGCCCTGAGGGAAGATGTCTGAATCATCCGATTTACCATTTTAAATCAAAACCTTGCGTGCTCTGACGCAGGGTATTAACAAAAGACTGGTGATGCTCATTATGATCATTCTCATCCAGCCTTCCTCTCGGGGATGTTGCAAAGACCAAGCGCCGAGTTAAGAATTTATTTTTATATAACCTTTACG
Source organism: Cynopterus sphinx (assembly GCA_030015415.1). Lineage (NCBI taxonomy): Eukaryota > Metazoa > Chordata > Mammalia > Chiroptera > Pteropodidae > Cynopterus > Cynopterus sphinx. Next base: position 7,729,213 of record CM057391.1, read on the forward strand.
GTTGACATCATCCTCAAGGTTACGATTCTGGGTCCTGTAACGACCACCCCCGCCCCCACCACCTCCTGGGGCTGATCTGAGTAAGGCTGCCATCGTCAGACCACATTGTGGAACGGGAAAGTGAAATTCGGGTGACGGACTCCCCGAAGGCTGGCTCAGGAGCCCTGGGTTGGGCCCGAGGTTTGGGGCCGCAGAATATGAAGTTTAAAAGGAAACCAAAGGGAAAACAAACAAACAAACAAACAAAGACCAAAACCATACCTTCTTTTCTCAGATAGGAAACCAGCCTTGATTTCCCCACCTGCCCACTACGGGATCACAGAGACGGGGTCTGACCATCCCGGCCTGTGAGTCCGTGACACTGGGACCCAGGCCCACCGGAAGCCGCTTTCCATCGTCCAGCCTTGCACTCCCAGAGGCCCAGCTAAGACACACTTCAGCATCGGGAAGCGCCGTTCCCCCCAAAGCCTGGCTTCTCCGTTTGAAAAACAACTAGAGCGGCTGTGGCCGCGGCTGCCCACCTCACCAGGCAGGCCATGGCGATCCCCGGAGGGCAGCGGATGAGGCAGAGACGCCCCACAAACAGCTCGGCCTAGCGTAAAAGGGGCCCTTTGTTCTGGAAGGATGCAGACCCCAGGGCTCGACAGACCTCCACGTCTCCCTTAGCCTTCGTGCTCAGAATTTTGCAGAGGCTCCGGGGGAACAAGGCGAGGCCTGCTGCCTGCCGTGAATTGACACAGGAAGAATTTGTGAAACGGGAAGAAAGAACACCACCTTGAACCAAAGGAAATAAAAGGAAAGCCTTAGGGAGCGGGGAACAGAAAGAAAGGGGGAAAAGGAAGGGACACGCCTGGGAGAGGTGGGACTCGGGAGCCAGCACCGGCCTTTCATCAGGGCTGACCCATGGCCTCCCCATCGAGCAAAGTGGTGGCGGGAACCCCTAAGATGAGGGTCCCTCTGCTGGGGAACAGTCTGTCAACAGCTCAGAGCAGCACGTCTTGGCGCATTTAACAGACTCCCCAGGTCTCAGCCCGCCCTCGGTCCCCACCGGCCCACTTAACCTTCATTCACTCAACAAACATCTGTTGTGCCGCTACTGTGTGCTAAGCTGCTTTGGATGCAGGAGATAACGAAGGAAAAAGACACAGCACCACCACCCGCCCCGCCCCCGCCCCCACGGCGCTGACATCCCGTTGCAGAAGCAGATCGTAGACAAGGGGTAAACTTACAGTGTGGCCGTGGCTGATAGGCCCTGTTATGGAGACGAACAAAACAGGGAGCGCAGAGACAAAGACGAAGGACACAATTTTAGTTCCTCGGCCACATACTGAGCATCGTCCACAGGGTCACCCCCATCCTCCAGTTTCCCATTTGAAAAACTGAAAGGAACGGACCACTAGTGCACTAGCGCAGCTGCTAGAGGCAGAGGAACGCACAGACCAAGGTCCTGGCCCTCGTGGAGCGGACATGCTACGAGGAAAAGCCAACAAGTATAATATGCTATGGGGGGAAATATATATATGGCAGAGGAGGAGACAGAGAGGGCCGGGAGGGAGCATGGGGAAGGGTTGCTGCTTTATAAAAGGTGGTCAGGAAAGGCTGAAGAACTGTGGGAACAGGCCATGCAGACGCTGGGGGGAAGAGTGTTCCAGGCAAGGAGCAGCGAGTGCAAAGTCCCCGTCGCAGTCATGGGAGGCTGGTGCAGCCAGAGCCACACAACCAGGGAAAGTGGCAGGAAGCGAGGTCTGAGAGGTCGCCCAGACCCTGAGCAAGGGAGGCCTACTTGGCTTTTGCGAAATGGGGGGGCCACTGGAGGATCTGAAACGAGGAGCACCCTGGACTGACATAAACTTGTAAAGAATCGTTTAGGTGCTACACAGAGAACGGACTGTCGGAGGCAGGGGACTGAGCAGAAACCAGGTAGGAGGCTATCAGACAGTTCGCGTGAAAGATGGAGGCAGCTTGGACCAGGGCGGTGGCGGCAGAAGTAGAAAGAAGTGGCTACATCCTCTGTGCACGCCGATGGCAAAGCCGACAGATCGATGGATCGGAGGGGGGTGCACGAGAAGGAAAAAAAAGCCAGGAGTGATTCCAAAGGCGTTGGCCCGAGCAACCCGAGGGGTGATGATGCTACTTATCGAGGTGTGGGAAAGTGCAGGCGGCAGGAGGAATCGGGGATTGAGCTTGGACGTATTCGGATGCTTATCCGATGTCCACGTGAAAACATAAAATCGGCAGTTGGAAAGAATGCAAGAGTTCGGGGCTAGGACAGACATTTGAGGATTTGAGGATTGTCAGGACATCGATGGTAAACCCACACGACCAACGGAGGCGCCAGGAAAGTGAGTGGAGAAGAGAAGAAGGTCACAGACTGAGTCTTTGTGTCCAGCAGGAGGCACGGCTCAGGCAAACAAGGGAGACCAGCAAAGAACCTGAGAAAGAGTGACCCGAGACGTAGAGGAGGGAAGCCAGGAGGGGGAGGTCTACGAAGCCAGGTGGCATGAGTTTCCAGGGAGAAGGACATACTCAACTGTGCCAGACACAACGGTGAGGTCAAAACGAGGAAGGACTGAAAACGAAAAGTCACCGATGAACTTGACAAGACTTGTTTCCACGGATTGGTGGAGACAGATGCCTGACTGGCCTGGATCTGAGGAAGGAGGGAGGAGAATTAGAATCGGAGCAGACATAGCTCTTTCATGAGGTTTTGCTGCTAAAGGGAGAAGAAAAACGGACTAGTCTCTGGAGGGGCTTGGGGGTCAAGATGAGCTTCTGTAGGTAGGAGTGACAGCAGAGAAGGCAAAGTGTACGATGCAAGAGAGCGAGATGACAACGCGACGGTGTCCTTGAGCACTCAAGGAAGGACAGGCACACGCGGAGGGGTTGGCCTTACCCAGGAATATGGAGAACTCACTCACACGAGCAGGAGAAAGAGCAGGGGGAGCAGTCAGGCCCAGGGAGGTGGGTGAGTGTGGTGATGGGAGCCTGGTGGAGTTTTCTCACGACTGCTGCTACTTTCTCAGTGAAATAAGGTGGGGAAGGGGCTTTGGGGTTTGAGGAGAGAAGGCGTGAAATGGCCACCCACGATTTGAGAGAGTGAACGGGCAGGAGAGATGTAACCGGGTAAGCAGGCACCTGGAAAATGAAACGGAGAAATCTTTTAATTCGTGGCATCACGGGGTGAGCGGCCATGAATCTGGAGTGAAGCCAGCGATGCGGTGGTATTTGCCTGCAGCCCCGCTCAGTTCTCTGACACAGGCGTGAAGCAGGTTTTCAGTGAGCTGACTTTTCAATGTCAGACGAAGATGACGAAGAGGGAGAAGTGCAAAGGACCAGAGCATGTTGTTCAGGGTGTGATGATAATGGTGGGCAGGTAAGAAGTGGACAGCGGTCACGACAGGGCTGAGGGACTGCGAAAAGGTGGCAGTCCCTCCGTTCCATTGCCAATGGAATGGAATGGGAGTGAGGTTGAAGAATACTTTACGTCGGACTACGGTGGGGAGGGGGTGGGGAGCTGGAGAGGAGGACAGTGGGATACTTTGAACGGGGATTATGGAAAGCCGCAGGGAGACTGAGACACCAAGACAGTCACCTCCGTGGATCGTGACATCGCCAAGAGAGTATCATGACTCTCCCTGAGGGGAGATGATACTTGGTGAGTTCAAAGAGGCCAAGGCAGCTGGAGATGATGTGGGGTCGAAGGCAGAGGAAGCAGTGGTGGAAGTTGGGGTTTGAGGGGGAGCTGGGAGCCAGGTCACAGGGAGCCTTGCAGGCCCTGGTGAGCCCCTCCCTTGGATTTTATTTTAACTGTAACAGAAAGCACATGGACAGTTCTGAGCAGAGGAGGGACATGATCGGACCTGCTCTCCCTGGGCAAGTTTCCTGGCCTCCTGCTCTCATGACAGTCGTACATGAAAGGGAATCATTAGACCTTTCTTTCAGGACTGTCATGAGGATTTGAGAAATCAAACAGGCATCTAGAAAGTTCCTCATACCATCATGGGAACTGTTGGTGTAACTGCTGGGTGCCTGCCTTGTGCCAGGCTGCGGGGAGTATGTGGACTCAGCCCAGAGGCAAAAGGCGATGAGTAAAGCAGCTGATCTGGGCCGTGGTACCAGCTCTCTACGACTTTCTGAGTGACTGTGGCCAACTCCCTTCTCCTGGCTGGATCTTAGGGTGCCCGGGTGAAAAACGGGAGGAAGAAGAGGCCAGGTGAACTAGATGATTGTCAAAGTCCCAGCCAGGTCAGATGTCGGCTCCACGGCCCTATCTAGGTGAGACAGTCAGAGATGTAAACTGTAACACGAGCATCTCTGAGCAAACCAAAGACAAGACGAGGCAGTCATTCCAACCGGAGTTACTCGAGAAAACCCCTTGAAGGAAACGGGACTTGGGTGGACTTTTCCCAGAAGAGGGAAAAGCCTGCGGAAGGAGCTAGAAATGGAGCTGGGGTGGGAAGCTGGGGTCAAGCTACGGGGGAGCCTTCGCTCTCAGGTGAGGACTCTGGAATTCCTTTGTACTCAAGAAAGGAACGGCAGGAGGAAAACTCAAGCGTTCTGCTTGGTGCCCAGACTTAAAAGAAGAAACGATGGTAACGGTCATCGTCACAGGGTGTGTCCCTGGTATCCAACGGCCAAGTGGGACTAGGTGATGGGAAGTCAAGTCGCCATAAAGACAGAGCAGAGGTGGCACACCAGAGATGGGGTGGGGGTGAGGTAATACCGAATACCTCCTGTGTGCCCGATACCGTTATCCATCCCCATCCTCCACCTGCCAAGGGTAAACCTTCTGGTCCCCGGTTTACAGATCGGGCAGCTGAGGCAGTGAGTGACGTCCACTGGGCTGGCCAGTGGGGGTGTCTGAACTGCTCCATGTGGTCCCGAAGCCCCTCTCCCTTCCCCCGATGTAAACGTGGCTCATCTGGGGTGTTTTCGCCCCAGACGGGTGCCCACCGCTGGGACGCCGCGAGGACACGGAGCACGGGCCGGTGGCCAGCCTGCAGGGCCTTGTTTAGCCGGTGCTGCCCCACACTCTGACACCCACGCCCCCCCCCCCACCCACGGAGCCCTGGGTCCCCCCGAAAGGGCCGATGAGAGCCGGGGCCCTCCTCAGCTCCGGGACGCCCGGAAGTCCTCCGGGGACAGGAACACAGGGGGGACTTCAAGCCGAAAAGGGCCGCAGCGACGGGACCGAAGGGTCTAACTGTCAAGAACTTTTTCGGGCCTCCTTTGGGTGGGGGGGGCAGTTCTTCCTGACGGGGTGCGAGGCTCGGGAGGGGGGTCGCCGTGGAGCCGGGCGGAGGCCTGCCTGCGATGCCCCCGGAACCACGCACGCAGGGAGCCCCGAGCCGGGGGAGACCGGAAAATGCGCAGCGGCCGAAAGGGCTCCTGGGAAATGTAGTTTCCCCCTCCCACTCCGGCCCCGGGGACAGTGGCGCTTCGGGCGGGCACCTGCGGGCCCGGGACCGTCTCCCCCGTCCTCGAAGGTGCAAAGGGGGGACCCCGCCCCCCGGCTCGCCCCCACATCTGAGCGGCTGCCCGGGGCTGCGGGGGGCGGGGCGGCGCCACGTACCTTCCTGCTGAGGAACTCGCGGACCAGGGAGGCGGCCACCTCCTCCACGAAGAGGCCGTCCATGCTGCGGCCGCGCGCGCCCGGCCCGTCCGTTGGCCGGTGCCGCCGCGTTGCCGGGACGACGGGTCCGCGCCCGGGAGGCCCCGCCCCTTCCCGGGGAGCGAAGGGGAGGGGCGTCCTCCGAAGCGCTGGGAGCGGGAGGCGGGTCCACCCCGGGGTGACCCCAGGGGCCCCGGGTCGGGCCGTGCACCCCCGGGGGGTAGTGGGGGGGCCTGGCCCCGCCCCGTCCACCTGCGGGGCCTGGAAGAAGTCACTGCAGCATCCGAGTCTCCACTTCCCAAGATGAGGAACGCGGGGAAGGCCGACCCCTTGGTCCTGGAGGGGCAGACCCAGGGCGAAGTGGGCCCCAGAGGTGCACCTGCCTGCCCCGGGCACGGAGGCCCAGGACCGTTCCTGCTCAGCGCTGAAATTAAAGGACACGCTCCCCCGCTCCTGCAGGGTGCCTGCTTTCTCATAACCAGACGGTTAGATCTTAAGCACCCACTACGTTACACACACATGACTGCATCTTTGACCCCACGACCTCCAGACAAGGTGATGACTGTTGGTCTCCGTCTTCAAAACGCGACACTGAGACTGAAAAAGGTTTAGAGTTTGCTGAAGACCACACGGCTAAGAATCGGCAAAGCTGGGGGGCCAGCCACACCCGTGCCCGTGCCCAGGACCAGCTTCCCCAGCCACACTGGGTCACTTGGGATCTGGGTACCACCCCACAACCTTGGCCCTAACTGCACATCACCTTGTGTATTGAGGTGCCTCACCAAGGGAGGGCTGCCTCACCGAACGCCACAGAATGAGTGGCTTAAACAACAGAAATGTATTTCTCCCAATTCTGGAGGTTCAAAGTCCAAGATCACGGTGTCAGCAAGTGTGGAATCCTCTGAAGCCTCTCTCCTTGGCTTGTAGATGGCGCTCATCCCCCTCTGCTTTTACATGGGCTTCCCTCTGTGCTCGTCTGTGTCCCAATCTCTTCGCCAGTCATATTGGATTATGTCCCTAATCTCATATTATTTTCTTCTTTAAAGGCTCTATCTTCAAATACAGTCACATTCTGAGATATTGGGGGAGGGGGGTTTGACCTCAACATATGAATTTGGGGGAAACACAATTCAACCCACAACACCTATACTATTACTTACAAATTATTTTTTTTAAACCTGCATATTTTAAGCTGATTTTAAAAGGCAAGTGCTTCTAGGCCGTGACAGTCACAAAAGCGTGTGTTAGATGTGCCTGTTAAATCTCTAATACACGTTAAAACAAATGTGTAACCAGAAAGTTGTGCATTCATTTCAGTCATCAGTTGTGTTTGAGACGCAATCGTACCATACAGCTTGGGCTCCCTGGGAAATCGCTGTAACATCACAGGTCACATTGTGTAATCTTCAGGCATCTTTCCCTTCTAGCGTGCACTGGTTCTTTGACAAACCTCTTTGAGACACTTAGTGCTGTGTGACAGCACGTGAGTGTAGAGAGAGGAAAGTGGATCTGCAGGAGACCGTACGATCCTCTGTCCAGAGCCTTGTGTTACAGCTACGAGTACTCACTGACACCCAGTTAAATTTAAATTTCAGATAAACGTTATTTATTTAGGATAAGTATGTCCCATGCAACTTCGGGGACATGATTATGCTAAAAAAAAATCTTTAATTTTGTTTATCTGAAATTCAATTCACTGGGCATCTTGTATTTTCATTTGCTAAATCTGCCACCCCTTGTCCGGAGTGTCAAAGCTTACTTGTACGAGCTCATGAGAGCCCATTGTTAACATTTTTAGAAATGTTGTGAGCCAGTTGTTAAACCACTGGGACTCGACATCAGCTATGCTGGGAGGATTTACACCATGGAAATTGGCATTCGCCATAAATCATGTATCCGGCTGCTTTGGGGAAGAGGGCTTTTTTCTTTTCAGAGCTGGATGTAAAATATTTACCAATACCCCACTGTCTGAAGGCCTCCGTGTCTTACACGTGCTGGGTAAAGACTGAAACCACATCCCTGGGGGCTCGACAGTCGCATGCGAGTCAGACAGCATCGAGGGTGGCTGTCAGGCTTAGTGTCCTAGGAAGTGGAATATTCTGCTCCTATGATCTAAGAACTAAATATGATGGAAAATTAGGATTCTAAAACAAGAATGCAGAAAACCCAGAATTTCAGAAATTGGAACGTTGAAAGCAGGGGCTGTGAGACACTACCCATTCCTAACGCCTCTCTAGCACATAGACGGGCCGAAGCCGCCAAGTCTGGCCAGACCTCAGGCTGGCCCTCCCGGCTCATGGCCCCAGGGTTCTTTTGGGCCACAAGGAAGCACACCCCTGTGATGGCAGCACTGGGGATAGCGTAGGTCTGGGGACTGCACAGAAGCTACTTGATGTCAAAGACAGCAGCCAAGGCAGCCTACACCACCTCCTCTTTTCCACGTACGAGAACTCACGCTTCCCCAGCATGTAAGACAAGAGCCAAAGCGTGGCAGTGGTCACCAGGTGGCTTCCCGGCCTGAGCAGTGAGGCGGGATCGCCCGGCGCGGCACGGGACATCCAGGCTACAGCAGGCCCACTCCATGGCCAGCGGGGTGAGCCCGCAGTCAGCAGGGGAAGCGCCACGTTGCCCAGGTTGGCATCGCACTTGAGCACCTGCTTTGTGCCACAGCCCACAGCTTCCCCTCCTGCCCCCCGTCACTGCAGGGAGAGGGCTGGGCTCAAGAAAGGCACGTCAAGGTCCCACAGGGAACTCCTGCCACCGTAACCAGCAGATGGTGGTGATCTCTGAACCGCAAAAGATTGCTGCCTTAGCTTCCCCCGGAGGAAAATGGTCGGGGAGACTGGACCAGATCAATTGTAGAAAAGTTTCTCTAATTTCCTGGGGGGCCCCTCCTCTTGATTCCCGGGAGGGCCAGGAGCCCCAAAGGAAGAGAAGCCCCAATAACATTCGACAAATGTTCTTGGATAGATAGGTGAGTTAACTAATTAGTCACGGATAATCCATAGATGTAACTATCTTAAATATATAACACTAAGCAAATCCTAAAAGATAACATAGAAAAATTACTCGGTTATAAAGTTCAAGGTGACTAAAACGAAACAATGTGCTGTTTAGATATCACATAAATACGTGATAAAAATTATTTTTAAAAGCAAAGGAACAGTAACTGTAAAATCCATATCAGTGATTACATGAGGTGGCAGAAGGCAGGGGGCCAAGGAACAGGGGAGATGTACGCATAAGTCTTCATCACGTCAGGGTGCTTGGGCTGGGTGGTGGGTTCGTGCCACTGCATGTGATATATTCATAACAGATACAGATGACAGAGGGAAGAGGGAAGGTGGATGGATGATGGATGGATGGATAAAAATCACAACAAATATAGACAACAGAGGGAAAAGGAAAGAAAAGATAGAGAGAGAGAGAGAGAGAGAGAGAGAGAGAGAGAGAGAGAGAGAGAAGGAAGGAAAGTCCTACCCTCTGGTCCTCAGTGGAGAGGAAACAGGTTCTGAGACACCGGCCCCAGAGCACCCGTAGGTCCAGGTACTATGACTTTGTGGGTGATGGAGTGTCAGGGAGAGGCCAGCTGAGCCAGGCCACAGGGCAGGGAGTCAGTCTGCTCCATCCCTTTGGCCACGACCCGGACCGTGGACCTTTGGGGAGGCCCAGAGTCACTCCCCCAGAAGAATGCTTACGAGCTCACATGTCTCTCGAGACCTTCCTTGCCCACACAGCCCCTCGGCTCACACTTTGGTTGGCTCCTGCATGGACGACGCGGTCTCTCTGGGATGTAGGGGGAGCATCAGCCTTGTTCCGCCCAAGCCCGACCCACATGAAACCCCTGAGGCCCTCCAGGCTGTGGTATGGGCCCCTCGCTGAGCTTTCAGCTCCCAGTGTCCCAATCCCAGTCCATCCTCCACCAGGCAGCCTCCCAAAACAAACGCCGCCGTGCCTCCATCCTGCTGAAACCTCGGCCTCCAAGGAGGTCCCAACACAGCAAGACGCCCTGCACAACCCGGAGGCTGTCTCTTGCCCCCAGTCGGTCCAGCGATCTCCTGCCCACGTGTCCCTGCTACGCAGCCCATGTTCCTGCTCTAAACAGCGTCCAGCGAGGAGTGCAGGAAAGGGCAGTGATGGGGAGAAGCGGGGAGTCAGGACCCCTTGCCCAGGGAAGCCGCCAGCTTCATTCCCTCTTCAGCTGCGAAAGCCACTGTGTTCCAACGGCTCGCATGACGCTCTGGGGCGTCCCCGCACCTTGTGTCAAACGTCAGTGACAGGCAAGTCCTTTCTCCACCATCAGGTGGGGCTGGGGGTACTAGCTGCCGAGATGCGGCCCGAGGAGATGCCATCGGCTCCCCACGGCCACGAGAGGGCAGCGCAGGGCAGAGAGCTGCCCGCAGAGGTGCAGGGAGCACGGCCCGGGCCTCCTCCGGAGAGAAAACGGCTGCTCGGACCACCCTTGGGCCCACGGAGGTTCCGCCCGGCCTCACGCAGCAGAGAAGCCGCGAGCCGGAGCACGCGGAGGAGTCTGGGGACCCTGGGACAGGCAGGGCCTCTAGGAAGCCAGAACCCTCCTGTCGTGGTGGGTCCCGGACACTGAATTTCGGCCTGGACCCGGGAGACAGGGGCTTTCCCAGCTCTGGGAGCGAGTTCTGATCCGGTCCGGCTGCGCCAGCAGGACCTGAGATTCTGCCGACGCTGCTGGTCCGGGGACCACACTTTGAGTAGCAAGGCGGGAAGGAATTCTGACTTTTCCTGGAATAACAGGGTTCCTGACCACACCTTGGACTCGCCACACCTGGCTCCTCTGGCTCTTATCTCTCCAGGCGGGAGAGGGATGAGGGCCCAGCATTCAGCCCAGAAGAATGTCCGCTATTCTCCTTCTCCCATCCCGGGCACAGGGGGCTCTTCGGCCTCTTGGCGCCCCTACTGATATGGCATCAGGAGCATCCAAGAATCACGCGCTCCTTCGAGAAGTCCACCGTGGAGCAGCTGTCTGTGTTCCGGCCCTACTCGCTGTCCTGCCCTCCTGATCGCGGTGCCCGCGGCTTCTCTAACTTAGCCGGTCCTAAGGCAAGCTCTCCACCCCGCCCCCCCGACTTGCTTCCCCTGCCCTGTCCCCACCCCAGCGAGGACACTTACGTCCACGCCCGCACCCCTCCCAGCCTCCCTCCTCTCTCACACTCTGCCCCCACGTCTCTCTCTCCCCACCCCCCTGCCCCCACCCAGTGACTCACTCCTTTGGTCCTCCATCTCTGCTCCCCACCCCAAGCCCTGTCCCCTCCATTTTAGGGACTAATCCTTCCCTGGGCTGGATCCAGAACTTTAAGAACATCATTCCCTGCGGACGCCTTTCCCAGGCTGGCCTCGGCTGCCTGACCGCTGCTCTGTCACTCACCCCCCTGGCTCCAGACAAGCGACCTGCATGTTGGGCCCGAAGCTGCCTCATCTCCAAGGGGCAGCCAGCCCCACCCATCCCGAGGGGCCTCAGGCCCTTCCCTGGATGTGGCTGCCTTCTCCTTGGCCCTGGCATCCACGGGGAATAGGCTCTGTCCCGCCGGAGCCAAAACAAAGCTTAAAATAACAGGAAATGTGGAGATCCAGGAAAGAAAAATGTAGGCTTCAGCTGAGGAGGCTAGAATTCAGGAAGGGGAGGAACCTGCACCCCATACCCCCCACCCCAGACATAACAAGGCTTCCTCTGGCTTTCCCTGGGGTCGCCCCGTCTGTATACCCCAACACTCCAGCCACACTGACTTTACTCAGCCCTCCCTGCCTCGGGACCTTTGCACATGCTGTTTGCACTGCTGTGCATGCCCTTGGCCTTGGCTATGGCCATACTTGGTAGATCCTCCTCTTCTCTCCAAACCTACGTAGTTTATAGCTCCACATGGGAGCCATCTTCCCTTCCGCTTTCACCATCCACATGGAGCCACGTGGCTTCGCAAGGCTCTGCTGACACGTCGTCTTGCTTCCATGAGCCTGTGAGCTCCAGGCCTGGGGACAGGTCTTAATTACTTCTGTACACGGAGGGCCAGAACATGGCAATGTCAACACAAAAATCCACGTGAGTGAACACCTCGCTCACTTAACCATCGTCCAATCAGCCCATTGTCACTGGTCACAGGGCCCCGGCTCCCGAAGGGTCCTTTGAGACCCCAGGCCTCTAGCACGGGGGACAGTGGAGTGCAGAGGTCAGAGGCATTGCTGTCTGGGTTTCAACCCTGCCCCTGACGCTGGGCAAGTTGCTTAAGCTCATTCTCTCGGCCTTTGCTTCATCATACGTGAAACGAGGGTGATGGTGGAGATTAAACGAGCCCGTGTGCGTTAAGTACTCAGCGCTGTGTCTGGCTGGGGGCTGGGGCGATGGGGAGGGGGCCAGCAGTCGTGGCAGAGGGACTTGTGTGATGACTGAAGGCAGTGGCAGGAGCGATGTGCCAGATCGGGCCGGCTGGGCAGCTGGTGGGGCCCAGCTCAGTGGACAGGAGACCGGAGCAGCAGGGTGGGTCCCCAAAAACAGGGTGTCGGGTGCCAGGACTCCTGATGCCTCCTCCTTGGGAAGGGGAGGGCCAGGAGCAGAGGAGGCCGCGGTGCTTCTCTGTGGCCGTGGAGCACGTTCGTGGGAACATGGAAGACCTTCTGGCGGAGGCGGCAGCGACGGGCCTCTGCCTGGGTGGGCGGGCAAGCCGCGTGTGCCTCGGGAGGAGGGGGCACCGCGGTTCCCAGAGGAAACGTGGTCTGAAAATACGTGCTGTACAGATGCTGCTGTGCGTGTCACCGTGGAAGGGCAGTGGAGAAGGAGAAGGGGCTCGCGGGAGATCAGGATCGCCCTCAGGCCTGAGCCTCCCTCGCTGAGAGGGCTTTGTAAATGATGCCCTGAATAATTAAAAAGAGGCTGCTGGCTCCTCCTCCTCCCGCCTCCAGAGAGAAATATTCATCGGCAAATAAATGAAAACCAAACCCAGCAATTTGCATGACTCCAGCACTCAAGCTGCACTAAGCTGCCAGGTCTCTCTCCAAGATGCTTGTGGACCACGAAGTAGTTATGCTAATGAGCTGCTCCAGGGCGCCCTGGGGGCTCTCTCCTCTCGCACTGTCCCCACGGATGAGGCGAGGGGGACTGTGGGGTTAATGAGGCGCCTGTTCATCCCTGAGTCGTGTTTCCATTGGGGATAGGAGGCTGTTCTATGTGGACCGTTCGCTCCTTGGGTCTCGAGCTCCCCTGGCTCCACGTGGCCTCTGGGAGCTTCCATTTACATTTGGGGGCTGGCAAGAAGGCTCTGGCTGATGTGCACTGTGAGGAGAGGTGCTGGCATTAGATGAGCTGATGTAACAGACTTCGAAATGAAAAAAAGGCTATGCACATTCGAGGTGGAAATACATTACGCAACCGAAAATGATCGGCAGAGGCCAGTCTGAGCCCCACCTCCAGAGAGAAGCCATCCGAGGCCCCGAGTTTATCGCCCCTGGGCAGCCGGGTCTCCCCAGGAGAAGGGGCCGCCTTGGCAAGCACAAAGAGGAGCCCGGCCAGGAAGGCCTGTGACAGGCCATGGGGCCAGGCCCCCACCTCGGACAGGACCCAGTGGCCTCTGCCCCAGGCTAGCTGGTGGTAGCGGCTCTGGCCCAACTGCTGGCTACCCCATGGCCAAGACACCTCATGCATGGAAGAAGCCAGGGAGACTCTCGGGGTCCAGAAGGGGGATGTGTCCTGCCATCCAGGGGTTTGTGTGCTGCCCACATACAGGCTCTCCGGGGGGTGGCCTCGCCACGCTGAGAACCAGGGACCCCATATCATCCTGGCAAAGGCCTGAGGGGAAAAGGAGTTGGATCTCTCTCTCTCTCTCTCTCTCTCTCTCTCTCTCTCTCACACACACACACACACACACACACACACACACACACACACACGAAAGAAGACCCATCCTGAGCCGGAGCCCATCCCAGCTCAGGGCTCCAGCCACTTGGCCTCCTGTGTCCTACACACAGAGCACTCCGTCCCCCTGGGGCTGGGACTTCCCCAGTCCCGCCACCTAAGCCAACTACTGACGCCAACTAAGGACCCTTCCTGGACACTGGGCTCCCAGACAGAGCCCGGGGCCCTCAGGCCTGCCTGGAAGCACAAGAAAAGGAGCTGGTTATGTGTTCTGAGCTAGGGTCCCGCAGAGGCAGCTGTAACCCCCTTCTCATCGACTTAAAGGGACAGAACTTTCTAGAACACCGTGCCCTGCCTAGGAGCTGGAACCTGATCAGATGGAATTGCTCCCAGTACCAGGGCGGATTATCTGGGCAAACATTGCCTTCAAGTTCATGTTGGCAGGTAGGAGAGGGCTGTAGTAGAAACAGCTGGGAATTATGAAGCACCTACTACGTGCCAGCACCTACCACGTGCCAGGCGCTGAATTTATTTCCATTACCTGTTATTTCCGCTTCCGCTAGGTGCCCTTATTCGGGTTTCGTAGGCAAAGCAACTGAAAATCGGTGAAGTCGAGAAACCTGCTGAAACCGCAGAGCTGTCAAGTGCCCTGTCTGCGTTAGCACGCACCCCCCCCCCTCCCATGTCGTCTTTACTACAGTGGAGCCTCCAGGTATTCATTCCCTGGTGACAAATGACCACAGAGTCGGTGGCTTAAAACAACAGAAACGGATTCCCTGACAGTTGTGGGGGCAGAATTCAAAACCCGGCGTCAGCAGAGCCGGGCTCCCTCCACAGCTCCTCCCTTGCCCCCTCCGGCTTCTGACCCCAGTGGAATCCCAGCCCCTGCCTCTGCCTTTACGTGGCCTCCCCTCTCCCCCGCCACCCCATGTGTCTGCGTCTCCTTGTCTGTCCCTTACAGACACTCGCGCCTGGACTTAGGGCCCGTCCTGGTAATCTGGGATGCTGTCCCCTTGAGGTCTGTGCCTTCATTGTAACCTACAAAGCCCCCCGCTTTCACCTAAGGTTACATTCGGGGTTTCCAGGGGCCACTGTTCAACCCACGGCACCCTCCGTGGGCAAGGAGCTTACTCCAGGAGCCCAGAAGGGGTCCGACTCGTAGCAGGTGCTCCGTAACTCCTCCTGAAAGGAACACACAAGAACCTGAACAGCGAAAGCAACAAAGCTGAGGGTCAACACTCGGCCTGCTGGACGCTGCCGGCTCCCACCCGAGGCTCGCTCGACGCCCTAGGCTCGGAGGCCTGGGCGCCTCACCCTTTTTACTTTAAACATGACTTCTTTTCCAAATCCGATCACGAGGAAACGTCAGACAATCCGAAGGGGGATGTATCCTGCGGAATAAACTGCCTGGGCTCTCCATCAACGTCAAGGTCGTGAAGGACTTGGAAAGGTTGAGGAAATGCCCTGGATTAAGGAGAATAAAGACACGTGACCGGTAAATGCCGTGCGTGACCCTGGACTGGTCCCAGACCGGGAAGAGGGGCTATAAAGGATGTTACTGGGACGACTGGCAAAATTTTGGTCACAGCACTGTGCTTATGGGAAAGAACGGCCTCCTTTCTGGGCATCGCACACTGACGTATCTGAGGCGTCGTGTGCATAGATAAAAATTGACCAAATGAAGGTGAAATGTTAACAATTGATGAATCTGAGTATCGGGGAGTTCTTGGTCCTTTTCTCGCAACTCCTCTGTAATGTGAAATTCTTTTTAAAAACTATTAAATTTACATCAGGCACATGCGAATAGGTCACAAAACTCAAAAGGGAGAAAGGATTCCCAGGCGCCCAAAGGCAGCCACCACGGCCAGCCCCTTGGGAGTCCTTGCAATCTCTCCTCCCCCTTCCATCCCGGATCACTCTGACGCCCCATGTCAGTAGTAGTGATGGGGAGAGGGGAGCCAGGCAGGGAGAACAGCTCCTGAAAGCAAGAGGGAAAAAGGCCCGATGCCTACCCCTGGGGAAGCTGCCGCTTTGTTCTGGGAGCTGAAGGAGCACATGGGCGGGACATGGGACACAGGCACAGCTCCCCACCTGGCTCACGGGCCTTGTTCCTATCCCACTCCTTCAGCCCCTGGCCTCCAGGCATCCGGCCCCCACCCAGGATGCCAATTACTGGTCCTCAGCTTGGGAGGGCATTCTGCCTCCTCCAAGCGGGTATTTTTCATAATCAGAATGCCCAGGGAGTGCTACTGGCATTTTGTGGTCAGGGCAGGAGATGCAGAGAGTCCCAAATTTCTTGGGAGGATACGTTCCCTTATCCTCACGGTCCTCATTCAGTCACTCCAGGCGGCCACGCCAGGTCACACAGCCAGGCTTTTGCACGTGCTGTGCTCTCTGCCGAGAGGGACTTCCCTCTGTGCCAGCCTGGCCCCTTGCATGCACAGAGGAGTCTGGACTTCGTCTCCCTGCAGCTGGGAGCCACTGACGATCCTGGATGGGGGGTGCCCAGCTGACTCTGGCCCAGCTTCTCCTGGAAGGGGAGCCTTGGGAAGAGGAGCTGTCATGAAAATCACAGTCTTCCCCAGCTGACTTTTGTGGAGTGGCCATGGTGTGGGCTCCAAGGCAATACACTGCCCCAGGAAAGCCTTTCCAAGGAAAAGCTGACGACCACCAACTGGAAGACAAACAGAATAACCTTTACGGAGGCCTCCCTGTGTGCTCGGCCCTATTCCTGGGCGTCTATGCGTGTATCCCATTCCAGCATCACAGTGAGAGTAGAGGCAAGTGGACACATAAGATATCCATGCATCCCTTGGTGGGGGCTCCATCCTCATGAACTCAATCTAGTCACCTTCCTAGGCCCCCACTCCTAACACCACCACATCG
This sequence comes from Cynopterus sphinx, assembly GCA_030015415.1. Classification (NCBI taxonomy): domain Eukaryota; kingdom Metazoa; phylum Chordata; class Mammalia; order Chiroptera; family Pteropodidae; genus Cynopterus; species Cynopterus sphinx. Next base: position 7,745,586 of record CM057391.1, read on the forward strand.
GGGGGTAGGGGTGCAAGGGCTTCAACATATGAATTGTGGGGCGGGAGGCACAAACAGCCGACAACAGCATGTGTGCAATCTGCTTTCCCTCTCGGGCGGTCTCATTGGACTTCCCCAAGGAGCTGAAGTGTGAGCAGGACTTTGAAGAGCTGGGCAGGGCCGTGAGCTGGGTTGTGAGGTCAGAATGATATCTCCTTCCTCTCCATAAATCCATCATGGTACCAGTCCATGGCCTGTAGGAACCAGTCACACAGCAGGAGGCGAGCGGCAGCTGAGCCAGCAAAGCTTCGTCTGCATTTGCAGCCGCTCCCCAGCGCTAGCATCCCCACCTCAGCTCCACCTCAGGTCATCAGGCATTAGATCCTCATAGGAGCACCGGTCCCTGGTGCCGAAAAGGTTGGGAACCGCTGGTCAGTTTACAAACTGACAGTGTCACAGACACCTCCTCGAACTAACTCTCAACGCTAGTCTCCACCAGACAACGATGCCCAACAACCTGGCTCTGCCTTCTCCCAGGAATCACCTCTCTGCCCTCTGTAGGCCTGTACAGTCTCCAAATCCGCATAAGCAATGAACCCTCTTTCCCATGTCTACAGGGTCCATCGTTATAGGGGCTGGAGTTGGGGGATTTTCTGAGATATTTTTTAAAACATGGCTACTGGGGAAATCATGAACAGGCTTGCTGAGGGAAGTACTGTTTTCTTGCAGATTCCTGCTTGGGAAGTCAGCAATTCTCGGTTCTGGTGGGAAATCCATCACCAACTGGCTGACGGACAAATAACATTTCTCTGGGTGTCGCTTTCCCTCGCTGCGAAACGGGCATAAGGGTTCTGGACCCTGTGCGGTCATCACTGTGGTCCCAGTGATCTAGAACGTGCAGGCTGCCCCATAGTTTCAGCTGTCAGTGGCCAGGACAGAAACGAGATCCTCCGGGGCTAAGAGGTCTGATTATTTAACTGACGGCTGCTGTCCTTTCCCAGGTGAATCCCGGCACCGCCTCAGTGCCACACTTGCTGCCTTGAGTTAGGTGATCTATTCATTCTTCAACATTCAACGGAGGAACACATCTGGAGAAGCAATACGGCCTCCCCCCTAGAGGGACTTAAGTCCCAGATGTGACAGGGCGTCACTGTAGGGGCCCAAGCAAGCCCTTCCCCTCTCTGGGCCTCGGTTTCCATATCTGCAATGAGGGTGATTAAACTAGGTGTTCTCAAAGGAACTTGCAAAGCTTGCAAATGAATCAATTTGCAAATTGTTGCTAGACTTTCGTTACAATGCGAACATCTGTAAAAGATCAACGTCACCTCTGGGCCAGAGCATCAGGAGCAAGGGCCCAGGGTGACCTCCTCTGGCCTGGCCACCTTTTCCTCTCACTTTCCCACGGAAAGCCAAGTGAAATCAAACTGCACACTCTGCCTTGACTAACCCCTGCCATCCTCAGGCCACCCCGAGGAGGCAGGGACAATAATACTCTGAGCTCTACTTTACAAAATGAACTGTGACCCGGAGAACTGAAGCAGCTCCCCCCGGGTCATGCAGCCGGAACGCAGCAGACACCATTCCAACCAGGCGGTCCGGCTTCGGTCAATTTCTACTGAGCCCCTACTACGTGCGTGCATTAGAAGACCCTGCACAGAGCCAATGTTTGTGATTGCCTGTGATGGCATTTATGTTATGTTCAAAAAAAAAAAAATCCATTTTCCCTTTTCCCGAGCAGCCAAGGGAAATAAATGCAGGACCATTCGGACTTCCTTTGTTCAGATTCTATACGTCTGCCAAAGAAAGCATTAGCAAATCGTGCAAGGCGATGCGTTTCTTTGTACAAATACCTCCTCTTATCCCTGAATCAGTGGTTCCAGGGCTCAATTTGAGAGCAGCATCTTCCCGAAGAAAAGAAAAGGCTTTTGAGTGGAATTCTACTTTCCCTTCACAAAAAGCCTCCCAGTAAGACTAGCCAAAGGGCCAGGGGTTGGGGGAGAGCTGATGCCCTCTAGACTGTGTGGGTTCGACTCCTGGCTCTGCCACTTCTTATTGGCTCTGGGACTTGGATCTGTAACCTAATCTCTCTGTGCTTCAGCTTCCTCATCCCGAAAACAAAAACAACAGTAAGGGCTTATGAGGATTATATAAATCCAGACGGTATAGGTAAAGGGATTGGAAGCCGCCTCATGGAGAGCAAGGCTACATACACGAGCTGTCCCCATTGCGTTTTCAGGTAAACTCACCAAGCCCACTTATTTGGGATGGAAGAACTCAAGGGCTTTGGTGTGGGATTTTACATCCTTATTAAACACACTTGCTTCTAAGAATAACATGAAGGTTCCCTGAACACAAAGCAACAATGGCTTTCATCGACTTCTTCCTTCCCACCACCCAATTGTCTCCATCCTTGGGTTCCCATCCCTTCTCCGTCGCTGATGGTCCCTGCCCCCACGACTGCCGACCCCTCCTCATCATGCCCAGCCCAGGCTGTCCCAGGCTGTGGGGGAGGCAGCCTCCCTGAGGAGAGGGCCTGGAGTTTTTCTCTGCTTCTCTGCCCACCCCTTCTCCTCCCCCTAGGTCAGCCTGGGTTTCTTCACCCTGTCTTTCCCACGGAGAGCTGAGCCAGGGCTGGGACCAGATCGTACCCGCTGACCACAGGGGACGAGGTTGCTGAGAAGCCAGGCTGGTGTGGCTCGCTGGCCACGGCCCATCTGCAACTCTGTCCACAGAGCGCAGCCTCCAGCAGCCCTTGAGGGGCTGGCCTCTCTTCTCTGACGCCTGCCAGGACGCTGCAGAGGCCTGACTGGGGTTTGATTTCCGCACTTTGTCCTGATCTGACCTGGAAGCAGATCTCCAGCAATCCCTCTCCCCCTGCCCCTTGGGGCCTTGTGTGTGGTAGTGAGCCAGATACTCCAGGCTGCAGGCCCTGAATTAACCCATAGCTCTCGTTCTCCCTGTGGCTTCGGCCTCCAAGTCTCTAACTGAAACCAGAGACCATGGGGCTGTGCAGTGAGGTGGGACGAGGCCCAGGCCTGAGTCAGGAGCCTGCGGTCTCCTCCCTGGTGGCCTTGCTTACAGGCCCAGCCTCAGTCTTCCAAAACAAGCCACAACTAACCTCCCCTGCTAAAGACCAAGTCTTACATTCCTAAATACAATTTTTTTTACTGTTGCAAAGTAAGATAGACCCTTATAAAATTTTGATACTCCCATAACCCAGGGTTTGCCGTGTCTAACAGTGTGCTTCTGTCCTCTCACAATGGAGATGCTATATGCATGAGCTTCAGCGATGCCCGGGAAAGGAGGTGGGTATCCCCACCCCCACCCCCAACCAGGAGCATGGGCTGTTTACACGTGGGCTAGGAGATTCTCAGAAAACCTCAAACCAAGCCCGCCCATGGGGTTCAGACACATGGGCCTATGAGATACACAGGTGTAGGGCCACATCATGGGTACTACTATGTCAATTGCCTGGGCTATGGTGCCCAGTTGTTTGGTTAAACATTCATCCAGATGATGCTGTGAAGGTATTTTTTAAAATAGGATTAACACTGAAGTCAGTAGATTTTGAGAGAAGCAGATTACCCTCTGCAGCGTGGGTGGGCCTCATCCAATCAGTTGAAGGCCTTGGGAACAAAGACTGAGGTTTTCCCAAAGCAGAACGAATCCAGCCTCCAGACTGCGACACGGAGTTTTTGTCTGAATTTCCAGCTTGCCTGGCCTGCCTTGTAGACCTCAGATTCAAGACTACAACATCAGCCTATGGCCCTGCTACCCTGAACACGCCGATCCCATCTGATCTCGGAAGCTAAGCAGCGTCGGGCCTGGTTAGTGCCTGGGTGGGAGACCACCTAGGAAGACCGGGTGCTATAGATGTGAAAAATAAAAATAAATAAAAGTAAATAAATAATAAGGATTGTAAGCTGACAAGGTTCTTGCAATCTGTGAGGTCAACCAAGGGTCGCCTCACCTAAAAAATAAAAAATAAACAAACAAACAAACAAATAAATAAATAAAATCTTAAAAAAAAAAAAAGAAAGAAAAGACTACAGCATCAACTGTTACCTGAACTTCCAACCTGCCTCCTTTCCTATGGAGTTTGAACTTGACAGCCCCCGCTACGGCGTGAACCAATTCCTTAAACTAAATCTCTCCCTATAGATCCCACTGATTTGTTTCTCTGGAGAGCCCTGCCTAACAGAGGCGAAACGGAAATGGCAGGACTGCTCTGAGCCCCTCGGGGGAGTCACAGCAAGCCAGGGGCTAGAGGAAAGGAGCGACCTGCACGGGCCACGGGCGGCCGTGTCGCCTCTCTGGGGGCCTGTGGCCACACTTCTCCGTTGCAGGAACCGTCCCATTACACTGACCCAGCAGTGCCTTGCTGTGGGGCTTCTCGCAGAGGAAAACCAGGAGAGGAGAGACTCTCCCTGCACCCCCCATCTCCCAGCCAACAGCAGGGACTTCTGTGGCCAGCACCATCGGCAACGTGCTGGCAGCAGCACGGCCTCCGCGCCCCAGGCAAGGGCGAGTGGGGCCTAGAAGAGGCGAGGTCAGATGTGGCAGGTGCTGGAGCAGCCAGCACTGAGCAGCGGGGTCTTGGCGGGGGAGGAGAGGGGGGTTGGGCCACAGAGCTCCCCCACAGCAGGGGTGCTTGCACCCTGCTCCATGATCAAGGACTGGGAGAATCTACGTGTGGGTCCATGCAAGCCCAAGAGGAGACACAGGAGTGAGATCAAGGACGCCAGGCCTCTGCCCGAGGTGACCATGAGGACATGAGTCCCTGCATCACAGAAGCGCCTGGGAGGTCACGGAGCCTCCCCTGGGATGTGGGATAGCGTGCTTGCCCCAATGTGAATTAACTCCCAGAGGAGAGCTGTCCTCACAGGGGAAGATACACAGATGGGGAGGTCGCGGAGAAAGCATCCCTCAAGGAGCTGGGACACGACTCTTCTCCTCTCCAGAGGTCAGGGCACGCTGACCGGAAGGGCCATCGACCCGCCTCAGGCCTTCCTCTGAGCCTTCAAGGGTTCGATGTCTCCTTGCTTCTGGCTCTTTTATGGCCTTCAACAACACTGTTGATGAGTTTTGTATATCTTGGGCCAGTGGGAGGGAGCAAATCAGGAGATGCAGGGTTTCAGTTCTCATAACCTCCATGTCCCTTAATCTGTGCTTTTTAGGGCTTAATTTTGCTCCAGGAACAGCTGAGGCCACCAAAGAAAGGCTATCCAAGTGGAAGGAAGTAGACCCCACACCCTGTCACTGACAGGCTGGCTCAGGCTGAGGGAGCGAAGCAGAGCTGCCACCGACCGAGGAGGGTTAGCAGAGCGTCTGCCCCAGAGGCCATCAGCCCCGGGCAGGGAGGCCAGACCCCTGGGGATCTGAACTTCTCCAGCCCCTTCCAGGACTCAGGTGTCACATAACGCCACCCAGTCCCAGAGACGACCCCACTTGACAGGTGAGAAGGACCAGACGGTGAAGCTTTTTTATAAGAATGAACTAGAACCCTCCATCCCAGTCCCCGCTCAGGGACAAGAGAGCAAAGCAGAGGACAAACTTTCCAGGCCGCTGGCTTCGTATCACACTCCTACACCCAGTCCTGCCAGCCACGGGGAGAGAAGTCTGATGTAGACGTGGCTTCCTCTGGCTCTCTCCTTTGTCCTCCCGTGTCCCAGGGGAACTCCATTAGGAAAGGCCGCCTCCCTGCCTTGCCAATCTGGCACCAGTGGCCTTGGCCCCACACTTGCTCACATTCCCAGGTTCAGTCAGAGGCTCCCTAAGCTGCCCAGACTCTAGCCCTGACTTTACCCAGCAAAGGGCTGAAACCAGGCCCTGCCAGCCTCACAGATCACTCACCTTTTATTAACCTGCGTCTCAGGCTCCTACCTTCTGGGAGTCCCACGAGTCAGCCCGCAGCAGAGGCAACCTAGTCCAGAAGAGGAGAAAGGGACAGATGTCCTTGGCTCATCTCACTCTGCAGGCAGGAGGGGATGGGGAGAAGGCCAGGTGGCCTTCCTGGACTTGCACCAGGCCTCACTGGGCCTTAGTTTCTTACCTGTAAAGTGGGAGTGTGAATTGAGGGACTGTTAGGTCCCTCCCTGCTCTGATGTCCTCTGGGGAGCAGCACTAAGGCCAGAATGCAGGCCACTACCACCTCTCATCAACCGGGTGTTCTGACAGGTCTCCCGCCTCTGGGTGTGTCCCAGCCAAGCCATTCTCCACCCTATTCGTCTACAGTGCCAAAGTGACCTTGTCGTCCCCATGACTGACTCCTCCCATGGCTGCCTTACTCGGCCCACAAGCCCCCTGGCCAGGGCTCTGCTCACATCCTAGTGCTCCCTGTCAATCTGTGATCAGCTCCACCCCCACAAACTCCCTGCAGGTCCCTGAGCCTGTCTCGGCTGGCTCACCTCTGGGAGGCCCTCCCTCCACCTCGAATGCCCTCCACTGACCTCCACACCTTCACCTCCACCTAGCCCGGCCAAACTCTGCTCATCCTCCCTGGCCTCAATGGGGAGGTATTGGCGACCCCATACTCACTCGCCCTCATAGCCTTTGCCTGTTCACTAGTCTGTCTCCCCCACCACCCTGGGATGGCTGCTGTTTTCTCTCCTGCAGCCTGCACTTAATCGGTGCTCAATAAATGCATGTTTCGTTCATACTAAGGACTGGCTTTGCCCTTGCAGCTCAGTGCTCAGCAGAAACATCCAGAATCTGCCCTGCGTGCCAGGGACTTCTCTGTCCCTGAGCACTCTCAGCCTCTTGCCCTGAGACGCCTGTGCTCATCCATTCATTCACTCACTCAACCGACATTTGTTAAGAACCTGCTCGGCTCTGAGCGCCCATGGTCGTGCTTCGCGCAGGGTCTTGCACGTGGCGGGTCTTGCATGTGTGCTGACTTTGAACTCGAAGAAAATAAATGACAATAATGGCCTTTCCTCACATTTCTAGGAAGCAGTCGTCTACCCCTGCTCTCGCTCAGTCCTAACCGTGGCCCTCCACGGTAGGCGTTACTTCGTTTTACAGTTAAGGGAACCGGGGAAGGGATGGAGGGAGTAGGACAGGCATCGCGTGGGCCAGGGCAGACACCGGAGCAGGGGCAGAGGCCCATGGCTGAGACACCTTCCCGGGGGAGGGACAGAGGCCTGGTTTCTGCCAGCCAGGCCCATGGCGCCTGCTCCTAGGAGGGACGGGGAGACAGCTGTGAAACCACAGACATGACCACCTGGAGCCAGGCCCAAGTGCCACTCAGCCTTCGGAGTGTGTTCCCAAAAATACGAGCCCTACAGCTGTTCTCCCGGCACAAAGTTCACGGCTCCTCCATGAGCAGGTAAAAACTCTGCCAGAGCTGACTTAATCCCTATTAATCAAACATGATGACTTGTTTTCCTTTAGAGACGAGGAACAACACAACTCATCGTACCTCGTAACTCGTACTTGGACCTGGGCCCCCTGAGCCAGGATTTGGGAGGAGAGGGAGAGAGGGAGGGAAGGAGAAAAAGAGAGGGGTCAAAGTAAAAACCCGCAGAACCCACAGAACAAAATAAACATTTTTAAAAATGAGCAAAATCAATGACTTTTCTTCCAATGATGCTGTAAACCTGTTCTGAAATGGCTTTGCAATGGCGCACTCTGCTATCTGAGACTAAATTGCTGTGACCACAGCTAAAATAAGCCCCACACACCTAGGGAACAAGATGTCCGTCACCTGGCCATAAGCTCGAGTGAGAGGGTCAGGGACCCCAAGCAACCTCATCGGCTGCAGGACCAGGTCTGATGAGAGATGGGGTCAGCACGGCGGCCCCGCAAGGCACGGCAGACCCCACCCTGGCCTGAGATATCATCTCATCCCTTGCCTGGGCTGCTGTCCTAGCCACTTTGCTCCCTCCTGAATTCCAGACTTGACATCTTCAACCCCAAACCGCTCGGCTGCTCGAGCGAGCCTTCTAGAACACAGCCCCAGCCCTGTCCCTCCCTTGCTCAGAGGCACAAGTGTCTCTAAGAAACTCAGTCCTCCAGAGTCACCTCCTGTCATGGCTCCCTACGATGACCCGACTGCCCCAGCCCGCGGAGGTGCAGAGAGCCTGGGCTCTCCCCAGCAGTCCTGGTCCCCAGACGCGGGGATGGAGCGCCTCTCACTTTCCTGGGTCATCTCTGACTCTGAATCCTACTCCTGCTCGATCCCCGCCCCCGTCTATGTTGGCCAGGATTCCTGGGGTAGGAAGCAACAGAAACACGGTTCCGACTAGCTCGGGGATCGGGGGAGACTTACTGGAGAGCCCCCTCTCTGGGGCAGAGGCGAAACAGGTTTCACCTGAGCCTGGGAGGCCACCTGGACCTCTCTTCCCCTCTCTCCTTGGTTTCCCTCCGGACTGTGGCAGCTCATCCCCTCAGCTCAGCTTTCCCGCCCCCGCAGCCTGTGGCCAATCAGATCACATGTTGGGAGTAAAGCATGCCCTCTCCAGGGGACAATAGTGTCCCCAAGGAGGCAAAAAGTGGGTCTTGGGGGGCAGAACAATATTGGATGTTGCAAATGTCTGTGGCCCTCCAGAGGACCACAGCACATACGTAAGTACATCCACCGTACTGAAATTTCATAGTTGGCAGGGGAGGAAACAGGGAAAGATCTAAAAAGGCTCCCTAAGGAGGGAGGAGGTGAGAATGAAAACGCACTGAGAAAGGCCGAGTAGAGGAGGGAGCAGTCCTCAGAAGGACAGGACCGCTCCGGCCGAAGCCGAGTAACCCCTCCTGCCTCCTGCAGCTGCAGACCCTTCCCCGAACCTCTGTCCGCATACGGCACACCTAGTCTTCATTCCCTGAGCACCCTAAAAAGACGGGGACTTGCTATGAAGGTGGGGAGAGCTGAGACTGTCAGGGGCCCCGTGCTAATGCTCATGACCAGCCAAACCTCAGGGAAGCTCGTCCGGCCAGCCCCTCCTCGAACCTGGCATCTGGGGGCCCTGAAGTCCCAGGGACGGCCCCAGCCCCGACGCAAGCCCTCCCACCTCTTCTCCATCGTGAATGCCAAGCTCAATCTAGAAGCTTTCCCGTCTTTACGAAGCAAACCGCCCACCTCCCTCCTAGACCACCCTGAGTGCAGCTTTCATCACCACAATGGCCACGAGGCCATTATTTTCAAAAATAAGCAGGCTCCCGTCAGTCCCGGAGTCTGCTCGCAGGAACAGAAAGCTTCTAAGTGGTCGTTTTCATCATTAGCCTGCCAGGTCGCAGCTGTTGGCAGGGTTTCTTCTACCACGAGCAGCCCCCCAAAGCTAACCCAGGGGTTCAAGGGTTTTGTATGCTTTTACTGTTGGTGGGGGTGGCCTTTAACCCATTCCATTTAGAGGGGTCAAGTCCAGACTTCCCTGGCCTTCTAGGTTCCCTTAGGTCAGGCTCTCCAGGGGGAATACGAAGCGTCACCTGCTCCGATTTGTAAGAAAGTGTTCCCAGGAGGGACCGGTAAGAGAGGGGTACAGCAGGACAGAGAAGGGAACGGGGTCCCTAGCAGTGGGAGGCAGGTAAAGCACTGGCCTCTTGGCCCCCACAGGGTCCCCGGGGTGTTGATGACACCCAGGGTTTTTCTACCTCCAGTGGGTGGCTAAGCTCACCTTCGAGAGTTGGGGCTGGGGCACCTGAGGAGCCAAGTTGCCCAAGGACAGTCTTCTTAAGCGTGTGCCAGGTGCTTGGAGCAAGGGGATTGATTTGGAAGCACCACGAAAGCCCCACCCAGTCACCTGTGTGTCTGCACCTTAGACCCTCTGGGAAGCCTAGCAAATCTACCTTCCTCCTAGCCTGTCCCCCACACCCTGGCCCAACACCGTCCCCTCCCTAGCCAGGCCACCTTGCACTCTCCCAGCTCCTGCTTCTGCCCACCCCGACTCCTCCACATGGAGTAAAAGGCTCCCTTTCTCCCTCTGTTTAAATCCCGTGGTGCTTCCTTCACCCCCGAGTACCCTCCCTCCCTGCCCTGAGCTGCCCCAGCGCTTTGTACTTCCTCTCACCTCCCGATGCAGTTACTTATGCCCAGATCTCCACGTCCCGTCACGTAGGTTGACCTTGGGGTCAGAGCCTCTGCTCTCTGCTTAACATCGAGAGGCTGATCACCGAGATGCTCCAACACCACATGCTGAAGAGAAGGTGGAGCCTCCTTCCGACCCATTAATTCTCTTTCTGAATCTTCAGAGCCCTGCAGAGTGGTCACCTCCTGCCAGGAGCCCTGTCTGGCCAAGACCGTCTGATCAGGTGTGGACTGTTCTCTCACTAGCCGTATTCTGTTCCAGCATTGGGAAGGGGTTCCTCTCCGTCACCTTCAAACGAATGGGGAGATTCAGCCAATTCTTCCTCAGCTTTTCCCATCGATTCCCCTGCACCACCTGGGCTGGGCTCTGCGCCATAGAGGAGGGAGGGGAAAGACAGAAAAAGAGGAGGCGGAGCCCCAGGCCCTGCCCAAGCTGACGGGAGACCAGCCTCATCCAAGGGCTCCTGAGAGAATAGTCCAGTTCTCACCAGAGAAAAGCCAGGCGGTCAGGCCTGTGAGATTTCAGGGAAGGGTGATGTGGGAGCCATCAGGAGATGCTGCCTGGAGGAAGGGGTGGAGGGGAGGAGGACCTGAGGGACAGAAAAGCGTCCCTGGTAGGGTGACCGGAGTGGACACGGTGTCTGAGTTTCTCACACTCCAGGCTGAGTTCTCCAGGGCCTGCGCCCGGCTCGTCTGCACCCTCCAGGGAAAGCTCCGTGCCCCACTAATCACATTCCTCAAATGCTTTCCCCTCAGGCCCTGAGACGCTGCTAAAGCTTTTAAACTCCCTGCTCCAGGCCCACCTGTTGGAACAGGTCTGCAGGCCGCTTCACTGGCTCCCAGCGAACAGGCCTCGCCTCCGGGAGCCCTGACCCAGCGGGGCCTTTCCCCGCCTGAGACCAGCTCACTCAGCTCTGCTTGACTTTAGGGCCCCTGGGCAACTTACTGAGGCAAACTAACCCCTGGGCCCAGCCTAACCCTCATGAGCCTGGGTCACTGCATTGGTCATCTTAGGTGTTTCGGAGTTTGTTTTTGTTTTTTGTTTTTTTTTTTAATATTAGCACTTTATTTCAAATTTATAGGAAAGTTGGAAGAACGAATCAAAGTTTACCCATATACACATACGCGTTGCCCACATTTACCGATTGCTTACACGTTGATCCAACTGCTCGCGCTCTCTCTCTCTCTCTCTCTCTCTCTCTCTCTCTCTCTCTCTCATATAGATGATATAGATATAGATATAGATATAGATAATTACACACATACATACATACATGCACGTGTGTCTGTATTCCCGAACCATTTAAAATGCTGGAATCACGGTGTCCCTTCAGCCCAGAATGGGTATTTCCTAAGAACGGGAACATTCTCTTACCCACCCCACAGTGCAAGTTGTCACATCGGGAAGTTGAGCACTGACCCGGGAGTACTATTATTATTTAATCTGCATCCACCTTCGACTTCCAAAGGTCCCAACAGGCACTCGTGCCTGGTAAAACTCCCCAGACAGTCAGAGTAAGCCTGCAGGCTGGGAGGCTGGGCGGGGTGAGACCCACCTGCCACTCTGCAGCTGGGGCCACAGCCACGGCCCAGGCCCCCTCCTTCCTTTCTCAATTCCTGTCTTCCCACCCTGGGTGGCTATAGCCCAGGCCAAGGTGGCGGCAGTTGAGAGCCATTAACCCTTTCTCTGCAGCCTGCAGGCAGAGTCGGTCCCTAGCTGCCAGGGAAGGAAAGGCTGCCCAGCACCTGCTATAAATAACCCGGAGGGGGAGGGCTGCGGGCGGTGTCCCCGCCTCCAGGGTGGCGGTGGGGTGCGGGATGGGGGAGGCGGAGAAGAGAGGGAGAATGCCCGGAGCCCAGGGCCTCACCTTGGCCTCCACGCCCGCCCGGTGGGGAGGGCCGGGGCGACGCTCTCTGGCGCGGACAGGTGCACCCTGTCCCTAGACGCTGAGGGCATGGGGGCTCCCATGGGGGCCCCTCGCCTCCTCCACTCTCCACACACCCTCCTCTGCCTGCTCTGCCTCTTCCCTCGGCTCCTCAAAGTAAGTGTGGGCAGCGGGGGTGGGGTCTCAGGTGGGGTGCCCCGTGGGAAAGCTGTGCTGACCTGACTGCGGGATCAGGGGATCTCAGTGTGCAGTTCCTGGGCCGGTTTCGCTCGGCCTGCTAGGACTTGGGTGGAAGGAGTCTCTGGGCTTCATGGCGGGGCTGGGGTCCTAGATCCCCGTGGGCATGGATAGGATGGAGGTCTGCCTGGAGGGGGCAGTAAAGGAGACGTGCAATTCCAATAGCCACTGGAACCCGACCGGGAGGCCTCCTGATGATAAGGCGGTTTGGCTGTGCTGCTAGGGTCTGGGACAAGCCCCACCTCAGCTTCCTATCCCCTGCCCATTCTGTCCCTTCCCCACGTGGATCCCCCGCCATCTCCTCTTGCAGGAGCCTCACGTCCCTTCCTCACCCCACCCATTGCTGACCCTTCCCCTAACAGACCACCAGAGAGCTGCTCCGTCTCCCGTGGCCCCGTCTGAAACCAAGCGGCCCCCAGGACAGAAGGAGCAGTGGGGCAGCGGGTTCCCCGGGAGAGCCAACCTGGGCCTCGATGTCCCATGTGTACACAGGGGCCTCATTACTCAGCACCCATTCCCCAGATTAGTGCCCATCCTCAAGTGTTGCAAAGCAGCTTGGCTGACAGACCCGATTCAAACCCCTGCTCTGATGCTCAGTGCGCGACCTTGGACACGTGACTCACATGGTCCGAGCCTCAGTTTCCTCACGGGTGAAATCAGAATGAGATCGATGCGGAACAGCCGGGCAGGTGCGAGCAGAACTCTGAGCCCCGTGCCCGGCACAGAGCGAGCACCCAGCAAGTGCCGCCACGGTTTCGTGCCGGGCCCTAGAGATGCGGCGTAAAGGCAGCAGGAGCCCTGCCCTCGCAGGGGCCTGGTCCGGTAGAGGAGAGGCGTGGGTGCTACGCCGAGATGCACTCCGTGCCCCGTGGGCAGACGGCCTCTCAACGTGCCAGGCCCTTTCAGTGACATCGCAGGCTGCATTTGGGGTGGGCGGAGGTGTGGAGTGTGTCCACTACTATCCCATGTGGACCCATGTCCTGGCCTTTGAGATCTTTCTGCCCCTTCCCACTTGTTCTTGAGATAGGTGCCTTCTGAGGGAGCCAGTGTTGGGGCCTGGGGTGCCACTCGGCCTTTCCCTCTGGGGGGCATGATGCCAGGTGCCCAAGCTGGTTAGATGGAGGAGGTTTTAGTTGCTGCTCTAGAGCCAGGACAGGCGGAGGGGTCTTTAGGAGGGTACCCTGGGTTCTGGGGCTGTCAGAACCAGAACCCAAGAGGCAACAGTCTGTGGTCCCCTTACAGTCACCCAAGCCCTGTCTCCCGAACCCCCTAGAAAACCCCAGCCAGAGGCTAGAGACCCGGTCCTTGCCCAGAGTCACTCAGGATGTAACCAGCTGAGAGGAAACTAAACCGTGGTCTCTCTGGCCCCCAAATGCAGGCTCCCTGGCCCTGAGCCTTCGTGGTAGTGGAGTTTATTTCTGGGTCCTCATCCAGCGTTCAGAGATTTCTGCTTGCTGTGGGGAGGCAACTGAGTTGGGGCCTGGCTTTCTGTCCTCGCTCGTCCATCCAGTATTTAAGCAGGGCCTCGCGTGGAGAGGGCACAGGGTGAAAACGCCCCCCTGTCCCTGCCTCCCGCCCTATGGAGGTGAGAGCCTAGAAAGAGATACTGGTAAAAAGTAGGTGATGGAGAAGAATCACATGTGCATTTACAAGCTCCGGTCGTTGGAACTATGAGCAAGCGTGTGCGAGTATGAGAGCTTCTGACAGGAGGGAGGCGTGATGGCAGGATGGCAGGGGTGGCGATGGGGGGCCTGGGGGAAAGCAAGGAGCGGGGATGTCCCCAGATTCCCCAACCCTGAGAAGAGAGGGCATGATGCTGCAGGGGGCGTGGTGTGTCCAGGTAGGATCTGGATTTATCCCTAGGGCGGGAGCTCGCTAAGCACAGGAGGGGCCTGATCTGATTTGCAATTGGGAAAGTTTCAGCAGGTGCCTGAGTGGGGAGGACACCTGGCGAGGTGCTCTCAGGTTGCCCTCTGAGGCTTTTGGGAAGCACTTTTGAGAAGCAGTGGTACCCTCACTGCACCGAGGTGGCGCACCCCCAGCGCTGCGCCCCGTGCTTTACTACAACCCCAGGAAGGTGGGATGGTGGTTCACAGCCGGAAACGGAGGTTGAGTGAGGCTAAGGAACGTGGCTGCTGAGTCCCGAGCCCTGGAGTCTACCAGCCCATCTTGGCTGAGTCCGGGCCCTCAGACCTCGGGGAGCAAGATGCTTCCCCTCGTCAGGGTCTCAGGACAGCACTCTGTGGCCTCCCTCCCCAGGGCCCCACTTCTGCGGGAGCTACCTGTCCTGTCTCCCCAGGGCCCCACTTCTGCGGGAGCTACCTGTCTTCAGAAAGCTCAGCTGAGAGAGAACTCCCCACAGGAGCCTGGCCCCTCCCTAACCTGCATAGCTCACCCCAAAGCCAAAGCCAAGGTCTGATGTGGGGTGGGGTGAGGGGGGCAGAAAACAGTCTCAAGGGCCATTTGCCAGAAGCTAATTCATCTAATGACTTCCCAAAAATTCCACTACTTTTCTAACCTGATCTGCTAATTTTCCTCTCTCTTGTTGCCATTTTGTCGACGTTTTAAATTTTTCTAAAAAAACAACGTGTCCGAGGGCCCTGCTTACTTAATTTTGCGTTCCTAGTTTGTCTTAAATCTGAGCACTTTACGAATTATAGAACTATTCTGTACCCTCTTAGCTGTCATTTTCTGCTTTATCTAATTTTAACCATTCTTAGGAATCTTCAGCCTGCTTGTCTGAAGTCAATTTATTCGAAATTAGAATTTTTTAAGAAGTCGTTTTGAATCTACCAGAGGGAATGACAGATTATTCAATAAGCTTATTTTGTTTATTCTATTTAGCAGCTTTACAGGGCTTGCCATGTACTCAGCGCTGTTCCCAGCTCTGACAGACATTATCTATTTTAAGCTTCACAACAACCCTAGGGGATGAAAGTGAAACCATCATTATCCCCATTTTACAGACGGGGAAGTGGAGGGGAGGTCAACGTGCCCATGGCCAGTCAGTAAGTGGTTCAAACCAGGCTGCCTGACTCCAGATTCCCTTTGCTTAACAACAAAAACTTAATGTCAAGTGACTTCCAGGACACTCAGATGTCAAAACAATTCAGAAAAGGGTGACTTTTAGGCAAACTAGACATTAGATGAGTTGTTATTAAATAATTAAGGAGAAAATTTTAGGCCTAGGTGTCCTGTTATAAGGCCTCCTGCCAGCCAGCTCCCTCGCCCTTTATTAGGCCAAGGTATTCCCTCCCTCCCTCCTTCCCCCTGCGACCCCCTACCCCTCCCCTCCTCAGACACTGGGGTGCGCAGGGCCCAGCGCTTGGCATAAGGAAGGGGAGAGGGCAAAGGAGAGGGGGGAGCCACTGGCTTTCAGAGATGACAGAGCACGTAATGAGGAGGCCTGAAGTTTCTCCAGGTGAGTTGGAGGCTGAATGAGGATGAAAGGGAGAGTGATTGGGCCGTCTTAGGAAAAGGGGCCATGAGAACAGACCTCGGAGGCGGGAGGGCCCACCGGAAGCCGCTGAGGGCTCTCAGAGGCCGGCACCTTGTGAGCTAGAAACAAGCATCTAAAATTTCCCCGCCCAGGAAGCCTGCCCGGACGCTCCAGAAATAATCACCTGCTTCCTTCACATGACCTCTAACCCCTCACGCTCTGCCTCAGTCCAGTGCTGCCTATTGCCTTGTCCAGTACTGCCTGTTCCTCCTCCACCCCCACCCCCGCCCCATCTCCTCCTCCAGGCTCGAGGGAACCAGAGTGAGTGGAAGAAAACCTGCGGAGGGTGCGTCTCCCTCCCAGAGGAGTCCTCTCTGACCTTGGGCAGCGGGGCGGAGGCGGGGAGGGGCTGCCTCCATTCCCCTCTGGTTCCTGGCAGCCTGGCTTCTGGACTTGTGGTCCCGTAAATCTCCCAGGCTTAAACCAGGGGCTAAGTTTAGACGAAGTTTTGTCACCAGTCCAGGAGGTTGCATTAGGCTGGGCCAGACCCCCTGGCTCCAGGGAGGGGGCACCTTTGGGGCCTGCCTGGCCCCTGGGGCACAGGTTCTGCTTTGGACAAGGGCCCGAAGTGGAGGAAGGGCAGCTGGAGTTTTGGCTCCGACCTGCTGCCCACCCCTCCCCCTGCACGGCCCCTCCCCCACCCTCTGCAGAGGTGAAGGCTTCCGGTTCCAGGGACACAGAGACTGGAACCAGGACCTGGGCTGGCCTCAGAATGAAAATTCAGAAAGAAGGAAATCTGACAAGCACAGACAGCCCAGAACCATGGTCTTATCCGTCCACGCCTCCATCCCATCAAACATTTCCGGGCCACCTGCTGTGTGCCAGGCTCTGGACTAGGAGCCGGGGGCACAGATGTGAACCAGACAGGAAGGGCCTCTAAAGTCCAGGAGCAAGTGTCTCAGGGGGCTGGGGCGAGGGGTGGGAGCAGCCTTTTGCCCCTGGGACAGGGAGAGCTGATCAGTACAGAAGCCCGAGGTGCCCCGTGCAGAGGAGAGAGTGATGGGATCTGTAGGGGGTTCAGAGGCTCCAGAACCCAGGCTTCTCGTCTCCCTTGCACAAGGCCCTGGCTGTCCGGCTGGCATTCGTCCGTGTCGCAGCCCTTGGCCTGCCTAAGCACCGCGCACTGTGGTGAGAGCACCCTCTAACTTGAGCTGCCTCCCAAGCCCCATGGCCCTGCTTGGGGCTGGGGTCCTCCCAGCATTCGTGGGCCACAGGCCTTCGTGCCTCACCCCGGACCAGCTCGTCCGTGTGTCCCTGACCAAGGCATAGACTAATCAACCTTTCTGTCCCGTCCTGCGTCCGCCCCTTCCCCACCTTGGCCTTGGGAGGTGACTGCCTCTCTGGGCCTGTTGCCTCATCTGTAAAACAGGGTTCTTCGCAGCTACCTCAGAGGTTACCACGAGGATTAAATGAACTGTGGTCAACCGTGTAGAGCGTGCCTGGCCATCGTCAGTGCCAACGTCACATCGAACAAACCTCTCCTTCCCGCCTGTCTCCCTCCACCCTCCTCATGGGGTCCCCAGCCAGAGGCCTGATGCTTTGCGAGGAGGCCCTGTGCTTTCAGAGTCCCAGGCTTTGCTTGCCCAGCTCCTGCCCCCGGAATCCCTCTCTGCTCTTCTTGCCCCTTGCCTTGGACCAGGCCCTTCCATCCTTTTGGATCAGCTGGGCCCCCACGGAGCCTTCAGTTCCTCCCCTCCATGCTCACTGAGCGAAGCTGAATGGTGGGCCCAGTAAGGGAGGTGCAGGCTGCATCTCCAGGGGCCCCATGTCCAGGGGAGGTGGCCGTGGCCTAACCCACGCTGACTGTAGTAGAGTTGGGGAAAGGAAAGCACGGGGTTTCTAGGAAGATTTCTGGAGGAGAAGGGCTTGAGTTGGGCCGTGGGGGTCCCCATATGGGGCTTGAACCCCCATCTCTGAGCTCTCTAACTGGCCCTCCTAAAGTCCCTGACAAGGGTCCCCATTTAACACGTGCCTCCTACGTGCCACACAGGAATCATTTAATGCACACCAAAACCCCGCGAGGCTCACGGGGCTCCCATAGTACACAGGAGGAAACCAAGGCTCAGAGAAGTTAAGTAACTTGGCCAAGGCCATAGCCAAGAAGCAGCATCCCCAGAGCCCTGAACGCGGGGGGTGTTTGCCATCTCCCCGCCCTGAGAGCTCATCACCCAAGCCTTGGGGTGCAGTTATTCACGGCTGTGCCTCTGCTTCCCCTGGCCCACCGAGGGCTTTCCGAGGGCAGCGGCCTCTTCCTCCTCCTCCTCCTTGCCCACCCACCCTCACCAGTGACTCCTCCAAAAATAGGCTCTACAGTGTATGTGGTAGATTTGAACTGAGCCAAATTCACCCAACCGACCCCTCAAAGAGATCACCTTTGGCCGTTCCAGCGCAGAAGTTACAGGAGATGCAGCCAGACGTGAGCTATTCACAAACCATTTCTCCTTCTCCCGTGTTTCGCCCTTACCGCACGCATCAGGCTGGGGCCCAGCAACCTGTGCCCCAGCACTTTGCTCGGCAAGGAGACCCGACCACAGCCTCTGGCCACAGCATCTGATGCAAGGACAGCCCCGCGATGGCTGAGTCCTGGGATTCAGAGGCAGATGTTCAGATACCTTCGATGCTGAACATGAAACACCTGGGTGACAGGACCGCGGTGTGGTAGCTGGGGCTGCGAGAGAAGGAACTGGCATCTAAGACACAGAGTATGGTTGGCCTGAGGGTCCGTAATGGACACAACACGCCTCTGGGTTGAGCATTGTCTCTGCCGTGACCCCCAGACTGGAGACTCGCCAGGAGCTCGGTCCCCTCCCCATGGAAGGCGTGACTGGCTGCTTCTCCAGCAAAGGGAGGGGGGTTTGTACGGTGCCAATGAGTCAGGCCTGGGGCCCACACTGTCCCCAGACCCAGCCGGGGGTAGAGCCTCAGCATTCTTAAAAACTTTCAATGCGGAGGAAAGGAGGAGCTGCCCGCTGGTGACACCATGGCTTCTGACACCCTAGAATCAGGAGTATGTATCATGGTTGGGAGGAGCACAAAAGTCACCCCCCACACACACACACACACTGGGCACAAAGTAGGGACAGTGGTGGTCTTGGGAGGAAAGGGCAACAAGAGTTAGACTTCGAGAGCTCACTGCTCTCGTTTGGCCTCGCACCATGCATTCCCCAGCCCCTCGGCCTTTGCACACGCTGTGCCCTGCACCCAGGACGTCCTTCCTGGCACCACCCTTATCCCCTGGGCAGACCGCTACTCAGCCCTCAGTGACCTCCACCGTGACACCCCCCGCCTGCCCATTCCTCCTCAGCACCCTGGAGACGCTGTCACAAGTCGCTACAAGTAACCCACCCATCCTGCCCACCAGAAGGTGGTTCCAGGTGCAGAGATAACCACATCCTCTTGGTCCCTCCATGCCCTGCACCCAATCTCACGGCTTTTTCAGGAGATGGGACCCTGGATGGTTTTTACCTTGTGGATGGGATTGCCATTGTTGCAGCAAACACACCTGTTCCCTGGTGAGTGCTCGCACTGGCACCGTGGTCCTTCCTTTCTCTCTGCTCATCCATCTGGTTGTCCCCCAAGTACCACCTCTTCCAGGAAGCCTCCCTGGGCTTCCCAAGTCCAGGTCAGGTGTCTCTCCCATGTCTGACCCTTCGTAACTGCCATTTATCTGTGAGACAGGGAAACAATGTGAAATCACTCACTCTTCCCTGCTCCCTCTGTACCTTCTAAGTCTGGGGGATCCCTTTCTAGCCTGGGACTACACGAGTATACCCACTAGGTCCCCCAGCCAGGGCAAGAGGCACAGTAGGCATTTGGCAAACATTTACTGGATGAATGAACTGCTGTGGACCCCCACCCGGCTTTGCTGACAGAAGGACACGGGCCCCAGCACAGGGGTACGTCCCACCCTGAGGAGGAGACTTTGGAGGCCGAGGGGTGGACAGAGCAGAGTCCTGCCTCGTGGTCAAGCTGCACGAGGCGTTAGCAGCGTTCCAGGCCTGGCAGGTGTCTCTTGTGCTGTGTGGCCTTGGGCATGTCCCTCCTCAGTTTCCCCCTCTGTCCAATAGAAATAAGAGAAGTAAGGGATGAGTGACGGGACGGGGCAGGAGACAGACACGTGCTGTCGATGGCTAGACCTGGCCTGACCTCTGACCCTGTGCCTCCTATTTCCTAGGCAGCCGGGCCAAGCCAGTCCCCATGGGCACAGCTGGAACAGTACTGCCACACAGTCACTATCCTCGCCAACCTCTCAGGTACGCAAGCCCCCTGCCTGCACCTGCAGCAGACCCCAGGGGATGAGGGTGGGCCTCCCCGGCCTATAGGAGGAAGAGGTTCACGTGGGCCACCCAGGTTCAGTGGGGGCGGTGGACAATGACGGGCTTCCAGGCCCAGCTCTTGTCGCTGTCTTTGGGCAGGACCTATCTATCCCCACTGGGGTTCGGGTTCTTTCCAATGATGCAGGGCTTGGCTGGGACTCATCCTCCTGCTCCCAGCTCCTTGCATCTCTGCACCCAAAGGAGGCTGCTTGGGCTGCATTCGGGAGCCCAAGGAGGGAACACCCCTCTGCTTTCAAACTCCAGCAAGACCCGCACCAGGTGTAAAACACATTCTCTGGTTGCCGTGGCTACAGGGGTCATCTTCCAGGGAGGACCTTCGAAGCAGCAGCCGGGCCTCTGAGCTCTGACCCCCAAGAGTTTTCCAGCGGTGGTTTGGGAGTGAGGGTCAGCCCACTGCAGGGCTCCGGACAGCCCTGGGTTCTCATGGGGTCAGGAGGGATGTCCCCAGGCCCCACCCAGTGTCCCGGCCTTCCCAAGTCACCAAACACAAAAGCTGCAGGGTGCCCCTGGGACCTGGAGCAGTTAACAGGGCACGAGGAGACAAGGAGGCTGGTCAGCACTGAGATCCAGCACGGGCGCAGCCCGAGTCGGGCACTGAACAGGAAAGTCTGGGGGGTCAAAAAGATGGTGACGGAGGAGATTCGACCAGGCAATGTACAGATGGTATAGAATTCTAGACTTGAAAGCTACGTAATTTTATTAACCGATGTCACTCCAATAAATTTAATTTAAAGAAACGGAAAGGAAAGGGAAGGGAAGGGAAGGGAATGGAAGGGAAGGGAAGGGAAGGGAAGGGAAGGGAAGGGAAGGAAAGGAAAGGAAAGGAAAGGAAAGGAAAGGAAAGGAAAGGAAAGGAAAGGAAAGGAAAGGAAAGACAAGGCCTCGTTGCCTGCCCTCCTTAGAGTGGACGGGTCAAGGGCCCAGGCATTGGGTCCGACAGACCCGAGTCTGGATCCTAGCTCCTTCGCCCATCAGCCTTGTGACCCTGGACAAGTCACCTAACCCACCCACATAAGTTTGCTAGGGCTGCCATGAAATGCCACAGATTGGGGAGTTTAAACAACAGATTTTTTCCTCATGATTCTGGAGGCTCGACGCCCAAGATCAAAACGTCGGCAGAGTCGGTGCCTTCCGAGGCCTCTCTGCTTGGCTTGCGAAAGGTTGTCTTTTCCTCTCTGCGTCTCACCTGGTCTTCCCCCTGTGCGTGTCTGGGTCCTAATCTCTGCTTCTCAGAAAAAGCCGTCACCTCGGATGGGGGCCCATCCGTGTGATGTAATTTCAACTTACCTGTCTCCAGGTGAGGTCACCTTCTGAGGTAGTGGGGGTTAGGACTTCAACACATGTGTTTTGTAGGACACGATTCAACCCACAATACCTTCCGAGCCTCAGTTTCCTCGGCTGTTAGACCTGAGTCTACATCGACCCCAGGGGCTCACTGAGAAGGCGGAATGAGAGACTGTGGAGATGCCCAGCGTAGGCACATCGAGTGGCCATCAGGCAGGAAATGGAGGCCACCCGGTATCAGGAGGGCCCCAAACGTCCCCTCACTGGAGCGCTGCCCCCTCAGGGGCAACGCTGGTTTATCAGCAGACCCGCCACCTCCCCCTGCCACCTACTCCCCTCCAACGGTGGCACAGACCGTCACTTTCCCTGTGAGCCCTGGCGAATGCTGGGGAGGATCTCAACTTCTCCCAGCACGAGGCCTCCCTGCTTACCTTGTAAAATTATTCACCTGTGTACAAACAGGACGTGTTTTATATACACTGGCACACACACACACACACACACACACACACACACACACACACGTAAAATTTGGGGAAAATAATTTTAAAAACCAAAGAAGAAGACAATAAGTACTCCTTATCTCACAACCAAGGAACTTATACCATATTTATATCTCCCAGGAGGTTATCAATCCACAGAGCCTCATGTTTTCATATTTTTGTATTTTTTATAAAACTGGAACAATCCTGTGTCCACAGTTCTGTTTCCTTTTTCCTCTTAAAACTCAGAATGAACATTTCCCCGGGCCATTAAATATTCATCTACCACACGATGCTGCCTACACGCCTTCGTTAGCCATGCCCTGAGTGGGACGTGTGGATGGTGAGCATGCCCTTGGGCTTGGTTGCTCAGGTCCTGGCATGGGAGTGACCCCTTTTCAGTGCCCTCTAGCTGCGAAGATGCATACCGACTAACACAAAGTTTGAAAACAAGTAAAACGAAGCGATCTATTGTTTAGACTGTTATGTGATAAAAATGAAAAAACTAAGCACAAGGAAATGATACTATATTGAAGAGAATGTTCCCTCTGGGGAAGGAGTATAGAGATAAATACATAAGTGTCGGTGATGATCTAGTTTTGGATTGGGTGAGAGAGTCGTATTTATACTGCTATCTACAAACCTCCGTGAAAGAAGAGATAAGAATAAAATAAAGTTAGGCCATGATGACAGGGGGTCATGAATCTAAGGCTATGATCAATTCAACTGTATGCCCCTGAGGTCCCAGTAAAGGGAAACACACATAATCACAGTATACGTCAAGCAGGCTTTAAGTGGATTTCTGCTTCACTCATCACAGAGGCATCTTCTAATAGGGCATGTATTGTAAGGCAGATTATTCATTTGGTCCTCAGGCAATATAAGGGTCCAATACATTCAAGGATCTCTGGAAATAACTCCCCAGTCCAACACACACACGCACACACACAGGTACACACACCAGGGCTGATCCAATGGGAAGGAAGCCGTGACCCCAGAGACAAGGCCGCCTCCCAGGCATTGGTGCTTTCAGAAGTGACTCTCTGAGCACAGGCCTGGAGCATTCTGCCGGGTGCTGAGGCAGGCGGGTGAACACGATCAGCCCTACCCTCGGGGAGTCACAGGCGGCTAGAGGAGACAGCAGAAAAACCAACAACCTTGGCGTGACATAGACCAGCTCCTAGCAGATGGGGGCACCGAGGACAGCCACCCAACTCAGACACAAGTTAATAACTTAGCTCGCCTTGCCCCTTTCCCTCTGTGCTGCGATCGGTGTGTGGCAGGCTCTCCTTCATGCATGAAGGACACTGTCTCCCAGTGGAAACCTGCGCTGACCCTGCCAGCCACACTCTGTGTGACCCTGTGGGGCAGGGCTCGGTCTGGGACTGGGGACAAGACTCTGCTTCAGGTTGGGGTTGGGACTCAGGTCTGAGGCTGTGGTTGGGACTCAACCTTTCCTCCCCTGCTCCTGGCACTGGTTATTATGGACACCAAGAGACCTTTGCCTGTGCAGCTGCCTGGAACGGAGCCAAGGGCTGTAACTGTCCATTCAGGAGGCAGAGGACAGACCTGGCTGGCCTGCACCTTGCACCTGCCAGTCAGCCAGCCCTGGAGAGAACCCAGTGCTGACCCCTGGTCTCAGTGCTCCGGCTCTGTCTGGGCAGTGACAGCAGCATTAACATGGAGGCTGGTGAGACTGGAGCACACGAAGTGTTCCAGCTCTCCCTGCCCTCTAAGGATAAAACTTAACACATGCGTGCACGCATACACACACACACAGGGACATCCTCCTCCTCATTTGCATCTCAAAACTCAGAACCAGAGGCTGTCAGGGCTGGGAGAGGCTGCAGAGAACATTCCACGGATGGAGAAAGGGCTCCAGAGGAGGGGGTAAGAGCTGGGGTAAGACACACAGGACCAGCCCCAGGCCCTGTCTCCTGAACCCAGATCCCCCCCCACCCCGCCCCAGGAGGCGGGAGCAGCATGCCCACCCTGGGCAATGAAGCCACAACATACTGTGAAGCAGGTAGTTCCCCATGGAGGGGGTTTGCGCCTCCACCCGCACAGGTGCGCGCACAGGCAGGTGGCCCTGCAACGCCAGGAGGAAAGAGGACCTCATGCTCTCAGGAGCCCAGGGCGGTAAGCCCCGGTGTTTGGAGTCCCCCGGGTCATCTCAGACAACTTCTCTGCGGGACTTCGCCCCCCAGGAACTCTCCTCCCCAGACCCCCGTCTCCAGGGCTGGGTCCCCTCCCAGATCCCCCTCCACCCGCGCCCCCACAGCCTGGCCCGGGTTCCCCCGCCCATTCAGGGCCACTCGATCTCACTAGATATTTCCGTGGCCTCCCTGTTTCCCCTCCAAGCCCCTCCGAGCCTCTCCTTCCCCAAGGCCACGGTGGGGGCGCCCCTGGACTCTCCGCCCCCACTGCCGGGCCCCTCCAGTGCCCGCGGAGGGGGGGACACTCTCAGGCGGCCAAGCCGCCGACTCGGGCTCCCTGACAGGGAGCTGCGCGCGTTCCTGGGTGCGCTGTGCTGTGCCGCCCCTGAGGTGGTGTCGGGGACCCTCGGACGCGGCACCCCGCCGCCCCGGCTGCACGCTCTCTGTCCGCGTCGCCCTCCTCCGGGCCGGGCCGGGGGCCGGAGCGGGCCGCCTCGGGGCCGGGCCGGGCCGGGGGCCGGAGGAGCGGCCGGGCCCGCCCCCTGACGCTGCCATTGGCCGCGGCGGCGCGGGGGCCCCGGCGCGCGGTGCGCTCCCCGCTCCTCTCCGCGAGGTCCGGGGTCGGCGGGCGCCGCACCTGCGGGCGGCCCGGCGGGTCGCGCTGGACGGGCCGAGGGCGGGGGCCTCGCCCTCTTTTCGGGGCTCCCCTCGCACCTGGCCCCTCGCGGCCCCGCGGGCGCGCGCGCTCCCCGTCCCTCGGGGTGCGTGGCCGCGGGGCGCGATGGCCGCGCGATGGGCGCTCGCCAGCCTGCTGGAGGCCAACTGCAGCCTGGCGCTGGCCGAGGAGGGGCTCGCGGACGGCTGGGCGCTGGCCCTGGACCCCGAGGGTAGGCAGCAGCCGCGCGCCCGCGGCGCGCTGGGTGCGCCCTGGGCACCGTCTCCCCGGTTCCGAGCGCCCCGCGCCCCCTGCGCGCCCCCTGAGTCCCACCCCTCTCTCCCCCAGGTCCCGACTCCTACTGCAACGTGACCTTGGACCCGATCGGGACGTGCTGGCCCCGGACCGCGGCCGGCGCCCTGGTGGAGAGGCCGTGCCCCGAGGACTTCAACGGCGTCAAGTACAACAGCAGCCGTGAGTGCCCGGGACCCCGCGCCGGGCGGAGGGGCTGAGGGGCGACGTAGGACGGGGGGAGGGCCCCCCACTCAGCGCCGGAGGGGTCCTGCGGGCCGAGCCGCCGGCTGAGGACCCGTAATGTCGGGGGCGCCCCCTCTGCCCCACCCTCTGGGCTGCAGACTCAGGAGGCCGGCGATTTGCCCACGACTCCCGCGATCCGTGCAGGGGACCCAGAGGGCGGGCAGGATGCTCCCTCCGTCTGAGGGCACACTTCTCTCTGCGTTGTGCACCCTGGGTGCCTGGAGTTCCCTGGTCGGGGCTTCTCTTTGTTGAGCCAGTGCCACCCCCCCACCCTCAGGGGACAAGGGCCGTTTATGCTAGGTTCCCAACCCCAGGGGCGACTGCGATGATCAGACTCTTGACTACGGGAAAGGAGGAGGGCAGGAGGCAGGAAAGAGGGGGTGAGCGCTTGTTCCTGGGAAGCCCTTGTGCGCAGATGCTTCGGGGCCAGAGTGTGGGGTGTCGCCTCTCCCACCCAAGATGTCTTCGGACTGGCCCTTTGGGCTGCGAGCTAGGGGCCTTGGGCAGCATTACTCCAGCGCCCAGGTGGATAATCCTTAAAGTCTGAATCAGGACCAGCCCTCACCTCCCATGGTGCCCTTCTTCCTCCCGGCCAAGCACTGGCTGGCTAGACAGTCTGGGAAGATGGCAGCTGGAGCCACCCAGCATCGCGGTGGGGCTCTTCAGTACAGCCTCTGGGAGTGGGGGGTGCCTGAGTCCATGCCCTGTGGAGGGTCTGATGGGAGCCAGGTGGAAGTGTCTTGTGAGGCTGCAGGGCAGTGGTCACTGGCCCTCCCTGAAGGGTCGGCCACTCAGGTCTCCAACCCCAGCCCACCAGCAGAGAGTCTCCTGAGAGGGAGGGTATCCAAAGCATCCTGCAAACATGACAGCAAACTTCCTCTGAACGTTTGTGTCTGAACAGTGACACAGCTCCCCAGGCCCCTGCTCATGTGCCACCTACACATACGTGCACACACACGCATGCACACACACACCTGTCCAAGCTCTCTAAGGCCTCCACCTAGAGAGATGTTAGAGGGCAAGACAGCAGTGCCTGCATCAGATGCTAAGTGACACTCCCCTGTCTGCACCAGTGGTGGGTCTGGTGGGCCCAGGGAGCAGCTGGGCTCCCAAGAGTCCAAGAGCAGAGGTGCTCCCAGTGAAAGGCGTGGTAGAGGTAGTGAGGCCACTTGGGAAGATTTCTGCGTCGTCTGAGGACATGCTTCCTGTCTATGATTAAAACAGTCCTCCCTGCTTGGAAGTGAGGGAGGGACGTATGCAAGCAAAAGGAATGGCTTCCATGCTCCCTCCCCATCCTGAGATTACTTTTAGGATCTTGTGAGCTGTGCGGTGTGGGGCAGTGGAGCTCAGGGTCCTTGACTCGGACTGCTAGAGACTAAGGACTGAGCGAGGTGCTGAGGCATCTCCCCTCTAGCCTGTGGACCTAAGGGAGCTCTGCTCTGGTTCCTACTCCAGCCTGGGCTGTCTCCTATTTTACCCCAACCAGCCTGGAGCTCCCTGCGGGCAGGGCCTGGGTCTCTGCTTCATGGCAGCGCTGAGCAGCGCTAATCAGTTTATTAAACACCTACTAGCCTGTCACTGCCAGTCGCTGCACTCACTCACAGCTGCAACAGATGAAAGGAATTCAGAGTGACGTATGCCGTGGTGGAGAAGAGAGGCTGTGGGATAAGAGGAGAAGGGACGCAGGGAACCCTTCCCAAAGGAGGTGCTGGACCACTCTGATCACGTCCAATGAGAAGCCGAAAAAGATCAAGGAGCTACCGAGGTTAGCGACCTTAGTGTCCCCAGTCTCTGAGGAACAGTTTTCTTCATTTGGACCAAAGTGCTGCCCGCACTGTAACTGCCGGTGACCGGGAGGAGCGTAGGGGACAGGAACGTTGCCATTAGCCAGTGCGCCAGCTAATAGCAATGGAAACGCTGTGACTGCGCTTCTTCCCCCTCTGCCTCCTGGCTGCTTCCTCCTGCTATGTTCGCCTTTTCAGTGGGATCCTTTCTTTAGAGAGGACACGGGCAGGAAAACAGCTCCTATGAGAAAGCCTGGGGAAAGAGGAAGAAGGGTCTCGCCTCCCCTTCATGCCCAGTTTTGTGATGCTACAGCCAATCCCCCTCCCCCTGAAGCTTCATTCTTTAACGTGTGGTCATTGGCCGGGTGGGCTAACAGCTTAGTTAGTCCCCGTGGACTTTCGTCCACTCAGCTGAGCATAGAGAATCTTCCAGAAAGCTCCCAGTGGGGGGTCATGTTCCATGTGCTGGCTGCCTCTGAGAGAACTAACTCTGCACACATGATCCCACTCATCCCTACCTCCCTGGGGCCCCTGAGACATGAACTGCTTGTATGCCCAT
Source organism: Cynopterus sphinx (assembly GCA_030015415.1). Taxonomy (NCBI): domain Eukaryota; kingdom Metazoa; phylum Chordata; class Mammalia; order Chiroptera; family Pteropodidae; genus Cynopterus; species Cynopterus sphinx. The sequence continues at coordinate 7,772,996 of CM057391.1, forward strand.
GTCACAGATAAGAAAACTGAGGCTCAGAGACGTGATCTAATTTTTCAAGGTCATGGTCAGCTCCTGTGCACCAGCACAGGCAGGGGACTCCATAGCCCTCACTTCTAACCACTTCCTCCGTGAGGGACAGTTTGTCAAGAGAGCCGAGAGGTACAGAAAAGGACTCCTGCCTCCACCCTACAGGATCAAGGAGGGCTTAGCCCTCCGAGCTGGACTTCTGGGGACAGACGGAAGTTGGGCAGGTTAAAGTATAACAGGTATAGGGGAGGAGATGGGGCCGTGCTTTGTGCCTTGGGACTGGTGAGTGTCGAATGGAGCACAGGTTGCAGGAAAAAGGAACAGATGAGACAGCTGGGAGGATGCTGCTCCGATGGCATGGGACCAGCAGAGGACTTCACTGGGGTGTAGGAGTCGGGGAGCCCAGGGGGCGGCTTGTGAGCAGAGGAGCTCAGCTTTGGGGCACAGAGTCTCTGGAGGCAAGAGGAGGGTCAGGCGGCTACCTCAGCCCGCCCAGGTGAAGTGGAGCCTGCAGGGGGTCAGAAGAGGGTTGGATAAACTTGACAAGACTGGGGTGGGGTGGGGATGGGGCTCAGGGAGGACACCAGGTATACAGGAAAATGCCGGACACAGTTGGGGACGTGCTGACTCTGACGAGCTGGAGGGACATCTGAGCGGAGGTGTCTGGAACTCAGTTGGCGGGTTGGGGAAAAGCCAAGCCCCTCCGGGGTCCTCCCTGCCGCCGATGCTGCTGTTTCAGTGGCCCAGGTTCCACGTGTCTCTACTATCGTTCAACCTGTGTTAACTCATTAATCCTAACACTGGCCCAATGACAGAGACGCAGTATTATCTTCATATTACACGGGGGGGAAAATAAGGCACAGAGAAGTCAAGTGACTTTCCCCAAGTCACACAGCTGGTGGCAGAACAAGGATGCTCACCCAGGCTCGGCTGCCTCTCAGAAATCCCTCTGGGTGAGACACAGGGGTTTACTGAAAAGATGTCAGGGGGCTTGTAGAATCACCGGGTGGGCTAGAGAGCCAGATTAGGGGCCTAGAGCCAAGAACTCGGCAGAGCTGGCCCGGTGAGGGAACCCCCACTTTCCGTGAATGGGCACTGCTGCCAGCCCATGCCACCACGACCCTGGGGTCTTCAGCTTCCCGCAGTGGTCCCTAGGAGGCTTTCACCCCGTGTCCGTTTTGAGGGCCCCAACTCACCCATCCTCTCAAGGGAAATACACGTAATAGAGTGAGTGGGATGTGTGGAGCTTGGACCACACACTCCAGCTCTGGCTACAAGGCAGCCTGGAAGGCGAGGACCCGGCATTTCAGCTTAATGGCAGAAGGGGGCCTCTGCTGTCCCCCCAGGGTCCCCCGCGCCTGTATGGAAAGCAGGTTCAGATCCCGGGCCACCACCCAAAACTGTCATAATGTTCATACACAGCCCAAACGCAGGGCAAGTCCCACCCCCCTCCTGGGCCTCCGTGCCTGTCTGTGGGGAGATGGGGGAATGGATCAGCCCAGCGTGGTTTGGCCAGAGCCGGGAATGTATCCTGTTTTCCTCCTCCCGCCCCCCGTTCCACTCCAACGCCTGTCTCTGTGCGTTCCTGTCTCTCTCTGTCTCCCTGCCTCTGTGCCTGCCTCAATTTCTCTCCGTGTGTGGTTCTGTCTCTGTCTCCGGGCATAAGTCTCGCCGTCTCTATGCGTCTGTCTTTCTCAGTTTCTCCCATTTTTCTATCTACGCCACTCTCCCCCTTCTCCCCTCCTTCCCATCTTCTCATCTTCCCTCTCCAGCTCTCTTCCTCTCTATCTCTCCCTCCATCCCTTTTCCCCAAATCCTGTCTCTCCCTCCTCCCTTCCCTGTTCTATCTGCCCTACTCGGCACCTCCTCTTGCCTGTCCCCATGGTCCTCTCGGCTGCTGCCTCTTCCTGGACGAGGTCCACTTTCCTCCTGGGGAATCACTAAGCCCAGCCCAGCCTCTGCCTCCCTGATCTCAGACTCCTGCCATGTCCTGCTGGGAACAGCTGGTCCCATCTGTGCTGAGGCATCATCCAGGATGGGGATGATGTGCAGTGTGGCCTGCTTAACCGAACCTTGTGGAGAGGACAGGGGTCCCCCCCTTCCCAGAACCCCATGGGTGGTGTTAGAATGCAAGGGCATGAGCTGGGTGGTCTCCAGCCAGAGGGGTCTGCCCGTTGGGTCTGCCCACTTGTGCAAAAATCTCCTCTTCAGCCCTGAAGGGGTGGGGGCGACAGGAAAGGCCAAGCCCTGCCCCCAGGGAGCCCCAGGCTGCTCACAGATCAGACTCACACAAATCAGCTGTCAGGGATCGGAAAGAGGGGCTTGGTGGGCACTGGAGCATTCCTGGAAAGGGTGGGAGTGGGGCTTGAAGCAGAGGGGTTGTCGCATTCAGTCAAGGATAGGCCTGGCACAGGGGTGGAGCCTCAGGGAGGGTCCCAGATAGACCCTGCCCTCTGGGTTGAGGAAGTAGAAGCATGACTCCAAAATCCCAGGTCTGCTGAGACCTGATCACAGCCTGACCCCAGAGTGTCCAGGGCCAGAGTGACAGTGGGTGTGAGAACCGTGTCCCTGCTGTGAGCGATGGCAAGGGGGAGTGCATGGCCGACACTGGGGATTTGGCTGAGAGGAGGAGGCAGGGAGGAAGAGCAGACTTGCGTGCCCTCTGACCATGCAGACACCCAGTGTCCCAGCCGCAGGGCCTTCTGTGCTGAGTCCAGTCCCCTCTCCTGCTGCCTAAGGGTGGGCAATGCCCAGGACCTCACGGGAAAACAGAGCCATGATGGCCTCTGCTGGCTCCAGGAGCTCTTGGCTAGTGCTCTAGCATATTCTAACTCTGTGGGTGTGCAGCCCAGGGGTTGCTGAGCAGTGTAATGGTGGAGGCTCGGCCATCCCTCTGCCTCAGGACCATTTATCTCAAGGAGGATCGAAGATGCAGCCACCCCTGACCTTCCTTTCCTCCCAGGAATCCTCCAGACACTTAACGGCCCTTTTCCCACCCAGGCTCACCTCTTATTGGATAGGCGGGTGTACTGTCCTCTCTCCCCTCTAAAAGATCTCTTCAAAGATGCAGAAGACCTGAGTCTACCTTCCAGGAGAGGTGTGTGTGTGTGTGTGTGTGTGTGTGTGTGTGTGTGTGTGTGTGTGTGTGTGTGTGTGTGTGTGTGTGTGTGTGTGTGTTATGGTGGGGGAGAGAGAGAGAGAAGGAGAGAGAAGGAGAGAATGAGGAGAGAGAGAGAGAGAGAGAGAGAGAGAGAGAGAGAGAGACTTCTCTTAAAGAGAACTTTTTGATATTTGCTTTTAAGTGAGGCAGCACAGCCCAGGCTGTAGGAGCACCCGGAGGAGGTTGATTCCCAAAGAAGGGGAGAGAAAGTTGGAGAGACTTCACGAAGGAAGAAGTGCTGTTGAACAGGGCCTGGAAAAATTGGGCCAAGGATATGTCTCAGGGAAGAGAGAATGGGAGCAGAGGTGGAGAAGGGAGGTGGGTAGACAGAACAGGGGCCAGATCATGGGGGCCTTGGATGCCAGACCAGGCCATGGGCCTCAGCTCTGCTGGCTTTAGCGCCCTGGCTGCTTGTCTACTGCCCCATGGTGCAGGACTGGAACACTCTGGAAGGGTGCTGCTTGATTTTCAGCACATACGTGAAGAGGGACTGATACCCAAGGGCCTCTGGGAGAGGCAGCCCCATTCCCCACCTCCTCAGAGCCCCCCATGTCAAAGGGAGGACGTAAGATCCTGCCAGCCAGACGTCTTCACCCCACACTATGGTGGGTGAGAGCTCGTTCTAATCCGGCCAGGCCACTGACTGCTTGTCTCTTTTCTCCTCTTTGGCAATCAGTTTCTCTTTACTAGGTTAGGGGGTGAGCTCGGTGAGTTCTTGTGTCCTTCTTCTCCTGACATTCCTCCGTTCCAGAGCAGCCTCTGCCTCAGGGGTCTCTGTTAGCCTTCTCCTCCCTACCTCCCTCTGCAGGCTGGTGTCATGGCGACAAGCCCATCGAGCGTTGCCATGGATTATTGAAGGGGGGAGCCCCGTGCAGTCGAGGCTGGAGCTGGGGTAGGCACCTCCTCCCACTTGTATGTCCTCTGGGGAGGGCCGTGATCTCACACGATGAGCTGGACCCCAGGCACAGCCCTTCCCTTGTCATGGGCCCAGTGTGACCTCTATTAAACCACCCTGTGCCTCCCTGACTCAGTTTCCCCACCGTCTGCTGTAAATATGGACGTTCGTGCCTGCCACGCCAGCTCAGGGATGGAAGGGCATCATGAGTGGCAGGTCCTTCGGAAATAGGGTGCTGTGGGCTTTCAGAATGGACACTTGGGGTCCAAGAGCAGTGTCCACAGAACACTGAGCAATGGGATAGAGGTTCCCGAGCCCTCATCCCAGTCTCACAAGCGGATGGCCCTGGGGAGGCTCTTCCCAACCTGATGGCTGGGTTGGCAATGGCAGGCTCCCAGTCTCTCCAGCCAGCCAGCCCTCCTTCTAGGCCAGGTTGGTGCTGAGCTTGGGTGAGCATCACCAACTGTGCTATTCAGTTCCCAAGGCGATGCCTGCCGACTCGGTTTCCAGTGCTCTTTTCTGGGGACAGTCTCTCCTGGCCCCTGGAGGATGCTGACCACAGGCTTGCTACTGTAGACTGACACCCCCTCCCAGGTGGGGCTGGACTTACAGTGTCAGCGGTTCTGGCGGCGGGACTCAGCCTACCCGTGGCCTGCGTGTGAGATGCTAGACGTCCCCCGCATGTGTGCCCGTTTTGCATTTGCCGTGCGACTTGAGGGTCCCCCCGTCACCTAGACAGCAGCATCACCTCCGTGCCTCCCGCGCCCCTGTGTACTCAGCTCTGTGTAGCCCTCCGGAAAGGACCAGAGGGGCTGTGCCCCCTTAGGCCAGCTGGGAGAGCATGACCCCTTGACAGGGGTCCGTGAGAGATCAATCCTGACCTAGCGTGAAGTGGTGGGGGTCAGCGGTAGGACCCTCCGGGGCTGGAGCAGAGAAAGCACCTGGAGGACCTAGGGCCGATGGAGGGGGTCGTGAATTAGTGCCACCTTCTTGGGCTGGGCCCAGGGCGGTGGGCTGAAGGCAGAGCCAGAGGCCTGGGGCTTAGGAGCTCTCCAAGGTGGGGCGCCTTCGGAGACAGTGAGGAGTGGGGGGGAGGGGTTCGCTCTGCTATCCATGGTGCTGAAAGTCCCTGTCCCACACAGTGACCTCATTTTTTCAGGAATTGCTTGCTTCTGGCCCTTACCACCGGCCTGCCGGGACTTGCCAGCACCTTCCCACTCTCACTTCTTGTCGCTTTGTAGATTTTCAATGACCACATTGCTGCCCCCCCACCAGAGTCCCGTTCACCACCTATGCCCAACCTGTCTCTTCCACTCTGTCCCACCTAACTGCCACCAAAATGGTCCCTTGTGGTCCCTGTCTCCAATGGCCTGTCTCCCGTGCCTTGCCGGTTAGAATATCAGAAGTAGAAATGCCAACCGAAGGAACACTTGAAAGCGGTGTAAGAGCATTTGGGGTTGTCACGATGGCTCGAGATTGCCAAGGGCATTTAGCGAATTGAGAAGGTGCACCCGACAGATCCTTGGCTCACCTGACATGGCAGTGCCGTCCTTAAGAACTCATTTATCTCAATTTTTCTGCGAGGTGAAACAGGCCAAGAAGGAAGAGACTTAGCCAAGGTCACTTAGCCAGCCAGAGACAAAGTCATAGTGAGGAAAGGATCTCCAGCCTTGTCCCAGCCAGGTTTCTGGACCCCCAGGTAACTGCCTGAACCAGGGACTCTTAGCAAGGTGTCAGCATCTGAAAGGGGGAGAGACCATTGTGATGGGGGCTTTCAACAGGCCAGAGCCACTCAGGGGACAGAGTCACGGTGCATTGCTGGGGGTAAAGCCCAGGGTTTGCAGGCCACAGAACCCTGGAAGAGGAGACCCTGCCCACATCATCAAGACCGCTATGCCCCTTGCAGGCCACACTGCACACCATCAGCATCGATCTTCGGCAGGGCTACCTGTGTTGCTGGGGTAACAGGTACCCACCCCACTGCATCCATACCCTCGATGCCGGCCTGGCCACCTGTCCTCAGACTTTTCATACCCATCTTCCTGCGGCTCGCAGGGGAGGCTCTCCCTGTCTTACTCTCTCCTGTCCAAGGCTGTGCCTGCAGGCTCCGTGTTCTCATTAGCCAGCTCCCCTGAAGAGCTGGTAACATCTGTCTTCCATTCCATGGGGTCTGTAGCCAGAACCTCATTCCCAGGCATGGCTGTGCCCTCCAAGGGACGCCCCCGCCCACCACCACATCCCACATCGCAGACCTTGCTTTCCAAGGTCTTGGCAGACTTGAGTCAGTTCAGTGCAGCCCACATGTACTTGATGGCTCACTCCTGCGGGGGGGGGGTGTGTGGGGGGGGATCTGATGACTCCAACATGGTCTCTGCCTACATGTCTGTCCCCAGGGAGTGCAACTCGACAGTAAAGAATAGGAGATGAAGTCCACAGTGTGAATTATGGTGGATACTCGATAAGAGACTTTTGTTTTTCCAAACTACAGACAGTAGCACAATAGTGGATTCTGAAGTCAATTTAGTGGTCGTGACCAGCATTTGTATATAAAATAAATAGAATGCGTTAGACTAGAATAGGAAGAAAACTATTGCAACTGTGGTCAAGATAAATTTTGCCTCGTGAAAGTGGATTCAGTAACGTGAAGAGGGTGTGTGCGTGCGCGCGCGCGTGTGCTGGATTGTGATATGAAATGACGTGTGCTGTGGTTCAAGGGCAGTAGAATGCGAAGGCCTATTCTCCAAGGATAGGAAGACATAGAGGAGGTGTTTAGGGAAAAAAGAAGAGATTACTTAATATCTTGGGTATGGAGGAAGCCTCCACGAGGAGGTGGCATTGGAGCTGAGGTTAAAAAAATAGGCGTTCACCAGGGAGCAGGGGGCGGAAGCGAGGAGGGTGTTTCCAGGGGTGGCTCAGCAGAGAGCCAGGTGTGAGCCCTGCCTGCTAGTGCAAATGTCAGCTGCCATACAGCCTGGTGGAGATGGGTCAGCAAAGCTAGGCTGATGCCCAAGTGTCCAGGGCCTCGAATATCACACCAAGAAAATTGGACTTTATTCCCCAGAGCAGTCAAAATCTGCTGATGGCTCTTAAGCAGAAATCAGCATGACCACCGGGCGGGGTCAAGGATGGAGAGAGTCAAGGGGCAAGAGAAACGACGGGAGGGCAAGATAAAGGCTGTTTGCCAATCCAGGCAAGCAAGGGAGATGACTGAAGAGAGGGTGGAGGGATGGGCCGGAGGGGGCTTGGATTCTGGAAAAAGAAAAAAAGAGACAGAATCCATGGAACCGGGTACCCTAGGGGCACTGAAGTAAGGAACCGGAAAGGTCTCGATTTGCAGCATCTACCTCCTGACCCCCTCCTGCCCACAAGCCTGCCCCATGGCTAGTACCACCACAGGATATGATACTGGGAAATGAGTACTCTGAGGCCCTGTCCTCAGGGAGCCCCATACTGGTCAGGGAGACCAGACTCATGCGCCTGAACAACTGAGGCCAGGTCATGAGCAAGGGCTGGAAGTGTGGGGTTCAGACTGTCAGAATTGGGGGGCATGGAAGCAAGAGAAAGGGAGGAAGAGAGGAAGGGAAGGGGGGAGAGAGAAAGAGAGAGAGAGAGCACTGTCTATAAGAGGGAACAACCAAGGAGTCCTTCCTGTAGGAAGGGGTTTAGCACTGAACTTCAGGAAAACTGGATTACACCTATGAGCATCCCCAGACGATAGATATTTCTACCCCTTGAACCACAGCCAGGATCAGGGTCTGTCTCACCTCACATGGGCCTGTTGAGAGGGACTCTAAACCCCCATCAGGAAAAGCTTGTTCTTTTTCCAAAAGGAGCCGCCCTCCCAAGATACCATGACGTGGGTCCTTTTCGCTTCATCCCACATCTGCTTTTTAGTGCAGCAATGTCACTGACCTCGCCCATCGGATTCTCTTCATGCACAACCCCGAGGAAGGAGAAAACCCAAGTGGGGAATCCGTGGTCGGGGGCGAGGAGCCAGTTGGGGCCGGAATCGGCGTGAGACCAGTATTGACCTGGTTGACTCACATCGGGGCCGGAGCCCTGCAAGAAGCAGCCTCGTACTGACAGGCCCCAGAGACAGGAAAAGTCCAGGAACAATCCTGAATTTGAAAAATCTGTGAGCTGAGAGCAGCAAATTAAAAAACAATTACGCTAATAGAATCTCCCCCAATGTTTCTGCTCTTCGGCACGTGCTCCTGCATAATTCCTTTGCTCTGAACTCACTGTCAGCTCGGCGGAAGTGGGTTTTTCAAGTAACTTAATTATTTCAGAACTCACTGCTTCCAAAAACAATCTGAGGTTCCCCCTCTAGCTCTATGACTCTGTGCTATTTATTTTAATTAGTGTTATATTGTCTATCTAACATGAGCCAAAAGAAAAACCTACAAACAACGGTCCGTGAGCCAGAGAGCCGAATTCGGCTCAGAAATCACCCCCAAACGACGGATCGCTTAGGATTTGTGATCAAGCGGGGGAGGTGAGATGCGAACGAACCATGCGATGCAGAGCAGAGGCCTCCAGACTTGGCTCTGGGAGTTCTCAGGCGGGAGGTTGAGGGTGGGCTTCCTGGAGGGGGCGGCTGAGCCGCGAGACTACAGAAAGGTGAGGATGAGCATTCTTTGACCTTCGTACATTCCCCTTCGATTGTCCATCAGACACTGAGGCTCTGAAGCGTCTTCTCGCGCAGCGCATTCCAGCCTGACTACAGAGGCTGGTTCCCTAACATTTAGGGGCGTCGCCTGGTGATGTCACCCAGGCAGCCGTGGTTCAAGGTCAGCAGCACAGTCCTGTCCACCCACCAAGTCCTTCATTTCTCTGTACCCAGTAGCCGAGGGTTTAAGATAAAACCCGAACCCTCTTCTCTGTGTCCTTGGCAGGTAGCCTACTCTCTTTGTGCCTGTTTCCTCTGTGTAAGTGGGGTAACATCAGCACCCGCTTCCTGGGGTCGCTGTGAGGGTTGAATGGACGTCGCATACAATGGGGTCGACCCCATTGTCAGTGGTAGCTATTATGTGAAAATGGAAGTGCCGACACCAGGTAGAAAAGGTGCGGATCCCACAATCGCGAGGTGATGGAGATGAGGATGGAAATCATGGGGCAGGCCGAATTCAGCAGGGGACCTTTACCCACAACCCGGAGCCTCCCCTTGGGGTCCAGCTTTGAACACCAGTGAAGTGAGCGCACGCACGACTGGTCGTTTCGGAAATGGGCTTTTCCTTGCCTTCCGGCTCCCGTGTGTGGGACCGCTTTGGGGCCGTTTCCATACAAGCGGCTTTCACGGGGCCTTCCAGATAGATTCGTGTGGTGCTTCCTGACCTAGGGAAGCCGAGCAGCCCCGGGGGCAGGGGGACCAGGGAGCCGGGCGCCCTGGAGCTGGGGAGCGACCTGCCTCCCGTGGTGGCGTCTTTTGCAGGAAGCGCCTACCGCGAGTGCTTGGAGAACGGCACGTGGGCCTCCCGGATCAACTACTCGCAGTGCGTGCCCATTTTGGACGACAAGGTGAGCGGCCCCACTCGCCCTGACCCTGGTCCCTGTCGTCGGGTGTCAGGGCTCAGGTCAAGCACAGAGCCGCGGGGTGGCGGCACCGGTCCTGTGCCTCCCCACCACTCTAGTGTGCACCTCTTGCCCCTGCCCCCTGTGCTCAGTGACACTGTAGTGAGCAGGGAAGGGGGACGTGGAACCCCAACCTCAGGAGAGCTCAGGCTGGTGGAAAAGCGCAACCGAGGTGACGCTAACACGAGAAGGGGGTGACCGTGAGCCTGGTGCCCCGGCATCCCACAGGCTGTGCGTGCCCATTTCTTCCTCTTCTGGGCCTGCTTCCCCACCTGGCGTCATGACTCTGTGACTCCACGTGGAAATAAAGGCGGCCCCCAGAAGGGCGGGCCCCACGGGACGCGGGCTCCTGCTCAGACCGCGCCAGCCAGCCTCCCTCCAGAGCTGGATCCCATGCCCCCGGCCGTCCCCACCGCCTCCCCTTTAGGGCCAGGCCCCCTCCCTGACCCAGAACGATACGCCCCACCCCCTCCCACACAACACAGTTCAGGTGGGGCTGGAAATTTCCCCCCAGACTAAGTCCAGCCTCCGAAGGAAAACGTTTGTGCGCCCGAGAGAGAGAGTCTACGAAATGCGAGCCTCACGGGGTCTGCAGCAAGGGCCACAGAGGGCCACGCAGGACAGGTCAGGGAGGACGGAAAGAGGTCCCCTCCGGCCCCTCCGGGCAGAGGCGGGCCAAAGTGGGGCGGGGTGCGGCCGCCTTGGCTGGAGGGAGTGCTCTCTGATGGCCTCCGCTTGGAACTGCCAGCGCGCGGTAATAATCAAAGCCGACTGGACGGGCGGGCGTGTGTTCGGTGTCGTCATTGCTCTCGAGTCCCCACAGGCAACGCAGCCCGGTCATCGCCCCACCTGGGGCCGACCGACCCCAAGGCGCCCCCCAGGCCTCCGGGGGTCACTGCTTCTGAGGCAGGAGGGTAGGTTGGGCCCGTCGCACAGGTATTAAGACCGAGGCCCAGGGATCTGAATGAACTCACCTGCCGTTGCTCTGGCGGCTGGGGTCTGAGCCGACACTGACCACAGACAGGTGTGGCCACTCCCAGGCCAGAATGAAAAAGAAGATAAGATCGACCCACACCTCTGGCCTCTCTCAGAATGCGTTATGTCCAGCTCTGCTCCGAAGCTGCACGCTGGGAGGCCTGACCGCAGCCATCCAGACCCAGAGCCCCCCGGGGCCGACAGGAGTGAGCCGTCTCTGACGACACTCGGAGCCACTTCTGCCCCCAGGTCAGGACGCACAGGGCGGCCCTGGCTAGTGTGCTCAGCCCTGCCCTTTGTGTGTCTGTCTGTGTGTCCGGCAGAGGAAGTACGACCTGCACTACCACGTCGCCCTCATCGTCAACTACCTGGGCCACTGCATTTCGGTGGCCGCCCTGGTGGCCGCCTTCCTGCTTTTCCTGGCCCTCCGGTGAGTCTCCCCACCCCTGATCGCTCCCTGTCCCTCTTCCCCCCACACCCCTTCCCGTCCCGGCTGACCCCTGGCCTGGGCCGCCCGCAGGAGCATTCGCTGTCTGCGGAACGTGATCCACTGGAACCTCATCACCACCTTCATCCTGAGAAACGTCATGTGGTTCCTGCTGCAGCTCATCGACCACGAAGTGCACGAAAGCAATGAGGTGACGGGGCGGAGTCTTGGGGCTGGGCCCGGGGTGGGGTGGAGGCTCCAGGCTCTGGGGGCACCCGCCTCTCTCACCCAATCCTCAGCTCACCACCACTCCAGTCATGGCCCCCCAGAGCGGGAGGGAGGAGGGGAGATGCCAGGTCGGGGTCTTGGGAGCAGCACAAACCCGACCCCAGACTTTGAGTTCTCTTGTCCCACTCCCCACCTGGTGACTTCAGGACCTTCTAAGGTCTCCTTCGAGAACAGGAGGCTACGCACAGCCACACGGGGCCAAAGGCAGGGCCGGCACCACGGGAGACAGCCATGGAGGCCGCGGTCAGCTCAGGAGGCTTATCTGTGAGCCAGGGGACAAGCTGACCATGAGGGCAGAGAGCGCCCCATCACTGGCTTCTCTGACTGCCGTGTCCCCCCATGTCCCCACCTCAGCGCTGAGTGTGTCCTGTGGATGCGCCCGTGGGAAAGGAGGCCAGGCAGGGTCTGTAGAGAAGTCTGGGGACCCAGGACCTGGGCGTGGCTCGCTGCCGCCCTGAACAGGTCTTCCTCGGCCTGGACCCCCGTCTCTCCTCTGTGAGGGGACTGGGGAGGGGGTGTCCTGCTCAGAGGAACAAGACAAACCCCTCTCTTCCGGACGTGGCAGCCACCTCGCTGGCTGCATCTGACCTTCACAAAGCCTGCTCTGTTGCGCATGCAGCGGTTTTCCTTTAATGGAATCCCTTTGCTTTTTTCCTACGTGGAATTTCATGTTCCATCCGTAACTGGAAACCCGTGTGACTGTTATGGATTAAAGGCGACCCTCAGAGAAGTATGTGACTGTGAAAGCACAGTGGCGTGACCCATTCTAGCCTCTCCCCGCAGAACCCTTGGAGCCAGACTCCTTCCTTCTTGATGGAAAAAGGAAAATGAGAATGCATTGGGGGGAAGTCACAGACACACTGGTACCAGTGGAGACCGGTGCCTTAACTCAGTCTGAAACAGAGAGAAATGACCGAGGACGAGCCTTCCCAGAATGAGATTTCAGGGCATTTAAGGCCGTGTCTCTGAGCCGCTGCAGGCAGCCGCCCTGCGCCGGCGCCCAGGCCCACGCGGGGGCCCTGGCCCGGGCAGCCCCTGACCGCCGCCCGCCCCTGCAGGTCTGGTGCCGCTGCATCACCGCCGTCTTCAACTACTTCGTGGTGACGAACTTCTTCTGGATGTTCGTGGAGGGTTGCTACCTGCACACGGCCATCGTCATGACCTACTCCACCGAGCGCCTGCGGAAGTGGCTCTTCCTCTTCATCGGATGGTGTGAGAGTCCCGGGGGGACCGTCTGAGCCAAGCTGGGGAGGGGGGACTGCTGACAAGGTCACCTCCTTGTGGAAGGACGGGACCACAGCCCCGCCATCATCCCCAGAATAGTCAGAGGGTGCAGTCGTTCCCCTCCATGCTGGCGAGGAGGGAGCAAATAGTCCCCCCAAAAGAACCTTCCACAAACAGCCTTCCTCGTGGAGTGGCAGACCCCAGGACCTTTGTCCCTGGCTCTGAAAGATCACTCTGTCCCTTCCTCTCTCTGACCTGCTTGGAGCAGATGGCTGAGAGTGGGGGAGTGGGGAGGGCAGGGGCCCAGGGACAGGGCCTTTAGGGCCATGGGTGGTCTGCAGTGGGGTGGTTGGAAGCATGATCCCAGGCCTCTTGTGGTCCCCTCACCCTGCGTTCTGTCAGAGGGCCCCTGTCCATCTGTCTGCCCACTGCAGCCCGTGCCTGTCCTTCTTCCAGGCATCCCCTGCCCGATCATCATCGCCTGGGCCATCGGCAAGCTCTACTATGAGAATGAACAGTGAGTAGGACGTGCCATCCACGGCTCTGGGCCGGGACCATCACCCCGGACGGACTGGCTTTCCGTAGTCCTTATATTTAAAAAATATTCCCACGCTCAGAAGTGCTCATGAGGCAGGTGTCAAGTCACTTTCATTTGTTGAATTAGGATTTCTGGTTCCTTTGCACCCCAAATGCATGACCCCCTTGGCCTTTGGGAAGGCCCGGCCCTCGGGGCTGGAGTGCATGAAGGTACCCGAGGCTCCTGGCTTTTTACCCAGACCACATCCAAGGCTGTGTCAGTGAGCCCTTCACAGACCTGGGCCTGGGCTGTGGGCGAGGCTGGAGAGAGCAGATGGGGTTTGGGGGTGAGGGCAGGAACGGGGTACAATCCAGGAACCTTAGGAAGTGCTCGTAATGATAAAAACTGCCCAAGAATAAGAACAGCAGCTTTTATCATTATTCAGAATGGTAGTGAGCTTCCCGTCAAAGGGGGCATTCAAGCAGAGACTGGAGCCCCTGGTGCTCGGTCAGCAGGGGACAGACATTCCCATCACCTGCATGACCTCTGGACACAGTCAGAGTTTCCTGAGGTCCATGGTCCCTCCCCCGGGTCCAGTGGGAGTTGCTGGCCAAGCTAGACTGGGTCCTTGTCCCATGCTGTCCCCCTGCACCCCAACCCCAAAGCTTCTCCACCCACCATGGTCCTCAGCTTGGAGAAAGGCAGGCTTGGGGCAGGAAAAGCCACTTTGTGTGGCTGAGTGCCTGGCACACGGAGCATCAGGTGCCGAGCAATGCAGACATGGGCGGCATGGGGCAGCGGGACGCAGGGCCAGCCCAGGGCAGCCTGGCTCTCCCTTCATGCACGAGCCTCCTGTACACCCAGCCCTGGCCCAGCAGTCCGAGTGGGGTGGGGGAGTGAAGAGGAGGAAGAGGAGGAGGAGACCCATGCTGCCTCGAACTGGCTGGGAGACCAGACTCTCCATGCAGGGCCAGAGGCAGCCCAGGGGTGAGCAGGGTGGTCCATGGGGCTGGGACCGTCCATCCACCCAGGCTTCTGCAGCCCTGGAGATTGGGTCTCAGGATGGGTGGAGGACCCTGCACCAGGTCTGCAGCCATCCCCCAGCTCCGGTCCAGGAGGCCTCTCACAGCCACCCATGGTTGCAGGTGCTGGTTTGGGAAGGAGCCTGGAGACCTCGTGGACTACATCTACCAGGGCCCCATCATCCTCGTGCTGCTGGTAGGTGGGGCTGCGACGGGCTAGACCCGAGGACCCACCCATCAGAGAGTCTGGGGAAGGACAGGCCTGGAGGGGCCACCTCTGCACGCCCGCCCCCTGCTCCCTTGCCCTTCCCTCCCTGGCTCTCTCACGCCTTCCTGACTTCTAGTGCGTTCCGGCATCCCATGTCCCCTTGCCAGGTGCGATGCTGAGACAGCCAGGCGAGTGGGCAGCTGGTGGCAAGGCAAGGGCGTGCAGGTTTCTGTTCTGTTCGGCCCAGACCGACATCGCCCACCTCCCCCGGGGGCCCCCTTCCAGGCCCAGCTCACAGGCCGCAGCCCACCACCCCCAGCCCGGAACAGTGGGACCAGAATGAAGCGTAATGAGCAATTGTTCCCAGCCCAGCTCCCCGCCCTTTGCCAAATGTATTCACATCCAGGGTATAATTGCCACCCGTCTTTAATCCGCATCGTGCTTTAATTAAGGTAGGGTTTGCGCAGAGGCTGCATTCGGCAAAAAGGAGCCCATTATATCTCACACATAAAAAACCATTTAAAAAAGGAGAAGCATTCCAAAAAGCCCCGTCAGAAACTGCCGTTGACGGAAGGCTTATTTCGGGCTCGGCAATTTCGAGTGCCTGTGTGTGCCCGCTTCCTGAAAGGGCTCCCTGCTCCCCTGGGAACCCGGGGAGCGCCAGCCTCCTCTCGTCCACAGCAGGTGCCTAACGGAGGTCCCTGCGGTCTCCCTTGCAGACAATTGCTGTTTACCTCTTTTAGCTCCTCATTTTCCTTTTTGTGAATCCGACCGGGATGCATTTGACCCCTATCTTTGAAGTGTCCTTAATGTATGAGACCCAGAGATGACTAAGACTTTTTACCCCACTGCCTGGAATCCCACCCTGGGGGCTCTCTGTTGTCTTCAGAGGCAGAAGCCAGTCCCTGTCAGTCAGCAGTCGTTGGCGGGAGGGATTGTCCTTGGAGGCCCAGCTGCAGTGAATCATTCACCTCCAGTGGGAACGGAAACCCCACGAGACCCAGCGCCTCCTGGCCAGCTGTTGAGGAGGACATGCTGGAGGACAGGGCTTTGAATGACTTGGGGCCCAGGCAGGGGAGTCTGGCCTGGATGGGGAACCAGCAATAGTGGGAAGCAAGCCCCCATGGCAAGGGTATGGGGTAGGAGCGAGGAAATGAGTGGAAGAAGGTGTGGAGGGCTCAGACCCGACCCCCCAGCCTCCTCTCAATGTCCCCTTCCCGGTGCCTCCCTCACCTTTGAGACCTTGCTTGTCTCTCCCTTTGCGGCCAGCCCACACCCAGCGTTTTGCGCTGACAGGTCCTCCAGGGTCCCCGCTGAGCCCTTCTGGAAGCTTTGTCCTCATTGCTTCCAATCCTCACGTCCCCGGTGCCCGGCAGAAGTAGGGAGCATGCGTCCCCTTTCACAGATGGAGAAACTGAGGGATGAAGCATCCTGCCCAACATCACCGCTAATAGCTAGTTCAGCCACGACTCGGCGACAGGCCACCCACCACCCGCCTGCTGTCCTTGCAGTTTGATACCGTGCCTGGCGCCTGGCCGCACCCCTCTCCCTGTCCCCACTGTCCGCCCCCGGGCTTCCCAGCTGCTGAGGGGCAGCACTTACTTCTGGGTTCTGAGAAGCGAGTCGGCCGGGAAGTGGTTGGGTTTGCAGGAGGCTGTTCTTGCGGCGGTTGTGCCGGGAAGGGCACGCGGCATTAACTGGGCCACTCTCCGGGCCGGGCCCAGGCTCGGTGCCCTGCATGAGGGTTTCGGCCTGTCACAGGCTCTGTGGTCACCCCGGCTGGGCAGGCGAGGAAGCAGACGCTCAGGGAGGCTGATTAAGCCACCTGCCCGAGGCGAGGACTTGGGGCCAGGCGTTCATCTGGGAGGTGATCCCGGGAAGTGCAGCGAGGGGCAGGGGAAGAAGACAAGAAAAGGAGGAAACCAGCAAAGAGCGTGGCGAGCTGTGCGAGCTGTGCTGTGCGTGGAGACAACTGCCCACGAGGGGCTCAGCCCCCTCCCCCCAACCCCTCAGGGTCTGGAAGGCGGGCTCCTTATCCATACACTCCGGGCTGCGCCAGCGGAGATGGCCCCGGGGACAGTACACCCCACATTTCCAGCCCCCCCTGTTCTCAGGCTGGGCTAGCTCCCCTGGCACCAGAATAGCCCCAGGCTGGGGACCGTCCGTTGCAGCTGCGGGTGAACACCAGGGCCGGGGACCCAGGCTGGGGGCCTGCGGCGTGCGGCGTGTCTGGTCCGGTCTGGCGACAGCCTCGGCACTTCTTTCCACCGAGGGTGTCTCCTTGCTCAGTGCGCCTCCCAGGAACAGCCCGGCCGCCCCTGTTCCAAATGCTGGCTCTGGGCCCCCACCTGCCAGTGCGCGTTTCTGGAGTGGCCCGGAGTGGCCCGGGATCGCATTCGCTGCCTTTGATGTATTTACGTGCTCTAGTTGGAGGACCACGGTGTCCAGGGGGCCCTGCGGGCAGGGACGTGGGCTTTCCCTGTGGCCTCGATGGCGCCCTGCAAACACTGGGACTTGGGTCTTGGAGATTTCGCCTGCCTAGAAAGTGCCCCGCAGCGTTCCCCTCGTTCCCCTCCCCCTCGTGCAGGCTGCCCTAAGGACCCCCAGGCTGGGAGGGCCCTGCGGGGCTGTGGCCGCAGGAGGGAGCCTCACTCTCTGGGCTCCCAGCTGGCTCTACCTCCCTCCTGACTCCTTCTGCCTCCCCTCAAGCACACTGTTCACCCCGCGGCCCATCTCCTCCACCCCAGGGCTTTCTCCCGCATCCTTCTCTCTGCCTGGAATACCCTTCCCCACCTCCCTGCAGTTCCCAGGTCACATACCATCTCTCCAGAGCTTTCTGGCCCCTTTGGGAAAGATGCAATGTGCTCCCCGCTCCAAGCCACAAGCCCAGTCCACGTCTCATTGCTGGTGTCCAGCTCAGAGCCCAGCACACGGCAGTGAGTGAGTGAGTGAATGAATGAATGAATGAGTAGAGCCCGAAACAAGGCCGGACGAGATTAGGGTGCAGTAGCTGGAGGCGCTCGTCAACTGCGTATTGACTGGGTGGGTGGACATAGGTATGTGACCCATTAAATAAGTGGGTGAGTGGGTAGATTGATGAATACTCGGACGGGTGGACGGACAGACGGTCAGGTGGGTGGATGGGTGTGTGGACAGGTGGGTGGGTAGGCGAGCAGATGGGCAGGAGTGGGTGGATAAGTGGATGCACTGAGTAGCAGGTCGATGGAGTTCACGCAGGGCGATGTGGATGAAATGAGAACGGACCTTGACCCCAACAGCTTCTGCTTCCAGGGAAGTCGGAAAGAATCGGGAAAGGTCAGATATGTTGTCTCACGCGCCTGAGAAAATCGGGACTGACCTAAGGTGCCCTCGTGGTGGAAGGGAATATCCCAGGAACCTCGGGGCTAGAAATTAGCTGGACCTTAAGAGGAAGCAGGGTACGGCAGGCCACGGGCAGCCCTGGCCGCAGGCTCCCCCGACCCTGGGTGCCCCGGGCCGTGCCCTGCAGGCGCGAGAGCCGTGGGCTGTGGCTGACGAGTCGGCTGCGGGGTCACACAGACCCACAGGGCCATCCGTCCTGCGACGTCTGCCTGTGTCCCCCGCTCGCAGCCTCGGATCTGGAACGCAGGAGGGGTTAAGGAGTGAGGGGTTCTCAGGAAGGGTGTGTGCGTGTGTCTGTGTGTGTGTGCGCACGTGCACACATGTACTCACACTTGTGCTCACACGTGAGCCACCAGACACCTCTGGGCTAGTGTGGAACTCCCCCCGACCCACGGGCACGTTCTCAGGAGGGGTTCCCAGCGCGTCAGGCCTACGCAGACCCACTTTCCTGTCTGCTCACACGTGGAGACCAACGAAGAGGGACACGGGCATGCCCCTGTCCCCCAGATCCACACGCACACATGAACCTGCTCTCCTGGCAGAGACACTCGCACAGGCTCAGCGAACGGACCCACAGGCCCCCAGGAGCGCCTGAGGGCAGCGCAGCCGCACGGACAGGCCGACACGGGTCAGCGGGAGGCCTGGGTGGAGACCACACAGCGCCCAAGCGGCAGGTCCCGGAGAGGCTGGGTGCTGTGGGCTCTGATGCCAAGAGAGACTCAGAATCAAGATAAATGAGGCCCTCCCAGGAGCCTGGGCGTCAGCCCAGCGGCCCATTCGTCTTCATTGCCCCGGGGGTGTCTGCGAAGGTCCTGGAGTTTTGCTGGCACAGGGGACGGATGCTGAGAGATTAATCGCTCCTTCAGAGACCGGGTGATTAATCACCCCCCCTGGCTGGATCTGCTCCACCAGGGCCTCGGGGAGACCCGCACTGAGAAGTGGGGACGCTGCAGCAGAGGGGACGGGGCTTGGGCAGAGCCCCGAGCCCAGTTCCCGCCGTGTCCCTGAGCAGGATGGGGGGGTGGGGGCTGGGGACCGTCTGAGGACTCCTGCCTCCGTGCCCTGTGGACGCCTCCGTGCCCTGTGGACACCTCCGTGCCCTGTGGACGCCTCCGCGGCTGCTTTCTTCCTTCGGGTCCGGGTGGGGAAGCAGGCCCTAGGGCCTTCAGGTGGCTGGGACCTGAGCAAACGGGGGTGCCTGTCTGCCGTGGTGAGAGAGGGACGGAGGCGGGTACGGAGGGGACAGGCGTGTGCATGGGACATAGGCTTTCAGCGGGTTCCAGGGGGAGTTGGCTGCCTCCCGCCTCGTCCCACCTCAGCTTTCCTTTCTCCCTGTCCGCCTCCCTCTCTCCAGATCAATTTCGTATTTCTGTTCAACATCGTCAGGATCCTGATGACGAAGTTACGAGCATCCACCACGTCAGAGACCATTCAGTACAGGTAAGTGATGCGCACCTGGCACCCCCCCCCCACACACACAGGGGGAAGGGAGCCCATCTGGGCCACCCCCCTGCTTCCGAGCAGGGCCCTCTTCCTCCCCTCACCCCAGGGAGCTCGCTCAGGCTCCCAGAAGGGACGCCCCTGAGGGAGGCCCCGGCTGCAGCATTGCCCTGTCTCCCCCAGGAAGGCAGTGAAGGCCACCCTCGTCCTCCTGCCCCTCCTGGGCATCACCTACATGCTCTTCTTCGTCAACCCCGGGGAGGACGACCTGTCCCAGATCGTGTTCATCTATTTCAACTCCTTCCTGCAGTCATTCCAGGTGGGGTGCCTGGCCCGATCAGGGCCGCGGAGAGCTTCCCACCTGGGGTGCTCAGGCGCCTGTGGCCTCACAAAGACAGCCACGCGGGACAGGGGCACACGTGGTTCCCTATTACGTACACACTGAGTATAAGTGCGAGCACACACCCTGTCGCCTCTGCCCCAGAGCCCCGGTGGGCCCACCCCGAACTGGGCCACCCTAGCCGGCATCTGCGCCTAGCCCAGCCCCTGTTCTGAGGATTCACGGCAGCCTGTCACGAGGATGGACCCCGTCACGAGGATGGCGCCTTGAGGGGCGGGGCCCACCCAGCTCTGAGCCTCTGGGGTCCTGGGTCAGAGTGTTCCCCACACCCCCGACATCCTGTCCCTACTCTTCCCCCAGGCAGAGCGGCTCCCCCGCAGACCACTGACGGGTCCCTCCTTCCTTTGCAGGGCTTCTTTGTGTCCGTCTTCTACTGCTTCTTAAATGGAGAGGTATGAGACTGGCCCGGGGCCGCCTGGGCTCTGGGGTCCCCACTCTTCACTCCGCCCCGTCTTGTGGGAGCACCTAGGGGTCCCTGCTGTGCTCAGCTCCACCCTGGAGAAGTGGGGGGGGAAGCCAGAGAAACCACTCAGCCTTGTGGGGGCAGGAACCCCTGCTGAGGGACTCCAGCCAGTTTAGGTCAACTACGCAGGCCAGGAACGATAGGCCCGAACCCCACCGAGGCAGCTGGGGAGCCCAGGTTTCAGGGTCTCACGGAGGAGAGGAGCCAGGATGGACGTGGTGACAGCAGGGAGCTTCCAGGAGCACGTCAGGCGTGGGGCGCGCGTCCAGGCCTTTGCGCACCCAGGGAACAGGGAAGCCACCAGCACATTCCCCGCTCCGCAGAGCAAACCACGCACCTCCAGGCCTGCTCCGGGGCGTCAGGCAGCGGGGAAGCCTCGTCAGCTCACACGCCCGCCCGGAGTCCCAGGGGCCGACTCGGGAGAGATGCCCAGTCGGGGCCCGCGGTGGGGTCTGGGGCAAAGAGCAGACACAGTGCCCGGGGCCCGAGAGCTTCCAGACTCGCGGGGGCTGCCGTGTGGTCCTCAGGCCACTGCCCGCCTATGCGCGGGGCGATGCTGGGGGGCCCTGCGGGCCTGGGTGCCCGTCACTTAGAGCAGCAGTTCAGTCCCCGGGTGGGCAAGGCCCGTGGTGGAGCCCAGGACCCCAGGCCGGAGGGCAGGGACAGAGGGAGCCTCTAAAGCACACGAACGGTAGAGGCTCCTGCAGCGATTGCTCTCTTCAGTCTTGTGCTAGCCCAGCGGGCCGGGGACACCATCCGTTTTGCAGAAAAATTCTTCAGTTGCCATAGGAATGGGAATGAAATGGCCCCGCGACTCTCGGGCTCGGGCGTGGACGCACCTGCCAGTTTTCTATCTGGGCGGCGCGTGCTCAGGGGAGGCTGGTCTGTCGGGAGGCGGCGAGGTCAGGGATGCGGGCCCCGTGAGAGGGTCTCTCAGGAGGGAGCAGGATGGCAGCCGAGCGTGGGGTGTGAGTGGAGCACGCGGTCGCAGGCCCTGGGAGAGCAGACGGGGTGGCCGTCGGGTCCCATCATCAAGGTGGCAGAGCCAGTCGGGAAGGGCAGGCGGCGCGTTGGAAGGAAGGGTGAGGGGCCAACAGCGTCAGGGGAAGGACTCCCCTTGTGGGGGGTAAGGCGGCCGTCAGGAGGACCACCCCAGCCTCCCTTAGGGCCCCTGCCAGGGACGAGGAGCAGGGGAGAGCACTGCCTGGGACCCCAAGATCAGCCCCGAAGGGCTCAGCTGGGTCTCTGCCTCCCCTACCCCTGCCCCAGGTGCGCTCGGCCTTGAAGAAGAGGTGGCACCGGTGGCAGGACGGTCACTCCCTCCGAGTCCCTGTGGCCCGAGCCATGTCCATCCCCACGTCGCCCACACGGATCAGCTTCCACAGCATCAAGCAGACGGCCGCTGTGTGACCCCCCGGTCACCTCGCCTCGCCCGTCACTCCACCTTTGGGACAGCGTCCCCGTCCTCCGCCACCGCCCAGCTCTCCTTGCCGTGCAGGCCCCGGTGGGGACAGAAGAGAGGGCAGGAGACCAGCCGTCCGGCCCGGCAGGAGAGAGGCTGTCCAGCAGTGTGCAGGGCAGCTGGGCCCACGTCCCGGAGCGAGAGGGGGCCGCACGGAGAAGTCACGGGAACCCCGAGGAGGACCACACGTCCTCAGGCAGCCTGTCGCGTGAGATCGTCACTGCGGCCCCATTCACAGATGGGGACACCGGAGCCCGGGGCCAGGAAGGACCTGCCCAAGCCCCACCAGTTCGTGGTGGACCCAGGCCCCCCTGCCGCACTCCCGATGCCGGCCTCGTGCGGGGGGATGCTGGGCCTGCCCCTGCCTGCATCCCCACGCCCAGCGGCGCCCGCTCCTTGCTGGGAGACCCCCAGCCTCGTGAGTAGGTGCGGGGGGTTTGGGGAGGGGAACGGGGTGGAAGACATGGTCTAGGCAGCCACACCCTCCCAGGCAAACCAGACACGCAGTCCAGGATGGAACGGGAGCAGCAGCACCAGGGACGAGCTGGGAGCAACAGCACCTCTCAGAGCCCGTCGTAGGCGCCTGGAGCCAACCCCCCAGCCTCCGCCCGAGCCTGGGCTTCGGCCTGCCCTCCAGACACGACATCTCTGCCCTCTGACCTGACCCGTGCCTCTGCGGAGGCCCTTCGGGTCAGGTCGGCCAGGCATCTGGAGAAGCGCCGTGGGCCAAGACGGGGGCCCCCTCTCCGCCGCACTCCGCGGAGGAGGGGGGTGCGGGGCCAGAGGAGCCGTCAGGCCGGACCCACACGGGCTCTTGCTCTAGGCGTGTGCATCCCCTGCACCCCCGCCCCCCGCACCCCTACCAAGTGTTTAAAACTGCGTGTCCCGTCTTGCACACTTTTAAGTTGCCATCGAACATTTTTACATGAGTTTTCA
This sequence comes from Cynopterus sphinx, assembly GCA_030015415.1. NCBI lineage: Eukaryota > Metazoa > Chordata > Mammalia > Chiroptera > Pteropodidae > Cynopterus > Cynopterus sphinx. Next base: position 7,795,383 of record CM057391.1, read on the forward strand.
AACTTGTGAGTGAGGGATGCGAGTCCTGGCATCTGGTAAATATTTATGTTTTAAAATAAAACTGCCATAACACTGTCAAAAACGTCGCACAGACTCCAAATGCAGCGGTGATGTAACACCTAACCGCATCTGCTTTTTTTTAAAAAAAATGCAAGCCACTCCATTTGAGCAGATGAAAATTTCACCCTGTTCCTTTCTGCCTCGAAGATGTGTCTCCATCCCGTTCCCCCTCCAGGATGGTCTCCGAATAATGGCAGAGTATGTTTCGGTCGAAATCGCTCACTCCATCGCTGTCTCTGACACAAAATATATTTAGAAAAATGAAACATTTAATGTCCTGTGACCAAGGACTCTGGATAATTATTACAACTGTTTTCAGTGTCGTTCACAACTGATGAAAACAACATAGATGCTAAAGGTTTTCATAACTAATCGTTAAGCCTAAAAAGCAAGTTTCATGGAAAACACAACTTAAGGAAACGGAGAGGAACGTAATTGTTCGTGAACCTATGAATGAATATTGATTGCTAGAACGAACCGGGCCTCAGCCTCGTTTTCTAGTCCCCGTTTTTGTTTGTTTGTTTGTTTGTTTGTTTGTTTGTTTTCTGGCTCTAAATGCCGAAAAGCCTTTCCACACGAGCAAGGAGATGTCGCTCGATTCTCTGAACTCCTGAGAAGTGCGCCAACATTCACACAGTCAGTCCTCTATCGCCGCAAGTGGCCCGTCACTGGTCCCGTGAAGAGTCCCCTGTAAATCCGGCTGAAAACACGAATCGAGGGTGATCAGACTTGCCGAGGGCTTTGCTGCCCGGGCCCGTGCTCGTTGCTTCTCGCCGTGGGCACCTGGGTGCCAGGTGGGGCCTGGTCCAGATGGAGAGGGGCACCGGGTGCGCTGTCCATCAGGAGGTGGGGTTGGGGATGGGTGGCGCCCTGACTTTGTGTTTCCCGAATCCAGAGCTTTCTGCGGAGACTCACAGCAACTCGTGCGGGTCTGGGAACGTTGTCCTGTGCCCGCAAGAGCTGGCGGGGTGGCCGCCTCTGCTGGCCTCATCGGAGGCTCTGGGAGAGCAAAAGGCCTGGCGCCCAGAGCCCCCTGGGGAGCTCTGCCAGGCAGAAGGGACAGAGCCTCAGCACCAAGGCCGGGCCACCTGTCATCACGACCCCCCACCCAGGTCCTGGGGGGGCCTGCCCTGGAGAGCGTCAACGTCCCTGACCTTTGTCAGGGCGCGGTTTGCCCTGCTCCCGCCCCAGTTTGCGGGAGGCCCTTCCTTGGTTCCAAGCTGACCCCGCCTCCCCTCCTTACTGGAGCCCGTGGTCATGGCCGACGCCGAGCGCCGGCCTGGAAATGCCACCAGAGCCATCAGGCCCTCTCTCTGGGTCCCCCCCTTGTTAGCCTCATTAGGCACCCGTTCCTTGCAGCCAAGACGGTCCTTGTTAGCGGCTGCCCTCGGCGGAAGGGGCCCTTCCTGCCAAGTGGCCTCATTAGCAGACTCTCCTCTTTAGCCGACAGAGTTCCTGCACCAGGACCCCTCAGGCCCTGAGGCCCTCCCGGCTAGCACGTTCGCCCCCACCCCATGATTTATAAAGCCGGGGAGACTCGAGCTGACTCTAGACCCCGGTTCCTCCCACTGAGACACCACAGAGCTCTGCCCCCAGCATGGATCTGAGCCCAGGGGCCATCATTAAAGCAGGGCCATAAAGTGTCCTCTGGAGTGTGATCCAGTGAAAGACAAATAAGTACACCAGCGGGAGTGGCAGGGGGTGGGCATCTGCGGGGTGGGAGGGTCAAGCCCCCTAGTTTCCTGTGGAGGAGGCAGGAATAAGAGGACTTAGGGTGGAATTAAGATGCTCGGAGAAACTGGCCTCCCACACGTGGACTCATGTGCAGATGGAAGCCCACTCAGACGCTCACGGACGTGGCGGCACTGCTAGGGTCGCGTGGAGGTGGGACCATCCGGTTTCCATGCCCATGTGCTGGGCACAGGTGTCCGCCAGGTACCCACCCCCACTGACTGAGCCCCACCGTGTGCCACGTACGGAAACAACTCGGTGAATGAGACAGGGTTCCTGTTCCAAGACCTGCAAAACCCGGTTGAGAATAAAAAGCAGGGTGCAGGGAAAGGCAGGAGACAGGGCCCCGCTTCTCGCTGGGCAGGTCTCTCAGCGTCCCCGTCTGTCTGTCCTGGCAGGGGAGGGGTCAGGCCTGGGGACGGAAGGGTCTGCCTCTGCGCTGGCTTCTCCCACCTCCCTGAGCTCACGCCCATGGCAGCCCGAACCAGACAGGGGGTGCGGGATGCACGATCGCCAGCCTCCTGTCCCTGTTTCTCTCCTACGTCCCACCGCCCGGGGCCGGGACCTCCCAGACTGCGCAGGGACAGGCAGGACCGGGAAGGGAGCCCAGTGCTTGCCGCGCTTGCTTCCTGGCACCTTCCCAGCCCTGGGCCAGGTGGGGCTGTCGCAGGAGACGGGTGGAAGACAAGCCATCCCTCCATGTCTGAGACGTCCTGCACGTCTGCGGGCTGCGAGGGCGTCCTCCCCTAGAGGGACACATCAGCCAGGCTCGGGGAGAGCCTTGTGCGATGGAGCCGTCCCTCCAGCCAGGGACACCCCTGGCGTCCCGTCAGGACCAATGGGGTGGGGCGGCCCGGTGAGAGCAGACTGGGGGGCGGGGAGCTTTACTTCCCGACTGGGTGGCTTCTCGGAGTCTCCACTGTTAACAAGTCCCCCCAGGGGACTGATTGTGCTGCTGTCTGGTGTGGGGACCACCGAACAGGGAAGCAGCTCCCTCTCCTTCATCTCTCTCTCTTAGAAAGTGAAAAATGAGCGAGTTACCTGCCTTTCTGGAAACCTCTAAGGGAAGGCGGCAGCTTCTTCATCAATGTGCTCGCCGTGGTTTCCAGCTGGGCTCTGCCCCGCGGTGCCCGGGCCTCTTAGATGTGAACAGAGGGGGCCGAGGTCGCTGCCTGTGTTGACTGTGTTTCCACGTTTTTTTGTTGTTGTTTAAGCCTTTTATTTTACCCTCCAGGTCCTCTTGTTAGAGAGTTCTTTGCTTAGGGCTTAAGGCCCTCCCACAGAGCTGTAGCACGCCCCGGAGCCATCCCCTCGGCCTCCATGGGCAAAGCCGGTCTGTCCTACAGGGCCCGTGTCCGAGGGCCTGTGTCCGAGGGCCTGCTCCAGGAAGCCTCTCTGCCCGCACGTCCCGCTGGGAGCACTGACGACGGTCCCCCCAAGGCACCATGGGCCGGGCTGGGAATTGCTGGGGACTTGGGCTGCTCCCACGGCAAGGCCTCTGCACCCAGTAGAAGCTCTAGGAACAGGCATCGGATAAACCGGCCTTTCCTATTTGTTCCGCGCCGAGCTGGCTGCCTCCCAGGCTAGCGTCCAGGGCTAGCGAAGCAGACCAAGGCACAGGATCCCCCGGACCTCAGCTTTGCACAGAGGGAATATCCGCCCTGGGCTAGACCCCCCGCCCCCACTGAAGGCCTCCCCTCTGACCCGCTGCACCCACGTGGGCAGAGAACCGGAGCGGAGCCTCTGCACCCCTCGGAGACGCCGCTGCGGCCGTGCAGATACATCTCGCCCCAGGGGCCTCGTGCCTCATGGTTCCTGACTTCCTACTAGACAGAGGATGAGCCCGACCTTCGCCGGGTCCTCGGGTACGGCGGGTGACCAGCCCTGGCCTGCCCAGCCCATCCGGGTTTGTGCCTGTCGTCCTCGCGTGACCACCAGCACCCCTCATGCTCACAGGTGTCCCGGTGTCTTGGTTTGGATGATCAAATGCACAATCACCATACTCAACCCCCACATTTGTCTGAGGACACAGTAGGGACCACAGATGCTGCCTGAATAGGTGAATGATGACAGCCGGAGCTGCAGAAAGTTCCACACGTTAGCGTGTTGCACAGAGAACCAGAGGAGGAGGCCCCTCCGAGGCCAAGTCCTGACCACGGCCTTGGTAACTGCTGAGCAAACGAGCGGGCAGGGGAGCAGGGACCAGGGAGGAGCAGATTCTAGCTGAGGGAAGAATCGTCCCTCGGCCGCTGCTGTGAATACAACCAAGTGATGAATGGGCTTCTCATCAGCGCTGCAGGACCAGGAGGAGGGTCCCCTCTGGCTCCGAGGCCTGACCCGGACAAACGATCCGGCATCACGGATCCTCATGGAGGCCCCTCTGCCCAGGAAGGCGGAGAAATTCAGAAAAGCCATTTCTCCTGCTTTCTGCAGTCTGGGTGTCCGTGGCCTCTGTCCCGCCTCACTCTTCCAGCTCGGCCTGAGCACCTCGTCCTTTTGGGGCTCTCCCACGTGCGAGCGGGGTGCGGAGCCTGTGCCTCCAGTTGCAAAGCTAATGACTCCCCCAGCCCCGCGTCTGCAAAGCGGCTCATCTCTGGGCCCGTCCCGCCCCCCCTCCCACACACACCAATTTCAGTGTTAATGCCTTCACAGCCAGTGGAGTCTTTTCCCTTAGAAAAATGTGAATGTATAAAAGATAAAACTCCGGTGCATGAAATGGTGCGTGCACTCGCTGCAGAAATCCTCCAAGGGAACACAAATGCCAGTTGAAGAGCCCCTCACCTCAGGATGGAATGAAAACGCTCTAATCGAGCTGGCAGGATCGCCCTCGAGCCTGCCTGCCTGCGTGGGAGAAGCACCAGGGCGTTTTGAGCCTCTTCGGTTCCCGAGCCCACTCCAGACCCCCCCCCCCGTCACACAACCTCGGGGGGAGTGAACCAGCTCTTTCACCACTCGGGGGCGGTCCTCACCCTGGAAGTCCCTGGGAGCCACCAGCACACCAGGCTCTAAGCCTGCGCCTCCCTGTCCCTCCCACGGTGCCCACCGTCCCCCGAAGCACGCACCCCACCACCCTGCGGTGGCCATGCCGCCTCCTGTACTTCAGGTGGGGCCCGTGAATGGCTCGAAGGCAGGGCCTTGCTCGGCCCAGGCCTGCACGGCTAGTACCCAGCAGACTTCAGATTTCATCTGAACCAAGGATGCCGAAAGCGAGAACCTGAAGAGCACCGAATGCACACGGTCTCAGTCCCTCGGACGCTTCCCTCCTGGAGCCTGGGTGGGAAGTCGCTCTGTGAGGGAGGCTGCGAGGGGGACCCGCTGCTGAAGCTCAGGGGATGAAACGAGACTGTAGTCCCCAAGTGGAGCCGGTGGGAGGTCCAGACACTCCGGCTATGGAGTCGGAGGAGAAGGGACAGAAGTGAACAGGGCCCGCCTCCGGACGGCAGACTGGGTTAAAAGTCTCTCCATGTACTTTCTCACTTAATCCTCTAAGAAATCCTGCAAGACTGGGCAACCCAGTTTAACAAGAAAAAAGAAATGGGAACTAATAAACCGCCAGTTCCTTTCAAGGACCCGGAATCCGTGTCCCTACGAGGCCCTGAGGTCTCAGACTCTCTGCCCGACACCTCTCCTCGGAATCTAAAGTTTGACAGAAACTTTAAAACTGACCACTTCCACTTTAGTAAAAATCTTATAAAATATTTTACCTTAAAACACCTTTTCCATAGTGTCCACTGAAAGGCAGTTTTAACAGTGCAACACACGAGCGAAAGTTTCTCAACCCGGGGTTCTCTGGTGAATTCCAGGGGGTCCTGGGGTTTCGTGTCCTTCACCAAGGCCACTGCAATCCCCAGCGTGGAGGGGGGGGGCACAGGGCTTTGGTGGAGTGGGGACACGTTTGGAGCCAAGAGCTGGGGTACATATATAGCTCGGGGGCGGGGGAAGAGTCATTTTGAAAGAAGCCAATTTTTACATCAAAATACGCAACGTGGGAGCTGCCCCGGAGGAGAAGCTCCATTCGTGTAAGCCATTCGGATATTAGTTGAGCATCTACTGAGAACCAGACATCTCTCTGGGCATGACAGAGGACTCGGCCATGAATGAAACGGACCCAAATCCTCGTGTTCGTGAGGCTCGCATGCTGACGGGGAGACCAAACACTAAAAAAAGGTAAAGAAGTACGACATGCTGTGAAGTGTTAAGCACCAGGGAAAACGAGGCGTGGCATCGGAGTGCGTGTCTGCGTGAGGGGGGGGAAGGCCGCCCCTGAAACTTCTAAGTGGCCGGGGGAGGGCTCCCTGAGGTGACACTGAATAAAGCCCGGAAGGGAGGGAGGGAGCTGCTGTGCCCACGAGTGGTGGGAAGCACTGGGACAGGTGGAATGGCGAGCAGCAGGGACGTCCGTCCTCACACGGTGAAACGCCCAGGCCTCGGACTCCACCTCGCCCAGGCCTCGGACTCCATCTCGCCCAGGCCTCGGACTCCACCTCGTGCAAGCCTGCGTCTTCCCCACGGCGCTCGGGCTCATGGCTCCAGCTTTGGACACATTAACCATGACAGGGATTCTGCCCGGGGCTTTTACAGTAATGGCATCCCCTTCCCCCCATTTTCCCTCCACTTGACTTCACGGAAGCCCGATCTCCGGACTTTCCTGAGATGGATCTGAGGAATTACTGGGCCCCCACCTTCTTGTATGGCACCTTCCTGATCGGTAAACTTTCCCTTACTCCAAACTTTAACGTTGTGAGTTTTGGCCTTTCAAACCAAGCACTGGGCACGCAGACTGGGAACAGGGGACAGTCCTGCTCCTGGGTGTGCTGGGACCACGGGAAAGAGGCCTGCGTACCTGTGACCGGCAGGAAGGAGGGTTGGGGAGTCACACGGTGTCATTCTGGGGCGAGAAGAAAAGCCCTGAGAGTTTAGGGCGAATGGGAAGAGGCCAGGGGACCAGGTGGGAGATGGTGGTGGCCTGGACCACGGTGGTCGCCCGATTATGAACGTTGGGTGAAGGTGGAGTCGACGGCCTGGATGGGGCATGTGAGAGAGAGAGAGGTCAAGATGAGCATCGAGGCGCTGTCCCGAGCCAGGAGGATGGCTGAACGGATGGAGCGTGCCAGCTCGCGAGCTTGCTTCAGAATTCTTCCCAGAGAAACGCAAGGTCTGGTCTCGTTTTAAAAAGTCTGTGAAGAAAGACGTCTTAAACCTGGTCAGCGTTTTCTTTCTTTCCCACATCTCATGCTGCTCAGTCTCACTATCAGTTAACTCACCCTCCGACGCAGAGCAGTCGGTTTTGATGAGCCAAAAAGGTTTGAATCAGAGTAAGCTGTTCTGGTTGGTATAACGGCTTCTGCACTAATCGCTGGTGACTGAGTGTAAAGACCAGACAAAGGCAGACAATGGCTGGGAACATCCTGCGTGGGCTCACGTCCGCACCACGTCCTGGGTGGCGAAAGAGGAGGGCAGAGGGCTTCGCCTCCCAAAGAGAAGAGGCTCTCGTCCCGGCCGCAGGCTTGTGAACCCTCCATCCCATCTTGCGGCCTGGAACCCCGGCCTGGAGGGTTACGGCAGGGCTATTACAGCTAGCTTCTAGAAGACTCCAGCCCCACCACCCAGCCAGATCACCCAGGGAAACTGGGATCCCAGTGCTCACTTCCCCACCCCCACACCTCAGAGTCTCCGCGGGAGGGCAGTGGGTCCAGCATTGCACATGGCAAGGAAGTTCACAAAAGTAGGAAAACACTAAAAGAGCCAAAGACCCCTCTGAGGGATCCCTACGGCTCCCGGTGACATCATCCCGCCTCTGCGCACACATAATACATAGAATGGGGCTCCCCGAGTGCTCACTTGTGAATTCAAACAGACCCCTTTTCTCTTAGAAATTGCATGGGACCCTGACAGAGGCCTCTCCATCCAGGGTCCAGCCAGGGTCGTGGTTCTACAACGCTCTCCCTATCCAGCTTCAAGTGGCCTTGGACTAAAAGAAAAAAAATCAAGCCAGAAATGACTCGCTAGTCGGCCTCGTTCACTTAACACCCGAACCAGGCAGCTGCCTAAAGCTGTGCTGACGGAGGGCTTTCTTCTTCTTTCTTTATAAAAGAGGACACAGAGTTTCTTTAATGATAAAAGAGAGTCTGCTTTAGGTCACACAGACCGTCCGAGGTGCCGCCGCCTGCAGAGTCAGAGCCCGGTTCACCTGTGCGCGCGTCTGCCCCCAACGCCACCCTGCGCCTGTGACAAGACCACACCAGCCGGAAATGACATCAGGCAGGAGAGCGGCGACAATGGTTGCGGGTTCTGCACCCAGCTACTAACAAGGACAGAGAAGTGAGGCCAAGGACGGCGCCGGCCTCGCCACCAGCTCCGATGGCAACTCCAGGAGTGAGGAGCAAAGGCCTGTTACGCAGCTGTCGCGTGGACACTGAAACGATGCTATTCAAGCAGCTTTCAGAAAAGGAAATAAACCCTCGAGTAGAGGAGCAGAGGACCGAGCGACTCAAGCGAGGGCCCTGCCTCACAGTGGCTTTCCAACGGCTCTTAGCGCTCACGGCTGTGCTGTCCATCCTGTAGCTCCGCAGAGGTCCATGTCCTCATCACGCCCTGGACCGCTGACTCGGCTCCCCGACACGCCTAACCTGGCCACGAGAGTCTTAAATGGCCTCACAAATGATGCCGAGTCGTTCTGGGAAATCTAGGTCCCAAGGCAGGTAGGACCTTCTGATGCCACGTGATTAAGTGAAATCAGTGGTCAAGGACGGCAACCAGGGAGCGTGGAGACAGACGTGGCCCGTTCTGCAGTCCATCGGGGGCCCAGGAATAGTCCCCTCGCCGCCCCGAGTGTCAGCAACACCCCCTCGGGGCAGGGCTACGGACACGGCTTCCCTTCACGTAGGTTGTGCTGATGGAACCGGACTTCCCGGCCTGGCTGAGGACCTGCTTTTACCAACTGTGAAGTGCAGGACAAGGAGGGACAGGCCTGGGCTGTGGGGACAGGCTACGTGCCAGCAAGCATTTCTTGACAGCGACAAACTGTTTAAAGTTTGTAACAAGGGTCTGGGTGTGGCTGCGGCGCCCTTAGGACAGTGACAAGGACAGGGAGTGAGGTAGCAGGCTTCCCTAGGAGCAACTAGGAGCCTGTCCGGTCAGCCGCAAAGCCAACCCTGAGACCCTAAGAGAGCGGTCAAGCCGGCTTTGGCTCAAGGTCAGCCATTCGGACTGCCAGAGCTCAGGCTTTCGCTAGGCTGAGGCGAGCGTCCCCTGCCGCTTCCCTCACTCCTGGAGGCCGAATGGCCGGGAGCACCTCTCTTTGTAAAAGCTTTTCTTAGGCCCCTCCAGGCGCTCAACCTCAAGGCATCGCTAGTCACAAAAGGCAGACGCTAGCAAAGCGCCGATGGCAGCCTGGCACTGGATGTAATCCTGGCCCTTGAACTTGCTTCCCAACTGGGTCTGACCTCTGCTGGCAAAGTGAACCTCAGAAGGCTCCGCTCCCTTCCCCTGTGTGTGAAAGGGCAAGAGTGATGGTTAAATTATCATGAGGGTTGAGAGAGATTAGTGCATAGGAACTCCCTGAGCGCACAGCCGGGCGCACAGCCGGCACCCCAAAGGTGAGCCTTTCTCCCTGCAAACGCCGTGCACGACTTCACTCAAGTCTCTGGGGAAACTGCGGGCCGGGCTCACGGGGCGGGAGAGAAAGTCAGTCCCCAACGCTACACAAAGGAAGCTTGGGGTCGGTGAGAGCACAGTGAGGGTCACCTCAGCGGAGTCACAAACAGCGCCCACTAAACGCATCTTTTCTGGACTTTCCAGTATTGACAACTGTCGCCAGAAGACACCCCTCACTTGGCAGACCCCTCCCCACGCAGGGGGTTCAGGCTCTTCAGGCTTGAGCCGAGGCATTCCTTACGGCAGTGGCTCTGCCAAGGTGTTTTCAAAATGACACTGAAGCCCGGGCCCCACCCAGCAGAAACTCCTTCAGCTGGCTGCAGGCGGGCACGGATATGGGTCGTTTTTAAAGCTCAAGTGATTCTGACATGCGGCCAGGGTTGAGGACCAGTGCCCCGACATCTTTCGCTGCTGCAACAGGTTTGACAGGCGGGGGAGACGTACCTACCGTCCGGCTGGGACGGCACCGCGTCACCCACACGGGGGGAGCTCCCGGGCCAGGAGCCAGGGCCTCGGGCTGTTTCTCAGGCAATTCCCGCCGACGCTCCCACATTATGTCTTGGTATCAGGATGAGACATGGACTCCATCCGCGTGGTCTTAACACGATTACTGCTCAGAGGCCCAATCACCAAGAATTATCGAAGAGGCAACAGGAGGTGAATTTCGAGGCGCAGCAAAATTATCCATCCACTCGCTGATTGCATCTCCCGCTAAACTGCTTTGTGGTTTGGCCAAGTGCCAAAAGGAAGAATAAAAAACGACTCCCCAACCCCGAAAAACCCCCCGCCGTGAGCATAGTCAGACCACCAGCAAAGATGCCGGTGCAAAGCTCCCTGAGAGCAGCCAGGCCCTGAGAACCTCTCCATCCCAGCCCCACCCAGTCAGACGAACCGTCTTCCCTGGGAAGAGGAGGTTAACCTAAGTCCAGCTAGATCCAGAGATCCTCTGGATGATTTCCAGGGCATCTGGTTCTCTCATGACTGCATTCCACGGGCTGGGACAGTCACCACCGGTACCCGAAGTTTACACTGCTTCAGGGAACAGTAAATAACGGTCGAGAAGGCACGCACTTCGAGTGACTTACTGGACAAAATGCTCTCGCAAGCTGTGGCCACAGAGAACTCTGGACAGCTGATGCCTCTGGCACCATCTCGTGCAACGAGTAAGATAGTTTCTGCATTTATACGACTTGGCAACGAATGCCTTTTTCTGGAACATCCCTCTCTAGTCAGTATTTTCCCATTATGAGCTGTTGAGCAACACGGAGGTTCTCAGCGCCCGCAGGAGGCAGGCACGGACCACCTCCCTAGACAAGACTCCTCGCAGCACCTGGCTGAGTGCCCTGAGTTCCAGCCCCAGGTAAATCTTAAAAGGACTCCTGTGTCCTCATGTCCGTTCCACGGAAACCAGCTCGAATCTGACCCTTCCCCATCATTAGTTTTGGGGAGAGTGATGAAGAGCAGCAACTTCTCTGGGGAACAGTGCCATTCATCTAGCTGACTAAGCTTAGCTCAGTTTGATGCCTACAAATACCTTAAGAGCAAAAAAGGACTCCCAGGGCATCAAGCCAGAAAGACCCGGCTTTAAATACACACTAGGCTTGGACAGAGAGGGCCGTGTGTGTGTGTGTGTGCGCGTGTGTGTGTGCGTGTGCGTGCACACAACTTGCATGTGGGGACCCTCTTCGTGTAGAAAACAGCTCCTCACCCGCTTGTGCTCAGAACCAAGCATACGTGGCACAAACAACCAGAGGGCTCTGCGTCCGGCCGCCTCTCCCTACCCCGAGCAGGTGATGAGTCGCTTTCCAGACAGTGGCTGTTCCCACAGGGGAAACAGGGCACTGCGCCTTGGGGGAGAGCCAGGGGAAGGGCGGGCTCGTGGATCTCATTTCCAGCATCTAACCCATGATAAATGTATTTGCCGATGAAAAGGGAAGAGAGCTTCTGTTCCAATCCCTTTACGATCCAAAGTGCGCAAACCCCAGTGTATTTAAAGTATCCTTTCCCATTAGTGAACTTGCAACGATGGCTGGATGGCTGGCTGACGTGGAGGTGACTAACTAGGGAGGTACTCGCTGTACAAGGAAGCATGTCAATGGGAAGTAGACAATGTCCCCCGACTCCTAGCGAGAAAAGCTAGAACAGACACCAAGTTAGGGAGTGTAAGGAATTTGAGGTGAAAGGAAGTCCTCGAAAATTAAAACACCGTTCATTTGAAATTTAGTTCCTTCTACCTTACTAATGATGCTTTAAAAAGAACCAGGCAGAAGATAGCGAAGTTTCAGTATACGACCTTCTTCCCCAAGAGATCTGCTCAGAAATTCCAGACGCATCCAAAGTCCACACACTGAATACCTCGCTGTGCAGGGCTGCGGTGGGCACCCTGGGAGATGACACAAAGGAGAGCGGCCCTGGGGAGTCGCCCCCTCCACTGCCCTTCACACCTAAGACCAAGAAAACATCCTGGAGGTCGACCCTCCCCCCACACGCTGTCCGTGAGGAAGCTGAGCCACTAGGCAAGGGCTTAACTCTGCGAAGAGCAGTTCAAATGCACACAACCTCGAGTTTTCTCCTACCAGACGAACACACGTGCTCTGAGCGCTCCATACAAAAAGACAATAGAAGTAAAATCCTTCAAAAGCTGACCCCAAAACCACTGGGCTACAGTCAAGACACTGATGGTTGAGAACTGCTACGTCAGACAAGACCGACGGGTTCCTCCAGCATCAGTTCAGTGACTTCCAGGGCTACTTGGGAAGCCACATACAAACACACCTTCTGCCCACGCAGCCCCTCCTGGAGGCTTCGGAGAGCAGACTCCTGGGAGCAGCCCGGCAGCCCCCACACCAGAGGGCCGGCCCGTCCACACCGCAGATTCCCCACAGGCTGGTCTGCCTGCTCAGAGACTGCTCCAGCACGCTGCATCACACTCTCAGAAGAAAAGAGAAGGAACAGAAAAAACAATCTAGAGAGAGGGAAAGTAGACGAGTGCTTGCTTGGGGCTGAGGCTGGAATGGGGAGTGAGCCACATGCACAGGAAACTTCTTTTTGGAATGACGGAAATGTTCTAAGATTGGATTATGGTGCTGGTTGCTCAACTCTGTAAATAGTTAAACATCACTGGATTATACACTTAAAACAGTATATAAATTATACCCCCAAACGCTATTTAAAACGGATTAACTGTGTTTGACAACAAGCTATGAGCATGTCTATCCAAAGGTAGGAGAAAACAGCTTTGCTAAAAACGCAGAAACAGCAAATGGATGACAAGTTTGTTCAGAATTCCTCCAACTTTAATTGTGGGGTGAGATCAGGCAGCCACTGAGGATAAAATGCAGTCCCTGGGAGCAATTGCAATGCTGTTTTTTGTAAAGTGGACACAAGTTTTTGTCGGTTGGTTTGTTTTAGCACAAGTAGTCAAACGCTGCCGAAACGGTCTTCATTCCTCGACTGTTTCTTTTTTACCAGTCTCTTGCCCTTCAAAGAGAGGATACCTGGCCTCCACGTCGGCCCACGTGACGCTGCCATTGGCCAGGTCGCGGACTATGCTGGGCAGTTCAGAGATCTGGGGTGAAAGGAAAGAGAAGTCCAAGAATCAACCAACGAGATTAGACTGTCAGAAGAGGGTTCACTCAGGAAGCCTTACAGAGGAGCCAAACTACTGTCTACAGAATGATGGGATCCCTCTATGAACTGGTCCCCACACAATGTTTCCGGTCGGTCCCTCCCACCGAAGCCTCCTTAATTACACTCGCCTCCCTCCCAGACCTGGTTTCCTGCCCCTCTTCCAGCCAGAACGCCTGCCACGCCCCGCTGGATAACTCAACTCTCCCACAAAGCTTTTCCTAATTATTCCAATTCTCCACGTCACGGGCATTTAAGTGTTAAGTTTAACTCCTAGAACAGGGCTCAGTCAAGCACCATGAGTGAAGGGAGCTGGGGGACTGACAAGCCAGAGCCCCTCCTAAGGGGACAGCTTGTTCCTCAGCCGTAACTGTCTGCCACACAGCGGTTCTGCAAAAGGAGAGTGTGCAGGAATCTGCGGGGGATCTCGAGATGACAGGGCTGCCGGCTCGCTCCCCTTCCCCAGTCCTGAGCCCGCCCTGGCTCCTGGTTCTGCAGGTCTGGGGTGCAGCTGCTATCTTTCTAACATGCTCCCAGGTGATGTGGATGCTGCCGGTCCAGGGACCACACCTGGAGAAGCACTGCCAGGTGGGACCGCAGGGCCAGAGGAGTCAGGGCTGGTTTTGGAAGTAGACGAGCCAGAAATCTGCGACTTCTGATTAGACTATAAATGACTCCTTAGGAAAAAGCAGTGTTTTACTTCTGTTCTCCCTATTACTAAGTCTCCATATCAAGCTGAGCACTTAATAGGCACTCTAAATAATCACCTGCTCGAAATTAATAAGTTAGTCGGCTGTTGATTAGAGTGGCAACTTCTTCCTTTCCCTCTGTATTTTTCCCATCTCCATTATTACCTTCCCATTTAGTCAAATTACTGAAACATTAGTCACTTCTTTGAATAGATTAGCACGGAAAAGTTTACACATACACCTGTATGTATCCACACAGAAACATAACGATGAAAATGCTGAAGCCCGCAATGCCTGCCAAGAGAGCTACAGCAACAACCGCTGGGGATCCTATTTCTCTTGCCCAAATAAACAAAAAACTATAAAGGCAAACTGCTGGGGAATGGGCCCAGAGTGATCTGAATGGCTATAAAACGTTAGAGAAGTGTTAATGGATATTTTCATAATGAAACCAAGGGAATTTGGGAATCTGTGCACTGTCAGATACAAGCCCACGATTAAAATTAAAAAGGAAAAAAGAGAAGGGGAGCATGAATACATCAAAATCCCGCTCCACTCAGAAGGGACCAACACCCAGTTCTGAGACAAAAGGCCAAGGAGAAGGCCAGCCACCTCTGCCCGGATCTGCCGCATGGAGTCTCGGTCCCGCAGGGTCGCCGTGTGCGGGGTCTTGTTCACGGTGTCGAAGTCAATGGTGATGCCGAAGGCCACGCCGATCTCGTCGGTCCTGGCGTAGCGCCTCCCGATAGAGCCGGAGGAATCGTCGACTTTGTGAGAGACACCGTTCTTGGTCAGGGCTTCCGCTGTCCAAATAAATTAGCAAATTCAAGATAAAAGGATAAAAAGTCCCAATGTCACCCAAATGTTTTCCTACGAGTTGAGGAAACTTATAAATAGGACTGAGACAAAGAGTAATAAGTTACTGTTGCAAGAGAGAGAAAAAACCCCAAAGTTCAATAAATCTCTGCTGGAGCCCAAGCCCTCCACCTCACGGCTGCAGGGACAAGCACCAGACTGGGCGCCAAGGCCAGGAGGCCAGTCCTGACTCCGCCACCTCTGCCTGCACGACCCTGAGCAGCCCACCCAGCCTCTCCCACTTCCTAACTCTGAAATAAGCGGGTGGCACCAGATGGGCAGCAGCAGACGGGCTGCAGGGCCAGTGGCTACAGATCCACTGCAGCTATGGTCCACTGGGGTTCCCCTGACAAAGGGAGCACCAAGGTCAACAGGAGAAGCGAGGGTGTTTTAAATCTGACTCCTGGGTCCTACCCTGACTCACTGAAATGCCAGGAAAAAATATCCTTAGCAAGCATCTTCTTGCTCCAGAGATGAGAACAGAAGCTAAAATCACTTAGATTTATTCTTTATTTAATACGTATTTCAATTGAAAAAAAAAAAAGTTCCCTAAAATTTAGTCTACGTGACAGTGTTCCCATGGAGATTACTCAACTGGATTTGCTTACATAATTCCTTGACGAACGGCATGAATTCCTGGTTTTGGCTCAGTGGAAGGACGGAACATTTGAACGGAGCTACTACAGCAGGGAAACTGAAGAACTAGATGGTTTAAAAAGAAAACCGACACGTTAGTTGATAAAAATCTAAATGCTAACATCCAAACTTCACTGCCAAAATCCCAGAAAATACAGTATGAACAGCAGAGTGACGAATGAGAAAAAGCAGGAGAACCAGAAGCAGAAGCAGAAGCAGAACGATCCTCTTCTTAGCTCAGAATTCAGACCAACGCAGTGAACTCTGTATTTCTCAGAACCTCGGTTTCTCCATCTGAGAGCAAGTCTCCTGCTGCTTGCTTCACAGCCCAGCTGTAAAACTTAAATGACGGAAAGCACTGACAGCTACCACAGAAGATGCTAATTTTTTTGATGCCACACAAAAGGCTTCCAGCCTTACCTCTTTCTGTGGAGGTCCCTGAAAAACCTCCCTTCAAACCATCAAATAAGCAGTGCCAAGACACAAAACTGCATTCTGTTCTTTAAGAGTTTCAGCATAGCAGGAGGGTCTATGAGCCCTAGGGACCAAGTTTAATTAGCCTGCAGATGAGTGTCCAAAAGAATAGAAAACAAACAAGATGTTCTGTATATGTACACTGAAAAGCACGACCCTTCTGAACTGCCTCTGAAACAGGGTTCAGAGTTACTCAGGAATAAAACAAAGCAGAGATATTCTGTGGAAGGCAATCGAGTCCACCGTTTTGGGTTGGAAATGACAGCTGGAAATAGTTCTTCAATAACATTTGTATAAAAGGTTCTTTTGACAGCAAGAATTTGGAACTTGGAATGAATAGGTCCCATTAAAACAATACGTGTCACAAGTTCCAGTTTAGTCTGCCTACTCCCCACCCCCCAAAATTTAAATTCCAAGCAATGGTGACTATCCCACTCAAAGTTAACCCTAGACTCCACCAGTATGGCTGCCTGGATCACAGAATATTCAAAATTCTACTCCTCCCCTCACCCTGTGATAATTCTATGTGAGAGAGCAATGGGGACCTGGCTTTAAAGAATAAATTTTTTTTTTTAATCTCACTAGCAATGTTTTTCTACCAAATTTATAGGAAAATGGACTGAGGGACCATGTGCTAATAATTTAGAAACATTTTTGGTTTCCCAAAGCCTAATCAAATTTCTCTTCAGGAATCTCTGTAATTCATAAAACACTGTCACTAATTTATGCTGGTTTGCCCTTATGAAATTTCTATTAAAATTCCCATTTTACTGATATCGTTAGATTCAAAGAACAGCTAAGTGATTTTTTAAAAACCTTTTTACTAGAAATATAAACATTTAGAGCTTGAAGCAAGCTTGAAGCAAGCTTGACGTGTAAAAAAACACATTATGTATGTCTTGGGCTTGTGTTCACATTACATATGTCATCCTTCCTCAAGAAGAACCAGGCCTTAGGTCTGCTTGCCTGGTGTCCAGCTGGGTTCTTATTCTCTGTTGAATGAGTGAAAAGCTGCTCCTAAATGTATAGAAATGAAGAAGTAGCTTTAGGGCAGAGAATAAAATAGTACCTTTATTAGCTATGTATTACCCACGGTGTGTCAGACTTTCTAAAGTACTAACAGCAAGGACTCATCAGTCCATTCTTTAAGGCTCAGTGTCCTAGAAAGAGCTGCAGAGCTGACGCCTGACACCACGCACACACTCAGAGGATGATTTCCCTGGCAAAGGCGAGGTGAGAAAGGCGAAGTAAGGAGGAATGGTGAGATAAAGTGGAAACATGGAGCAGCGATTCAGAAGCATCAGAGCCAACGGAAAACTTATGGAGTTGATGAAGCCTTCCTATAAATGTTTATCTTCGGCAATGCTTGAATACTGGGAAAAGCTACACCCCAAACACTAATGTATGACCTGTCAATCTCCCACCCTGCGATCACCTGGAATTCTTATAAATAAACAAACAAACAAAGGTCCCTGGGTCTCAGATCTAGTAAATCAGTATTTCTGAAACCTAGGAATTTACGTCTTTACCCCAAAAGTGCACCAGACGATTTTACGTGGATGCTTTCCTAGTACAGAGATATAGTTTTCTGGTTCGGCCAAATTCTATGAGCCATCTCTTCCTTTCCAATTTTCTGAAAACATGAGCATATCCAGAATGTATCGTTCCTTCCACTGATGCAATACAGACAGCTCCCTCAAAGTAATGTTTCTGCCTCAGAAAGCACCAGGCGACTAAAACAAAGACATCTAGGATAACCTACACGCTCTAACGCTCAAATGAAAATGTCAAGACAGTGCATTGCTTTGTAAACAGTGACGCAGAGAGGAGTGTTAACGGCACTAGCACGTTACAGTGAGTAACTGATCGATCATTTGGTCTTATCGACGCACTTGAGCGAAGTTCATTTCTGAACTGAGAGAAGAGCGCTCTGCACCGGACTTACCGTCCTCTGTTCGTCTCCCTCGCGCACGTGGAATGTGTGCTCCAGCACCGTGTACATGATCCTGCCCAGGCCAAAGGAGGGTTCGATGACATTCGGAACAACTTCTTCCACTGCGAGAGGGAGAGAGTCAGTGACATTCTCTCACACCCCACAGGACGCCTTTCGGGTCCTCTCTAAACCATCCTATGAGCACTAAAAATACTTCTTTTTTTGCGATGAAAGGTAAGAATAACATTTTAGAAATACTGTCAAGGCATATCTGCCCCTCCCCCATGGCATCCGAGTGATGGTGAAGCAGAGCTCTGACGCGGCTGCCAGGCTGGGGCAGATGTGCCAGGTCACGGAGAAGGCCCTGCGACCCCACCTCTGCTCGCACCGCTTTCACAGCTCACCGAAGCCTGCCACAGGGCAGGCCAGACACAGGCGGACAAGAGCAGCCAGTGCCAATGCCCACTCGTTGTTCCCAGGGACTTTAACTCGGCCACAACTGACCACACGCATCCTTCGAGTATGCTCCAAAATACTGAATTCCCAACTCCCAGGCTGTTCAACGAAAAATAATCATCTCCTTGGCTTTTAAAAAAGCACGAAAGATCACCAACCTCAACAAATTTTAGCAAGTCAATCTGCCCCCCCAAAAAGACAGAAGGGGTGAATTCCCTCTTTTCCTTAAGAAACAAAAGGATTGTTCCTTAAAATGAAAACAAGATATTTTTAATCAGAGATATCCTTCATATGCACTTCAGGTTTTAGGAAATATAAAAGTGGCATTATAAGTTATTCCCCAGTATAAGTACAATTATGTATTTTTTAAAAAGGCCCAAGTTAATGCCTTAAACATATTCAACAAATTTAAAGTTGTGGCATTAAAAATGTATCTTTCCTCTTCAAATTTTCTGTAAAATGGTTGTTATAAAAGTTTTAAAAATTTTTTGTTTGTTTGGTTAGTTTTACCACAAATTTACCATGTAGTGTTTTCTGGAATCTCTTCACACTGACCATGTCTCCTGTTAACTGAAATGTTTTCCCCTCGGTTTCAACAGTGAACTCCCTACGAAGAAACAAAGCACATCATGTATAGGTGAAAACGTGAATCCCTATGCCTTAATTTGGAGGAGTTTTACAGGTTGCTAAACTTGTTCATTTTAAGTGTAATACGATTTAGTCAACTCTCCAGATACAATAGCTGCAGTCGAATTTAAAACATTTCATAAAGAATACCAAATTAAGTATTATTCTAACAATGGCTCCAAACAGTATTCTGGGAGGCACCCAAAAATATGACTAGTTTTACAAAATCCTGCAAGTGACTGAATGACTAATGCCTTTAGTTATTCAGATCAAGGTAAAACCAAAAACAATTTTTTTTAAATTCAGCTTCAGAATAATTACAATACATCTGTCAGAAACAGGCTTGCTGGCAAAAAAATCAATGTTCTCATAATTGTTTCAACAAATGTAAAAATGACCAGCTTGTCATCTTACAGAAAGGAATTTTAAAACTCCCACACTATTTCCAAAATAAAATGACATTTATGTTGGTGAAGATCAGCTTCAAAGAAGTTTAATAATTCTGTTTGATTTCAATATAAAATATTATCCCCCCCCCCAAAAAAAAAAAAAAACAGGTCATTGGCTGTAGTATGTTTATTATCCTGAGATATGCCCAGTGGGTTTCAGGTTATAAGACTCTGCCTTTCTGAAGCGCTTCATGTGATGCCTGTATTTCAGCTTATGAGGTATCTCCTCACATGAAGGCCCTGCATTTGTAATCTGTACTGTCTTAAAAGCAGTTTAGTGCTGGGAGCAGAGCACCCTCCTGTGGTTGTCTGTGAAGCTGTACAGATGGCGCATGTTGCGAAAGTTTCTAGCAGAGATCTCATTCATGCCTCATGTGAAGGTTCTCGTTGACTTCCTCCACTTTCACATGGTTTGACATTTGGGTGTGCACACACTAAAGAGTCCATCACATAAACAGTACCATATATATCCTACGAGCACAGTCTAAGTGCAGAGTAGGTAACAGCTACTAAAAAGCTGACATGACCAAATTTGAAAATTAGTTAAATCAATAAAGGAAACTGTCTTATTTATGGAGAATGATACCTAACTAGTGATCTGTGTCCATTTTAATGGGATTTTATGTTGTTTTAGCCTAAATGGATTCTGGGAGACCAGAAATGTTTTTAAATTTTCCTACTGAAATGGCTAATTCTACCTTCAACTTACAAGAGTTCATCTTGTGATAGTTCTTTTACAAATGTATATGCACCTGCAACTGCCACTGTCCCAAACCTCTCTGCGATCCCCTTATCCTCCAACCCTCTCCACTCCCAGTTAACCACCGCTCTGCTTTCTATCACCACAAACTAGATCTGTCTTTCCTAGTTTCACATATAATCTTTTGGTTATAACTTCTTTCAAACGGCGTAATGCCTATGACAAGTGATGGCCAATTTCTGTAAAGAGCCAGATATAAAATACTCCAGGGTTTGCAAACCACATGCACCTCTCATACTGTTTTTCTAAACTCTTTGAAAATGCGAAACTCATCCTTAGCTGGAGGCTGTACAAAAAACTATGAAAGACGTTTCAAATGCACTTTAAAAAAATGGGTACCTTGGTTATTAAGACATTCTATAATTTGCAATGAAGTGGATTAATAGTGATTAGATCTTCAAATTCCTGAGTTTTTGTCTAGTTGCCCCACCAATTACTGAGAGAGGAGTGTAGAAATCTTCAACTACAATTGTGAATTTGTCTATTTTTCCTTTCAGTTCTGTCAAGACTGTTTTATACATTATAAGGTTGTTTTTAGTTGCATCCAGTTAGAAGTGATATGCCTTCTTGACAAATCAAACCCTTTAACATCATGAAATGCAACTTTGCTCCTGCTAATATTCCTTGTTCTGTTTATTTTGATATTAGTACAACTTTTTGATTAATGTTTGAAAATATTCTTTTATTATTTTACTTCTAAAACTGTAATTCAATAAGTTTCCTATCAAACAGCATTTAATTGGGTCTTGAGTTTTTTAACCAATCTGACAATCAATGGCTATTAAGTGTTCAGATCATTACATTGAATGTAATATCAATATTGCCGAGTTTAAAACTACCATCTCACAAGTTATTTTCTATTTGTCCCATCTGTTCTTTGTTCATTATTCCTCTTCTCCTGTCTTTTAGAGTGTACTATTTTATTTTATCTCCCTTGTTGGCAGTTTTTATGTTTTTTCTACATAACTGCTCTAGAATTTACTGTACATACTTATGTAAATTTACCATAGTATTCCTGCAAATAATATTATGCCACTTCACACATATAGCACCTTACAACAGTATATTCCCAATTCTTCTATCCTAGCCTTTGAGCTACTGATGGCATATCTTTTACTTCTATATACTTTCTCAATTTCACAATACATTGTTTTCGCTTTAAACAATCCATTGTTTTTTTAAAAATTGAGATGTAATTTTAAAGAAATTAAAGAAAATGTCATTTTTCACCTACATATTTATCATTTTTAGAGTTCTTACTTTCTTTGGGTAGATCTAAATTTCCCCACTTCTGCCTGAAGAACCTGCAGTGTACATCTGTTGGCAATGTATCCTCAGAAAGCATTTTCTCTTCATTTTTGAAAGACATTTTTTGCAAAGTATAGGATTTTTGTCTGTAAGCACTTTAAAAGATTTCATTCTATTGTACTGTGGCTTACAGTTTTTGATAAGAACTTTAATCATTCTTATCTTTGTTCCTTTTCATGTAATGAGCCTTTTTTCCCCTGGCTACTTTAAAAAATTTTCTCTTTATTATTCATTTTCAGCAATTTGGTTCTGATGGGCCTTCATGTGGTTTTCATTGTGTTTACTCTGCTTGCGGCTGAACACTTCTTGAAACTGTGGTTTTATAATGTGCATCAAATTTGGAAAATTTTCAGCCACTGATGCACCTTTAGATATTTTCTCTGTATACTCTCCTTCTGTGACTCCCAATTACATATTAGACTGCCTGATATTGTCCCAAAGTACATTTTTTTCTCCCAATCTCTTTTTCTATGCCTCATTTTGAATAGTTTCTGCTATGTTACTGTTCAATGTACTTTCCTTCAGCAATATTTAATCTACTGTTAATCCCATTCAGTGAATTTCCATTTGAGATATTGCCTTTTGGTGTTGTGTGTGTGTGTGTGTGTGTGTGTGTGTTTCCATTTCTCACCTATGTTCATTTTCTTTACATCTTTAAGCAAGCATATTTATAACTGTTTTAACATCCTTATGTATTTATTTCATTATGCTTATCATTTCTGGGTGTTTCTTTTCATTGGCTCTTTTCCTCTTTATGGATCACATTTTCATATGAAAAAATATGTTTAGAAATTTTTGTTGTTTGCTGGACAGTAAATTTTACACTGTTTACTTTTGGATTTTATTGTATTCCTTTAAAGATTCTTCTCTACTGTTTTTATATTTATGCTTAAAACAATTACAGAGACCACTCCAAAGCTCAAAAAAAGAGCACTGACTTTAAGATACATATTGTTTCTAAATCTACTTAGTCACAAGTCTTCTCCTCTAAGAAAATTATTGGAGAAAAAAAAAATTTTTACAGTCCATTTGATATCTATTCTGGCTATAATACCCACACCTCGGCAAACCCAGTCCTTTAAATGTAGCCAAGAGACACTACTTACCTGCAAAAAATTTCTAAGGAAACTAATTTCACCCTAATTTTCAGAACCTGGCAGAGCCTATGAAAAAGTACACATCTGAAATCTTACCCCTTTTCATTCAGTAGTTTCTCCATTTCTGTAATGTAACACTCATCGCAAATGGCAAGGTACTCCATCACCAGCTTCGCATCCTTCTTATAAGCCTTACCAATTGCTCCCTTATTGGGTTCAAACTGAACAACGTTGACTGTTTTGTATGAAGTAGTCAAGGAACCCAAAAATACAGAACTGCCCTAGTATTTTGGGAAATAATCTTGAGAACCACAAAATCATTAAAAATATAAACAAACACCACCAATAGGGGCTTTTTCAAAGTTATAGTGAGATAAAAAGAGATACTATCTAATCAGTAATATAACACAATACATAGCGTAATGACCTCTGATAACGATTTATTCATTTCTAAAACGTCCCAACACGACAGGATCTACTTCCTGCCACTGGCCTAGCCTGAAGATCCACTCTCAACTTCAATGTCTGGTAAAGGAAGAAAATGTCTATTGCGCTGATGAACTTATCAAATGAGTTAAATTGTTATTTCATCTATTATAAAATGGTGCTCATCTTTTAACAGAGAAAGTATTCACCAGGTACCTACCTACCCTTTATTTTAAAGAATATGTAGGTAGGTGCACGTGTGGAGAAATGCATTTTGTAAATGGCTGAGAAAAACTAGTCCACACCCTAAAAAGCATTCAGAGCACATTTCTGAATACACTTCTTTTAAGGACCAAACATTGAATGAGCACATGTCAGGTTACAAGGAAACAGGAAAGGGGCAGTGAGATGGGAGAAATAATAGGTTTAAGTAAATGTTGACTGTGACACCCTAAACACTGCAGTTTATTCATAGAACAAGTATAGACTTGGACATAGCCATGTCCAAGATGTCTTTTATACTTTAGTTCTGAGTTGTGAAGAGATTAGAAAGGATATGGGTTCTTTCAGAGGTTTCTCGGCTACAAGTGGGACTTTGGTGGCCCGTGCATGACAAGAAAGGTCATAACAGGACCGATCAGCACATCCGACAATCTCGATCCAGCCCTGAGAAGACAGACAGATAAAAACATTTATTACTTACATTGGATTCATTCACAACTGTGTGCAGATTACAACAAATTCTTTCATGTTCTCAAGGATAATTCAATCACAGAATCTCCACTCAACTTTTATAAATGTTTGAAATGGGAATAGTTTTATACATCGGGCAGCTAACCACTCTACAAACTATAATTCACGCATGCACACAAAGCAGTCATCTTATATTCTGGCCAGATTTATTTTGCTATATTGTGCATGTGGGATAAATTAATATAATCTATGATTTAATTATGAAAACAAAATGTGAACCTAGACAGTACCAACAGATTTGTTTCAAATTTGTAACTGGGATTCAAAACGAGTCTGGCAGAAACCACTGCTCTCTTCGGATGAAGTGTCCACTGCTCTCATGACCTGGCATCAGCTGGCTACACACACCTTCGTAGCTGGCCACAAACGTGGGCATTTGTGCTCAATTCAGTTTCTACCCAACAAAAGAAAATTACCTGCTCTTTAGCATGTAATGTTTAGGTCAGAGAATAAAACTTAATAACAGCATGGGCGCCAGGTTCCATTTCTTGTTAATACCTAAGAGCCTTTTCAAAAGCACAATCTAAATTGTTTTTAAAGACACTTAAGAACCTGTTATTTGAGAACAAAACAGATAAAAGGCTTATTTTAGTATCTCGTTAGTCCTTCTCAAGAATATTTTTGCCTCTGACCCCAAAAGTCTGGGAAAACTCAGTCATCATGAGCTTTCCAAGTGCATGTTACCAGATGAGGTGCTTGGAATGAGGACAAATAAAAAACTCACATAAACTCAGAAACCCCAACACGTAACAGTGACAAAACAGGATTAAAGAACAAAGCCTAAAAACATGTAACTTGATTGTCTGACAATCACTAAAGATGTCAACTAATATATTTATGCTCTTAAGTGTATAAACCTAGTGGTTATTATTTATCAAAGATTTCAATGAACATATATGTACTGAAAGGTAAAATTACAAAAACCACGCCTGAGGATGGTAAATAACTTTGAGACAGTAGTTACTTCTGAGGAGGAAGAGAAGAGTGGAGCATTAGCTCTATCAGTAACTTTTTAATTAAATAAGTAAAATATGGAACATACAAAAGGAAAGTGTTTAAATCTTTAAAGGAGTTTGTTACTTTGGAGCTTCGGGTTCTGTTCAGTCCTGGCTTTAAATGACATTACATAACACTCTGCAGCCTGATCTCAATGCTAGGCCCACATCATCTTTTAAAAAAATTTTTCCTTAATTTTTCAAAATTTAGGAATAGTTGGCATATAACATTATATTAGTTTCAGGTGAATAACTAATGATTTAATAGTTGTATATACTGCAAAATGATCATAGCAGTAAATTTAGTCAACATCTGTCACCACACAGGTATGGACTTTTTTTTTCTCATAATGAGAACTTTTAAGATCTACTCTCTTAGCAACTTCCAACTACACAACACAGTATGGGTAGCTATGATCCCCACGGTATGTGTTACACCCCTAACTTAGGGAGGCCCACATTTTCAGATCCTTAATCCTTGAGGGTTTGGCCACAGCTTATGGCTGCACTCAGATGGTGATGATCAGCAGTCACCCGGCAGAGTTCACTAAAGCAATGCAGCACAATGGTTAAGAGTATGGATGCGCCTGGAGTCAGACAGCCCTGGTCCATGTCCCTGGTCCATAGTTCAGCTCCACCACCCACTGGCTGTGAAACTCAGCAAACTCCTTAACTTCTTGGCACTTCGGGTCCCTCAGAAATGAGATTACTGTGAGGTTTCAATAAGATAATACATGTGAAGCACTCAGAATGGTATACAGCTCTTAACAATTACAAATGCTAAATGAACACACAAGAGAAATAAAGGAAATGTAATCCAAGTCAGATTCAGAATCTAAAGCAAGAATCTGTATCTGATTTAACTTGAACTTAGAGTCAGAGCAAACTAAGAAAGGGAGCTGATATGGAACAAAGAGAAAATAAACTTTCCCCACATAAAACAAAAAAAATATCTTATTAGTTTGATTTCAAAATTAAAAAAAAAAAAATTCCAGAAAATCTAAAACATGTAAAGAAATTACTGATCATCTATAACCCAAAAATAACTGCTACTGTCATTTTGGCATACACATGGTCAAACAAGCTTGTGAAGAAAATAAAGTAACAACAAAAAAAAATGGAACAGATTATAGAAATTCTTTCCTAATTCCACAAAGGAAAAAGAATATATTAAGAACAAGGTAACACTCAAGAGAGCCATATGCATATCATTCTGCATGTACACATGTATGTTTATGACGCATATAAAAGCATCTAGAATAGGAATTGACAAACCAAGGCCCATGGGGCTAATAATGGTTTTTACATTTAAAAGGGTTGTAAACAACAACGATAACAACAATAATGAGGATGAGTAGAGCTCCGCAAAGGCTAAAATATTTACTGTATTTACTACAGAAAATGTCTCACCTGGAAAAGAAACATGAAACACTTTTGGGGAGAGCCTGCAATTGGAAGCTTCACTTTCTACACAGTATTCTTCAGCATTACTTTTTTGCTTTTTGTTTCACAAAAAGGAGTAATTATTTTTTATGAGTAATGTTATTTTGAATTTAAAAAATGAATCTATTAAAGCAAGTGACTTTAAAAAGTATAAAGTAAAACCACAGGCACATGAGACAATGACCCTGGGCTAAAGTCTTTGGGTGAGAAGCCTCTCCAGGACCAAATAAGGGAGAACAGCAGGCTCTCACCCCTTTGTTTGGATGCCACCTTGTCCCCACTTCCACCATTGCAGAAAGCACCTTCAGTATCCAAATGCCTTTCAGTCCTAGCTTCAGTACTGATGTGCACGTTTTGGGGGTAGGAAAGAGAAGGCAAAGTGAAGAGGCAACTGAGAGGTCTTCTCTGAATTCTTATTAAATACATAGAATTTCAGAAAAGGAAGCTCCTAAACAAGAGGTCAGAATCAACTAGTCTACCCCCCAAATCTACTAAACGGCTCTCTAAACTGAGAGCATTATGACTTCCTTTACTCGATCCCCCCACCATTTCCAACGTGTGCTTGGGTCATCATCGGGGGAGGCCGCCACATCTTAGCTGCACTCAGGACACTACCGATGACACAGCCTTTCCCAGGAACATACACACCAGCACCACCCCATCACTGGACAGGCGGCAACTGCTTTTCCCATTTTGCTCAAAGATCTCTTTTCTTTTTGTTTCATTCTGACATAAAGGACACAACAGGTGATTCTGATATCCAGGCTTCTAAGTCAACAATGTGAAAACCACACACTAAAAACCATTCCACTCTACTTACATAGGACGTCTTGGATTCAGCATCCCAACAGTCACAGGCATAATGGGCCATCTCGTTCTCCATGTGCTGTCGGAAGCGGAGTTTATCTGGAGAGACTCCAACCTTCACGAGGTAGAGGTAGATGCGGCCAATGAAGTAGCCTAACACTGAGTTGTTAATCACACCCTAAAAACAAAGGAATAAACAAATAAGAAAATAAGTGTGCAACCTAGTATGCAAGCAAGCATGGAAGAAAGAAAAAAACCCACATTAACACTTCTGAAGGACAGGTACTATTTTCCACTGAGTTATTCACAACCTACTGAAAAATATTTGAAACACAAGGTAAGCTAATTATCAAGCTTTCAGAATAATCTCAAATACCAGAATGCAATGCTGGCTATTTTTAAAGAGGTTAGTGTCAAATGGACAGCTGATAATAATGGAGCTAGGCAGTCTTTCTACCATACTCACTGGGACTGCAAAAATTTAGCCTACTACCTCTTACCTTCTAAATCTACAGTCCTAAAAATGACATCATAATGACCCTAAGGAATGGCAAATTCACTCCTGAATTAACAAAATAAGACATGTGGAGGGGATTTTACTGTATTCTTATCTACTGAAATCCATGAACATACAGTATATGTAACCTTACAATTTCAGTACTGGAGGGCTCTTAGAAATCACCTCGGCGATCTCTGCCTGCTGCCAGGTATGGTGGTGGGGAGGGGGGGGTGTCTTCTTTGAAAAAATGGCCAACAAGTTATCATGCAGCCTCTACTTGAATATTGTCAAGGGCAGAGAGCTCAGTGTTCCCAGGGCAATTCATTCCACTACTGGGCAGCATCTGCTGTTAGAAAGTTTCCACTTACTCATTTCTCTGGGCAAATAATCAGAGAAATTCTATTACATGTAAGACTTTATTCCAATTGCTGTGGTAATAGAGAAGCGTTTAAAATCCAGAAAGCTTTACCTCTGGGAGTCAAAATGTCTCCTCCAAAGCAGTACATACTGCTAAAAATTCGATTAGTGGCACACAGTTCAAACCAAGACCTCTTTCTGAATTATTGTTTCTGTGTTAGCCTCAAGGGCCCACAAATTGCCATGTTTGGGTAATGCCCTCCCACTCTGACAGTGTATAATAAGTACTATATAAGAACAAATAATAAAATGACTGCTAAAATAAAATATTTTGTCATCCAGTACACAGAATTGCTATGTGCTACAAACCCTGAATAGGTACAATCTAACTTAAGTTACCTGTGGACTCTTACCTGCTCAACAGCATCCCCGAGGCGCATTTTCCGAGCAGACTGCCCGCTGACCTGGGCTTTTGCTGAGTACAAACAAAGCTGGAGGTCCGCCACGCTCTGGAACTTGGGATGGTCTTTCTCGCTGGGATCTACAAAGTGCTCGATTTCTGCCATTGTGAATTCTCTGAAAACAAAAATTAAATGGACGAAAGTTGCATGTTTAACTATAAGAAGCAATTAAAAGTCCTTATTTTTAACTTCATCCTATAATGGTATGAGCTCCCATACTACAGGAATCTCTTATCACTACACAGAAAATTGTTTTCTAAGGGAACAGCAAAGAATAAATTTGGATTAGATTTGTCTGGGTGGTTATTTTTAAATGCAAATATTTACTATGAATAATGAAAACATTCCATTAATAACACATTACCCAAATAAATACGTGTGGATAGAAAAAAACACAGTATGCATTGGACTTGGCACTATCTGCAGTTCAAATGTTCACTGGGGCCTCGGAACGCAGCCCCCGCAGATGATACCGGGGGGCCGTTATATACAGCATTGAGCCCTGTACTACTGAGGTCCCCCGATTGCCATATTCTTGAACAAAACATTTTTACTGCTTTAACTACTGACTACCACTATTTCTTTCTTTGACATTAGCCACACCACAAAAAATTATTTCTTTTAACGAAAAACAATTTTTAAAGAACAGATTGACAGTTTTTAAAATGAGGAAAACTTAAGCAAATGTCAGACACAAAAAAGAAATGAGATACTGAATAGTGACTTCCAAATAAAATGGTTTTCCTTAAAGCATTATCACATCTTATAATTGTGGACTAAGTGAAGCTCCCAATATTTACTTTTCAAAGAATGGAAAATTAAAAGTGAATTGAAACTGTTCTTTTACAGGAGTTTAATTTCTTCTTTTTTACTGCTCTCAACAATTAAATGATAATGGCACCATACAAAGGGTTTCTTTAGAATAACAGCTTTTTAAAAAAGTATTATTTATGACAGAGGACAGAAGGCACGAGTTGAACACACTAACATCAAGCTAACTGCATAATGATGAAATAAATATGCATGTGGTGATGGCTTCCCAGAGATTCCTCTGACGGGCAATTTAGTAGCTACTGAAGGAATAAGTGTTTTAAGTTAATACTGTCAAAAACAAATCTCTCGTCTTTAAAACACACACACATTTACTCGTCCACTTTCATGATTATCTCAGACACTTTAGAAGAAATGAAAAATTGCTTAAATGGGTGCTAAAATACATAAAATGCATTGCAAAATAACTTTGGTTTTAAATTTTATTTTTTAATGGTATCTCTTATCTGATTCTGCAGCACCTATCTTACTTGTCTTTCAACAATAATCAAACATCTTCTGTGTGCACAGAAATATGAGAGACAGAGAAGAGGGACATCTGCCCTCACAGAGCTCATAACTGGGCTGATGGCAGTAGAACATCTATATGCAGAGCAGATCAAAATAAGGGCCTTGTCCAGACTCCCAAAATAATCTGCTGCCAAAGTCTTCACATCTGTTCTGTCAAATCTTCCCAGCTCGCAGACAGGAGATGGAAATCAGTGCTGACACTGATTTTACCAGCTGTCTTTTATCTTCGAGTTCAGAGGCTAAAGCTACAGCTGCAGAGAACTAAAATACACACAGGCTATTAAAATGAAGCAACAGGCCCAAAATGGAATCACTTGTGCTAAGCCCCATTACAGGAAATGAAGCTTAGTACGTAAACTAATTACATTTTTCAGCCTCTCCTAGAAATGTAATGTTTAACTGTTCAACCTGGAATTACCTGGTCAACACTACTGAGGTCTAGTAGGCCCCTTCCACTCCCCTGAGGAGGACCGCCTTGCCTGAAACAATGTGTTCTTTGCTAACAATCTCCTTTCACCACCTCTTTTCTGGCTTTAAAAACCTTCCATTCTATACAACCCTTTGGAGCTCTTTTCTGTTTGCTAGATGGAATGCTGCTCAATTCATGAATCATTCAATAAAGCCGATTAGATCTTTAAAATTCACTCAGTTGAATTTTTGCTATTTAACAAGGCTTAGAAGACAGAACCAGCCAATCAAACTAAAATTTTGAAAATTTCAAGGGTGGCTCCATAGTGTAGTGGTTAGCAAGTCTGCTTTACATGCAGAAGGTCCTGGGTTCACACCCCAGGTAGAGCCACAGACCATACCCCAGGGGCGGCGAAGGTGTTGGAGACACCCTGCCTTCAGAGATCCAGCCCTTAAGAGGAAGCTGCAACATCTGTAGACCAGGGGTGGAAGTAAGTGTGTGTGTGTGTGGGGGGGGTGTTGGGAATTAAAGAGAGGAAAAAAAAAAGGAAATTTCATATGATGGCAACCTACTCCCAACCTAAACAAAAGGAATCATAGCTATACATTTGATAACTCTATGTCATCAAGAAGAAATCATAGCACCAAACAAACAAATCCTAGCCCTACCCTGGAATAAAAATGATGGGGATATTGACTCATGGGAGAATAGTGTGCTTCTAGTTAAGATCTTGCAGAGGCACCTAACAAAATCCTGACAGGACGATTTGAAATAAAAATGACAGGTGGCTGGATGCTCTGATGCAGAGTCAGTGGCTGGGATACACTATGACTGAAGTCTGCAATCATAGCAAGTCGGAAAAGACAGGAAACAAGCAGGGAGGAGCGGCTGCAGAAAATACTTTTGGAGCTTAAGAAAGTTAAGTTTGCCAACATATCCTATATTTTATGTGTAATTTACTGCCCTAAGTAATGATATCAGCAAGAAAATGTATAGAAATCACAAAAAGCTTAAGTCATAAACAAGTTGGTCATAAGTTTCTAAAGAAAAACGTTAACTAAACAGTGTCAGTATGTCTTTCCACATGTTCCTAGATGCATTTAACAAAGTAAGATTATCAGAATGGAGGCAAGTGAGTGTCTAAACTACAGCAGGTAGGGGTTAGCTTGCTAGCTGGCCCTTTTGTCATACAGGCCCCCCCCAAATATCTCGAGGAACACCACTGGTTACTGAGACACCCCACCCCAACTCCAGCAATGCTGTTTTCCCAAGACATCTAGAATGATCCTCTTGTCATAAGCATCACCCCATCCCCAGCTCACCCTACACTTATACACATCATCATAACCAGAAGGTACGTGGTTTAGACAGTCAAGATCTTCCCATCCTCGAAACGCATGATGAATAAGTGAGAAAGTTAAAGCACCTCTTCACCCTCCCTGTCTTTCCCATCAAGGTCACTTTAGTTACTCAAAACTGCCCATCATCCCAGAGATTACATTTGAAGATACAAACACAAAACAGGCTTTTTTCTTTGTAGGACAAAAACAAATACATAATTATGTAAGAATGGAGCAGAACTGTCTCAAAATAGCCAACTTTAATTTCCAATTCACTAATTTCACCAGAAGAATAACGGGCAGTACCTGACTCTGATGAGACCAGATCGAGGGGAGATCTCATTTCTAAAAGAATTTCCAATCTGGGCAGCAGCAAAAGGCAACTTTCCTTGGTTGAATTCCAAAAGTCGCTTGAAATTTAGGAAAATCCCCTGTGCAGTTTCTGGTCTCAGGTACCTATAAATTTAAACACATCGGTCTGTTATTAAAAAAAAAAAAAAAGAAATTTCCAACAAATCTGAAATTCTGAATACAAAACCTAAAAGTCGTAAGTACACACTACACTAAGCTGTAAAAACCCTAAAACAAAGTTCTAGAAATAGGTGATTTTCCCTGGTGGCAAACGTTTTCCAGCAAGTATCAGAGAATGTGTCAGAAAAGCGGAATGGCAATCTACTGTTAGCAAGGACCTTTTATTTCATCACTCCAGTGAGTCAAACACCACCCTCATAATGTCCCTAAAACCTCTGATATTCTCCTAACTAAGCATTTTCATGGAGGTAGATGACAATTTTTGATCCTTCTGAAAATAAGACCCATGCTTAAGTATAACTCTGTTAATCCACGTTAAGAGTGTAACTGTGGCGCTAAAATGACGCCAGTTGGGGCAGAGCTCACTCATCACACCAAGCCAGGCTATTTTTGAGGTTTTTCATGTCAAGCTCTTCCTTCTGGTATTTTACATTTTCAGCCTGAAGTTTCTTCTTATATTTCTCCGTATTTTAAAGACATAGCAAAGCAAATACACTCTTACAGCCGTTGTCCCTCTTCTAAATTTCACAGAAAATATTCTGTGCAGAACAAATAAGAAAGTGTTCCCAGCAGCCGACTAAAAAATATTTCATGAAAACAGCTTAAAAAAAAAAAAAAGAAAAGAAATAAATAAAATTTTACCCTCTTCTCACTCCAACACACCCCACTGTGTGGTTGTTTGTGGTCCTTTCTAGATTTTACCCAGATATGAGTACGGCTACAGTTTAAATGCAAACTTATAAGTAGAATGTATAAAATTATGTATTCTTTATTTTACATTTTCCATTTTCTAAATGACTGTAAAATTTCTTATATTTAATAGCTGCAAAGTATTCTACTCATATAGGAATGTTCTACTTTGCTATAATTTATTTAACCATCCTCAAATTACTGGATAAATAGGTTACTTTTGCTTTTAATATATACACACCACCCTTGACAAGTATTGCTTCCTTTCTTTTTGAATTATTTTCTTGGAAAAACTCCTAGGAGTGGGATAATAGATCAGAGGATCTGGCTCATTTATAACACTCTGTATGTATTAACAAAATGAAAGCTTACCTTTGGCCTCTTTCCACAAATTATCCCAAACAACACTGTGTCTTATTAAAATAATTCCAGTAATACATTCGGTCACAATTTTTATTATTTTTAGTTTCTACTCCAGGAAACATGATCTATTTGGTAGGTTTCTTGCAAAAACCTACCCACTCTTACCTTAAAATGAGACCACAGAAAAATACCTGAAGCCATGAAATGAACTACTTTGGCTCAGTTTGTTAACAATGGACAAAGGACCTGGAAATATCGAGCCTAGGGCTGGATCATCTGTAAACTCTTCACATTTTCTTTACTCTGTGAAAACTATGTCTTTTAAATCAACAAGGTAAAACCAGTGCTATCCACTATGGTAGGTCACTAGTCATGTCTATTTAAATATAATTAAAATTAAATAAATTTAAAAGCTGCATTCCTCAGAAGCCTCATTTCCAGCGCTCAATGGCCACAGTGGCACTACACTGGAGGGCAGCTATGCTAACCTCTACACCACCTGCACCATGGCTGGCTACCATATTGGACAGCACAAATATAGGACATTTCCATCACTGCAGAACATTCTACTGGATAGTGCTGATATAGACTAGATGATTTTAAAGTCTCCTTCAGCAGTAAGTTCATGACTTTCAAAGTCATTCCTCAAATATCTTTCTTACACTATGCAGCTATAGTTACATACTATGAGGATCGCAGTTTTATGTTTATTTTATGGCAAAAAATACATATATATTACAAAACTATACTCAGGAAGAATGTGAGGAAATAAAAATTAAAACTATGTCATAATTTCTCCTCATATTTACCTGCACTTTATACATATCACTTTTCAAAAATTTTCCATATTGACTGATACTGTATTTACCTTTTATTATACACAATTTTAATAACTGTTATGTAAACAATAAGTGATACATACCCAGGCATGTTTCCTCCAGGCCCAATGAAGGTCTTGAACATTAAGTTAAAAGATACTGGTGGAGACAGATCATTTCCAGTAATGGGGGATTTTACATTATAGTTCACGAAAAGATCCCCAAGTTCCTGCTGTCCATAGTTATCGAGCTAAAGAACATGCCAAGAAAATAATTAGTGTAAAAGACTGAGAAAAAACAAGGCACAAGTATTATATATTAAACCCCATCCATTGTTAAAACTCACCTGAAATAAGGTTAGAATTAACCTAACCTTCAAGATAGCCACAGCAAAACCATAACCAGTTTTCCTAGGTATCCTTTACCAACAGGGAAATGAGTATCTTTCTGAGATTGACCTAAAACTCACACATTCACCATTTCACAATGAAAAATAAGGTAAAATATCTTTTGCTCGATTATTGGTTGGCAAGAATCTGAAATCATGTAAATAAGCTTCAAGGTTTAATTTTACCACTCTGTGCATATTTAAGAGTTTGGTACACTTCCCTGACTATTAACTAAATGTACATATAACTTCCCTTTCCCACTAGACATTAAGCTTCTTGAAGGCAGAAGCTGTGTCTTATTCATCTCTGCATTTTCTAGTATATTGCACATTCTATACACTGATAATCAATTCCAAAACCAATGATATATGACCTCCAATTTCAAATGACTATGACAAACCATCTAATAGTAAAGAACATTTAAAACTTAAGGCAAGGGGGTAGAAATGAAGCACTAAAATAGTGTCTCAGAAATCAGAGAGTTAATAAGGTTTTCTATATAGAAATATTCTAGCTAATAAAAAAGGATTAACAAAATGACAAAATCATGATTTGAAACCCTAATCAATTCATGGATCCAAACAATGATCGTCTCACAGAAGAGATAACCAGGTATTATATACCACCCAACAGAAATACATTATATCACTTACTCAGCATCTTGCCTCTAGATCCAATTGCCAAATTACAAGAAATATAGAAACAAAGGAACATGTGAAACATCACTAAAATAATGTAATCAGCCAAATTCAGATAGTAGAAAACACTAAACGAATAAATGTCTCAACTTAAAATTTTTTTTAATGAAAATATAAGAAAAAAAAGAGATGAACCTATAGATTGAAAGAAATTTAAGAAACATATAACTAATCACCAAGTGTGGACTTTATCTGGATCCCAATTTAAACAAAATATCAGTAATATTTAAGATAATCAGGGAAATGACAACACTGACTAAATATGTGACAATATTAAAAATTACTAACATTTACCAAAATAACAATGGTGAGGTTCATTTTTTTGAATTTTTCTTTTAGAGAAATACAACAAAATATTTACAGATGTAATAAAATGATGTTTGAGATATGTTTCAAAGAAACTTGAGGTTGATAAAGGCAGGAAAGTGAGTAGAAACAGATTCAACAAAGTTTGATAACACTGAAGCAGACTGATGGGTGCATAAATATTTTTTATACTATTTCCTGTTTTTATATATTTTGAATTTCTTGTAATAAAATGTTAAAGAGTGACCTTATACACTGGTTACAGGCAGAGATGGGTCAGCAGAAACAAAGAGAAGCAGAATTCATTCTGAGCTACTGAATCCACGTAACAGGAATAAAGTTCTTCCTGCTCCAGAGGGTGAATCAGTGCCTTTTAAAGACACAGGAATGTTTTATGAAGCTGAAAAGGAGTCGCAGGCTCTAACAGGTGCAGAAAATGCTATGTGCTCAAGAAACAAATGGGCCGTCAGCCGTGAATCCAGAGGCCATGTATGAGTACCAGGCCATTTCCACGGGTCCCTAACTTTACACTGAAAATTATATTGACAGCTGTGTTAGTATCTGACACAGCAAATCAAAAAAACAGACTGCTCTCCTAGAACATGTATCTGAGATGAAACATAAAGTCAGTGCTCAAACTACAAAATATGACTTAACACATCAACTAATTACTTCCTGCTTCTGACAACTTGGAAATCAATAAAACTGTTATGACCAAAGACACAAACACACAAAACCATTGTACCCTAACACTGTGAAGAGAAACAGAGTAATTTAGAGGCAATTAGAGCACTTTTCGTTTCTTCTAATAAAGGTTATGACTTTGGAAAAGGCAGGAAATGAGAAATGAATGTGTGGGCTATGACAGTGTCAAAATACAAAAACTGATTTTCTGAATCATGAGTAACAATACTAAATCAATGCGTTTCAAGAAAGGGATAAAATATACATCACAAGGTCCCCAAACAAACTGCCAGATTAAGAAGATTTAAATGAGGAAGGAGAAAATTTCTCATCTAACATTGGAAAGCTAGATATCACAGAGAAAAATTAGAATGTTAAAAAATAGTTTGGGCAACAGTGGAAAAGTATCCAGCAAGTTCACATGAGAAAAAAGGAAAGAGGGAGTCCTACACTTAGCCCTAGATATTTACATACCAACATAAAGGAAATATGTATAAGCATAGCACTGGTTGTTTGCCTGTTTGTTTTTTACCCAAAGAGGTAAATAAAGTTTAAGAGTTGAGCCATGGTAGACCTCCTGATAAATATGGTGTTGGAGAAACGGACTTTGCACAGACAGATACACAAGGTGAGAACTCAGCAACATACGCACGGGGACATGTGCATCCTCCTGGGGTGAAGATGTGCAGTTTTCGTCAAATTCTTAAAGTGGTCTGTGACCTACAAAAAGGGTAAGAACTACTTCTGATATAGAAGGTAGCCCTGCACTTGAAAAAGTCATGATAGTTTGTCTCTATGGTCTCTTTTGTCTTCCCTAAAATTTGTCAACTTAAATAGAAATTACAAAACTTCAGTCTACAGGAAAAGCAGGGGCCTAAGGATAATAGGGTGCAGTCAGGGACAGAGCAACCAGAAGCAGATCAACTGGCTGATGAAACAGTGCTAATAAAGACACCGGCCCTCAACCCTCTGCATCGACACCAGACACTATTTGTCATCAGTCCCTCCTCTGGTTTTTGCTATTAAACCCAGAAAACCGGTTTCCAAGGAGAGAGAACAAATTTTATATCTATTTACACTGACTTGCTAGTTTTGATGAAAATACAAGGTTAGCCATCAAAGGCAGAGAGAGAAGAAAATAAAAATGCAAAAAGAGATGCTCTGAGAAACAGGTAAAACTGGATCCTTCACAACTGTGGTCAGAGTTGGCACCATATGGAATTAGTCACTAAATGCTGAAAGACTACCCAAGTTACAGTGATAGCATCTCTCAAATACTCACCTGAGCCAAGACACATTCCATCTCTGATTTCTTCTCGGCAGAACACTTCTTATCAGACATCAATTTCTGTAAATGAGCTATAAGAACAGTGTTGGTACATGTCAATTTCAGTCAATGGGGGAAAAAATGCGTTTTTGAGTTTCAAAACAATTCATTTTTACCTAAAAAAAAATAAATCCAAGGATAATAAATTAATTTATATGAACCCTTTGGTTGATTTTACAAAGAAAGTCATGATAGATTGTCTCATTCTTTCGCTGACTTAGAAATCCCGATTATCTGTACATGTTTTTTCTTTAATAAGGGACTGAATCTGTATACTTAGGATCTGTGCACTTTAGCCTCTGTATGTTATACCCACCCCTCAAAAAAAGTTTAATAAAAAAATTGGAGAAAGATTTAATCTAAACCCTTTGTTTTGATCAATCCTCCTTGAAAGGCTATTTATCTGAGATGAAGAACCATACCTTTTAATAGATGGTCAGCACGAAAACACTCTCCATTTTTTACGTCTTTCACCATGAAGTCAGCAAATTTGTCTACGTGGCCAGAGGTCCTAAGTTGACAAATGCCAAGCCAATCTGTCATTTTCATACAAATTAACACACAAAGTTTACTTTATGACAATCCCCCTTCTATGTTTATCCATAGTTCATATCTGTGAATCTGAAGGACGGAAGCTCCCATATCTACGATGATGTGCCCATGGTAGATAATATCGAATGCCAGAGAAAATTCTTCCTCAAATCTATTCCCATTCTCTCCCTAAATTCTTCCTTCCCATAGGAAAAAAGACATGAACCAGATTATACGTTTTTATAAGTGGTCATAAGGTCTGTGCTATTCTGCAGAATCCATTAATCCATGCCTATCCCATTAGTATTAGTGATCTAAGCAAAGGCCAAAACCACAGCAAATGCGTCTAGCCAAGAATCATAACTCAGTACAGACTGAATCTTGAGAGTTCTGTCACTGAAACCTACGTAGACACTGTTATGATTGCTACACAGTTCCTATTAGCAGGGTGAGTAGCTAAAGAATAGGTTGTCTTGATCTTTAAGCTCTATCACTGGAAATTCATCTTGTCCTAATTGGCTGAAATTATTAAAAGAACACCCAGAGGGTGCAAACAGTAAAAATTAGCTTTCCCAGTCACATTAAATGAAATGATGAGATAAAAAATTGTAAGAATTCTTCTTTCAGTTTTATGTTCAAGAAAGCCTGCTCTGCTTTCAACAACGCTGGTAGGAATAACTTAAACTTCAATTCAAATAGTAGCACCTAATTTAAAATGTATACACACCTTTGCCCAGAATGTCTAAGAATTTTTACTCAGGAAGTAGGCATATACACAAAAATTCCTCTATCAGGATGTTCAGTGCAGTCAAAAATCAGAAACAATTTAACTGCCTACAATATGGCACCAGCTAAATAAATTATGGCACATCCATATAACAGAACACTATGCTGTTATTAAAAATGCTTTCAAAAACTAATGATGTAAGTAAATGTCTACCTATGTTACATGAAAAAAAGCAGTGTGCTGCTAACACTGATACATACAGAGGGACTTACAGAGAAAAAAGAAGGATAAATACAATTTTAACATGGCTTTCTGTGAATAGTAGGTCAATGTGTTCTTTATTTTATTTTCTAGATTTTTACAACAAACAGGGGTAGTTTTCATAATCAGAAGAATTTCAGCCCTTGAAGTACAATTCTTACTTTAAAACCGGCTCGGGAGTGAGCATGGTGCAATCAATCTCCAGGATCTGCTCCTCCTGGATAAAATGCTGCCTCCAGGTCTGGATAATGTTGTTCTTCAAAGAACAGCCAACTGGCCCGAAGTCATACAGACCACTGACACCTATAAAATATGAACGAGGAAAATGTGCACTTTACCCAGTGTCAGTCTGAACAAACCAAAGCAAGGAGATGTGAGGAACTGCTCCCTGCAAGACTTCATTCACACACTCCCTAAAAATATATTGAAATCAACAATTCATATCGCTCAGTACTGAAGAGCCTTATCTCCACTAGCTGACGAAAGTAAAAAAATTAAAAAGCTTTTACTATTTCTGTTTACTATTTCCATACTAAGATTTTTGAGGAGGATAGGGTGAAACAGAATAGAAAAACAGATTCTAGTTTTCTGCCATAGTAATTAGAAAATAATATGTTGCATCGGCTGATGACAATGATCTAAAATTTTAGCTCCCAATTCTCTAATTTATTCTTGGGTATTTGAACCACTATCTAAAACTCAAGAAGCCAAATATTCAGAGATCTGCTTAGCCAAACTGGAATCAAGCTTCAGTGGCAAAGTACTAAAAGTCTAATACCGTTTAAATGATCTGTTGACTACGAAAAATATCATTTTACATTTCATCAGTGAGTTGAACTCACCTATGTACCTTTCTATAGCATTCAGAAAGATGCAGAATTTTACATACCTATGGAGAATGTTTTCTCCTGGCAGTTGCCATAAATAAGAATCTAAGGACTCTGTTTTCCCACTGCCCTTGTGTGGACATGCCCAGTACAGCTGGCCTGTGCTATAATGGCCCTCTAATGCTCCAGCCTCCACTGCATTAAGAAGTCTATCTACTATGAACAGCTGATCCTTGAACAACACGAGAGGTTAAGGGTGTCAACCCCCATACAGTCAAAAATCTGTGTGTAACTTTTAACTACCCAAAATGTAACTACTAATAGCCTACTAACTAGAAGTTTTACCAATAACATAGTCAATTAAAACATATTTTGTAATGTTAATGTATCATACGATGTCTTCTTACAATAAAATAAGCTACAGAAAATAAAAGGAGAAAATACATTTATATTATTTATTGTCAAAATTCCATGTGGACCTGTGTAGTTCAAACCTGTGATGTTCAAGGGTCAGCTGTACATGGACACAACAAATGCTTAAGACGTGGGCCCCCAACAATTCCCTCCACCCTAATGAAAAAAAGCAGTCTTCAAGAATAAGCAGGGTAGAGGGAAATAAAAGTAGATTTTACAACAAACAGCTGCTTCTAAACAAACGAAAGCAAAATATCTGTCCTCCTCTGCTTTATGAGACCCACACAATTAGGTATCAGTAGGCAAGCCACATTTCTGACTTACGAACAATATCAAAGCCACTAATAACACGAATGTTCTATCATTAATTCACTACCTCCATAAATAGCAAAAGCTTGATCGTAGAAAAACCTCCTCTTCAGGGTATCTTCCATTTTTGCTCTGTCTACAATGTCATCTTTGGGTTGTAATGCCAGCTCCTGTAAGGGGGTTTTAAATAGAAAAGATGTGACTGGAGGGAAGAATGGGAATTTATCTATGTGAATTAATTGATTCCTCAACAAAATTCAATATAAAATGTACCAGACAAGATTTGGTACCCTTGAAAAAATAAAAACCTTAGAATATTTTCCCCCTTTTTTACAGAAAAGATACTTTTACTTAATTATTTAGGAATGTATATGATCATTTCTAAGATTACAAGACTAAGCTTACTTAGATGCAGCTGCTGCAATATCTAAATTTTTAGTAGATCACTATAGCAAAATACTGACTTAAAACTCCAAACTATTTCAGTTTGGTGATGGGAGGTTTATTGTTTGAAATATTTGGGAACAGGAATTAGGTGGGAAGACCTCTTCCTTAAAATAAAAAAAAAAAATTGTAAACACAAAACCATTATTTTCAGTCACCAGAAAATTTATAAGAGCAAGTATAATGCCTTCCAGGGAAATTCTTTGAGCATACTGAGTCTAGGATCTGGGGGAAGGGGCAGGTAGGGGTCAGGAAGGTCAAAAAAAGATGACATTTTGGGTTGCATGTTGATAGGATGAAGAGTCTGCCAGGCAGAGGAAACGAGGCAAATTTGTCTAGATAAACAGTGATAAAGCAAATGGCATTTGTTTAGAACTTTCCTAAGTCCTTCCCACCCAAAAATATTAAATAAAGATAAACAATACCATACCTACTTATGTTCCTATTTTGGGATCTCAACACTCACCTTTGCTTCCAGAACCCTCTTCCGGGCTTTGAGCTCGGCGACTGCTTTGTCTACATCTACTTGGGGTGCTTTAACTTCTTTCAGTTTTCTCACGAGATCTCCCTAGACGAGAAGGAGGATTTACAGTCAGGACAGGTTTCAGAAGTCAAGGTAAGAATGTGTTTTTAAGTATGCCTTTTAAAAGGTAGCTGTTGACGAATGAGGCAGTTCAAATGTTTATTATGTGAGAGGTCATTATGAATAACTTAAGGTCTCTGCCCTGTGTTTATAATCCCGCAGAATATACAAACAAGTATACAAATAACTAGGCTCCAAGGGTTTAAGGGATTGTTACTAGTGTGGGATCCCCCCCACTTTGGGGGAAGGGGACAGTTGGAGAAGGAGAGAAAACAGTGATAAAAATTAGGAAAGAGCAAGATTGGTACTGAGAACACAGAAGAATCAATAGCCCATCTTCTCCTTTCCACTTAAAAAAAATGACTGTCTTGATTTTCCACCTCTTTCTCTGGCCATTTCTTCTCAGTTACTACTGGCTCATCTTCCTATGCCTTTTTCTTAGTTGTTGGAATTCTTTCTTTGATAATTTCTCTAGATTACTTAGTTCACTTCCAACAACCTATCGCCTGTACACTGATTCCCACTCTTTCAATAATGTGGTGGGATGGGTCATCTGGGAAAGAAAACAAACAAAATGGTCCAGGAAACTCCAAGTAGAGAAATTAAAGTAAACAAACTGACAAGAGTTTTTGGGTGCCCAATAGAAGTAACTGCCCTCTAAAGGAGTAAAACTTCCACATAGGTCTTTTAGGATTTTTACAAATTTGTCACCAAAATAACAAACACTTAGCTTTAAATTTAAAAACTCATGAGTAAACGAGCCACCGTGAGTGAAACTCAGCACAAATGACTACAGAATTAGATGCCCCAAAAGTATTAGAATGACCAAGTATACTTTTTAAATGCTTAAGATGTTTTTTTTTTTAAAAAAAGAAGAATCGAAAACATGAACAAATAACAAAAAGACTATGAAAAATAATCAGGGAACCCAAAAAAGAACCACACAGATGATCTGGAAATGAAGTACTGAAATTAAAATCTCACTGGAGAGGTTAAACAGCAAATCAGATGTAGTTAAAGAGAGAATTAGTGACCTAGAAAACAGACTTAAAGAAATTATCCATGGATAATCCATGAAATGAAGCAGAGGGACAATGAGCTAAAAATATAAATTAGGTAATAAGACAGAGAAAGAAGAGAATGAGAGTCTGACATTCATACAATCAGAATTCCAAAAGAAAAGAAAAATAAAATTTATGAGATTATATTTGAAAAGACAGTTGCTATAAATCTTTATATAATTGTTCAAAGACATGAATTCTCAGAATTAGGAAGAACAATAAAATCCAAAAAGTGTACCTAAGTCCATACCTCAACAAGCTGTATAAAATATAGTGGTTAAGAGGGGTCAGAGTTAAAGACCTGGGTTAAATACCTCATCACCTGATTGAGAAACCCTGTAAAAGCAGAATGACAGTACTTACCTCATTGGATTGTTATAAAGAGAAAGTGAAAGAACCTATGTAGAATATTTTCAATAATACCTAACACAAATAGAAACACAGAAAAATGACAGCTGTTATGCTATCAAACACCTCAACTTGGCTCTGGCCTAAGTGTTTTTCAGATGTGTCAAGCCCAACTTGTTTATTTTTAAATTATTTTTATTAAATTTACTGGGGTGACATTGGTTAATAAAATTATGTAGGTTCTGAGCAAACGATTCTATAATACCTCATCTGGATATTGCATTGTGTGCCCACCACCCAAGGTCAAATCTCCTTATATCACCATGTATTTGACCCCCTTT
This sequence comes from Cynopterus sphinx, assembly GCA_030015415.1. Lineage (NCBI taxonomy): Eukaryota > Metazoa > Chordata > Mammalia > Chiroptera > Pteropodidae > Cynopterus > Cynopterus sphinx. The sequence continues at coordinate 7,838,224 of CM057391.1, forward strand.
ACCCTTTTCTACCTCTCCCCACCCCCGTCCCTCTGGTAACCACTAAACTGTTGTCTGTGTCTATGAGTTCTTGCCTGTTTATCTGTCTTGTTCGCTTGTTGCTTTCAGTTTTATATATCACATATGAGTGAAATTGTATGATTCTTCACTTTTTCTGATTTTGCTTAAGCATGATAATTTTAAGATCCATCCATGTTGTCACAAATGGCAATATTTTATCTTTCCTTATGGCTAAGTAATATTCCATTGTATATATGTGCCACATCTTTATCCAATTATCTATCCAAGGACACAGTGGTTGTTTCCACGTCTTAGCCACTATAAATAATGCTGCAATGATCCTCAAGGACTAGAAATGGGATAAATGTCCTCCTTAGGCCCCTCTGTACTTTCAAACTGATTCTTTGTTCCTCCTTCTAAAATCTCTGCTCCTCTGAAGGGCCTGCCATCACCCTCCCCCTTGTTGCTGACATTTTGCAAGCCCCTGATAACTATCCTCATTCAATGCTTCTCCCCCCTCTCCGCAGCTGACACTACTTTAGAATGTCCTGGTCAGGAGGTGAAAAAACTGTTTATAAATAACTATCTGTACCTAGAACCTAACTCTGCTTAAATAGAATCAGAAGCATTTTCCCAGTTTTAATGTACACTGAATTCCCCAGGAATGCACCCAGGAAAATGTAATTTTTAAAGGAAGCCTATACCTTGTTTCAGTTTTACAAAGTTATTATTCCAAACAAATAAAACCACAAGACCAAAGGCAATGCTACTGTGGTATCTGAGCAACCAATACAGGACACCTTTATCACTGTGCATTCGTAGCAACCACACTCAGGAATCCTGTGCAGAGGTGCATGCACAGCTTGCAGTGGTGCCATGCCCCCAAATTTACATATTAAAATACATATTTTATTATAAATTACTTTATTTCTTGTACATAGAGCATTATGTGTACACATATTTTTCTTTAATTAGATTTAGTAAATATTTTGTATGAATTTCTTTACAGGATAGTAATGGTAAATTCCAAAATGTCTGGGGAAGCTGGGTCTGAAAGTTCAGATCCACTGAATTAGTTATTCCTCTTATTCTCTCATCATATACAAGTAAGTCTGGTCTGTTATTATACCAGCAGTTTTTATTCCACTATCCTGACCTCTCTAGCTAAAGTAACATCCTCACTCACCTTCTACCTTTTACTTAGTTTCTTCATTACACTTACAATACCTGAAATCACCCTATCAATGCACTGGCTTACGTATTACATGCATTTAATCTGTCCCTGTTTTAGGATGGGAATTCTGGCATGTCAATTCTGGACTCAAATATTTGTTGACCGATATCACAACATAAACCTAGCACAGTGCCAAGCACTTAATATTCACTAACACATACTGGTTTACTCTTTACTTGTTCAGTGCTTGTTTTACTTCCTCTACCTGTCAGAACACCTATCCCATAAATGTTCACTGACAATGCTTTTTGATGGGGATAAGAACTCCGTGAGAGCCTTTGCTCTGAAAAGAGGCTGATGATTTAAAAGTCTGAAAGAAGCAGAAAGCAGTTCTTCTGAATGTCCACCCCTGTGCATCAAGCCTGCCATTCACATATCTTTCATCTACATTTTATTTTGGAGATTTGCAAAGGGCCCTGGCAAACCTGCCACAAGTAAAGTAAAGGTAGGAAGAATTTAAAATTAGTTTCCCTGAATTACTTTCAAAATCATGATTTATAATGATCCAAACCTGAAAACAAAAGAATTGGAGATCTGAAGATGGATGAAAGTATTTAAGGATTCTTAATTTCTAATTATTTTTCTTCACTTTTCTTCATCACCCAACTATATTTTGGGGTGTGTGTGTGTTGAATGAAACTGATGTGAAATGTCATCAACGTCTCTAAATTACCCTTAAGAAACATCAACTGAAAGCTTAGTTCCTGGATAAATTCTTACCATAAAGACATATATTTGAATTAAGAACCTGTGATTAGAAAGCGAAGTAGTTATTGGATGAGAAGTCGTTCCCTGGGATCTTCATGATTCCTTCAGATATATCATGATGTATATCAGCTGGCCAAGAAAAAACAGGAAGAAAACACTTCTTCACCTTTGCAAGGTGTTTGACTTTACACACAGGGAGCTACAGTTCCTGCTTAGATTAATGAGTTCATCTCGGATTTCCAAGTGTTTTATAGCTACTGACAAAAACTTCATAAACATTTCATTTGTCTTCTGTGGATTAAGCAAGAGCTTTAATGGGCATTCTCAGTTCAGAAAATCAAAGCGGAGAAACAAATTCAAGGGCTCTTCACCCCAAGTTGTCTTATTGCTACTAAGATCTGAGTTATATTTGTGCCCTCCCAATTACATAAAAGAAAATATGAAATACTGAAACATAATTAATGTTATTCACACATCTTTAGTGTTTTGGACAGTAAGCCATCATCGTTTAAAACCACCAAAGAGATCATTTAAAAGGCGTTTATATCATCCTTTCCTACCAAGTTCAGAAGATATCAAACCAGCCAGCACAGGAAAATATGTGAGCTCCATGCCAGCAATGGTTTGGTAAAACCCACATTCCAATAAGCCACAATCGTTTCAGAATAATACCTAACATTTTACCAAGAGCTCACTATGTACTGTGGGCAGCATTCTCAGCACTTTGATGAACTTCCTCATTTTATAAAGATGAAATCTGGCTACAGAAAGGTTAAGAAGCTGCTGATAGTCACCACATAGTAAACAGTCGAGTCAGATCCAAACCTGGAAATATAACTTCGGAGCCAACATTTTTAATTACCAGGTGCATCAATACAAAAATAGGAAGGGGTACAAAGAAAGCCCATTTAGTAATTCTTCAAAAACTTCTCCTATCTTGACAATTATGTTTCACTACAGGTTTTTTAAAAAATACTCTTGGTTTCTTTTCTCGTCACTAGTTACTCTGTGAGAGCATCAAGCTACTACAGCCACCTAAAGCATGTCAGAGTGGTCCCTTACATGCAGAAAATGATGCTGAAAATATCTCACCGAATCTCTACGCCAGTTCCTCCCTAGATTATCTAGCTCAAGTAAAAGCCAACAGGTACTGCTTGCACAAAGAGATCCTAAGACATATATTTCTTCCACTAATGAATCTCACTTAATGTTTAGACAAAGCCAAGGGAGTGGGCAACACAGTTACATGCTAAAGATAGGTAAAATGACGATCACAGAAAAGTACCCTTAGGGTACTAGGCAAGGGCAGCAGTGGAGGCCAAGGGCAGATGCAGTGAATAGAAGAATGAATGGGAAATGAGAAAGTGGAGACCAAGAGAGTATAGGAGATAATCCTCCCTTGTAAAGGAAAACAGGCTGGAACTTCTGGGGGCCTGAGCTCCAGGTAAGAGCCCAAGTCAGTCTTCGGATAAATCAGATACTGCCATCACCCTGAAGCAGCAGATCTACGATTCTGGGTTTCAGGACCCCTTTATACTGTTAAAAATGACTGAGGACCCCAAAGTGCTTTTGTTATTGTGAGCAAAATTAAAAAGCAAATTTTAAATATTCATTAATTCATTAAAAATAATATTAACAGGTTTTCTAAAACTCGAAAATTTCCCAAAAGCTTGATTTTTATTATTGGCCACAAATATTCAGTTGTTTTCTTGAAATGACAGACTCACATGGCTAGTTTTCCAGAAAATGAATGCCTAATACCCACGACTGAATAACAATACTTTGTCATTTTACAAGTGTTCAGCATAAAGAGGCAGAGTTCAGCTTGTAACTTGTAACTATCATGCAAATATTTTTTTCTGAGATAGCCATCATATTTTAACATGCTTTACACATGTTTCCCATTTTGTCACACAGAAAATTAAAATGATGTATGGAAAAAGGTCTGGATTTAATAAAATTAGTAATTTTTACTGCTTCATCAAGGACACTCTAAAGCAAAACTGACTTTTAAAAAAAATATTAGTGTGATGGAGAACATTATGTTTGCTGTCCATCTCTTGATTAGTGCTAAGGGCAGGCAGTGTTATCCACCACTGCTTTTTGCACCATCCATGTAAATGTCAACACAACGAAAAACAAAAATAACATCTTAATTTTATTAGAGAAATGGCTTTGACCTTGGGGACCACCAAGTTTGCAGACCACAATTTGAGACCACTGCCCTAGAGCAATAGTTCCCAAACAAGACACTCCAGGACAGAGTTTTCATTAATAGATGGTGAAGGGGAAAAAAAAGACAATATATTAGATCTTTTTTTAAAACTCAACCTACTAAATATCAAAGACCATTCTTTATTGAGTTATGGTCTGAATATTCTTTGTATTAAAATATCCTTTCTTTTATGAAATGAAAGGGTAATTCAGATGGCAGTTTGATGATTGTACCGGTTTTTTTAACATCCTTATTTGGCAAAATAAGGCTGGCCACCCTATGCTAATAGCCAGTTTTTTAAAAATTCAGTTGTCCTAAGATGCCCTTCATAAAACAACTAATGCAGTTTTCTTGATGTTCTGAAGCCCTCCTACAAGTTCCATAACTAATTCTCCAGGAAATAACTAAAAATATTCCATGGGGAAATATATTTTGGTGAATCAATAAACCAAACCTTTAAAAAGCATAGCAGCCATGTAGCTTAGCAGATTAGCAAATTTCTATGAAACACATTTTACCCAAAACAAGTCCCACTAAGACCAGTTATTAAGCAACTTAAAATTCCCACTTCCAGGATGTCTTCGATTGCACAAACTTCACAATGGAAACATGTAAAATGGATAAATGTGGCACTGTCTCATTTCCTTGTAAACAAAAAAGGGGGGGCTAATTAGATCTTTAAATTCCCTTCTGATACTGGAATCAGTGTGATTCAAAGTTTCAGGTAGTTAACTCATACACTTGTGGCCCTAGAAAATTAGAAAAAGAACTGACCTAATTTACATAAACTAACATATATTCAGAAAATATCTTAAAGTACGGGGACAAAACTTAACCAGGACAGCATAAACAATACATATGATAGTACTGGCATCGGAAGGTTGTTCCCAGATCAAAGTTCACTTAAGCAGTTAACTACTTCCACAGTCTCACTACACACGGGTAATTTGCACTGCAGTTCCAGGCTAACGTGGCAGAGGGAGGGGTTTGAATACGGGTTTTTTTGTTGTTGTTTTTCAATTAGATGTATTCTCCCTTCTAAAGTGAAGGATATGGGGGGATGGGGGGAATGAGAGTTACAGAAGGAAAAAAAAAAAAAGGAACCACACCTAATTTTATTTGGGGAGAGTGGACGTAGGGAGACGGAGAATAAGCATACACACGCCCAATACCGACAATAAAGAAAAAATTAAGCTCATAGTGAAATTGCAGAATAAAACACTACTGGATCGGTGAGGCTCAAACCAGCAACAAAGCGGACACCGCAGCGGCAGCATCTGCTGAATCTGTGCCCCAATGAATTATTTCCGCAGCGGGTTCCACCCTCCGCGGCTAAGAAAAGTTATTGCATCAGGCGCCCGTGCAGGAGAAACCCGTTTCGCGTTTACTACTGGGTCAGGTCATCGACCCCTGGGGTCTTACGCCACGCCTTTGGCGCTCCCCGACTGGCGGAGAGCAGCCCCCCGAAATAACCCGATCCTTGTCCTCTCTAAATTCTGACATCCACGCAGGGCCCCAGGAACAGGGAGGCCTGAACACATCCCCACGCTCCCCAGCCCAGGAAAACCTCCCTCCCTTACGCCAAAGCAAATTTCAACATGTTCCCCTGCGAAGGAGGGCTGACTGCAACGAGTAACTCGGAAACAGTCACAGTTTTCCCAGGTTTAATGGTCGGAAAGCTCACTCATTCCGCAGTGGCCCTTTCGGAACCCAGAAGAAGAGATGACAGGAGCGAAGGACGGGGTGGAAGAAAAAGAAAAAGAAAATGCCCCCACCTCCCCACACATCCACGTTTAGAAAGGCTTGTGTTTTCTCCACCTGGTCCTCCGGCTGACTCAGCACTGAAGGAAGATGATGTCAAGGAGGAGACACTACTGAAAGCCTCCCAGAGATTAAAAAGAGAGAGTCTGGCTGGGGGAAGGAGAGAATTAGAAACCTCGCCACCCAAGGGTGCGCGGAGAGCCCAGCACACTGGGAAGCTGAAGTTGGGGTGACCGAGCGGGGACAGGGGGAGAAGCAAAGGGCCAGGGAGCCCACCCCATCAGAGGGAGGAGAGGGAGCCCAGCCCCATCAGAGGGAGGTCAGGGACCCCACCCCATCAGAGGGAGAAGAGGGAACCCACCCCACCGGAGGGAGGTCAGGGAGCCCAGCCCCACCGGAGAGAGGTCAGGGAGCCCAGCCCCACCGGAGGGAGGTCAGGGAGCCCACCCCATCGGAGGGAGGAGAGGGAGCCCAGCCCCATCAGAGGGAGAAGAGGGAGCCCACCCCACCGGAGAGAGGTCAGGGAGCCCACCCCATCGGAGCGGGAGGAAGCGGTGACAAGGATGGGGAAGGGGAACCGATCACCGCGAGCGGAGGGGACGCGGCTGTCCCCAGGGGACCCGCGGGGGTCACCCCAGATGAGGGGCGGACGCGAGCCCACGGGGGGGGGGAGGGCGACGGGGCGGAAAGTGGCAGCCGCACGGAGGAGCCGGGTGCAAAGCCGCGGCGGCGAGGGAGATGCCAGGGAGCCCCGGGGTGCCGGAGGGCGGGGAGGAGGTACCGGGGGACGGCCCGGTGCCGGGGCAGGGGAGGCGGACGCGGGGCCCGGGGGGCCGTACCTGCTCCCGCACGGCCAGCCGGAGAGGGGCCAGCACCTCCTCGGCCCCGGCGCCGTCCATGCTGCTCCGGGGGGCGGCGGCGGAGGAGGCGGAGGGGGTCCGGGCGGGGGCGCGCGTGCCGAGGGGCCGGCCGGGCGCGGGCGGAGGCCGGGCGGGGGGCCGCGGCGGCAGCCCCGGCAGCAGCAGCAGGGCGGCGCGGGCGGCTCGGAGCAGCGCCGGGCGCGGGGCGGGCATGAGCCGGCGGCGCGCGCGGCCCGGCCCGGAGCAGATGATGAAATCGCCGCGTCGGCGCCGCGGCGCGCGCGCGGCCGCACTTTCCTCGCGCCGCCGGCAGATTCGACACGGAACCCGGAAGAGCCCGGCGCGCGCGGACGCACGTTCCGCACGCCGCGAGGTGGCGCCGCATCGCCGCCCGCAGATTCGACACGGAACCCGGAAGGGCCCGGCGCGCGCGGACGCACGCGCCGCACGCCGCGAGGTGGCGCCGCATCGCCGTCGGCAGATTCGACACGGAACCCGGAAGGGCCTGGAGCGCGGGGACGCACGCGCCGCATCGTCGCCGGCAGATTCGACGCCGACCCCGGAAGGAGCCGGAGCCTTCCTTCCGCGGCCGGAGAGGGGAGGCCGGCTCCACCTGGGGAGCCCAGCAGGGCTGCGGGGTCTCGGGTGACCCCCCCGCCCCGCGATCGGCGCTGCACAACGCTGCGCCAGGCCACCCGGATGGAGTGGACGGTCGGGGACGCGACCCCGTCCGAGCGGCGCAGACCGCCGCGGGGGAACACGCTTCGTGTCTCTGTCCTCCAGGGGGTCCTAACCACACGTCCGATCCGAGGAAGGACTTGGTGCGGTCTTGCTGGCGCTCACGTGTTCCTCTCCGAGGGGGGGCACAGGTGGAGGGAGGCTGAGGGTTTGCCCAGCTTTTCACGTCTCATCCATGCCTTGCCACCGTCCGGACAAAAAGCCGGGACAGGGCGAGGAGGAATGACCGGGACTTGAACCAGCCGACGTGAAGAAAGAGGAGGCAGCGCCGCGAATCGCTGTCGTGCAGGGGGTGGAGAGGAGCACCCAGGGGCCCGGCGTTCAGAGGTCCTGCCTCTGGGATGGCCCCTCCCCGCCCCCCACGGGTGGGTTAGCTGGAACAGCTGCATCCCCTTTGCATAGAGGGAATAGAACCGTAAAGAGCGTGTTGGTTACAGAAATAGCCTTGTGCACACCCAAGAGGAAGCCTGAAATGAAAATGATGGAAAATGCCCAGGGCCACGCTGCGGGAGCGTCGGCGGGTGCGGCCACGACTGGGGGACTATTTGGCAGTATCTGCTGAAGCCGACCATACACACCTTCCCTGCGGCCAGCCATCCCACCCCACGAGGGTGCACGAGTAGAAAGGCCCACCGCAGTGCTGTCACCTTTCCCAGTCGTCGGAAGGTCGTATTACTTTTCTACCCGTTCCAATTTCTAGAACCACACACTGCGAGAAGTGCTCACAATTTAACATCGGCAGGGAGGGGTGACTAAAGGGCCTTCTGCAATATTAAACAATTCGTGTTTTCGACACTTTTGAGATTTGATACTTGTTCACAATTTTTATTTGGCTTTATTTTAATAGGTAATTTTTAATTCGTAATATTTTTAAAGATGAAAAACAGTTTTTACATCTGCTCTCATTCACATTCTTATTTAAACATTCACATTCTGTATGCTTTGAATACAACTTTACATTTTTAAATTCTTTAGATCGATGTCTCATCCATGTTCTTGTGAAGACAGTCCTATGAGAATACCCAGATCCATACTTTCCCCTGTTCAGTTCATCCTCCCCACAGCTGCCTATTTCTAAAAGGCAAAGCTGTGGCATGTTGCTCCACTGCTCAGGATGATTTAATAGGACAATGTGGCTTCTAGCAGAATTTCCCAAGTGGTTTTCCTTAGAAAACTGCATCTGCAGACAATAATAATAGCTTATAATCATCGAGGGCTTACCTATGTACCAGTTAGTATGGTAAGTTGTGCAATGTATTCACCAATCTAATGAGAAAGGCTCCATAATAATTCCCATTTTACAGATTCAGGAGTCAAGGCACTAAGATATTAAACAACTTGTCCACAGTCACACAACTACTGAGTGAGTGTAGGGCAGAAGGTGAGCTGGGGGCAGTTGTACCATGCAGCTGATGAAGCTGCCGAGGCTGCGAGTGAGCTTCAGCACCCCTCGTCTGGATGGGCTATTTCAAGGCCCCGCAGGAGGCCTTATAGTTGTGTACACATGGTCATGGTTTTTTTTCTTTCCATATTAAAGTTATTTGAGGAAACAAAATTTGTGCATAAATTGAAATGTACTCAAGTGTAAAGTTTAGTGGGTTTTAACAGCAACAAAAACCCACTTATAACCCACATCCTAATCAAGATAAAGAGCATTTCCCTCACCTCACAGAGTCCCCTCCTGTCTCTTCCTACAGAGATCCACAGGGAGACTGCCATGTGAAGATGGAGCGACACAACCGTGAACCCAGGAACAGCAAGGGTTCATGGCCACCACCAAAGCAAGGAAGAGGCAAGAAAAGATTCTACTCAGAGTTCCAAAGCGAGCCTGGCCCTGCCGATGCCTTGATTGTGGACTCCTAGCCTCCAGAACTGTGGGATAATACATTTCTGTTGTTTTAAGCCACCAGTTTGTGGAACTTTGTTACAACATGCCTAGGAAACTAATACAGAGACTGTGGTTATTTTTTTTATCCTCTCAATCTTTATTCTTTCTGATTATAAAATAAAAACTTGCTCTTTGAAAAATTGAAATATTACAGCAATATATGATTTGGAAATTCAGAATCAGAGGAAAGAATAAAGAGGAAAGGGAGACTTATAGTTTTAATATAGAGAATGTATCTGTGTTGTTTGTATTGTTTTACAGAATGAATAATCTACATTTTTAAAATATTTTTAAATGGGAAGTCCTTCAAAATGTAATTCTTCAGTGATAAACACTATTAGCTGGTCCACAGTTTGTACTATTTCTAAACAAACACAAAGTCCACTTCACGCACATGTGCAAGCCTTTCTCATACACTCATACACTGCAGGGGAGGGGAGAGGTGAGGCTGGACCTCTGGTGCTCTATTTTCCTCTGTTATTCTCTTTCTCTTTTCCAGAAGTTTCCAACAGTTTAACCCACTCTTTAACTCCTTTGAGTTCTAGGCAATGGAACATAATTGAACTTGCTGTACACCACTTCCCAGCCTGGCTGTGTGAACTCCCACGGGCCACCCTTTATGCTGTTCTCTTCTGCTGGCTGGAAATTGATGTCCATGTGTTAAAAATGGCAGAACCTGATTCCTGAGTGACTATGTGGAACAGAGCCCATTGCCCTACTCCTTTCTGACAAGCTCTTTGAACTGGTAACGTGAGCAAATAGTATATTTCTGTTGCGTCTGTGCTATTACACATTCTGCTCTATTTGTTGAGCAGCAAGCTTGCTCTAACTACTCTGTGACCTCGGGGCCGTGCATGAGAAAATTGGTAAGGGTATCTGGGACACAGGAGAAGGAGAGAAAGGGTGAAAAAGAGCAGTTGGAGTTCTGTTTACACATACCTTTTTAGGCATACGGAGCTAGGCGAAGCTGGGCTCCCTCCTGCAGGCTGATGGGGTATTATCTAGAGTGAGTGGACTGACTGGTGGCCCTCGTACACTTCTCTGGGTCAGCATCTCTAGCTTTCTGATGCCTCTGCTTGAAGTAAGGTCCCCGCCCCTTCTCTTCCTTCCATTTGTCCTCAAGCTAAGGTGTGTGCAGAATTCCCAGCCCACACCTCCAGGATCCTAAAGGATGCTTCCCAGACTTGGTGTGGGAGGGAAGGCATCGCATACCTCATCCCGGTTCCTCCTCTAACTCTCTGGACTCAGTCTTCCCCTCTGAACGTGACGGGAACTGGACCTGTTGACTTCTGGCCTCTTCCAGCTTTTACTATGGGTTTGTAACTCGTGACAGGGAAACAAAGCTCTAAGAAATGGAAGGAGAGCAGATTTCTGTATGTCCAGCAGAGGGGAGCAGCTCCCCACAATCCAGCACTTAGGCAGCCAGAGGGGTGTACACAGGCTTGTGCGGGCCCAGCCTTCAGAGGCCTGCAGAGCAGAGTTCTGAGCACGCGACCCTGCCCCCAGAGAGTGTACATAGGGAAACTTTCTGAGCCCCTTCTTGGCCCTTACCTAAGGCATCCGGCCCCCTAGGCCTCTCCTGCAGAGAGAGAAAGGGTCAATCACTAAATACTAGTGGGACTCGGCTTTGCTAATTTGGTGAGAAAGAGGGAGCTTATGCAAGCTAGTATAAAGACACAACACAGACGAACAAAAGCCTCACCAAAGTTAGGATGGCAAGTTTCCAGCTGATTGGGACCTCAGATTCCCAGTTACGGTTTGAACTGTGTCCCCCCAAAAGATAAAGTCATCTCAATACGTGACCTCATTTGGAAATCAAGTCAGTGCAGATGTAACTGGGTTCAAATGGAGGCAGGATGGACCCTTAAGCCAATATGACTGGTGTCTTTATAAGAAGAGGGACATCTGGACATGGACACAGAGTGAAGACAGCCCGTGAATACAGAGGCAGAGATTAGAGTCGTGCTGTCAGAAGCTGAGTGACACCCAAGACTGCCGGAGCTGCCAAGAGCCTCTCCTAAAAGCTTCGGCAGGAGCCCAGCTCTGCCAGCACTGAGTTTTGCACTTCATCCTGCAGAACTGTGAGACAATACACTTCTGTTGTTTACGCCGCCCAGTTTGGGGTACTTCACCATGGCAGCCCTAGGGAACTAACACGCTTGCCCTCCCACCCCTGACCCCACCGCCCACAGCAGGGCTGACTCAGTCCCATCACTGCAGCAGGTTCGTTCAGGCTGCACAGCGTTTGTTGTTGCTGCCGTGGGCTTTAATTAGCAGGGCCACACCTACCAATGCCTCGCCTGGCTCTTTGTGCATGTAAGTCATGGTTCCTGCTCCATACTTCCCCGGTGGAGCTCGGTAAAGATGGCTGATGAAGTGCCAACCAGCTGGCTCACTTCTCAGGCAGGGAGGATGGGGAAGAGGGAACTGTCGCCTTCCTCTGGAGTCCTCCCAGAAGCCCCACACAACAGCTCCTGCCATCTCGTTGACCAGAACTGGGTCCTACAGTGTGATGGTAAATTTTAGGTGTCGCCTTGACAGGCCGCAGTATTCGGGTCTTTGTTACAACACATCTGGATGTTCCTGGGAATGAATTTTTAGATGAGATTAACATTTAAATCGGTAGACTCGGAATAAAGTAAACCTCTATAGAGTATGGGTGAGCCTCATCCAGGCAGTCGAAGGCCTCTGGGAAGAGACTGCGGGCCTCTGAGCATTTAGCCTGATTCAGGCCGTAGTTTGAAAACCCGTCTTAGGGTAGCAGCTGACAAGGAGATAGAAAGGACAGAAGTGTAGGAAGGGGAAAAAACTGCTGTGACAGCCAAGGGGAATACTCATCGCCAAAGAGGAACCCTTTAAATCTTCCAGGGACAGAAAAAAGGAAACTTCTTTGATGTTACTCACCTATTTACCTGACTAGGAGACAAGGGCAGAAAGGTCAGTGTAGCTGGAAAGGTTGTCTTGGCCACCTCGGGGTTGGCCCTGCGTCCGTCCTGCTGGATTCTGCAGATCTTGCTGGCCAGGTGCCAGAAGGCCGTCAGCACACTGTCATTTGCTCCTCCTAGAAACGAGCAGGCAGATAAATCTCTCTCAGCACCATGGCAACCAGATTCTTCTCCGTAGCAGGGGAATCAGGGCGAACACCCCTGCAGGCACTGATCCATTAGTGTATGCTGGGCTTCTTTCAAGGCCAGGCCCTGAGCTGAGTGCTTGGAACACAGAGATGTATAAACCCAAGCCCGTGCCTTAAAGGGGGCCACGGGCCCAAGGAGGAGACGGGCATGCAAGGCCGACAGCATGATACATGATGCAAGAAAGGACACAGCAAGTGCTGCCACAGCAGCTCCTCCTCTCTGGGATCTAGGACCTGACCTGCTGGACCTCTCCGAAGAGCAGAGCTCGAGCTGAATTTTGGAGATTCAGTCGGACCTGGTCAAATGGATGACCTGGGGAAGCTTGAGAGCCATAGCACATTTGGGGAACGACAAGTATGGCCTGAGCCCAGGGCTCTCGAGGTGGCCGGAGATGGACAGCGAGAGGCCCACAGGTGCTGACCCACAGGTGCTGTCACTGCTCTCGCTGGGGTGCACCACCACTGAGTGCTCTATCCAGGGTCCGTTTTCCAGCCCATTTGTTTACCTGCTTCTCTTAAAAGATCCTGTCTTGATATCAGGATGATCACGATAGCACGGAACCACCAACTCCTGTTTCTTCTGTAGTTCTGCTTGCCCTTTCTCACTCCTTATTTACTTCCTCGCTTCTTTAAACCCTGACTGTCTTCTCAGGCTAGGCACTGGCGCGGGGGAGGTTCAATCTATGAATGTGGGGGGAGCACAATTCAGTCCATAACAATGACCAAGCTAAAGAGGAAGCGACAAGGTAAGGTCACGAATCTTTGTAAATTAATTTTTGAGGAGGCTGTTCCAATGCTGTGCCATAGCAGATGCCTGTTGAATGGAGGGAACATGAAAGGTCCATGTAATACCTTGACTGTGGGCCCCTCCGTTGGGTGACCTTCGCCTTTTTGACGGTAGATGGTCTGGAAAGCTGAAAACAAGACAAACTTTTCTTTCAAGAGCCCTAAGGGCCTGGTCAGTGTCAAGCATGGAGCTCCCATATTCCTAGTGCCTAACAGTGCCTGCTTAATAGATTAACCAACGTTAGGTGTCTTTGCCTATCCTTTGCCTATCTGATTCTTTCAAACCCTTCTATTTCCTTCTTTTAAACCCTTCTATTTCCATTTCATTTTGCTGACTTTTTTGGTATTCCTGCCCTCTACATCCTTACAAAATTTGCAGCAGTGTTTTTTCTACCTTGGACTACTTTCCATTTTCCTTTCTTTTCCCTTCTTTTCCTGTACTCTTTCTTCTTAGAAGCAAGCAACCCATGAAGTTTTTAAACGCCCAGCGACTGTCTGGTGACAACTTTCACCTGCTCCGCAGCAGCATTTTCCTGGTGAGGATGCTGCATCTGCCCCTCGCTTCGCCTGTCCCTTTCCTCTGCTCAGAGAGATTCTCAGCGATTTCTTTATGATGACTCATCGGCATGAGTGGAATTTTTCCTGGACCAGCTCTTTGCTGGAGCATCATGTGGGAGAGGTCGGGGCAATGTTCCCTGTTAGCCGGAATTTTCCTCATGACCCAGGGCTTGAGATGTGAGCTCCATCAGCCTTCACTTCTCAGCATAGGCTTTGCTCTGTCTGTGCATATTTGGCAACCCAGAGATACTGGCCTCTGTGGAGGAGATTGGCATATTTAATTTTCACTTGTTTTCTTCATTTGTCGCCTAAATGATGAGAGTGGAAGTTTGTGTCCCCATGCCAGGGGCAGAGACAGAGGGTAGCAAGACAGAGCATCTGCGCCTCAGTCTCATAAGGACCAGGTCTGAGCAGCCCAGAGAGAGGAGCTGTGGCCGGCAGAGACAGCTCTTCTGCTTTGGGTCCAGAAGACCAGGTGAGGTGCGACGGTGTGGCAGATTACAGTGGGCAGACCAACGTGTGGAGCCGCCGGCTTTCCTTTCTCCTTTTACCTTACACGTGTATCTGATGCAACCATCAAGGACAAGGCCACTATCACCACAGCTCACCACCCTGCCACCGCCACCACCTGGGCCCTGGATTCCAGACTGGCCTAGAACCTTTTAAGACCCAGTTAGGAGTCCAAATGTTTGACATCTTAATCAACGAAGAATCTAGCGCGGATCACAGAGTCAGAGGAGAAATCGAGTATCACACACACCCTGTCGAGATGGGGCTGCGCCAGACTGCCCATGTCTCTCGGGGATTCTATCTCTGATTCACATTCCCTGGAATGAGAGTCTCATGTCTATCAGTCATGTCAGGGAAGAACTAAAATATGTCAGCTGCCAAGGGCTATGGTTCTCTATTTGCTTTTGCTCTTATAGAAGCAGCGCCCGAGCAGTACTGTGCTTGAGTTCATCCTCCCTAGAGAACGCCGGCCCATTTCATGCAGAGTGAAGATCAAAGGAACCAAATGACAGCAGCAGCCAAGTGTAATCGTCAGTTGGCCATGGTAAAAGCCAACCACCCTCTCCATCATGACTTTTAAGTGAAAATAGGATGCATCTCTGGAAAGGTCTATTTCTTTTTTATAATCTCTTTATATACTTTAGGTTATCCTGGTGCTCGGGTCTTTGTTTAGCTACTAAAAATTTCTGATCTCAGCTCGACAACCCCATCCATATCCTCTTCCTGGCATGAGTTGTGTGGAGCTCAAGTGAAATGCTTTCTGGAAACCTGCCTGGAACCAACTCGCAGTCTGGGAGGAATTCTGAAAGGGAGGATTTGGAGAGGACTGAATTTGAAGAGGATTCAGTTAAATTGGTAAAAGGAAAAGAAATTGGACCTAGGTAAGAGGAAAAAAAATCCACAGAGAAGAAAAAGATGTTTCATTACAGAGAAATTAAAACCGAGAGTAATTACCATTGAGACTTTGTTCAGGAAAGGGATGTGATATGATGTATGACTCCCTGCCTGCTGTGAAATGGTGCATTTAATGTTAAAGGCACCAAAATAGAAAAGACATAGGCCTTGCCTCCAGAGCTCATTGAGCAGTAGAGAAAGTATTTGAATGTTTCAGAGGACCCCTCAGGAAATGAGGTCTACAATCTATTATATTTTAATTGCCTTTTCCCCCTTATTATAAAAACATGGCATGCTTATTGAAGAGAATCTGGAAAGCAAAGAAGAAATTAAAAATCATCTTTGATACTGCCACCAAAAATAATCACTGTTAATACGTTTATCTGTTTTTGGAAATGTATATGGTTATGTTAACAAGAACTAACATTGATGAAATGCGTTTCATGTGCCAGGGACTGTGCTAGACTTTCAGTCTGAACATCAGCCCTGTGGAGCGGGTTGATCATTGTCCCCATTTTACAGATGAGGAAACAGAGGTCTTGAGGTTAATTGCCCAGCCTTATTCTGAGCTTGTCATGGCCCGTCATAGCTTGGTGGCTTCGGAAACTTAATCTGGCCCTCGATTTCCTTACTCAAATAGTAAAAGTGTCAGATGATATAATTTTAAAGTTCTTTTACATTATTAAAACTGGACGATTCTGGAGGTCAGTTTTCAAACTTTTTAAACTTTAAACCCTATCCTAGGTTTCTGAAAATCCTCTTGGAATGCTCCAAAGATTTGATTTCAATGTGAAGTCCTGGGAGTCTACTCTATCCCAGGATAATTACATGAGTCATTAACTTGACAGCGAAAAGGTAACTCATACTCTGAAAAGAAGCTTTTGCCAAAAAGCTGTGTTTAGATTGAGTTTGGGCGACCTACAGAGAATGCCTATTGATAATTCTACTGACATGAGGCTTGAGTAATCAAAGTCATAGAGCCAGAAAGCAGAAGCATGGCTGCCATGGGGGCTATGGACGATGGGGAGATGTTTAATGGCATGAAGTTGCAGGATTGCGAGAGGAAATAGTTCTGGGAATGGGCTGCACAGTGTGACTGCACCTAACGCTACTGAACTGTGTAATTAAAAATGGTTAGGATGATCAATTTTATGTGAGAGGGTTTTTTTTGTTTGTTTGTTTGTTTTTTACCACAATAAAAAAAGAAAGAAAGAAAGAAAGAAAGAAAGAAAGAAAGAAAGAAAGAAAGAAAGAAAGAAAGAAAGAGTCTGAGGAAATAGCTGATTCAAGTAATGGCATGCGTGAGGAAGTATTTAGTTGGGGAGAGTACCCATGTCTGCAATTTAATTTGGAATGCTTCAAAGCAGTAACATGGATGGATACGTGGTGAGAGATGTGATTTATCAAGTGCAAAGCTGGTAGAACATAGATCACAGTCAACTTCTTTCATCTTTGCTATGTACTTAAAAGTTTCCAAAATAAAATATTAGGGAAAACTTTTTTAAGATTACTGGGGAACAACTTGGCAATTTACATGAAGAACTCCTTGACCTCTGTTTTCTAAGTTCACTGGTTTAATATATACTTAATATGCAAATTACAACCACAATAATACACAACCATACCTTCCCCAGAATGGCCAAAATTAGAAGAACCGATAATATCAAGTATTGATGCGACTGTGGATCAACAAGAACTCTCATGTATAGTTTGGGGGGCGGCAGAATTGGTACCATGGTTTTGGAAAGTTGGCAGTATCTTCTACAGACAGAAAATAGAACATCGTTACACAGCAATGCGAATGTATTTAACACAACTGAACTATACCTTAAAAAGTGGCTAGGACAGTAAAGTTTGTGTATTTTACCACAATTAAAAAAAAATATTTAAAGCAGCAATATTTATGTAGTTCAAATTGTATCTCTGTACACACATTTGACTAGAAGCACCTCCCCTTGTCTTCCTGGCACCCAACCCCCTGGGGTTTGCTTTGCATAAAGAGGAACAAACCTTATAGTCTCCCTTCTTAATCTGGTCTGGTGGGAAGATGCAGCTGGGCCTAAAAATGTGCACTGGAAATGAAAACCAAGCTTGCAACTGCTAACTCTCCACGTGTGTAGTGAGCGAGGGTGCACAGGGTGAGGGCTCAGCTGTTGGGAAGGGAGCCAGCAGGGACCCCATTGCTCACAGACAAGAAGACCTGGGGTAGTCGGTACAAAGAGAAAAGAAGTAAAACTTCTCTATGGAGTAAGGAAGAGGGCAGAGGACCCCCCACACAATTATGCTGCTCTAGGACGATGTTCTTCCTTGACACAGGTCCTCACTGTACTCATTCTGAACATTGTTTATCATGTGAGCTGTATCTGTGGGCTTCTGTCCAAGAGTTACCCTCAGGGGGCTGGAAGATTGCAGGGAAAGGGAGGGCCTGCGATTTCACTTTGCCCTGGGTTGATAGAGCCCCAAGAGGCCAGCTGTGGGCTGCCAATGCCTACCCTGGGCTCCTCTGTTGAGCTCCTTGGTGACATGAGCCCTGCGCATGACCATGCTCCACTGTGCTACTAGGGTAGAGGTATAGACTCCAGGGTGGGCCCAGCCTGTGGATGCTTCTACACAGCCTGCAGAATTCAAAGTTAAGCTACAGCTAGTCCTGCCCATGAGATAACTCATAGTGTTTAACATTTTTCCCATTTCGATTCTGGTTCTTCTATATTTCTCCTAGCTCATTCATGACAAGAGGCCCCTAAAACACATGTTCCAGAGCCCCTCCCTTGGCAGCCAAATATTAAATAGGCTTCTTCCTTTCCTAAGCAGACGCTATAGCAACTCCTGACTTGGGGTACTCTGACCATGCTAAGTCACTTGCATTGTACAGGAAAGGCAAGTTGTGCTTTAAAAGTGCTTATACAAAAACTAAAAACGCATCACAAGCCTATGGCCTACCTTAGCTAGGTTTCCCAACCTTGTTTATCGCTTTGGCAAAAACAATCAAGCCAGCTGGTGCTTCAGTAGACACTATGTTAGCTCCACTTCTCACTCGCGGCCCTCCTAAGATTTGCCAAACATAATTGCTTCAAAACAATGCATAGTGGTTATTTGCATTTCCCCAGTGACATCTTGTCATTGTCTGCTTCCCAAGTAATGGTCAAGCACCGCTCCAACCCGAGGAATCCATCCCAAGAAAACCAGTCTAACTCCCCCTCTTAATGAAAGTGAATCCATGACCACTGAACGGCTCTTCAGACTCGCAGCATTTCCTGTCCTGACCGACATTCCCTTGGCCGACGCTGATACACTGTATTTTCAGGGTTCCTATCTTAAAAAGAATCAGAGGACATTCTGTGATGTATAAGCGGTGACTTCAGGACTGTCAGCCTCTTATCAAGAGCATGCCGCCTTATTAAAAGATGTAAGAACTCAAAACCACTCACGGATATGCCTTTGCGTCGGTCAAAATTTGGGCACGCAATGAAAGCAAATGGGTTTTCTCACTTCCTTAAGTACCCGAATCAAAAATGAATAACTTATTAGAGACAAAACAGCATCTGAAGGAAATATTACTTTTAAAATACTATTAAAAATACTTCTTAAATACTACTATACATCCATACTAATAATAGTTTTGAAGCTAAAGGAAACACCCCAGGCAGTTATGAAGCAAAACAAACAGCCCTTGCTGATTTGCCCACAACTGCTATTATAAGGGGAGTTATTTAATATGTCATCAGTCCAGAGGTATGTGTTCACGTACAATGATCAGCTCGTGCAGGAGGGAAAAGATAGTGAGTATATCACAACTCTCATGCACTGTACACCTGAAACTAATATAACGAATGTAATATTATGTACCAACTATTCTTAAATGAAAAACAAAAACAAAAGCAAAACTCTCACGCCGGACTCTGGGCGTTGGCCTTCCCAGGATGGCCACCTGGGGGCTCCCCAGTACACCTCTAGCCCTTCATCTCATTTGTTTTCTGGAATCGCTCGTGATGCCCAAAATGAATCGCTCCGAAATACAAAACCACGGTTGGGGGATATTATTTGATGCCATTAGGTGACTAAAACTTCCCTTGTCTTATAAGCATCAAAATCTAAGTAAAAACCGTAAAGCTAGGGCAAGGCTCAGAGTCCCACCTTAAGATTCACTTGAATATTTACAAATGGATTCATTCTGTTGACCAAGTGACACAGCTTTAAAGGTGTTTCAGTGATAGCCTGCATTTTGCTTGTTGGGAGAAAGCTTTCTTCTGCTAAAAGGATAATACTTGAACTGATTTTTTTTTTAATTAGGATTTTTGTGTTTCCACCAGGAAAGAGGAACTCACAGATTTCATACTTAGGGAACTGTGTAAATCTTAAAGTAAAACAGAAATTTCACTGTTTATATTCTCTCTAAAGTTCTAGAAAAGTAAAACGAACTAATAACATTTGAAAACCTAAACTGCCCAAATATTTAGACGAGCTTAACCTTTCTGGGTCTAAAGTTCCATCCTTTGCCCTAAGGATCACGTGATGTACACCACAAAACCTCAAACTCTCACTGTGCGAAAGTCACATAGGAAGACCTATGAGTCTCAGATTAACTCCTTCTCCAACAGACTTTACCTTGTCACATTCCAATCTTGCCAGTCATTGTCAAAACTAAACCATACGCAATCACATGCCCAACAGGTGCAAGCTGTACTTAGAAATAGACAACATCAGACACATTTCTACAGGACGAAAATCCAGGAAACTGGGTAGACTGAGACATTAGCCTTGGGAAGGTCATAGCAGGTTTTTTGAGCCACAAATATGGCTCTTAAGCTCTCGGGTATATATGCTCATGGGTTCAGGATTCCCGGTGTAAACGTGCCAGGGATTCTCCCACGGGGACATCCAGTCCTGCTGAAGATCTATAACCCGGAGGCTCAGTACAACGTTCTGAGAAGCATATAGCTCTGGAAGTAGACAGCTACTCCAAGATTTTTGGATCAAGAAGATGACATAAGGTATAGACAGTTTTTACCCACTATTTTCAGATTAGGATCCGTGATTAGGACTTATATTTTATTACTTGTATCCTCCTTTTATTACTTTTATACTTTGTGTGGGCCAAGGTATTAGGTTGTAAAATGACTGCCACAGTCCTGTTTGCCTTTCTGTCAGCTGTCTTCTTTCCCATGAGCTCTTTGATTCCTTAATCCACCTGTCTCAAACAACTGGAATGGCTGTCCACTCACCAATCGATGAATTTGCCCTCTGGCTTTAGACCAACATATCTGTATGTCTGAACCGAACCTCAGGCCCCCAGTCATTAGAAGCTATTCCTGGATTCTAAATAAACTCAAAAGAATTCAAGAAATACCGCAGATAAAAAAGAGACACGAGTCTTCCTCTCCTGGTTTCCTAGGCCAACTAGGAAACTGGATACAAACTAGTTCCAACTGTTTTTTGTTTTTTGGTTTTTTTTTTATTTGTGATTGTTCTCACAGTCACTGAGAGACTCCGTCTGATAGCCAGCTGCTTAAATATTCCTATAAGTTATTATCTTAAGATACAGTATCAAAAAGACACTAAATCACTAAGGCCAACCATGGTCTTGGACCTTCACCTGACCGTAAGAGGTGAGGGATTATAATGAGAGAAACTGGGCAGTCCTAGCTTAACTATGGTAGAGATACCAAAGGAAAGATGTCAGCGCCAGTATCAAAGACGAACACACCGCCTACCTACTCCAGCTGAAGTCACAAGATTTTGGGAGAGACTCATGAATAACTGAAATCGCCTACCCTGACTACAATTGCAGTCTGCTCGGGTGCAAATTGTCTCCTTGATAGTTTGCAGCCGATCAGGAACCCGAAGGCCAAAACAAGGCAAAGAGCTCCATTGACTGAGGTTTTTCCCTCTATAAACCCTGTTTTGTCTATGGAATAACAATATATATGAGACTGATCTCCCTTATATATGGATAAATGTCAGCTGTGCTTTAAGCGAGACTTGACATCTCTGAGACATGGTGATGACAACATCTAAAGTAGGGAAGAAGTTGGTTTGGAAAGGGGCTAAGTTTTGGAATAAACAGAGTTTGTGGTACTTGTAGGACACACAGCAGATAAGCAATTAGTTAAAAAGGAAAGATGGGGGGCTGGAGCAGAAATTAGGAGTTATTAGCATATAAGTGGTATGGGAGATTTTGTAATAGATTACCCCACAGTGAATAAGGGGGAAAAGGTGACGACTCGCCACCAAATTATCTATGCCACTGTCTGAGAGTTGTCTGAGGCAGAGGAGCCGATGATGAGGATTTATAGAGCTATCAGAGAGGAAGGTGGAAAGCCTGTTCACAGGCACGTCTATTGCACAGGGGTGGAGACGAGAGTTCCCAGAAGGGACTGAGCCGTGACATGAAATGTAAAGAGGAGTAAAGAAATTTCTCTTATCAAATACAAAGCACTCCTGATTTGAAGACATCCCAATTTTAGAAAATTACATGCCTTAGACTGATGAAATGTACCAGGATGTGGGCTGAAAAAATGCATTGGGTTTGGAAATTAGGACACCGTTGGTTGCCTTAGAGAAATCTTTTCCACTAAATTGGTAGGTGCAGTACTGGATGGTTGTGAGATGCAGCAGATGGGAGGTGTTGCCGTCGGAACTGTATGCTAATGGCTACCTTAAGAAATGTGTGGTGATGGGAAGATACGATGAAGCTGGAGATAAGGAAGGACTGAAGGAAAGGTAATTTTTATATAGGGAAGGATTGAACCTCTTTGAAAGCTAAGAAGCTGATTAGGAGAGGTAGACATTAAAGGTCTACACAAGGCAGTGCGGAATAGGTATGTGGAGAGGGACACGGCTATGGAAGCAGCCAGGGCTGGATTTCTATACTAACTTTTCTACTTATGCTTATCTGGCATTGGACATCTCAGTTAAACCTTCTGAGCCTTGGCCTCCTTATTTGTAAAAGTAAGGTGATCATTCCCCTACCTTGTGGAGTGTGTGTGTCAAGAGAGATTGTCCACATAAAGTGCTTGGCGCAGTAGCCAGGACATATTAAATGCTCAATAAATGGGACCCACTATGAAGAGATTAAGGGAGATCATAACTGATTCGCTAAGTCGAGATGGGAAAGGATAGGATCAAGCTTATAGGTGAAGGAATAAGCCCTGGAAGGGAAGAGTGACCTCTCTATAGTGGTTCTGAAAGATGTCCACAAATTCTTCGATACCCTTCCTTCAAAAGTAGAGCCTAATTCCCTTCCTCTTAAGTGCAGGTGCTACTTAGTGACTCAGCTCCAACCAACAGAATGAGGTGAAGGTGACAGTATGCAACTTTGAGAGTCAGTTATAAAACGCATCGTGATCCCTTTCATGCTTGTTCTCCTGGATCCCTTCATCTGGGGGAAGTCAGCTGATAGTTCATAAGAACATGCAAGCAATCCTGTGGCGACGCCCACACGGTGAGGGATTCAGGGTCCCTGTCAATAGCCACATGAGTGATTCATCCTGGAAGCTGGTCCTTTAGCTCCAGTCGAGCTGTCAGATGAGTGCAGCCCCAGCTGATATCTTGACTGCAACCTCATGGAAGACCCTCTCAGATGAACTGCTTCCAAAGCCCCGACTCATGGAAACATGAGATAATAAATGTTTGTTTTTTTAAGTGCCTAATTCTGAGATAATTTGTCACACAATCATAGAAAACTATACCAACTCTCTACAGCAGAAGGAAACCGGAGAATGACAGGTAAAGACAATATGTTTGGGATGGAGAGAAGGTATGTGCCTGATGTACCTTAATCTGTAAAACTAAACTACAAAGGTTGTTATCTGCTGACCACGAGGTGACTTCATGAGACCGGCAAGGGACTGGAAGAGCCATGCAGAAAATAGGAAAGGGCATTGACTGAGAACACGAGAAAGATGGATGTTTTCTTTTTTTGTCTGTCTTTATGGCAAACCCAACCACTGAAATCACACTTGCTGTTAAAACTAGATCAGATTTCACGTAAAGGACCTCCATCTCAAGTAAGAAGTTCCGAGGCTTTGCAACCTGTCTGAGCCAGCCTGAGACTGCCAACGTGGGCAAACTGCTGGTTAGTACGTGCAGGGCTTAGGATGACTCAGGCGCGTCTTGGGAAAGTACTCCTTGCTGTCAAAAATGATTTGCAACAGCTAGGTAGAGCCTAGCGCATTATTTATGAAGGGGATACAATACCAGGACAGTATAAGAGAAAAACCAACAAGCTTTATATACTCTGCAACAAGCACGTTGCAGTAAGCGGGGAACCCACATTCGTTTTTTAAAATGGTGACATTGGTTAATCAAGAATCCTCTTGATTTAGCCAGCTGTCAGTGTTTGTCTCAGAACAGGTGGAGACCCTGCACCCAGAAGGGACCGGGCTACAACTCCTCCTTCCTAAAGTTAAACCACTCCAAGGGCCCGATTCCTCCAGGAATCAAGTCACTGTGTCTCTTTGAAGAAAGACAGATCCTGCTCTCCTTGGGAGCTTAACTTCTCTCTGCACTGATTCTGTTTGCAAACGGGGAAACTGAAACTTCACTGCCAAATGGGTGCCATTTCTACCTTGCACAACAGAGGCCAGTCACTTATCCATCCTTTCACTCACGTGGTTATTCAATTATTTAGCACAGAAGTATTGAGTGCCTATTTAATAATGGAACAGGTGCGTACTAGCATTGGGAAGGAAAAGACGAATATTGTGGTCTGGAGGGATAGCAAAATGGCCTGCTGACACATGGTAAACACTCAATAAATGTGTGTTGAATCCATGGAAATCAAGTATTTATTATTAGTCTAGAAGACAGCATCTACCTGGAAGTTAGGGATGGTTTGATAGAGGAGGTAACATTTGTTTGATCTTGAAGAATAAATAAGAGTTTTCCAGGAAAAGAAAGTAAGAAAAGTCTTAGCAGGCAGACCAAAGCTACTCACAGTTCCTATTTGTAGCAGGATTCTTTTCACGCTAGCCTAATCTCAGTTTGCTAATTATTAACCAAGATTTTGTTGGGTTTCAGTTTGTGTTTGAGTTCATTTTTGCTTTTGTTCCCTAGGGAGTGACACGTTGGCAAAGTTAGATGCAAAACAATTCTACAGGAAAGATTATTTTTGACAGAGTGGATGAACTCAATTTAAGAAAAAAAGAGGATGTATTTTAAGTTTCTTCCTGAGAATATATTTTTTCTTCCTGAAAATATTTTTAATTTCTTGTAATTTCTAAGCCAAATGGAAAATATTCTTCTTAAAAATGGTCTCCCTATTAGCACTAAACCTCCCTCTCTGACACCTGGTTGAGAACTCAGGATACATCCCTTGTACCATTGCCAGACAGGTTTTTACTGTTATTGCTCACTTGAGCAGCTCAGGAGACAATCAGATATGGTACACACTAACCCAGATTGGCAGAAGGACTCGAAACAGCCAAATGCAGTCATCCACTTTGTCGTTATCAATTCATTAGTGATTATGTATATAGATTGAGAAAATTCTTAATTGCATGGCAGCATGGAGAAGCATATTATACGGAGTATAAATTGCTAAGCCAACAGATTCCTCCAAACTGGAATTTGAAAAGACCTCTCATTGGTAGCAGGAAACGTAAATCAATACTGACACTTACTGAAGTGTTTCCATGAGTAAGGTCAAGCATTTTGTTTCAAGAAGAAGAAGCTAGTGGCCTAACCAGACCTGGCCCTGTCACCAGTGTGGGTAAGGTATATTTCCATGCAGTTGCCTAACCTGTTGTATTAAGCTCATAAACTGCTTTGACAGTCTTAAAGGAAAGAAGAAGGAACAAAGTAAAAAAGGATGGGACATATAAAGAGCCGAAGAGCCAAATCTTTTTCCAGTTTGAGAATTTTGGCATCTATCACACTCGCTCACAGCGCTGCAATCAAATTCTTATTTTCACCGGCATGTAACCATTATGGATAGAGGCTGGTGGTCGCTGGGTGTTTTTATACGTAACTCTGCAGTTTCAGACTGATTATCAAATATGTAACCAGCAAAGTCATACAACATTGCGATGGCTCAATTTGTGATAAAAGGTTATCACCCGCCAAGCCAGGCAGTGGCAAACCAGAAGAGGGATTTAGAATCCTTTCTTTCCTAATTTTCTGTTTTGCATGGCAAAATTATGTTCAGAGACTCATTTTGTCTTTGCCAGGCATTTATTTAACAAAGGAATGTCACAAGCCAATAGCAAATAGGATGATGTCTCTATAGTAAGCCAACAAAGAAATGCCATATGCCAAAGCGATGAGAGATTAATTATGCTATTGTTCCAAGCAAGGGGAAGTGAAAGGGATAAATTCAAAATGTAGAGCTGAGGTATACTTGTTCCTACAGGTAGGCACGCAGGAGAGCTGGCTTTAACCAACCTCGAGCTGACTTCCAGCTGCCGGCACAAAATGCAAAGTCCCTATTGCCAGAGCACGTAGCTAAGGAACAATGGTGCCAGTGTTGGTGGGCAGGATGGTGCCTTTGAGGGGCCAGTGCATGGCTTACTGCCACTGTCCACGAGGACTAATCGGAGCTCACCAGGTTTCTTGGTGAGGTACCCTCAGATTCCTCCAGCACCGCTGACCACAGAAGCTGCTTTTGGAAGGAGGACCACCCAGGGGGGGCCAAGATCCCACACATCATACTTCGGGAAACACTGCTGCTCAGGTGTCCTGGTTATTCTCGAACCACACACTGTTCATGGAGCATGGGCCACCGTGAGAGGGACACCCCAGGGAAGGAGCAGCATGGTAGTGATGACAGATGTTCTCTTGCCACAGAATCCACAGAGAGCTGACCTGGGACAGGAGTTCTGGCACCAGCCCTTTCAAAATAGTGCAGTGCATATGGGGACGGGGGTGACCCATTAGGGACGCACGTGAAATCCTTTGAATGCCTCACCCCCATTTCAAATCAAAGGAACCTGATGTCCAAGTTACCCACCAACATTCTGCTCTTCCTTTTTACAACCACTACTCAGAATCCCTTGGAAATAAGTGTTCTTCTAGGTTTTCTTTTCTTTTGAGATGAGTCGCTTAACATGGAATCAACCATTGCGAAGAGAACAGTTCAGCGTCATGGAGTACCTTCACGACGCTGGGCAACGACCACCTCTTTCTAGTTCCAAGATATTTCCCTCCACCCACAATGAAACCTCATACTCCTTAGCTCCTCCTCCTCCCCTCAGTCGCTGGTTACCCCCAGTCGTCTTTCTGTTTCTAGGTGTTTCCCCATTCTGGATGGCGCATGTAAATGAAATAGTACAGCATGTGACCTTTGTGTCTGGCTTCTTTCAATTACTGTAATTTTATTCTTTTAGGTTCATCCACATTGTAGCATGTATCAGTACCTCATACCTTTTTGTGGCTGAATAACATTCCATTGTATGGCTATGCCACTTTTGGTTTATCCACTCACCCGCTGATGGACTCTGGGTTGTTTCCATCTTTTGGCCGGTGTGAATGGTGCACCTATGAACACTCGTGCAGAAGTATTTGTCTGAGTACCTGTTTTCAGTTCATT
The DNA here is from genome assembly GCA_030015415.1 of Cynopterus sphinx. Taxonomy (NCBI): domain Eukaryota; kingdom Metazoa; phylum Chordata; class Mammalia; order Chiroptera; family Pteropodidae; genus Cynopterus; species Cynopterus sphinx. Next base: position 7,865,033 of record CM057391.1, read on the forward strand.
TGGGTATATACCTGGGAGAGGAATTGTTGGGTCGTGGAAATACAATTTTGCCACCACAAGTCTGTGGCACCCTCCGAAAGCAATTCAAATAGTCCGTGTGATTTAGCTAGCTCGAGACATAGTTTTTAACAAATCGGAAAGTGATACATATGAAATGCACCACCCACAGGAAGCTCAGAGGATGACTTACTGAGCAAGTTGCTTCTCTACACACAAAACACACCTATCTCCTGTAAAAAAACACTGTCACTTTCAGTGAGTCATCCGAGTTTCTGTTACTCAGCTATAGAGTTTCTGTTGTCTTCTCTGCCAATTCGCATTTAGCAAAGACAATAAATAGACAGGCTCTTTCATTCGGATGTGTTGTGTTCATGTGAAAGCAGAAAATAATGAAGAAAAAAGAAGTTGACACCAGCATAGAGCAGCTATTCTGGAAAGGTTTCCAAACAGCTAGAGCTGTTTTACAGTCAAGTAAAGCATTTCATTAGAGCAAACGTCTGAGAAGAGCTAATTATTGATTAAATACTGTTGAATAGACTGAAAACATGAAATCCAAGCACATTAATTAAGCAGAGAACTCAAGCACAGTCCTCACTTTCCAAAAACGTATCCTAATGCTTCAATTCAGCTTCAATCCAAAGCCATTTTCCTTATGAGGACAGTAAGAAAACCTTGGCTCTCATCTAATTATATACAATATGAAGAATTTACTGAGTTTCAGTCTTAGGAAGAAAAGAATGAGGTCTATTCAGTCTATTGTCCTAAAACACATCTGTGACCTTCTCCTAAACCACACTAGGAAAATATTCTGCTTCTTGGATCCACTGACATCTCAAAGGGCACAGAGGGAACATCCAGATAGGCACTGTGAGACTGTGCAGATGCCTGCAGAGTGAGACAGTAGCCTTCACACAGCAAGGTAAACTGAAGTGGCCCACTTATCTGACTGATATGGCGAGAGGCAGACCCGCTGGGGAAGTGGTTTGCTGCATCAACCTCTTTGGGCAATTTATTCAGTCAATGTCCTGTTTTTATCCTGCTGACATCAGGTCTCTAGATTTCGACCTAACATTCCTTAAGGTATAAATTTTGGTTCCAAGTTTTAATAATGTATATGTGTTAAAATAATAAAAGTGAGAACGAATATGTGCTCCAAGTACAAACAATATGGAGGCATACAGAACAACAACAACAAAAAACAAAGCTTTTTGTTAGACTTGCTCTCCTGTTCCCGATACCTCCAATTCCATTTCCCTTCCCACTGATAAGCACTGTTAACAGCTTCATGTATGCCTTTCCAAAGTGTGTAGTTACAGACATAAATATAGAGATAGAGATAGAGATAGAGCTCTCAAAGGAGACCTTTTACTAAGCACTAAATACTAAACTATATTGGAACTACTTTTCAGGGTTAATCTCGAAATAAGAATATAGATTATCTGTCAAACATCCTGAAAAATCACTGCCTTTTGGAATTTTAATATATTCTTTTCTGTCCCCTATCCCATTTCTGGACTTCATATATTCTGGCATGCTTCCCTGTCATTTGCCAGACCATAAACTGGGAGAAGATACAAATATAAACATTTCTATAGCTAATAAAATGCGTGCAGAATCTCATATGCTAAAGCATTAGTATAAGATTTTAAAGCTTAAATCAGAGCTAAAGGGAAAGTGCCTCTAAGTAAATCAAGGAAAGTTAGAAGAAATCACAGAAAAAAAAAGATTGCAGAGCCTATGTGAAGTGTAGGGGGGATTTTGACTCTGGTTCAATTAATCAGCAAATATTTACTATTCATCTCTGCTGTGGTAGGTACTGCAGGTACACAGACATACAAGGTGTGGTCCCTGCCTCCAAAGGGTTTACCATCAACTGAGAAATCAGCCTGGCCACACAGAATGGAATTAGTTCATGAAGCCTTGCACAGAAGCCTGAACTTGATGAACTAATAAACAACATCAGTCTCTAAAGTTTCTGCACAAAGGAGTGATTTCGTAAAAGCAAATTAAAAAAGCATGTCTTCACTCCCTTCCATCCCTTCATTTCCATTCCACAAACAGCCCCAGCCCAAGGCTTTCATGACCTTGCCTCTGACAGTGAACCCGGTACTTGGCCACCTACCCATCCTACACCCTCTCAGGCTATCCTAATCACAGCTGCTAGAACGAGTTCCCAAAGGCGCAGGGGGGCCCCCTCTGCTCGAAAATAAAAAAAATGTTTTCTTTAGACCACTAAATAGTCTGAACTTTCAACGCGAACCTTCTATATAAACTAAGCTGATCTCCTTTCATTTCCTAATATGAACCCAGTGCTCTATTGAAATTGAACTACTCAGAATTCCTTACCCCACCTCTGCTGTCCTCATGTGGTGTGTACCTCGTTTCCCCGGAAAAGCAGAGTCAGGGAAACCAGTCAGGGGTGAGATAACGACTCCAGGGAGAAGGTGGGGAGTGTGGGAATGAGGAGGAGGGTGGATGCAAGGTGGTTAGCTGCAGATCTCACTGACTGATTAAATGCCATCTTTGAAGGGGGGGAGGAGTCAAAGGTAACTCATTCCGGGGTTAGGCAGTGAACAGAATTCTTTCTCAATAACTGCTCATTCCACATCCTTGTAGTTGTTGGAGGTTCATATTTATCTCATACTGCCTGTGTACACTGGGATCACATATAACAGATAATAACTTCTCTGTACTTTTTAGGTTACTAATATATAGTTATTTAAAATAGTACAAGCATAGTGAAATACTTTGGAAGCTAGAAGTCTTCCAGACAATCCAAAATATCGATGTGGGATTCGATATGCTGCCTTCCACGTAAACTGAATGCATTTTAAAAGCATCTTTTATTTCATTACCGATGTGGTATTGAAATACCAGTGTGGTATGACCAGGGTGGTGTATGAGACTTTCCTGTGAAAACTAAAGTAAAAAATTGAATAGGTCTTGGCAATAGCTGGAGCCAGGCACTTGACTGAGCTCAGGACTCAGATGTCTCTATCTCCCTTCGCTCCTCTGGCTGTGGTCTGCTTTCTTCTTCTCTGTCACTAAGATCACCTTCCTCCTCTGCTGATTCCGCCTGTGTCAATGCGGCTGAGACCAGCTCAGAGTGTTACAAGCTACATTCTAGGCACCCAAGGAACCTCACCTTCTCGGATCAAGTTCAAATTCTCAGGGAAGAAAACTAGAATTAGCAGGAAAATCGGATCCCTGTGTTCTCTGACCAGTGCTTCCCTTTCCACAAGGAAAATCTACTACGACAAATTACAACTGGAAAGTTGTTTGGTAAGCATGGACTCACACCTCCAACCCCTCAGCAAGTCTGGTCTTCTCTCCCACAAAAAAGCACCCCAAACCAGTCCCCTTCTCTCCAGCTTCACTCTCACACCCTACTCCAAAGCCACCATCCACTCTTGTGAAAACTTCTGTGATACTCAGCATCCAGGATTATCCATTGAAAAGTAATTCAGATCAAATCCCTGCCTATAACCCCCCAAGAGCTTCTGAATTCTTAGAATAAATCCAGACTCCTTAACATGGCCTTCAGGTGCTGCGTGAACTGCTTCTTGCCTATCTCTTGACCTCACCTCCTACCACGCCTCCTCTTATTCCTTCCATTTTAACCATCTACCCATTTGCTGTTCCTCAAACAGGCTAAACTCATGCCTGAAGCTTTCTCACGTGGATATAATTTTTCTAGTGGGAGAAAATGCATTGATCAATGAACACAAGCATCTGGCTTACCTGTTACAGTTCTCATTGGACAGCAACAAATTGGCATCCTGATGCATACAACCATCTCTTATGAGGTTGGTTAGTGTAAATCTGCTCCCAGAGCCAAGACGGAATTTCTCAGCCCACACGGCTAAGAGACAGACTCATGAGACCTAGTCCTCGTCTGCCCCGCTGAGGTACTGCTGCCCCGAATGGCCTAGCCGAGCAGTCAGCAAGCTTTCCTCAGCAGACGCACTGCCTCCTTACCAAACAGCTCTTCAAATCTGCCTCATGTGCAAAAGTTTCACCTTGTTCTTTTAAAAATGATAAGGCCACAACAGTGGTATTCAAAGTGCATGAGCAAGCTGACCCACTGAGGTGTGAAAACAATTAAAATTCTATTTTTATTTACTTCTAATCTAAAATATTAGAAAGAAGTTTGCTTTGCTATACTTTACCCTTACTATCTTTAGTAAATATAATTACGTACTAATGTAAGGATTTTGTTTAACACTAGTATCCTCAGTCAGTCAGTCATCATCTGTCTCACAAGAGATGAGAGGTGTCCTGGGGTGGGGGGACAGGTGCCTCTCCAAGGAGGGGATGCCGGTGGCACTGGCTTTTATTCATTCTGTGTCTTGTGATTTACTTTAATTTATCTGTGCTGGATTAAGTGAGTTTACAGAGAACTAATTCTTACAAAAAAAAAAAAGATTTCTTCAAAGAATGAGACTGTACATCTTACTAAAATTGCAAGCACAAGAAAAGAAAAAAAGAGAGAGAGAGAGATGACATTTCTGATTCCTGACATAGGCTCTATAGCAATATAAAAATAACTATGAACTAATAAGATCTCACAAAGTCAGCCAAAATATGGAAATTTGCAGGAGGACTGTTTGAAATATAGATTTCCATCCACTATTATTTATAATTAACTTGGCCCTACGTGTATGTTTTCCTTGAGACTGGCCAATGATTGAATAAAATTCTCACAAGTAATGTGACAGTTAAAATAGTTGTTTTTAAATTCTATTTTATGGATAATGTATGAATCATTATATATATATATACATATATATACACACACACACTGTGTGTGCTCAAAATTTTTTAATGATACAGTCAAAAACTTTAAAGACCACTGGATTTGAAAGATGGCATTTGGAAAAAAATTTCATGTCATTATCATCAAGTGATTGGAAGCTAGAATTATCATTTTATAATACCTTTATATATAATACAGAGATTGTACTTAAAGGTGGCGGTCCAAGGGCAGGCATGCCCAAGCTATCCCACAATGGCATATTGATTATTTTGAACTACAGTTACTTAAGAAACTGCCCATGCAAGTAGAAAACCCTGACCTTTCTGCCTCGAAAGAGAAAAATTTATGTTTTGATAGGTGCCCTTCCTGCTCCAGAGGCTGAGAGACACCTTACTGGGAGAGCTAAACGCATCCAGAGTCAAAAGCTTGTGTCAACAAGCCCTGTACCGCCTTTGCTACTTTTCTTTGCTTAGATTTCTCACTAACGAAGAAGAAAACCTTGCTCGGATCCCTCTCTAATGAGCACTAATTTTCTCTGTCCTGTTGGTTTGTCACAAATTTATTGTTTCTTTGTCTAAAAGGCATTAAAATGTGCCTGGCTCAGTAATTTCTTTGAGCCTCCTATTATATTCTGAGCATCATATTATGATTCTCCCATGAGCCTGTATTAAATTGATACTTCTCCTGTTAATTTAGTCTTGTGTCAATTTGATTATTTTATTATTAGTCTAGCCAGAAAAACTAAAGAAGGGTGGGGAGGGGGTAAATTCTCCTCCTCCCTGACAATAACCAGTTATGTCTAGACCCCTAGGATTCTTCAATTTGAGAAACAGGGGAAGCAGGACCCAGCAATGACTCTAGAATCAGACTGGTTGGCTGTTACCTTCTGCTTCAGACTTTGCTAACTGCAACCTGGGAAGGTTAGTTAACCTACCGCACCTGTTTCCTTATCTGTAAAGTGAGAACAATAGCAGAACTTTCTGCATAGGGCCGTTTTCAGGATTAAACGAGCTGTTGTATATAAGCATTAAGAACTAGTGCCTGGCATTTAATAAGTGCTCAATAATTGTTAAGTAATTTTAATCAGGCTTTGGTTAAATTTGAAACAAAACCAAAAAACCTTGCTACCTACCTCCCCTTGCTGACCAACAAGGGTCAGTACACTGCACTTGTAGAAGCTAAATAAAATGCGTAACTGAAATAAGACTTTCAATGTTTGAGGAAACATCAATGCTTAACATCAGAAAATTTTTGCAAATCAGTCTTAAGAAAAGTCAGTTGCTATAAAATTAAGCAATGAGTGAGAAGTATAGGAAACATAATATACCTTAAAATAATTAATTAAATAAATATATTTGAGTGTTTAAAAGCAATTTATAGTGCACAAGACTTATTATTTTTCACCTCACAGGCGCCTGGGTGGGGTTCCCGCCCCCCATCACCGAGATCACCTGGCACCACCACCCAGGAGGACATCTTAAATGGTAATCCTCCAAACCAGAGACCTTAGGACTCCATGGTACAATAGAACACGATCTTACCAAGGAAAGCAACTTGCTCACTGAAACGACCAAATGCCTATTTCAAGTTCTGCCTTGATATTCGAGGGATAGAAGAAGATATAGCCTTCCTACTTGCAGATTATTTAATAATAATGTTATTGCTTATTGAGTGCTCGCTAATATTCCAGGTAGTTAACATATATAACCTTTTTCCTTTTTTTGACTTAACATGAACATGTTCAAATGTGTAGAAAATAGAAGTATAAAATGAATATCCACATATAAATCACTCAGTTTAACATTTAACACTTCCCATATCTTCATTTTCCTGAATTATTTTAAAATATTGATATCAAACATTTTACTGCTAAACATGCCAGCATGTATATCTAAAAGAAGACATTTTTCTACAAAACACGATATCACTATCATACCTAATTTTTTAAAAACCGTCTGATATCTAACAGTGAATATTCAAATTTCGCATTGTACCCAGAATATCTTTTTTATATGATTTATTAAATCAGAACCAAGGGTGAGCTGGTGTATTTGGTTATTATGTCTCTCATGTTTCTTTTCATCTAGAACAGCCTGCCCTCAGTCCTGTTTTTTTTTTTTTTTTTAAATACTAACAAGAGAATAAGCTATTTGTTCTTCAGGATGTCCCATCATTTGTTTGGACTTTTCTGATTGTTTCCTCTTGGTCTTATTTTTTTCTTCTATCCTCCTACTTGATTATGCTGAGGTTAAGAATTTTTGGAAACAATACAGATGAAGCTGGTGCTTCATAATGTGTCACATCAGGAGACACACAATATCTGGTTGGTCCACTTTTAGTGAAGATAACATTCATCTAGGTTAAGGTGGGAGGGGCCAGATTTCTCTACTGTCATATTTCTCCCCTGACCACCAGCAAGTAATCCCTGGGGAATAATTTGCTGCGTGTGATATCTCATTCCCTATCTTTTTCACCAAATGGTTTCGTTGATGATCCTGGCATGAATCCATCATTTCATTAGGGTCTGAAAAATGGTGATTTTTCTCTCATTTTAAATTATTTAGCTGGTATGATTTTGTAAAGAGAACTGTTTCCTCATCAACTGGGACTACTTGGTTACCCTGAAATGCAGCTGCAACTAGAAAAGCAGGATAAATGTTTATTTTCTTAAATCACCACTTTTCAGAGCAAAGGGTTGGTGTAATGCCAACCCTAGCACCAATAGGATGGCAAATGAGGTGTTTAAAAATTGTTTTTTAGATTTGGCTTGGTCTTTTAGGGGAATGACTTTAATGTCTGACATTTTCAGTCAATTTCAGTCATTATTTTTGACACTCAAATTGTTCTAACTTTGACCAGTAGGCATACCTTCAAGCTGGCTCCTACGCCGTTTGGAAGGACCTCGTTTTTCTTGGATACTTCCTTACTTTCAATTACAAGAATTTCTAAGCACTCTTATTCATTCCCAGCTCTCGACCTGGCCTCAGCCATTTCTCCAAGGATCCCTGGTACCTTTTAGTGGAGAGTGATATTTAGAGCTCAAAATCTGGGTGTGAAGCCCTGAGTTCATATTATTATTTTCATTTCGAAGTTAACAATAGAAGGTTTTATTTCATTATGTTCATACTTATTTTGCTTTGGAGTTATTTTTGCATTTAATGACATTAGCAAACTACTCTTTTAATACATAAACCTTGTTAGATAAAGGGTTTTATTTTATTTCTCCTTTTCTATTTTAAAAGGAGAAAACAGATGAGAGCTACTATGGTGGCTGGAAAATGACCGTTTGAAATGTATTACTTGCTGGAAATTACTGTCTGGCTATCGCCATAGGACCATAGGCTACTAACTATGGGAACATAACATCCTAACAAGCTTTCTGCTTCTGTACCCCCCATGCACACCTGACCAGTGGGTTGACAGGTAGCGAATGGAAGAAAAATAGACCTTTGTGTTCAGACAGAATGAAGAATGACATTTTGGGCTTAAAACCCCTGTACCTCTACGTTTTGGGGCTGCTTAATACCGGGGTCTGCGTACCCCTGGCAGACCCAGCTGGTTGAATAAAGAGTGTGACTCCCTTAACTCACTGAGTTCTGGAGGTCCCCGTGTCTGGGGGTGGGGGGGCGGCCACAACAGTCCCGAAGGTTCCCTGGCCAGCAAACGGTATGAACCCAGTCTCCTACCTCCCTCAGGGAAGGGAGCCCCCCATGCATTCAGCATCCTGGTCGCTTCTTCCAAACTGGGAGGGCAACACCTGAGCGAGCCGCCTGCCGCCTGCAAAAACGATGGGGATGAGGAGGGGGAGAAGCCAGGGATGCTGTTTGGCCTCGCATCGTCCCAGCGCTCCCTAAAGCACACGCAGGCCGGGAACCCACAGCTCCCCACCCTCAGACGAGAGCACTCCCGCCCGGGACGACCCCCTTCCCGCCCCGCACCCCCGAAACCGCGCCCCCTCCACCCGACCTGCCTCCGCGAGGCGCCCGCCCACCCGCCAATCAGAGGAGGCCTTGAGCGCGGGGGCGTGGCCACAGGGGAAGGTATCCAATGAGGAATCGGCTTCCCAGTGTGGGGGGGAGCCAGGCAGCCAATCAGAAGAGCGCCCGCGCGCGGCGCCGCCGCCGCGCACTTCCGGCTCTCCCCTATGACCCCGGGCCAGGCCCCGGCGGCCACTGGCCCGCGGCCTGGCGGCCTCCGCGCATCGCTCGCCATCCTCGCCGCACACCGCCCCCGGCGGCCATGGCGGGCTCGGGCTGCGAGGACGTGCGGGGTGCGGAGGAGGACCGCTTTCTGTACTTCGCCTACGGCAGCAACCTGCTGAGCGAGCGCCTCCGCCTGCGGAACCCGTCGGCCGCCTTCTGCTGCGTGGCCCGCCTGCAGGTGCGTGCCCCCCTCCGGCCCCGTGTCCGATCGGGAGGGGCTGGGGGGATTCAGCTCTTCCCGGTAAAGGTGCATTTTATCGTCCCGTGTTGACTGCCGCCCTCCCGAGCAAGGCCACCCCCCCCACCTGGCCCTAGGCCTGACCCCCACTGCTAAGCCGTGCCACCCCAGCAAGGCCGCGCCCCACACTGCCGTGACCCCCCCCCAACGTCCCCGCAGGCTGCCCCTCTGCCCAGCCAGATCGTGTCCACTCACCCACTCACCCACTCACTCGGGGGCATCCTCACAGCATCCGCTCAGTTCAGTGGGTCCTGTGTCCGCGGGAGAATAACTGCCTGAAGATTTAACTGCTTGCAGGAAAGTCCTGCTTGGCTCCCATCCTGGGAACCTCGGCTGTTAACTCTAGGGCCCGTAGCATTCCGACACTAAGCATTCTGCTTCTGTACGTCCGCTTGCACACCCGACCTGTGGGGTGACAGGTGGTGTGCATCGATGAAAACTAGACCTTTGTGCTCAGGTAGAATGAAGAATGGGATTTAGGGCTTGAAAACCCTGCACCTCCACGTTTCGGGGCTGCTTAATTTGGGGGTCTGCGCACCCCTGGCAGACCCAGCTGGCTGAATGAAGAGTGTGATTCCTATAACTCACTCACTGAGTTCTGGTGGTCCGTGTGTCTTTTGGCAGGCCTGGCGGATACAACGGTACCGCTGAGAGGCCTTTTCTGGCCCAAGTCGTGGGATCGGTTGCTTTCCGTTTTGTCCTGTACATACCTTTGCTACAGGACTTGTCACTGGTATTGTAAAAATCTGTTTACCTATATTTTGCTCCCGATCTGTGAAGGCCTGAAAGCTGGAACTCTGTCTAATTCCTGCTAAGGGTTGTTGTGCTCAGTTAAGTGGCTAGATGACATGCAACCCTCCTGGGTAAAAAAAAAAATCATTGCTCTTCAGTACAGTCCATTCATTCATTTAGTACATATTCTTTCAGTGCTTACCTGGAGACACAAAGATGATTGACTAAAGCTGCTGCTTTGCAGACCTCCCAGGCTGTAGGAGAGACACATGAACAAATTATGTACAAAAAACCTTTGACTTGTTGAACTAGGCAAACATGGTCTCTGCTGCCATCACCAGGGTTCTTAGCTGCAAGCAACACAAAGTAGCTGACTTAAGCAGAAAAAAAAAAACGTGTTGAAAGGCTGTTGGAGAGCTCACAGAATGACCAGGAGGTAGGACCACAAAGCTGACAAAACAGGCAGGCATAAAGGGAGGCGCAGCAACCGAAATACAGCCAGTGGTACAGATGGAACCAGCCCAGGCCACTGCTACACCACCGCTGGACTTGGTAAACCATGGACACTGCCTCATGCATCACCGACACCACTTGCTCTGGACCCTACTTGCCACGGTCACTACACCCCTGCAGTTCCTGAAACCCAGATGCGGCTGCCACCATCAGTGTGGAGTTTCTGCTGTCTGTGTGCAGTAGCTTCTAATTCAAAGCCCCAGGGATGTCCTGATTGGCTTAATCTTGTCCACATGCCCATGCCCTGACTGCAAGCAAAGCTGTGAGAACCAACTTCTGGCATTCAGAGCTTTAAAAACAGGAGTCAGGCTCAGGCACTCTCCACCCCCCAGACTCATAAGGTAGAGAATTCCCTAAATATGGGAAAGAAGTTTAGACACTTATACTGGTGATGAGGGGAAGAGCTATCAAATCAAAGCAAATAATTATTTAGTTTTAAGTATGGTTTGTCTTAAAAAAGAGACATGCTGTACCTTCCTCGCAATTTTGTTGTGAATTTAAAACTACTCTAAAAAAGGTGGTCTTTTTTTTTTTTTAAGAGAAGATATAGGAGGTGTTATGGGAGTTGTGTGACGTGGGGACCTGACCTGACCTGCATGCTCTGTAAAGCTCTGTGAAAATGTGACTTTTAAGCCGAAATTGGAGTGGTTGGGGGAGGGAAGAAGCAAACAAGACAGAAGGAATGGCATGTACCAAAGATCTCAGGAAAGAAGAAGCTAGATCATCCAGCTCCTGAGGCTGGAGCTGAATGTGTGAGGAGGATGAAGCATAACTGGAAAGGTAGGGAAGGGCCACATGTTACAGGACAAGAGAAGCCAAAGGAGACTTACGTCTTTATCTAGAGAGTAATGAGAAGACCCATTGCAGGATTTAAGCAAAGGAAAGATCAGATTTGCATCTTTGAAAGCTCATGTGATTGCTATGGAAAATGGATTGGAAGTGGGGAGCCCAGTTAGAAAGCTTTTGTAGCAATCCATACTAGAGATAATGGCACCCTGAGTGGTAACAGTAGAGGGTAGGTAGGTTTGGGAGATATTTAGGAGGTAACAGTGTTATCTCCTTGGTGATTGATTGTGAAGGGAGGAGATAATAAGGATGACTAAGGTGCAATAACAGGGTGGATGATGATGATTCATTTTGTAAAGAGGAGAATCAGGTCTGGTGGGAAGGAAAATCAAGCTGGGTTTGAACATACTGAGTTTGAGATACTTGTTTTACATCCAAGTGAGCAAAAAAAATGTTTGTGGACATTTATTAAGTACTCTCTATGTGCTAGGCCCTGTCCTAAGCAATTTCAAAGCTCTCAAGAGAGATCAGGTTGGATTAAAAGATGATGGAATATGGGATGGTATTTGAAGCCTTTGGAGGGGATGAGATTGTCTTCAGCAAACTGCTGAATGAGCAGAGAAAAGGACCTAAACCGAGCCCTTACAAACTCCAACAGGTAAAGGCCAGGTAGTAGAGGAGCTGGGAAAGGGAATAGAGGAGATCAAGGAACAGTCTGAAAGTCAGGAAGCAGGCAGATCAAGACAGGGTGGTTAACTCTGTCAGAAGCGACTGAGAAGTAGAGCAAGACGAAGAATGAAAATTGTCTATTGGATTTAGCAATAGACAGCAAACTCCTAGTGTTGTTGCAACTTTTACCAGATCCTTTGTCGTCCTGCCAGGGATACTTGGTCCTAGAACATCTAGTATACAAGTTGAAGGAACTGGTCACTCAAACCAACCTTTTTCCTAAAATGTCTGACAAGGTTTTTAAGAAACGAAAGGTGATGGGAATAAATATAAACCTTAGTTTTATCATCTAGTCCAACCTTTTAAAATTTTATTGTTAAGGAAATTGAGCTTTGCAAAGATGGAAAGAAATCTTGCTAGACCAAACAGCCAAGTGAGGTTTTTAAATCTTCCCCAGGACTCTGTCCTCTGCTTATCCATCTCTGTGAGGGAAGAAGCTAAACTGGAAACCTGGCTCCATTACTTATCAGTTGTGAGATTCTAAGCAAGTTGCTTAATTTCTGTAAGCCACAAGTTTTCTTGCCGTTAAATGGGTATAATAAAGTTGTTGGCAGGAGAAAGATGAGAGTCCTTGTAAAGCGCGTGGCACAGGATGTAGAACCCAGTACCTTTTCCAGTGTTAGCTGCATTTATGATGATTATAGGTATATTTGTACAATTTATGAATGTTAGATTATTGTTCATAAATTTACAAATCACCTTCAGATGCCAGTTCCCTTTGTGCAATCATAGTGAACAATGCTAGTAGGATACTGTCTACATAAAAGTGGAATTTTATAACCCCTGTGTAACCTTCACCCAGTCTCAATAGTCATGCACACTATTACTGTCTCCAAATTAAAATCTACGTGTAAGTAGACTGGGGAGTAATTTTCAAAGATGAAAATGGTTATGTTAAACTTTGGGATTATGTGATCCCCCCACCACCACCTCGTTTACACCCTTCACTTATGGTAAAATATGTATACATATTCAGTATATATTTCATTTTTAAAGAAAAATATGAAAAAATATAGTCTTTGAAGAAGAAGGCCATTGTTTATCTTTGTATTTTCCACAGCATCTTACATGTAGAAGGAACTCAGAGTTTATGTTTTAATTGATTAAAGTTCAAGTTGAATCTTTTTTTTTTTTTAGGAGGGAAATTTTAGTTCAAGAGGCTATTGATCATATCACTTTCATTTTCTTTGTAGGATTTTAAGCTTGACTTTGGCAATTTTCAAGGCAAAACAAGTGAAATTTGGCACGGAGGTATAGCCACCATTTATCAAAGTCCCGGCGATGAAGTATGGGGAGTAGTATGGAAAATGAACAAAAGCAACTTAAGTTCTCTGGATAAGTAGGTGGCTTCTAATTTTAAGTTAAATAATTACTAATTTTGAAAGTGGATCATATGCAAGGATGTGTATATATATGTTGGGTTTTCAAAACCATATGCTTATAGACATAGTCTTTACATTGTAGAGTTAACATAAGAGGTATAATGTGCATTTCCTAAAAAGTAAAGTCTAGAAGGGTTACACTTTCCAACTGAGATTTGGGGGTGACACGTGCTCGTCTGTAAAAGATGGAGGTCCTTATTTTCGTTGCATTTGCCTTTATAAAAATCTTTGTAGTTTCATATTATGAAAATGCATGAACTGTTGCAGAATTTTATTGATTTTGAGAGCAATCATTCAGTTTTATTATAGCCAGTTTTTAAAAACTAATTTACAGTGGCAGTTGAATCAGTAAAAGCGTAATAATAATTTGCAAAAACTTTAACAACGCATTAAGAATGCCTTGATACTTTTTATACCTAGAATTCCCAAGAGTTGTGTGCCAGAGCATTCAATACAAAAAAATAAATAAATAACAGGCGTAGAACTTGAGAAGAGCAGACTATCTGACATGCTTGATGTTTTACTTCATTTGTGAACGAGAATGAACCATCTCTCCACTCTTCTCTTGCTGTCAGAACATCTAGTCTATTTTTTGTAGCCTAGAGAGCAATGTTTCAGGGGTATACCAGTTAACTACATTGAAATGCTTTCTAACTGAAATGCTAAGTTTACTTTTGATGTGGTAATAGTATAATTTGTTCTACTATATCCCAAAATAAGTAGGGAGCAATACTTGCATATATAGTTAAAATTTTAATCCAGTAAACGAACTTGGCTAAGTCAAGTATGGTTAAAATGTGGCTGTTCTTGTTTCAGGCAAGAAGGGGTTAATAGTGGAACATATGTCCCAATAGAAATTAATGTTTACACTCAAAAAGGAAAAGAAATAACCTGTAGAAGTTATCAGATGAAAAATTATGAGAGTGCACCCCCTTCACCTCAGTATAAAAAGGTAAGCTACTTACAGAGATTTTTGGTGATTCCTTTTACTTTTCATTGAGTTGAAATAAAGAATAACTTGTTTTTTAAAGGCTTTGCATGTTTTAAATTCTACATGAACAATTTATTTTAATCAAAACATTTAATAAAAAGATAAGTTATTTACCTAAAATGAAAAACCAAAAATGTTCACATTTATTTGTAATGATAGAACTATGTTCCTAAAACTTGTTTTATTAAAAAACTTTTAGAAATGGGAGTCATAATTCTAGACATGTATTTTCTTCAAGTAGAAAATAACATGTATAATAGATTTTTAGCAGACTTACTCTCTGCACGTGCTTTTGGAGTCTTTCTTTTTCTTTCTACAACACATGAACACCAAAATTCATTTTAATGGAGAAAATAATATATTTGCTACTGCTGAAATGTTTTCCATCCCCAAATGGAAAAAAAGTCCCACTGCCTTTTATAATCAGGGAAGCCCTACTAGCACGGAATAGAGACCCCAGCATCTCTTTACAGAAACCCAAACTCAGGTATTGTTGGCAGGCCCAAAAAGGATATAGCACCGAAGTGGGTGACCCAGTTCCCCTGCCAAAGGCTAATGGGAGTTTTCTAGCGTGGCGCCTCGATGGGTTAACCTGGTGTGGACCTGGGTAGGAGCGCTGGACACAGTTGTCCTTTCTTCCCTCATGTTTAATTCAAGGGTAGAGTACACTCTGGGATTCAACTAAAATTGCTCCCTGTAAGCTTTAAATTTTTCTGAAGAATGATATATATATTTTTTAAAAGATCACGCAAAGTCTATACAATAAGTTTTTGTCTTAATATAAAAATATTTTACACTATTGAGAAAAATTGATATTCCATGAGGTTGTATCATGTGGCTTTGAAAACTCCCCACACATTCATACTCAATGTGAGAGGAACGACTTTCACTCCGTTTTGTTCTGTAACTGTTTATTCTAGAGTTATTCCAAAGTTACCTGAAAGCTAATATTTCATACTTGGATACTGCAAATAAAGCTGCAATATTCTAAGTTAAATTTTGTTCCTAACTAAAAGAGTTCTTTTTGTTTATTTTAACCTTTTCTAGGTCATTTGCCTGGGTGCAAAAGAGAATGGTTTGCCACTGGAGTATCAAAAGAAGTTAAATGCCATAGAACCAAATGACTACAAAGGAAGGGTCTCAGAAGAAATAGAAGACATTATCAAAAAGGGGGAAGCGAAAACTCATTAGAACGTAATAGAATATATCTAAAGATATTTTCTCTCTGTGCTAACATATTTTTAATGTTTAGAACAGGGATCTGGGATATCTCTACGTTTAACATATTTTCGACAGTGCTCTGAAGGGATATCTCATTTGAACGATTCCTTGTTTTTAGACTATAAAGAGAAACTGGTTTAGACTATAAAGAGTGGGGTGTGAGAAACTGGAATGCATGATAAATGGATATGGGTACTTCTGTGAACACTTCAAGTTATTTTCTTGTCGATCTGAAGCATATTCTTGCTCTCCGACCAAGGGTCGATTTACAACTTAATGATGGTGCTGGTGAATCGCTCTGCTTTGGAATTTTTTTATCAGCTTATTAAGAGCAGGCAAACTGCAGAGATCGTTGGTAATATATGTTTTTAAATGTAAAAGCTGGCATACTGTTCTTAGAGGAATAAATCTAATTGTGGTTTAACCTGTATTCCCTCCTTAAAAGTACCACGTTTCATTTTGTCAGATCATCACACATAGTAGAACTGACCTTGGCCGTAGACAGTCCATACGAGAGGATTATTGCACAGACGGCCTCGGATCAATGGTTCCACTACTATCTAGCTGGTAAACTTTGGGTTACTTAACTCCGTGCCTCAGTTTCCTCTCCTCTAGAGTTAAAACAGCCAATACATCTATGTCTTAGGATTGTTCTGAGGAGAAAATGTATGTTACGACCTTATAATAAGTTATCAGCAATCATTATTGTTCTTCTTGAAGAATCAAGTTTGTAAGGGCCATCTTTAGAACTGGATTTTAAAGCAGAAGAGTCAGGACCATTAGGGAAGAAGGTTTTCTGGAAGCTAGAGTTTAATTCTTGGCTTTCCAAGAATTGGTCACCTGAAATTTATTTACTGAATAAATAGAGGAAAGAAGAGTCATGAACAAAACAATACTGGTTATCAAAACATCTCTTATGTCTCTGTGAGATGCAGTGAGCTGGACCTTCAAAGCAGGTTATTGAAATGAGAGTGAACTAGCTGCAGGAGCATAAAATAAAGATTTGGTTTGTTGTTTTGGGGAAAATGACCAAAGGACTTTTCAGCTACAGCTACAGTTCTGTAGTGACACTGAGCCATAGACTACAGGTTAGACCATGTTTTATAGCTGTTACACCTCCCTATTTTCAGATCTACTCTCCAATATTCTAGTTTTCTCCAGTTGTTAACTCTTCTGAAGACCAAGTTTGTTGGCACACCAGGACCCAGTTATGGTAAGTAAATATGGTAAGCAAGGCTCAGTTTTGTTGTAGAGACTAAAAATTGAATATTATTCTAATAATCTATCTCACCCAAAATGACAGTTTTCATTAAAGAATTTAAAACACTAGCAATAAAATCTTCATGTCTGGCTGTTTAACAAAAACCTGGTAATCATGAGAAATAGTTTTCCCAGTTGTTTTCAAGGTGATCCTACCAAATGTAAGAGTAAGGGACTTTTGTTTCTACCAGTGATTTTAGCTCTCTAACCACAATACAGACCAGTTCCTAGATAAAGCATACAAGCATTTCTGGGCTTACAAGACGTTAAGGACAAGCTTCAAAACATACTAGTCCCTCTCCCACAAAAAGATGAAAAGAACTGTGAGCTGAAAGGATAGTACTGGAAAACAAATGACCCAGATGTCCTTGGGTGCAAATGCCAATATCAGCCCTGGAATTCGACTACTGGCCCTTGAGAACTGCTGCAGGACAAGGAGACTGAACCTGAGGATTCTGTATGAAACTAGGACCTTCGAAGAGAACTAAAATGGTCCTCAGGTAGTACGCCTCGTGGCTCCCAGCAGAGACAGACACAAATACTTTGAAGAAAGCAGTCCTAACCTGGTTCCACAGGGTTTACACTTAAAATTTTAAAGATAATAAGGAAAATGATACATTATGAGTGAGTGGGAACAGAAAGGTTTAGATCCCCAAGGTTTTGAGATACTAAAATGATCAAAAACAGTATTAAAAGTATACATGGTGACTTTGACTTCTGGGAAGATGGAGTAGACATACTCTTCCCTATTTCTTTACTTAAATACAACTAAAATCCCTGCACGTTATATTTAAAACAAACAGAACACCGAAACCTGGTGAAAGAGCATCCGGAGACCCCAGGACCCAAAGCATGACATGGTACTGAATTTCTTGGGGTTTTTTTCTTTTGCCTCACACATCTCAGACTTGTAGCTGGAGAAGCCAGCAACCCGAAAGCACTCATGAACACAAATAATAACAATAAAGTTTTAAAAGCCTGCTCTCTAGCAAAAGAAATAGGAAATAGATGATTTAGCAAGACAGAAAACCTTAGAGAATGAATGCTGTACTCTAGCCAAACACCACAGAGAAAGATTGTGGACCCCCCACCTTTGGGCAGCCAAAGTCAAGAGGGGAGCCTAAACTTCTGCCCTCTCTAGGCTGTAACAAGGTCTCCTAACCTGGTCTCCTAACACCTCTACCAGAGTAATGTCAGAAAATGCCAAGTAGGGAGTCACCAGCAATAACAAGCCTTACCTCTCCCCTCTTCCCATCATGACCTATTGAACATAATGCTGAAAGTCATAATCAGTGCAACATAGCATGAAGAGGAAATGAAAGGCATACATGTTGGAAAGGAATAAATAAAACTCCCTATTTACAGATGACATGATTGTCTATGTAGAAAATCCCTAGGAATCTACAAAGAATTCTCCCAAAGAATTTTTAGAGTTGGTGCCAAAAGCATGGTCCATACAATGAAAAATTGGTAAACTGGACTTCATCAAAATTAAAAATCTTTGCTCTGTGAAATACCATATTAAACGAATGAAACGACACTATCACTTATATATTGCTGGTGGGAATGTAAAATGGTACAGCTACCCTGGAAAAGAGGTTGACAGAAACTAAAAATGCAACCACTATAAATCCAGGAGTTGCATTTATTCCAGGGAAATGGAAACTTATGTTCACATATAAACCTGTACATGAATGTCAAGAGCAGCTTTATTTGAAATAGCCCCAAACTGGAACTAAACAAGCTGTCCTTCAACATGTGAATGGTTAAACAAACTTGGGATAATCTCTGTGGTAACATCATGGAATATTACTTATCAATAAAAAGGAAAAAACTATTGCTGCATGCAATGACCTGGATGAATCTCCAGAGAATTATACTGAGTAAATAAAACCAATCCCAAAATGTTGCATACTGTGTACTTCCATTTACACAACATTCTTGAAATAAAAAGATTTAATTAGGGAGAGATTAGTGGTCACCAGTGGTTAAGAGGGGGTGGTGTGGTATAAAAGGGCAACACGAGGCACATTTGTAGCAATAGAAATGTTCTGTATCCTGACTCAATATCAGCAGGCTGGTTGTGATGCTGCAAGATGTGACCATTGGGAGAAATTGGGTTAAGGGTACGTGGGTCTTTCTGCATTATTTTTTACAACTGCATGTGGATTTATAATTATCTCAAAAGAAAAAAGTTAAAGGAAAAATAAAAAATAACTGAGTTTTAAAAATGTTGGAATCAGCAAAGAAGAGCTTATTAAAAATGACCAAGAAAACTGGAAATAGTACCAAGAGATGCTTAGGAAGCCAATATATTCTTGTTGAAATTAATAAGTAAATGGGTAGTCTATTGGTTTCCTCTTGATGCTATCAGTTATCACAAATTTAGTGACTTCAAACAACACAAATTTATTAACCTTACAGTTCTGGAGGTCAGAAGTCTCAATAGGTCTCACTGGGCTAAAATCAAAGTGTCGGCAGGATGGCGTTCCTTCTGGAGGCTCTACAGGAGAATCCATTTCTCTGCTTTTTCCAGCTACTAGAAACCACCTGCATTCCTTGGCTCATGGCCCCATTCCTTCGTCTTCAAAGCACAGGACATCAGGCCAAGTTCTTCTCAGGCGACCATGTTTTGGTTCTTCTGCTTCGCTCTTCCAGTTATAAAGACCCCTTGTAATTATACTGGTCGTGAAAACCAGTAATCCATGGCCATCTTGCCACCTCAAAGTCAGCTGATTAGCACCCTAGATTCCCTCTGCTACCTCAATTCTCCCGTGCCACAGTCACAGGTTTGGGTATAGGTGGACATCATGGCAGTGGAGGACTAGGCCGCCTGCCACAGAGGGGTTAAACAGCAGATTCAGGTTTTTACAAAATAAAACACGGAACTGCAGCAGCTACTCCATGCAGCCAGAGACGCAGGATTCGGAAAAGCTAAGCGTCTAAGAGACGTGAAGCTAGAGGGCAGGATGCCAGAAGAAAGACGTTTTCTAGCTTTTCTACCAGAAATGCACACTGGGCGGGCAGCTAGCACCTGGGGGAGTCGCTGTGTTTGGCGCCTCGTCTTCTGGGCGCTTGCCCGTCGTTTCCCGTCAATCTCGTGTTCGCAGAGTTTCGCTTTCGGGTGAAGAAAAGGCCTTTTTCGGGACGAGCCTGCGAGGGGAACTGAAGTTCACGGCCCCGCGCGGCCGCGGCCGGCTCTTCGGTGTGTGTGGGGGGGCGACGGCAGCTGCTCACAGCTCCGCGCCGGACGCGGCACCCAGTCCCCGGTCCCCGGTCCGCGAGCCGAAGGCCGCCGCAGGGTGTCCCCGGGGGCTGCTCGCGAGACGGGCCCGGCCGAGGACCGGCGGGGGCGCGGGCAGAGCCGGGCAGGTCCTGGGAGAGCAGGACTCAGACTCTCGGTGCCCTAGCGCAGGGAGGCCCCCGCGAGCCCGTGTGCGCCTGTCCCCGGGCCCAGGAGTGGCCTCCGGTGGCAGCTGCTGGGTCAGCCCTTCTCAGGGGGACGGGCCCGGGCTCGCAGCGGCCGCGGCCGAGCAGGCGCGACGGGCTCCCGAGTGCCACCTCCGGGCCACCTCCGGGGCGCGCCCTCGGCCCCCCACGCGCAGGACACGGCCACCTGCGCCCCTCTCCTTATCCCCCCCCGTTACGGCCCCGGCCAGAGGGGTGCGGCCGCCGCTGCCGCCACCCCACCCTCCCCATCCCCACCCCAGTTCCCGTTCCGGGCCGACCCGGCGGCGCTTCCCGCGCCGCGGCCCGCGCTGCCGCTCCGAGCGCCGCGCACCTGGCGGCCAGGTGAGTCCCGGGCGCGGGGCGCGGGGCGCGCGGCGGGTTCCCTCGGTCCTGGGCCCCGCGCGGGGCGCGGAGGGGAAACGCGGCGGGTTGAGGGGCGCGAGCTGCGGCGTCGGGGGGACCGGTTTCACCCGCCGCCAAGGGGGTCCGTCCGGGCCGCGCGTCTCAGTGCCGCCCGCACCTCAGAACCACCTGCGGCGCTCGGTAAGGTCCGGGTGCCCCGGCCGATTCCATCGGCAGCCCCGGGGTGCGACCCGGCCACCTCCGTGCAGTGTCCACACCCCCCACTCCCCATCCCCCCACCCCCAGGGGTGATCCCCGTGCTGAGCCAGGGCTGGGGACCAGTGAGTGACCCGAGCGTGGCCGCCGAGAGAAGGTGGCGAGGCGGGCTGCTGGGTGGGTCCAGCCTGCCGACAACGTGGCGGGCCCCAGGGTCCTGCAGCAGACTGCCCCTCCCACCTCCTGCACCCCAAAGAAGGCTGTGAGACCGCGCCTGGCAGGGGCGTCTGACAGCTCCCGTCTTTGGGCATGATGCGCAGAACAAGGAAAGCCAGAGGAGAGCCGCCTTCGGCTCTGCCTTCTGGGGACTGCCTCCGTGGTTGGCATTTGAAATAAGGTGGGGGAATCAGTAAAGCCACGGTCTTGGCAACTTCTGGGTTTTCTGCTCCAAGGATGAAGCCCCGTGTGCTTGCCGCAGGGTCCGGTTTGTCCCTCCTTCTAAAAGCAAATCTAAGATTTGCCTGTCCAGGGAACCATGACTCTACCGTGGATGTTAGGACTATACAGGATGGACCCGTTCTCGCCCTTGGGTAGATGCTGGGGTAGGTAGCTGTCATCCCAGCAAGCGGGAACTCTGGACAGACTTCTACCCAACATGCAGGGCAGGTGAGAAAGGTGGACTTAAAACAAACAACAGCGGGGAGGTAGAAGAGTGGGCTTCCAAAGGGCCTGAGATGTAAGCTTTATTTCTGTGGAATTGGAGAAATAAGTTCAAGCTTAGGTGCCCAAAATCAGATTCAGTCACAACATGTGACCATGGGCAAGTTACATGGCATCTCTGACCCCTGTTTTCTTACCTGTAAAATGAGGGTAAAGCTTGTAACTCTCTCCTGGGGCTGATACAGTTAAGTGAGAGCATGTGTCTTAAACTCCAGGCAGGGCAGGTGGCACGTGGCGGGTGCTCTGTCATTGGTAGTAAATAGGCACAGTAGCGGTGATTGGTGTCTGACAGTTGTTTATTTAGTATAGCCACAATGAGGGAGGGTGTTTGTCCGAAAATGGTTCCCCTCAAAACACCATTTCCCTGCTCTCCTCCTGGCCTGCTCGGGGGAAGGCTCTGTGGTTGTCTCCCTCCCGGCTCTGGGCACTTTGAGGTCTAGAATCTCAGGCTGCTAGCTTCTCCCCAGCAAGAGGGCTCATTAACGGCTCTGGAATATTGTTGTACTCCATATGACAGAAACATATTTCTCGATAAAAGAAAATGGGCTCCGAGGAAGCTGGGCCATCTGTGGAGACTCAGGACTAATGTGGGCACACACGTGGCTGTCCTACTGGCAGCATCCTCAAGCCACGCCCTTGCTGTTGCTGTTTTGCTCCTGACTCTTGGCCTGGAAACAATGAATTCTACTTCCATGACCAAGCACGGTCAGGAATTTGGGGAGGAAGGGACCC
Source organism: Cynopterus sphinx (assembly GCA_030015415.1). Lineage (NCBI taxonomy): Eukaryota > Metazoa > Chordata > Mammalia > Chiroptera > Pteropodidae > Cynopterus > Cynopterus sphinx. The sequence goes on from CM057391.1 coordinate 7,887,303, forward strand.
ACATCCTGCAGTTGTCAATGCCGGCAGCCCAGCTGAATCTTTCACCCTAGTACCCACTCTGTGTCATTGACAGTAACAGCAGCACTGTTTAGATATCAGAAACCTAAACAGTGACACAAGGTAGGTATCAGATCCAGTGTTTTTGCAATGGCTGATATTTAATTAAACAAGAATAGCAAATTCTTGTCTCTTTTAATCCAAAGAAAAGAATTCAATATTTCTTCAAAATGTAAGATGTAAACCAAGGATTTCAGCTTTGTTACTAGTTTCTTTATGATTCTCCTTTTGGGGGGATTTTAGGCAAGATGAAATTAGAAAAGCTAAATTTTTACCTGTCCGGATTTTTGTCATGCAGAAGGTAGGGATGTTTCACACGTTTCTGGAAGTCCTGTTTTCGTTTATCTTCTGGGCGAGTTCAGTAGCATCTTATGCCAAGGTCTTTCTTTGATTAATCCAGAAAGTCTAAACTTATTTTGAGGAAAACTGTTTGGCACATCTAATGCTTACTGAGGGCAAGTCTTTTTTTTTTTTTCTCCAAACTTGACCTTTGTGTTGAGAAGTGAGCAGTCACTGTTGTTTCAATTAATTGGTGGCTTTTACCCAATGCTAGGAGGTTTGTCAAAGCGAGGCTTCCTGGCTTGAATTCTGATTCTTGTGTTTTATCTAGGACTGTCATAGACCAAACTGCGGGCAGAGATTATGATGCAGAGTCGCCACCCCCTTCACCCTTTGCCATCCTTCCAGCCTCTAGAGCATTGAGCCAGCCAGGCTGGGGATGCTGTTACCGTGAGAGAACCTTGGTCCGGTGATGGGACAGAATACCCCAACAAGGGATGTGCTTCTTTAAAGCCAGCAAGGCAATTTCGAGTTATACTTCATTAAAATCAATAGGTTACCTCTAGTTAGCGGCCAGTTAGAAATTTGTTTTGCCGAATAGTCATTTTCCTCTAAATTATAGAAAATTATAGCTTTAAGGGCTAATAGGTCAACATGATGGCCCAGGTAATTGCAAAGTGAGTGCCAGATGAGCACCAGATTTGGGCAGGTTAATATTTTAATAAAATATAACAGTGATATCTTTATTTCAGGATGTTGATATCCTTTGCGCTTCTATGTGCTATCACCACCATACAGGTTAGGGGTGGAAAAGATGCAGTGATTTCGTAGCTATTTTCAGAGCCATGTATAACTAGGTAGGGCGGTCGGTCATATTTTGCTAAGGAAAATCCTGACATGGTAGAAGAACTGTGAGCAGGTGATGATTTGCTTGAGAAAAGATTTGTGTTGTTCTAATGCCCCCAAAATAAAAGTCTAATGGCTGAGAACCTCCTTTGACTTGTTTTAACACATTCCCCAGTTGCTGTCTCTGACCCCCAAACCAAACCTTCTAGAAAGAACTGAATGGAAAACTAGGCTTTTATTTGGGGATATCCTAACCCCTTACAGTTCAGGACAAGGGATGAGCCCCTTCGTGGAGAGAGCCATTCCTGGACTCCGTTGAACAAGGCCAGTGTTTTACATTTAATATAAATTCAGGCACATCGGTAATTTCAAGTAGAGATACAAAATGTCTAACAAGTACCAGACAGGCAGGACTTTAATGGAAGAAACGATGGGATTCGGTGTCAGAACCGGGATCAAGCCACCACTGTATTCCTTAACTTACTGCGTGACCTCAGCCCACATAGTTGACCTGTCCAACCTTGTGTCCTCCTTTGTAAATAGTTATGTAATTCTTTCCTCACAGGTGGTTTTGAGTATTTGATGAGATCATCAATGTAAAGGGCTCAGCACACAGCCTGGCTTTCAGTAAGTGGTAACAATTAGGATAATAATGATTATGATGATTACGTGGGCTAGAGTGCTGGTTTTGCCATCTCCTAGCTGTGCGGCTTTGAAGAAGGTACTTAGCCCTCACGAACCTTCATTTTATATCTGTAAAGTGGGATAATTCTACCTATCTGGAAGGATTGGTTTGAGGTTTGGTTAAATGAAATTTAATGACGATACATCTGATCTGGTAGACCCTCAGGGATAATAGCAAACACTTGTATGATTTACTATGCGCAACACTGCTCTAAGGCTTTAGATTTGGGCCTTTCTTCTTTTTCTTTTCTTTTTCTTTCTTTCTTTCTTTCTTTCTTTCTTTCTTTCTTTCTTTCTTTCTTTCTTTCTTTCTTTCTTTCTTTTTTTTGTATGTACTTCATTTAATCTTCCCAATAACCTTATGCAGTCGTTAGCAATTCCCCCATTTTACAGATGAGACAACTGAGATTCAACGAGATTAAACAACTAGCTCAAAGTCAACAGTAGGTGCTGCACCCAGGATTTGAAGCAGGAAGCCTGTTCCTAACCACCCAACCAGTGCCAATAAGTACCCCACCCTCCATGCTCACCTCCCCGACCTCCCCACGCTTACCTCCTGTAACTGACCGGCAGATGTGCATATGCTCTTTGTATACAGGGCTCTGCATACAAGGCCCCAGCTTCCAAAGAACTGCCTGCCTATGAAGAGAAAGTGGGACTCCCCCAACTCTGCCCAAGATTTGCAACTTTTAAACCTCAACCATTGCTTACACTGGATGACCTAATATCCAGGGGATGGGTCAGAGTGGGGGAACCACGACCCTAATATTGACTAACATTGTGGGTTATGATGATTGTTTTGAGATAAATGTCATCTGAGTGCACTGAGATCATTAACCTGGGTATAATAAAACATACCTTCACTTAGACAAGTGTGCAGGGTAATTGGGAAGACAGAAATGGGGTCTGGTGGTTCCCAGGATGGGGCTCAGGCAGACATGAAAGGACTTAACATCCCATCACGGGTGCAGTGGCTTGTCCCAAATACACTTACTACCTTTTAAAAAAATTCCTCACTCGTCTCCCCTCTTCTTTGCATCCCAGTAGTATTTGCCTCTTATGGAGCTGTGACAATCTTCCGAGAGGCATGAGCCAGTGGAGCTCTGGGCCCAGAAAGGCAAATTCTCCAATGAGTGAGTTCTGGTTGCTTTGGCATTTCAGACTGACTGAGGTGGCCACTGTTTTTCTGGCTTTCCCGTGGGTGTGAAGTGCTTTGCTGGCCCTCCAGCCTGGTGCGGAATGAAGGCCGCTAGAAAGCTATCTGTAGCTCCCGGTTCCTCCTGACGCTTTGGGGCTTTAATTCTTTATCACTCTCATTCAACAAATATTATCAGAAGTTGGTGCTGGAGCCAGGAGTCTATTAAGTGTTGGGGTATAGTAATGAATGAAACTACCTGGCCTTGGTAGAATGGAGTTTGCCGGCTTTGGGAGGAAGAAGGGATAGGAAACACACATATAAATACAGTTATAAACTGCGGCATGTGCTGTCAGTGAAAACGACACAATAGCCAATCTGCACCAGGGTTAGGGGAGTCTGGGATATGCCTCTCCACAAATGAGCTTTTTAAACTAATTCTTGGGGATGCAGGAAATAGCAGGTTTGGAGGCTGAATGGTGAGGAAGCAGTGGGTGTGTTGAGCAGGATGCAGAGGGAAGCTAAAGAATGAACCACACTTGGGCCAAGCAGAGCCTCTTGGGCTGGGAAGGACTTGGAAGTTCATTGTAGAGGAAGTGGGAGGCCTTGAGGAGCCCTTCTTCCTCTGCTTTTTCTCTATGTTAGTAATCTACAGGAAAATGCTAATCAACGACCTCTATTTATTAACCTCTATAAACCTTGTCTTAATGTATAAAACAGTTCTGGAGACAGGAATTGTGGTTTCAATTTTCAGATGAAGGAACTGGGCTCAGAAGAAAGGAAAAGATAGCAGAACCAGGATCCAGAGCCCGGTCTGCCTGAAAAGCACCTGCTCTGTGGTTTTGGGGGGCAGATGTGTGTAAATGCATGCCGGCCTCCTAGGGGCCAGCATCCTTCAGCAGGAGCCTTGTGGGTGGGTGTGGGCCGATTGCCATCCTTCCCGGCAAAAGGCCCCACAGGGTGGAGGCAGGTTGGGCATGTGAGTGTCAGAGTGTCAAGGTCTGCAGATGAAAAATTCTAGGGACCCTGTGGCCAAAGGAAAGGGGATGGGACTTTTTCATGCTAGTCAGTTCCCTCTCTGGGTTTAGCCCCAAAGAGCTGTGTTCCCTGCCCTATTCATCTACTGGGGAATTTTCATACACTTAAAAGGCACAGAGTTTGGGGGAAAAAAACATTCTTCATTGGGAGTTTTAGGTCACAGAAAGACCTCCAGGCCATGAGGGGTCCCGACCTCACAGTGCCTGCTGGCTGACTTTAGGGGCTGTCTATACTACCCTCTTTCTCCCCACTCCTGTGAGGTTGCAATGAGGTCACAGTGTGAGAGGCAACAGCAGGTCAGGTGGACCTTGGCTGGCTGGGTGGGTCTAGTCCTGTGATGGCCCCACGCTGGGTGAGAGCTCTAAGGTGGTCCAGGCCCAGGTGTGCCACCTTTTGGGAAAACTTGCCATCTTCTCAGCCTCTCAGTGCCCCTTGGGGTCACCCCAACACATCCCAGGTGCCCTCTGGCTGAGCTTCAGGGTGGATTTGCGTCCTAGAGAGTTGCTGCCCGTGGCTAAACGTTCAAGCGAGGTTAATAAAAATCTCAGGCTAAGGGCTTTGGCCAGCAATCAGCAGAGTGTTTATTTACTCAAGGCCAAGTTTAAACCCAAGCCTCCGAAGTGACGAATACATTTTATTCCTGTGGAGTGCCTTTAATTTACGAAGCCCCAGACACCTTCTGTGTCAGTCCTAAATGCCGTCTCCAGATGTCCCCTGGCTTCCGGACCTGCTGCTCTGTGGCACTTTCTTCTGTGTAAGCACTTGACCCCACTTACCGAGTTCCTCTCTCTGCTGGAGATGCAGTGACTAACCAGACAGACACCATCCCGCAGGGTCAAGGGCTGGGCCACAACGATGAACCGGACAAAAGTCCCGGCCTGCACCACCTTCTTGATCATGGCACGTGCTTCCAACGTGACCAGTGCTGTTCTAAACGCGATGTGTTTTAACTCACTTCACAGTGCCCCGGGAGGTGGGCGCTATGATGACCTGCATTTCACAGGTAAGAACACTGAAGCGTGGTGGTATGTCTAAATCACACAGCTAGTGATTGGCACCAGGTAGCCCGGTTTTAGAGTCTTTGCCCTTCTCTGCCACCATCGATCGTTGGCAAGGGAGACTTTAGGAAAGAAAGGACACCATCCTCTGTGAGAAGTGGGGATAAGGGACCACAGGAGGAAGTTCCCATAGGGAGAGAGGGGCCGAGGGGAGGAACCCCCACCCTTTCCTCAATCTGACAGGTGTCAGTCCCTGCTGGGAGGAGGGGTAGGGGTGACACTCAGCAGCCAAGGGAGCTCCTTCAACCTGCAGTGAAAAAAAAAAAAGGAGCATTTGCGTCAGTGCCAAGAGACCAGGTTCTAGTTCTAGTCGACCGAGCAGGGCCTCAGTTTCCTCGTTTCTAAAGTGGGGATGTTGGAGAACATTCTATTCTACCTCAGAAACCCACAGCTTCAGCAGGTTGTGGAGGGGCTGGCTCTGCATGCACTCAACAGGGTTTCTTAGCCAGAAGGAGATGCGTGGTTCTGAGGGATGTGGACCCAGACACGTGGCTTCCCGGAAGGCCCAGGCAGCTGAGAAAAGGATGTCTGTCTGCATTCCAGCCTCACCGCCCCCGCCCCCAGCTGTGGCTGCATTCCTCTCTTCAGAGTCAGGGTGGGAGTGTCTGTATCTAGAGTTCAAACTTGGTGGCACTTTCTTTCACAAGAGGGAAAGAGAAAAAAGGAGAGGGAGATGGAGAGGGAGATGGAGAAAAGAGCGAGGGGTGACATTGAGAGAGACAGACTGCTGTTTGCACCTGCTTTGAAATTCTGAAGAGTTAAAGGCTTTCAGATACTTAAGTAAACGAGTGTTCATAGAACTAAAAGCTTCAAAGAGTAATGGTAGCCTCATTTACCTGCTAAGTTTTCTCAGGCAGGGGCTGTTAGTAGCTTTCTGGTGTGGTGGAGGCATACAGGACCGGGCTTGTTTTCCAGGTGAAAAAATTGAAAACAAAACATGAAAAATGAATAATAGAGGAAAAAAAATAAACCCCACAAAATAGAAAAACCAACCATGAGAGAGAGGGTTCCCTGTAGACCCAGTGAAGAATGGCGGCTTGTGTTTATTTAGTTTCTGAAACGTGGAAGCAAATTTGAGCTCATGCTGTTACGGCTGATGCAGCAGAGACAGCAGGAACCAGTCTGACCTGACCCGTTGCGTGTGCTCTGTCTGCAGCTCCATCAAAACTGCACAAACCTGTGCTGGAGACGAGCTTCCTCTTCAGTCGCTGTTGGGATGGGTTAGTCCTCCCGCCTCGTGGTTGGGCAACTTGAGAGTAATGAAGTCACGCTCTTCCCATCAGCCTTTATCCCCTGAATCCCCAAGTGGCTCAGAGGAGCAAACGTCGTGCTGTCGTGTTCATTATGGTCAAACTGGTCCGAGGAGGCTGCGGATCCTACTCACCAAAATGAATCTCACTCAAGAGAGAAGTGGTTTCCTTGGGGAGAATCACGTACGATCCTTGGCTTTTGTGGGCGTGTGAGGTCACGCTGTGCTGGGGTTACCACCGGTTTGGGGGAAAGTATGTCTTCTTCCAGGTGTTTCCGTTGTGTTTATGTTCATAGACGTGTGCTTACAGAAAGTAGATCGTGTTCTGTGTGTTTGCGGGGCGGGCAATGTGGGCCAGTTACATATTATACTCTACATTTCTCTCAGCAGCTTGTACTTTTCAAGTGATCACATGTCTTGAAGACCTTTCTATGTCAGTGCATTTGGCTCCATCACATTCTTTTTAAATCACTAATCACGGTCTCTTCCCGATGGTGCTGACAGGGGTGAGGGCGGTGGGCTGGGCCGAGATGGCTACGCTTTGGTGTGGGCCGAGGAGCTCAAAAGAGTGAGGGAACAGGACCTGGGACCACACACAACCAGCAAACACGGCCACCTCAGGCCCAGTCGAGAGCATGTGTGAATCACGTAAATGTCTAACCACTATGCTGTGCCCCTGAAATTAGTACAAAATAAAACCTTGACTGTCAACTGTAATAGAAAAAAAAAGTATGGGTGGCTTACTATCTATGTTGGCCTTTTTCTTTTCAATAAATCAGCATTTTCTCATTTCGATCACTTCTAAGTCTGAGTGAGGCAAGGAATGGTGCTTTATTTTAACTCGAGTCTGTGAGTAAAGTCAGGTTTATGACATTTAAAAAAGCTGTAGTGGCTTATCTTTCCCGTGAGTGGTTCTTTGCTGTGGTGGGCTCTGTCCTGTAGGAACTGCTGTCGGAGGGGAGAGGACTGTGGGAAGCCAGGTCTTAATGGTTCCTGCTCTGCCTCCAACCATCTGGCCTCGGACAGCTCTCTGGACACTGGGTCTCAGTTATCAACGGGCCCAACGCTTTTCTTGTCCAAAATGATGGTGTTCGTCAGGCTCGCTAGTGGTGCCGAAGCAGCAGATAATTCCAAAATCTCAGAATCTCAAAGAACCAAGGTGTTTCCTGCTCACACCCTGCGTCCCTCAGAAGTTAGCAGGAGGCTCTCCTCGTTGCGTCATTGTGGGCCCTGGTGGGATGGAGCATCCTTCCTCCTCAGCCCCACCAGCTACGCAGGCCCATCCCCCTCAAAGCCTTTCCACCCCTTGGACTTTTTCTGCCTGATCCCCCCCCCCCATCTCTTTCAGGCCCTGCCCAGACCTCATCTTCTCACTGGGGCCATTCTCGACACTTTCAGGGTGATCTTCCCTCCTGGTTTGCCCAGGACTGAGGGCTTTCTTGGATTGGAGGCCTTTGATGCCACCCTGCCCACCCCAGCCCACTCCATCCCAGGCCTGGGTGTTTCCCGCTCTAATGCTAACCTCAGCTCTGTTTCCCCGCTTCTCTTGTTTGCCTGTCTCCCTTCACCGGAGTTATGAAGCCCCGTGAGAGTCGGGCTCTTTGTTTCATGTACGACCTCTGTGTGCCTCCATTTCCTCATTTGGAAATTGGTGGTCCCAGTGACCCCTGCCCACTATGGCTGTCCTAAGGATCGAATGATGGAAGATTAAAGGAGGTGATAGTTACTGAGTATTTGCCGTACGCCAGGCCTGGTCTAGGCACTCGGTGGATATTAACTTAGTTCTTACAGTGACATTTGGAGGTAGAGACTCTTCATTTTGAGGAAACTCATTAGCACGGCTAAGTTGCTAATGAGTGGTGGAGTCAGGATTCAAACTCGGCCCGGTTGGCTCCAGAGACCACGTCTAAGCCCTGTGCTGTCCTGCCTGTCACAGTGCGTGCAGAGCATCAGATGGATGCTCGGCCCCAGTAAAGCGCTGACTCAGTGTTAGTTCTGGCCATTCTGGGCCCTGCTGGGGCCACCACGTGGCACAGAGCTTGGCACTGGATTGCTGAGAAGGATGCATGAGACGCAGGCACCTGGAGTCTTTCCAGCTCCCCCGGCCTGGCCTGTTGTCATGCGACTGGCCGCGGGCAGAGGGGTCCAGGTTTTCCCCAGCGGCTCAAGCAGGCGGGGTCGGGCCAAGGAAGGTGCTACCATTTAGCATCATCGTTGCTGCTCTGTTTGGCACATGGAATTTCTCAGGTACGAGGCTTTGAAAGAGCAAAGAGTGGTGCACGGCTCCTTACTCTTCTTTATTAGATAAAAACCAGGTAAACAAAGCATCTGTCAGGGACCAGCTTCTGCAGCTCCAAAGGGGGCCTTGGCGGTTACAGAGCAACTCAGGGTAACAGCAAAGACACAGCGAACGCATGAATGCACAGCTGCCCCTTGCACATGGGTTTGAACCGCGCAGGTCCACTTACACGTGGATTTTTTACAACAAATACTGTGAATGTCTTTTCTCTATGACTTTGTCAACATTTTATTCTACTTTATAGTAAGAATGCAGTACATAATACCTACCACATATGAATGTTGTGTTAACTGACTGTTGTCGGTAAGGCTTCTGGGCAGCAGTGGGCTCGTGGCAGTTAAGTTCTGGGGGAATTGGAAGCTATACCCGCATTTTCAATGGGGCGGGCGTCGAAAATCTCTGCCTCACGTTGTCGAAGGGCTAAATGAAGTGTAAGGCCGAGCGTGCAGGGAATCAGCGTAGGCGTGACTGCCCGTGAGAGAAGCAGAAAGGAGATACTCCAAAATGTTCAGTGCATGATGGGTGACTTTTCCCCCCTAAACTGTTCTTTTTTATCTCTCAAATTTTCCACAGTGGGCAGGGATTGCTTTTTACTTGGGTTAAGTTATTAAAACACAGAAGGGACCATCCAGGGCATAGAGAACCGCTTTCTAAAGTGCTTTTTATCTCAGCATCTCAGTTACAGAGAATGTACATTTCCTTTCAGGACTCCCTGGGCTGGCGGAAAGGGGAGAAAAGCGGGTCTGGAAGAGCGAAAAGGAAAACGACAGTGAAAAGGAGTGTCTGTGTATGTGTCTGTGTCAGTGTGTGCATGTGTGTGTGAGAGATTGTGTGTCTGTGTGTGTGTATGAGTGTGTGTGTGACTGTATCTGTGTGTTAGTGTGTTCGTGAGTGTATGTCTGTATGAGTGTGAGTGTTAGTGTGTCTGAGTATGTGTGTGAGTGTGTCAGAGTGTACGTGTGCATCAGAGTGTTTCTCTGTGTGGAGGGGTGTTTCTGGGGCCTCCCGTGATTCCTGGCCAGAAACAGGAATGGAACTCAGTCTCCGCCCTTGAGCCCCCGCTGCTCCCCGGAGGTGGGACCCCTTTACAAGTGCGTCCTTTCTCTAAGGCGTCCCCCGTGACCTCGCTGTGTGATTCTGACCCCGGGTCAGCCACAGCACCCCCCTAAGCCCGGAACCTCACTCGCCTTCCCCAGACCTTTTGCTGACACTGACCACCCTCCCTTCTGGGGCTCCAGGTTCGCCTCATTCGGAAGGAGGCCTTTGCTTTCTTCCCTCCACTCTCAGCCTCTTCCTTTCCTGTCATTTTCTTTGCGTTGGGTGGGCTAGTAGGTTTCTGTCGGGGTCACACTGTCTGCCTTGTCGGGAAGCCCCCAAGGGTTTCACTCCTTGTTCCTTATGATCCACAAGTGCACGATGGGTGAAAAGGAGCAAATGAATGTCCAGGGGAGGTCTTCCGTCCCCGGGAGGCCTCTGGCCTTCACTGTGCTTGTCGTCTGCTGGGAAGGCAGCCCCTCGGACCGTGTGCACTCACATGGCCTTGAAGTGGCTCCTGGAAGGTGTGCCGCTCCCCCTCCAGGTGCTCCTGACGCGCAGATGTCGCAGATGTCGTTCATTCGTTCACCATTCATTACAATCTTTACTTTGATTTTGCAGATTTCTGAAAGAAATTGGAAATTGAGGATTTAGGGAGAGAAAGTCACTTTAAAATGCTCTGACTTCAGGGAAGGATGCCAGAAACGTGAAAAGGTATTGTTAACCACTAATTTCAATTTAACTCTGTCAACCCATAACCCCTTAAGAGAATGAATTTCCTGAGGCTCTGGGTCCTGAAGCAGGTCATGGGATTAACTACCACAGGAGAGGCTGAATTAATGTCTAATAGAGAGGCTTGTTTTTAGCAAAACAGTAACTAACCGAGGGTTTTCATCCCTCCAAATCCTTTTTGGGAAGGACCTCTTGCCCTTCTATCACTTCATATGTTACTGTTGTACTGTTTCCTGCTCAGCCACCCAGGTTATAAAAGGAAAGTGGTTGTGTGGGGTCTCACTGAGACTCTACAGGGCTTGTAGTGGTTAGCGACCGAAACAGGCAAAACCAGAGAAAACAGAAGTGCGACCTGGTGGAAATAAATTTAAGAACCACTGGACTTGAACGTTAACAGACTTGTAGAAACATGCATTAATGATGGCGACAGTGTTTAGCAGTCTGTGAATTTTATTTTATTTTTTTGACATTACCCCTCTAAAACGTGTGGGTTTTCCTACCTGGATGAAGGACTGAGTGGCCGGTTCAAGGCTTTTCTACTTCCAAGATTACGATCCATTTTGTATTCACCAGGATGACTGCAGAAGGGCTGAGGGATCTTCTAAGAAAGAAATCGTGCAATTCGGGGAGTAGCTTAGATGAACCCAAATTGTTTTTTTAAGACACATGTAGCTTGGGCCCCGGTTCCGACCCAGACGAAGTCCAGCATGAGCATGAGGTTCCCAAGCGTTCCTGGGAGGTGGTCTCTCCTGGTCACCTACCACTTGGAAGTCTGAAGTCCGAGACTTCACGCTGGCTGTCTCTCTCCTCAGGCCCTTTTCCCTTCAGATCCTCTCTCAGCAGCCCCCGCAGTTCCTCTGCCCCCACTTCTGGGCCCTTCCCCCTCTCAGACACCTCCAAACCTAGTGAACCTTTTTATGGAAGATAACACACCTTTTCATCTCCATCCCAGTCTAGGATGGAGGCACACTCAAAAAAATAATAATTGAAAAGTTTTGCTAAACAAACCAACCGACTAAAAGAGTCGTGTACCCCTGGTCACCGGCCTTAGCGATGGAACCCAAACGGAGGCGATTAAGTTATTAGGATTTTTATTTCTTTACTGCATCTCAGGCCAGTGTCTTAAGCACGACCCCCTCCTGCTCTGAGCAGACAAATCCCGGGATGGAAGGGAGAGGGGGAGGGACCCCTCCCACGGCCTTTGCTCCATTGGTGGTGATTTCACGTGTCTCTTCAGGGCCTGCGTGGAGCGGGAGGGGCCCTGGCTCCTGACTGCCCGTCTGCCAGGAAGGCACATGCAGCCAAAGATGAATCTGCAAAAAGTGGCCGCTTGCCCCTGTAACCATGGAAACGCAGGTCCGCGGTGAGATGGAAACCATCCCATCAGCACCCTGCTCCCACGTGAGACTGCTGAAAACCAACCGCGAACTGCTGGTCGCTCACATCCGCAACACGCAGTGTCTGGTGGACAACCTGCGGAAGAATGACTACTTCTCGGACGAGGATGCGGAGATCGTGGGGGCCTGCCCCACGCAGCCCGACAAGGTGCTGGTGGCGACAGCGATGGCCGTGCAGGGTGCGAGGCTTGGGGGCCAGGAGGGCTTCTCCCCGTCGGCCTGAGGGAAGCGCTTGGGAGCTGCTTAGTTCACTGGGTGGAATTTCCCACCGGGGTCACTTTTACAACATAAAGGCTCGGGCTTAGGGCTTGTCATACACAATCGTGAGTTGTACCTCTGGGTTCGCCGTTACCTCTTGGCCCTCGTGGCTATGCGCATTGGTTCCCAAACAGCCCATTTTAAGATCCACTTTAAATTAGTAGGAGGGAAACAGAAAATGAGCATCAAACCCGAGCAGTGATTTTTTTTAGGCCTTTAAGCTCCACGGAGCTGGTGGGACTCTGGCTCAGGATGGCCGCACCCAAAGCGGGGTCCACAGTGAGGAATCATCCCCAGCCCGCTACGGGAAGTCTCAGCAGCCCTTAGTTTCTCTCCAGCTTTGTGTCATCTCCTTGAAACCGAAATGCGCAAGATCTTAATCTGATTTCTGCTTTTAGAGGAGTGGCAGAACCTGTTTGTAACGTGATCCCGCTGGGCTCAGAAGAGGCCAGTATGGCTTCTGGGGAAAGTGTGCACTTTGGTAATTTTTTCCCCTGCGGCGGTTTTAATAGTACACAAAGCTTTTGTTGTTGTTGTTGTTGTTGTTGTTGTTGTTGTTGTTATTATTATTATTATTATTATTATTATTATTATTATTTTCTTTTTAAGATATAACTTACGTGGGGATCTGTTATCCCCTCGCTGTGTGGCGCTGTGTGACTTTGTCCCCTCAGCATCATTCCCAGAGACCAGAAGTGTTAGGTCAGGAGGGAAAAGGAGACAGAGGGGATTCCAGGGGTGGGCTTGGCCCCCGTTGGGAGTCTGGCCTTTTCATTTTTAGGCTCGTGGAGACTCCTGGTTCCTTAGAGGTGTGTAGATCTACATCTAGCTAAGGTGGCCCATTCCACCGAGTCTAGACCTTCAGTGAATAACATCTCACACCAGCGGGGTGGACGGTCAAGCTTGAGGCTGTCGTAAGTGCTCGGAGCCCTGCCGTGTGGGCCTTCGGGTGGAAGGACCTCCCCCTAGCGCCAGCTCACAGTGTCACGCTTGTGTCGCCGCCAGGTCCGCAAAATTCTGGACTTGGTACAGAGCAAGGGGGAGGAGGTATCGGAGTTCTTCGTCTACGTGCTCCAGCAACTCGAAGATGCTTACGTGGACCTCAGGCCTTGGCTGTTGGACATCGGCTTCTCCTCTTCCAAGCTCATTCAGAGCAAAGTTGTAGTCAACACTGACCCAGGTACGAGGGAGCCCTAGTGACACTGCAGACACCGAGCAAATGGGCCCAGGGGTTTGGAAGTGCTCAGCACGGATGCTCAGCAGGGCATGAACGCTGGTCCACCTTGGCCTGCCCTGCAGGCTGCAGGCCTGCTGCTGTGTTCCTTTTAGAAAATGAAAGCTGGTCCCTGCTGCCCAGGTGCAGCCCAGGGCACTGCGACTGAAGCGGCCGCAGGTAGCTGGCCTGACTCACGACGGGCCCGTGGAGGTGTAGCCTCTGTTCTGACTGCTTGCTAGCTTCCTATTCTGACATACGTAGGGTGAGGTGAATTTTATGGCATGTAAATTATGCCTTCGTACAACTACAATTCACAAATTTTAAGCAGACAGTCAAGTTGGGCTACATCGACGGGGAAGGCTGGTAGACAGATCTGGAAATGTGCACGTGTGTCTAATATCGGCCACCCAAATTCTAATTACAATCTAAACACTATTTAAAAGGAGTTTGTGGGACTTCGTTTTGTCCGGGGAAGGACCAGCTCCCTTCTGGCGTGAGCCCCATTCCATAGCTCTGCTTTCTGAGACTGTGGCACCCGTGTGAGCGTGTTACTACGTCTGCTCCCCCGTGGGCAGGCACAGGGCTCACCCTTGGACACGGGCCGAACGTCAGTGATGCCCGGGCCTCTGCTGGGAATCAGGGCCGTGTGCTCTGCGCAGTACAGGGAGGCTGGTTTCATCCTAGCCTGCTCAGCTGCGGGGTTTTAGGCGAGGCACATCCTCTTTGCAATGCAGATTACCATCCCGTGTTGTATTTTATCACCAGCAGGTTTGCCAGGCGGTTTCGTGAGACTATGTGCTTTTTTCGAGAGCAGCCTTAGAAAGGTTAGAGCAGTTTCTTCTTCCACAATTTGAGTTTCGATGGGGACTGGCTCCAGCTGTTTGAACAGGGCCCTGGGGGTGGGGTGGGGTGGCAGGTCCGTGTGGCCTGGCCCTGGAGTGTGAGGGAGCTTCGGTTTTTAGGGGAAGTTCAGTGACAACTTGTGCAGGGGAATGTGAGAGCCTGTCGCAGACACTGACACCAGCTAAAGTTTATAACCCTCGGGCGATAGGACCAGAGCTCTGGCTCTTATTCGAGGAGTCCTCGACCCTGGCCTCAGGATCCAGGCCCTGGGTTCGTCTGGGTGCTTGCTTCTCCTCCAGAGACCTCCCTGTTCGATGCCATTTGGCTTCTGCTTTTCTCTCTGTCTCTGCCGCCCCCTCTCCTGGGGCGCCTCACCTCCTGGGAGACTCCTGTGCCCCATCTGTGCCGTTCTCCCCCAGTGAGCAGGTACACCCAGAAGCTGCGACACCAACTGGGCCGCGACTCCAAGTTCATCCTGTGCTACGCACAGAAGGAGGAGCTGCTGCTGGAAGAGATGTACACGGACACCATCATGGAGCTGGTCGACTTCAGCAACGAGAGCCTGGGCAGCCTGGGCAGCCTGGCCTGCCTGCTGGACCCCTCCACGGGCGTCCTCAACGAGCAGGGCGAGACCATCTTCATCTTCGGGGATGCCGGTGTGGGCAAGTCCATGCTGCTGCAGCGGCTGCAGAGTTTCTGGGCCTCGGGCCAGCTGGACGCTGGACTCAAGTTCTTCTTCCACTTCCGCTGCCGCATGTTCAGCTGCTTCAAGGACAGCGACGCGCTGAGTCTGCAGGACCTGCTCTTCAAGCATCACTGCTACCCGGAGCAGGACCCCGAGGAGGTGTTCGCCTTCCTGCTGCGCTTCCCGCACACGGCCCTCTTTACCTTCGACGGCCTGGACGAGCTCCACTCGGACTTCGACCTGAGCCACGTGCCCGACACGTCCTCGCCCTGGGAGCCTGTCCACCCCCTGGTCCTGCTGGCCAACCTGCTCAGCGGGACGCTGCTCAAGGGGGCCGTCAAGCTGCTCACGGCCCGCACGGGCACCGAGATCCCGCGCCAGCTCCTTCGGAAGAGGGTGCTTCTGCGGGGTTTCTCGCCCAGCCACCTGCAGGCCTACACCAAGAAGATGTTCCCGGACCGGGCGGTGCAGGGCCACCTGCTGCAGCAGCTGGAAGCCAACCCCAACCTCTGCAGCCTGTGCGCCGTGCCCCTCTTCTGCTGGATCATCTTCCGCTGCTTCCAGCACTTCCACAGCGCGTTCGACAGCTCCCAGCAGCTGCCCGACTGCACGGTGACCCTGACCGACGTCTTCCTGCTGGTCACCGAGGTCCACCTGAACAGGACGCAGCCCACCAGCCTGGTGCAGAGGAACACGCGGAGCCAGACGGAGACGTTCCGCGCCGGCCAGGGCACCCTGCGCTCGCTGGGGCAGGTGGCCCACTGGGGCATGGAGAAGAACCTCTTTGTCTTCGGCCAGGAGGTGGTGCAGGACTCCGACATGCAGGAGGGAGACCTGCAGCTGGGCTTCCTGAGGGCCGTGCCCACGCTGGGCCTCGGAGGGGACGAGCAGTCCTACGAGTTTTTCCACATCACCCTCCAGGCCTTCTTTACCGCCTTCTTTCTCGTGGTGGATGACAAGGTGGGCACTCAGGAGCTTCTCCGGTTCTTCCAGGAGTGGGCGCCTCCCGGGGAGGTGGTGGCCGCCTCCTGCTCTCCCATCTCCCTCCCTTTCCAGTGCCTGGGGGACCACAGTGGCCTGGCGAGGGACGACCCCTTCAAGAACAAGGACCACTTTCAGTTCATCAACCTCTTCCTGTGTGGCCTGTTGTCCAAAGCCAAAAAGAAGCTCCTGCAACACCTCGTGCCCGCCGCGGCCCTGAGGAGGAAGCGCAAGGCCCTGTGGGCACACCTGTTCGCCAGCCTGCGGTCCCACCTGAAGCACCTGCCCCGCGTTCAGTCCGAGGGCTTCAGCCAGGTGCAGGCCATGCCCACCTTCATCTGGATGCTGCGCTGCATCTACGAGACGCAGAGCGAGAAGGTGGGGCAGCTCGCGGCCCGGGGCATCTGCGCCAACTACCTCAAGCTGACCTACTGCAACGCCTACTCGGCCGACTGCAGCGCCCTCGCCTTCGTCCTGCACCATTTCCGCAAGCACCTGGCCCTCGACCTGGACAACAACAACCTCAACGACTACGGCGTGCGGGAACTGCAGCCCTGCTTCAGCTGCCTCACCGTCATCAGGTGAGGCCTCCGGGCACAGGGAGCAGGGGTGGGGCTGGGGCAGGCCAGGCTCCGGGGACACCGGGACCAGCCTCGTGCCATGGGATCTCCTGGGTGTCCCTAGGAATCATGACCCTTGGTCTTGGAACATCCGGAACCTTCTCTATCGCAGGCTGGCAGAGGGCAAGGAGCAAAGCTTGAAGGCAGGCAGACTGGATCGGCCTCAGCTGGGTGTCCTTGAACAGGTCGCTTGACTTCTCTGAGCCTCGGCATCTTCATCTGGAAAAAGGAGATGCTCATCTCCTAGCAATTACAGTACAGTTGACCCTTGAACTATGTCGGGGTGAGGGGTGCTGACCCCCTGCAGTAGAAAATCCACGTAAAACTTTTGACTCCCCACTTTACAATAAACTAGAGAGAAATGTTATTAAGAAAATCACAAGGAAGAGGAAATACATATATTTTATGCATTTATGACCTAATTTTTCCTTCAATTTAAAAAGTATTTCTAGGCTATGTGGCTTGAAAGTTTTTTCAAATTTTTGCAGATCTCCAAAAATTGTTTTAATATATTTATTGAAAAAAAAATCCACGTATAAATGGACCCGCACAGTCAAACCTATGTTGTTCAGGGGTCAAATGTAATAACAATCAGCATTTACTAAGAATGGGTGGAGTCATTACAAATATTCCCAGGTTTAATTCTCTTCACAGTCCTACGAGGGAGGTACTGTAATTGTCTTGTCTTTGACAAGGGAGAAAGTAGAGGCGCAGAGAAGTTAAAAAGTTGCTCACGGTCGCACAGCTGGGCCGTGGTGGAGCCAGAATCATGAAGGACCTGCCTGTTGAGATTTGTGACCCGTGTCAAGCCTTTGTAATTGCAGGAAGCGCAGACTTTGTGCAAGCTGGCATTAGTTACTTCCCTGAGCTGCCAGCGATTTCGGTGAAGAATGCTGACTCTGGATTAGTTTCCTGCTTGATGGTTTCAAGGAAAGAGAGGCTGGGCTGCTATTTTCCACTCGCATTTCCTGTGCAGACCACACCTCGTGGGGTTTCAGTTCTCCACTGCTTGGCTCATGTATTTCTGGAGAACAGAAGGGATTTGGAAGTGGTTCTGGATACCTTTTGCGCAAGACCAGAGTGTAAATTGAGATTGTGAGGGGACGGTGGGATGTAGGGAGCCGTGGCCTGGGAATTGGGAGGCCTGGAGCCTTTCCTCTGAGCTCAGCCTGGAGCCTTTCCTCTGAGTGTCTGCAGCCTTGGGCAGTCTCACGCTGGGTGCCTCCCTGTGCTCATGTCCCGAGATGGAAACTCTGCACCAGCGTGCTGGTCCTACCCCAGGCAGCTGGGGCCAAGTTTTCCTCCACACCAGGAAACAAGAAAGCAGGAGGAAATGGGACACCCCAGGGAAGCGTTTTAAGCTCCCTGAGGGCAACAGTGAGGATTAGTTTCAGCTGAGAACGAGAGAAAATTCAAAATATAGGTGGCTTAGATGTTACCAGCTCATTTGCCTCCAATGCAAAAAGAGGGGCCGTCCTTGGCTGCTGGGGCGTCTCCATAAACGTCAGGAGCATACCTTGCTGCCCTGCCGCCCACGCTACCGGACGTCCACCTCCTGGCGCAAGATGGCTGCTTGAGCTCCAGCCATTTAGTCGCCATTCGAGGCACCAGGATGAAGGAAAGGCAAAGAAGGATGCACTTTATTACTGTAAGAAGACTTCTTGGCTATTGCTTATGAGACTCTGCTCAGGTTTCAATGGGTAGGATTTGATCGTGAGTACCCAGCTAAAAAAAATTGGGGGATTCTGTTTCTAAGAAAACAGATGTTGGGAGTGACTAGCAGCCTCTGCGACCCAGGGATGGCCATGCAGGACACGCACTGTGCCCCAGTGCCAAGGCGGGTACCATAGGGGGAGGGGTCCAGAGTCTCTGACCTGATCATGTATTTGGATGTGGCCTAAAAATCAAGACCGTTTGGCCTGCAGAACCTAAAATATTTACTTTCTGTGCTGACCACTGGTCTATTACCTCACCCAGCCTCTGACCCTCGCCTCATTCCTTACTTCCATCCATCCCTGAGCCCTATCTGCCCCTAAGTGATAGAGGACTGAGAAGATCAGGGTAGTTTTTACAGAAATCATATAGGTGTACCTCAGAGATGCTGTGAGTTTGGTTCCAGACCCTACAATAAAGCCAATGTCACCATACAGTGAGTCGCACAAATTTTCCGGTGCCTAGGAAAGTCGTGTTTCCATTACACTGTAGTCCATCGTTTGCAATAGCATCGTGTCTATAAATAAGATAGATAGCTCAATTAAAGAAGACTTGATTGCTAAGAAAATGCCAGCCATCATCTGAGCCTCCAGCAAGTCGTGATCTTTTTGGCGCCGGTCGACTTGCTGGAGGCAGGGTTGGCGCAAACCTTCAGTTTGTAACAATCGCGGTGTCTGCGGAGCGTGACCGAACGAGGTGGGCCTGGTAGTGAGGAAATCATTTCGCAGTTTAGTCCCGCCGGAACACCCTGGGAGTGTAGGGACTCCCCAGAGCGCTTCCAGCGTGCGGCTGGCCTTCATCCCGGAGCCGCCCGTCATCCCGATGGACCCCTCTCGAAGCTGCTGGTCTCGGAGGCAGCGCTGGCATTACAGGGGAGTTGGACCGTGGAGTTGCCAAGATCTGCCTCTTCTGATCACAACTCCGGTGTTTCTCTAGTGCCATTTGCGTTTTCCCACACAGAACCACACTCCGTGAGCTGTCGCCCTCCCCTGGCACTTTCAGGCGGCGAGTCGGGTTTCACCCACGTGTTTGCAGTTGAATCGGCAACGAGCTGCGGCCACACTGAGGGGCTGGTTCTGGGTGGGCCCGCCGGCCCACGGAGCCCGGGCTCTCTGGGGCAGTTTGGCTGACTGTTACGGCCATCCTCTCGGGGCATTGGTGGGAAAACTCCAGGACTACAGGCTTCTGCACCCTGGTGCAGTGACCGCTCCCTCAGAGGGAACAGCCGCTCCGGTTTGTACCTTTTCTTTGCTGTTTTGTTTCAGACTCAGCGTGAACCAGATCACTGACAGTGGGGTCAAGGTGCTGTACGAGGAGCTGACCAAGTACAAAATTCTCACCTTTTTAGGGTATGTATTTCTCCAGAACGCTGGTCCAGCTACGTGAGGATAACGCATAGCAGGAGGAAACTGCCACTCACTTGGGTGACTAGTTGGTTGGGACCGATGGCCAGGAGCAGCAGAGAGAGCCAGGAGTCCCGGGTTCTGCTCTGGGCTCAGCCAGTCGCCTACTCTTCGAGCAAGTCAGGCAAGGGTGCTGGGCCTCAGCATCCCCACTTATGTAACTGGGACCCTGATATAGGCGAGAGGCTGTTAAGAGTGGTGACGGGGGGCGGGGTGCAATGAGAGAATATCTGGGGATATATTTTATAATCGTTAGAATAATGTTTATGTGTTAGACTTCATTACTGTGGGTCCGTGATCCCTCATCCGGATCCCTTGGGGCAAGACACGGATCGGAACTCAGTGTGCGTGCCGTGTAGCAGTGACACCGCCTAGCGGGTCTAGGCAATGCCCTGTTTTCAAGTACTTGAATCTTTCTGCCGCAAAACGTAGGAATATTCAAACCAGTTGGGATAAAGACCATGAGTGGCTCCTATCAGTTGCCAAAATACGTACGAAAAACTCTGGGTTCTCAGAACCTTGAATTCGGGAGTTTGAGGAAAGAGATCGTGGGCCTGTTCAGCCAGCTCCATGGCCACTATTGATTATGAGGTGGAAGCCACCTCTTCGGGCTTCAGTCCCTTCAGATGAGAAATGAGGACACTGCGGCCCATGAGGCCAGGCTGCCTTTCGGCTCGGGGGTTCTGAATGACTGTGGAACCCTTTAACCCTGTCTAGTTACCACCTTAACTTCTCTGCGTGTTGTTAAATTGGCATCGAGTGGTGAAGTGACCAAAAGGTAGACACTGAAGAGGTGCCAACGCTCAGAAACGTTTCTCCCTCAAGATGCTGAATGTTTTCTTAATCTAAAATAAGCTGTCACCTGCCATTTATCGAGCACGTGCGAGGGCTTGGAACGATCTCATATAATCCTCGTGAGGGGGCTGCCATTCCTACCCGTGTCACAGATGAAGAAACTGAGGCACAGAGTGGTTAATAAGCCCCGGGTTGTAAAGCTGGGGAAAGTGGCAGAGTGGCTCTGAACCCCGTCTGTGAGACCCCAGAGTCCCAAACTCTGGTCTCCACGGGCTCTTCCTTTCCCCTTTCAACCCAGACTTTGGAAATCGGACAGCACATGATCACTTTAAAAAATGGGGGTCGTTTAGACGGCATCAGGAGTCGTAGAGCCTTATGTCTGTGCTTTCTCTCGAAGCTTATACAACAACCAGATCACCGACGTGGGAGCCAGGTACATCGCCAGAATCCTGGACGAATGCAAAGGCCTCACGCACCTTAAGTAAGTGGGGTGCGCCTGGCAAGTGCCATTATTCAAGCAAAGAAAACATGTCACCCGAAAGAGCCCAGGGCCTCATCGGTTAAATCAGCAGACCTGTGAGTGGAGGGGGAGCTGGCCACGTGGAGGATTTAGGACCCGGGGGTGAGGCTCCGGTTTCGGAAGGGCCGCCCGCCACTGATGAGGGGAAGCCTGGCTTGTTGATCTCATCAGCGACTGGCAAGCAGAAGGCCACAACTATCGCCCTTTCTGGAGGTCGTTTTCCTCCAAGGACGTTCCTCATTGTCTTGGTCCTTTCAGGCTTCTGTAACGAAATGCTGCAAGTTACTTATGAACACCCGAGGCTGTTTATAGGTTCACGATTCTGGAGGCTGCGGAGGCCGAGACCGAAGTTAGGTGGCAGGTTAGGTGTCCGGGGAGGGCTCGATTTTTGGTTCACAGATGAGGCCTTGCTGTGTCCCCACGTGGTGGAAAGGGGTCGAGGGAGCTCCTGGGGCCTCTTTTAGAAATCACTAATCCCGTTCACGAGGGCTCCACCCTCATGACCTAAACACCTCCCAAACAGCCCACCTACTAACACCATCGCACTGGGGTTAGGATTTTGGAATATGGATTTTAGGGAGGACACAAACACTCAGACTAGACCACCCACCTAGTTGAAAGCGAGAGCTTGATCCTCGGTCCTGGCACAGAGATACCCTGCAAGGGTGACCGTGCGCCAGGCTTGGGGGGAACCCCTGGTGCCGTCCTGGCGATGGGAACACAGGCCTTGACTGTTTGCTGCTGAAGCGGGGACCTCCCTGGTCTGCTGATGGGAATGAGCGACGCTCCAGAGGTCATTTAGAGAACACCCGGGGGAGCTTGGGTCCCTGAGCGTCTCCCAGAGAGGAATCCTGGCTGGGCCTCCTCAGGCGTCCGTCCTTCCCTGAGTGGGAGCCCAGGGCATAGCTGCTGTGGGTCCCAGGAGCAAGGCCACTCCTCCCAAGAGAGGCCCGAGGGCCCTGTGTCCGGCGTGAGGGTGGCTGAGTCCCCTCACAGCTGGAGGCTGACGCGTGCCCCACTCCCTCTGCAGACTGGGAAAAAACAAAATCACGAGCGAAGGAGGAAAGTGTCTCGCCCTGGCCGTGAAGAACAGCAAATCGATCAGGGAAGTGGGGTGAGTAGAGACGAAGGCACGCGTGTGCGTGACATGACCCGTCCGTCCTGTGTCCCTGGGCACCGGCCAGTGTCCTCGCGCGCGCACACACACACACGAGCGGGACCGCTGGGCCGGCTGTGGGAAGTCCCAGGGTCGGCCGACGTTTATTTAATTCATGCAGAAGTCAGCATCATCCCCGCCAGCAAAGGCAGGGAGCTGCTCTCGCCCTCAGGCAGGTGTTCTCCACTTTAAGAGTGTTATATATTCTCTGGAGACTTTTTTAATTCAATTTCTCCTCAAGGAGTAATACCTATAACATAAAAGTTACCGTATTTATCGTTTTTAAGCGTACGGTTCATTCGCATTAAGCCCATCTGCGCAGTGGCACCGCCGTCTCCAGAACTCTTTGTAGCTTGCGATGCCCGTGAATCAATGACTTCGCCTTCCTCCCTCCCTCCAGCCCCTGGCAACTGCCATTCTCCTTCCTAATTGGACTGCTCTGAGCACCTCGTTTACGTGCTCACACGTAAACGTGTCGCTTTGAGACTGGGTATCTCATCGGGCCTAATCTCCTCAAGCTTCACCCACGTTCGGACGCGTGTCAGAATGCCCTTCCTTTTTTACGGGTGAATAATAGTCCATGGCGCGTATGTGCCACGCTTTGTCTGTCCATCCACCTGTGGACGGACGGTGGGGATGGACAGGGGTTGTGAACACCTGTCTCTTCGAGGCCTTGCTTTCGATTCTTGCGGCTCTGGGCCCAGAGGGAGAATTGCTGGATCGAATGACGGTTCTGTTTCTCAGTGTTGGAGGAGACACCGTACTGTTTTCCTTAGTGGCTGCCCCGTTTCACATTCCCACCGACAGGGCACAGGGAGTCCAGCTTCTCCGCATCTTCACCAACACTTGTACTGTCTGGGTTTTTGACAGTAACCGTCCTAGTGGGTGTGAGGCGGTATCTCATCGTGGTTTTGATTGGGAGGATTTTCAAAGCTTTTTATAGTGTCGTAATTGTTTTTATTCAGTTATAAAAGAAGCAGATACTTTTACTTGTAAACTACGGAAAATGCAGAAAGCGTAATTAATAAAAAAAATATTTTCTCAGACATAGTGATTGTCAACATTCGAGGTCAGGTGAGCTTTCTGGCTCTCTCACACACATAAGCGGTTCCCTCTTTACGATTTTTTAAAACATAAATAGAGGAGAGGATTTTATTCTGCTCTCTTTACTGAATTAAAAATGTGATGCCATTCAATCAGCGCCCACGCCTTGTAAGCAGAACGCTGGAATCTCTCCTCCTGGGGTTTTGGCAGGCCATCCCGGGAGGGGTGTCGGCAGGCCGCTCGCTGCGGGGAGGTGCTGCTGTGTGAGGCCCGGGCACTCTTGCTTTGCTTTATGCAGACGGCACCCCTCAGCCCGTGAGGGGTGGCTGATGCTTGTCATAGGCCAGGGGCTGTTCTCGGTGCTTTGCAAATATTAACTCACTCAGTCCTCCCGGCACCTCTAAGAAGAGATGCTCTTATTACCCCCCTTGGTAGACGAGGGGACTGAGACCCCAGAGATGACACGATTGGCATAAGCGTGTGCAGGGCCGGGACGTGAGGCCTGCCTCTGGAGCCCAGCACTGGCCTGCAGACCCTCGGTCTAGCCAGCGCAGCTCACTAAGGGGCTGGCGTAGGAATTCTTCTCCGGGCCACAGCCTGTTGAGTGTACGGTCCACCTGTGGCCACCGGCGGAAAATAAGGGGTGCGTGTGAGCTGACGTTTGCTGTCTTGCCTCTGCCCTCAGGATGTGGGGCAACACCATCGGGGATGAAGGAGCAAAGGCCTTCGCAGAGGCTCTGCGGAACCACCCCAGCCTGACCAACCTAAGGTACCTGCTGCCCCTGACGCTTGCTGTCCCCTCTCCGGGGGTCCATCTGCTCACTCCCTGAGCCTCTTAGTTTGCCAAGGGAGGGGCCAGGAAGAGGGTGGTTGGTTTCCTGAATGGGGGAGGACTTTGTGTGTGATTCTTTAAAAATGTTTTTATCGGTGTCTAAGGGGCACACAGGAAAGTACATTACTCGTCAGTGTTCAGTTTGATGATCCGATATCGGTACACACCAATATGATCACCACCCAGACCAAGACATAGGACATGGCCGGCCCCTCGGCCATCTCCCCGTGCCCCTTGGGAGTGGGGAAGAATTCTTAAGTCCTGGTAAAACCGAAAGGGACACAGCCGTTTCCTCATTTTCAGGATGGGGCTGGGACAGAGGGGCCCTTTTATTTCTGTACATAGACACGCTCCTCCTGGCCCTCCTTTAGGCCTCTGGCCAAACCTCAGAGCCTTGGGTGTCCCCTATCGCGGCGGGCCCCAACATCTTTGGCATCAGGGACCAGTGCTCCTACGAGAATCTAATACCCGATGACCTGAAGCGGAGCTGAGGCGGTGATGCCAGCGCTGGGGAGCGGCTGCAGATGCAGATGAAGCTTCCCTAGCTCACCCGCCGCCCACCTCCTGCTGTGCGGCCCGGTTCCTAACAGGCCACAGACCGGTGCCGGTCCGCGGCCCGGGGTGCAGGGCATCCTGCGCTCTAGCTTGCATTCTTCCTGCCAGTGAAAGAGAAGGAGATGGTGGAGGCCGTGGCATAACTCCTTATTTACGAGGACAGAGGGAGCTTCTCCAGCTCTCCTTGCCGGGCACCGTGAAGCGGTCAGCCCTCTGACAGAGCTCACCGGGCCTCCAGTCGGCACTGTGAGCGGGTCTCGCCACTGCTGCATTTCCTGCCTGACCTTTCTCTGATCCATCCTGCACCTGACCTCACGCTCTGAGCATGGGTCCGGAGCAGCAAAGCCTGGTCGGCTGCTGGGGAGGCCGAGCCCCACTGCTTCCGGCCTCAAGTCAGCCCGGGAGGGCCCCTCCAGGCGGGGTCTCCCCGCGGTTCGGATTGCAGAAGCCACAGGCAGATGTCGATGGGTCTCTGAGAACCCCCCCACACACACACACATGTTTTCCTTCCCAGCCTCGCCTTCAATGGCATCTCCACAGAAGGAGGAAAGAGCCTCGCTCGGGCCCTGCAGAGGAACGCGTCTCTGAGAATATTCTGGTAAGAAACAGAGTCGTTTTGAGCGGTTGGGTCCCGGGGAGTATTCCAAAGACTGTGCACAGCCGAGACCCTTCACTGAAAAGCTGCCCCTCAGCTGAAAAGGCTCGAGGCCTTTCCTCCAAGTGAGGCCGCGAATTCCCTGCTGGAGAATGGCCTTTCCCGGAAGCACGAACAGGTGCAGAAGCGGGGCGCAGGGTAGGCAGGCCCGGGGGCGTGAGTTTGAGGCCTCAGCCTCCTTTGCCAGCCGGAGCCTCGGGACAACCACAGGCTGGTCCTTCTGTCAGGAGGAGCCCCAGGACCACCCCCCGATTTGCCTTCGAGAGCCCCACTGTCATGCACGTGGCCCCAAATCTCCTCCCTTCCTCCCCTCACACTGCGTTCCTCCCGTGCGGCCTCCTCCTCCTCCAAGCAGCCACACCAGGATCTGGCTTTCACCTGCCACCTGTCACAGGAGGCCCACTGTCCTCGGTCCCTCTCCGCATGCCGGGGCGCTACCTCCGTGTGTGTTGCCTACCAATGGTGCCTCCTTTTCTGTTCCTTTTTCTGTGGGTCATGTGCTCTGTTTTAAATGTGTTCATCTGTAGTTTTGTTTCACTTGCCTGTATCCTAAGTTCCTTACGGGTGAGGAAATCGTTACCACACGTCTCTCTCATCCTCCTCACCCTGCTCCGTGCTCTGGGATAGCGGCTTACGTTCGTTAATTAAAACGTCGTCACCGGGAGCGTTGTGATGATGCTAGGCCTGCCTGGCCAGCAAATGCATTCTTAATTCTGTTCCCCCCGAAACGGTCTTTTAAAACATTTTGAAAAGCCATCTATATATATGTATGTTTTTGAAAAACTGTAGGACACTGAAGTCTGAAAAGTAGGAAGTGAAAGTATCTCCTCCTTTGTATTTTCCAAATATACCCCTTTTCTTCTAGCCTTTTAGCATTCGAATGTACATATGTTGAAATCCATATAAAATGGATTAGAAAATAGAAATAGAATAGAAAATAGAATAGCATTTAGCAAATGGCGTTAAGAAAATCCTACCCATATGTTATCTGTATTTTACGTGTCCGTTTATGTCAGGGTTTCTCAATCTCAACACTTGAGATTTGGCCCAAATAATTCTGTGCGTTGAGGGATGTTTAGCCGAATCCCCGGCCTACCCATTACATACCGGTAGTCCCCCCAAACTGTGACGATCAGACATGTCTCCAGACACTGACAAATGTCCCCTGGAGGGGGAATCGCAGAGGTTGGGAACCGCCCCTCTGCACGGGTCATCACGTCAAACCCGGCGCTTCCTGAGACCCGGCTCTGAGCCACCCGTTAGCCTCAGCCTTCACACGTATCCCCGCGCCCTCGCAACCACCCTCTGAGGTCTGCACTGCCACCGTCCACACTCACAGGTGGGGAAACGCGGGCCTAGAGAAGTTTACCGCCTGCCTGAGGTCCCGCTGCTGGTAGGTGACTCGCCTGGCACGCCTGGCTTCGGAGCACTTACGGCAGCATGCCCTGTGCCGCCTCCTTTACGTGACCTCGTTCTCTAAGGGCTGTGCAACGTCCCACTGTACAGACACCCTCCTGTTATTCTGCCTGTTGCTTTTATTGGTAGATATTTAAGTTTGTTCACTTTTCCACATCCCGATTGATAATTCTGCAACCCATACTTTATGTACACACCCGTGCGCGCGCGTCTTTGCGCACTGCGGGGCCAGCTTCTAGAAGTCTGTCGGCTCAGAGTGCAACCCATTAGAAATCTGGAGAGACACGGCCACATTGCCCTTCAAGGAATGGCTTTTAAAATGTTCTTTCTGTTCCATCTGTCTTCCTTGTTTATTCTTTCATCCACGGGCACACCGGGTTCCAGTCCTCTTGACGACGGGGAGCTCCTGCCCTGCCATGCGTCATCCAGGCCACGTCTGGGTTTGCAAACAACTGAGAGGCTTCCTGAACTTTCAGTCACTGGACTTGGGTCCCTCAAACTGGCCTCAGAGCACAGCGCGGGACCCATTTTAACATCGGTCGGCAGGCTGTTTTAGGTTTTCGCCCGGCCGGCTTTGGCAGCGTGCCGTCAGGGCTGTTCGAGGGATCTTGGAGGCTGGAGGAGACCTGAGGGGCAGGTGTTATCTGGGTGGGGGTCCCTGCCTCCCAAAGTGAGGTCTGAGGGCTCAGTAAGCAAGC
The DNA here is from genome assembly GCA_030015415.1 of Cynopterus sphinx. Lineage (NCBI taxonomy): Eukaryota > Metazoa > Chordata > Mammalia > Chiroptera > Pteropodidae > Cynopterus > Cynopterus sphinx. The sequence continues at coordinate 7,914,502 of CM057391.1, forward strand.
GGAGGGAGGACAGGCTCCTCTGAAGCAGGAGCGTGGGGAAAGGATCTGCCCCAGAAATGAAGGCCCGTCTCTCAGCTGCGGAGCTTGGGGGCTGGGCTCGGAGCCCGGCTGTGTGCTGGGTTCTCGGTAAATGATCCTTCGCATGAGCTGGGACCTGGGCCGGGATCCCGCGTCTACGAACTCATTAAAAGCTGGGTGCCAGGTCGGGCTCTCCTGAGTAAACTCTCCTTTCCTTTCTAGGCTCACCAAAAACCAACTCGATGACGAAGTGGCAGAGAGCTTGGCGCACATGTTGGAAGTCAACCAGACGTTGAAGCACTTATGGTAACTCGTGCATGGGTTTCAGCGCTCTCCCGGAGCTGCGCAGGCATCCCTGTTGTCGAATCCCAGAACAGTTTGACCCGCTCACTGCCCCGCCCCCACAAACCTGTCTGTACTAAGCAGCCATTCCCCATCCTTCCTCTCCCCCGGCCCCTGAAAACCACTCACCTGCTTCTAGGCCCCGTGGATTTGCCTCTTCTGGGCATTTCATAGAAACGGGGTCGTGCAGTGTGTGGCCTCGGTCTCCATGTTCTCCCACGAGCAGGCTTTTGAGGTTCACCTCCATCCTAGCATGTGTCGGTACTTCATTGCTTTTCCTGGATGAATGATGTCCCGTTGTATGGCCGTGCCACGTTTTGTCTATCCTTTCCTACGTCGGTGGACATTTGGGTCACTTCTACGTTTTGATGATGATGAACGATGCTACGGGGAACGTTCATGCGCGTGCTTCTGCGTGAGCCTGTTTTCATTTCTCTGGGGCCGCTGGCTGTATCCTTAGGACCAGAATTACGGGGTCACATGGGGACTCTCTGTTAGCTTTGGGAGGAACTGCTAAACCGTTTTCCAAGGCGGCTGCACTCCCACCAGTGATGTGCGAAGGGTCCCGTTCTCCTCATCCTCACCGACTCTGGTTATTGTCCATCCCTCTGAGTCTTGCCATCCTAGTGAGTGGGAGGTCATATAGTTCGTTGTGGTGTTGACTGACGGTTCTCTGATGGCTAGTCACGTTGGGCATCCGTGTATCTTCTTTGGAGAAATGTCCCCACGTCATTGCCCATTTTTGAATAGGGTCCTTTGCCTTCTTCGCGTTGATAAGTCGTTAGAGTTCTTTATATAATCTGGGGAGCAGACACTTATTAGATATACAATTTGCAAATACTTCTTCTCCGTGGGGTTGAATAGTGACCTCTGAAGCACAAAAGTTTCTGATTTTAATCAAGTCCCATTAATTTTTTTCTTTGGATGCTTGTCCTTTAGGTATCTACAAAATCCTTTCCTAAAGTTGCAAAAATTTACACCTAAGTTTTCCTTTAAGTGTTATAGTTTTGCTGTTTCCTTTAGGCCTTTGATCCATTTGGAGTTAATTTTTGTGTAGGGTATGAGGTATAAGGGGGCAGCCTCATCCTTTTGCAAGTGGATGTCCAGCTTATAGTTGGAAAGGCTGCCTCTGCCTTCTGCACGGCCCTGACACTTTTGCCAAGAATTAACTGACCATAAATGCATGAGTTTATTGGTTTATTTCTGGACTTTCTATTCTGGTTCATTGGTCCATATGTTTATCCTTAAGCCAACAGCACACTGTCCTGAGTATTGTAACTTTGTAGTCAGTCTTGAAATCAGGAAGTGTGAGTCTTCTTAGTTACTGTTCTCAAAGTGGCTATTCTGGGTCCCTTGCGTTTCCATGTGAGTTTTAGATTTACTTTATCAATTTTTGTAACAAAAAGAAAAAAGAGCCAGGCTACGCTACTTTTACATCTTTTTGCAGTACTTCTGTTGTTTTCTTTTCTTTCTGGCCTGTAGTTTTTCTTTTATGCCCTTCCCCAGGTGGCAGGCCAGCCGCTCCGGGGAGGATAGAGCTAGACAGGACTAGGGAGTGAGTCCTGGCCGCTACGTGCATGCACAGGCCACACCGGCCCTGCTGCAGGTAGCCCCAGTGGGCACATGTGCCTGGACACTGCTGCGTTTCGGCTCTCCTCCCACCTGGCCTCCTGCTAACTCTTGGTTAGAGGCAGCTCACCCTGCCCCGAGCACGGCCATCGGCAGCAGCGGTGAAGGAAGTGACTAGAAAACAGCAGCGTTTACCCGAGTGCAGACTCTGTGCCCACTTCCAGGTTCTCCTTTTTGCTTCTTTTGCAAAAATGTCCAGTTACACTGTTCACGTTCACCAGGAGGTCCTCGCCTCTGCCACTGAGCCCGGGGTCCCAGCCTTTGGGAGATGTGGCTGGGAGCACTGGGTCCCAGGTGGAGCACAGTCACCATAGTCCTGCGTGTTCGGGCAGTAGTGGCGACCAGAGCTCCTTTCCACTGGGCACCATGGCACAGAACGCGAGACCTGCTTCGTACACATTGTCCCTCTGAGACCTGCTCTGGGTAGAGAGAGTCTTTTAGTTATTCACGTTTTACAGATCAGGCAAGCGAGGATCTTTGGCTGAGACGTGGGGAGCGTATCTACGAGGGAGCTTTTAACCCCTTTGCTGTACTGTCTCTTTAAGGGGTTGACCCCTTCACACTTCATTTCTGCAACCCCATCGGTCGCGACAGCGTAGGCCTTCATCTTCCCGGTAGAGTGCCTTCTTGGGTCAGTGCCAGGATTCCTAAGGGTCACGTTCCGCAGTGGCCTTAGTCTGCAAATAGCCAGGCGTGAGGGTGAGCCTGTGACGAAGTGTGGACGTGGCACTGCCTCGTGCGGCATTTATTCCCCGGTTGAGCTGCAAGCACGGCTGCCCGGGGGAGCATGTCAGGGGTCGCCCGGGCTTCCCGGCTGCATCTGAAGCCTTTGTTTCATTCGGATCACTGCCACCCAACATGATGGGGTGACTCTCAGAGGCCCCGTTATCGATGCTTTTCCACGGGGACACAGGAGTGGCGCAGGAGAATTGTTTCCCCTCCCTCCCTGGTGGAGGTTGGAGAGGACATCGTCCCGTCTCAGAAGCCTTTCCTTCCTCCAAAGAGGAGAATGGCCTGTTGGCAGCCACTTAACTTTAGAAACTGCCTTGCCTTTCCCTGACCACCTGGAAGGAGCCCCCAGACTGCCTGTTCCCCGATGCGTTTCTTAGAATTTGATGTTCAGACGGGTGGTCTCCAAACATTTTTGATTGGGCTTCCTTGCAGCGAAAAATGTCAAACACACACACACACACACACGCCACACGTATGTATGGTCACGCATTAAACTATTTCCATACGAACACACGATAAATTATGCTCGCCATAAAAATCTACAGGAAAACTAAACAAGTTCAAGGATGTCCTTTATTCTGGTGGATCGGATCTTTTCCCGCCGACGCCGTCTGTCTCTGCTCCCATCGTCCGTCTCTGCTCCCATCGTCCCCTTCCAACGACCGAGTGAAGCGGGCAGATTCAGTCCAGCACCGTGTATCTGGTACTAAAGACGTGCTCTTCTTCCAGGCTTATCCAGAACCAGATCACAGCCAAGGGCGTTGCGCAGCTGGCAGACGCGCTGCAGAGGAACACGGGCATCATGGAGATTTGGTAAGACCCGCCGCCGTGTGCCGACAGCAGCAGCACTTACTTCTCTCAGCGCCACTGGTTATGTGCCAGGAACCGTGTAGGGAAATGTCCGTCTATTCCTCATCTTTCCAACCATCCTGTAAAGTCGGTGGCGTCACCTCCATTTCACAGGTGTGGAAACTGAGGCCCAGACCAAGGCCACACACACTGAAACGGAGAGGCTGGAGTTTGCCCAGTGGGCTGGACCCCAGCCACCCTGTCCGGCCCCCTGCCCTGGAGTCACATAGGGACAAACCGGCCAGGGAAAGGGATTCCCACCGACAGTGAATCACTCTGGGACTCGAGACTGAGACGGATGTGTTGGCCTGGAGCTTGGAGCGCGCTCTCCCCCGCTTCTGGGCCCCCTGGGCCCCTGGGCTCCCTCCCAGGCTGGATTTGAGCTGACTCTCCCTTTCTCGACTTCCCGTTTCTGCTCCGAGGACTTGCTTACACCAGGGGGAGGAAACCGCGTCGTGTGCTTGGCTGTGCCATCGAGCCCTTTGCCACGTCTGTGTTGCCTCTCTCGGACACTCACCCTCCGAGGTGGGGCGGGGCTTGCAGACGACGGGCACGGGTGGGAGGAGGGTCCCCGTCAGTGACACGGCTTGGGTCAGGTGCTGGGGAAGGGGCAGCCCCCTGGCCGACAGGGCCCTGACCGCCTGAGTGCTAACCGAGCTGACCGAGAACTCCCAAGTGCTCTGGAACTTGTTCTCCACCCGGGGCCTGAGACAGCCCTTCAGAGCCTGAGGACGCAGCAGGGGCAGAGTTGGCGTCCCCTCAAGGACACGTGGCAGGAGTTCAGGACCCCCTGGCGGCTTCCCTGGGGTCCGGCCTCACCGAAGCCGCACCCCCAGCTCAGCCGTAGTTACTTGTTAACAGCAAAGGAAACACAGCCAGGGCAATCGAGGCACAGCTTCCCGACCTCGGCCCCTGGAAGACTGCTTTCTAAACTTCGCCTGGGACGTGGCGCGTTTCGACCAGCGGAACTGGGCAGAACCTCAGCACGCCCGGTGCCTAGCGCGTTCCCTGACCTCGGCTCACAGGCGGGTGTGCGCACGTGCACAGGTGCTGGTTCACGAGGGAACAGGTCATCCTCGTGTGGGGTCACACTCTGCTCCAGTCAGACAAGGGGAGGACACGGTGGCCCCTGGGAGCAGGGTTTCAGTTCGCATCCGCCTCCCGCTGCCCTCGCACCTGTGAGCCCCTCCCGAGGCCAGCCCGTTTCCTGCTGGGGCTGCTGTCAGCACTTTCCACACTCCATCCAGCACAATGGCTTCCTGTGGCGCTCTCCCCTCTAGACTGGGAGCTCCTTGAGGGTAGGGCCTGCGCCATGGTGACTGCTATGTCTCCAGGGACGGTGTTGGCACCGAGAATCCAGCGCTGAACCAAATGGACTTGCCTTCATGGGTTTACCGTCCAGTGAGGATGATGCACAGTAGGAACGTCATTCAAGTAATTATTTAATTGCAGTCGTGACAAGTGAGGTTTCAGGGAAGGTCTCCCTAAGGAGGTGGCATTTAACCTAAGCCATAAAGGGTGACTTGGAGTCAGGCAGGTGACGGGGGAGGGAAAGTGTTCCGGGGAGGGGGAACAGCAAAGGCAAAAGCTCTGAAGCCGACGTGCCCTGGGACTCAGACGGCGTGGAAGAGGGGGCAACAGGAGGCAGAGGAGAACGGGAAGCCTCGACCATGAAAGACCTGTGGGTCACGTTACATGTTTTGGTTTTTATCCTGAAAGCAGAGGAAAGTCTTCGAAGGGTTTGATGCGAAGGAGGATGTGGTGAGATTTGCACTATAAAAAGTCGACTCTGGCTCCTCTAGGAAAATGGCTCTGAGGAGGCCGAGTCCATGTAAGGGGACCAGTCGGGAGGATGCTGCAGTGATCCAGAGAAGAGACGATGGGTGCTCAGGCCAGGGTGGTGGGGGTGAAGATAAGGATTGGTTCCAGGGAGGCGTTCTAGGGATGTTGAAGGAATAAAACAGAAGTTGGCGACAGAATGTGAAGAGGCGGAGGAAGGGATCAAGGTTAACCCCCAGGCTGCTAACTTGCACAACAGGCTAGAGAGTGGTCCTAGTCACTGAGCTAGGGGACCCTGGGGAGATGCGGCCACAGGGAGGTGCCTGGGAGGCACCTGGTGATGACGCTGAGTGGGTAAGTGGCTCCACAGCGGAGCCGACTGGGCTGCAGGTCCCTGGCATACGGACGAGGCTGTGGCCGGGACGAGGCCGTGGCCTAGACGAGGTTGCCTGGGAAGAGGGGCCTACGCCCCCAGCCTGGGGGGAACCCACTGTCTAGAGGTCGGTCACATGGAAGGGAATGTGGGGAAGGAGACCGAGATGAGCGAGTGGCCAGATAGAGGAGAAAAACCCGGGGGCGTCGCATCAAACCAAGGGGAGGTCGTGTTTCAAGAAGGAGGGAGGAGGCAGGACAGCCCAATGCCTGTGAAGGTCCCGAAAGGCAAGCCTGAAACACGGCACCACATCCCGGTTTGTGGAGGCTGCTGGTGACCTTAGTAAGTTCCCAGAGTGATGGCAGCCGAAAGGCGCGCGTGTTGCTCTCGAGCAGGCGTGTGAGCAGGGCGCGTCAGGAACGCACAGGGGAAGGAGCCACAGCCGTCCCCAACGTCTTACCTGCATCTTTGTTTTCCTCCAACAGCCTAAACGGGAACTTGATAAAGCCAGAGGAGGCCGAAGCCTTTGAGGACGAGAAGCGGATCATCTGTTTCTGAGGGGAAGCTGTCCTGCTCCCGCGTCCGGGCCCTGCGAGGCTCTTCAGCAGCAGGTGCCACTCTGCGCGGTCACTCGGTCTGAGGCGTCTGAAAGGACTCCGCTGAGAGGGGCCACCGGGATGTGCGCTCCACGGTGCACATCGGCCTCCAGGCGGACGCCCTGCCTGGCACAGCCGCTGTGTTTGCAGGGAGGAGCGGGCTCCGTGGGCCATTTCAGGTACCGTAAACGATTCTTTTAACTGAGACTAGAGGAATGAGACTCTGAGTTCATAAAAACACCTGCCCCGAGGACCGTGAGTGAGTTGGTCACTGCCATCTCCGTCAGACAGGTGGGGACGCGGAGCACAGCTGGTGCTGAGTGCCTGGGGGAGAGAAAGGTGCTCGACGGACAGGTGTTTTCCCCTGAAATGTTCTCGTCCTCCTCGGTTCTGCTCCATGTGCTGATGTTGTCCCCGCGACCGAGGTGCCTGCAGTGTGCGGATTCGACTCATCCCAGGTTCTGCAAAGTGGGTGCCCAGGGAGGGACTCGTTTCAGTCGTGGGGTCTCGCCGTCTGCCGACAAAGGTCACCGGGTGCCCTCTTAGCAGGTCTAAGAGAAAGGATGACGATGCCTCAGATGCTGAGGTTCCGCCCTGGGCAGGCTGCCGTCCTCCCGGGGGCGAATGCTGTGGGCAAAGCCGCTGGGCCCCAGGGAGGAGGATCGCTGCCCGCCCCCCGATGGGAGTCAGGCATGGCTTACCTCCGCGGCCCTGGCATCCTCTCTTATCCTGCTGAGGGAGGGAAGTCTCCTCCTGCCCGTGAGTGGTTGTGAGAGTGACTGAGGTGGAGCCGCTGGGAACCTGGCAGACACCTGCCACCATGGCGGGCACGTGGTGGATGCCAGGTGGGGGAGCTGGTGGTCCTACCAGATGACTTGTTCTTTTGCTAATAAAACACTGAAAACACTCGACTATTTCTAATTGCCTGAGTCTAGGATTTTTTTTTTTAGTACTCAACCTGGTAAGCCCGTTCTACTGCCTGAACCCCATGCAGATGCCCTCAGGGGCACTCAGTGCACTGGTGGGGGGTTGGTGGTGACAGGCCGTGAGGAAGGCCTGATGAAGGAAGGCCAGAGCTGTCTCCACTACCATGGGACCAAAAAAAGCCGAGGAAGCAAATGAGACCTCTCCATCTGACCACCGAATCCACACGGGTCGCTTCTCAGAGGGAGTGACTTGAGTCGGGGGTGGCCGGGGCCAGGACATGCTGGCATAGGCCAGATTTCACGGCCCTCCTTGCTGTGCCATGATGGGTCCTGGCAGGCCAGGTTGATGTCCGCTGCCTTCCTCAGCTGTTCACCAGTGAGTGGAGGACCCAGGTGGCCCGGTCACCCACTGTCGCCAGAGGCACTGATATTCTGGCTCACTCCCAGGTGTGGCACGTGTCCATTTCCACAAAAACCAAAACCCCAACACCTCGCTGTGGAGCTGAAAGGTAAAACCATGACTGTTACCCCAGCTCCAGGTCCAGGTCCACAGAGAGGAATTTTAATAAAAGTGGAATTAGCTCGAGAGGCCGAGGCCTGAGTTCCCACACAGATGGGCTTGTGGCAGAAGCGCGGGTCCCAGGGGCCGGCCCGGCACGAGTCTCTCAGTCTTAAAACCGAATTCACGGCAGCAAGCCCAGCTTAAAGCTGTTAGAGGCACTAAGCACTAAAATGGTTAAGGGCCCCCAGTGATCTGTAATCCAAAAACATAACAATTAAACAACAGCAAATTATAAACTAAGTGCCAGGATGTTCACCAAGTTTCTGATTTTTCCCGTGATGACGTGGGTGCTTTTTTGGGCAAACAACAAATATCAAAATATCTTTAAATTTTTTCTTGTTTTTTTTTTTTCCCTTCCTGTCATAGTGCTTTATTTTCTTATAAAAACAATATAATATGAAGAGAAAATTTAAAAATAATGCTTACCCTTTAATAAATGGTGCTGGGAGAGCTAGAAAGCCACCTGCAGGAGACTGAAACTAGACTGTTGTCTATCACCACACACCAAAACCAACTCAAAATGGATTAAGGACCTGAATACAAGGCCTGAAACAATAAAATGCAAAGGAAAAGAGAACGTAGGAACCAACCTCAAGGACCTTGGACTCAAAGAGGATTTTATGAATGACCTCAAAGGCAAGGGAAGTAAAAGCAAAAATAAGTGAAACAAAAAAGCACAGCAAAAGAAACCATCACCAAGGTAGAGAGACAACCATCCGAGTGGGAGAATATATTCGCAAGTGACACCTCCGATAAGAGCCTAATATCTAAAATGTACAAAAGAACTCATACGACTCAATAACAACAACAACAACAAAACACAAACGATCCAGTCAAAAAATGGGCAGAGGACCTGCACAGACACTTCTTCCTAAAGGACATAGAAATGGCCAACAAATATATAAAAAGATGCTCACCATCGCTAGCTATTAGGGAAATGCAAATCAAAACCACAATGAGATCCCATCTCACACCTGTCAGAATGGCTATAATCAACAGGACAGGCAATGACAAATGCTGGAGAGGATGCGGAGAAATAGGAACCCTCATACACGGCTGGTGGGACTGCGAGTTGGTGCAGCCACTATGGAAAGCAGTATGGAGGTGCCTCAAAAAACTAAGAATTGATCCACCCTATGATCCAGACATCTCTCTACTGGGAATTCACCCCAAAGACTGGAAAACCCACATCTGAAAAGACATCTGCACGGTGATGTTCACAGCAGCCCTGTTCACAGTGGCCAGGACACAGAAGCCACCGAAGTGTCCTGCGACAGTGGACGGCTAAGGCAGCTGTGGGGCACACACAGAGTGGACCATTACTCAGCCACAAGGTGGACACTGCTTCTCCCAACACCCCTGTGGAGAATCATTTCACGAATGCGGAAACCAGACAGTGGGTGTGGATACGGATCTTGCCTCGCTAATTAGAACGTGTATAAAAATGGAACAAAGAAAGGGCAGAATCCTCCAGGAAAGGGATTTTGGCAGATGTGGGAAGCTGTCCCTGGCAGTATCTAGGGTTTTGAGCTTAGTGCCGTCCTCAGCCGACCAGAAGCCCTGCGCCCGACCGAGGTCGCGCAGCTAGCTCAGCACCGACAGATCGAGAACCAGACTCAGGCCTCTGGCTGGTTTGAGTTTCCCTCTCTTCTCAGAGTTTGTGACCTTCACAGTTCATTCTGCAGCTGACCGTCCTTCTGCCACACCTACCTGGTCCCGATCCACGAGGGCAAGTTCCACGAAATGACCTTTCTCCCCAAGGACACACATGGGGTCTCTTTAGCGTCCCTGTGATTCTTCAGGAAGCCTCATCTTTAATCCTATGTCCACGGTGCTAAAAGTCGCAGGAGTCTGGAATCACACCAGCCTCGCGGACAGTCGCAAGGATAGGCGCACCCTGGAGGATGCTGGGTGACGCGGAGCCTGACCCTACAGAGCCAGCGGCTTCGTCACCGCCTCACATCCTCCATCCTCCACCGTGGGACTGACCGGGGAAGCAGGGCTCTCCAGAGCTGGATGATTTTCATCACAAGGGGGCAGCACGTGCCCAGCAATTATGAAAGTGGAGCAAAGAATGGGACTGTGCGGAGGGGCCTGTCGATTGACACATGGTTCTAAGACCCTGTCCAAAGAGCAGGGCGTGGGTGTATTCACGTGTGACTTCACAGGCCCTGGTAAATAGGCAGAGTTGGCCCCAAGGCACACTAAAGAACACGATTAGAAGGTTCTCTGGGTACTGAGGACCTGGGTTCAAATCCCAGGGCAACTCAGCTTTTCTGTGCCTGCGTTTCCCACCTATAACAGTGCCCCCTTTGCAGGGTTGATTACGAGTACTAATTAATTAATATAAAGTAAAGCACTTGTAGTAAAGGCTCTAGAAGTGGTAACTCTTAGTGTCTAAGTGCCCTCCCCTCTCCAGCACCGCCTTAACCAGCATTGGGGAGGGGGGCAGGGAGGGATCAAAGGCAAAAGCGGGCCCGCCTTCCCTTTGTTAAGAGCCCCTCCGAAACCACATCACCCCACATCACCGTTTTCGAACTGATGCAAACCCCAGACTTTTAAGCAGCCCAGAGACCAGAGCCATTTCCAGGTCTGCATACCTGTGGGATGAGAACTAGCCATCCCCTCCCCCTGACACTGTCTTCACTTTTATTTACTTAAGACACGGCATGTCCAGGTCATATCCACAAGCATGGATCAGGAGAGCCAAGCCTATGTGCACTTTGTTTGATTTCACAGATGCTAGAGGGTGTTCTCTGGCTTTCCACACCAAAGTCATCTGGCCGAAAGTCATTTCCTCCTTTGATGTCAGCATGTGGTCCCCAGCGGGCACTCAACAGCCGAGTGTAAGGTCCTCTCCTTTTGCTGGGACAATGCACTTGTCCGCAAGTCACTGACCCAGGAGGACCCACTGGTGGCCAACAAAATCCCGTCTGGATCAACTAGTCCAGTGTTCCTAAACCTTTACTTCTCCTTTAAGGAGACTTTTTAGACAGTTTCTCCCCTACTGCCCCATCCCACCATGGAATCGAGCACCTCAGATACACCATGTCTATGCACGCTAGGTACTCCGCTCGTTGGAGGCCCACAAACCGTTGAAGAGTCAAGTTCATTTTTGCCGCCAAGAACCGATTTTCACCCCCTCAGGGCCGACATTTTCCCTGTTGAGAGTATTGATCTAGTCAAACCCTTGGTAACTCTCATCGCACTGACCATCTCCAGGAACCTCCCGGTCACCCTAAAGACAGCTCGCCTTGCTACACATTATTCCGCTTAAATTCGGTAAATCTTAATAATTATGTTTGCCATTCTCATTCTTCCTTTTCGCGGTTTTATCTGCTCTGAAATGTTTTCATCTGTGTGCAAGGACTCTGCTTTTGCTATAAAAAGAAAATGCTGCTTGTGCAAGGGGAACAGCCTGTCCTAACAGGAACAGTGCTGTCTAAAGCATTCTGGGGCCAGAAGCTTCAGAGACGAATTTCCATAACGAGTCCCCAGCTACTGCCACCAGGTCCTTTGGGCAGAACTTGAGACCAACTAAGTTCGCCTTTGCTGTTGTCCCACTTCCCTTTCTCACTTCCTGGTTCCCCCACCTTCACATGCCCTCAAAGGGACCCAAGAATGTCCTAAATTCCCCTTCTGAAACAAGCCCAGGCCTCTGACCACCCCAGGCTGCCTACCTCACCACGAATCACTAAGTGCAGCTAGATATTAGGACATTCCACTGACGGAAGTGATTCAGGACAAATCCGACTATAGGTTTGTCCCTGACAGATAATAGTTTACATGTCACAAGAGGAAGTGGCTGATCAAAACACTCTCTGATTAGACACATAAACCCAGAGCAATTCACGCCAAATGAATCTTCATGTCTCCTCCATCATCTCCCTCACTATCCCAGAATAATTCCAGAACATGGTTGGCTCTTTTGAAAGGGTTTGATCCCTCTGCAATGTTTTAAGCAGAGCTGAGGAAGTTTTCCATCCACCCACCCACCCATTTCACATTCTACATATATAGGCCTGAAATTAAAAAATAAAAGTCAATTATATCTCAATAAAGCTGACAATAAAAAATAAGATCAGGAGGACTTTTCTCATAACCTGAACTGAGGCCTTCGGATATTTTATATTGTCTAATTATCTCCATTTTATAGTGAAGAAATCGAGGTAACTGAATCATCCGGGGTCATATAATAAGCAGAAGCGACAGGATTTGAACGTGGGCATTCTGGCTCGAGCACCCAGGCCTTAACCTCCATACCACTCCTCAAGTCACTGTCATCACAGATGTAGAGCATGGAGAGCATTTTGCCCTGAGCAATGGAAAAAAGCATTCTGCTTTTTTAAAGGGGAATTCAGTGCGACCTAACAAAGTTAAAGTGAGACAGCAGAGTTTATAAATTAATCATTTCTTTACTAGTTACTCTAAATAAGAGTGAATCAAAGTTTAGCCCTTTACAGAGTGCTGTAGTTGAAGGATGGATTTGCTTACAAATCCAAAGGACCTTGAGAAACTGGATTCATTAAACCTCAGGTAAAGAGGGCATCTTAATATGGACCATAAGCTAAAACACCCTTGCTGTAATGACTTTAAGAAATGAATGATTCATTTTTCTAAAAGCCAATTCTACTAATCTAAATTTATGATGTGTTGGTAATATAGATATGAAATACAATTTAAAAACAAAATCCACGATTTTCAGTATAACCAACACTGATGTTAGAATTTAACTCAGGAGTTGTAAGAACAGCCTCATAGGTGGACTCTATTAATCAAATGTGTGGCCCATTTGCCTAATTGGTGCATTAGTGCTGTAATAAGTATGGCAGATTGTTGCAGTAAATGTTCCCTGACAAATGACGCTTCCCTCTACCTACGTGACTTGCACTGGATAATGGTAAACTGGCAGAGACGTGCAAGCAGAAGCCTGCAAAGCACTTGCAGATCGGGGCTCGCCCTCTCTTGCTGCTGGGAACCGTCCACCACCATGTGAAAGATCCCAGGCAAACCTGCTAGAGACATGGGGTCCAGCCGGCACTTACTTACCTAAATTTCTGTCTCAGGGCCCCAGGCTCTCAGTTTTTGCTACCTTTAACGTGTGGTTTCCAAGGTCACCTTAGGCACTGAAAATCAGACAGCAGAAGCAGAATAGAGAACAGCAAATGGGAAGTCCTACTGGGCCTGGTCCAAAAATGAGGCTTATCTTCTTCTATTCCCATTGTATAGGTAGAACCCAATCACGTGACCAGGGCTAACTGCAAAGGAGTCCAGTGGTGTGCTTAGGAAGACGGTGGCCATTTATGCTGGGCTTGGCAGAGCCAGGGAGAAGCTAAGCTGCGAACTGGCAGGCTGCTGCTAGTGCCGGGCTTGGGCTGCTTAGCAAGAGGAGCAAGGCATGCTGTGACCAGAGGCTGCTTGTTTGGGGTTTGTGAACCTTTCAGAGATTGCAGGAAAGTCAGCAGCAAGAGCCAAGACAGAGCCATTTGTATGGAAAAGCCACGGTAAGCAGCTTGGCTGGGCCCATCAGTGGGGTGGGGTGGAGTCCCAAAGAACCACCGGGTGGGATGACTGATAATCAGATATGATAGGGGACGGGCTCAATAAAGAAACAATGGCTTCTGCTGGCAGAAAGCAGCTGTGGCCCTTGCCCTGAACCCAGACCATTCAGTTCCTCCCCATATGTCCCAGGGGCCTTTTGAACTGCTGCCCCAGGGCTGGAGCTCAGAGCAAGCTGGTCTATCAGCAAGTCAGCCTGTGAGCGGGCCCTTCAAAAGGAGTGCCTGGGACTCCAGCCGCCCGGTTTCACTTAGCCACGATCTCGACTGGTTTTCACGACCGGAAGTTATGGGGATTTCTCTTCCTGTCATTGGAACGGGGGTCTGGAGAGCCTGGTGTAGGGCTGGGACCCGCCGCTCCTCTGGAGTCATCTCCACAGCTAAGACAACCCTCCTGATTTCTAACCACCTCACGTGGGCGTGAAGCCAGCCTGTCACGAGTCTCTGCCCCTCCTACCAGTCTCAAGATGGCCTCTTCCGTATGTCCTGAGTTATAGGACTTCTGTTCAGCTAGACTTCAGGAGATTCTCGATGATTCTCGATGAAACTATTCTGTAGTTTCGCTGTAATTCTGATGTGGTCATGGGAAGAGGCGAGCTCAGGGTATACCTACTCTGCCATCTTGACTGAAATAATACACTTTATAATAAATAAAATAATACACTTTAAATACACTTGGAGAAGGGAGAGGGACAACATTATATGTACTGGTCATGAGTTGACAATTGCTGAAGTTAAGGGGCTGGTACATAGGTGTCCACTATCCTGGTCTACTTACAGACAAACGAACACCAAAGCCCAAGACTAATCTCCTCTTGGCTTAGAGATTCGAGAAATGGATTTGACTGGATCATAACACATTTTTTAGCTATGTTTTTTCTGCTTTGGTGAAAATTTTATTTAAATAAAAGGGAAACACTGCCATTTATCAGGATTATCACTCATTTCATTCGTTTTTCTGGATTTTGATAAAAATGACAAATTATATACAGAAATCAGGACTTGACAAGGTTACATGAACTCATCTCCAACCTTTTCTTGACCTATTGATTGCTAGAACTTTCCTCAGTGTTCCCACACCATGTGGCCTTAAGAAAAGCAGAGCTACTTTTAGTGTTTTCTTCAAGCACCATCATATTTAACAGGTGAGAACAGATCAGACAGAAAAGAACGAGGACTGCAAAAATTATGGATCTTGCTAATGATGGAGACAATAAGCTTTCGGATACCTTGTACATAAGAGATCCTCTGGTCAGTAGCATAAAGTAAAGGAGAAAGGTTGATAATTAGTTACTATTTCTTTCTTATATATTTTCTGGAGAAGAAAACCAATCCCTCTTCATTACATCCAAGGTGTGCATAGGTTTTACAGTCACATTCTATGAATTGGTTGATCTCATCTGCTATATTAACCACATAAAAAGTACCGAGGGGAAAGATATTGAGAACCTTAATGAAAAAGTCGAGGGATAAAGGGAGCAAGTTTGCTGGCCACAATTAAGCACTCAGTCCAAAAAGAGTGTGTTTAGAAAGTAACTTTTATAATTAAAATCTTTGTTAATCAGTCTTGATACTCAAATCATGTTGTATCCAAATCAAATTTTTGATTTTCACAAATGTGGCTGTTTTTACCAAAGATGGGTACCACTATATATCCCATTCTCTCTTTTCCATTCTTTCATTTCTTTCCTTTTCTTCCTTCCTTCTTCTTTTTTACTTTCTCTTATTCCTCCCTACCTCCCTCTCTTCCTTCTTTCCTCCCTCCCCTTCCCCCGCTTTTTTTTTTTTATGACCATGTAACCCTGGCATTTCTCCCATTGGATGGTGGGGGTCTGTCTTTTCTTTTGAAACTGAGAAAACCTTGTGTCCTCTATAAACAACTGGGTATAGAAGTGACTCTATGTAGCAGCAAAAACAGATCTCAAATATAAACACTGAAAAAATAATCAGAATGATATAGACAATGAACATTTATATGTTTTAAAACATAGCCAATAAGCAATCTGATGTATTTATCCAAGATTCATAGAAAACATAATTAACTATACAGACAGATCAGGAGGACATATATTAAACATACTAGGTTACGTGACTATGGGAGTGGAAATGGAGGTTGAGGGAGAAAATAATTTTAAAAGAACAACAAAAAAAATCCAAAATAAGAGAGTATTATGTTTTTACTAAACTTAATTCATATTTCCTTCGGGGCTCACAGCTAAATTCTACTTCCCAGCCTCTTGTGGCTAGGTGTGGCCCCATGATTGCATTCTAAGCACTGGAATACAGGCAGCAGTGATATGCTATTTCCAGGCCAGGCCCTTACGAAGGGGAAAACAGCCTTGACAACTAATAGGAAGGCTGTGACATTTCCACCTGAATACAGAAAGGTTAACATGAAGAGTTTCTTTGTAGTGATGGAAAAGTTCTGTATCCTGATTGCTGTGGCAGTTATAAAAACCTATGCGATACAATTTCATAGAACTATACATTAAGAACGCATTAAAACTTGGTAAATTTGCATATGATCTGTAGTTTAAAGTATTGTATCAATGTCAGTTTCTTGGCTTTGTTAATGAACTATGGTTATAAAGACCTTGCCAAGGGGTCATCTCGGGAATACTGGGTGAAAGCACAGACATTCTTTGTACAATCTTTTGCAATTCCTTGTGAGTATAAAGTTAAAGTACAGCTAAGAAGGCTAGCAGGAGAGGCTTCTAAATACAATCCAGATTCTAAAAGTTCTTTAGAAGACTCTTTGCCTAGACCAATAAGATGTGAGAAATTTTTAATCTGCCTCACTTGTGGATTCGCCTCAACCCTGCCACCCTTCCCTGTTTATTATCTTTCCTTCCTCTTCCATCTTTGGAACGATCCATACTAACTCAAAGTCCACACAGAGAGGTCCCTAATGTTTCCTAATATGTCAAATTCCAGTCCTGGTTACAGTCAAGATCTTCGTGCCATCGTGAGAGACTTCCCAAGTCCTGGCCTGGCCACACGCTTGGGGCCTCCTGGACCTCTATTAAGCAGCTCTTCTTTCGACGTGTCCAGGAGATGCAAAAACAACTTAAAAAGAACGTTTTTGACATTATAAGCAAAAGGATAACTGGAATATTGTCTCACTTTAGCCTAATGAGGAAGAACTAGAAGCTGCTGATTATAAAACGATCCAAGGGGAAGTAGAGCAACCAAACTCCAACGATTACCCTTAGCCCAACAAGGAGAATTATCTATGATGAAAGGACAGAAAAAAACCTTCCAAACTGACACCACTGTCCTCTATAATGGTAGTTATATTTTTCAGAATTATAAATTTATCAGATGGTAGAGTTCACGTAATATATGTCCCTGATCCTATCTCTTTGGACAAACTGAAATTTGTTTAAAGATAGCTGTAGGTCTCCTCACTGATTTATCATCATGTAAAAATAATGTTCGTACAAAGTGTCAGTTTGTGCAAAGCTTGAATTTAATGTTTTTATGATTTAAACTCCATAAATCTCTTGCATTGGTTTTACAGGTCAAACAGATTTAGTCGTATGTAATTCTTATGCTACAAACTGTAAGGACTTAATGTGTCCATTTAAATGTAGTTTCTAGATCCACAGTTAAGAACCGGGAAATTAAGACCTTTAAGAACTTAGGTTAACACTGATTTAAATTAATGATATCAGATATATTAACAATTTCTAAGTAAGGAAAGGATACAAAATCTTGGTCGCTTAACATGGTTTTAGCTTATCCTTGTCTGTTATTTTTATACATTGTAGAATGACTAAGAGTAAATGCCTTTGGACAATAGTAACTTATTTTTGCCACCTTAAGTCTATGAAAGATACAAAATGTATAGCCATTGAGAAAAAACAGTTTGTGGCTTTATGTATTCTAGTTCTGTGTTTGGGGGACATAAAATAGGTTATTTTGGCTAATGTAATAACTAATAAAATAGTTGAGACTAAACTACAGCAGTTACAAAATAATACATCTTTTACATCTGAGATAATACATGGTTTATCTATTAAGGGAACTGTTAATTTTATTAAGATGATAAATTCAATGTAATATATATGTTGCTTTATTTAATATACTTCATAAAGGCAACTGTATATTAAAGCTAAATTAAAACTTTACATGTTTACATGTTTGCATATGTCTGAACAAGTTTAGGAAGGCTTTAGAAAGGTGCATTAGTAGAGTTTCTTTTTAAAGATAAAATCTTGTGACATCTTTATACTTTTGGCATACTCTTGAATTATTTTAACACAAAGTTCCTTCTTTTTGAAAAAATTAATCACCACCACTTATTGTTTTTACATTATCCATTTGCAAAAATTCCTTGCATTTAGGTATTTCTTACTTATGTTTATCTTTTGTCTCCTTGTTAACTCTTCTTTATTTTACCTTTCCCAATTTGAGAATAATAAGACTGCATGTGTCTTTTACAATGAAATGTCCTTTGGGTACTCTGGGATGGCTACATGGTAGCCTGTGATTTGCTTCTTCACCTTATAAAAGGAAGAATAGAAAGAACTGAATTTGTCTGGAACATCAAATTTTAACTAACTTAAAACAATCATAAAAACGTTTTAGTCTTTCAAGCTTAGGTTAAAAGAACAAAAACTTACAAATCATGAGAAATTTTAAGAAGTGATTTGATATCAGAGAAAAACTACCTTCAAGTCTTGAAGACCTTCTTGAGTCTTAACAATTCTCTAGGAGATGATCTTCAGATGAAGGTTGCTAACCGAGGACCCTCCCATCAAAGAGATAATGACACAAAGCAGATGGCTTCTACCCAACATGGCAGAAGATTCATTTTCTCGGAGCTCAGATTTTCTTTTTCCTGCCTTGCTATGAATTTTATTCACTTGTTATTACACTTTGGTGCCCCCTAGCAATCACCTAACGGTTTCACGGAATGCTTCTACATATTCTCACCCGTGTATTTTCATTCTTCCTGATATAAGAAAAGGCAACACTCATAGGTTTTTCTCATTCTACTGCTACCACTCTAAATCTAACAGATTGCTAGATTACTTTCACACCCCCCCCCAACCTGACCTCACAGACAAAGAAGTAACAATTGTTAAATTATGTACTCCAAACAGCAGGTCTCATCTGATATTTGAATTTTCTTCAACCCATACTTTGCACCATATTAAGAAAAATTAATTAGAAATGAATCAGACTAAATATGACACCCAAATCTTCTAGAACATGGGTCAGCAAACTAAGGCTCATGGACCAAATCTGATCTGTTTCTTGTTGTTGTAAAGTTTACACTGAAACTCCCATTCATTTATGTATTGTTCATGGGTGCTTTTACACTGTAACACAGAGACCCTATGGCCTGCAAAGCCTAAAATAATCATTAACTAGCCTTTTACAAAAAAAGTTTATTCACTTCTGTTCTAAAAGACACAGGTAGAAGAAAATTTTGTTACTTTGGGTTAACCAAGATTTCTTAGATTCAACATCAAAAGCATGATCCATTAAAAAAAACAACAATAAATTGGACTTCTATCAAAATCTAAAACTTCTGCTCTTTGAAAAACATTATAAAAAATATGAAAAGGCATGCCACAGACCGGGAGAAAATAACTGCAAATTATGTTTTTGATAAAGGGTTTCTTTCTAGAGCATATAAAGAATTCTCAAGACTCAATACAAAAATACAATTTAGTTTTTAAAAAATGTGCAAGTTTAACACTCTGCTAAAGAAGATGTATAGATAGCAAATAAGAATAGAAAGAATACTAAACATCATTTGTCACTGAGGAAATGAAAATAGAAAACACAATGAGGTATACCGAATACCCAGCCAGGGGAAACAAACAAACAAACAATAAAACAAAAATCCCAAAACAAAACATAGCAAAAAACACTTAAAAAAAAAAAAACTACCCTCCCAACAATAACCAAGTTCCCACAAGGATGTGAACCACCTGGAATTCTTACACAGCCGCTTTTAAACACTGTTTGGCCGTTTCTTATAAAGTAAACATAGAATGATCGCACAACCCGGCAATCCCACTCTTAGGAGAGAAATGAAATCTTTTTTCACATATAAATCTTTAGAAGTTAACAGCAGCTTCGTTCATCATCAGTAGAAACTGGAAACAGCCCAAATCTCCTTCAACTACTACATGAATGAACAAAGCACGGTACACACAATGGATCACCACTCAGCAATTAAAAGGACCAAACTACAGGTCTTTAGGTCAAGTGCCATGGAAAACTGCCTACATTTCTAAGCTGAGAACAATTCCCAGTTTCAAACGTTTTATAAACATATAGCTATCAAGACTAGGTGGTACCGGCATAGACTAGACATAGATCAATGGAATAATATTAGGAAATTGAGAAATAAATTCTTATATTTATAGTCAACTGATTTCCAACCAGGGAGGCAAGACAGTTCAATGGGGGAAATAACAGTCCTTTTAACAAACAGTGCTGAACAACTGGATATGCCTCATACCAAAGTTAACTCCAAATGGATCAAAGACCTAAATATAAGGGCTAAAAGTATAAAACTCTTAAAAAAATCATAGGCGTAAATCTTTATAACTTAGACTAGGAAATGGTATCTTAGATGACACCTAAAACACAATCAGCCACAGAAGAAAATTAACAGGATTTCATCAAAATGAAAACTTTCTGTTGCAAAGACGACTAGCAAAAAAGTGAAAAGACAACTCACAGAATGGGAGAAAATATCTGCAAATCCTATACCTGATACGGGTCTAGACCAGAACGTATAAAAGCCATGATGAGATGCCACTTCACAGTCACCAGGGTGGCTATGTTAAAAAAGTCCAACAATGGCAGGTGTTGGTGAGATGTGGAGAAATGGAAACCTTTATACATTGTCGAGGGGAATGTAAAATGGTGCAGCCATTTTGGAAAACGTTTGGCAGATTTTAGAAAATTAAACACAGTGTTGCCATATGTACGACCCCAGCAATTCTGCTAGATACATCCCCAAGGCAACTGAAAACACATGTTCAACACAAAGACTTATATGCAAATGCTCAGAACACTATTCAAGACAGTCAAGAAGTGGAAACAACCCGGATGTCCATCAGCAAAATGTGGTGTTATCCACACAACGGGGTATTATTCGACCATAAAAAGAAATGAAATACTGACATGTGTTATGGCATGGATGAATCTGAGAACACTGCACCAAGAAACCAGACACAAAAGGATAAGTATTATGTGATTCCATTTAATGAAATGTCCAAAACAGGCCGGTTGACAGAGACGGGAAGTAACTTGGCGGTTACAAAGGGCAAGGGAGGAAGGGGAGAATGGGTGTGACTGCTAAGGCTGGGGCTTCCTTTTGGAATGATGTGTTCTGGAATTAGTGGTGGTGGTCGCACAACCTTGTGAATAAACTGAAAACACATACTTCAAAATGGTGGATTTTATGGTATGTAAATTGTCTCGATTAAAATTTTTTAAAAGAATGATGTCAAACATCTTGCTTGAAGCTATGTAAGACAGAAGACAATACAGGAGTATATTTAAACTACTAAAGGGAAATAAAACAAGAAATTACCATCTGGAATTCTATGCCCAGCAAAATTTCTTTCAAAACTGAAGGCAATTTCAAGACTTGCAAATCTACAGTAATCAAGACAGTATAGTATTTACATAAGTATAGACATAAATGTCAAGGAACAAAATAGAGCCCAACAGACTCACGCATATAAAGTTATTGATTTGCAACAGATGCCAAGTTAATTCAATAGGGAAAAGACAGTCATTTTGCCAACTGATCTGAAATAAACCGAAGAGTCATATGGATCAACACGAACCTTAATACTTACCTTGATACAATATATAAAATTAACTCCAATTAGATCACAGATATAAATGTTAGAGCCACAGAGAAAATGTTTGTGACCTGTATTAAGCAAGGACTTCTTAGAACACAAAAAGCATGAACAGGAAAAGAAAAAATTAATAAATCACTCTTCATCAAAATTCACATTTTGCTCTTTCAAAGACACTGTTAAGAAAATGGAAAGGCAAGCAAGGACTGAAGGTATTTATTTACAAATCATATATCGGATAAAAGATTTGGATGCAGAACATAAAAAACTCTTACAACTCAATAGTGTGATACACAACTCCGTTTAAAAATGAGCAGCCCCATGAGGCTTCAGGAATAACTGGGTAAGGAGTATGGCAAATTCCCTCCCCAAAATTTGACAAAACTACCAAAACAATCATTTTAGAACTTTGGACATTGACCAATGGCATGCAACAAACTGAGAAATGTTTACTCAAGAAAACCTCTTGAACCTTGGTAAAAACAGTGGGATCTGGTATTTCAGCCTGGAGGACCTCCCCCTTCACCAGCCATAACCACAAACACTCCCTCCCCACCACCCCCCGCCTGCAAACACACACACACACACACACACACACACACACACACACACACACACACACACACAACCATGTTCTCCGGCACTGCAGTTCTCCCAAGGCGGGGCAGGCTGTGAGGATCTACAGCCTCCCTGCTCGAGGGGGTTGAAGTGATTTGTAACAAAATGTGGAAAAAACTCAAGCTCAGGGGGACCGAAAACAATATCGATCTTGGTAGCAATCAGGGAAGACCAATATTGTGGCTAGCCTGAGGCTGAGATAAGGGTTGTGGGCAGGACACCAAAAAAGTTTACCGCGGTCTGCGGATGAGATAACGGTGAGCGAGCCCCTGACATAGGCCAGGATGAGAAGGTCTATAAGGCCACATGCATACAACCCAGCCGTTGCACTTCTAGGTACTTACCCAAGACAAATGGGAAACTATCTCCACAAAAAGACCCGAAGGCAAATGTTCATAGCAGCATTATTCATAATAGCCCCAAATGGGCAAACAATTCAAATTTCCATCAGCTGGTGGCTGAACAAATGTGGTATTTCCATGCAATAAAATACTATTCAACAAAAATAAGTACAAAATTACTAGCACATGCTAAGCACGGGTGAAAGAAGCTGGATGCAAAAGACCATATTTTGTATGATTTCATTTACATGAAATACCCAGAAAAGGGAAATTATGGAGATGAAATATAGATTAATGGATGCTTAGGGCTGGAGAAGGGGGAAACGGGGTGCGATTGCTATTGCATATGTAATTTCTTTATGGTGATGAAAATATTCCAAAATTAGATTATGTTGAGGATTGTACAACTTTGTAAATAAACATATTAAAAAACATGGAACTGTACACTTTAAATAGTTGGGTTTCACGGTATGTAAATCATACCTCAACAGAACTGTTAAAAGTAACACTATAAAGATCTGAACGGACATTTTACCAAAGAATATATAGGAATGGCCAAGGAGTACATAAAAAGATGGTTAATAGTCTTAGTGTTTAGGTAAAGTCAATCTAAGCCACGAGATACATACGCACTAGGACAGCCACAATTAAAAGGACTGACAACGGCACGTGTTGGCAAGAATGTGGAGAAACCCTAATGCGAACCTGCTGGGGATGTAGAGTGGTACAGCTGCCATGGAGACCGGCGTGGCAGAATCTTATACACAAATATTTACCATACAACTCAGTAATTCCACTCCTAGGTATTTATTCAAGAGAAAGTCAGTCACATGCTCACATAAAGACTGGTATATAAATGCTCATAGATACTTTATTCATAATAGCCCCAAATTAGAAATAGCCCAGGTGCCCACCAACAGGGAACGGAAAACGAACCACAGTATATTCACACAATGGAATACTACTCAGCAATAAAAAAGAACTGATTCAAGCCCTGCTTTGACGCCTATCACAGATATGCTGAGCGAAACAAGCTTTACACAAATAAAGCACATAGTGAATGTTTTCATCTAACCTACAGTGACACGAAGCAGGTCGATGGCTGCCTAACACTAAGGATGAAGGGTGGGAACTGACGGTAAAGGGGCTCGAGGTAACTTCTGAGGGGTGATGACAGCGTTTTCTATGTTAATTGTGGTGGTCGTTATAAAAATGTACGTCTGTGTCCAAACTCATCAGATTGTGTGCTTACAGTGTTTTTGTTGTACGTCGCGTGTGTCGATTGTAACTGATGAGCTGCTTTTAAAAAGCCGTGAAGAAAAACACTTTGGTTAGAAACATGACACTGACCGTATTGTGGAAACAGCCCTCTAAAATGAAAACGAGTCAACAAATACGTGTCTGGCTATCTCCACTGCAATCCTGGTGCTTGCGGGTTTCACCTCTGTTTTAGCAGCACTGGCATCCCAGGGCCTGGCACGAGGTACGAGACTGGTACCAGATGCACCGTCAAATAAACTATCTTCCAATGACTTTGATAATCTTATGCCTTTGAAAGATCTGACACACACGCTTATTCAAGAACTAGGTTTTGCACACCCACGTTATTTATGTTTGCTAGGCCATACGTGATCACCGACTTTTGCTTGGAATACTGAACTACAAGCTCCCTAAAGGCTGGAACAATCTTTTTCCTATCAGTGTACACGCGGGGTCTCATACGGTATCTTACATCTATCAAATGTTCAATTAATACGCGCTAAATTAATGAACCGACACTTCAGTTCACCCTACATTCCTCGTTGGGGTAACTCCCACACATTCCTCTCCAGGGTGAGAAGACTTGTGAAGATTTCCAACGAAACTTTAAGAATGAAAATCAGGTGACAGTTACTCAGATGCAGCTACCCACTGTGGCTTTCTAGTCATTGATGTGAGAGTAACAATGCTATTTTTGAATTAACTGGCACATTTTTTATCCCCCGCGTTCCTGGTTGCTTATGGCAACTCGCTCAGTGACTCACTGGCAGTTGCCGCTTCAGTAAGAAGACAAAGTAGGATAAAACAAAGACATCATTGCTCAATTTTTGAAGCCAAGGGAAGAGATGGGAGTCTGAAAGCCGAGGGCCTTTTGAGATGTCAGAGCCACGTTCTGGGGCAGAAAGGGCTTTCAGGAATCTACAAGCTTGGCCGTGCAAATAAAGGGTCTGGGCCTGGCTGAATCAGGCCGTGCATTCTACGAATGACAGAGCTGGGAAGAATGCAGAGTGGCATAGGAGTAGTTTTCTCATTCAAAAAGAGCCAAGAGTCCAGTCCATCAGGAAAGGGAACTGGAGGGGCTGTAGCCAGAGCTGGCTGCGGAGGCCTGAGACACTCCTGGCACCCTCCTCAACGGCGACACACTACTTGGGGGTGTGAGGAAACCCTAGATAAAGGTTGGACACTGGCTGCAGACAGTCACACCAGAACAACTGACTCAGAATCTCTGGGATGGGGACAAGGCCTGAATATCTTTAAAAAGCTGTCTCTGCCCTTCCCTTCCTACCTCCTGGGTTGGTCTCATTTGAGCCAAGCCTTGAGAATCACCAGCTTATGTGGGTCGCCAAGCAGAAGAGCAAAACAGCTGCCTTCCCACGGAATAGCCCATCCTTGTAGACAAACTCCCTGGCAGTCCCACCCCCTCACTCTTTCGACAGGGCGCGTGAGCACGGAATCCCCACAAAGCTAGGGAGCACTGTACTGATGACAGCTTAGACTGGACTACTCTGCCTCTCACGCTCCATCTGAAGAGTCTCAGTTCTGTGAACGAGGGTCTGGTGGACAAGGTTAGCAGTTTCAGCACGGATGCGGCAAAAATCACCTGCTGGGAGAAGGCCTGAAACTCAGGAAGCTGCCCCCACAGAGCTCAGCGCAGGGGCCAGCTCAGAACATGCATCAGCACTACCCACAGTTCCTGCCGGTCGTTTGCTAAAACCTCAGACGTACACACCAACGGCTAACTGAGCAGTCATTCGGAGCCTGGGTGTCCTTTCCAAAAAGCTGTAAACACAGCAAAAGCCAATGACATCTGTGGAAGCACATGGAGAGGATCAGTAGACTGTCAACCTCTTCAAGATATCTCCAGCCTTTCTCACTGCAAAAGTTAGGAAACTGCCTTAATTTAGTGACAACGTAGACCCAGTTCTGCTCATGATGGTCGCTAAATTAACTTTGAGAGACCCAGGTCTCCACGAAGCTGGAATTAAAAGACCTTCAAAAATATTCAGGTGAGGATAGCTAGGGGTAGAAAAGCAACCTCCTAGAATCATCCAGATCTATGTCCAATATGACAATTACTGGTCACAAATGGCTCTCGAGCACTTAAAATATGGCCAGTTCTAAATTCCAATGTGCTATGAATTTAAAACATACACTGGATTTCCAAGGCTAGAAAAACGTGCATACTATTTCACTGATAATGTTTATACTGATCACAGGCTAAA
Organism: Cynopterus sphinx; assembly: GCA_030015415.1. NCBI lineage: Eukaryota > Metazoa > Chordata > Mammalia > Chiroptera > Pteropodidae > Cynopterus > Cynopterus sphinx. The sequence goes on from CM057391.1 coordinate 7,940,148, forward strand.
ATGATAATAGGATATTTAAATGCCCTGGGAAGACCTTTAAGTCTTGGCGGTGTTTGAGTTCCAACAATGGATAAACAAACAGTATCCTGCTTGACTCCTTGATGACATGCTCGCAAACAGCTGGATAATGAAACCCTTAACATTTACAGATTTAATAACGTTTCAATTATTAATGAGCTACTCTGAAAGGTTCATGACCTACACTTATTTGATACTTTTCTAAAATATAAATTTACATCGCTAACACTTTTATTGTCAGTTACCCAGCTACTAAAATATCAAGCCAATTAGAAAGCATTTAAATCTCAAACTGACTTTGTTGGGAAAATATTTTTTTGGTCATAGACTTTTTAAATGTCACACAATAATGAATTCTGAATTCATAAGTTCATGAAAAAGAACCCTAGGAATAAGATACTCTGTGGCAGAATCTCACAACTCTGTCTTATAATTAATTACATACAGGGTCATCAAGGTACTGCAGAAAAATTAAATTTACTGTATTTTATGTGGGAAATCAAATCTTAAATCATACAATGATATTTATGAATAAATATTTAAAAAAATCTATTTCAGGACGATTCCCTGTTGTTAAGTTTCTATCATTCTCACAGGCCTTGCCTTGTAGGAGGAATTTCCTGGTGCAGGAAGTTCTACTACAGAAGCACCTTGGAACCAACTGGGAGAAACTTGTGAGCTTGGATTTGTGCTCCCACCGATACGTTGTATTAGATCAGGCAATCTGTGGGGGAGATGTGACTTCTTGACCTAATCTAATATAAGGAGAGCCCAAAGTTTCTGACACTTTCCAGGAGCTAAACGTACTTTTATCACTCATTCTCTGTCCTCTGCTTAACAAAGATCACGATGCGGCCAATGGCAACCCATAGTCTTCCAGAAACTAATTGGCCTCTTCGGGTCCACCCCTTGCCTAGCCTAGCTAACCCATGCCAACAGCAGCATCCACCAGGACAGCACAATTCATCCTTCCTGTCTACTTCTATGAAGACTCTGCCTCCAACGGTAGCTTTCTTTTGTTGTCAATGTCCGAGGAGACTGGTATGACGGGTGGAGTATGGAACAAATGATCCAAAGAGGAAACCTTGAGATGCTCCAGAGTGCACCCCAGCATATCACTCAGCAAACCTGAGGAAGCTTGGCCGTACTCCAACAGGCACCTGAGGTTCGGAGGGGAGGGGAGGGGGTTGCTGGGTGAGCTCCAACTCAACGAACCCAAAAATCATTAAATGAGCTCAGTGCACCCCACTTACCACGCACTTACTGACTCTTCTAATGGTGCTGACAATTGTGTCTGGACACCTCAGGAATGGGAACAGTCACATTCATACACACACTTTCTGGGCTTTCACACAACTTGCCAACTATTCCTGTCTGCCTTCTCTCTCAGGGTTCTGCCTCCCATGTCAGGTTCAATTCCTTCAGGTCAAAATTGGTATTCTTGACCTCAGCAGAAACTTCTGGCATAATTGGCTTTCTCCGAGTAGAGATATTCTGTCTTTCAGATAGTCCCTAAGATGTGAAAAAAGTACAACTGGGAGTTGTCCTGGTATTGTCTTTACACCTGAATTAACTACTAAGATGGCTAAATTCTGCTCCCTAAATGTTTTAAGTTCTTCTGTCTTTGTTTTCCCTAACATCATTTTAGTCTTGCCCATCATCTTGCCTGAATTACCTTAAAACAGGTATCTTGACCTCGTCTCACCCTCTCTGGCCTGAAGTGCAAATTTGATTACCTTTTTCCTGCTTAAAATCCTTGAATCATACTTTAGCTCATATACACTTTGTGACTTTTCGCCTGCTCACCTCACTAGATACAGCAACTCTCCAAGAATGCCATGCTTGCATGAGCTATGCTCTCTGCCTTGGGAATACCCTTCCCACACTTCCCACTCCACATGTCCTTCTATCCATGTCTCCTAGAACTAGATCTGTTCTTAGAGACTTAACCATCTTGTTGCCTCATCTGAGTTTAACGACCCTCCCTACTACCTCCACAACGCGCTGTGTGTATGTCTATCACAGCATGTACGACTCTTTATTCCATGCGTGTTTACTTATTTGCTTCACCAACTAAAGATTAAGTTCCTAGAGGCCAGCTATCTTTGATGTCTATATTTTTGGTCCCTAACAGTCCAGAATCAAGTAGCACTTTAATATGTAACTGTCAAATAGTAAATCTCTACATTTTGTCAAGAGGGAAGATCGGAACTCATGATCTTCTATCATACTTAGGTTTCTTAAACATATCAGTTAAGGTCTAAGGCATGACTCCTAATACCTCGTGACTGGGGAGAACGACAAAAATGATTCATTCATATGGGCACAAATATTCTTGTTGTTTATTACGTACTTACTATGCTGCTGGTGCATACATGTACTTTCCCATTTAATCCTCAGGACAACCGTAAGGTAGGCAGTAGTATTACCCTACTAAGGTAGGCGAAGCAAAGAGAAGTATCTCGCCAAACTTCATGCAGATGGCAAACTAGGCAGCCTGGTTTCCAGATGGAATCCATGTTCTTGACCACTATATGACAAAACTTAACAGCTCTTGTACCATGAACATTGTGTTTCAAAAGATCAATTACTCCACTATTTAAAACATAAATTTCAAAGTATCACTTTACATATGGTTAAGGTAATGAAGAAAGAGCTCTTTATCCATTAACTCCATAAACAGTCATTTCTTCAGTGATTACAAAATTTCAACTAATACTTTTGGGTTCAGTTTTGGTGGTTATGGTACAAAAACAGATAAAGAACTGTGAAAGCAGTTAATTCATGGTAACCTTTCAGCATTCAGATAATTCTCAGTTTTATTGTACTTCCAACTTCTAGACATTGGGTGGAAATGACAAATTTCCTTGAAATCATTCTTCTAAATAATGGGATAATTTGGCAAAATCATTTGGAAGTTTTATTTATTAAAAATACCAATAATGAACTGTTCCACTTTAGTTAAGAAGATGCTAATACAAGTTGTTCCTAATACAGTTTCTATATTTGTGATTGATGCTTCTGATACCTGACTTAACATAAAAATACTTTCTAATAGAGAAAATAAAGAGGTATTACAGAAGAGTTGCGGAAACCATAACAAAGCAATAAAGGTAAATATTTTTACCTTCATTTTCCAACAATGAAACTCATATAGTCATTGAAAAGAAATAAAATATAATGAATTGCTGTAATAATAAAGATTACCATCATCACAAAATTACAGAATCTCTTGGCATCTCCCTATAGAGCCTGCTACCTGTCTTATACGCATACAGGTGGCTCAAGATGCTATCGAGTAATAATGAAATCTTTTCAAGATGCTGGCACCAGGATGGCTGGTAACAGGGTACCAGCAGAACTGTGAGTTTATAAACATAAATCAGAGCCTATCGATTTCAGCATACCCAATCAAAAAGGCAGGCATGAGAATTTAGTAGGAGGAGGAGTCAGTCACTCTGATTCTAAGACTTGGGGTTCCAACTGGCGCCTCACAGTCCAGGGCAGAGCTAAGAAGGACACTGTTGGTTAACAGATATTACAATCCCACTTTTAGATTTTTCATTTATTTCTGGGATGTGAATTTATGCATGGTGCTCTGTTTCTCTATAAACAAGCGACCAACACTCTATCTTCTTAATAGTCACTGGTCTGAAGTTTATACTGTCTTAAGTATCTGAATATATACCAACCCCTCTAAGTTATAGTAATGTTGCATTTTCATCCAAAACTAAATCTTAATATTATCCAGTTTTCTTCAATGCTTTTTACTTTTCAGAGAAAATCATCTGACTTAAAAGACCAGGTATTTCTCCCATTCAATACAGAAATTCTGTGATTTAAAAAGAACATCTGGTTTCTTGCCTTAAGTTCAGCATTAACAGAATATAGTACTCAAAGTATTATCTATTTCCAGAAAAGTTTTACTAGCTGCTCCTGAATAAGACTCACTACTAGGAGTATAGCAAGTAGTAACTTCTTCTAAAGAAAATGAAGCAGCAATTTAGTTTTTGAATGAAAAGATCCCAGTAGTGATGAAAAGTAGACAGTAAAACAAAGAATTTAACTACTGTTATCCATGATATAGCAAAGAAAACATTAGAAGTTACAGACTTCAGAAAATAAAGGGGGGAATGGGCCAAGGACAAAATACTGGCATGCTAGAATTTTTTAACTTAGAACTGTCTGTACGAGAACAAGGGACGTGTCACATATAACCACCCATTGTCAACATGTACCAAGTTCACCTCAGATAAATAAATTGTAAGGAAATGGCCCAAATGAACTAGAAGACTTTCCGAAACTAACAAACTATACTCATATTTAATATGCAACATTTACCTCTACGTAGTTTAACAAAGTTCCCAATAATCAGATTTATACAGAAACTTCCTCTGCAAAAGAATAAGATGATTTGGATTTTATCATCAATATATAATATGGATGTCGGTCAGATGGTAAATTCAATTATTCTTGAATTTGAACAGTTTCATGCTTTGTTCAAACATAGTTTATTGTTAGGAAATTCCTCCTTTCATTCTCCAAGTTAGCAAATAAAATTAGGTAATATTTACATTGAATTTACAATCTTTTTCATTTAAAGGTATATCTCTATGTCTTGCTGATTGCTCTTAAAAGTCACTATACCCAAGTTTAGAAATTAAAATAAGCAATGAAAAGTAAACTGCCATTTTCATTAACTCATTTAAACTGAAATCTTTTTCAAAATACATACTGCAAATATGCCAAGGATGCTCCTTGGGTACTTTGGGGCTCATTCCAGTAATGTTTAGTGGGTGAAAACTGAAATAATTATATAACATTTAAAAGAAATCTAAGACTTGTACTAAGAAACCAAAACCTATATGGTATGCAAGTTAACGACATTGTGAGTATTGTGTCAGCTACACAAAAAATTAGGTATAGAAACCATAATTTATATTTCAATCACAAACACTGCTCTCGAAACACAAGCTATATCTGATTTATAACCAGATCTGAAAAACATAGATTAGGATTATGCTTAATCTGTCTATTTCTCTGGCAAAAAGTCAAAGTAAGAAAGAATAATTCTGCTATTTCTTATCCACTCTGGGGGGTGGGGATGGGGAAGAAGCCAAGTCAAAGTAAGATAAGGAGCCAGAATAGGGCAATAATCCATTCTGAAGAAAAGAGTGGCACTAACGTGGAATTTCAAAACATATTGCTTTCTATATTCACGTGTGATCTTATTTAAAAACGACTATTTACAAAAATCTAGAAAGCCATATCAATTTGATAACCTAGGCTTTCAATCTTGTCTCCATAATATTCAGTTGTCAGTAGTTGCAGCTATACAATTAATTATCTAACTTGATTTTATGTCCTACTTACAGTATTCAGTGTCATGTATAGATTTACAAATATTATAAGTGACATTATATAGAATATCACATAATATTTTCCAGAATAGTAACTATGCATAAAAACTGGAGCATTTGAACTTTAAAAACATTTTCTTTTCAATTTCTCAATTCTGATTTTTGAGATATCATTGATGGAGACTGACTTTAAAGTAAAAAATGCTAACTTTTATGATTTCTAATAAAAAAGGGATTACTATAAAAAGAATTAAGCAAATACTGTTCTAGACAAACATAATAATCAAGTAGCACTCGACACTGACAAACACTGAACTTTTTTATACCACAGGAACTTCTACCATAGCAGCTGCAGCACAGAACCTCATGACAAACGGAGAATGAGACTGTGAGAATATTGTATAGGATAAAGAAGGAAAAGAGAACTTAAGCCAATACATTTTAAAAGTCAATGAGTAGAGATATCAGAAAATCAACTTTCAGAAGAATATTAACAGTAAACTACCACAGATATAGTAAATCTGTTCCTTTAAGAATTGAATACAACAAGATAACATTATACCAGTAGTAGAAAAAAAATGAATTATTCACATTCTAAGAGGTTTTTCCTGGTGTGTGTGTGTGTGTGTGTGTGTGTGTGTGTGTGTGTGTGTGTGAGCTTACAAAATTGACAATGTGAAATAAAATGGATTTGTATTAAGATTCCAGGATAACAAAAAATTTAAGGAAAGAATATCTTCCTTGAGGGAAAAATATTTTCCATAACTGGTTAAAAAAGCACCTATGAAACTGTGCTGTCAGCTGTCACAATGAAGGTTTGGGATTCTTCTGTCAATTGCAGCATAACAAAAGGCATTTCACAGCATAACTTTAGGGAAAATGTTATCTGGTCTAGAATCACAAAGAAAGCAACTAAAAACTATTTTAATTGTTTATGATACACAAATGGTTTCTGGGTAGCAGCAGTTGCTCCTGTATGTGCCCTTTAAAAAATATGAAACAGAAGCAAGAGAAAAAATGAGAAGAATAAGAGTAGCAGCATTAAATAGAAAAGCAAATACTTAAATACATTAAAGAAGGCTTAAAATAAGGATACGACAGTACTTTGCATTTTCAATTATACTGACTGAGTAAAGTGCATGCTTAATGTTCACCGATAACATTTTCCCTATGTTGAAAAAATGAATCTACTTATTGGTATGTTTGATATAAAAAAAAAAAAGACATTTACTATCGTAGCCCTGCTAGCTCTCTTCCAGTATTTTTTAACCATTCAGATGTAGTTTGTGGGAATATTTATTCTCATAATTTTGCTTAATACATTTCTACATACGACTGAATTTAAAATTTCTATAACATTTTCAATTACAGTAATAATAAATTATAAATTAACAAAAATCTTCATATTTGCTTTAAAAAACCATTTATCAAATGCTACCTCCAGATTATCTGGAAAATTAAAGATGTAAATTGATATAAATCTGGCATACTAATTATACTCTGAGTTTTAGAAGTATATAAAACTCCCTCAAATTAGTCCAAGTTCCACTCAAGAAAATTTTATTTTACCTTTTTCATAAGTTATTAAGTTTACAATTCACTAAAGCATTTTACCCAAATGTGGGAAAACTGCCTGGAGATGCAAAGCACAAATAAAATAATTACATGAAAAGAATAAAAATACCCGTTAAAACAAAGTTATTGTAGCTGGCAGCACTTAAAATTGGTAATTCATATTGTTTTTAAAGTTGCATAGCTGCAAGATGATTTACTGCTGAGCAGTTTATTTAAGTGGAAACGGTATGCTTAATCGATTGCAATTGAGCAGACAATCCTAGATTTAATTAATTAACATGTAATTATGTACCTGATTTACTCTTTGGACTGTATTCTGATAATGTTAAACCTTTAATTTAAAATATTAACATATTTTAGCTTTCTTGTGTAGAAGTCTATTTTCCACTCTTGGGGGGAAAGAATAGAAGAACTTGAGATCATGGTCTACATTCAGAGAATGTTTTACTGCTTGATTACATTTCTTGGTTTCACATTTAAGATTTTAATTTATAAGAATTAAATTATGTGGTCTTCAACTTAGGAATAGAAGAAAGCAGAAACAACATGTTGAGGAAAATAAAGACCCTCCCCCCTCAAAAAAAACCTAAAAAACAATCAAAATACTAGTTGTACAGCTCTAGAGAACTTAATAAAAAGTAAATCAACTTTTAAATCAGTTAACTTTGGCGTCTGAATACAAAATGTTTATCAGTATTACCTACGTAGTTGACTATTAAGGGATGTGCAGCATTTTCAAAATCCCTGTGTGTCCTTATAAGCGTGTTTGGTACACTGAGTTCTGTGGCAAATGTCCTCTCTCTAGCAGGATTTTTTCCCTGTATGATTGTCCATCTCTGCCTTGACTGAGTCTCACAGAACTCAGATTTCTGGCTGAGTATGCCTGCGTTTTTTCTTTTTCCAGAGACAGATGTTCGTATCATCTTGAAAAGAGAAGAAAACCTGTGTAAAAGCAGATACGTTTTATTTAAGAAGTGGTCTATAACAGTAATAGAAATCAAAACACAACATCAATTTCCCCATGAACATTGCTTTAGTTACTATAAAGTTTCATACACTCACTCAGTATTCTAAAAACTCATAAAACTGGTATTCTGCAAAAGAACACATCAAGGACATAGAAGGACCTATTAAGGCTTAAAATAGTCACTAAAACTAGGCACTAGATAAATTTTGTAAAGCTATAGTTGCCATAGATAGTCATTCCTCTGATGAATTTGGGCAAAGTAAATTGAGAACCTTCTGGAAAGGAGTCACCATTCTATATGCCATTAAGAACATTTGTGATTCATGAGAAGAGGTCAAAATACCAACATTAACAGGAGTTTGTAAGAAGTTGATTCCAACTCTCAGGGATGACTTTAAGGGGTTCAAGACTTCAGTGGAGGAAGCTACTGCAGATGTGGCGGAAACAGCATGAGAACTGGAATCAGAAGTGGAGCCTGAAGATGTGACTGAATTGCTGCAATCCTCTGATAACTCTATGGATGAGGAGTTGCTTCTCATGGATGAGAAACATTTTGGGCAATAGAATACTTTTGAATTAAGGTATGTATGTTGGGTTTGTTTGTTTGTTTTTTTGTTTGATATATTCTACTGTACACTTAACAGACTACAATATGCTATTAACATAACTTTTATATGTACTAAAAAATCAAAAAAACTGTGCGACCCGCTTTATTACATTTGTTTTGTTGTGGCGGTCTGGAGCCAAACCCACAATCCCTCCAGAGTATGCCTGTACCTCAGACCTCCTTTACGTTCTAATCTGCTGCTACTAAATTAAGCTCATGAAAAGCAACAGAATTCCTTGAATATATTTATTATCTCAACACCTCAAATTCAAGACAGAGTTATTGAAATAAAAGAAAATGAGAGAACAGTTCAGGACTAGACCTCAGGATATTATCTGCTGCAGTTCCCTGTCTTCAGCCTTCACCATTCAGAAAAGATTGTTGTCTGTTACTGTCTTGAGTCTCTCAGCAAAGAGATTTTATTCTAACCCCTTCTGAAACAATTCCAGGATTGGCTAAAATGTTCTGCCTTGACGTAAAAACTCAATGTTTTATTTCATTTCTGTAAGTCTTCGCATAAAAACCTTTTCATATATATAAGCTAGCAATTAACTATGTTTTCAAAGCTAAATGATGCCAATTAATTCACTTCATGGAATATGAAAAAGAGTAATACTCAAGTGAGGTTATCATTCAATTCACTAAACATTTTCACATAATGCAAAATTGTGAATAAACTACATGAGCAGAGCAAAACAAATTCTGGTTTAAAATTCAAATTTTTTTTGGGGGGGGTGCTACTATATATAGAAAGGCACTACTTTATATGCTGAAGATACAAAAATGAAAGATTAAAGTCAATGAATGAACCCATGATGCAAATTTTTGAAGAAAATGTTCCTACCAAATAATAGCAAAATAGCTAAGAACACAATCTTTGGGATCAGAATGCCTGAGTTCAAATCGTAGCTCTACCAAGGAACTAGCCATGTGACCTTGACCTATATGAGTCAAGGTCCTTAATCTTTCTATAACTTGATTCCCTTATCTGCATAATGGGAATAGTAAGAGTACTGAGCTCGTAATCACGACTATGATTAGAAGTATATTGTATTGCATTACCTACGAACATACCTGAGAAGTGATAGATAGGGTATGGAATTTGGTTGGCTGGTTACTGCATGACCTCGGACTGTTGGTGGCAACTTGCTTCTTAACATCATGGAACTTAATGACCCTCAGGTTTCTCACTGGTATAACGGGGTCATGATAGGTACCCCATCAATTTTTTTTTTAAGTGTTAAACTGTAATGAAATAAGCTAATGTGTTTTAAAGGACCAAGAACGTAGAAATTACTCTGAGTAATGATTTTCTTTAGCGATCAAGAAAATTGTTTTTTATGTATCTTTTAATGTGAGTTTTCTATATAGTAGCCTAACACAATGATTGGAACACACACACGCATGCCTTGATAAGTAAATGAATGAATAAAAATGGTGTCTGAGAACATAACAACTCAGATAACACTTTAAAAAACAATTAAATCAGAAAAAGAGATAATTACCTACAAAACAGCAAGCTGATGTTTAATCTGACGGGTGCTCAGGGCAAGATCTATTTACTTCAAACCATTCATCTATGCAGCTAGAAAAGAAAACCAGAAAAAGTGAAACACTTATGTTTAATTATTTACATCATGACAGCCATAATAAAAATGCTTACTTTAAGATACCTGTGCAGAAGAAAAATTAAATATTTTAAATGATCAATGTTCAGCATATATAAGTGAAGGATAAAGATGTGTTTATTACATTTTGGTTATTCTAAGCAGTTAAGAAAATAATTTTTGCAAAATTATACTATACTTTAAAATTTAAACAACAATCATTATCAAAAGAGAATCTAAAGGACTACCATTTTACCAATATTCAAAATAGTATGATAAATCTGCAAAGATATGTGTCTCTTCAAAAGTTAATCATTTATGCAAATATCCTGTTCATGCCACTTATCAATGTAATCAAAAACAGCTTTTAAATTTTAATTCTTGACAATATTACAAATTTTAAAAGACCATATATTTAAAAACCATAATACTCATATGACCATGAGTATTAAATACATACTTTAATTCTATCCCATCCTGCAATACATTTACATTTATAAAGTAGCTCATGATTGTATTAGAAGTTAAATATTAGGGTGCGTTTAATTATCCTCATAATGATCTGCACTGTTCAGTGCAATAGCTATGTGCTATGTGTGGCTATTTAAATTTAAATTAATATTGATTAAATAAAAGAAAAATGCAGTTCCTCAGTCACACTAGCCACATTTCATGTACTCAACAGCCACATGGCTAGTGGCTACTGTACTAGACACTGTAGATATACAACATTTCCTTCAATGCATAAAGCTCTATTTCACTGTGATAAATGATAAACTCAAGGCCTTGAAAAGGTTAAGTAACTTGCCCAATAGCTAGGAAGTTACCCAAGCAGGATTCAAACAATTCAAACTGTTCAATGTTCTCACTGTTGACACATATCAAGTTTGCATATGCCACAAAGCAAGAAGGCTTGGTAATGTGCTGAAGGGCAAAATTAATATTTATCATTCTCGGATCCTGAGAGGATGTGTTGGTAGGTGAAAATGATGGATGAAATTAAAAGGAAAAAAGGGAAAATGTCATCCACATGATATTCTTTCAAATATCTCAGACAATTACTGTTGCCATTTAAGATTTTTGTTGTCTCAATAAACATGCTCAATTTGGCTTATGGCATACATTGTTGTCAGCCTGCTCTCTGTACTACTCACTCGGCTCGAGAGGTCCCCTCCTCTACCAGAATTCCTCTTATTGTATATTGAGAACTGAATAAAATACTCCAGATGTATTAACAATTCACAGTATATCTGCATAGTACCTGTATGATCTAAAATGGGTACTTCTCATTTTGTAACCATGTCTTTTGGCTCATCTTGAGCAAGTGATCATTTAAAACCCCAGGTTGTCTACAGCCGTGCCAGCCTGAACACACTCAATCCCGTCTAATCTCAGAAGCTAAGCAGGATCAGGCCTGGTTAGTACTTGGATGGGAGACCATGTAGGAATACCAGGTGCTGTAGGTGTTAAAACAATAATAAATAAAAAATAAAACCCCAGGTTCTCCTCGCATAAATGGCTAATGACCCACGTTATTTAAAAATATCATATTCCCTTCTAACTCCAGTAGGAAATCACTACCCTGAATTTGGTGCTTTTCATTCTTAGGCATTTCCTTACTCTATAACTATACATGTATATATTTCAAAAAAAAAATAACCATTGATGTGTGTGTGTGTGTGTGTGTGTGTGTGTGTGTGTGTGTGTGTGACTTTTTAAAAATAATGTGTAGGAAGTTACTAACCAGATATTTAAGCTGTGTCATATACTTTTTTGATGAACATTTCTTTCTGCAAAATTGTACTTTAAAAGTAGAGGGCTTATGGGAAAAAAATGGTAAAGGCAGACCAGCGAAACATCGCGACCTTGTAACTACAACAAAGATGTGTTTGTTCCAAATAAATAAAATGCCCCTGTAAATGTAGGACGATCCTTTTAAATGGGTTAAGTTAGCTTAACATTATGAGGATTAAGAAAGGATCGATACTGCTGGGTTATGAAGACAAAAGCCAACATTCAACATTTGAGGAGAACTATGAACTAAGTGAGCGCCTGTGAAATAAAGCCAGTGGCCTAACTGTCCCGGTGTCACCATGTTTGGTGAACAGGTACCCTGATATTCCACGGCTTACTTCCCTCCCTATATGCTTCCATCTGCTTTTATTTGATGGGGCAAAACATTAACGTGCTGAGAAATATTATGTATGAACCAGGAAGATCATGTCATTCATTATATGGTCACTGTTCTACCAATTACCAACTGCAATGAGCTAACTGCATTATATAAAATTGCTAAAGAGTGTTGTTTCAGATACCAACCTTAGCTGTTGTGTATATTGAAAAAAACTCTCAGTCTGAAGTCTATTTTTTTACTTTTTCATAGTATTACATTGCAATACAAATTTAAACTTTAATTTAAAATCTTTTTAACCACTCTATGAGGTTGGTATTATTGTTTCATTTTACAAATCAAGGGAGAGAAAAACTAAGGGACTTGACCAAGATCATATAGTGAATTCGGGTGGCTGTGGGATTTGAATCTTGGGAGTCTTGACTCACAGGAGTCCATGCTCTTAATCCCGTGCTTAAGCTGTCTGACTCTCCACATGCGTGTGAGTGTGTATGGACTCCACTCTGCCCCACTGGACTACGTATGTCCTCTCTGCTGTCTTATAATGAATTGGTATAGGACAAGTGCCTCTAGTGTGACTGTCTTCATGTGTGTCTTGACTGTTCGTGGCCCTCTACTCTTTGGTCATATGTATTTTAGAATCAACTTGTCATGAAAAAAAAAATAGTTGAGATCTGAATGAGATAGTTTTAATTATACAGATTAATTTGGGGTGAAATGACACCTTTATGACATCGAGTCTTCCTATCTACAGTAGAGTATACCTCCACATTTATAGTAGATCTTACATACTATCTTTCAATAAAGTTTTAAAATATTGAATAACTTGTAGAATTTATTCTTAATATGTCTTATTGCTGTTGTACTTTGTTACTGTTAATGTTATTATACTTAAAAAAGTTATATATTTTTGTTCTTACTGGGATATGAATGCAATTGATTTTCATAAGTTGAGCTCCTATCTGGAAATCCTGCTAAATTAATTTTAATAATTTACTTAATATTTATTCTTTGCCTTTGTTTTAAAATCATTAATACATAAATATAGAATTGTACTGAAAGTTTGTTCACATTTACTGAATTAATATGGTCTTTCCCCTTTGTTAATGTGAGTCATACATATAAATTTTCTAATTAATAGTGTCTTTGCATTCCTAGCATAAATCCAATTTGGTCACTAGATGTTATGTTAGATACATATGGATGAATTTGGCTTGCTAATGTTTTTGGATTTTTGCATTTGTTTTCATAAATGAGACTATCTCATAACTTTCTTTCTTATACTGTCCTTGTCTGATTTTGGCATCAAGTTTATAACATTCTCATAGAATAAGTGGGAGAACCTTCCATCTTTTTCTACTTTCGTGGGAGATTATGATTGTTAACATGGTATTCTTTGGATGTCTGGTAGAACTTTTGTCAAATTACCTTTGTAGGCCTGTTTTTAGGTTTTTGGCTTTTGAAAAATATTTATTTTTCAGCTTCAGTCTTAATAACTACTTATAAGAGTTATTAGTTGATTCGGGTTTTCTATTTCTTTCTGAATCATTTTTGACAATACTATATTTTTAATAAAATTGCCCATTTAAATTTCTTAATTAAAGAATATAAAATTTTTCACAGAATTTTCCACTCTTTTGAATTTCTGCCATGTCTGAAGTTATGTGTCCCTTTCAATTCTTACACTGTTTGTTTTTTTCCTTCTGGAGAAAATTCTGCCAAAGGCTTTTCTACTTCATTAAAGGTCTTTTCAAAGAACCAACTTTTGATTTTGTTGGTCTCTAGCGTGTAATTTTTTCATTTCATTATTTTCTTCTCTGATCTTTGTTATATTCTTCTTCTATCTGTATTGTGTTTATTCTGCTGTGATTTGTCTAACTTTTTAAGTAAGAACTAAGCTTAGCGATTGCCAGTCTTTCTTTCCACTCCAACACAAACCTTCCAAGGATCATTCTAGAAAACTGTCAAATGGTATTATTATTCAGTTCTAACTATTTTCTAAGTTCTATACAATTTTTTCTTTAATCCATTAGTTACTTAATAGTATATGTGAAGATTATTTATCTTTCATTATTGACATCTAACCATGGCCAGAGAACAGCTTTCTGTATGGTAATAATTCTCCATAGTTTGCTAAGACTTCCTTCACAGCCTAGAACACAATTTTTAATAATACTTCTTATGTGCCTGAAAAGAAAATGTACTCTCTAATTGCTGGGCGCACACATCCACCCACACTCACACTCTCCATTTAATCATATCTGTTAACTGTATTCAATTTTTCTAGATCTAACTCATTTTTTATGTGTCTGCTTGACTGAATGAGAAGTGTATTGAAATTTCCCATTATTGTGATGAATTTGCATTTTTTTCTGACAGCTCTATAAATATTTTACTTTGAGACTATTTTCTTAGGTACATGAAAATTAGCAATTTATACCCTTTTATTGTATCATAGTGATAATGCTTTTTGCTACAAAAGCTTATTTTGTCTGATACTAATTTACTTTTGTCAGTTTTTAATTAAATTTAATTTTAATTTAATTAAAATTTGCCTAGTTTTCTATACTTTCATAGTTTTTCTATATCCTTAGTTTAAGTATATTGCTTATCAACAGCATATTCCAATCTTTCAATCTGTTTTCAACTGGTTTGTTCTATTTAGATTTATTGATACTAAATTTACTTTCATCTCTTTATTTTGCACTATTTACTGTTTTCTCTTTATTTTTCCCCAACTCCATCCCCGGCTTTTAAATTAAGTTGCACCTTATTCCTGTTATTGCTTTGAAAGTAATAGTTTTCTCTTCTTTTTGTGTTTAACTTTAATTTTCCCAGTGTTGCTCTGAAACTAGGCACATTTTATGAGAAACCAGATGGGTTTTGGAGTCACTCAGACATGGCTAGAGTCTCGATGCTTCCATTTACCAGGCACGGACTTAGGAGAGTTTTCTTAGGGCCCTGCAGCTTATTTTATCGATTATGAAATGAGGTTGTTACAAGGCTGACATGAGGTAAACTACTTAAGAAGGTGCGCACAATATCTGGGTCACAGTAAAGTTGAAAGAATGGTAGATCTTTGAATGCAAACTGATGGGGGCTTAAATCTTAGTTCTAGCAGGGAAAAAAAGGACATTATTTTTTAAGAAACCAGGAGAAGGAAGGTTTAATGAAGAAGCAAACTTTTCAGCCCTAACTATAATGTCGAACACTTTGAGAAAGATCGTTCACTCTAATAATGAGTTGTTTAACCTAAAAATAAACTTACCCTTTATGATATATGCATAGACAAGGCAGTCGTGCTATAGTATCTCCCTGCTGCAGTTCTTCAAGGCATATTGCACATTCCCCAGCATCTTTACTCAGGACATCCTCTGAGGAAAGAGAAAGTGAATTCAGAACGATAAACCTGGAAGAAGTATGTGAATGCTTATTTATAGAATGGCGACTGGCATATTTTATAAGAAATATAGAAAACTCAGCACTTATATTTGAAATACTATCCATAAATCAGTGAATAATGTTTACCTTCACTTAGACAGTACCTCTCATTTCCATTTCATTGAGTGAGGCATTACAGTAAGCAAGAACAGTACAGAATCCTCCAGTTTATAAAGGATTTTGCTGTAAACTTTTATCAGTAAGTCAGTTACTTGTCATTTGGAATTCATTTTCCTTCTCCTACTAATCAATATTAATTTGGTGCTCAAAGTAGTTTTAGAAAAAAGTTTAGAGTGCAATGTGGCTGAAAAGACATGAACATATTATTATAATTTTTAAAGTTCTAAACTAACAAAACTGGATAAATTCAAGAAATCATCCTGAACACATGACTTTTAAAAAATCTGCTTAACTCTAGAAAATACAAAGGTAGACAGATCAAAGCTATTGTGCTGGTTCTGAAGGCACTCTGGAAACATGAGAATTTCAGACTCTGGATGCAGCGATTCTTCTTCACTCTTTATCACGATGATGCTGAGCCTACTCTAGGAAGCAATGGGAGTGGCTCCCAGAGGGCCCTGGCAGAGTATTTTAAGTAGTCTCAATAAACAGTCTTTATAATGCAAAAATTCCTTCCGAGAAAAAAGATTCTTTTACTTTATGTTTTATACTGAAATATTAATTTAAATCATTGTTTATTAATGTTAAATTTTAATTTTTAAGAGGATCTTGCCTAAAATAGATTGTTGGCCAGATACGCTCTGTTGACTCTTTTGAAATAAGGAAAAACTAAAACATGCCATTACTCAAGAGTATAGAAAAACTGAAGAGTAAACATTCTCAGTAAGTTTACAGAATGGAAGCTAAAGCAGGAACATGCAATATGAATTTATTTGGCAAATAAATTACAGTTTTTCAAAATAAAAATCAAATAATCTAAAAAGGAAAAACTATACCAATCTCTACCTAAACACTGAAAGACAGAGCAAGTAAAGAAGTTTCCAAAAATTCAGTATTTAGTCCCATACCAACTATGAAAACCAGCAAACTTGTACACATAACAACAGTTCTCTGTAGAAAAATTCATTCTGTAAGAAGTAGTTCCCCCTTTAGTTATTCATTTTGAGACAGCACAGTAAAAGGAAACAGACACTATTTGGCCTACAAAAAAAAAAGAGAAGATAGCAGTAGATGATTTACCTGTAAGGCTGGAGCGGGTAACGGCATCTGCCACAAAAAAGGGAATGCCTTGGCAAGAAGATTTATGCTTTTAGAATCTAGGGAATGTGGCTGAGAAGATTTTAGCTAACTAGTGGGTGGCTCACAAGCTAATATATCACAACAGAGGTGTAACCAGAAAAAGGTTTCTGGACAAGTAAAGCTGAGTAAATAGAAAATGCTGCTTATTAATGTCCTTCCCCAAAGTGTCCTTCCGCCATTTTTCTTTTCTCAATTCTGGAGGTCCCACCAACTATCTCCATTCCACCCCATGCCCACTCCAAGCCCCGTTTCTTTCTCTTATCTCCATTTTTTAAAAAATTAATCTGGATAGCTTTCCACAAATAGGGAACTGGTTAAATGTAAAGCACCTAACTAGTGATAAAGTTAATTGGAATACAGAAACCCACAAAGTGGAAGCCACCCCAGTGGCCCTGTCCATGTCACAAACCCAAACCTAAACCAGTATGTAGTTGTGCAGCAGAGCACCTACCTTGCTGTCAAGGAAACCTAACACCAACCACAACCCTCTTACTTGGCTTTGGCTAGTTTACCTTCACCTGAAAATAGAACTGCTAGCCTTCTAGGGAAATGCCCGACCTAGCCAGTCATGCCCTTTCTGTGTTGCCTCTTCTGCTGGTCTAGAAAACTCACTCTTGCCCCCAATCCCTCAGGAAGCCCTTGTTAGGTGACTGTACTCCCCCAATCCTGGACTGGTTTCCCCTGAGTAAAGAACATCAAACTCACTACTAAGTTGCTTTAGTTTTGTCATTGGACACTAAGATGATAGGAGTAAGAACAAAAAGGAAGGGATGTGAAGGAAATACTAAAAGGTCTTAATAAAGATTCTAGAATTCCAAATAATATGGCATATTCTCGCCACTCATATTTTTTTTTCACCACAAAGGTATAACACATTATAACTAACTTCAAAAAAATAAACCATGACTTTTAATCAAGCCTAAGACATAAATGATTATCTGTTAGTTTTAAATACCACCAAGTAAGAAAATGTCTCTATTAAACTATGATGCAAATCACTTTTGAGATCCATCGCATTTTTCAAAGCTGTTAAAGTATGGAAAAGTGTGCCTAAGAATTGATGGACTAGGGTGTCACATTTCCCACATTTCGGAATACATTAATAAAGCGTCTAGATTTAAGTCTATATGAACCATAAGATCTCAATTACCATAAATTAAGAAAATGAAATAAACTAGCTTTTAAAAAATGGAAGAAAAAAAGTATTGCCACATTTTTGCCATAAGTCCATGTAACAGATTCTCATCACCAAATGAAAATAAATAGAAACTACTAAACACAGGGTTCTGGATGCACTCTTCACAGAAAATTAACTCTTACAATACTTTCATGTTGGCCTATGACTACCAAGTCGTGTTTCTTTATTGCAATAAATTTTTTTAAATCTTTAAGCAGGGAAAACTTTAATATCCTAAAAGGCTTTGGTTTTATCCTGTTTATAAAAAAATTTATAATACAACAAAGATAAATCCGATCTGCATATAATTAACAGAATATCTGTTTTAAGAGTACAATGTTATGCTTTGTAGGTAGGTACTAAGTTTAATTTAGAATGCCATTCTAAAGTCAGTCATTTTAATAAGCTCCCTAAACCCCAGTAACGAATAATAATCAAATTGTATTTTTTATGTTAAGGTACATCTATATACAAGAACACCCCAAACACATTAATTTCAATATAGAAGCAGCCCAATATCCACTGTTCAGCTTCTAGTGAATGATTTCTGCTCAGAAAAGTAGAAGCTAATGTTAACCTATAGCCACTGTTCAAATGTATTATGACAAGCAACTCTGAGTTAAAGGACAGCTCACTCACTGCAACAACTCACGGTTACTGCTTCAAATAGCAAATGCTTAATTTTCAAATTTGAAAGTCTTATTTCTAAGAGAATCTGTCTTTGTATGTTTGAAACATTTTTCATTTTTGAAAATTCACTATGCAATGTGATTCACTGTTGCCTACCTGGGGTTTGCTAGAGTATTCACCTCTCCTACTCATTATGACTGTCTTTTCATTCAAAGTTTTGAGCTTAGAAAAGTGATACATTCAGAATTAAACAGAACCTGGAAGTACCAATAAATTCAGGACCCTGAAGCATCTTCAAGATATCCAAGAAAAGACTATTAAAAATCTTCAGCTGATCAACTGAAAGCATTCATGAAGATATTACCTACTGGTGATAAAAAGTCAATGCTCTGGGACCTGGATAGACTGAGAGCAGACTACTAACTAGCCAAAATTGGCACTAGGGAAGCAGAAAAGGGAACACTAATAGAATTAACTACCGTAGTTGGCTAGTCTGGATTCCCTCTCGCCACTCATCAAATGGAAGAGACACTCAAGACTGCGACAGAAAACTAAATTACGTTGCTTTTTGTAAAGTGTTGTTGAGAATCTAACAAAGTATCTGAAAGAGTAAAAGTTAAACCAGTGTATTGCTTATCAGTCTAATTCTCTGTCTTATTCATATGGTCTACATAGTAATTTAAATGTACTGATACAGGAAAATAATCATTAAACCTGGAAGACAGCGATGCTTTTTAACCAGAGGTGGGGCGCCAGATTCACTTGGGGATGCATTCTGTCTCAACACAGGGAAAAAATTACAGATACCTGGGCCCCATCTCTAGAGATTCTGAAATACACACTAGCCTCAAAAATACAATGGCTATTATGGGAACAGTATACTGAAGTAGAAAGCGCATAAGATTTAAAGTTGAAAACAAAATATGAATTTCCATTCTCACTGTTAGCTATACAACCCCAAAATGCTGGTCAACCTTAAGTTTCCTTTTATTCTTCTTTAATATTAGTACATTAAAGGCACTCAAAATATTGTGGAGATGAAATTTAAAAAAATTATATGAAAAATTTTGTTACAAGAACACTATACAAAATATCAATTTTTATCATTATCAGAAAGTACTTTATAGACTTCTCCAAAAATAAAGTTGGTCACTTTTCTATTTCTTTTTCTCCCCATTCTGGTATTCTAGTTGTTTCGACTTCACACAGCATCATAAATAATCCCCTGGCCACCAGAAACTTCCACAAATACTCCTGAACTAGCCATTTCCCGAGACATGCTGTAATTGCCAGGTTGGGAAAACTCCATGCAAATGACACTAATTAATTTTTAAATGTTTTGGCTTCATTCTATATTTAAAAGTATTACAAATATCCACTTTGTTACATGCTTTTAGATGTATTTACACCTTTTATTGATTTTTATGAGGTAACTAATGTTACCACCATTTTGCAGATAAGGAAACTAAGGCTCAAAGAAGTTAAGAACATGTCGAAGTTATAAACTATAAAGTCCTGTGGTCAGGATTCAGGATTCATTTAGGCTAGGTCTCTTGACCTTTTTACTACTTCATAAAGTTGGCTACAAGAAACAATTTCATTTAAAAGAAGCATAAATGTTGAAGGAAATGAACTGGTTTAGGCACATTCAAGTTTGAAATACTCAAGATAGAAATGGCTACCACATTTAGAGGAAATAGCTCAAGACTGGTATAGAAACTGGTGTCACAAATCAATTTACACTTTATTGCTTACTTCCTTTTATTGGACAGGAAAACAGCCCTGTCCAACAGAACTTTCTATGATGACAGAAACAGTCTCTTATCTGTGCTGTCCAAAATGGAAGGTAGTATATACACTTACAGCCTGAAAAGAGCACATAAATGTGGCTAGTACAACTGAGAAACTAAATTTTAAAATTTTATTTAATTTTAGTAAAATATAAAAACTTAAAATATATAGTAGAGAAGGAATTTACATTTATGAACTAATTAAAAACTCCTGTAAATTGATTTCATTTATAGCCTTAAGCTCTTGATTTGCATTGCCCAAAGAAATTATTTAAAATCCAAGCAGCCAAATATGCAAACTTAAAATATTCAGCAAGTCCAAGCACACATCCATTACAGTTAGTGCAGATCAAGACAACATGAAAAAAAGCAGACAGCCAAAATCCTTTGACGGGGGGGAAAAAACAACAAATCAAACAAATTTGTTAGAGGCAGCCAAGAAAACTCCATGCGAAAATTTCATAATCATTACAACTCTATTTTCAGATCAAGCATCCATACAGGTATATGATCTTTTCAGCAAAATACAATGCCAAGCACTATTATGGATCAGGCATTTTACCTGAAGACTTATTTTTTGTTCTTGAACCCTCAATGATAGCAGTAGAAAACAAAAGCAGCTGAAATGTGAAATAATCCCTAGAAAAATCAAGAATTAAAAAAATTCACAACATTAGTAAGAAGCAATTACTCAAAGAATGGAAAACTGGGCTTGCAAGGTTTATTAATAAGTACTTTCAAATATAAAGTTATCTCTAATGGACTTCAAAAGTTAACATTAATATTCTAGATTATAGACCATGAGCTGTTACTGTACTCAAACATATTAAGGAGAATTAGAAATAACATTTAATAAAGAGAAACTGCTATTTTTACTGTTAGACAGATATACCAATAAAAACATGGGAGCCACCTTCATGAAACTGTCTAAAACTCAAAGTTCCCTGTCAGTGTCAACTTTTACCTTTTTTAGAAACTTATTCTGGTTTGACTAGAAATGACTGGCTTCCTCTGCCCAAATGCTAAGGGTTATCAATGCTTGCTCTAAATATAACTGAGAATTGACTAAACACATATTCACTTTTCATTGGTATTGCCAGAAACTTAACTGAGGCTAATTCTTCAAAAGGAGATAGAACTTGTGACTACTCTAATGACTTTTAAGGAAAAATGTGTACTCCTGGAAATACTTTTAGAAATTGGCATTTGGTGCCTTCTTTAAGAAAATGTAAGTAAAGTAAAATGAAACGCAAACTATAAATTCTAAAAGGTAAAATATACAAAAGGAATACTAAATCAATACTTATAGATTTTGTTTTCTTGGGTCTTTCTGCTAACTTGCTTAAAAAAGGTAGCTCAGAGGTAAGTATTTATAGAATTAGGTACCTAATAAGCTGCAAAAAGTCATACAAATCACCTAAGAAATTATTACACTACCAAACTATTCCCCAATGTTCAAATCAAGATAACCTTTCTATGTCCTCTCCCTATCACAAATCAACAACAAACCAAAATTTAAAATCAATTATGTACACTGATTTGCTAAACCCTAAACAAGTATTTCCCTACATGAGTTGTCCACATTAAAAAGTAAATACATACATATATATATATATATATATATATATATATAGAAACTGCTTAATGTATTTTTTTAAAAAGTAAAATATACTTTGAAGTAAACTAAGTTTCAAGTTTATTTTTGTTTTGAATTACTGCAGAGAGAAAACACCAGTGCTTAAAAAAAAAAAAAAAAAAAGCTGAGCATAGGCTCTTAATAGCAATAAAAAGTGCCAAGAAATCCAAATGTAGGAAAAACAAGTGTTACTTATAGACAGTTCTAGGTTCAAATTCCAACTCTTCAACTTGTTTAGGAATGTAATGGGGATGACAATACCTACCTCATTCGTAGTTTAAAGAAATAAGACCATACCTGTTAGGTACCTAGCACCAAACCTCGCAAGGAGCAGGTATTTTCTGCAGACTAGCTATGTGATCACTGGCAAGAAAGGACTCTTCCTCTGAGTTTCCTCCAATCTAAAGAAATGATGAAACCTGCTCCACCTGTCTCTTAAGATTGTTGTGAAGATGTAATGAGATAATTCGAACGCAAGGCAGCCTCATGGAAAAAGAACAGGCTTGAACTTTCAACAATACATAAACCTCTTTTGAGTCTCCTTTTCAAAAAATAATTACAGCTCATACATAATATCTATATTACACATGGTCTTTAATATTGATAATTAAAAATAAAAGAGCCGGACGTGGTTCCATAGTGTAGCAGTTAGCATGTCCTGGGTTCATGCCCCAGTGGAGCCACAGTCCATGGTCTACGGCTATGCCACCCTGAACAAGCCCGATGTCTGATCTTGGAAGCTAAGCAGGGTTGGGCCTGGTAAGTTCTTGGATGGAGACCACCTAGGAAGACCAGGTGCTGTAGTCATAATCAATAATAATAAATAATAAAAAAATAAAATAAAATAAAAAAGCTAATGAGTGTGAAAATACTTATAAAGTTCTAAGTAAATGTTAGCTAAATAAAAACAAAATTTTACTACAGCATTATTGAAATACAAAATGTCAACTCAAATGGTATTACAGCATGCAACACTATATATTATGCTATGTCGGAACTATCAGATGTATGAACTAGAATTCTATCATTTTGTTAGAATGAATTTGGGAAAGAATATTACAACATGTGTGTCTGCTGCTTTTGCTGATTAAGGCTAACGTGTAATGAATGGGTCTTTCCCTTCTGCTTCTCCCAGATCTGTAAGAAAATTAGCAGGCTGACCATACTGTACAAGGGTCACAAGCTCAAATGCCTCAAGGGAGATAGCCAGAAAACATTCAAGTAGTAGCTCAGCTTTCAAAAATAAGAACAGCACAATTGTGGCAGTAAATGCCAAGTGAATTCGGCCTGGTTTTAGAGATTAATAGGTTACCATGACAAACTGGCGCATGCAGTCCTATCTAAAGGGGTATTATAAAGCAGCTGCAAAATTAGGATTATAGGTGAAATTTCTCATCTTCAAAATACTGACACGAAAACCATTTTTGATACTTTGCGAGCAAAACAAAAGAAAAAATGTCTGCGAGCCAGATGTAGCCAATACTCTGTATTAAAAAAAAGCATAAATTTTATGAGGGCAGGGAACCCCGGAGGTTTTGCTTACTCCAGTGAGTAGCATAGTGTTTTATAGATAGTAAGTGCTCCATAAATATTTTTGAAGAGGTGATGAAGCAAAAGATTTCAGGAGAGTCGAGAAAATGCCCAACAGCAAATAATAGCTAATGGACAGAGAAAAGAGAAAACGCCCCACAGCCATGGGGCGGCTGCTTCAGTGAATTGGGCACTTTGCAGTCTGGTGACTCAGCTGAGCTCAGACCTATTTTCTTTTTTTTTTAAGTGTGTTAACTTCTCTATCCAAGAGATTCATATCAACCAAACAACTAGAAAGCACTGAACATGTGCCAAATATGGCAACAAATTCTTATAAGATGATTTGAATGTATGGATAAAATGTTACAAGTATGTATGCACAGGAAAGATATTTCAAATGTTCATTCCTGAAATAATAAAGCAAAGTATGAAACGCAAATGCAGCTGGAAAAAGCAAGCTGAGACCCAGTAGCTCTGACATTAACAGTCACGTAACATTAGTTAATGAGAGCTCTTTCTTGATTCCATTTCCCCAGCTACTAAATGACTAAAATAACTAATTGCTGGATCCTGGAGGATCTAAATCCAGATTCATCTGAAACCTCATGTAATAAAACCACATGAAAATCAAGAAAATGCAAGTGTGATTTTTTTAACTTGTTCTAAGGATAAGGAAAGAGGATTCTTTCTTTTCAATGAACCTGCTCAAAGCCTGTTAATCCTTAGTTCTCCCAGGAGCCAGAGGTACTGAATGAGTACCACTTGGGACAAAAGAAAAAGGATGCTCTGACACTGAAAGCACCAGCAAGAGGATACCACGTTGGGCTGAAGCTAGAACTCTCCATGCACCCAGGAACAGAGAAAATTCTTTCCTTACACCTTTACACAAAAAGGCCTTGGTATGTGCCAAGCTAATGACCACCGAACTCAAGAGAACATCAAGCATCCTGTCACCTACTATTTGAGAAAGAAATAACAGTACAATCTACATGTGTGTTGAGAGAGTCTATGACTGCTACTATTATGTAACAGAGAAAGGTCATAAGTCATGTAAGCATACACAGCAATGTGAATGAAGGAGAACCAAACTGAAATAGACATCTACTATAATGTCACAATGAATGGGAAGGAAGGAAAGAGAGATGAGAAAGGGAGGAATGACTACAAGTAAAAGTTCCGAGAAACAACACGCATAATTTTTAAATGAAATATTTTGGAGAAACAAAAGAAAGGTCATTGCAGAAAACTAAATTAGTAACCTGGAATAAATATCATGTAAGTAATTGAAAAAAAAAAATCCCCCCAAAGCCATAAATGAAAACGTTAAGACACAGAGGACAAATCCAGGAGCAATAATATTAAAATTATAGAAATCACAGGGGAAAAGGGAACTGAGAAATATAATCAAAGAAATACTCAAAGAAAACAATCCATGAACTGACTAAAGATTTGAGTTTTTGACTGAGAAGGTTCATGAAGTCTTAAGCAGGATCAGAGATGGGCACAGGGTAGGAAAACACTTCAATAGATGCACCCTAAGTAAAAATAAAATTTCCAACCTTAAAAAATAGGAATCAACAGTAAACTTCCAAATGAAAGAATAAGTAACTTAAAATACAAAAATAATGAGACCCAGCTAGACTTCTCATCTATAATACTGAAAGTTAGAAAGCAGAATGATTTTACAGACTTAAAAGGGAAAAAATAACTGAAATAAAATCTATATTCAGCTAAGATAATACTCACATGTGAAGGCAAACAAAAGCATTTGGGCATCCAACAGCTCACTTAAGTATACCATCCATGAAAGGCTTTCTAAGGAAATTATTCATGAAAATGCCTCTAACAAAAGAACTTTAAAATAAGAACAAAAAAAAATCTCCACATACAAAAAGATAAATGAAAAGTCTAAGAAACAGCAGTGAGCAATGATACATGTATAACTGAGGTTTAAATTTAAATAGATAATACTCTGATGGAAACTGTAACATAACTATGGGTTTCTTGAAACAGAAGAAACATTCTGACAATGCAAACTTAGCAATGTAGAATGTAAAGTCTATAATTTATTTCAAAATCTCCAAGATTTGGAGATTGAGGAAAGGGGCGTGTGGAGAGGGAAATGAACAATATATTAGGGGAAAGGCATAAAGAAGACCCCTAATTTTGATAGAATAAAATAGAAATATGTTTAAGGATGTATGTTAATGTAAAGTAACCAACAATAGAATAAAAAGATGCATAGTAAAAGTTGTCAATTAATTTGGAGGAAAGTATATGTTTCTCTTATATTCATCATTACAAAACTCAATGATGTATTTGGTTATTAAGAAAACAAATAAATTCCAAAAACACAGATATTACGAGCAGCATTTTCTAATATCAAGATCAAAATGACTTCCCATTACACATAACTCTACCCCTAAAAAATTCATCTTCAATCTGAGGCTTATTTTTTTCT
This sequence comes from Cynopterus sphinx, assembly GCA_030015415.1. Lineage (NCBI taxonomy): Eukaryota > Metazoa > Chordata > Mammalia > Chiroptera > Pteropodidae > Cynopterus > Cynopterus sphinx. The sequence continues at coordinate 7,966,338 of CM057391.1, forward strand.
GGTTAAACTCTGAATCAGAAATTAAAAATTGAAATGAAAATTATCTAGAAACTAACAAAAAGAACGGTTCATATTAAAACCTCAGCTACAACTACAAAAGGCTTTCAGAAATATTTCCATATCTAAAATATATTTTAAAATTGTAAAACTGAAAATAAACTAAGTAGTTTAATTTAACTTAGTACTAATAAATTAGTTTTATTTACAATCCTAAAGTAGCTTCTTTAAAACGATCTATTAAATACGTGCCCTTTTAACTGGCCTGACCAAGGTACAAAAGTATTAAAGCAAAAATATACAATATTAGAACAAAAAAAAAAGGCAATATAACCAAAGATAGGAAAATGATTTAAATAGTTTTAAAAAAATATATTATATGCAATGTTATAACAATTAGGAAATTTAGAGGGAAAGAATTATTTTCTAGCAAAATACAAATTTGCAAAATTGACTCAGGAAGTAGAAGAACTATAATCATAGAAGTCAGAAAGACTCAAAAATTTCCCTTAAAAAGGGCAGATGGTTTTGATGCAGGACAGGGCGAACTTCCCTGAGTGGGGGCGACTCAAGCCCTGCACCGAGAGGGAGCTCATGGATGAGCACAGGAAAGAACTCAAAGGCGTGCGGAGTCAGAGTCAAAAAGTAGGTCTACTGGAAAAGGGGTAACTCCCCCCAGACAGAGCGTGGCCTCCTCTCAGAGGCGAGTGAGAGGGCCTGAGAGAGACTCATAGGGACAGAGACAGTGAGAGGGACAGAGTAAAAGACTCCGAGATGGACCCCTGCGTGTTTGGGGAATTCAGTTTGTATATCACTTTTATTACTGTGAATTATAAAGACTTTGCTTACCCATTTTCTTCTGATGATATGGACATACTACAGGAAAAGGTAAAGAGTGTGCAGCATGAACAGGTGAGATACGTAGTGTGAGAGGCTTGCGGGCAATTCCTGGACTGAATGATTTTATTTTGTGTAGGGCGCGACTTAAAGACCCTGTCTTCCCTTACTGGGTAAATGGTCTATTAGCAATTCCAGCTGAATCTTTTAGTTCTGCAGGTTTCCTCGTGGTCTGGCTGCAGGGCTGATCAACAGCAGTCTCTGAACATAGACTGATTTAACATTAAGTTTTCTTGCCTCCTCCCTACATTAGTTGAATTCTATGTGACATGAGAAGAACAGTACTGCTTGGGTTATTCAAATTATTCCAGAACAGAGAAATGATGGAAAGCTTTCCAATTCATTTACTTAGCAGCATCTTTAGCTAGAATAAACTTGGTAGTAATGTTTTAAAAGATTAACACCCCACAATTAAACAGTTAAATCCAGCAACATTAGAAATCTATCAATATGATTTATCAACAAATAAAAAGGTGCAGAAAGCATTTAATAAAATTAAGCTGTTTTTTTTTTTTTGCTTTAAGTAAAAGAAAAAGAAGAAAATGACAAACAATACACATGATTTTACTAAAACAAAGGATCTATTAAACAATGAAATACTAAAGACACAGAAACACGACAGGCATGCCCTTGGCACCACTATTATCTACATCAGTTTAAGATTAAAAATAATGCAGTAAGACAAAGAAACAAAACAGGCATACACACTAAAAAACATCATCTTCATTTAAGGATGACAGTTATGTATCTAGAAAATCCAAGGACTCATCTAGAACTGATAGCTTCTCTTTATGCCAGCAAAACCCATTTGAGATTCAAATGATGAAAACAAATGCCATTCACAACAGCAGCAAAACTAAAAAATGCCAAAAATAAACTTAACAAATTTAACACTAAATGTGCAAGTTCTCAATAAATCAGAACAGAGACAAACCATGTTCCTTGACACAAATAAAATCTCAAAGAAAAAAAGCAACATTGAACAAAAGAAAGTGTACATATTCCTTAGAGATATGTTCTTTATTAAAAGGTAAAACATGTAGAGTCCAGCTGAGTCTTATGTTAATGAATAATAAGCTATTCGCTCATCTATACTCTCTATATAACATACTGTATCTGAAATTAGAGAGTAAAACTTCATAACAGAGGCCCTCACTAGGAGAAATCTACAATATAAAACCCAACAAAATGAACTCATTTTTTTCTCCTCTAAAACCCGGGCAAGAGAAAATTATAGTCTTTTGTTGCTGAGGCTCATAAGAGTAGCTATCATCACTCTAAATCCCTTTCATCTACTATTGTAATGTTGATAATAAAGATTATGTATTTCAAATTATACATGTGCCACAAACAATACGTTTTAGTGTGTCCTAGGGCTATTTAAAATCAGAGAACACATATAGCACATTAGAAAATTTGGAAGGAAATTCTTTTACATCACAACAAATAGGAACATTAACATTTCAAAAAAAATTTGAAGAAATGAACAGTTTGCCTCTTACAATTAAGTCCCCAAGTTAAACTTTTACTCTTCTGTATGATTTACTGATGGACTGATGCACTCAAATTTTATACTTTGGGTTGTAACCCAATACCATACTACATTAATTTTGTTGCTCAAATTGTTCACTGTGAGCTCTTTCGGGTTGACTCCTTGTCCCTGAGGCATACCCTCATCTTCTTAGTTTCTGAGTACCTTCTTGATTTTAGACCAAACAGGATCTCCAGGCTCTTCTTTACTGTCCCTGCTCCAGCCCTAGAATCAGCCATTTCTCCAAGGAATCCTGTTTTTTTTCCTAACAGAGAATGGTATTTAGAAACCAAGATCTGAGTGTCAAAGGTTTTTTGGTTACAAATAGGTATCTCATATTAAAAAAGCATTACAAGGAAAGACCTAGGAATTTAGGTGAATACTAAGGAGTACAGTTTAAAGAAATTAAGATAAAAGGAGACTCCAGTAACAATAATCTAGGCGGTGCTGAGGGGTCGAGAAGCTTGAAGGTCCCAAAATCAGTCTAGCAGTAAATGGAAAAAGTCAACCAAATCATAAAGACTATAAATATTTAGATAGCAAAGGAGTGGAACTATCTAGAATATGTTTATCACTTTCAATGTTAAATTACTTTAATACAATGTTTAAATGTTAAGAGTTAAATACAAATCCCCCAAAGGCAGGGATACTGTGTTAATACTGCTTGCCCTGAAACCGAACCATTTGGTGGCTGGGAAAATACTTCCCAATGACATCTCAGAGGCAAATCCAGGGCAGCATTTTGAATTAGCAGGGCCAAAGTGGCTTAAACAAGAGAGAAGAAGCATTTTTTAAAAAAGTTACATGAGTAATAAATGGTCATTGAAAAAATATCCACAAACCACTTCTTTAACAGTCCTCTCTAAAATCTTTCTTGAACTCAATAAAATATTCAACGACCCTCAGCAAAAATCCTTACTCCTCTCTTTGGGAAAAATCCTTTTTAAAAAATCACATTTCATCATTTTCACACTTCCAAAGATCAACATCCCTGGCATATTGTTTAGAGCAGCTAGGTGCTCTCTTATCCTCTCTTTACCCCCAAATGGAGTCACTCCAGTCAACTCTCACGCCACCTTTGATTCCTCCCCCTCCCCATTTCCAGCAATCACTAAACCCAACTCATCCTTTAGAAACCCTCTGTGTGATAGCTGTCTTTCTCCTCTTGTGGTTACACATCCTACAACCACTTCCCGCAGAAAGTGCCATACTATTCTCCAAATTGGTCTTTTAAAAAAATTTTTCCCTTACAAACATTTTGCATATAAATGCAGGATTAATCTTCTACGTTCCAAAGAATTTATAAAAAACTTTCATTATAAAAGCCCTACTTTAGCTTTTTACCTTCAATTCTGTTTTTTATCATTCTCCCTTGCCCAAGACTATATCTGCTTAATTGTTATTTCTAAACACACCCTCTATTTCTCTCCAAATCTTATTAATCCTTTCAACATTGAGATTAAATGTCTAAAGAGAATAATTTATCTTTTACCATACATATACATATAAAATATCTTGTGAAAGGGCAAAACTGCTGACAGGCATGGGCTGAGTCCTGGCTTTACTCTTACAGAGAGGAAACATAAACATAAGGTAAATTTGGAAATGCATTTGATTAATATCTGTCTTAGAATTCCTTTAAAATGAGAGTTTGTCAATACTACATCTTAGCTAAAATAAGAACAAGGTGGGGGGCGGGCATTCTTTTCCCTTCGAGGAAAGTTAATATTAGTTCACCTAGTTTTTTGCATTCCAAAAGTCTTTATAAGGTCTCCTTTGTTTCCTCTTCTGATTTCTTAAAACCAAGAAAGCTTACTTTGAATGTCGGAATGAAAAGAATCATTATTGAAAGCAATATAAGGATATGAACACAAAAGTCAAGGTTTATGTAAAGATCTATGAAATAAAACAAATTAAAAATCAGTAAATTAAAAAAGTCATCTTTCTCAAATTTTATTAATGCAATCAGAAATAAAATCTGAAACTTACTTCATACTTTAGAGATCTATTAGAACTTCTTTCTCGATGAGCTATGTATTTTTATTCCAATTTCTATTCTATGTATCTTCTTTTGTAATAAGCCATAGGCAAAAATGTACCTCAAGATAAACATTTATCTATGTATAGTCAGCTCTTTACATTCCTATTTCTATACAGAAAATAAAAGGATCTATGCTTATATAAAGATTAAGCAATCTGCCTATCATCAAATTTAGACTTCAGATTTCAGCTGTGTAGGTAAGTTACCATGTTACTTATAAAAAGTAGGAAAATATGTTTTCCTTAGTTATGGCTTTTAACTGTCACGTCATGTGAGAGTAGGCTGTTTTCTAATTATCCTCCACCTCCCATTACTCCATATATTATAGAAACTATCATTCCCATATAAGACGTTTAGACATCTAACTTGGAATTAAACAATGGGCTTTTAAAATGTTAAAAAATTTTAGATTTGTTAGCATGTTAAAAATGGCACCTACTACGTGCTTACCAAAGTCAAAGGTAATACTTCTTAGTAATAACTATAGATCATGTTACTTAGCATATACCACCTATAAAAAACACGATTTCCAATTTGATTCTCACAATAACTCTTTGAGAGTTAGGTGCTATTTCTAGTCCTAAGTTTACAAGAGGGAAAACCAAGACCAAGATAACACAGTCATTAAGTTAAAGAATAGAGATGTGAAAGCAAGCTGAATTCTAAGTTTTTATTTTGTACAAAGTATTGTTTATAACACTTTAAATGCAAGATGGTGCTTTTGAGCAGCTATATGTTGTTATTAGAAGGACAGTAAAATTGATCTTAATGCAATATAAAATAGGTCTACAATTCTGTAACTGGGTAAGACTATAACTAAGGTGAAGTTTCTTAAATGACCACTTTATAAAGTAAACACATGCTTATTTTTTATTCATTTCCTATTCATCCTTTCATAATTTTAATAATTTGGAAATAAACATATTTATAGTTTTAAAGTTACTGGACTGGTAATTCTAATCATATCTGCTGACTCACTCCTCATATATTTTTAATTTTCATCACAAGTTCATTTTTCTACAGGAATTCCAAGTGGGTTTTTTGAACAGTTTTGCTTCTGTTTTGCCATCCTCTTCTGGGATACCATCCATTTTGAAATTTCTATAATATAAGGGATTAGACACTTTCTACTGCATTTAATTTCATTGCATGGCATGATGGTCAATTTAGAGTACAAAAAATAACTTTACTTCAAGGCCACCCCATAATATAATCCTTATGAAGTCATTTAAAAGGAAAATCAGAAATTACATTTAAGTTAAAACTCAACCACAGAAATCACCAATGCAAATAAATGAATAAAGACATCAAATCAGATAAAAGACTCTTCTTCAGAAGGCCAAGTTCATAGAAACTCAGGCAATGACAACTCCTCCTTGTTCAAAATTCTGCTTGGTGGCTGTTGGAAACATTTTTTTAACCTCAATTATAAGAGAGAGGCTCATTCAGGAAACATCCTGAATTCAGAAAGATTAAAATGGGGTAGGGAGTCTTAAAACCAAGAAAATGTAGTATGTAAGGGAGAAAGCAAGTATATAACGTAAATGAAAACCACAACCAGCTGAAAAGCCAGACAGTATCTAGAGGGAGAAATATGCTCTTTCTGCAATCACACTGCCTGGGAAGTAGGGTCATGAGAAGGTGCACATGCACCGTGGAAGGCAAGGCTGACTGCCTGCTGAAATCCACCTGCAATATTGGTGAGTTGGGCCAGAGGCATTCTCCTGCAGGCAGCACACAAGTTGGGATCCTTTCTCCTCACTTTCTTTACGCAAGTTCCCTTCCAACTGACTCAACGTCTTCAAATATGTTAACTTGAACAGAGTTTAAGAGTCACATCCTACTCTGACCATAGAATGAGTTACTTCTTTCTGATGATTTTGTAAGGCTCTGCTTTGATCCACTGTATGAATTTACAATGGACTCTCAGAAGACAAATTCATTTCAAGTTATACCTCCTCCAGATACATATGGACACAAATAGAACCAACTATAAATAAAACAAAGATTTCTTAAATACAAATCTTACTGCCCTTAATCACAAAAGTCTAAAATAAAAACTGAACTGTATATGATACGAAACATGCTATACATAATCCAGCAAAGTTTAAAGACCAAAATCATCAAGACTAAAAATTTGCTAATGATTATTTTATTTCATTTTTTGTTTTGTTCTAAACATTCAGAAGACGAGAAACAAGAAAATAAAGAGAGACACTATGCTCATAACATTTATATTAGGTTCACACAGTATACAATGAATTACTAGGTTCATAAACTGAAGAATGAAGTATATGAAAGAGGGAAAAATACATGAAATAGGCAGACCCTGACTTAAGGGCAATCTATATAGATGAACACTCACTGTGGCATCTGAAGTTTTCCTTCCTGCCAATGTATCACTTGCAATAGATAACCACTGACATCATCCTGAATCATTCCCCATCACTGCCTTGAGCCGCCTACCCGAACCTCTGAGAACCAGCTGCCTAAACCCCGTGAACTTCCACCTAACCAGTTAATTTTTTTCTTCAGTTATTAGGACCTGGTTATTTGGATATATAATAGAATTTTTTAAAAGAAAGAAAAGAGAAGAAAGGAAGGAAGGAAGGAAGGAAGGAAGGGAGGGAGGGAGGGAGGGAGGGAGGAAGGGAGGGTGTTGTGAGCTACATTTAAAATATCACCTCTGTGAGTATGAATTTGAAACTCCAAAATCACCAACTTATAGTCAAATTTCTGAAATTCATCCTATTCTGGAGTTTGACTGTAAGTATATTCAGACTGCAAAACAAATCAAACTATTCTCCTTGCTAATGTAAATGTTTACAGTTAAATTAATACATTTAACAAATAAAATTCAAAATTTCAGATCTAGCTACTTTAGATAAGGCTGCAAAGGGTATAAATTAATAAGCATTTTGCTGAATAAGAATTCTCTTGCTCACTTTTTAAAAAAAGACAACAGGCCAAAAATGGAGTCACTTGTGTCAAGTCCAAAGTCAGCAAACTAAGGCTTGATACCTAAGCTAACTGCAGTTCCAGACTCTTCCAGGATTGTAACCTTTAACCAGTTAATCTGGTTAACACTAGGAGGTCATCCTGGGCAGACCCCTGTCTTCCCCTAAAGGAAGGTGACACAGCCTGACACCATGGGCTCTTTGGTAAGACTTCCTTGCCCAGCCCCCACCTTCTGCCTATAAAAGCCTTCCGTTTTGTTATCTGCTAGATGGGATGTTGCCCGATTTCACAATTCCTTGAATAAAGCCACTTCAGTTGAACTTTTTAAAATACATATTATTAATACACTTTAGAGGCCCGATTTCTCTGATGCATATCTTCTATGGAATAAATATCTTAGGAATTCAAATATGAAGCTGTGAGAAGTCCAGGTGATGAAAAATATTATGTTTCAGATACTCCCTGACTCTTCTTGTTCTAAACTTTATAATAACCCTAGATGCCTTGCTTGGGTTTTCAAGAGGCCAATTTTCACACAGACTTATCACCTGTGATAGGTGAGATCTGGGGCTGAGGGCTAGCAGAATATGCTACCCCTGAATATGCGTCTTTGGTATAAGGATTATTTTAAGACTGAGAAAGAGCAGACACATGAGAAGCTCTGAAAACAGAGCTCAAGTTATCCTTCTGTAAGCGAAACTTACATTTATAAAGAAAATCTCCATTTGCAAGGTGTCTCTCCCTCTCTGTACCAGAAAGAAAAGGATGACTTCAGATAACAAGTGAGTATCACAAGAGAATCCAAGTCCGTGGAGAAGGCACCAACTTAAATCAGCACAACAAACCCTTGTTTACTCCGACTGCCCTGGTAACCTCCCAAAATGGCCTCCCCACCCTCATTTTATTCCTCTTTAGTTGAAGATGATATTTAAGCCCACATTCTAAACCACCTCAGAGATTTGCTCATTTTTCCCTGGGCACCTCCCATGTACACAGCAGGTATACATGTTAATAAACTATTGCTTGTTTTTCTCTTGTTAATCTGTCCTTTGTTGCAGGGGTCTCAGCCCAGAACTCAAAAGGATAGAGGATTTTTTTCCTCCCCTACAAGGGCTCCGCTTTCAAAATACAGTGCTGTCAGAATTCCCACATGCACGTATGGGGAAGCACATGACCAGCACCTGACCTCAACTGGGCAGTCAAAGCTCCTCCCCGCTTCATCTAGTTGTCCCGCTAACAAGTTTTCAAACTTTAAGAACCATATATTATTTTTATGCAGAAGCTATTTTGTGCTTCTTGTGTTTATAGAGAGCTATATAGAGAACTTCTTAAGAATGGCTGCAACTTTACTTTTGGCATTAAGTTTACTAACATCTAAATTGGAATACTATTAAGTATTTTAAATCTAAAATCTTGGTTTATAGTACTCCCAAGCAGAAGGTAATATACTGGATCTTTAAGATACCAAATAAATAATCTAGTAGAAAACTTGAATGACTGGAGCACATTAAATGAGGAAATTAAAAACTGCCAAATATCAACACACGAAGAGACTATATTTTAGATAGATTACACAAAAAGTAAATGTACAGAATACAACACTGTATTCCTCTATTCGGTACATTTAGCATGTTAATATATGGCCAAAGGAAATACATTTGTACTTTTAAAATTCAAGGTTCGAGTATTAAGATTTAAAGATACGTGTGTAAACATAATAATAATGAAGGGTAATAATAAGATAATGGAGTCAGTATAAGAAACAAGCCCAATCACTTTTACCTCAAATTTTGAACCTTAAGTAACTAAATTTCAACTAGATTATGCAAAATAGCCAATTAAATTTCATAATGCAAAAAGGTTTGGATATAATCAACAGTTACATTTACTAAAAGCTACTTTTCTTTATTCACTGGAAAATGGGGTAAAGTGTTCTACCATCACCACTAAAATAGTATGGCTGAAGTACTACCTTATTAGAGAGAGAGAGATATTTCTAAATCAATCTGCAAAAAAGTTGCTCAAAGTAACATGTTCATTTCAATGTTAAATTCTACCCCTCCCAACTTTTTCTTTAACTTGTAGAAATCTCAGACTGTGAACTAGGTGCTATGTTGACTAACCTTTGGGTGATCTTAGGTTGTAGCACCCATCTCCGCTTTATTCGTTGTTACATCCCAAATTCCTAACACTATACTTTGTATTTGAAAGGTACTCAAAGACATTGATTGAATGAAATCAATCTTTCAATTGGCTTCATGGTCTACTGGTACTCTTCCTACTTATTCTATTTCAAACCAAATTTTACACTAGAAAAATCTGAAATTTCTCATAGGATTTTGAAGTTTGTCTATTTGTGAAATTTTGAAAAAAAGCTTTTTCCTTTATTTTATTTCATCTATTTAAAGTCAGGAAATAACTATTTGATTTTTTTTTCAAGTCTATTTCAAAATGTACAAAAACTACACTGAAAATCTCTCTGAAGGTTTTGAATATCCAGAGATTGTAGACAGGAAACAATGGCATAGCCAAATTGCCAGACCGAATTAAAATACTAGTTGGCTTCTAGGGTTCATAGATGGTCTGTCTGTGCCTTTAAATTTTAGCTCATACATGAAACGCAAAAAACCTAAGGTAATCCTAATTGAAAATATTATTTTAAAGCACCAGACTTACCATTATATGTTATTCTTGGCTTTGTTAAACACATCACAAGATGCAAATCCATTTCATCTGAGGGTACAAATTTTGAGCATACAGGGCACTTAAATCCTAAAAAGTAAAAGAAAACAGGTTACTTAACTATTTCAATATCCAACTATGCTTTTTTAAAAAGCATGGAAGACAAAAAGCATTCCAAACTTCAATATTACACTTACAATAATATACCTCTTATGTGGAACTTAAAGCTGGGAAAGGAGCTTATGACTGTAATATCGGACTTAAATCGTTTATGAAGATCATCTCATTTCAAATAAACCAAGTTCAAATGAGGAGAATCTGGTTCCCTACAAAACTCCCATAGCTTTTTTTGGTGCATGCATCCATCCAATCATTCTCATTTCTGTCTAACTTTTGTATATCAACCTGAACTTTTGATTTCATTATGATAGATTTGTATTCTGACCATCCTTATGGAAATTACATTCCTCAGCTTGGTATACTACAATTTGAGTCACAGGTTTTATAGCTGGATAGAGAGCACCTTAGAAACTATTCTGCTACACTGACCTTTCAAAGTTTTTCCTGATGAAGAAAGTGAAGCCTTTCAGAATGACAAACTCAGGTTTAGCATTTAAGATTCTTGGCTTTGGGTACAGTGGTCTTTCTGTCACACCATGCTACCAAAGTCACAACACAAATAGAAAACACCATCAAAAAGAGAAAATATTTCAAATTTTAACACTTCAATATTACCTACTTTCCTACAATATTCAATCTGCAATACTAAGTGGCTGCCTAAAGTACTCTGCTAAATAAAAATAAACTGGTATATTGAGGGAGAGAGTATGTGACGTATTCAGCTCTAACCTGCCTCCTCATTTACCAAGGGGAACTGTCCAACCCACAGTCCCTTGCTATTTCCCTGCTTTCTTACCGTTCCCTTCTCGGGCAACTCCAAGCTGCCTGAACAGTGCTTACAACATGATCCAAGAAAGCCAATTTATACTTTGGCTAGGAACTATAAAAGCGACCCAAAAAGATGGTCTGAGCCAATCCGTTTTTCTTAGAAATGTGACTAAAAAACAGCAAGAGAGTACATGGGTCAGCTGTCAAAAACTGAAGCAGAAAGGTCACATGAAGGTAAGAGAGAGACTGGCATGTCCATCCTGGCTCATTAGTAAGCTGAACTTACAGGAGAATAAAAACTACTGGCAAACAGAAAAGGGTTCACATGGAGATCTTGGAGCAGATGTGCAGAGGAGCAAAAGTGCCATGAGAAACAAGAGGTAATAAGAAAGGTGGTGAAAGAAACCAGCCCCTAAAGTTGCCTCAGATTCTGGTAGCACTCTGCTTCCGTACATGTGTTTTTACAGACACTCACTTCCTTTGTTGTGACATGAAACTCACTGTAACCAAATGAATCAAACCAGAATAATACCTTAGGCAGAACTTTATACAATGGAAAACACTGGGTACTTAACTCAGGTATTCAAATTCCTAAATGAAATACATGGTTTTGAACACTGTATTCAATACATTTAAAAAAATTAGAAACTCCGGTGGTTCTTTTTATGTACTATTCTCTCTCCTTAGGCTTTACTTTATCTCTGTATTAAGATATCATTTACTCATTCCAGACTGGCAAAAAGTCCAAAGTTTGACAAAATGCATGTTAGTGAGGCTGTGGAGAAACAGGGACTTTAATATATTGCCAGTGGGAGTACAAAATTATACAACTTCAGAGAGTAATATCGTAACATTTAACTAGATTACATACGTATTTACCTTAGCAATACCATTACTAAGATCTCATCCTGAGGGTATGTCCCCAACAATACCAAAAAACACATGCACAAATAGAGGATTCTGGGACAAGGACAGTAGGAAGCACTGGAAGAATCTGTTTCCCCACCAAGACAACTGCACTGGCAGAATCTATCTGAGGTTACTATTTTGGAACCCTGGAGTCTATTGAAGGCTCACAACTTCCAGGGGAAGACTTGGACAGTATATAGTGGTTAAGTTCAGCTCTTAGCACAGTAGCAGCTACCTTCCTCCACCTGCAGCCACATGGCAAACACTTACTTACATACAGCTTGCAGGAGCCAGGATGGGCAAAAAGACTCTGTCCTCCAAATACTGGGAATCTATGCTCTGACTGCTGCTTTTGATCCAAGAAGCACAAAGAAAAGGGCAGTCACTGTTATTGGACCTCCTCATCATTGTGTCAGCCCTTCCAATTCTGGCTGGACATACTTCAAAGCAATTTAAAGGGACTGCTCCTTTTATTCTCTTTTGTTTTTCTCTTTTTCCCCTTTTGGGAGCCAGATATTACAGATTAAAGGACATTCAAAAACAACTGAATATAAAGGAGGAAATGAGAAAGTGACTGTGCATATGTCCAGGGGAAGACTCAGAAAAGATCTGAGAAGACTTCAAGTCTGTATTCTCAGGCTAATGATCCTCAGCACAAAGACAGCCTATAACGCCCCAAAGAACAATAATAAAAAACCTGCAGACCATGGGGAAGGGAAAGAAGCTGATTTCCAGAGCTACTGCTTTATTAGATTCAAATGTCCAGTTTTTAACAACAAAAACATCAGGCATACAAACAGGAAAGTATGATCCATTCACAGGGGGAAAAATCAACAGAAATTGTCCCTGAAAAAGACCTGATGACAGATATACTAGATAAAGACTTTAAAATGATTGTCTTAGAAATACTTAAAGAACTGAAGATGTGGAAGAAGTCAAGAAAATGATGTATGAATAAAATGGAAATATCAGCACATAGAATACCTAAATAGAAATCTAAAAGAAATTCTGGAGCTGAAAAGTAAAATAAATGAAATGAAAAAAATCACTAGAAGGATTCAAAGGCAGATTTGAGTAGGCAGAAGAAAGAATCAGTGAGCTCAAAGATAAAACAATGGAAATTATCATGTCAGGAACAGAAAAAAAAAAAGATTGAAGTTAACAGAGCCTAAGTGACCTGTGGTATACCACCAAGCAGACCAACATACGTATTATGGGGATCCCACCTAGAGAATAAAGAGACAGAGAGAATATTTAAAGAAATAATGCTTGAAAACTTCCCAAATTTGATAAAAGACATGAATATAAACATAAGAAGCTCAATGAACTCTGTGTAAGATGCGTTCAAAGGGAGCCACATCAAGATACGTTATAATCCAACTTTCAGGAAACAAAGAGAGAACCTTGAAAATAGCAAGAGAGAAGAAACTCGTCACATGAAGAAATCTGCACTAAGGTTAATAAGCAGATTTCTCATGAGAAATTTAGAGTCCAGAAGGCAGTAGGCTGATACATTTAAAATGCTCAAAAGATTAAAAAAAAAAAAAAAAAAAAAAACCTTAGAATCCTATATCTGCCAAACTCCTTCCAAAGTGAGGGAGAAATTATGAAATTTCCAGATAAACTAAAACTGAAGGAGTTCATTACCACTAAAGCTGCCCTAGAAGAGATATTCAGTGGTCTTGCTAGGTAAAATGAAAGGACACTCAACAGTAACTAAAAGCCATATGGAGAAATAAAGATATCCAGTTCAGCGGAAGAACTATACTGAAGAAACTGTACCTGAGAAGCTTCATCCATATCTGGACCCGTAACAGTATCTGGACTTCAAAATGATGCCTTAACAGGATGTGACTGTGTGGATCTTGAGAAGAAAGCGAGTACATGTTATGTATGGAGGGGGTGTGAATGTGGAGGCTAGAAGGCAGACTATGGCATATGTCTCCAAGACTAGGTGCTATCAATTCCATGCATCCTGCTCCTCACATTAAGAGTAGGAGACTCTCACCTTGAATCTGGGTCAGCCTTAATGACGTGCTTTATCAACAGACTGCAGAAGCGATGTTCTGGGATTTCTGAGATAAATCTTAGAGAAGCTCTGCAGCTCCTGTTTGGGCCCCTTGAAATACTCACTTTAGGACACTCCCTCTGAGAACCCAGCTTACATGCTCTGGGATGCTCCAGCCACATAGTGAAGTCACAGGTAGACATTCCAGCTGACAGCCCAAGCTTAGCTCTGAACTGAAAACCAGACACCTGCCAGACATACTGAGTGAGCTACCAAGGAACTTCCAGATGATCTTTCTAGCCCTAATTTCCATCAGCAAAGGCTTGAGAAACTGCCAAGTGAGAAACCCTGAACCCCATCAACTGATCCCAGTCTACACGAGGAACCTTGAGAGAAAATAAATTTATATTTTAATTAAAACACACACACACACACACACACAGTATTTACTGTAGCACTCTTTGAAATAACACAATACTGGAAACACAAAACAGAGCTGGTGAATAAACCATTATGCATCTACACAATGGACTACAAAGCTATGAGAAAAGAAATGAGAAAGGTCTCTGTAAAGTGATATGGAGAAGAATTTAGGCTTTATTAAGTGCAAAAAAAAGCAATATGATGAAGAATGCATGCTGTACTAGCTACTGTGCAAGAAAAAAGAGTAAATAATACATGTGTACACATGTATCTGCAAAAAATAAACTTCAAAGCTAAGGTTTTTGTACATGTCACTTACTGGTGGTGAGAAAAGTGGTAAAAAACACTGGGAAGAAGGCACTCCTAAATATACCTTAGTGAAGTTTCTGACTTTTGAACAATGCTAATGATATATGAATTCAAACATAAAAAAGCAAACAAGGATTAGGGGGAAATCCCTACTGAAATTAAATATAAATGAAAACAAATTTAAATATATATCAAATAGATAAAAAATAACACACACACAGCTCAGCCCACTAAAAAGCCTAGAAGCAATTAACACCTTAGCAACAAAGGGCACACCCAGCCCCCAGAGCTTGGGTTTCTAAATATCATGAAAAGAAACCCAGACTCCTTGGAAAAGGGTTTGTTCCAGGTTTGGGGTAGGGAAAGTGCAAGGTGAGCTTAGAATATCTTCTTGTGCCAGACGAAAGAAGTGCTCAAACATTAATATGAACACATAAAATGGCACAGAAGCCAGTTTAAAAGGGCTTCTCCTGGACAAATGTGGATGATCTGAGAACCAAAATGAATAATGCTATGACAGACCACATATAGAAAATTTAAGAAGAATGCAAAAGTACATACAAATAATTACTCTCAAAGGATCAACCCAAGATCACTTAACAAAGATAAACAGGTACTTTTTAAAATGGCCACACTGGCTGGCATCACCTTAAACAAATGCTCAAACTTAACATCGCCAACCAGAGGGCAAGCTGGCATATGTGCTGCCTGGTGGGAATCACTGAACATGTGATACGTACACATATTCCTGCAAAATATAATTTGAACCTAATTATGAGAAAGTTTTTAAAAGCCTCCAACATATAAGATGCATACCAACATAGAAAAGGGGTACTATGACACAGACAATGAGAGAAACAGAAAAAACTTCAGCACTGTTAATCTCCCAAAATCTTATAATTATAAAATTTCTATATTATTTTCTATCCATTTATTTGCTTTTGTTGCTATTTGTTTGTTTTGGTGTTCATCTTATATGTTCAAGGTTTTTTCCAAATTTTCTCAATTGTTCCAACAATTCAAGATGGTATTACATCAATAAAACAAGAACAGGGGGCTATAAACTAGAAAAAGAGAAGTAAACAAGAGCCCTAAAAAATTAAACTTTTGATAGAAATTAAGAATACAAAGACAGAATATCAACTTTAGATAATAATAATATCAAATAACAATAATGATTAACATTTTCTATGTATCAGAAAATTACCCAACCACTTTGGATGAATCAACTTATTTATCCTCACATCCTTTGAGTTAAATACTAATATGAACCCTATTTTACACATGAAAAACAGAAAGGGTAAGTAACTTATATAAGGTGCACAGCTTGAAACTGGCGATGCCAGTATTCAAACAGTATTTCTGACTCTAGAGCCTAAGTCCTTAACTATTATTCTATACATCTCTCTTAAGCTCACAGGAAGTAGAACCAAAAGTCAAACAGGAGGGTAAATAATAAAATCAGAAGATCAGTCCAGGTAATTTAATATCCAACCAACCAGAAACAGACTTAAGAGGAAGAAATTACCAAAGACATAATTTTCTGAACTGACGTTCCTGAGTATTGTGGATGAAAAAGGGGCTGTGTAATGATACTGACAAGTCCAGTGATGGGAAGCAACCTCACGAGGTGATCTGACCATAAATTCCTAACTGGGCGGGTCATGGTGGGTAGTCATGCCCAGGCATATAACTGTTTTTTTGTTTGGTTCTTTTTTTTTGGAAAAGGTTTAACTTTCCCTTATTCAGGTCCTGTCCATTGTTTTTGTGCATCTAAGTTAAAACACCTTTGAAATGCCAGAGTAATCCTCTTTTTCAGACCCCTGAAGCATAACCACCCTCAAGAGAGCACATAATCTTGTTAACTATCCTTTAATCCAATCCCCACCTTGCTCCACCCCCCCACTCCAATCATTTAATCTTCCTTATTTCCCCTCCTTGAATCCAAAGGTATAAAAGAAACTGCAAAACTCATTCTTGGGAGCATTTGAGATCTTGTTTCCCAGCAATGTCAGTTTGGCTCAGATAAACTCTTATAAAATTCTCTACAGATTTAGATACTTCTTAGGTCAACAGTATACAGATTGGGAGAATGTACTGCTACAACAAATGCAAATAAATAGCCATACCAAGGACAATGCTATGAAATAAGAGAGCATCAGGAATAAAGAACAAATACAATGTTCTCAAAAGGAAAAAAAGATTGATGTAAAATATATAGAACAGTTTCCCAGACTTTAAGACTATATACCCAAACTAATACATATTCACACTTGATTGATAACTACATTTTTTCCCTGATAGGTAAAGCGTTAAAAATTTTCTTTCCTGGGCACACTCTTGAGAATCTTCTAGAACATGTGCTCCACTAAAATAAGGGAGCAAACAAAGAGGAGGAAAACAAAGAGAAAGACATCAAGATTAAGAAAACAAGACCTCTTATAGGAGAGGTGAGGGGAAATCCTTGGATTAATGGTGTGTCAGGTTTAGAAGATTCAAATTAGAAGAGAGCAGAGAGTTCAAGAGGGGGATTAAAAAGGGGGGGGGAGGTAAAGGGAGGACAAAGAAGGGGAAAAAATAGGAAGGGAAGAGAGGGAGGAAGGAAGGAGAGGAAGGGCTAGACAGGGAGGTAAAACGGAATGAACTGATGTTTCTTGATGTGTTTAACCATGTGGAAAACAGTATGGTTTCAGTTTTATAATTTTTCAACAAGTTTGAGAAGAATTGATAGGAATTTAATTAAGTGAGCAAAAACACTAGGCAAATTTAAGTATGAGACAAATACATAAAAGGAAATGTAACCCATAGTCATAAACGAGTATCAATTTGAGCAAATCATCATTTAAAAAGATATTCAAAAGGTGGAAGGACAAAATGAAGACAAGTGGCATATATAAATCTTCATCTTCCATGACAGGCAGATAATAGTTAACATCTAAAAACATTAGAAACAGGAATATATTGTTTATAAATGTGGAAGTAAATGTTATAATTAACAGCTATAGGTACTAAAATTACCTCAGGAAAATAAAAACTGGTTGAGAAAAGAGAATAATGATTTTTATTATAATACTAAAAATACTTTGTCTTTTCAAAATATGCACATATATACCTTAAAGGAAATTTAAAAACTATTTTAAAGGAAGAGATGTCTATAGAGCCTACATTAGCCTGATGCAAAATGTTCTGTGAGAACACCTCACCTGCTGGCTGCCCCAGATCACTTCCTTTGCCCTTTCCCCCATACTGCTCTTCACTGACAGTAGGCCCAACTAGAACTGGCTTTGTTATTCGATGAACAATAGGAGAGGATTCAATATGGAATCCAAGCATTGAATCTACTTAAGGGAGACAAATGCACTACAAAGGCAGATGAAATAGACAATTTAAAAAATTAACTCAGGAAACAGAACTGTCATAGTTCGCCAAATTAATTAACTATAACAATAAATTTATTGTAACACAAATTAAATTTATGGAGCAGAAATAAAAACCACAGAAGGATCAGAAAAAAATAGAAAAAGCTAGTGATAATATCAGACATAGGAAGCAGACTTATGAGAAAAGAGATACCAGTAACTTGAAAAAGGATGAAATTTATGGAAAACAAAAGGATAACTTGGTTTCTCAAAAAACAGAATACAACCAAAAGAACAGAAAGAAATTATCAAAAATGTAAAAAAAGAATCCTGGTAAATATCTAGACAGAAAATGTAAGGCATATACATACAATTGAGGGTGGCAGAAATCTTACTGGTCTCAGAATTATCCAAGGAATAACAAATACTCATTACTTAGGACACACTTTTATGTGTGCTACAGGGAGAGGAAATGAAAGGAAAGAAAAAAGAGTGGGGCTTAAAAAATTTATATACTCAAAAATTTAAAGACTCAAAACCCAACCAAAAGATTAATCAAAAATGGATGAGCTGTGGTGTTACACGCACGCACACACATGCGTAGTACACTACACATTATTTAATTGAAAAAACGAGTGTAAACAACTGTAGGAATTATTGCTATAACATAGTATATAAATAGCAGAGTGTCAGCAATGTAAAATTAACAAAAATGGCATGATCGTGTTTGTGTATTAAAAAGAAGGGAATGTGTGATGGAAGAACATGAAGAGTAGAAATGAGCCCAATCACCCTGTTCTTTTAAAGCAAAACAAACAGGTACTGAAACACCCATGTTATCGCACCTTCTTCCATCCTAAACAGCTCTTAGGTTGTCATCGAAACCACGCTCAGGTGTGTCACCTTTCTCTAGGAATCGTCCTCTAAGTGCTCCACCTCCAAGCTGATTTGATCGTATTTTTTCTTTGTTGGTAATACTTCCAAAGCTGCAACGCAGCACGTTACTGTAATTACTCATGTGTCTATCTTCCTTAACATCTTTAATGGTCTAGGGAAAACACAGACTTTTAAGTCTGAAAGCCCTGGGTACAAATCTAGTCCTACTACATACAAATTACGTGACTGGCAAAGGCACTTAAGGCCTCCAGGACTGATTTCTTGCCTGTCAAATGTTGACATCACTCAGACTGGCAATCCAGCGAGGATTAAAAATAACCTGTGCTGGTGAGCACAGTGGATGTAAAGTGCCTGAAACACAGTATTCAGTAAACAGTGGCTATTCATTATTGAAACTGACCCTTTTTCAGTTTTCAGACAATTCACTTATTCTTTGCAAGTTCTTAAAACAGTACAATTTTAAAATGATATTCTTTAATGATAAAATCCAGACCTTTTAGACTAAAGGAAAACTTCCTGGAACAAGTCAGTGGGATGTACCTGCTGATCAAAGGTACCTTACCCAGTAAAGCAGACACGCCATCACCGGTCCACCCGAGCACCCTGCCCTTTTATACGGCCAATGACTAAAGCAAGAAGTCTCCTCTTCATGTCTCAAGAGACCCAACCCTACTTTTTTACTCACTATTTGTACATCGTTTCCTTCTTCCACACGTGAGTCTGGTAAATGTGCCTACTAGCAGGAAAATGAGGATGAGCTTCCTGTTTTGTATTTTCGAAGGTAAAAAAATTATTCTTACCTTCAGTCAGAATTTGTTGGGCAACACAAAAGATGAAAGGACCAGTCCCTATTATAAAATTGCATATCAAACAGTCACTCTACACCTGAAAATAAGTCATCTAAATGTGCTTGCTTAGCTAACAGCTACTAAGAAAATAAAGACAAAACAAAGGGCCCCACTGAAGAAGCTAGCCTGTAAATCACCGCTGGAGACCCAAGAGAGAACAGAATGACAACCTGGGCTGGCAGCTAGAGACACACAATGGTGCCAGACCCCAGGACTCCCCTACTCCAACCTTTCTGACAACTCAAATACTCTGCCCCTCCCCGACATGACAACCTTCTATTATCCCCGCTGGTTATCAACGTTCTCTACACAAAGCTGGCAACCCAAGTTTTCCCCAAATCAAAACTATTTCTCTATATTTTATCTCAAACAAAGCTCTATTTCTTCTGATTTCAATTAGGTAATTTAATTGACTAATATAAGTAATTTCCAGAAGGAAATGATCAACAGGCTTAAAACTCCCTTGGGTATACATGCACTGAATATGACAAACAACAGAAAGAATCAATCGTAGAAGTATGAATTCAGGCTATTTTTATATCAGGTGACCTCCATTTGCTACTCCAAACTTCCCACCCACGTAATACAAAACAGTAGCTGCCACTTCCTATTTTCAAATAATATAAATGCATGAATGAATGAATTGCACAATTGGCCTGAGTTCTATAGAGAGTTCTATAGAGGCACGAGTGGCACAATTAAGGGCAGATTAAGACATTATAATCACTTGTTATTCTAACTAAAATTAATAGAGTCCTAACCATTACTTGCAGGAATAACCTGCATTAAAAAAAAAAATCCAATTTAAAGATAAAATTGTTCTAACCATGCCAATAAAAGGTGAAAACACACCAATAAAAAGAAAGGTAAGTAAATTAACTTCCATCAGAAAAGTTTTATAGTATATATGACATAGAGCAAAAGGTCTGGAGTGTGAACTGAGGAGGAAAACATCTCATTTGCCAGTACACCCTGTTCTGAGTTTGACAAATATAGGATTATATGTTATAAAAAAAAAAACTTCCTCAGAAGATGCAAGCCAATTTACCTAAATAAGCACAGGCAAGATCAGCAGACTACCCTATCTTCTAACTATCACGGTTTTCTAATAGGTAAAACTTCTACTATAAAAGAAAATGCTCAAGAAGCCAAAGAAAACACTTAAAACCTACGTTGTTTATAAAAAATGACAGCTACTTAATAAGGGACAAAAATCTCTAACGAAATAAAACTATGAGCATAGCAAATGTTTCCACACACAATATAGAATACATTTTAACCTTGCTCAACAAACATAATTACCAGATTAAATGTTTAAATACCTAATTTTACAAAAAAAGAAATCCTTGATGAACCTACAAAACTAATATCAATATACACCAATTTGCATAACAAACTTGCCTGAAAAGCTTAGTTTATGTCAAGATCACATTTAAGACCATTAGGAAAATTCATTTCTTACTATTTGTGACAATTTTGTCACTTTTTCACATATTATCTTTTTAAAAAACTATTTCTGATAGAATGAAAAAGGAAATAAAGCAATTTTAAGTGAAAAATTACGATCTATTTTTTTGTAGCCCAAAGTCATTACTATGCCTATTATGACACATAGTAGGCACTCAAATATTGAAATGAATGAAAGGCTATCCAAATAAGTGGGGAGTTTTTAACAGTAAATATCAGCAAACTAAAATGATTCACAAAATGTTCTACAAGGGTTCTTTAAATACACCCTGAAGGTTTCTTTGTAGTTTAAAAAATAGTGTGTGGTGGAATAATATCTTTTCCCACTTTGGGTTCCTTATTTAAAAAATAATACTTATGGGACTGGACATGTTTATATGCTTCACACTAGGTGCACCTAACAATACAGTAATTAAAGAGCTGTTTTTCCTATGCTCACTGTAATTAACCTCCACATCATTTAGAAGAATGTGAATAGGACCTAAGAATGCATCTACTCTCATCTCCTTTCACAGATAGGCAATCCCAGTGCAGTAAAAATTTTTGCCAAAAGTCATAAAATGAGACAGCAGTAGGGCCAAGAGTCTGGCTCTTTTTATTGCATTCTACCAGACCTCTCTCACAGACGTTTGTAACCAGTTAACTACTAACTTACAATAACTTTTATATAAAAATGTCATAACCGTGCAACCAGTATAAGGGATCCATTTTGAGCTTGTTTGTCTTCAAGGAGAGGTGATATTCCTTGAGAACAATGGCAAAATTTTACAAAATAAATGGCTACGATGAAGAACATACACCGGGAACCATGAGCATATCAAAATCCATGCTGGTATCAAATCCCAGACAAATGTTAATTCCCACACCTGGGAAACTCTTGGGAAACTCAGAGAGATTAAGTATTGGAGAGTCAATAATTTTCCTCTACCCAGTTGAAAAAAATAATTTGCAGCAAAAAAGCCCAGTGCTTGCTTTTGCTTCCTATTTACTTTTTCATTATTCCTTTTGTCTTCTAGCCTATCAATCAACTTTCTGCCAATTTTTTTATTTCCCCTATCCCACTCCCCAAAATATCCCATTTGTTTTATTTCTCATCGTCTATTGGGCTTTTTTATTTACATATAACCTACCAATGTAATAGAGTTTAACTATAAAAGACCATTCAGACTTCTAGAACAAAATGCCAGAGACCAGGTAGTTTAGAAACAGACATTTGTTTCCCATAGTTCTGAAGATCAGGGTGCCAACACAATCAAGTGAGGCCTTATTCTTAGTTGGAGATTTATAAGGCACTAATCCCATCCATGAGGGCTCCACTCTCATGACCTAATTACCAGCCAAAGGCTCCATCTCCTAATACAATCACCTCGGGCATTAGGTTTTTAACATATGAACTGTAGGGGTGGTGGGACACAACATTTAAACCATAGCAGTAAGCAATGTGCTTGGAACTGAGCATGAAATGTCTATTTGTTTATTTTCACAAACAGGACAATAGCTTCTGCTCTGATTTCTCTCAGTTGAGGAAGAGGGGGAGGCAAAGGATGGAGTAACAGCATTTGCTCTGGGAATTCACAGGTTAGATGGAGAAAAGCATCTTTGAGCCACAGCTTTCATCCAAGACACAGTACAGCTATAAAACACCCACTAGCTGTCATGGCTCTAGATTAACACAGAAGGTAAATGAGGAGCAAAAATATTTTTAACAACTACAGATTTCAGAATAATTATCCCAATGAACTCTAACCACTACAGTTAGTAACGCTTAACACAAATTGGCTTAAAGCAAAACACTATGAAAAATCTGTACAGGCCACAGCTGAAATTCTCAGAAAGCTGAATGTCACAAAATAGTTTGCTTGTAAATGTCTGTTTTCAATTCTCTTGAGTTGCAGAAAACGTGACCAAAATTTGATAATGACCTCTAGCAACAAGTATCGACTTGGGTACTACATGGCTTGTAGCTGTTTATCACCTGTTTCATTTCAAGTTGTCTGTTAAGGTACACATATTGTTCCTATCATATTTCTACGTGTCTTGCCACGTATTTGCTATTCCAAAAACTATTTACTAAAGGTTCTGTTGAATATCACTAAAGTTCTAAGTCTCTTTAAAATGTGAATGAAAACAAAATTACTGCTTTTAACATGTAGTAACCAGACCATTAGACTTAAAATTTATTCAAGAACTAGGCAGTTACAGCCTTAATGAAACTTGTCAAACATCTTCAGCACTTTCAAATAAAAATATGAAATATTCCACCAAACTCAAAAACATAAGAAATGATTTTAAAACATACCTTCTTCATGTTTCACATCCAGATATTTATTTACCTCTCGGCACCATGCCAAAGCGGAATAGCTACTTAAGAATTATGTACTGAATGAATGAAAAACTATGTCGTCCCTCTAACATATCCTTTCTCTTGACCCAATCTGAAGATAAAGTGTGGGGTTTTTTCTCTCCGCACAATTCTCTCTCCTTAGTGCTCAAATTAACCATGGCAGCTCTGAACAGCCAACTAAATGACATGTTTCAAGCTGGCTCACGGTTTTCCTTCCTCTCCTCCCTCCCTCTTGCACATGTACGTGAACACTCACAGGCCACACGGAGATTTTACTATGCTGTCAACCATCAGAATTAAATCTAAATCAAAGGCAAGAAAATAAGTAAAACAACTTTCTAGCAAGTAAGAGAAGATGGGGTAGAGAACAGAGGAGACAGAAATCCCAAGTTTTGTTACTTTCTTCATGTAAATCTGGACTCGTTTAGTTATTTGGTGGAAAATAGCTGGTGCCTTTCTGTTGTTTCAGATAAAACATTCATTTAAATAGTTTTATATTCCACTCAGCTACAGAAATATGAGGGAGAAGCCCATATAACGAGGCACGTATTCTTCTGATAATCATAGCATAAATTCTCCCTAATAGACCACAAAAGTGTTTTTATTTAAAGAGGATGACATATACATTACATTCTTAGAGTACTTTTTAATAAAATCATAAAATTGTTAGTTAACTTTTTTCTAAAGGAGGTAATTTTTTATCGCACAACATAATTAAATCTTAAAATCTTTATTGATCTTATTCACTAACAATGGGATTAGAGACTTAAAGTATTTTCCCCAAGAATAGCTACTTAGAAGAAGCACACTCACACACAAAAGTTAACATCCAAGTGAGAATGCCCGAAGAGCAAAATAAAGTACAAGGGCCTGACACACTGGCCAAAGTAGAGGTGTGGAAACATAGGTAGGAAAGTAGGAAAACATGGCAAAGAATAAAAATAATATATCCTCTTTTCCACGGCTGCATTTGCCTTCTCATTGGACTCTATACAAAAAAAGTCCAAAATATTTTAATTAGAAATGTAAAAAAATGTTAAAAGAAAAAAATATTGGGCCACAGATAACATACAGGGACGAAAGTATGTAAGACATTTATATTTTTAAGCTTTTAGAATTAGATTTAAAATAAAGTTATGTCATCGTAGTTGTATCTTATATTTAGATGAGTAAACCTACATTTCCCCGTGTACTGATGCACTAATTTGAAATGTGAGAAGAGGGGACAAAAATAATTAAAACAAAAATCATAATTTAAATAGTAGCCAGATGCTATTTTTTATCGATTAGGTTGCTTCCATATCTTGGCTATCATAAATAATGCTGCAGTGAGCATAAGGATACATGTCTTTTTCAATTAGTGTTTTGGGTTTCTTCGAAAAAATACTTCGAATGCAGCTTATGCATGGGACTTGTTTTCTTATCCATTCAGCTACCTATGTCTTTTGATTGGAGCATTTAATCCATTTACATTTAAAATAATTTTTTTAAGATTGTGATATATATTTTTTTGTCTTTATTGAAATATAGACAATTTAGTTGCCTGCATTTACATTGTACAATTCAATGAATTTTTTTTTTCAATTATAGTTGGCATACAACACACCAGTCTCAGCTGTACAGCATTGATCAGAGATCCACACAACTCACAAAGCACTCACCAAATCTAGCACCCCTGCTCCCTCCACGTATTCATTCCAACATTATTAACCATCTTTCCCATGCTATAGTCTACATCCCCATGTCTACCCTGCAACCCATCCACCTGCACCTCTCAAACCCTTTGCCCTCTTCCCTCCCATCTAGTATCCCTCAAAATATTCTCTATCTATGTGTTTATTTCCACTTTTGCTGTTGTTGATTTTGTTCTTTAGATTCCACATGTACGTGAAATCATGCAATATCTGTCTTTCTCTAGCCAACTCATTTCATTCAATGCAATACCCTCTGGTCCATCAAGGCAATAATATCTTTTTCCATCCCTTTCCTTTTAGTCTGTGTGTGTCTTTTAATCTGAAGTGAGTCTCTTGTAGGCAGCGTATGTAGGGGTCTTGTTTTCTTATCTATCTTTTGGTTGGAGTACTTAATTCTTTTCCGTTTGAGGTACTTATGATAGAAATGTAGTTGTTACCATTCTTTATTCCTGTTTTGATACATGTTTTTTCTTCTTAAAGAAATCCCTTCAACATTTCCTATAATACTGGCTTGATGATGATAAATCCTTTAGCTTATTTTTGTCTGGGAATGACAGCTTTGCTGGATAAAATATTCTTGGTTATAGATCCTGAGTTTTCATCACATCAAATATTTTGTGCCAACCCCTTCTGTCCTACACAATTTCTTTTGAGAAATCAGCTACCAGTCTTATGGGTGCTCCCTTGTAGGTAACTATCTGCTTATCTCTTGCTCCTTTTAAGATTCTATTTAATCTTTGGCACTTTAATTATGATGTGTCTTGGTGTGGGTCTCTTTGGGTTCCTGGTTTTTGGGACTCCCTGGGCATCCTGAAATTTTATGTCTATTTCCTTCACCAGGTTATGGAAGTTTTCCATCATTATTTCTTCAAATAGTTCTTCAACATCTTGTCTTCCCTCAGGTACCCTGATCACATGGATATTTTTACCTTTAATAGTGTCCCATAGGCTTCTTTAATTATTATAGTTTTGGCTTCTTTTTTCTTGCCATTCTCATTGTCCTTGGCTTTCCCATCCTCTATATAGGTCATTTGATCCTCTTCTTTATTCATTTTGTTTATTCTATTTAATATACTTCTCATCTTTGATAATGTGTTCTTCATTTCTGACTGGTCCCCTTCATAGTTTCTATTTCCATTTTTGTTTATCTCTGTTGAAGTTCTCCCTGAACTCATCTACACTTCCCCTAAGTTCACTGAGCACTTTCATAACCAGTGTTTTGAACTCTGCATCTGTTAGATTGCTTGACTCCATTATTTCTGGATCTCTGTTCTGTTCTCTCATATGGTTTCTGCTTCTTTGTCTTCCTTGGCTGCCTTTCTGTGTCTGTTTCTATGTACTAAGCAAAGCTTCTAAGTCTCCTGGTCTTATTAGCAGGGCTTTGTGTAGTAGGTGTCCAGTGGCACAGTCCTGAGAGGGATTCAGCTACAGGCCAAATTGAGCCCCAGCCTGTGCTCCTTCAAGGCCACCTGTTAAGATTCAGCAAGCAATCCACAGATGCTGTGCTTATAGCTGCCTCAAAAGGCCACACCAGAAACCGAGGTCAGCTGCCACCAGTGTGAGCCTTGGCACTATTCGGCAAGGAGCACCTGACTCACTGAGCATATACCTGGATGTGGCTTGGGTGGGGCTGTAAGTTGGGGAAGGCAGGTTTTCAGGGAATCCTCTGGGCGGAGCAACCTCAGTTATCTAGTTTGACGACATCTCTGCTACAGCATGCTGTGTCCCTGCACTGGGAGGGCAGAGGGCTCAGCAGAGGAACAGTGGATAGTGCCGGGGAGAGCGCCTCACTGGGACCCTCACTCTGACAACTCAGTGTTGCCCTGTAAGTCTCTGCGCAGCCAAACCAGCACCGGTGCTCAGAGCCAGCAGGTCTGTCACTGCGGGAGTCTGTTCGAGGACGCAGCCCCTTTAAGAGATGTCTGCTGCTGCCGCAGCTCTGTCCCACTCGGCCACTTGAGACCCGGCAGCCCACTGTCTTCACCCCGTCCTGGCATTGCAGGGTGATTTCTTAACTTTCTCCCTAGTTGTTTGGCTTGTTCATCTAGCTCCCAGGTGATTTTTCCTTGCTATTTTCTCCTTGTTTCTGTCACAACTTTGATTTGGTTGCCAGAGGGATGAACAGAGCCTCTGCCATTTTTTCCCCTCTATCCATTTAAAGTAATTATTGATAGGTATGTAGTTATTGACATTTTATTATTCACATCTTTTTTTTTTCTTTCTTAAAAAGCCCCTTTAACATTTCTTGTGCTACTGGTTCGGTGGTGATAAACTCCTTTAGCTTCTTGTCTGGGAAGCTATATGTCCTTCAAACCTAAAAGACAGTTAACTTCGGTTGCAGGTCCTTGGTTTTCATCATCTGGAATATTCTGTGCCACGCTCTTCCGGCCTGCAAAGTTTCTTACAGTCTTATCAGAGATCCCTTGTGGGTAACTACTACTCTCTTGCAGTTTTTAAGACTCTCTTTGTCCTTAAATTTTAATTATGAGGTGTCCTGGTGTGGGCCTCTTTGGGTTCATCGTTTGGACTCGACATACTTCCTGGATTTGTGTCTATTTCCTTCATCACGTTAGAGAAGTTTTCAGTCGTTATTCTTGATATGGGTTTTCAATCCCTTTCTCTCTCTCTCCTCCTTCTGGTAATCCTAAGATGCCAATATTGGTATGCTTGATGTCTCAGAGGCCCTTAAACTATCCTCATTATTTTTTTTTTCTTTTTGCTGTTCTAAATGAGTACTTTCCACTACCTTGTCTTCCAAATCTATGACTCAGTCCTCTGCTTCATCTAAGCGTTCGCTGATAGATGAATGGATAAAGATGTGGTACATACATACAACGAAGTATTACTCAGCCATAAAAAAGAATAAAATCTTACCATTTGCAACAACATGGACAGACCTAGAGGATGTTATATGCTAAGTAAAATAAGTCAGACAGAAAAAGACAAATACCATGATTTCACTTAAATATGAAATCTAAAAAACAAAATAAATGAACAAACAAAACAGAAACAAACTCATAGATAACAGAGACCATTTTGATGGTTGCCAGATTTGGTGGTGGTGGGGTGAAAAGGGGAAGGAATTAAAAATGTGCAAATTTCCAGTTACAAAAAAAGTCAGAGGGATGTAAAGTACAGCACAGGGATATAGTCAATAATATTGTAATAACTATGAATGGTATCAGATGGGTACCAGACTTATCAGAGTAATCATTTTGTAAGTTATATAAATGTCTAATCATTATGGTGTACATCTGAAACTAATATACTCTATGTCAACTGTAACTGAAAAATTAAAAAATCATTAAAGAAAACCCAGAACACAAAGTTTAAATATACATATTTATATATATAATTCAAATATTCTATTGTTTTCCAAAGTAATATCACTTTGATATTGTAGAGTTATTATCAACAATAAATGTTAATGAAGTAATTCACAAGTTTGTGTATTTAAAAAAACGTGTTTATCAGAAACACTACATCTTTTACCAAATAACCATTTTTTAGATACCTAATCAAATGCAAAATGTACCTAACAAAATTTGATAAATTTTTTTAAATGTCCTTTTGGTAAATGGGGCTGTAAAATCTTAAATATATTTGTCTAAAAGTGTTTTGTAATTGTCAATAAATTTTAGACAGCCACAATAAATGGAAAGGTAATTATGAAGGCTAAACATACTTTAACAGTTTAGTATCACACTTAAAATAATGTTAATTGTAGCAGTAGGGCACCTGACTGTAATCAGTATTACTTCTAAGTAGATAAAACTTTGCCCACTACATTTGCATTCAGATCAGACCCAATGTTTCCAGTATTTGCTAATAGCATGCATACGTAATTTACTCCTTAGGACTTACCATGTCAAATCTGATTTAGAATTAAAGGGCTGGTTCTATAAGAATTTCCAAGTTTAACAGAAGCTGTAAAACCACAAATATATACTATTCCAAGAGCAAAGGCTAAAACAAATGCCAGTTCCCAAGTATAAATCGAGTTCCCAGCTACCACAGCATAACCCAAGTCCACTTTGCTAGCACACCCGTACTTAGTTTGACAAAACATACTGACCTCCTTTCTCACAGGTGCTGACCTCTGCAACTACTAGTTGGTATAGTGTTAATTACCTTCTTAAAGATACAGTCCTTCAGGGAATTCATTCTACATTAAACATTTCCCTAGCTATACTGACTTTGCTGGTAGTTCCTTGTCTCTATGTGTGTTCCTGTCTCTCAAGTCCCCCAAAACTCACGGATGGAAAGATCAAACAATGGCATTACAGACTTAATGATTTATATAACTCCTTAGGAATAAAAGGAATTAATATTTTACAGACTATTTGCTATTTATCTTGAAAGTTTCTTGTAAAGAAACCATACTTGGAGTAACTGGAAAACTATGGGCCCATGGGCTAAATGCTGACTGCCACCTGCTTTTGTACAGTCCTTGCATAAAGAACAGTTCTACATTTTTAAATAGCTGGAGGGAAAAAAAACAGAATAATATTTTGTGACACATGAAAATCTACTAAATTCAAATTTCTGTATCCACTAATAACGTTTTATTGGAACAAACCATGTGCATGCATTCATATACTTTCTGTGTGGCTGGCTTCACACTACAAAAGTAGTGAGAGATCAAATGGCTTGCAAAACCTAAAATATTTACTATCTAGTCCTTTACTGAAAGATTGATGATCCCTATATTAAGTCACTAAAAATCACTCAAAATGTCTGAATATTTATTTCAAAAGAAAGAGCTCTGAAAATGCCTTTGAAAAATGTTGGTTAAAACAAAAACTCCATTTTTAAGCTGCCAGAGAACCTGATTAAAAAGTTTAGTCTACAAAAGAGTTGAGGAATAATGCTGTTCCAGTCAGGCCACACCTGAAAGCCGCACCTGTTTATTCTCAGTCCATTACCAATGCGGTAGATTTTACCTCCCAAGTATCTGTCAAATTCAACCACTTCTCTAGACATGCATCACTACCCTACATCTAGCTACCATATTTTTTTCTTGGACCTGTAGTGACGTATGTACTCACCTGCTCTAGCCCTTCCCCTCCCTAAACTTTTTATGGGCCATCTTGAAAATGCAAATCTGATTTTGTCACTATTCTGCTTAAGACACGCACATGCTCATACACATACACATTTTATTCATTATACAAAGCCTTGCAATCTGTTCCCTCTTGCATCCAGCCTTTCTCGTCCAACCATGAATCGATATTTAAAAAAAATAAGATCTGTTCCATGCTACATATCTATAGTTTCCTGGTCAGCATGTTTTGTGTTTAACTGAATCACTAAAATGCAAAATTCAACCAAAATTACTGAGTACCTTTTGTACTGCATAATTGCATGCCATGTCAGGGTATTAAATGTATGCCTTCCCAACTACCTTGAAAGTTACCTATGCTTTCACTTTATTCAATGATGACCAATGTAATAGACCCGTTTGAAAGATACTACTTGATTCATTGTAAACCCTGATTGTGTTCTTAATTCTCCTAGCAGATTTGGACTGGGAAGTGCTAATACAGGGTACTGAGCTCAGCAAACTCAACAGCAAGCCAGTGGCAGATGTGAAGACTGCGTGTGTGGGCTTGCAGAGGACTACTCTAAGAATAAAGAGTCAGAATAAAGTCTATTTTAACTGTCTTTTCTGTCATCAACTAGGACATCATTCACATATTTTGAATTTTATCAGAGAAGCAATCAAGTTCTGGGTACTCAAAACATTTTCTTATCCCTAAATGATTAACCTATGTTAACAAACCATTTTAAGAAATCTAAATTTTTTTCCTCTGTTCGTGAAACAGATGATATTCACTATGATTGTCAAATTGAGTAGTACACTAGAGGAGTGCACAGAAAGTTGAAAGACTGTAATCAAAATCTCACCCACAATATCCCAAATGAGAACAATTTATAAACTGTGCTTTGTCATTATTTTAGAATTTTTACATGTTTTTAATCTGGTGTTGCTCTTTTTAAAAAAAGGCCTTCAGTAATAAAGACATTATCATCACGTAAAGAAAATATGTATTTCAGATATGCACATTCAAATATATGGGGGTGAAAGGACTGGGCATCTGGGATCTGGCTTAAAATATTCCGGAGAAAAGAGACAGATGAAGCAAATATAAAAAAATATTAACTGGTAAATGTGAATAATGGGTATTAGAAGTTTACTAGTTCGCTGTACTATTCTTCCCTATTTCTGGATATTTTAAAAAACTTACTTTGTAATACTTTTTCAAAGGCTTCAGTAACTCTAAGAAGTCAATGTTTTCAGTAAATCTGAAAAGGCACAATTCAACTGAAAAGTGAACACAGAAAATAATGAAATGCAAATAGATAGATAGATAGATAGATAGATAACTTTGACAGCACTAATTATTAAGAGAGGATGCAGAGCAGCAATAGACTCTCAGCCACCAACACCCTAAGTAAAAGTTGATGCAGTCACACTGGAAAATTGTGTAAAGCTGAAGGCATGTTTAACTAAAATTCTGCAATTCTACTTCAAGGTAATTATTTCAGAGCAGTGATTCTCAAATTTAATGTGCCTAAAGTTCATCTGGAGAGCTTGTTTCAGTTCCCTGGACCTGAGGTCAGGCTTTGGCCCGTGCTTCTGCATTTCTAACAAGCTCACAGATGACATCACCAATGCTGGTGGTTAGAGGACCACCCTTTTGATTAATACTGTCCTAAAGAAATCTGTGCATATATGTACAGGAGAATACATGTTAACGAAATAGTCACTTCATGGCAAAATGGAAACAAACAGCCAACAATGAAATGGTTAAATTGTGATGTATTCATAGAATGGATGATGAAAATTAAACAAAGCTATATAGAAAGGTAGAATCTATGCTACTCCAAAATGTGCCACTTCAGTGTATTATTCTGAGCTATGATCACTTGAAAAACAGCAAATGCTCAGAGAGGCTTTCTCTGAACTCCTCAATCTGCCTAAAGACATAGCCCCCAACAGAAACTTAACTGTCATAAATCTCTTCCCTGGGAGTTTCATTAACCAGGGAAGATCACCTCATCACTGGAGACTAGAAGTTGACACCACATCCAAACAAACTTTGTCACTATCATACCTCCCCCTTCTATCTACTCTTCGAAGGGTCCATTTATCTCTCCTAAAAATGATTTCCTCTCTCCTGAGAGGCCTGCAGTCTACGTCCTCTTCCTTTTCCCTACTAAGATGGTATTTAAGCCTGAATTCTAAGCCATCTTGGACAGTTACTCATTTTTCCCTGGGCATCTCCCACGTATACGTGAAGTATGTATTAACTTGTCTTTTTCTCTTGTTAATCTTTTTTTAATAGGAGTCTGTAAATGATAAATGCAAGCAATAAAACAAAGAAAAGCAAGGAGATGATTATTATAAAAGATTATGATTATTCTAAGAGAAAGAAAAGACTTTATAACCACAAAGACAATGGGGATGGTTTCTGAGGTACTGGAAATGTTCTATTTCTGGGCATGGGTGAAAGTCACATCGGTGACAGTTCATTTTGTAAAACTGTATTCTGTTTCATACGTTTTTCTTATGTGTGACAAAAAAAATTTGAGGTATTTTCTTTGATGATAGAATTTTATGAAAATGACTTCCCAAAGTTTACTAATTCAATCTTAATGCTCTAAATCTAGCCTCATCCTTTGAATCAATTAAATTCCATTTCATAATCTAAATTCAGAGAATTAAATATTAGGCTTAGTGGTAAATGCAAATTTCATTAAATGAAAGTACAAAGTTTTGAGGTAATAGCATGACAAACCAATATTGCTATCACAAATCCTAAAATTTCTATCTTTTAAAAATATTTAAAAATCTCAAGTATCTTGAGATTTGAAACAAGAAATAAAGTAACACGATCTGATAGACAATTTAGCAGTCAAGAGCCAATGGATGAAAATAGTATCATTTAATGGATTTAGACTCAATCTATAATTCTACCCAAAGATAATGGTAATTATGCTTTTACTGTATACAGAACTAACATTTTACAGATTTCTAGCTGGCAAAATTTGGAAAGATTCCAAACACTACAGGAAAAATAAAAGCTCAGGTGTAAGAAAGACTTTTTCCTTCCCACCCAAAAGCCCCCACCAAAAAAAAAGAAAAAAGAAAGAAGAAAAAAATCAACAGCATAAAAAAAGGAAAAAGGAGAGTGCAAGCTCCAAGAAAAACATCACTATGAAACACACAAACGATGGGAGCCATCTGACACAGCATGCAAGGTCGGAAGTGCCTCAAAACTAAAGTTTATCTGTCTACACACAAACAAGGCAACAACGAGAGCCCGGCGGGGACCATGGAGGTCATCTGGAGTCTACAAAGTTTTCACCAGCACAGGTGAGGGGAAAAAATTCCTCACTAGGTCAAAAACTTTGTAAATTTTATTTAAAT
Organism: Cynopterus sphinx; assembly: GCA_030015415.1. Lineage (NCBI taxonomy): Eukaryota > Metazoa > Chordata > Mammalia > Chiroptera > Pteropodidae > Cynopterus > Cynopterus sphinx. The sequence goes on from CM057391.1 coordinate 8,000,024, forward strand.
ACTTACCATTAAACTACTGGTTCCAGAAGGAATAAAGGTAGCAGAGTAGAAAAAAGAGGGAAAACCCAATCAATACTAAGAATAAAAAGTGGCAACACAATATCAACTCTAGGCACCAAGAATAAAATAAATACAAAATATGAAGTTAGGCAGCCAACTTTCTAGCAGTGTTGAAGGTGGGTTATTGGCGCCCCCCCTTCTGCCTCAAATTCTTATTTTGCTAATTATTGTACATAGAGCTACTTAACAGTTATTCCAAAAAGCAGACTGGGGAAGGCAAAGGAGGTACAGTCTGTGATTTTTATTATGGCCAAGTCAACATGTACCTTGTATTACTAAGGAAACCAAGAATGCTTTTCTTACTTAAATTCTATTCTGTAGCAATTGGACTATCCAGTATATTAGGGAAATCACCTATTTTTATCAAAAATATATCTATACAACTAAAGCAGCTGTTAAGCATTTCAATGAATAATGGTTTTATTATTTGCTGGTATGGCTGATATCTAACCCTTATCTTGAACAAATAAAAGGTGGCGACAATCAGCTTAGTCATATGCATCTAATATGCCATAAAAGATTGAATTTTACTCTTCATGACTTTGTTTCAATAGCTTTTATTAAGTACTTCGTATAATCTTTTGCTTACTACAAGCTTTCATACTCACCATTTAAAGCAACGAGTACATGGTAGAATTTATTACTTTGATAATAAGAATGTTAGCTCACATTTGCAGAGCACTCTGTGAGCCAAGCAATTTGCTATGTGCTACATTACCTATCTAATCTTCACTGCACTACCTGAGGTAGGTACCACTATCATCAGAAAAGAAAAATAGGAGACACAGCCTTAGGGAGTTTAAATGATTTGGCCAAAGTCAGAAAGGCCCAACTAGAGATTCAAAAATTTAAGCCCCAATACTATATATACATATAATAATAAATAAGCACTTAGAAAAATATTTTCACTGGAAATATGTAGACAGATAATATTTAATTATTATTATTAAACCATAAGTCTTACGGGAAATTTCTCAATTCGTTAACCTTCTAAAATACCAGAACATAAAGACAACAAAGATATGTGGGAAATAAAGCAATACTTTAATCTTACAAAAAATCAAATTCTAACCCTAAGTAAAAGTACTAGAGAAGTAACTTTTCTTAGTTAAGTGGTCAGCCTCATCTATAACACTGCTTTAGAAATTAACTCTCACACACAAACGTCCATGTTAAAAAGAACAAAAAAGTATCGTCCTTGCTAGTAGAACTCGGTAAATGATTCAATGGCTTACATGAAAGATAAATTCTGCGTGGTTTCTTGTTATAAAGAAAGATTTTTCAAGGCTACCCTTAAATAACAATGTTTTAAAAGACTAGAACAAATTTGTAAAAATAGCTAAAATAGTAAAAGTTGAATAAAAGACATATCTTCCTTTAAGCTTAAGATATTTTTTAAAACATTTGAGTAGAATGTATGCCCCGTTTCCTATTTGAGTAGACTAGTAATACCCCAATTCCCTAAGAACAATTAAAGCTTTATACCTAAGATTAGAGACCCAAAAGATCAAAAAATAAGTACATTTATAAAGATGAAAGGTAACTGGTATCTTAAATTGCAAAATGTTATACCCAGTGGTGCTTACATGGTATTTCCACCCTATAGATAACAATAGATGTCAATAAGCTCAAGAACACAGAAGATAGTAAAATTTAATAACTAGGAAGTGATGAGTTGAGTATTTATCTTTGTCTTAAATATAATTAATTGTCAGTTTATATAATTTAATTTTAATGATGGTTGCCAAAATCCCGAATTTAACGATCAACTCCAACAACAGCTGGTTCCAGCACACCACATACAGTTCCCCTTTTGATTCACCCCAGTCCTTTACTTCCCTCACTTTCTTTATTCCACTTTCTGGTGGATGAGCTAGGAAGAAAGCTGTAGCATTTTAATCAATCCACTCTCTCAATTATTTCTTCTAAGCCTGTGTGAATGTCGCCTAAGTCCACCTATTCTTGCCCTTCAGGTAAGCAAGCCCATCCCCACGCCTGTAAACCTAAGAGACTGGTAACGTTCGTTCAGCTTTCTCCCCAGTCACCACCACAGAAAAAAGAAAGCGATACCAGGTGCATTTGCTGCAACCATTCCTCCCCCAATCTATTCCTTCAACACGTTTTTGCCTGACATAAGCTGCTTTTAAGTTTCCTGAAAGACCAGAACAATTTACATTTACACCAGTATCACTGACAACCCATATCACCTCCAACAAACAGTATGTTATTACTTTACCTTCTGCCAATGTGACAGGCATGAAGTGCTATCACATTACTACTTCAGTCTGTACTTCCCTAGAAAGCAACCTGGCAAAATCTATTGAATTTAATAATACAGAATGCTGTTCCAGAAGTATAATGGAATAGGTACCAAACCTCTTAACAGAAACAACTCAAAATCCAAGATTTAAAAAAAAAAAAAATCTTAAAAAATGAGCTGGCAAGAAAACTATAAATTCTTAGGCCAGAAAATGAGAGAAGGCTGGAAACCCAAAACAGTAAAGTGAACAGGAGCAGCAGGCTTTTGCCTTGAGCTAGGGTGTCCTCAAAGAGTTGTATAATATCACTATTAGGATAAATCAGAAATAATCCACCTCTACTCACCACCACTTCCCAGGCAACTTCAAGGAAAATCCACTCAACCTTGACAGTAGGTGAAGGAGGGTGTGGAAAAATCACCCGAGAATGTGAAACCACAAACAGAGCTCTTCTGCCATCTGAATTCATAATTCCTGGGTAGTCTAAAAACCCTAAGCTAAAATCCTCACACTTAGAGGGCCTATTTTAAAAGCAGACCTTCTGCCCCTGCCCCACCCAGTTCCAAATTTTTAGCAGGTCTGAGTGGGCCCATGAATCTGTAAAAAAGCTTCCCTGTGATGCTGAACACTGCTGGCCTAGGACAACACTGCAGACCCACTGAGGTAGAGTGCCCAGACTCCTGGAAGAAGCAAACATTTTATATGGGTAGCAAAGCAGACTGGGGAATCATAAACGAAGCTGGGACAAATGGGCATCCACATGAGTATCCAAAAATTAGATCCTTACATCATATGCAAATATCAATTCTTGGAGGATTAAAGTTTTAATGTGAAAAGCAAAACTATAATACTTTTAAGACCTAGGAGAAAGTAAGAGTTTAAAAAATAAATTAAAAAAAAAAAACCCATATATATATATAAATAAATAAATAAAATTACACCATCTGGAGTTGATAAGGTCTGAAATTCTACCATTAGAGATTTATTCCTCGGCTATATAAGTTGTCTTTAAATAATTAAAAGGCAAATATCCCTTAAAAATATAGAATAACGTTAAGTAAATGACTTTCATCAAAAGTCTCCATTAGAAATGACATGTCTGGAATTTGCTTTAAAATATTTCAGAAAAAAAGGGTACAGACAGGGAAATAATAAAGTGTGGCAACAATCCTGACATACGCTGCATCTGAATGATAATATACACCTTTGTGTATGTTTTTCCTTTCACTCTTATAGAGCTTTCGCTGAGAGAAGAAATTTAGAACTTAAAAGTAGTGTAAAAATATACGAAAAATTACAAATCACTAAGAAAAATACAAACAACTCAACAGAAAAATAAGCAAAAGACAGGCACTTGATTAGAAGAAATGTTTATGAACAATAAACAGGCCTCATAGAAAAGAAAATTCTGATTACAGTGAAATATCATCTCTTATCCACCAAACTGGAAAAATCAGAAATCTGACCAAAGCGAAAGATGGTAAGAATATGGAATAACTGAGCTAATTCATCAGTGCCTGTGGGTACATGAATTGGTTAATGACTCCAGGAAATAGCACAGTAGTCTCCAAGAAAGTGAAGACCTGCCACACAATCCCACACTTCCTCTTACCTTAGAGCAACTGTCTTAAAACCAAGGGTATCCAAAGACTTGCCAGGGCTTCAATCACATAATGCACCAGGGAATTTTTTTCTAAACTGCCTCTCATGAGTTAACGTTCATACAAATCACGTGGGCATTTTTAAAATCCAGATTCTGTATTTCAGTAAGTCCGGGATGAGGCCTGAGATTCTGCATTCTAATTAGCTCCCAAGTGAAGATAAAGAATACCATTTGGCCCACAGACTATACTTTGATTAGCAAGGTGGTGAGCAGGTGGCATATGCCAGGCCCTATGCTAGGCGCTTGTGAAAATATTATATCATTTAATCCTTACTGCCACCTTCTGAGATAGGTTTAATCATTTCCATCTACAGATGACTACGGTGAAGCTCACAGGGTAGCAGAAAAATACTGATGATAGAAGGGAAATAATGCCCGTTGGGTAACTTAGTTAATGAAGCTCCCTTTGGAGGCTCTTTCCATTGCTAAACACAACTGTGTCCTACTTCTAAGATATCCTCCCTCTCTTTTTGCAGGAAAACACTAACATCATCATAACCTATCATAAGAGTTGAGTTTATATCTCAAGGCGAAATGGGACTGTAAAGCACAAAACCAAGGGAGAACGAGGTGTGGTTTCTAAACCAGCAGCATCAGCAACACCTGGAAACATGTCTGAAATGCCAATGATTAGTCTCCACCCCAAACTTACTGAATCAAAGACTCTGGGGGTAGGGCTGATTCTCATACTAAAGTCTGAGAGCCACAGAACAGCCATAAAGGATTAATGGGGGGGGGGGGAGCCGCATGACTGTGAAATTAATTTGTGAAATGCTGAATTAAAATGAGTTAACCAGAGATCCTTGTTATATGAAACAGGTTATGAACCTGCTTGGCTGCAGAATTCTTCCTTTCAGGAGAACCTATGGGACCAGATTAAACTCTCAGTGATGCTGTCCAAGGTAGATTTTGCTTCTTGGGGCCCGAGGTCTAAAGATACACACTCAGAGTCAGACCTGAGTATGAATTTGAGCTCTGTAAGTATATGAGTAATGATACTACACGAGTGGTAAGACTAAGAATAGCGATGATGATGATGATACCACCTTTAATTCTTTTCTGGTAAGAAAAGGTATACAAGTATTACTATAAAAAATACATGGCAATACATAAGAAAAAAACATTAAGTATTCTTACTAGCCGGAAATAACCAATTTTTCATGTATGAATATTACCTTCTAATTTTTTTTCTTTATGAACATTGTCATACACTAATTTAGTAACAAAATTACCAAAACAAAACCCACACTACTTTTATATTATAATCATTTGTTTCCAAGTTAACTACTCTCTAGACTGTGCTTAAGGACTAAAGTACTTTTCATCATTGCATCCTGAATCAAAGACTGCACTAGCCCACTGCAGTAGGCACTGAACATTTTTTGACTGATTAGATAAGCAGATGAGATCCATGGACTATGTATGATAATGAGGGCAGTCTGAATTTCCTCCATAGCTCATTTCAAAGCCAGCTAAAGCACAAGAGTACGTGTTATGCTACTTTTGCTCATGTAGAAGTATTTTTCTTTGGTCCTTGCTACATGTAACACTACTTTGAAAAAAAAGTCTTAAGACATTAAGTATGTGGATACATAGCAAAAGCAAGAATAATGTCAATGGGGTGGCAGACAATTTAACCTCAACATTCTGCGGAGTAAGTCTGTCAGGTTTCTCAAATTCCTCTAGAGCTCCCGACTCTGAGAGGAAGACTGCTTTCAGAACACCATAGAATGATGATGACAGAACTAGTTCATGACACCCCAATACCCTCCCCCTCACCCTTACCCTCCAGAAAAAAAATGAAACCCCATGCTTCTCTAAACAAGTAACAGCACACCCCTTTCTAAAAGTATCACTGAGATTCCCTTTAGTAACTAGACTACAAGAGAATGCTTCTCTAGGCTGCTGATTTAATCATTTGTTCTTAAACAGTGAACTACCTTTTGGATACCACTAATGGGATTTGCCTGTGCTAGTATATTCAAGTCCAAGACATGGACACAGCTAAAAAACAAACAAACACCTCACTATTCTTTAGTTTATCTTGGAAACTGAAGCCTAAGAAAATGAAAACTGAAGGTCGCACAGCTGGTTTTACTGACCTCAAAGCAGAAATTTTTCTCACCATACCCAGTCACTCTTCCAAAACTATCTAACACATCAAAAGTGAATGCAACCAAACACACCCCAGTTTGCCAGTCTGTTTACCAGCTTTTTAACAACACTCTTGCCCACAGATACTAAAGGAATCCGCAGGCTGAGGTTCTGCCGCCCCAGTCACCTTTCTTGATCCATGCAGCTTGATGTGAAAGGCTAGAAAATACAAGCAGATACTTCTCTTCTGCTCTCCTCTTTGTTGAATGCGGATTCCAAAATCAAGACTTGGTACAGCCCCTAAGCATATATGGGGTCAAAAGGCTTGGTGCCATCTGTCTCACTGTCACAACAGCCGTTAAGAACTCCCTTTTGTGGTTCCTCTTGCTTAAGGCTGGAATTTCTTTTAGGCTCAGCTGTTATTTCAGATTATAATTAAGCTGTACACAAAATTTAATATGATCTTTGACTCATTTATACTTCCTGGACTCGTAGCTCACATGAAAACACATTAAAGGCAGAAAGAAAACTGTATGTCTAGCCACTGTTTACTGAATTTCTAAAAAGATTTAGACTAAACCGAAACAGAAGAAATCCCCTACTCTTTGAATTTTTGTTCAACTTCTCTACATTCCTTGGATAAGTGAAATTTCTCCCACACTTGGAAATACTAATCCTAAAAATAAAGTTCCCTGAACTTTGTCCTTTTCCTGAGAATGGACAATATGCAAATAAATCCACCACTATATCCCATTTTCTATAATGCCTACTATCTAAAACATTTAATATCATCCAAACACTCTGCCAATCAGATAATTTTAAAATTAAAGCATGAATAAAGCAGGGGTAAATTTAAGTGTTAATTTTTAAGTTAAGTTTATCTTTGAGATACTTTCACTTTCTCCTACTGTCTATCCGTCATCAGGTAAACGCTTTGGGCTGTCTTGGTGTCAGTCCACACATTACAGTGTCACTGGACAGTGACTGACTGGGGAGGGTACGGCATGAAGGGGACAGATCCAGGGAAAATGGGAGTGGCAAGAATTTCATTAACCTTTCCAATGTCTCCCATTTCTAACCTACTTATTTACAATTACCCCAAAACCCTCAACATGAAAAGAGGACATGCTGTGACTCCATGTGTATGAAGAACAAGAACAGGCAAGATCGATCTTGACAACAGAAACAGGTAATACCAACCAACATTTTGGAAGTAGGGTGAGAATGACTGCGAAAAAGCCTAAGAGAACTTTCTAGGGTGAAGAAAGTGTTGTTCTTCTGACGGCATGTTGGTTACACAGTGTACTGTCAAATGTGTTTGTTAAAACTCCAAACTGTACACATAAATCAGTGTATTCTAACATATGCAAATTAATCCTACATTTTTTTTTTTTTAAAGATAAAAAGTATTTGTTCCCTTCCCACAAAGAGGTCAGTTCCCAACGACAATAAAGTTAGAGAAGGCTGGCGGGGGTGGGTGGGGGAGTGGACCTTAAAATAGTTAAGAAAAAAATGATTGAGAAAAGAACATGACAATTACCAAGCTCAATGAAGAGGGTCCATATCCATCACACTCATTACTACCAGCACCTAGCATATAGTGGAGCTTAATAATACACAAAATTTCAAGCATCAAATAACTATACAAATTAGAGAACATACCAAGAAAAATTAAGAATTTAATTAGACGTAAAAAAAATTCATACACAAATGGTTCTTAATCAATTTAGGACGATAGACCCCTTTCACTATCTCATGAAAATTATGAACTATTCCTCTAAAAAGTGAAACCACAAAATTTTGTATGAATTTCAAAAGCTTCATGGACCACCTGAAGTTTATCCATGAACCTCCTCAGGGACCTATTGTCTGTACACAAAGGACTTCTTTCTATAACTAGATGTGGTTACTACAAATAAAAATAACAGACAATTCTGCTTTGAATCGCTTGAGACTATACCAGATGACCATTGCACTTTTTTGTTAGTTTCTTTTCAATTCAACCATTACACTCATATTGTTCGATAGAAGTCTTGAAAAATAATACTTAAGCATCTTTTAGATAAAGAATTCTACTTATAACTTTCAGGTACAAGAGCTAAGAGCTAATTAAAGTTTATTGAAAATATTTTTTATAGTTTGATCTCATTTTTCTTTACTCTTATTGACAAGAGGTCTATAAAGACAAATATTCACTGCAAGTCTCTGTCAAAAGCAATTAGAGCTCCCCAGTTGTCCTCCCTGACTTCAAGCAACTAGGCAACTGTTCCTCCCCAACTCTGGCATTGACTAGAGGTTTGTTATTTGGAGAGGGCATTTTTTGTACTCGGGGGCAATAAAATATCTAAAGGCAGAGGTATTTACTGATACTGAATATGAAGATTAAATGACAGTACCATATTGAGTGTAAAGACTCAACTTTCTTTTCACTCTGCTCCTAAAACAGAGGTATATAAAAGTATGCACTCCAGGTAAGGAAAGAGAAACAGCATTCTGGAAATGACCAGCCTGAGAGAAAAAGACAAGAATTTAATATTCCTAAGAGCCTACAGAGATGACCCTATATGCACAGAGAGCTTTCGATTACCTTTTTCAGTGTCTTACTTTATTTAAAGTATGAGTAACCAGCAAAAGACCACCAAACATTTGAAGAACCTAGTGAAAGAAACCAAATAAAGAGAAAAAGCAACTGGAAAGAAACTGAGTAATAAAGTGGGAAGGGAGCGTATTTATACACATGTACGCACATGTAAGTACATATTTTAATATTCTTAGAAAAGGGTATTATACCCACAAAACAGTGCATAAAAAAACCCACAATAAAAAAAGACAACCATTATTTTAATCTCTCAGAGATTAAAAAAGATTAGAGAAATAAACAAAAAATCAGCTAAAGGGTTAGAAAATAACCCTTAGAATCCTCCCAAGAACAAAAAGCAAAGAGATTTTCAAGAGGAGGAAGAAGAGGAGGAGCAGGAGGAGGAGGAAGGGAGGAAGAAAGGGGGAGGAAGGGGAGAAGAGAGAGGAGGAGGATGAAAAAGACAAAGCAAAGACTCCCTCAGGGTGTCCAACACTGAAATAATAATAGTGGAGGAAATAATTCAAAAACTACCCAAATATGCAGTGCAATGGATGAACACAGATCCAACCCAGAACACAGCATAATGAAATCTTATAATCCCAGGATAAAATATCCTAAAAGCTTGGGGTGGGGGCAGGAGTAAGAGGGGTTTCATACAAAGGATCAAAACCCAGAATGCCATCAAGTGTGCTCATCAACACCAGAAGCCAGAAAGCAACTGCGCAACACATTTAAAATGCTGAGGAAAGTAAGTTCAAACCTAGAATTCTCGATCAAGCCAAACTATCAACCGAGAGTGAGGGCAGAAATAAAATGTTTTCTTTCATTTAAGTTTCAATGCCTTTGACTTCACACACATTCTCTCTCAGTAAGATATGGGAGACTGTGTTCCACTGAGAATAATTAAATCCATCAAGAAAGAGACCCAAGGAACTAGATGCAAATGGTATCCCCAGGAAGTTAATGAACAGACCTCACCAATAGCTAATTCAGAATGGAGCTGGTCAGGGGGCCCAGGAGAGACTTCAACATAAAGATGAAATTCTCAGAATATGGAGTTTATGAACAATCTGGAAGGAGCTTTATACATCTATGGGAGGGTTTGGGGACTACACACAAAACTGAACCAATTTGTCTACGGCCATGCCACCTCGAATGTGCCTGATCTCGTCTGATCTCAGAAGTTAAGCAGGGTCAGGTCTGGTCAGTACCCGGATGGGAGACCACCTAAGAATACCAGGTGCTGTAAGCATTTTTTTTTAAAAAAAACAACAAACCAACCATTTTTCAGTTTATGCAGGAAACTGAAAAACTGCCAACCGTGCAGGGGATGCTAAAGTAGAATAAATTAGGTCCCATACACTTCACAAGTAAGATACAGAGTAACATTTAAAACACACTGCACAAAGCTGTGTAACTTCTGATTCTCTTCTCCAAATAACAGCCAACTGCTTTCCACTTATGAGACTCAAATGAGTTAATGCTTATGAAATCACTTTCCTAATCCATAAATTACTATATAAAAATGGTATCAGTTCAATATTTATAGACACCGAAAGTGGCCTATAATATTAAATAGTCTTCATTTTTTTTTCAAGAAATTAATGACACTCCTCTGAAGAACTCTGTATAAGGCAAGATGGTAGAAGGAGTGAACAATGGGAGTTATTAAGGAATTGAGGTTTCAAGGTGACCAGATGTGCTGTTCTGAAGAAGTGCCATGAGAGAGGAAATCAGGAAAATTCCAAATCAAGACTTTAGAGCTCTCAAGGCAAAGCACCAGTAGTGAATTGCTTTATCAAATGCCATAGCTAGACAATAAGTATAAAAATGCTAATTTTTCAGATTCTGCCCTGGAGAAGTAGCACACATTTAACAAAAACACTGAACTATCTTTACTTCTCACCAATCATCCCTCTCCAAACATCTCTAACCACCCATAACAGATTCCTATTAACATTCTGTGGCACATTCAAATGATTGTATATACAAAAATAAAAGCTATTAAGCAGGACATAATTTTATTTCTAAGACAATTTTATAATTGTTCCCATTTGTATAGTCCACATTATACCTATTTTCTTTAGTTTGAAATTATTTCCACATATTTGCATTGTCAATCAAATGTATTACTTCTTCCTGAAGCAATGTTTTTATATATGATTTAAATTAACTATAATCCGGTGACCAATAACCTTGTTATCAGACACGTTTTGCAGAACACTGAATATTTACAAAGTTTTTGCCATGTGACTAGCACAGTCAATGTGCTATAAGGCTTAATTCAAATATTCAGGGAAGACTCTTGGAAACAAGACATGTTATCAAAATAATAATAACTGGAACTAAAATTTTGGATATTTTTTTCAAAATCTGAGAAGTAGAGAAGTGCTGGTCTTCCTGAAGAGGGGAGAAATAGGGAGTAGGGTATGAGTCTTGAATGTTTTCATTTTTGATAGGAAGGTTCAAATGCTAGTCACAAATAAAAAGGTATAATGTACTTTATGTAAAATACTTTAATCCTCACCATACTACAAAGTCTCCTGATCTTGGAGATGAGAAAATTAAGGCATAGAGGGGTTCTGCTTAAGATCACATAGCATGGATGGACTAAGCCCAGGCGGCCTGACTTGCAGATCCATGTGGACTTTTCCTCCGTATTAACAGAACGCAGCCCGCACATACAAAGGGTCCCGTCTCCTTTAGTTCAGTGACTGACTTCGAGGCATATGACCTAAACTGAGCTAATCAGAGTCATTCTGCTGGAGTGAAAATACACCCTTTAGCTCTCTCAGATCTAAATGGAAGTAACACTGAGCCTGCAAACCATCAGCTTAAATGAAGATAAAAACTAGGGAAAAAGCAAAAGAAAGCCAGGGTGTGGGTTGTGGGTGTGCACACAAAATTGCTAAATTTCAGCTCCAGGGACCCTGGTTCCTCCACTTGTTCCTTCAATTCTGTGAGCTATTCTAGGATTCTTTCTAATAATTTGAGACAATGTATTGTTTATCCACTTAATGCTACTTGAGTTGTGTTTCTATCATTTGCAACTGAAAAAGTCTTAAGATACTCTGACCACAATGCAATACTTCTAAACACAAGAAATAACAAAAAAGAAAGCAAAAGTAATTGTACGTTCACCACTAAAGATGTTAAAGCCACACTTAAAAAATGGAAAATAAATGAAGAAGCTAGGAGAAAGAAAATTAACTTTACAGATGAGGAAGAAACTAAGAGGTAAGAGCAGAGGTAATGAAATAATAATAAAAAATGGTAAAATTCATTGTTCAAACCAAGAGCTGGCTCTTTAAAACAAATTATATGTAATAACCCATTATGTATATATAGTTCGTTCTTTTTTTTCCCTCGGCTCACATGTATACGAGTAAGATAAATTAATGAACTATCACGGATTAGTAACAATTCAAAAAATTAGGATACACAAGATGGTCAGAATTTATTAAAATCAAATGATGGAATGTAGCTATTCTCTGATATACTAAATCTCTTTATTATAAAAAAAAGCACTGAATAGAATAATTCAGACAGACATTCAAAATGCATCTATCCATGAAAGCAGAGATTTGTGTCTTATTTCTTTACTCTGTATCATTTGGACAGTGCACGGCAAAGTAGGTCCTTATTAAATATTTACTGAGTGAATGGTAGAATCATTTAAAAACCATGTTATAAAAAGAATTTAAATTGATGGAAAAAACTGATGAAGTGGAAAGAACATGTTATCAAAGACTATCTAACCCACGAATCAGAGGAAATCAAAAGGTGAATCAGAAGACATTTTTAATTGAATGTTAACAAAATCATTTTTAAATGTGTGGAACTCAGCTAACATAATTCTTGAAGAAAAATGTATAACTTGTATTAGAAGATCAAGACTATGAAGAATGAAGGTCCCAAATTGTGTCTCTAAAACATATATATAATGGATATCAACATTTTATTCTGGTTATTTCTGGTGGTAAGATCACAGTGTTTTCAATTTCTTACATGTGCTTTTCTGTATTTTTTATCTCTAATAAATACACATTATTTTTATAATAAAAAAAAATCGTAAACAACTTCTTTTCCTTGTAGTCCTATTCTGTTAGCCTCCTACTAAGCCTGTCCCTTAAAAGTTCTCATTCCCCAGGATTTCATGCTTGCTCCTCCTCAATTTATATCCATCCCTTTGTAATCTTATCTACTTTTTAGCTTCACTTATAATCTGCAAATTGACGATTTCTCGATTTTTTGTATGTCCTAGAGATTCATATTTTGAGTTGCTTAAAGGATGCTATAGGATGAAAATCCTATAGCCACTTAAAGTTTAACAAGCCTAAAAGGCCTCATCATTTCCTAAAATGGATCTTTCCCTCTTCATTTTTAATATTGGTTAACGACATCACTTGCACCCAGGTTCGCAATCCTATCAATTCTACCTTAGACATCTCAATCAAATCCAAATTTTCCTCTCCCTCATTAATGCCATGATTTCAGTTCAGGTACCCACCAGCTATTATTCTAAAAGAGTCCTAGCTTATCTTCCTGCTACCACTCTCCACTCTGAACAAGCAATTTAAATATGACTAGGGCTGTTGTACAGCTTCAAAGGCTGAGCACTGCACCCTGTTCAGGAAGGTTGCTAACCACATAAACTATGACTGTAATGGTGACCTCCGGTCTGATCATGATAATCCGGCTTTAAAACTTCCTTAAGTGAAACAAACTGACAAAACTATAAAATTCTTTAACTGGCCCAAACCTATTTTTCTGGCTTCGCGTTCTCATCTTTCCTCCGTGCACCTTACAATCCAGATGCGTTTAACTTTCTAGTATGCCCTACTAAAATCCAAGGCTTTTGTGGCTGCTTTTAGTCTGTAGTGTCCTCCCTGAATGAAACTTCTAACTCCTTCAAAACACAGTTCAAATGTTACCTTCCTCTGTGAAGTATTCTTTGACTGCCCTAGACAATGACAACTTACAAGACATTGGTAACAGTCCTATTATAGTGCTGGTTAGAGTGTATAACAATGTCAAATTCAAGGAGTGCTGAACAAGAACAGGAAGGAGCCCCATGTTTGTACACCTAACAACACAACACCCATCCTCAGAGGCGCTCAGTTCATGTTTACTAAAGCAACACTTCCACATACATTATTACAACTTTTTCAAAGTAAATTAAAAAATGAGTTTAAAGTTAGAAAAGGTGTGTGTTTAGCTGGTCAACCTTAGTCTACAATCGATGTGGCAGACAGACTTTAGGTTACCCACACATGATCTCTGCCTCCTGATATTTACACCTTCCTGAGTGCGAGCAAGACTTGCGACTTGGTTCCAACCAATGGGCTGCAGCAAAAGCGATGGCCTGTATGTAACCACATGTACATATTTACATAAGAGTGTTGCACGAGCCCATCCTGCTAGACTCTCTCCTCGACTGGCTTTGAAGAAGCAAACTGGCATGAGCTTAACCACCATGAGGAAATGAATTCCACCGACGACCTGAGGGAGGGAGGGAGCTTGGAAGCGGACCCTATTGCAGCTGAGTCTCCAGATAACCCTTTTCTGGCCAACACCTTGATTCCAGTCTTGCTACTCTGAGTCCTGACCCACAGAAACTGTGAGATAATAAATATGTGCAGTTTAAGGCAGCTAAATCTGTAGTAATTTCTTAAAAAGCAGCATAGAAAACTAATCAGGACCTAAGGTACTTCTGAACACTGTTCACACAAAGGCCATGTTTGCTTCAATTTCTAACAAGTATACAACAAACTTACTTCATTATGATGTCCTTTGCAACACAGAGCAGTTCCCATACATACTTCTCATTTAACCTATTTGTTAATATATTCAATTGTACTTATACCTAGTATATGAAATAAATATAACATTAAGGCCATTCTCTTTATAAACACAATATAAAAAACAAACATAAAAAAAAAAAAAAACCTTGTTATCTAATTAATGGTATTGGTAGCCAGAAATAAATAAGAACCTACTTAGCAGGGGAAAAAATCAAATTGGAAGGGGCTGGAGCACGTGCTAGAGACACTATCTATTAGTAAAAATGCTCTTCCTGGCTTTGCAGCCAGCAAAGCATGGAAAGTACTTAGGTCAGGCAGCTCTCATATCTGATGCTGCCCAGTGCAACACAAACCACTCCTCCTCCCTCCAGCCCACCATCCACCTTGCAGTCAAGAGAATTTTCAAAATACTCCCGAAGCAGAAACTTTCCAGAGTTTACACTTTGGCATAATAAAGCATATATAAGTATCTCCTATAGCAGATCACTAATTGGAAACATTAACTCCCAGAGTTCTTGGTCTTTGGGGAGAGGGGTGCAGAAGTGACAGGGGTAGTGGTTAAGTGTTATTTTCTTCTGTCACACCCATAAAAGTCTTCAACTGAATGAAAAAATATTCAGGAATAGGAAGTAGATTAATCACACTATCCCAAGTTCAAACATTTTGGTACTAGATACTGTAAGAAGTAATGACAAGGAAATTCAAAACGGTGACTAAAGGAGATAATCTGACATCTTCAAAACCTACATCTGTCTTGAATATGTTGAGACAAATAAAATCTGCCTAGAAACACACTTTATTCAACATACTCAGTTTTAAGAGAACCCACACTCCTTCAATAAGGAGGTATGTTTCTTAAGTAACAGAAGGCGCCTGAATTACCATGAGCCTACTGAAATACTCGTGGGCACACCACGCCCTAACAAATTCAAGACAATTAGGTGGAGGCAAAAAGCAATCCAGTCCTACCGGTTGTCTAGATTAATTCATTTTATATTTTCACTTCAGGCTCGTGGATATTTTATAATAGAAGACCATATAATTTCTCTAGAAATCATCTCCATCGCTGATATATTTAATAGTCCAATTTACCTTCCCTATCCCATTACCTCCCATTATAAGTGCTTTTAAGAACATTAGCAACTTGACAGTGGAAAAAATGCAGACATAAAATGAAGCCAAAAAAAATCCTAAGATACCACGGCTTTTAATTATTAGACTATACCCTTAAAGACCTGATTTAAAACAAAGGTGAGTGACAAGAGAAGGCTTTTGTTCACTTTAATGGTATTACACTTAGCAGTCTGAAAATAGCAAAAACTAGAAAAACCTACTTCCCTTAAAAATTCCTGTATTATGATCATAATCTGATATCCATCAACTCAGTTTTAGGAAATTTCTGTAAACCAAAATATCTGGACTAAGCACCTAATGATTCTAGAGAAAATTAAATGAGTGTATAGAGCCAAAATATAAGTCCAAAAGAGAGCAAAATAAAACACAGAAAACCTCATTCGATTTGGTAATTCATCACGATGGAACTAGTAACAATTCAACTTGCTAGACTCCTTTATATAAAAAAGAAACAGTGATACTGGTTTACGTTTTCCTTTTCTATAAATTACATAAGAACTGAAATTCTGAATTTTATTAGTACCATGTTTTCTTAGGAGATATGATTAATACAAACATCAATTAAAATAAGTTTTACAAAATAACAGTAAGAACTTTCCACTAATTCAGAAATATTCCATTTCTCATTATTCAGATGATGTTACTTTATATGTGCCCAAACATCTGTACAACTTATAACTGAAAAAACATATTAATACTATAAATACATACTAAAAATTAAATCAATGTAAGGCACAATCAAGTCTAATTTTAAAAATAAGATTCATCAACCAGCTCCCTAAATCTCAGGATAAGAAACATGTTTCCATTAAGTGTCCTTGATAAATCTATCCACTGAAATATAGGTAAAAATCTCATCCAAGTAAATGCCAGTGGAAAGATGTTTTTTACACGTGGATGCCATCTTCCTGTCTCAACTAGGATTTAAAGTACAAGCACTTTGATCTGTTCCAATCATATAATACGAAGATAATTTCTGATCCCCTTCCAGACTTTCTCAATTGGGGTTCCACATCTGACCCACCCTACACAGACTGAGTGACTTTTCTCAAATTTCCAAGAATAACCCATAACTAGAATCATTTTAAATGCATGGGTGAAAAATGTTAACTGCATATAATAAATGCCTTTAGGACATTAGGGTTCAATCCTCTACAGATCTGCTACAAGTTCCCTGGTGTCTACTGTGCAGCTACTAGGCCCCAATCATCCTAACCCCAAAAAGTACTAAAAGGACGAAGTGCACAAATCTAGGAACTTAGATAAGAAAAGAGATAAGTGCTTTACCTTTTATTTGCTAATGTGCTATGAATTAACAGCATAGGTGTCAACTATCTGCCTCCTGCCCTGAATGGAATGTACTTAAGAAAATAAACCCATACAGATATACTGACTCTTTGTTGAAAGATACTATCCAACCTTAAACAAAATGAAGACAATAATCAGTACATTAAATAAGAACTATTAATTTGATAAGCCTTTTTCTATTGCCCTTTCTTTAGCATGCTTTTAAATATACATATCCTTTGATGATCATAACTGCTAAAAGCAAATGTCCATTTTAAAGGTAAGCATTTTTAAAAACCAGCTTATCCTTTATTATTGCACTAATCTCTCCTATTGTCAAGAAACTGTCTTTTGTTGTTATTCCTCAGTGTGGTGACTACAGTACCTTCAACTGTTAGTTATAAGCAAATCTCAGTAAGGACTTTAGTTCTTTTGCTCAAAAACATGATTTTTTTCCCCGAAATCAGGAAACAATATTCTTATTAATGCAGCAAAAATGACTTTATAAGTAATTAGAGGTGTTCTATATTGAATGTGCAAAGCAGTACTAAAAAGGTGGAAAAATTAAATATTCCCATTTTAATTTACGCTTACATGAAGGCTAAGAGTATAGAACATTAGAACAGGTAAATTACATCATTCCACCTTACCAACTCTCTACCCAAATTTCTCACACTTGAAAACACGTAAGGGGGCACCAAAACGGAGGGGATGGCGGGTACCGCTCTGTGCTCCACTGCGAGCGAGCGGCAGCACCGACCACAACGCGAGGACAAGGGGTGTTTCTCCGACCGTATCTCTAACCAGACTTAATTTCACCATCTTTTCATGCACTGGGAAGGGAGCGGTGGCTGGATTCACTTACTAGTAACTGCTGTGAGGGGCAGGTGATCACCTAAAACGTAACTGAAGGACTCGAGTTTATTTTCCCCAAGTCAAGTGCCCGCTTCCTCCTGCTCCTACGTAAAAGCCCATCATTTTACTACTAAAAATCTCCACTTCTCACAAGCGACTTCTCCCGAACTCAAGTCAACCCTGCCCTTCCAAAGCGCCTAGGCCTTTCCTGCACCTTGCAGGCAGAGCTGTGACCCTGACCCGCTTCCCGCCGTAGGGAACTGGTTAATTTCTTTAAACGCGGTCCAGATTCAGCGGGACTCACACGGACCACCACCTAAGAGTAGCAGTTTACGGGGCGAAACACGCGCGCGCCACCACCGCACGTATCCCGCTGAAGCGCAGACACGGGCCCGAGGATCAGGTCTCACACCAGGTCAGTCCCCCCGCGACCACGCACGCCCCCCTCCTTCCGGAGGCCCGGCCGGGCCCCCGCGAGGGTCGACCTCTGGACACCGCTCGTCGCTCGGGCCCCGCCGGGACAGGGCGACACCTGGCCTCGGGGGTCCCTCCGGGGAGCCGCGGGCACCTGCGCCGCCGCAGCGTCGGTTTGTCTGAAAGCCACACTAAGGGACTTTCTGTCCCGGGGGGTGGGGGCGCTGAGGAGGTGAGGGTGCACACGGTTCGTTTAAAAAGAAAATAAATAAATAAACAAAACAGGGTCCGGCGGTGGCGACGCCGCAGGGATAAGGGGCGATTCCCCTCCCAGGAGCCGGGGGGCGGGGGTGACGGCGCCCGGGCACACGGCGAACCCCCCCACCCCCCTGCGCGCGGGGTGGAGGGGAAGCAGGGGGCCCCGGGGCGCGGCCCCGTGCCTAACGGGGGACCGGGGACCGAGGGAGGGAGAAGGGGGGGGCCGTACCTCCGAACATGTGCGGCGAGAGGTGCGCCGGCAAGGAGCCGATGACCAGGCGCGGCCCGCCCGGGCCCCCGCCCGCCGGCCGGTCCCTGCCGCCGCCGCCGCCGCCGCCGGCGTCGTCCGGGCTGCTGTGCACCGAGTCCTGCGAGCCGTACTGGCCGCCGCCGCCGCCGTGCGGGATGCTGAGCGACGCCTGCGCGGCGCGGGCGCCCGCGGCCCCCACGGCCCCGCCGAGCGAGCGACTGCGCGGGGCCGTGGCCGCCGTCGCCGCCGCTGCGCCTCCCGCGGCGCCTCCCGCCGCGCCGGGCGGCTGCGCCCCGGGCCCCTGCGCCGGGCCACGGCCGGCGGCCACGGCCCGCGCCCCCACGCCGCCGCCGCCAACGCCGCTAGCGGAGGGGACGTCCGAGCCCGAGTAGGCGCGGGCGCGGCCGTTGGCGGCGGCGGGGCCGCTCTGCTTGGCGCCCATGGCCGGGCCGGCGCGCGCGCGGGCGGGAGCGAGCGCGGGGCCGGAGGGCGGGAGGGCGCGCGGCCCGGGCCGGCCTGGGGTGGGGGTGGGGGGACCCCGCACGCCGGCGCCCCGGGGTGGGGGCTGCCGGGGGGTCGGGCCACAGAGAGACTTGGGGGGGCACGGCGGGCCGCGAGGGCCGGGGCGCGCGGCTCAGGGCGCGGCGCGGCCGCCGCCGGTTTCGGTTCCGCCGCCGCCGCCGCCGCCGCCGCGCTGCGCCCCGGGCCTCGGCACCGCCTCCTCCCGGGCGGCCGCAGCCGCCGCCGCCGCCATCCTCCGGCCCGCGCGGCGGCTCGCGGCGGGGCGGGCGGGGCGGGCGCCCCCCTCCCTTTCCTCCACTCCCCTTCCTCCTTCTCCTCCCCCTCCTCCCCCGCCCCCAGCCACTCAGCTGATAGGAACACGGAGCGAGAGGGGGGACTCGGGGGCGCGTGAGAGGACGCCGAGGAGGGCGGTGTTTGGGCCGCGCGCCGCGGCCCCGCCCCCGGCCCCCGCGCGCCGCCCCCGGATTGGCTGCCGTCGGCTTGGCCCCGCCTCCCACGGCCAACGCCTTTCAGCCCCGGTCCCGCCTCCCACCTAAGGTACCGTGGTGTGATAGGTGCTGCCGCCCGCGGACTCGATGACGGACAAGCGGCCGGCCCCGCCCTCCCCGTGAGAGCTCGCCCCCTCCCTCCCGCCTCCGCGGCGGGGCCTACGCCGATTGGAGGGACAGAGCCCCTCCGGGAGCCAATCCGAAGGCGGCCCCGCCTCCCGCACGTGGCCACCCGACGCTGGCTGAGGCGGCGTGTCCCCGTCACCTCCTGCCGGCCGGGCCCGGGTCGCTCGTCGCCGGTCTTGAGCCGCTGACTTTGAGTGGGTGTTCACTTCCCGGCCGGTGCTCTTAAATGAGCGGATCTTCCATAGGAAGCAGAAGCCCAGCAAGACTGGCAAAGAGCAGAATGGGGGAAACAAAGGAACCGAGGAGGCTGCAGAGGCCCACTCGATCTGAATTGGCCCTGGCCCACCCAACATGCCAACCCTGGGAGAAGAGGCGGGAGAACTGAGCATGGTCCAGCCTGACCTCCCGTCGAGGGGTAAACACTGGCGCAGAGAAAGCTGCGCCCAATTTAGGGGACTTGGGGCCCTCGTTCTAGGACCAAAACTAAATGACATATAGTGAGCAAATTATTTCATCTTTTCGGACTTTAGTGTCCTTCCTCGAGACATTTCTATTAAATTCCGAGGGCACCTGCAGCTTTTAAATCCTGTCATTTTTCTAAAAGGAATTTATTAAAGTTCTCCGTTCCCGTGATGTAGTTTCTTGGCGGCAGAGACAGCCTGCTCTGACCCTCCCGTTTTGAAAATGCCTGGATTGTCCTCGATGTGAAAATAATAGCAACTGGTTTTTTTGTACAAATTACGGAAATAGCCTTTTTTCCCCCCATATTTGTGAGGAATCGTTTCTGTAATGATTTTCATCACTCTTCGAAGAGAATCAAGTTTTTAAACAGAAGTGGAGAATATATGTATAAATATAAATTTATATAAATTGTATGTATATATGTATCAGATATAGGTGGAATATATAAATACATATACATACATATATTTGAGAATGGAAAGAGAAAGCAATCAATGCAAAGCTAAAATTCTCTCGTCTTGTATATGTACTTACCGAAACCGTTTACTTAGTGGAGAAAAGTTTAAAAGGCCAAAGTGGTTACCAGAATGACAAGTGTCAATTCAAGAAGAAATTTAGTGGTTTGATCTGATTACCTTTCATTGAAGGAAGACTTCAGTGTAAAACTCTGGTTCAGCAGGAAATTATCATCAATTCCACAAGAACCTAAAGTTAATAGAGAAAATTACAAACACTGACTTAAAACAAGGAGCAAAATACTTTTGCTAGTCTCTGGGGAGCTAATGACTGGTAAGTTAGAGTTTCACACTTGTCATTATATGTGCATTTTAAAAGTTTAGTAACTAAAAAAAAATTAGTAACTATAATATGGAAAAAGTCCCATTCAATAGTTAAAACTATTAAATGGAAAGATTTAAGAATAAAACCAAATGACTCTTAGTTGTATCTAGATTTATATTATGCTTCATCATGCACAAACTTGGTTGTATTTTTAAGTAATTTTTACCCACGTGGTAATTGCACCTTACGTATTCCTCCACGTATTCCTAACTAGGGAAAAAAAAATCTTCTAGTGCCAGGTTTCCAGCATTGATACCGCTCAGGACAGTAGGAATTTTACAGTTGAATGGTTGACTGATTGATGTACTACCTAACAAGACTATAAACTCTATGAAGGAAAGGGAACGTGTGCCTTTTTTTTTTTATCACCGCTGCAGTGCTTGACACACAATAGCCTATAGGTAAGTATTTGTTGGTTAAATGAATGATGATTTGGCCATTTACATGCTGAATGTTTGGACATAAGAGGATGAACATTGGAGTTGTAATAATCATTCTTTCAGCCCATAAATATGTGTTTTGCGTTACTGAGTGCCAGGCACAGCATGTTAGTCAGGACACGCTCAACTACCCAGAGGAAACAGCCGTTGAACCTCAGGGCCTTGATGAAATGAAAGCACATTGTGAGTTCCCTTGGTACACAACCCCCAAACCCCTACCCCCATCTCTCTCTGAACAGCTCTTCAGTTGAGTGGCAATGTTGGGTGTCTCTCCAAGTTGTGACTCAGGGAACCAGACTTTTATTTAGTAGTTAAGCAGGCCCCTGGACCCCTCATAGAGTCCTTCGCTAGATCCTGTGCACCTGGCTGGCCAAAGAAAAAGGGCAGATGTTGAAGTTTTGGCCAAGCCTGGAAGGGTACACATCCCTCTTGTCCACTAACCATGTTGGCAGAAATTAGTCACGTGGTGTAACCTAACTGCAAAGGGGTCAGGAAATGTGGTTTTATGTGTTTACCAGGAAGAAAAGGAAATAATTTTGGCAAGTACATAGCAAGCATGTTTTTGCCATATATGAGAACTATTGTCTGTCAAGTACCTAAGCTAAATATTAAATCTTAGTAAGACATTTTACAACAAAAATTGTTATGTGAAAAATGTAGTAGTAAAAAAAAAGGGGGGGAGAACTGATTTATGTCCATAAGTGTGGATCAGCTAAATTGTCTCTGCTTTAAATTTTGTTTTTAGAAACACCACCTAACACAACTCTTAAGTTTAGATCAGTGATTCTCAAGGTATGGTCCTCCGATTTTCAACATCTGCTTTACGGAGGGGCTTGTCAGAAAGGCAGATTTTCAGACCCCCACCCCTTACCTGCTGAATCAAAAAGTGCCTGAACAAGTCCTCTAAGAAAATATGATGCATGCTAATGTTTGAGAATCAGTGATCTAGATAATCCCTGATTACTTTCAAAAAAGAATGTCATGTTAAAATGTGGTCATCATTTTGATTAAATGCCCTCTTCATATGGATGTCCCCGGCCACCCCACTCCCAGCCCATCAGCACAGTTTGACTTCAATATTCCCACTACGTGCTGTGCTATTACTTCCTTTACAACACTAATCGTGCTGTTAGTATTATTGATCTTCTTGCTTGTCACTAAATAATCTGGTCCATGATCCTCACATCTGTACCCTCAGGTCTAACACAGTGCCTGGCACCTGTGACAGAACAGTAAATGATTTTTTGAATGAATGAATGAATGAATAAATGAGTGAATGAATATTTCTACTTAAATAATTATTTCTTGAAGGTCACACATGACTTTAATTTGTCCCTATTCTCCATGACATCTCCTTTGTGGTAGCTGCCCCTTCCATTTCCTCTCTGAGTGGGCCACAAAAATGTTTCTTTCCCTACAAGGATTCTGGAGTTAAAAAAACTTTGGCATTTTATGTTCTTTCCTTGGCCCTCTTCCCTCTCTCCTCAATCTTTCTCCAAATAGAAATCCACATTAACCTGTCAGTATGTTTTGTTGTCAGCCAAACAGTTCTAACTTCATTTAAAATGTGTAGCTTCTTTATTATACCATGCCAGTTCTTCAAAAAATATAAGTGCTGCTTTATTTAAATCAGTACATACACAGGTGTACACACATAGATAAAGCTGAAATAGTTTTAATGAGATCATTCCCATGCTTCATGGGATACACTCCATCTTTCATTCCATTTCACTTTTGTGAAATGCTAGTCACTGCCTACTGAATTAATTGTACAACCCACAATAACGAATCTGCAGTTTAACAAAAGATGGTTTAAATCAGTGCTTTGCAAATTACAGTGCTCAAAAAACAATCATATGGAGACCTTGTTAAAACAGACTACTGGGCCCCACTGTCAATGATCCTCACTGTAGATCCGGGTTGGGCCTTGAGAATTTGCATTCTAACAAAAAGCCTACTGATGCTGATGTCACCAGACCTCAGGCCTGACTTGGAGAAGCACTGATCTAAAGCAGTGCTCCCCAACCTATTTGGCACCAGAGACCAGTGCTCCTATAAGAATCCAATGATCTGAGTTGGAGCTGAGATGGTGATGCTAGCGCTGGGGAGTGGCTGCAAATACAGATGAAGCTAACACGGGCTCATGGCTCACCTCCTGCTTTGCAGCCCGGTTGCTAACAGGCCACAGACAGGTACTGGTTCACAGCCTAGGGTTTGGGGACCCTGGTCTAAAGGATACGTTCCTGTACATAACCAGAACTGTTGTTTTGATGTCTCAGTCATAAGAAACTAGAACCCTAGTTCTTTAAAGTTCCTAATGTTCTAAGCTTTTTCATATGCTCTATTTTTCATCCTTCTACATGATTAAATGATGATATTTGAACAGTGACTTTTGGGGTTCAAAAATAATTTGTATTGTTAAAGCACTTCATGTTGACAAAATTGATGGTCAGAAACCTGCCCTGGAACAGACAAACTAGTTGTGGGTTTATCAGTAAAAATACCTAACTGATTAGTTTGCTGTTTATCTGGTTTGTAATTCAGATGGAGTGAGTCTCTTCCCTTTGGCGTTTATTTTTGTGTAGGTGTGCTTCTCTTTCTACTCTTGCTCACTCGTATAGCTGTGCTGGATCAGACCTTTGATGTGTGGGACAACAGATTTGCACAAAGCAGAACACCTGTTGCACCAATCCTTTTAATTGGGCCCACAGACTCCCAACAGAGCTCTCCTGTAGCCGGCACCAGCCTTAGACTCTTTGCTAAAGTCTCTGCCATCCCACTATTTCTCTCTTTATAGTAGCCAAAAGGTTTTGCCTTTAATTTTTTTAGAAAGAATTATACACTGCCTGGTCCCTTAACAAACTATAGGATTGTGTGTATAATTACCTATCTTTAAATAGGCCTTTTCCTCTTATTCTATTTCATTTTTTAAAGAAAGGGATGGACCGTCTAAACATTAAAACTTAATACATCCTACAGAAAACACTGCTTAGGATTTTAGTGATGTTTAGAAACTACCTTAAATTCTTAAGTTTAGAGGAATATTTAGGAATCACATTGTTGGGTAATTTTTCAGAGAACATCAATAATTAATAAAATGTATGTAACTAACTCTTATTTTTCTGTCATGTGTAAACCAAATTCTCCCTTTTCTTTACTCTCATTGATTTTTTTAATCAATCATGTTTGTCTTCAAAAGGATGTAACCAATCATGACAGTGTTGTAAGCACACACCACAAAGTAGGTCAACCTAGGCCACAGTTAGGCCTTGGCTCTGTGAGGCCATAGGACTTAGAGTGAGCCACTTAACCTGGCTAAATGCATTTCCTCCGTACAGTGCAGTCACAACACCAGTATCTCACAGCAGTTGTGAGTTGCAAAAGACTCAGTCTCTATTTGAAATTACTTTGTAATATGTGAATAAATACACACATTTTAATCTCAATGTTATTATCCCTAGCAGGTTGTTATCATTTGTATATTCCCCTAGCAGTTTGTGAATTGTGCAATTAAATATATACTACTACTCACTACAATTGATTTTACCATTTTGTATAATTTTAATGCGTTATTGGAACTTAAGGGTTTGTTAGTGATAATGTTTGGCGGTAATTTGCTAATAAGTATGCACATCACTAATTTTGATGACACTGTGACATAATATATCTTTCTACCATAGGATGTATGTATATAGGTACATATGTACATAGATATGAAATTTAATTCTCATTAAGAGATGAAAAGCTATTTGAAGAGACTAGAAGCTATTTGAAATTACTAACATTTAAAGCTCTTTTTTTTTAATCTCCCTTGATTCTATAAAGTAGTTAAATTACACTTTCACTAAGGAGCCTTAGGGGTCCTGAATAGGATTAAATGTGTTATGAAAGCATTTCATGTTTTTCAATCAGTGACCAGATTCCTAAGCTATGTCTAACATAGATTCTAGAAGCATTTTCCTTTCTAAAAACAGCTTAAGACACAATGTCAGCACCTGTTAATAAAAAATAACTTAATTTTTGCTTATCAGAATGGTACGGACTATTAATAAGAGCTTAAATATTTATATTATGCCCTATTCTCAGTATACTTTGGCTTGCGAGCAATATATATTTTTAAATCTTTAAAATCCCTTATTTTAAAACTCAGTACAAGACAGCTTTTCCTCCATTATCAAGAAATCTCTTAGATTTCACACTTAGTAGATAAAGGAATCCCAAATCTGTAATAGAGTCACACTGTTGAAGACATACAATTTCATGGAAAGCTGTGTCATGGAGTCAATACCAAGGGAATTTTCCCAGCCTGCAAAAGTGAAGATGAGCTTGGAGAAAACATAGCTCTCTGCTACATAATGCATGTGATTGGTCCCTCCTCCAATGCAAAGGCACTCCCCTCTCTGCTTCCTGTCACTTGTTTAAATTACTGTGATTATACACGAATGATTAAAAAGGATTATAAGACATTTTCTCTCGCTGCCCCCTCCCTCAAAAGTAGCCAAAATCCCCAGTGAAGGCAAGCCCCTTATTGTAGGCCTAGATTGCCTAAGCCTCCCAAGGTTAGGATCTTTGTTCCTATTTTATTTTCAACTTTTTACAATGCCTGCATCTAGAGATCCAAGACAGTCTGTACATAGGAAACATTCAGTAACTGCTGTAGACCACAAGGGCCAGCTGTGACAACAAGTGGCCTGAACTACTACTGACTTAACAGGCTGTCATTACTGCGCCAAGTTTGTATGTTTCAAATTTGCTGTCTTCCACACTTTTTAGCCAGGTCAGTCCATATCTTAGGTGGCAAATTTCCTCTGAGTGGCTGCTGATTGATGTATGCCCCCACGTTAGGCCAGGTTAGAAATGGTAAGCTCCAAATTGTCGGACTATCTTTCCCTGGCCTCAGAAGAGTATTGAGCCATAAGACCTACTGTTCAACTTTCCCCAGTTCTATTTCCCCAAAGCTAGATGGGTTCTGGCTGCAATCTAGGGGTACAGCTCTCTAAACCTAGCAGATTGCAGAACATAGCCCTGAACTGGGTCATCTCCAGTGGGTGGACACTTCGGGATACCTTGGGAATGTTTCCATTCGTTCAACCAAAAGTGACAGAGCATGTGTAATGTGTCAGGCCCTGGGTTTAGCTCTTGGAATACAAAATTAAACCAAACAAAGGTCCCTACCTTCAAAAGCCTTATAGCTTATAGTCAGGGGACATAGATATAAATAATGAGATGATTAGAGTGCAATGTGGTAACTACATGCTGGAGCTGAGTGGAAGGGTGGGGGTTGGGTGAAGGACAAAGATGTTTTCCCAGAAGTGATACTGAGCTGATCTTTTGAGAGAGTTGGCTTAAGTAGCCACAGGCATTGCAGGCTAAGGGAGCATGAAGCAAGGCAG
Source organism: Cynopterus sphinx (assembly GCA_030015415.1). Lineage (NCBI taxonomy): Eukaryota > Metazoa > Chordata > Mammalia > Chiroptera > Pteropodidae > Cynopterus > Cynopterus sphinx. The sequence continues at coordinate 8,026,953 of CM057391.1, forward strand.
AGCTCTGAGCATCTGAAGAACTGCAAGCAATTCATTATAGATAGGCTGGAAAAATAGGATGAGGCAGAGTCTTACTGGTTTGGTATACTGGGCTGAGGTTGAAATCACTCCAGAAGGCAAAAGCAAACCACTTTCATAAACAGGAAGTAGCATGATCGTATTTACAGTTTAGAAGGGCCACAGGCAGTACTTTGGAGACAGCAAGGAGGAAAGCACGGCGAAGTTGAAGACTAGATGGCTGATGTAGGGCAGATTCAACAGCTCTCAAGAGAGTAACCTCCACATGTCTTGGAGACCTATTAGATGTGATTGGCTGTGAAAGTGGGCACTACAGATAACTGAGGTAACGTGCTGCTTTTAAAGGACCCCAAGTACCAGCTGGGACTTCCCATTACCTACCTCAAAACAGCCTTGGAGGCTGCCTTCTAAATGCAGTTATTGAGATGAGAAAGTCGTGACATTAAAAAGAGCAGTCTTTGATTCAGGGTTTCTTGTTCTAAGAGAACTCTGGAGATTCAAAACATGTAAGTAGACAATATATTTGATGAAATTACGATTCTGTGTTTGCCAGGACTTGAGGAAGGACCCTAGGTGAAATCTGGGACATCTGCAGAGGAGAGAAGGTGGCGGCTGGGAAAGTCCACACTGACACCTAGTGATGTAAAACCGCACTGCCAAACGCTCGAAACCTGAACCTCATTTTTGATGCCCCTACCCCACCGCCCCAAGAGGGCTCAAGACCCAGTGTAGATCAGGTGACTTCGCTGCCTTGGGAGCAGCCAAAGCTGGTCAGACCTCTTTATGCTGTATGATACTGGTGCAAAGTTCAATCATCTAACAGTTTTTGCCTCTCAATTTTTGGAAAAAATTATTTCTGCACATTTTAAAGCTAAAGATTCTACTTTAAAAGGCTTTTTGTGTTTCTGGTGGTCAGACACTTGAATCTCAGATGCGTTTAAGAGCATTTATATTTTCCAGGTTCACAGAACAATCGCTTTGGCTGTGATGCCCTGAACAAGGAATAACCTGCATCAGGGATGGAACAGGTACAGCAGGTACCTGCCCCTCGGTGCCCCTAGCACTTTATCATCATTTGATTCTCATTAACTATGACGCGTCAAGCACAGAAGAAATAGCAAAGCCTTTGTCCCTTCCATTTTTCCTTTTTCTTCTATGCACATGGTGAAAATAAGTGAACAGAGATAAGATTCCTATTTTCTTCCTTAATGGGGCAAAATTAGAAGCAAGAGTGGATTTTGAAGGCTGCTGCACTAACCCTGGTGAAAAAAATGATGAGGGGTTTGCATGACAATGTCAATGTACTTAAGGCCACTGAGTTGTACCTTTTAAAATGCTTTAAATGGTCATTTTTATGTATATTTTATCACCAAAAAAAAAAAAGAGAGAGAGAGAGAGGCCAACCTGCAGCAGTAGCCAGTAACAGTGGGAATGGAAGAAGATTTTACACGTCTTATCAAATTACTGGGTGCAAATACATTTTCATATCATTCTCAAAACGTGCAGATTATGTGCAGACGAACAAATATTGAACTCCAGAACACGAATGCCAAAAACGCTCTTACATCCTCCTCATTGAAACAGACCTAAGCATCATTAAATAATTTAATCAGCTTGTACAACGAAATGTGTTTTTCACTATACATTTAGTACTTTTTTTATGACATCTAAATACCAAGCTTCAAGCAAATTATACAAATGGGAAAACAAAATGTGCTATACTAAAAGCACACGGATTTAGCAAAAAAAGAAAAAAAAAAGCGTGAAAAGAAGGAGGGGTGGCATCACAGGAGGCATCTCTGATTCAGTTTTGACTGTTGTATAGATGAGAGTGGTAAAAACATTTCCAGAATTCAGTTGCTTCTGTGAGTCGAGCACAAAAGGAAAAGATGAATTGGAAGGAACTTGAGATATGACTTGTGTAAACAGCAGATTCATAGGTCTTGGTTATGATGATTTGTTACATTTTAGAATTTATAACCTGTTGGAAGGGTGATTCATTGACATTCCAGGGAGGAATTAGAAGAGATCTGGAATTTTTTCAGAAAATGTAACTTTTCAACTTAAACTGTCGTATGTATATCTACCTGGTTTTTCCAATACATCTTTTAACAGATGATTTATTAAAAATAAGTTTTATTCTGTTCTTTCATCCCAACCCCCACCAATGATTAGGTAAAGAAGTAAAAAATTCTGTTAGGGCCAATATTAGTGAGGAGTATGACAGCTACAGTTAAGATTTCATTTTATTAGAGCATGTTTTTTTTCCTACTGAATTAAAGTTATTTGATAATAGCTCATGAGTTTTAATAACAAGAGTTTCTTCTGCAGCTCAGAAAGAACTTAGCATGTACAACTTAAAAAAAATTCCTTTTGAGTTTCACTTAGCATAAAATTTACTTAGCTTGATACATGCAAACTTCAGAGGATGAAGAGTTCTGGAAAGCCAGGCCAGTTTCTCTGGGATTTCTGTAAACTCAGTCATCATGCAGGGGGGGAAGCAAGTGTCTGTTACCTTTCAATTCTCAATACCGGAGCGATAGTGACCCACAGCCAAATTTGAAATGGTGATGGCTTGATAAATCGAATCATAGAAACTGTCTTGTTTTTCATATTTAGTGCAATCAAGCTAATGGCTTTTGTATCATTTTCCAAACTGCCTAATGGATATTTTATGATTTAAAATAATTATCTTTCTTGTCAGACAAGATATAAAGAATCCAGATTTCTTCATTTGAAGAGTGAATAGCCTAAGGAAGTAGTTTATATCTGTTGGAGCAATAATTCCAGGCAATAATCTACAGACCAATGCCAGCCTGTGTCGAAGTGTTCTCAGTGAAATAAGAAGAATTAGGACAAAGCAGTAATTGCTTTTTTTATCTATGAAAAGCTCAATGTCTTCAAACGGTATGATGGTTCCTCAAAAAATGAAGCATACTATTACCATGTGATCCAGCAATCACACCTCTGGTATGTACCCAAAATAATTGAAAGCAAGAACTCAAATGATATTAGTACACCCATGTTCACAACAGCATTATTCACAGTAGCCAAAAGGTGGAAGAAACCTGTGTCCATGAACAGATGAATGGATAAACAGAATGTGGTATGTACATGCAATGGAATATTAATCCAACTTAAAAGGAAGGAATTTCTGACATGTGCTACAGCATGGATAAATCTGGAGGACATTATGCTAAATGAAATAAGCCAGTCACGAAAGGACAGATGATTTTATGATTCCACTTATATGGGGCACCTAGAGAAGGCAAATTCATAGAGACAGGAGGTAGAATGGTGGTTGCCAGGGGCTGGGAGAAGGAGGAAATGGTGAGTTGTTGTTAATGGGTACAGTTTGTTTCAGCTTTGCACAGTGAAAAGAGTTGTGGAGATTGGTTGCACAACTGAATATAATTAACACTACTGGAAAGCTTAAAGAAGGTTAAGATAATAAATTTTATGTACATTTACCATAATTAAAATTTTCTTTAAAAATTCTTAAAATAAAATGTATCGATAAGATTTTCCTTTAGTTTAAGATTATGTCCATTCTACTCTTATGATAGTTATCGATAGCAGTAGAGTTGGAGAGATTCGCTTTTTAGTTTATTTGGGTTGTCTTTTAATTTCCTTATTTGACATAACGAAAAATTGGCAGCCTGATATCGATTCCTAAACTCATTTTGAATTTTTATTGGCCTCTGAAACATAAAAAGTGGGGAACAATTGCTTGAGACATCAGTGGTTCTCACACTTTATTTTCTTGCCAGCCCCAACATGCTGGAGTGGTAGGAGACGCCCCCATCAACCAGAGCAATGGGCTTGTTCTCAGCTGAAATTTTGGCCTTGAAATGGAAGGGTGCAAATCAGAACAGATGGGAGTCCTGAACGCTAGACAAAGGCCCCAGGTGGTTCTAAAAGGTCCTCTCTGCACTCCCAGGTGGTATCAACCTCTCTCCAAACCTAGTTAAACTAAGAATTACTGCTCAATAGTATTTTTACCTCCCAGATGTTTTAGTGGAACTAGAAAGGAACTAGACACTTCATTTATTAACTCACCATGTTGCCTTCTCTCCAGGGCTATGCCTGAGCCTTCCAGAAAATGAGTAGGACTTCTAGGGAAGTCAAGTGCTTCTGAAATATCCAGCAACCAATACCATACAAAGGCTTTCTTTATTTCTAACACCAATCCTTCACACTGAAATTTGAACAAATTTTTCTTTACTCTTCCAGGCCAAGTCTTTTAGTTATTCTGGGTTTTGTTTCCTCAGGGAGAAATCAAAGGGATTAAGTCAGATTTTTCAAACTGCAGGTTGTGACCCATCTGTGGGTCAGTTAAGCATGACCAGTATTTATTTATTTTTTTCCTAAAGAAAGAGTATTGAAAGACTAGAAAATATCAAACCACTTTACATGTAATGAAGGTAATTATTGTTTCATGAAACTATAAATATATCCTGGGCTGAGACATAATGTTTCTCTGAATGTGGGCAATAGTCAAAGAAGTTAGAAACCCATTGGTTGGACTCCTTATATGGTCTCTGTAATCGGTGATAGCCTAAAATTCTATGAAGCTCACTTTCATAGTTAACATCGAATTCTCCCTTCACCCGCACCTGCTCATTATTTGCACCAACAAATCCAAGAACTCCTATTCATCCTCCAGACGACTGTGGTGTCCCTTGAGCAATCTGTCTTGATTGCTTCCTTGGACTTGGATGTCAGGCCTTCCTGTGGCTCTCTCCAGGCCCTCGGATAATGGTTTCCATCATGCTTATTCTATTGTATTGGCATCGTTTGTTTGTCCATTTCCCCAGGTAGCCGTGCTTGTACTTCAGCGAAGTCAGTTGCAATGAGAGGAATGAGTGAAGGAAGGAAAGAACTGACAGCTGGATTTGCTGAAAGTAGTGCTTTTCAGACCTGGCATCCATCAGAATCCCCTGGGAAGCTTTTTAAAATCTCAAAACCCAGACTACACTCGATTAAAGTAGAATGCTGTCAGTGGATGCCAGCTATCAGGATTCTTTAAAGCTCCCCAGGGGCGTCCAACATGCAGACAAGGTTGAGACCCACCGGTTTAGATCAGGGCCTGGGCTGTTACAACACGGATTCCGATTCCCTGGGGATGCAGTGGGGCTTGAGATCCTTTCTAACACACTTCCCTGTGATAGCGGTGCTGCTGATCGGCAGACTACATTGTGAGGAGCAGGGGAAGAGTATCTGATGGATGCTGGCAACAGAGAATGAGCCAAAAGAGCAAACTCGAACAGACCTGGAAGTCCGCGAAGGTAGTGACCAGGCATGTGGTTTCTGGAGTTATCTGCTTGGCATGGTTTCTTACTAGCTCTGTGACCTTGGGCTGATTACTTACAGGTTATGATAATGGAGATACAGCAGTATCTTAACTCATTGGGTGGTTGTGAGGACCAAGCAGCATACTTCATAGAGAGCCAGGCACATCCATGTGCATTATTAGTAGTATTATGATTATGTATCCCAACGACACTAGCTTCGTGCTCTTGATAAGTTACTTAACCTCTCTGAGCTTCAGTTTCCTCAAACATAAAATGAGAAATCATACTTCCTTCTTACAAGTTTGGCTTTACATAAATAAATGCCATATAAAGTTCTTAGCACAGTGCTTAACACATGGGCATGGCCAATACATGGTTAATCTTCAAATTAGCTTCGTCTGTATTGAGACAAATCATTGTGACCTCCTGTAGGTACATTCTCTATTGAACCATCTGCCAGATCTCAGAATTTCCTGCCCCCACCCTCATAGGCCCTAGGCTATGTGGACAGATGACAAGAGATGGCAGGCTCATCTCACGCTTTATTTCAGCATGTTATACTTCAGCAGCAGGACTTGTTTTTATTACCCCATCGAGTTCACAGGGGTACGTTTTGGCAGGAACAATTATCCTCCTTATTACTTTACAGATGAAGGAGAAATGAACTTGGCTGTGACATGTTAAATTTTCTCAAGCAAGTCCCATATGGAGGATAAAAGCTCTTAATTCTAATCCGAGCCAGAGAAAATACTCCTGGTTTCATGCTTCTTCAAATCTTCTCTTTCAAAATGCTTTGAAGACCTGCAATGTGCCAGGTGTTGTGCCAGATTAAACGTAGAACCCATAACAGAGGTTTAAACAAATGACTATAGGATCACAGCCCAGGGCCTGGGGAAGGGGGTGGGGGCCTGGATATATTTCACAGAACAGCTGCTATTTTGGCTGGGCAGTGAAAGTTAAGGAGGAATTGATAAGTGGGAATAGGGGGAAAGGTGTTCAGGAGGAGAGAACAGCCATGGACAAAAACAAAGAGGTGGGAAACAGCTTGGTGTATTTGGGGAATGACAGGTGGCCACAGTACATGAAGATGGAGCTAGAAAGTTAGCCTGGGGCCAGATGGTGAGCTAGATCAAAGAGCTTGGACTTTATTCTGTTAGCTGTGGTATGATGACCACATGATTCGTCATCCAGATGGGTTGCTTTTCAGAGTAAAAGGGCATGCTAACCAGATGGAATAACAGAACACCCAATATAAAACTGTTCCAGACTAATAGAGACCTCACCCTGGGAGACCTCCAAGGCCTGACACTCATCAGATTTGCATATTACAGAGGGAATTCTGGTAGCAATGTGGACTGGAAAGGAAAGGTGGTGCCCACAGTCAAGGACATAGCTAGGAAGGCAATGAAGATGGAGAAGAGAGACATCTAGGAATGGTTTTGTCAGAAATACAGTAGATTGAAGAAACGATGGGGAGTGGAAGAGGCAGAGAGAGGGAGAGAAAGAGAAAGGAGGAGAGAGAGTATTTAAGACCCAGCACTCAGCATTTCCTGGCAAAGTGAGGTGGGGACTAAGGAAAACCAGAGAGGAGTAGGTTTCGGGAAGCAGTTGTACAGTCTGAGGACTGCTGAGCTGGAGATCTTTGCTAAATATTGGTGTCTGCGTCAGAGCCCAGCAGGCATAGCTCAAGGTGTGGAATTCACAGGAGGAGTTTGGCGTTACAGACCTTGTCATTATAGGTCATAATACTAGGAGGAAATTGCTGAAAAGGAACCAGGGAAGGAAGAGGGAATCAGAGAAGCAGGTAGAAAAATAGGAGAGAGGGTATCCCAAAAGGTGACAGAAGGAGGAGGAGGTTTGGGGAGTGCAGATGGATTCATTTATTTGGAGCTCTCCAACAGGCAAAGGATGCCGAAGACTGACATCATGCTTGACAGGAGAGTGTCCTTCGGTGTTGACCTTTTTAGAGCGGTGGAGGTAAAAGCCAGGCCGCTGGCTGCATGTCGAAGGCAACTGCAGACCACTTTCCAAGGAGTTAACAACCAGCAGGGGAGGGAGTCACAGCAGCGAGATGGGGAAGCAGTCTCCTTGCTTCATTTTCCTAATGCTGTTTACTTCTGAGTCTGATTGTAAACATGTGATTAGGAAATTAAAGAAAAAGCAGCTGAATTTACCCCAGGCCCCCTGGGGCTGACTTTCACAGTCATAAGAGCTAAGCTCGAAGCAATTTCCTTGTCCAGAGTGATGGTGGCTTTAAACGGTTATGTTGAGAGTGTGTTCTCCTGCCCCAAATCTTGATTCAGATTTAACTTGGTGATGGCCTAGTTAGGACATTTCAGTATATAATGCTTTTGCACATCAGTTTTGTAGGCCACTATAGCTTAGCTGTGGCAAATAGTGAAAAGATCAATTAAAAGAATTTTACGTGATGAATATTCATGGTTCTGTGTAAGACCAAAGATGGCTGAATCTGTAGGTATTCTCAGAGCCTGCAGCAAGCAGTGACTTGCCAAAGACAAAGGTGCTGTGCACTCCCTGGAATTCTCAAGGCCTTCACTAACCTCAGTAAAGATATGCAGGCCACTAACCTGGTCCTCATGGTGCATCATCTTGTCTCCAGCATAATATAAAGCTAGAGAGAAAGTCAGGTAACATTAGGTTCAGAGAAAGGCGACTCCCATGAAGAATGAAGAGAGAGGGCAACTCCATAAAAAGATGGAGCCATCAAGGGCTGCAATTCTTGCCTTCACCTTCTGATGCATGAGGGGATGAGTAAAAGTAATTTGTTGGCATTATGAAATGTTCTTACTAGTAGACCATATTAGTCATATCGATAACAGCTCTCCTTTTTAATCTTGGTATAATTTCCATGTACTTATGGTAATTCACTGTAACCTCACGTGGCAGAAAGAATAGGGAGTTTTCCAAAGCCCCTTTTTATAAGGGCCCTAATAGAATCCATGAGTACACCACTTTCACGACCTAATCACCTCGCAAAGGCCCCACCGCCTAATACCATCACTTTGGGAGGTAGCATGTTATCAACATATGAATTTTGGGGGGATACAAACATTCAGACTCTGGTATCTCCTCATCAGCCTAGCCTCAGAATCTGTTGCCTGCTCCCCGGCCCCACAGCAGTGACGTTCACTTACACTCCTCTCCAGCTGTCCAGTCCCATGATCTTAATCCTGGATGTTGTCATTACTTCAAACTATTTCACCTCTGACAATGCATAACTTCAGCATTAATTTTTTCAAAACATTCACTCCTTTTCCCCATTAGGAAAGACCACATTGGAGTAATGGCAGTGAAAATGGCAGAGTAAGGATTTTTTAAAATTCTCTCTTCCACAAAAGCAAAGAAAAAACTGGCAAAAATTGTCAGGATCAACTTTTCAGGGCTCTGTAAATTAACCCAAGACTTACAACAATTCAGTGAGTGTTTATTCGAGAAAAACAGTTGAATCTCATTAAGAACCGGAATCTCGAAAAACACAATGAAACAACAAAAACAGCAAGCTCAATTTGCCCTGTTCCCATCACCCACCTCCCCCAGCTCTGTGGTAGCCTTGAAAATCAACAGCCAGCAATTACAGTGAAAACCAGCAGACTGGCAGCCACTGGAGGGGGTAAATAGAGCTAGATCACCTTCAAAGCCTCATTCCTAGAGAACTGTCATGATTTGACCTGTCTGGTAGTTCCCTGGAAGATTTCACTTGCAAAGGGGTCTTTGTTTGACTGATGTGGAGCTTGCCCAGTGCGAAAATCCTTTTCCCTGAGACTTTTGCTGAAGATACCTAGAGCTAATTGTTTAATTTCACAACTACCCAAGGCGGTGGATACCAGTTGGCCAACAAGAGGCTAATGAAAAGCTAAAAAAGAAAAGCTGGTGAATGAGATGCCCATAGGGACTTTGAAAAGCTGCAACACACTCTTGGGAAACTAGAAGGCCATCTGCATGCAGAGGGCTGTGTATGTGCGGAGGGCTATAGACACGCTCAGGAAAGACCTGAGAAGGCCAGAAGTTCTCACTTTTATGCAAACTAACCTTTAAGGTGTATGCAAGCAGGAAGTGAAGGATGAGGCAGACTTGTCAATTGCCTGGATGGATGTTGAAGGCAAGCCCCAACATTTACACAGAGCCCCTCTGCGAAGACTAGGAGACCTACTGGTTCCCAGCATTTAAGAAAATCCTTTAATTGTTGCGGTACTGTGGTACTACAAAGGAGATTGACCAGGTGCCACACATTGATGGATATCTGTCTAATCATTCATTACCTGACCACTAAGCTAACTGAGCTAAGATTTAAGTGTCAAAAACATAGGTTCAGGGGGATTGCTTTGTAAATTATTTAAATATCTAGCCACTGTGCTGTGCACCTTAAACTAATATAAACTAAAATGATTTTTCAACTCTAATTGAAAAATAAAAATTAAAAAACAAACCAAAAAACCTGTCAGAAATGAAGAAGAAATGAACAATTTAACAATAACAGGAGACTTCAATATAACACTTGCAATAAGGGATAGGACAACTAGACAGAACAACAAGGAAACAGAAGACCTGAACACGATAAACCAACTAGACCCAAAACTAGTTGGGTTTAAAAGACTCCACCAAACACAGTACACATTTTTATCAGGTGCATATGGAACACTCCACAGGACAGATGATATGCTAGGCTATAAAAGAAGTTTAAAACAAATTTAAACAAAACAAATTTTAAAGGATTAAAATTATACAAAATGGCATCTTTGGCCACTATAGAATGAAACTGAAATCAATTAACAGAAGGAAATTTGGGGAACTCACAAATATATGGAAGTTAAACAACACATTTCTAAATAACCAATGTCAACAAAAATCACAAGAGAAATTAGAATGTACTTTGAGAGGAATGAAAATGAAAATACCGCATACCAAATCTTATGAGATACAGTGAAAGCAACGCTTAGAGGGAAATTTATAGTTGTAAGCACCTATTTTATAAAAGAAAAGAGATAGTAAATCATTAATGCAACCTTCCACCTTAAGACTAAAAGAAGAGCAAACCGAACCCAAAGCACATAGAAGGAAACAATACAGATTAAAGTAGAAATAAAAAAAATAAAACCAACAGAGAAAATCCACGAAACCCAGAGTTGATTCGTGAAAACACAATGCTATCATTGCTCCCACACTCCAGTTGACTTAACTGAGGCTCAGAGAGGTTAAATCATTTGCCCAAGGTCACACTGCTAAAAAGTGGTGGGTTAGGATTTGAAGTCAGATGTGGCTCCTGAACTTCTGAGTTACGGTGACAACTCAACAAGCTGAGTCGTCAATTTGTTTAACATAAAAGAGGTTAAATGACCAAAAACTATCTTCCTCCTGTCATACTGCTGTTTTCTCTGTATTTCCCCACAGAATTCCCCAATGCCATTTTTCTATGATTAGCATTAGCAATCAAATCACTCACAGCTCTTTTTAAAACCAAAAAAATAAATAAAATACCATTAATTCTCTAAATCTTAACAATTTTTAAGGTTCTATGCTCACAGTCCATGAGATGGTTCATTTTTATGTATCAGTTTGACTGGGGTAGGGGATGCATAGATACCTGGTAACACATTATTTCTAGGTGTGTCTGAGGGGGTTTCTGGCAAGATTAGTATTTGAATCAGTATATCAGTTCAGGTGGGCACCATCCAGTCCACTGAGGAACAGGATCCAACCAAAAGAAGGAAGGGAGAATTCTCTCTCTTTTTTTGAACTGAGACGTCCATTTTTTTCTGCCCTTGGACATCGCTGCTCCTGGTTCTCAGGCCTTCACACTGGGGCTGAATCACAACACTGGCTTTCTTGCTTTTCCAGTGTGCAGACAGCAGATCACGGGACTTCTCGGCTTCCATATTTGCATGAGCCAAATTCCTATAATAAGTTTTATACATATCTCCTATTGGTTCTGTTTCTCTGGAGAACCCTGACTGGAACAACACAGTAGCACAAGCACACCAAACCCCGAAAAGCCCAAAGCACAAAACTTTCAGGTTGAACTGCAAAACAAACTTCTGAAAATTTTAGAAAATTTGGTTACATTATCAAAGACTGGTGTTTTCCAAAGAAAACACACCTTCTAGGAAGGAGGCTGTTCCTGAAGATGAGATTATTTAATATTTAAGGAAGGTTGATTTTATTTTTTAAAAAAAATGGCCAAAAGCCAGGCAGTGGAGCAATAAGGAAGCAAGGTGAGTTCCTTATCTGTGCCATTTCCCATCCACTCAGGTGGACACAACAGGACATTGACATCATCAGGTGGTGAAGATGTTTCCAGAAAGCTCAGTAACCATGGGAGCTGCTGGTGATTTCGCAGCCATAATTCATATTAATCTACCATGTCTTCTGTGGGAAGACCCATGACAGATGTCATAATCCCACCGCAGTCATGATCCACTCCAGGGCAGTCATGATCCCCTCCAGGGGATCCGGGGGTGACGGTTGGTTCCAGGACATGGGAGAAACTGATGCATTGGACATCTGTTGCAAAGACAGTAAGTGACTAGACAGAGAAAGCCAACTTATAGGGATTTCCCTGTTCATAGCTTTTAGAGACATATGCTGAGTGGCATTTACTGCTCATTAGCCTAGATACCTCTGAGCGATTCTGCCTAAACTACTGTAAATCTCTTATTCAAGCAGCATGGAGATGGTCATGCATATTCATGAGGAGGCAGAAAATGATGATGTGTTTTTTTTGAAAAGAGAGATAAGCAAAGGCCAAAGGGTGTAAAATGTAGCTCCATGTCAACTAGAGCAGAGCTAATGAGTCTCACACACACACACACACACACACACACACACACCTGTTTCTGAGCCCTTGGCAGACAGCAGTAATCAATCATTGTAGGTGATCACTGCTGAGACTGTGATCTCTGAATCTGTTTCAGCTCAGGTCTCCAGGGAGCCTCTACCTGTCTTTCAGCCTTGACTCTCCTAAAGAAACTTTGCCATCCCTGGCCTAGTTCCCCCAACTACTGGGGGACAGTATATTAAGTATTTTTAGCTGTATTCCCTGCTCTTCCTTCTGTTACCTAGCCTCAGGTTCCAGCTTCCCTTTCTCAAGGCACCCTCCATGCCCTTGACTCTTTGAGACTCTCCATGGTCATAACTTGCCCAAGAGGCACTGGCACAGTTAGCGATGACAGTGTTGTTTAACAAACTGGTTCAGCCCAGGTGCTGGCCAGTGCGAATGACCTCCTGCCCATAAAGACCCATGAAGACAGCCTCGCACATGCTGTGCGTTACCCTGGAGAGACATGGCAGACAGCCACGGTGTCGGCATTTTGGCGCAGCATTTGAAAGATATGACTTGTAGACTCAGTGAAAACATAGGTGCCTGGAAATTCCAGCAGACTTTTGAATCAGGGTGACGGTTCAGCCCAGACCTGTCGCCTTTAGGCTGATGGGCCCTGCGCATTCCTTGTCCTTAAGAGGAGCTTGTGTGAGGGGTCTTCAGCATTCCTTGGTTATTGTTCCACCCCCACCTCGACCTTCTATATAATTCTTCACAGCCAAGGAGTCTTCTCTTTGGCCCATTTAAAAAACAAAACAAAAAAATATATTAAAAAATATATAAAATATATATAAACTTACTCAAAAGAAGAGTTGATATTTGGAGACTTATGTGGTTTCTCCTCAGCATTAGGGTCAAAAAGTGCTTGTCCTTCATTTCCACACATTGGAAAGAAAAATAATGAAGGAAAAACCCTCATCTAGTGAGTGAATGATTATACCCCCCTCAAATGAAATGTATCTTAGAACTATTTCCCAATGTGTGTTTCCTGGATCTTTTGCCTGAACTTAATGCCCTGATTTGATTGTTAAAACATTGATTTCAGGATTTCAACCCAGGCCCACTGAGTGGGAGCTGTGAGGCAGGACTCTCTATCTTTAACTAAGGTTTGCAAAGCTGGGGCCTGGGGACTTTTGGTCATCCTGTCCAGAGAGTTGGCCTTCCCTTGAACTGATTTTTTAACAATGAAGTCTTGAAAGTTCGGAACATTAGTCTTTCTTCAGAGTAGAATTTAATCCCAGATAAAACAAAGTATCAGAAGAAATAAAACACTGGTCCGTGTATTACCAACTACAAGGCCAATTTCGGGTTGTGGCCTTGAGGGCAAGTGAATTGTTTGTTTCTGTGTCACAAAATCCAGTCAACATCGATTATTCTTACGGACAGAGGGAGAATCATGGATAGACGATACCAAAAAGAAGAAATAATCCAGAATATTTTATGTTTAGCTCTGGAATGCATTCAGGGGCATAGTGTGACTTGGGCTCTTGGTCTCACCTGGTCCTTGGCCTTCAGATTCCCTCACATGTTCTACAAACCAGAAGGAGCCCTGACGTCATAGATTAACAAACCCCAGTCAAGCCAGGATTGTCTCTGTTGACAGTGAGTCCCTGTGCCCCTAAAGTCTTTTCATGATTTCTTTTTAGGTCTCAGGATTAAAATGCCAGTCCCCAAATAGCCTTCTGCTGACATCAAACCGTATTCCAGATTAAAACGTGTGTCTTATGATTTTATTTTGGGAATAAGCTAGTAAGGTTAAAAGACTGTGGACTTTGGACTCGGACAAATCGAGTTCAAATTCAGACCTTGCTGGTTAACAGCTCGGGAACTTGATTAAATGGCTTGTCTTCTCTGAGCTTCAGTTTCCCCTTATTTTAAACATTTCCAGCTTCACAGAGTTACATAATGTGATAATGGATGTGAAAGCACCAAATGCAGTTCCTGGCATAAAGCATAATGCTCAGTGAACATTAGTGTCCGTTCACTTAAGAAACTGGGTAAATTTCCAAAGCTTGGCATTATCTCCTGCAGCCAGAGTAAGTTAATCATTGACTGACAAGACCAGGTCACAGAAGACCGAGGGGACAATAACAGGTTGTCCTTCAGCTCAGTGTTTCTGAGCTGACTTTGAAAACTCAGGAACAAGTACGTCTTATGTACATTAAAAACACCAGTTTAATGCCAAAGAATAGGAAGGATGCAATCTCAGAGGAAGGAAGGGCTGGCAACAACACACACATCCACACAATCATGCCCAGACACATACACCACGTTTACCCTTGTTTTTCTCATTGGCGACAGATTTGACCTGATTAGACTAGGTCCTTTCGGGAGCCACCATATCCGTCTTCTCAGGCCACAGAACTCCATGAGTCGGTGCCTCACTCCAGAAGCCTTCCACGGACCCAGCCACAGAGATGCCACAGATCCCTGGCCAGCCCGCGTCGGTGAGCTGTCCCGACGTCAGACCTCTCCAGGGACTTGGCTTGGCCAAAACCACTGATTCCAAAAGCCTTTTGCCCAATTCTCTGGGACAGGCAAGAAATAGAGACCAGTGTTTTCTCCATTTCAGACGTGAAAAAAAGCCTAAGATGTAAAGGGGTCAAATTGGATTCTGGTCCTTGTTCTGCCAAAGGTCCACTGTAAGGTGGGAGCAAGTCTCAACTTTTCCGTCTTGGCCTAATGTCCTGACCATCATGCTTCATGATCTACGAGCTCTGGTCACCAACACGTTTGCCCAAATGCAAAGTACGCTTTGGGTTGATGTAAAGAAAGGTTTCACAGTGAGTAAAAGCTTACTGTTGACAGAGTCGTAGGCCAAGCTGGTACATTCAGGAGTCATGATGTTTTCTGCTGCTGGTGTCTGTCCTTCAGGAGCCAGGTGGGCCCTGCAGACAGAGAGGAGAGACACGTTTTACCTGCTCAGAATGCCTGTGCTCCATCAGTATGTGCCATGGCCTGAAATTCTCACCGTTTTGTCTCTTCTCTGAGCTAACACAGTGCTTTCGTTCATCCATGCCCTTACGCATCGGTTACTAACTGGGTGCCTGTGTGGGCCAGGCACTGGGTGTACAGGGGCACGGTGCTGCCATGGAGTTTATCATCTGCTGAGGGGATGGACATTGAACAATTACTTGTACTTGATGGTAACATCTAACAAGGGTAAGAGCAAAGTAAGGGCTCAGCTGAGGAAAAGGAGTGTTGAAGCCGAGACTGAAGGGCAGGAAGGAGTTGATAGAGGGCTGAGTGGAGGAGGGATTCTCCTGGGCAGTGGCAGCAGCACTGGCTGTAGGCCAAGGCCTGGGGCAGTTGCGAGCACAGTGAGTTCTTTCTGGGACTTTTGCCCTTGAGGCCGAAGTAGAGCATATGAGACGGAAAGTTGTAGTAAATAAATTGGAGACTTTTCCTGGCTTTAGTGTCCCCAAAAAAGTAACTTTACAACCAAAGAATGTTGCCTTAACTGTAACAAATACAGGATAACTTTGTGTGAATGACAAAGGCCAGTCAGATTTATGAAGGCACAAGAAGGTGTGGTCTGGAAGGGGACACTTGGTTAGGAGCTTCCTCCCACCTCATGGGCCAAGGCATTGGGTAGGGATGGTTTCAACGAGGATTGGGGACTGGTGGGGTGTCAGCCCTCAGGCAATGCACAGCTGAGTCACCACTGGGACTGTGGGCCGTACGAAAGCAGATTAATCAACCACACGCCTCCACGGGGCCTGGCTCTGAGCTGAGTTACAGCCACGGCACCTTGGAGCCGAAGGGACCAGGGCGATAACTCTAGTTCAAGTTGTGCATTTTATAGGTTACAATGCTAAGGCCCGGTTCAGTGGAAGTAAAACCCACGACTGGTGGTGAAATCCAAGGCCAGGTTCCTGACCCTCAAGCACCATATGCATCCAGCAGCCTCATGGTTATTCATGAGGCTCTTCCCCATAATTAGAATCAGCTCTCAAGGAAACTATCGTGAACACTCAGATTGTAGGTGCCCAAAAATACTTGTGGAAATAAATAACTTCTCTGCATCAGATTTTTCTTAGATTCTCTTCAAGTTTACTTGCATTGAAAACTAAACCAGACAGCTCTCGTCCCCTACTCACATGAACTTGTGATTCATCAATGTTCTTCCAAAACGTTGCTCTTTTGCCAGTTAAAAACAATATTTTGGGTAGAGAATATTTAAGAAAATGAAATACATAGAATACATCTACCCAATGAAATTGAGTAGAGTCTGAAATAGATTTCTTTTCAAATTAATACACTAAATGTATTGAGCTCCACAGGATGTTCATTTAAGGAGTGGGGAGAAAGTGGAGACAGGGGAAAGGGCAAATAACAGATTATTTCACCTCATAGATTATGCTGAAGACAAATCTTAAATCAGAACTTTTAATGTCAACAGAGGAGATGATAGATAACAATTGGTTGGTATGGATTAGTGGAATCTTGGCTCGGAATGTGTCTTTTTTAGAAGCATAAAGAACACCAGAAGGAGAAGGCATAAAAAGCATTTCCCAGAGAATATGGTAATGTACAGTATGCATGTGTGCGAGGGAGAGTTCCCGACACATGAGCACAGGACTATTTCCATGGCAACAGGGGGAAAAGTGTGTCTTGCCATGAAGCAATCTTCTTAGATTCAGACGCGCTTACAAAGATCCATGTACTGAAAGCTACGTGGGAGGCATTTTGAAACCAAAAGAAAAATTATTCTTATATCCGTTGAGGTGACCACCCCTCCCCCAGAGGTTAGGCTATCTTCCCTGTCTCCCCCAGCCATTCTCATGTGCTGGACCTGTCTGCTACCTCCACGATGAGTTTTGGGTGCATTTTTAACCGATGGCACTCTGTTTCCCCAAATCCAACCCAGTGACAGCCTCAGTCACTGCTACCGTCCCACACCTGGTTGTAGGATCGGGCAGATCTTACTGTCATTGCTCCTGAAAACAGACAGACAAACTCGTGGGCTCTTTCCTTGACTAAAGTTTTATCATGATTGGTGTGTGTTCATGTGTGTGTGCGCGCATGCGTGCATGTGTGTGTGTGTGTGTGTGTGTGTGTGTGTGTGTGTGTAGAAATAGGGAAAGGAATACAAAGAATCATCAGGGAGTTAAAAAAATGTGAGAAATGTGACTATATGTTTAAGGTTCTTAGAGCAGTGGTCCTTTCGGGACAGTTAAAAATAGGGAAGCGTTGGCTTGCAGCCCTCCACGTTAATTTTTGGACATGAGGTTCAGAAACTTTCCCCTTTCTTTTGATCTCACCTTGAACATTACGAAGTTCAACGTAAGATTTAATGACCCTTTCACCTTCAGTGAACAAACTGGCATCTGAGGTTCTGCCCAGCCAGAGATAATCCCCAAGCTTTTCCTTAAACACGTATGATGTGATTTCTAACGGTGTCATTTACTTATTTCATTTTCTTGTCTCTTAGTGATTAGAACTTCCAGAAGCAATGGTCCCGATTTATGAAATGCCTTGAGTGTTTGCACATATTCTGAAGAGAATAAGCTTCGACAGTGAGCCACAGAAGTTTCCTCAGGGGAAACTCCCACTGTGCTTTCTTAACCCGCAGTCTGACGTTGGCTGCCACCTGGCAAGCAGGAGTGTATAGATCTTCCAGGCTAACTAACTCCTGGTGCTCAGAACTGAATCCAGCACCAGAATCCACTCTGAAGAGCGAGCTCCACGGAGAATAAGGTTCCCTGATTATAAGACCATTAAGCACTTAGATGAGCGGAAAGCAAGGTCCTCATTCAACTGCGGAGAGTAAAGATGGTGTGCACCTCAATGAAAAGCAGCGTCAGGCTGAACTACAGGACTGTAACCTGGGTACGCAAAGGTGAAGAAGACGAGCAGGGTGCTGGCACACAGGAGTCGGTCAGTAAATATTACTGATGCTCACGCCCCACCCGCGCTCGCCCGTGATAAAAGATCAACTGATGATCCATCCAGTCTGTCTTAACCACAAAACGGAGAGGATGAAAACACCAAGACAAGGATGGTGGCCTCTCTCACTAGACACAACGCACCTGCCTCTCCTGAGCTAGAGATGTCAATCAAATCCATCTGGCCACTTTTGCTTTCTGAATTAGTATCCTATAAATGAAACCCATAAGAAGAGAGAAAAACTCAACCTCCCTTGAATTCTCATAATCACAAGGAGTCCCTAGCCTAAATAGTATAACATTCTTTTGCTTCCTTTTCTCCTTTTCTTTTCATTTCCCAATGGATTAAAAGAGTTCAAGTTCAGCTTGGAAAACAAAGAAGCAATGGTTCCTAAAACACTGTTCCCCCTCTGTGGACTGCGCTCAGCGCAATCACGAGGAGACGGTCGTAAGCGACGTGGCCTCGCTAGCGAGGTTTGCTTATTTGCATGAATGCATTACATTGAATGCTATAAGGAATAAAAACAAAGACTTTATTATGTTTCCCAGTTCTACAATGGCCGTGCTTTCTGTTGGGTCGTTGTAAGTACAGTTCATTCCAAGTGGCACCATGTTTCAGTTTTTAGAATCCCCATTCCCGCGTTCCTGTGTAAAGTTCCCCTTTAACAAGAACAGCTTTCTTCCTTACCAGGTTTCAGTCGGGCTAATTGGGTAAACCTGCAGTGTGGCTCTTCCTTCAACACACGTGCTTGGAATCTGACCTCTTCTCGCCATCGCAGGCGGGCCTAGTGAGCTTTATCTCTTATCTGGATCACCGAAGTGGCCTTCTGACTGGCCTCTCTGCTGTCTCCACTCTTGGCCCCTTAGGGTCCATTTTCAAAACAGCAGCCAGGGCAGTCCTGAGAATGCAGAAGTCAGAGCAGGTGATTCCTCCTCTCAGCGCTTGGCAGGGCTTTCCATCTGACTCAGAGTCAAAGTCAAAGTCTGTGCAATGGCCTGTGAGGCCTGCCACGACCTGGCTCCCACATGGGACACAGCTATTGCTCTCCATGGCAGTCGCTGTTCTGGCCGCACTGCCTTCTTGCTATTCTGTGAACTCACCACCCATCGCCTGTTCCCTCTGCCTGGAATCTCTCCCTGCGTGAGGGTGTGGCCACTTGCTCCTTCCCTTCAATGTCTGTACATGGAGGAACGGGACTAAGTGTCAAAACTGGGGACCCAGGCAACCTAGCAATGGGGACTCGGAAGACGGCAGGCTCTGCCTCAGCTCTGCCATGTCCTAGTGCTGTGACCCGGGCAATTCGCTTAACCTCTCTGGGCCTCTGTTTTCTCAGCTACGAATCGAGGGTGATAACAGGACCTCGCTTTTAAGGCAGTTATGAGAATTAAATTTGAGAATTCAGAAAATAAGTCTGGTCAATGCTCAACACATCCGAGCTATTGTTTTTCTGCGGTCTCACCCTTTCACCCCTCTTCCCAAGGAAACCACTTCCACGTCTTTTCTTACCCCCAGGGTTATCGGGAAGGGAAAATACACAACCCCCTGAGTGAAGACACTTGGTAAACCGTATGCCACACCACAGATGCTAGGGATCATGATGGCCATTCTTCTGAGTCTCCTCGGACGCACATAGCTGGACACGCAAGAGGGGGCCAGTGAACACTATTGACTGTGGTCTGTCGGCAATTGGGGAAGGGTCTTAAGTCAGAAAAAAAATTGCACTGGCCCTAATGAACAGCTAGGATCCCTCTGTGGCCGAGCCCTGTCACCTGAGAGGTGGGAAGGGGGCTGTGGCTGTATCTCAAGGCCCTCCTCCTGCGCGTCCCTCTTGGTACCCAGGCTGCCAGGACTGCTGCTGGAAGATCCGCAGGCTGCTCTGCTGGGTGGTTCCTGCACATGGGCTATTACTGTTGTTCAAAGCATTAAAATGTCTGCAAGTGGATTATTTACGGAGCTTCTCTCTTCCCAGAGCTGCTCATACGTGGCAACTCAGTATCTGTTTGCCCCAAGGCACGCTTTCTCTCACCCTTCCAGCTCAGATCCTTTGTTTGCTGACAGCATCTGGCCATCCCGGCTACTTAGTTACCTGACACAACCCTCCCCAATCCCTAGAAGAAACAGCCCTCGCCCACACATTGGGGATGAAACAGGATTTCTGTTCCGAGCTAGCAACCTTTCTCTGAGGTGATGTCAAACGGAGACAGGAAAAATAAATGTGCCGTTTCTTCTTCTCAATGGTGTTGGCTGACAAATCAAGGTATGATCGCCTCCTGAGCATTCCTCGAAGGAAAAATAGCCCCTAATTGGACAAAGGAGAGGAAGGAGCCAGCTGCCGCTTTCATGGTTATTTAAATACCCATCTACAGTCCAAACCCCCTCATTGTTTCATCACCATTGCAACGTGATTGGCACTCTTCCTAACGGCCTCCCCCACCTATGCAAATTGGGGAGAAGAAACCAATTCATCAGGCACCCATCGGTTCCTAAATGTATTGTTTGCAAGTAGACATCGGCAGCCTGAACATATCCTAGCCTGCCAGGAACGTCAAGCTGACAACACCTTTTCTATTATTCCCTCCGAAAATATGATTTTTAACGCATCCATAGAGGCGAGCCAGATTGTGGTTTATCCGTGTTTTAGTAAGAGACAGGAGGCGGGGGGGTTCGATACTGTGAGCACTGGATGTGAATGAAACCCGTTTCCGGGAGAGTTCAGTTTATAAAAGATTGAAGAATTCGTCAACTTGAAAAAAATTTCGTTCTTACCCTGTCTACTGACAGGTGATGTTTGTGCTGGGGCCTGAGTATCAGATAATGATTTGTGCATCACTTTATAGTTTCAAAACATTTCTGCCTCCCGTATGTCCCATGACACTCCCAAGGACCCTGCGAGCGGGGACGGGGCAAAACGTATCCTCATTCTACAGATGAGAGAACTGGATCTGAGAAAGATGGGACTTACAGATTGTCACACGGCATGCCCAGTCCCCAGCACTGGCCTTACAGCGCCTACTTTTACCTTGTCTTTTGGGTAGATTTCTTCTTATCCTTTGAAGCCCCCCAAAATAAAATGTCTCCCTTTCTCTGTAGCTTCTCCTGTTCCCCTCTGCCCATCCCGCCCCCTCCCACCACCGAAACTGTTAATTGATTTAACCAAAAGCAGTGAGCAAACACCATGGGGGTCCCAGGCCGAGATGCAGCACTGTCAGCATAATTGCGGGTCCTGTTTGTCTAGTGACATATAATGTCTAACTCCTGAGGGGGGGTCCCCGAGAAGACCAAGAAGTGGCACCCTCTATGCTGAACAAATTCCAGACTTATTGAGAAATAAATCGGCGTACCCGGCTGGTGGTGTGTAAGACGTATCATCTTTTATTACTGGTAAAGGTGAAGTGGAAGAAAGTGGCTCAGAGGGAGAGCCACATGGCTCTGTGCACTGAAACCCCAAACCAGCCGACCTCCCACCCTCGTGCAGGCAGAGCTGGCTTGGGCGGGTCCCCCACAGGCCCCAGGATGGGCGAGAGCCTGCCAGAGAAGGTTTCTGAGGGGCAAGACCAGGGAGCAGCTAAGCGGAGCACCGAGCACCTGGTTATTCTCCCAGATTTACTCCTCAGATCACACCAGGAGGGAGCAAAGAGTGTCCTTAGGGCAAAGTCTCTCCTCAAGGGACTCCACCCAGGTCACCAGAGAGCAGGGCCACAGCCCGCAACCCGACTCCTGGCCCAGTACCCTTTCTGCCCTGTGCTGCCTCAATGGTAGCTACACAGTGAAACAACCTACACCCTCCAACCCCCCAAAAAAAAGGTGGGGAGAGGGCTATCACTCTAATAATTACTAATGCTAATGAGGGCCTTCTGGGCAGCAAGACCCCTCCCTGGTGCTTACACACACATACCTCTTACGAGCCCTCTGCTCCCACTGGTACTAATGTTCCCTCATTCTGTGCATCAGGAATGCATGCTTAGAGAGGTTCAGGCACTGGCCCAAGGCCTCACAGCCAGGAGTGACACTGGTCAGACCTGTGCTCTCAATCCTCACAGAGTACGCTCAGGGGTTTAACCAAAGCAAAGCAACCCAAAGACTAAGCTCCTGCTGATGGAAGTATGTTTTCCTGGGCACCAGTCTTTGTTCTAGGCTCTCTCTCAGGGGTCCCCAGGCCCCGGGCCACACACCGATACTCGAGCGAGCCAAGCTTCATCTGTACCTGCAGCCGCTCCCCAGCGCTAGCATCACTGCTTCCGCTCCGCCTCAGACCATCAGGCATCAGGTTCTCACAGGAGCACCCGTCCCCCCTGGTGCCAGACAGGTTGGGCACTTCTGCGTGTGGTCTACTCAAAGCTGATTGGAAAACTGGTACCAGCAGGGACAAGAAAAGAATTGAGAGTACACGTTTAGAGACCTTTTGTGACGACTTGATATGGCTGCTACACCCAAGTGATCGGCACTTGTCTCATCCATCAGGCTTGTCTCCTTGAGTAGGGTGAGACCTTTTGGGTGGTATGAACTCTCGCGAGGAGTCACAAGTGGCCTGAGCTGTGTACTAGTACCAGAGTGTAAATTTTTAAAAATGGGTTCTTTATCATAGTTCGTGAAGCACCAACACTGGAGGACCACTTCAGTTAGCTTGGGGGTGGACAATGGAAAAGGAGTCAGGATGACCTTGGCCAATTCCCTTTAGATGGCTGTAAAGTTGAGGGGTGGGCTCGATTCTCTCTAGGGTCCCTTCTATGCAGTGGCATATCGAGCCACTATAAAGAAATTTTATTTTTAGATTTAAAAATTTTGTATTAATGAAAGAGCATCCTTATACTTAGATTTTATCTTCTACCATTCTTTGCATCCATGCACCAAAACAAAACACAAAACAAAACAAAAAAATAAGTTGCTTCCAGTATTCCTAAAACCTTCTATTCAAAGTATGACTCTTCTAAGTCACCCCTCGTTCTCATTCTTGGTGTCCTTCCCTTCAACCTCCCTGTGACATTGCTCTTCCTTCCATCAGGGCTGTAGCTCTTGCAGTATTTCTGAAAGAGAGGCTCCATTATTGTCCCCAGAACTTTTTATTTCAAGTTGCTGCTGGTCTCAATGGAAAGGCTCTGGCAGTGACAATACATTTAGACTCCTACTACCCTGCCCGTGGCAATTAATTGGCAGCCACATTCTGATTTCAGATAGGTTACAATGTAATAAAAATACACATTTTGGAACTGAAATTCGGGTGGTGTGCTCACTTCTTCTGCCTTCTCCTATCATTGCTAATAGCAACACTAGGACAGCAAAACTTCCTCCATTTGGAGCAAATCATTTGAACATCCTCCTCTACAGAATGAGATTATTTTCAGCAATAATCACGTAGGAATCAGAAATTAGCACCATCTCCTTGGCTTGGTAATTTTAAAAACAAATCATCTTAAACGCACGATTGCATTGTGAAAGTTCACAACCGGAAAAATATTTTATGTCGGCGCTAAAATTCGCGTCTGCCAAACAGAGCTATCTCACCTCACCGACGTCCTGAGAATTCCCAGAGGTCACACATAATGGAAGTAACTCAAGTTTCTCTCGTGTACGTGCAGGAGCATGAAAGGCAGCAGGGTTTGGGGACAGACACCTTTCCAAACGGTGAGGACCTGAGTCTGCCAGTGTCAGAGGCTGCCTAAGCAGCTGGGAATTCTCTAGGAGAGCACAACATTTCTTAAAGGGCGAGTCATAAAGTCGAGATGCCAACTCGAAGCTCACACGTCTCTTATTAAAACTCAGTTGTGGCAATCCCGTAGAATTCAGCGGACAAGAGGACAGGAGGAGGCTATCTTATCACTTACAGTTTTTAGAACTGTAGGCGCATGGTGATCGTAAAAAGCAGGTGCGTTTTTTATTTTACCTGGGCTTGAAAAACTATTTTAAAATACTCTCTGCAATGTTCCTTCTTCTAGTTTCAACCCGGGCAGACCACCCCACCCAAGCACCTTACTCTTGGTATGCGGCTGCTTCTGGTGATAACGGTTTGCATATTTTAGGAGACTGAAGATGACTTGGTTTTAAAGAGTTTCAACAGCAAGGCTCTTTGCTTCAATAGGTTTTAGTTCTTGGCCAAGGGAGGGGGAAAAACAATCAATTTAGTAATAGCTAACACTTTCTGCATGTGTGTTTTATGTGCGCTATCTCTTCTTTTCTTCCAAAAGCCCCTCTATGAGATATGTTCTATTGTTATCTCCAGCTTACAAAGAGGGAGTTTGGAGCTTATGGAGGCTCCAAGGTCACACAGCTAGTAAATGAAGGGTAAAGGATGGGTCTGGGCCCAACAACCTGTCTTTGAGGCCTATGCTTTTTGACCTTCAAGCTGTAGTGCCTCCTACTACATGTCCACCTACTGTGTGCCCATCAAACAGAAGACAGCACACCACAATAAAATAGTAACCATTTGGGGGTGTCTCTTTGGGGTCAGGAACTGTAAATACACTATCATATTTAATCCTTGTAGCATCCTTGCAAGAGGGGTATTTAGGACCCCTTTTTACCTAGCAGAAGATGACATTCAGCAACATTAATTGCTTTTATGTTACAGAGTGAGTAAACGATGGAGTTGGTATTCAAACTTGCACCTTTTTTCATGTGTGTGTATGTGTGCGTGTTGTTACCTCACACTTCCTATCTGAGGCACCCAATGCTATGAGATACATTGAACCAGAAACATACAGGTGCGCACCCAAGATGGGAAAATCCCTATGCGTAAGAAGGAAAATGCTTTCAGTCACCTGGAGTTCTCGGTACTTGGTTTCCCAGCCTGACCTGGAGCTAGGGTGGCACAGACGGGGCCAGCGAGGTGTAAAGGGGAAGTCTGCTGGTGGACCTGGAAGGGGTTCTGGCAAAGTTTTCGCTCTCCTGATAAAATAGAAAATCTCAGCTGTCCAGGACCTTCTCCCATGCTTTCTTCCTTGAACACGAGTGGCAATGCCGCGTCTACAGCAGCAATCGCGTAACCACGAGGCACAAGTCCGCAGAACCTCAGAGGTGGCTGCCCTGAAACCGCAGAGCTGCTGAACCACCTAGCTCTGTACTTCTTGTGGGGGGAAAAATTATATTTATTTAAGCTACTCTTCATTGGGCATCCTGTAATTTGCAGACAAACACAACCTGCACTGATACGGAAAGGAGACCAAGTTTGAACAGCCTCACTTCTCTTAGCTGAGAGTTAAGCCTTTAATGTCTATGTTTGTTTGAATGAATATTTTTTTTCGCTGCCGCCATGAAAAAGAGTACCCTGAATATCTGAAGTTCTGTGGAGCCGCAGGAGCTGCCTGTGCTCCGGGGCTGGCGAAGCCGTCTCACCCAGCTTGCCTCCCCAGTTACGCTACAATCGCCCGGCAGACCACAGCGATCCCAGCAAAGGGCTTAACCAACGCGTTGGCAGCTCAGAGTCGTCATTCTCATCATCGGTCCACCTGAGGTGCTGCCCACACACCTCTGGAGCCCAGAGGGTATAGGCAGGGCTCCCATGGGCCACGTTTGGCCCCCAAATACATGTCTTATTTAGCCCACATGGTTTCCTAAGAAACTATGCATTTGGTAGGCGAGTGCTCTTCAATCTGTTGTGGTCCCTACCCCTTCTCTATGCCTAACACCTGCCCTGCGTTGCCCATATACATTACCTGCTTGGTCCCTGTGGGCACGTGGGTTGCAGCCTCTGGCAGAACTACACAGAGGCGGGCGGGTCACACAGGCTGCCCCTGTGCTCCTCGTGGCTGACTTCCCCCTGCAGCAGACCCACGGCCTCACGGAAGGACAGGAAACTGCTGCTTCCCCAGTTTTCCTTATTTCTAAGGCCTATTGCGGAGAAAGTCTCATATATTTTGCTGACAGGTAGGAGCCGACCGTTTCTGGCCCCATCAGCACAGCGGCGGGCATCCAGGCGAGTTGTTAAATGGAAACTGACCCATCGCAGGAAAAAAGTGAAGAGCAAATGAGCATTGCACTCCACGTCCTTGCCGCAGACCCTGCCCTCTGCACTCAGACACAACTTTAAATATCAGCAGCCCCCACGCCACACCAAATCATGAGATCCCAGTAAAGGCAATCGTTCTGAGGCTGTTTGAACTTCTGCTCGGAGGTTGGGACCCTTTCTGGACCCCAAAGACCTAAATGGACTTTCCTTCGCAGGCGTTTCCTGCCATAAACTAATTTCCACAACATGTCATGCTCTTGAGTTTCCCACTGGCTGTGGATTTTAGAGCAGAGATCAACAGCTAGCTGCCTGTCGGGCCCGTATAACCCTGCGCGCTAGCATCCGATCCTTGCCGTGACAAGACCACTCAGTTCATTTGGAGACATTTGGCTTTTCTCTGCTTCCAGGCATTCTGGAAATCCTGGATGGGTCCACACAGCACGCAGCAGACTGAGGGGCTGTTCGCTGTGCGGGTTTTGTGCGTGGGGAGCCAGGCTGGAGTCCCAGCTTTGCCTCCATCAGTCCCTCTGACCCGGGAACGTTAACTAGTCTTCTAAGCCTCAGTCTCCTTATCAGGAAAATGGGGATAATAATGGGGAAAATAATGCCTCGTTCAGAGTGTTGTTGGGATGAATAAATGATGTGTGAAGGCTGTGTTAGTTACCTATTGCTACATGACAATGTTCCCCAAAACACAGTGGCTTAAAGAGACGGCAAGCACTTGTTGTCTCACAATTTCTAAGGATTGGGAATTTAGAAGTGGCATAGCTGGGCGGTTCTGGGTTGGGCTTCCTCGTAGGTTCAGGCAGACATCAGAGGGAGCCGCAGGCTAGACTGGGGCCACAGGGCTCCCTTCTGGGGTTGGTCCCTACGTGGCTGGTGAGTTGGTGCTGGCTCTCGGCAGGAGGCCATGTGGAGAGGGCTTCTCCACAGGACTGCTGCAGTGTCCTCGGAGCAAGGTGCCTGGCTCCCCTCAGAGCAAGCAATTCAAGAGGCCAAGGCAGAAGCTGCAATGCCTTCTATGACTTAGCTTCAGAAGCTGCCCATCGCCATGCTGCTGTGACCGGTCATAGAGGTCAGTCTCTACTGAGTATGGGAGGGGACTGGGCAAGGGCACGGAAATCAGGAAGCCAAGGTCATCGAGGGCTGTCCTGGACGCTGACAACCACAGGTTAGTCAGCACAGCACCTAACTAAACAGCGGCTGTGAACAGGGTGATTGTTGTTATTATCTGCTTCTTATCACTTCCACAGAAAAGAACGATATCTTCTTCTCCTTTGCTCTACAGGGGCCAGTCATTGCTTTGCTACTCTCAGATCTGGTGGCCTGCCAGTCCCATGGTGATGTCAGAAAGGGCAGCACCCCGTGACTTCACAAGGGTGACTCAGATACCTTAAAGATGTTCTCCGACACTTTGGCCTCTTCTATCTCTTTCCTCGTTTACATAATGAGAGTCCTCCCAGGCACGTCTTGATTTGTCTGGTGAGTTGAATGTCACCGTCAGCCCGGATCTGCAGGACAAAAGCAGCCTCCTCAGCAGGAAAGGTGCTGACTCGCCAGTTGTGGTCCAGCTCTGCTAGGCAGAGAGCAGTGACCTGGGTCACCGCTAGGACAGTATCAGAGTCCGTGCTGGAAACGGGAATGTGTCATTAAAGGGCAGCTAAAGCAGGGTGTCCAGCAGTTACCAGGCCAAGCGCCTGGTTAACTGTCAGGCAGCATCGTCGTGTCTCACAGCTGGTGTGTGACACCCCACATCATCACGGCAGATGCTGCACACTTGATGAGGCTCGGGCTGGCTAGTGAGTGATAGGATGGATTGGTATTGGAAAGTACCAGTTGTTTCCCAGTGTCAGTTCTTCCCTCTGCCACAGAGAGAAAACTACCCATCATTAGCTGGGAACAAGGCTCCCCAAAGTAAAAACACTTATCCTGTTCCCTCAACAAAGTTCTGGCCAAAGGGACGTAAGTGGAGGTTATACAGACAACTTCTGGAGAGGGAGTGTGCCTTTCTTCTCCTCTGACTCATTCCTGCTTGCTGGAATGCCGATCAAACGACTGGAACCCCAGGAGCCGTTTTAGGCCATAAAGTGACCTCGGGAGTAGAAACCACTTGTAGTAGAGCAAAGTGATGGAAGGCACCTGGGTCGCTGACACCACAGAGCTCCCTTCCAAGCCTGGACCGCCTGCCACTAGATTTCTTGAACATTAGAGAAAAATAAACTCTTCAAAAAATAAAAAAAGCCATTCTTACTTTGATTTCTTTTACTTTGTGACAAAGCTAACCCCAACTCGGACGGTCTCCTCCAGCAGTGGCTGTCGTTAGGGTTCTTACATAGGGTCTGCCTCCGGGGTGCGCATCCACCTGCTGTGAGAAAGCCTGTGGAAATGATCCCGGGAGAAGAAAAACCGTTATTTATAGTTTCATGCAACATTTAATAAGCTCCTCTACTACGGACAAGTCACCACGATGGGTTCAAAGCTGAGTGGGTCTCAATCATCAAAGTTACGGGGAGGAGGTCAAGCAATTGCGTACTGAGTTTGCGGTGAGTTTCTCCTCCATCTTGGGCTCCCCGCTACCACCACCCTGTGCATTCATTTGTCCTTTCATTTATTCCCTCGACACACATTCATGAAGACCTTGCACATGTCAGGCCCCATACGAGTGCTGGAACCACAGCAGCACACTGACACAGATGTGGCACGTGTCCTTGCGAAGTCGGCAGTACGTCTCCTTTGAGGTCTGATGTGAGTGGTGTGGTATGAGTCTACTCTGCGTTCCTAGGCTTTGAAAAAATGAAATTGTAGTAACACGATTTTTTATCTTGAAAGTGACACGGTCAATAACCAAAGAGAAGAAAATAATCACATATAGTTCAGGGGAAAAAATATTTACATTTTGCTAATTTTCAAAAGCCTTAGTATAGGTATACTTGTGCTTTTTTTTTTTTTTTTTACATTGGGATTATTTTATTTTGAGACCCGCTTTATTCACTTAATATCATACTGTGAACATTTCACCATGACAGTAAATGCAGCCCCACGACATGTTTAGAGGGGATCCCGTGCTCTTTAAGCAGGAGCTGATATAATTCCTGCAGTCTCCTGCTGTTGGACATGCAGGCAGATCTTCATTTCCACCATCATAAAGAACGACTACAAAGAATATTCACATAGCTAAGTATTTTGTGTACACTTGACAATTATTTCTTTAGAATACATTCTAAAAAGTGGAATCGCCAGGTTAAAATATGTGTAAAATTCTAAGAGTTTTGGTACAAATCTAAACTAACTTGAAGTGGTTAGACAAATTTAGTCTCCCTCC
This sequence comes from Cynopterus sphinx, assembly GCA_030015415.1. Taxonomy (NCBI): domain Eukaryota; kingdom Metazoa; phylum Chordata; class Mammalia; order Chiroptera; family Pteropodidae; genus Cynopterus; species Cynopterus sphinx. The sequence continues at coordinate 8,056,253 of CM057391.1, forward strand.
GGTAGGCCAAGAGTTTCAATGAATGTTTGCATTTTAATATAAAGACTTTGAGAAGACTCCCATAACTTGATGAATCACTTCCGCCATCACATGAATCATTTTTTTTTTTTTTCAGATTGCTTCTCTCCCCAGAGGAAAGAGCAGGGCTCCCAGAGAAGGCAGGAACCTGGCAAAGGACACAGAAAGATGGGCCAGGCCCGGTAACGAGAGTCATGGCAAAAGTCCTGCTCCAGGATTAGACCTCCCCGACTCCTGCAGAATGTTCTTCCAGCCCGTGAAGGAGAACACAATGCTCACCCGAAGGGCAGAACGCTCCAATTCAAGCTCAAGGTCCTGCCACAGAAGCTAGCTCTCTCCGCAGAAGGTGATGTTACGACTCCTTCGCCAACTTCACCTCTCTCTCCCTTTTCCTTCTCGTCCTCATTCTCTGTCATTTGGTCATTATCTTCCAAAATGAAAAGAGCTTTCCTGGATTTTCTATCTCTAAAGTGATATAAACCCTTGGAAGCAATTTTAAAGAAATACATAAAAGGAGAAAGGAAAAAATAAAAATCAGCCCTAAATTATGCCATCCAGTGATATGATCACTATTGAGATATAAGTGAACATCCTTCTCGACGTTTCTCTGCATATGCGACCACTCCCGTTTCTTATACAGCCTTACAACGAATTCATGAAATGGGCAACATCATCTCTTATTTATAATTATGGAAACTAACGTGTTAGAGATGTCAAGTTACTTGCCCAAGGTTTTAAAACTTTAGTAAGTGGGAAGCTGGGATTGGAGCTTGACCCTCTCACTCCCAAGCCGGCACATCTTAACCATTGCATGATTTCTCCAACTCTTCTGCTTTCCTCTTCTGGCATATGCATTCGTATAAATGGAGTCCTGTTGTTTCCTTTGTCTATTTGCTTCAGTCAAAAGGTGCTGTGGGCATTTCCACAAACGTGTTTAGGCAGTGGGCTCTAACGTTTAAATCTTGACTGCTCGCTAAATCTGTGACCTCGCGCCTGCTTAACCTCCGACAATTTTCCTCATCTGTAAAATGGGATTGTAATGCCTCACTGGTTATGAACATTAAGAAGGACAGTACATGTGAAGCACCTGTCACATGGTCGACACGGATAATGTGGGTCTATGTGCTCATTTGAATGGCAGCTCATTATCATGGGGAGGAGCGTCAATTTAACAGACGTTAGCTAACGTTTCATTTCGACAGACATTACATCGTTTCCGATTCAATTTGTCCCTAATGTACATCCCAACACTTTCATCTTTGCATGCTTGTCCAATCGCTTTTTTAGGATCAATTCCTAAAAGAGGATACATACCACAAATATGCCCTGCAGAAGGGCGGAACCAGCTTTCTCCAAGAGGGTGGTTCTTAGTGCAGGACATGGGGGCGGGGAAGCCTCCCTTCCAGAAACTGCTTCTTCCTTTCCTGGTAGCTGCGAGAGGCAAGTTGCTTCCTAAAGACACCTACCACCCAGATGACTCTGTTCAAACCTTCCCCTCCATCTGTTAAAAACAAAATTCAACTAAATCAGTTTTAGAGATTATGATGACTTTATTCAGTGATTCATGAAATCGGGCAGTATCCTATCCAGCAAATAGGCAGGAGCTCTGAGGAGCTGTGCAAAATGAAAAACTTTTGTAGGGAGAGGGAGGCAGGACAAGGAAATTCCTGCAAAAAGTGCATATTTTCTTTCAGGCAAGGTCACCTTCTTATCAAGCCGATTACCTGCCTATTGCTGACCAGGCAATTCCATGTTGATTGGTTAAGACTGCATTCCTGGGAGAGGCTGAAACCTCAATCGCGTCAGGTGTTAAGCCTCTGTGTGGTGACGTGGGCTCAGCACAGGTGCCTCCATTTTGGCCCTTTTGTCTCTTTTTAAACACTTCCTTTCTCAGGTCAGAACAAAGAGAACGGTTTGGATCATAGCCAGGAACCCCACACTGTGTAAAGGGGTAAAATTAAAGGTGCTTTAATTCAGCTGAAAACAAACCAAAACAAAAATTGCTGAAACTCAGTTCCGTTGAGTCTTCATACACCAAAGCCTGTGTGTGTGTGTGTGTGTGTGTGTGTGTGTGTGTGTGTGTGATCTACACAGTATGTTCACACATAGGCACACACAGATTTGATTATTTATATAGGGGAGGGTATATGTCTAAGGAATTTACACACATATACACAAATATTTGTGTGTGTGTGTGTATATAAATATCTACACGTACATGTAAATATATGTATATATACCTGGTCCAGCTCCAAGTAGGTAATCAGCTTGATAGGAAGGTGACTTTGCCTGAAAATACATAAATACATATATATATGTATTCCGTGTTTATAAAGACCGTGGAATGCTAAATATTTATTTTCTGATTTTCATAGACATTTTTGATCTATACCTGGCATTTTTTGAAACAAACCTGCACCATGAAACAAGAATAAGTGAGGGCTACAGTCCAGGTGCTGGGAGCCAGCGGAGCATCTGCCCTTGATCTGAAGGTGAACATCGGCAGCCAGTTCCCATGCTGGGTCTCCCCACCACACTCCACGCCCCTGAAAAACTCTCTGAACACAGAAACGCAGCTGCTCCCCTCCTCGACTTCATATCCATGGGAGAGAGATAAAAAGAGGTTTCAATTAGTTTTTAAAATTCAGTTTCACTCTGTCTTCAGGCGAGGAGCCATGCAGGACTCCAGCTGGGATGATGAAGCTGTAATCAGATCATCTGGTCGCTTCGCCTCCAGCGAGGCTGGCCACTTTCTAACAATAAGTTCCCCGGAGTTTTCTAGTTTGCAGTCAAGCCTCTGGGATACTGCCTCATGGTTAAACAGACCATGCAATTAGGCAGAGGAGAGCTCTCTCTTGTTTTGTTTGTTTTGTTTTGTTTTGTTTTGTTTTGTTTTGTTTTGTTTCAATGTATTTGTATCTGACATTTGCATCAATTCTAATAAGGCCAGTCAGAAGGCGAGCCATCCGGCCCTCCTGATGAATGTTAACAAGATTAGGTGGGAAGTCCATGTTACTTCCACTTTAAACACATCCAAAGAGTTCAGAGATGCAATTTAAACTGTAGTGGAATCTCCATCATCCCTCGTATGTCACCAGATTCGGGGGTTTCAAACATCAGTGGGAAAGGCCCTGTCGCAGGAAACCCATGCGAGCGCGTCCCAGCCCTGATGCCCACAGACCAGCTGTCAGGGCGGTTGGCTTTTGTCTCCTCTCCGATGACAATAATAATGCACGCATTTCCCATCTAACTCGTGGACTTGCCACGTTAAGAACCAACTGAAGTAACACGAAAGTATTTTAAAGATATGCGATGCGAGGTATTTATTAATGCTGGCCTGGTTTATTTGAGTTGCTTGAGAAGATACAGAAGGGATGGGAAAGACTGATTTTGGTCAACTAGCTGCTTCCTTTGTCCTCCTGAGCAGACACAAGGCTTCCCTCTCCAGGAAACCCTACGGCCCTTAAGTCCTGGTTGGCTCTTTTTCCAGCTTCTAAAAATCTCGCGGGGGGAAGGAGATCCTATCCCTCTCAGGTAACTTATCCCCCAGTTCAGAAATCCTCATTATCTGGGAGTTCTTTCGATCTCTACCCAAGTAAATTAATTGCCTCTTATTTTGATGTTGCAGGAGATAAAGAATACCTCCTTCACCTTCGCTTGACCTTGAAGGCTGCTTAGGTTCTTCCTCTGCTGCTCTGTTTCCTTCTTTCTCTCTCCAGTGGAGGAAAGGCAAGAATTTATTTTATACGCAGTTTAGAGAAATGTCAACAATTTATCTTCCATGCAGTCCGAAAGATAACCCTGCAAGAATGGAAGTCTCGGAATGAGGCGGAGGACAGGCTGCTAGATAAGGGGAATATTTCAATGTGGCTAACACAGCAACATCCCGCCAGGGCAGCTCCTGGGGTTGATCAGGGAGTTCCCATCTGATGCTCACAAAAGAATACCAAGGGAGGGCAGATCAAAGAAAAACAGTGTTTCCCAGCGACAGTTATAGGGTCATAGGACTGAGGCTCTGAAAGTCATAGGGCTTGTCACCGGCCCAGCCAGGGTAGGGGCCCAGCAACGCTCTGTTTTCCAGAGTCTCCTTTTGTACACGATTGTAGGCTTTATAACACTGTACACTTAGGACACACTAAACTGATTTTTTTAAAGTAGCGTAGCATTGTGCTATGGTGTTACGACGGCTGCATTGTCAGTAGATGTTAGGAATTGTTCAGCTCCATTATGATCTTATGGGGCCATGTTGTGCATGTGGTTTGTCCTTGACTAAATGTCATTACGCAGCATGTGACCGTGTACCCTGTTCTTCCTTTTCACACCTACATAATGAACTCTTTATCAAAGCTCTGCAGTTTTTCCGTGGCGTGGAAGGGTTGAAATTAGTTCTGGCACTGCGATTTCGACAGTGAGGCTTTCATTTTTTGCTTTCCAGTGAAAGGGGCTGCTTTCCAGAAGGCAGATCATTGTGACTTTGAGTATAAAGTGGTCCATTGGGAGGCAGGACTGGGAAATTGCCACCCTCAAAGTCCAAGCTGGCGTACACCAAGGCAGAAAAAGGGCTTCCAAAGGCCAGAATCCCACTCTCCATTAACCCCTGCAGTAGCAGCGCTTTCTCTGCAGTCGCTGGAAATGAGGGTGAGCCTCCAAGCCCAGAGTGACTGGCAAAGGCTTGGAATGCAGTCCCCTTCAGCTGTGCCGGCCCTTCAGCACACGGCCCTTGACATCAGATCCTGGCACTAAGCCTGCCCCTAATATCAGTGGGGCCCAGAGCAAGGCTCAGCCCCAGCACTCAGGCCTGGCTCCATCTTGACTAAAAGGGATTGTTACACAGACGTTCCATCCATACCCCAAAAGGCTGCCTTCAGCCACCACTCAGACCAAATGGAGAACTCTCTGCAGGTGCAGCTCACCCTTGGAAGGATAAATTCAGGACAGAGATTCACACAGGCCTTGGATCTCAGCTTCTGACCACACGGGCATGCAATTCTGAGATTCTGGGTAGCCAGAGCTTGTTCTAGAATAGGGGTGGAGGCAGGGGCCCCAGGAGGCCATTCTCTTGGCCCATGGTCTCTTTGCTCCATGGAGGAGGCACAAAGGCAGAGAGGGTCCGGAGCAGGGTTTCCTAAAGCTCTCTACACTTGCCGGCTGTTAGCAGGTTGCTTAGCTACCTCTGCCTCAAATCGCCCATGTGTTAAATGAGAAAAACAGTAACACCTCGTGGGCTGTTGTGAGCACTAAAGGGATAATCCACGTAAAGCACTTGGATCGGTGATGGCTCTTAAGCGCTCAGTAAATGATAGCCATGATCGTTCTTATTTTATACCCAGAGACTCTGAGTTCCAAGCAAGAAACCAGCCGCCCAGCATCTGCTTTCCCGTCCAGTTCCATTGAAACACTCTCACCACTGGGCAAGGGCCACAGAGCAGTGAAGAGTGTTCTAGACCAGTGCTGTGCAATAGAAATATCATGCAAGTCCATAGGTAACCTTAGATTCCCTAATTAAAAACAGTAATAAGAAACAAAAGAAATATTTAACCCCAAGATTCCTAAGATATTCTTTTAACACGTAATCAGTGGAAAAGTTATTGCTGAGATAGTTTACATTCTCTTTCTTTGGACTGAAACTTTGAATTCGGTGTTTATTTGATGTACATTTGCAGCACATCTCAGCTTGGACTAGCCATGTTTCATGTACCCAATAGCCACTCATGGCTGGGGGCCGCCGTACTGGACCTTTCAGCTCTAGGTCCTCGCTACTCCAAGGGTGGCCTGCTAACCAGCTGTATGTGGACCGTCTGGGGGCTCCTCCGAAATGCAGAATCTCAAGCCCCAGGCGGAGCTACTGAATCAGACCCTGCATTTCAGCGAGATCCCTGGGTGATTTATGCACACATTAGAGTTTGAACAGCATCACTGGCTGGAAGCAAACCGTGAGCTCCCTCCTCTCGCCTTTCCTCCTTCATGCCTCTTTCCCTGTGGCTTTCCCAAGGGGGCAGCCTTGGCTCCACTCGAGACCCTTCTGGAGATCTTTAAAAATGGGATACCTAGACTCCGCTCCAGAGAGCTTGATTTAATTGGTCCAAGGAAGGACCTGGGTGATGGATATTGTTAAAGGAGCTTCACAGGTGACACTACCTTGGAGCTCGGGCAGAGTCACAGCTTAGCCGACACCCACCACTCGGCCTCATTCAGTCCTGCCATGTGACAGGGTAAAAGCACTTCAACTTGTCTCCTCGGGGGTTTTGGAGCAAGTGAGACTGAGCAATGCAGATGGTACGAGCGGCCCAATCTCTGGAAAATTGCACAACTTGTCCTAATTAGCTCACAAACTCCCTGAAATTGTGACAATAGTATCCCTTTGGGAAACTAAGGCATTTCTTGACTGCTGCTGTCCATTCCTGGCTACAGTTTGCCACCTCAGCTAATTCTCCTGAGAGGACTGAAATATGGGAGGAATATAGGATTCACACATTTATTAAATAATGAGTCATCCTAATAAAGGACCCATGTTCAGCATATTGATATTGTTGGTCATTCCTGGGAAACAGTGATTTATTAATAAACAAAGAGATATTAATTGAAATCCTACTGTGTGTTTGACCCAATGGGGCTGCAATGATGTTTCAACATGGGAGACTCTACCTTCAAGGATCTCACTACCCCACGGGGCCTAGAAAGGGTCTGGAATTCAGGAGAGTCGATTCCTGCCTGTCCTTCAGTTTCTGAATCTGTAAAAAATGAAATAAAATCTAAAGTCTTTATTCCCAGTGTTTAGGGTGTCTGAGGGATTTCAAGCACCACCACTTTTGTACGTTATAGACTCGTACCTTTTAACCCCAAAAAAGTAATCTCGATGTAGTAATCTAGCTCCCTCAGGTCACCCAGCTTCTTCTTGCGAAGAAAACCTTCTGGGTAAAAGCATAAGTGTGATTTTACATCATTGAGGGTCCAACTTCGTGACTTTTCTCTCAACTGTTTTGAGAAACTGTATACAGTCTGCTCCCCCTGTCAGCTGGGTCAGCTGGGTCTGCTGAACCAACAGCGGATCGAAAATACTCGAAAGAAAAAAGTTACGTTGATGCTGACATGTACTATGTAGTTAGGCCTGGGATGGCTGTGTCTGTACCGAACACGTACAGACATTTTTTCCCTGTCATTGTCCTTAAATAATACAGTATGACAGCTATTTACATAGCATTTGCATCGTACTGGATATTATAAGTAATCTAAAGATGGTTTAAAAAATGGGGCATGTGCATAGGTTCAATTACTATAGTCATTTTTATGAAAAACTTCTTAGGCATCCTAGGATTTTGGTCCTGGGATAGGAGGATTCTGGAACAATCCCCTGGCAGATGGGAGTAACTGTATTTAACATAATAATGAAACAAAATGTTTTATTGTGCAAATCATGAACAGCTGAAAAGGAAGACTTTTTGGTACTCCACTTCCTTCCAGAATGTGTTGGGGGCAGGATGGTCTGCACGTGTGCCCCTGCTTCCATTTTCTTGCCTGATAGGGGTCAGGGAAAGAGAAGAGGGGCAGGGGGACAGGGCAGATGATCCCCTGCTGCCACCTAGAAAGTCACCACATGCTCCTTGGCCTCGCTCTCTCACACTGTACCCTAGCACCGGAACTGACAAATGGCGAGTGCCGCTTGCAAGACCTACCCCTGCAAAAAGTTTTGTGCAAATGTACAGCAGAGAGTCAAAAAGACAGTGAGAGAGGCAGAGGGTAAGCAGGGAAATATGAAACCAAAGGCCTTCTGCTGAAAAGAAAAAACAAAAAACAAAAAAAACTCCAATTTAAGAACAAGGCAATCGATGGCACATGGGCCATTGTGCTGGGCCAGGCTGAGTCTTAGCCTGGCTACCTCTAGCATGTTAGCTGACATCAGATTGCCAGCTGACAGGCCAAATACTTCCCCAACAGAACACGGAGCTGGGGCTGGATGCAGATGTGGTGCCCTTTCTCCCCTGGCACACTCCATCTCTACTCCACCCCTCTGTCGCCCTGTGTACAAGCAGGGACTCGGTAGGCACCGCTCTGGCCCTGGCTCAAGCTCCTGCTTCCCATGATTCATTCAAGGGATGCAGACAGCAATTTGGCCCGTGAGACTGTAAATGTCAGCCTGCCACCGTCTGTCTCTCTGCGCTCATCAACCTGAGAGGCTGAGCTGACCTGAAGCCGACAGAGTGCACCATCATGGCAGGTAAGATGGGTACTTGGAGCCACTAAGGTGTGATTAAAAGGCCTAACTCCCGTCTCTCCTCATTTCTGGGCACTGGCCTGCTGAACCCATCTCCCTGGAAAATTGCCTTTGTTGCTGTGTGACATCTAGGAGAAAGAATAATAGCATGTTTCCCCCAGTAGCTTCTTTGTGAACAGATAATACGTCAGGGAGGAGGGAGAGAGATGGAGGGGCGGGAGGGAACCTTTGCAGCTGACACCGGCAGTTGCTGTCTTGCCATCTTTGGATGCTGCCGAAGTAAATGAAGACTTGTCCGCTTCTGCTAAATGGTGGGTGAGCAGCAGCTGGGGCAGACAGTCGGGAGCTGCGAGCTGACGATGATTGCTAAACCACTGTGCTCTATAAGAAGGTGGCAGAAGAGGGAAGCGGGAAGACGATGACTAATAAGGAGGTAATTGTGAAATCGGGCCTGTCGAGGTTTGGAAGGCCCTGTGACAGCTCCAGGTGGGAGAGCGAGCAAGCCTGTTATCAGAAGTGCTGTTACTCCACGACAGCACTGACTGCCCGCGTCTAAAGCCCAGTGCAAACGGCCCTGTGTCAGGAGTGACACGCACACAGGAACCACGTGCTTTAGACAGATGCAGGATTTGCACCACCAGAGCATGAGCTGGGAGGGCCTGACATGTAGACAACCCGATGCATGCAAAATAAGAGGATCGGGAGATTCATTATAAAGAAAATACAGCAACGAAGCAGACAACTTAGACAATTAAATGGGGAAATCCATGGTATTCTACCTCTTTAATGAAGGTATTTTCATCTTGCATGGGCTTTTCTAGCCTTGCTCCCCCCCACACACACATTTTTACAAAATTTTCAGTGCACCCAGAATTTCATACAGTTTTTAAAAATTGTACATATGTCATAAAAATTTCCCCATGTTACTTCATATGCCTGTCACTGATAATTGCTATAAAAGATTCCACCTAATGGATAATTTACTAAAATATTTCTCTATTATGTAAGTAGGCTGATTTTTCAAAAATAGCTTTATTGAGGTATAATTGATATATAATAAATTTAAAGTGTACAGTTTGATAAGTTTGATATATCTATCACCTGTGAAGTCATCACCACAATTAAGATGAAATCATATCCATCGCCGCCACTCCTTTTCCCCCAATTTTTTCCTGTCCTTTGTAATCTCTCTCTCCCCCTGGGTCATTTCCCTTTGGTAGACTATAATTTTGGTGGTCCTCAATGCCTCCCTATGTTCGCGGGATTATCTAGTCCCCTCCCTTTGAGTTTGTGACCTGTTTTAAACAATACAAGGCAGTGAAGGTGACACCATAGTTTTAGGCCTAAGTCTCAGAAAGTCCTAGTAACGTATACTTTTGCACATTTGAAATGTGTCTTCTTGGAACCTAGCTGTCGTGCCAAGGGGAAACTCAAACAACTATTAGAGATGACCTCTGGTCCACCAATAACCAGCCTTCCCAGGGGCCCAGTGCCAGAGTCCACACCTCATGAATCATTAGCCCAGTCATCCCACAGGCTCTTGAGAAACAATAAATTACTGTAGTTTAAGTCATAAGCAGTTTTTCCAATTCCATGTCACTCTTCAGGTATGACCTAGCAATTGCCTCCTCGACAGCATTTCTAGGTCATTCTTCTACCTGCCTCTTGGCCAGAGGATGCAAGAACACGCTGAAGGGAGGATCTGTGATGGGCCTGAGGGCCCAGGAGGAAGCAAGTGCTTTTCCCACGGTTTGTCCCGATGCTTCTATTTCAGGGGTCTTAAGCACGCTCCCTGGGGGTGGGGAAGGCCCAAAGCCATGTTCAGGCAGCCCCATTCACCCTCTCCAAGCACCAGCATGCATGGAATGATCACACCAGGGTCCTTTCTCTAAGGATGGCTGAGCAGCTTTGGGAGATGACCATCACCTTAATACCCACTACGCATGCTTGCCGTGGAAAGGTGCGCTGGTATGTGCATCCATTCACCCTTCAATGGGCCTGAGTTCGTTTCCAGTTTTTAGTTCACGGGAATAAAGCTGCTCTGAACATTTGTGTGCTGGTCTTTGTGTGGGCGTATATTTCATTTCTCCATGTAAACACCTAAGAATGGAACGAGAAGGCCATATAGAGGTGAATGCTGAATCGCTTACAATATTTATTTATTTATTTATTTATCTTTAGTTTTTAGAGCAGTTTTTAAAAAAGTTCACAGCAAAATTTGATTAGAAAGTCCAGAGATTTCCTATTTATTCCTGAAAGTCGCACACCCACAGCCTCCCCCACTGCTAAAATCCTGCGCCAGAGGGTGGATTTATAACAATGGATGAACCTACAGTGACACAGCATCATCCACCGAAGTCCACAGTTCACAGAGAGGGCGTAGGGAAGGAAAAAGCTTTCTCTGACCCTCTTAGGGTCCCTGGTTGGGTCTGAAAATTAAACTGACAAAGACAGATCAACAGGAGAAAAGCACACTCGTTTATGTAACGTGAGTTTTATGTGACCAGGGAGGAAGTGCTTCTGCCTTCCTCATAAGGAAATAAAGACCCGAAGGAGCACTCAGACCTGAGTATTTTTGTGCTGCCAGCGTCATCAGAGTGGGCAGTCGTGGAGGAACATGGTGGGTTAATATAATGAGGTCAGTGCAGTCAACTGGGGGAAACTGAGCAAAGCTTGTCTGTTCAGACTTTTCTAGGAAGGATGCTCTTTTCCTCTGGGAGTAGGAAGGTGCCTCTCCCACGAGAGTTTTATGACCTGTTTCAGGGGAGAAGGATGGGAGTCAGGGGGATCCTCCTGCTTTTGCTTTATTCCCAAACTTTTCAATGTGTCAAAGTGCCACAGTTGGGGCTTAGCATGTGCTGATGCCCAACAAGGCCAAGAGAGAGAAAGAGGAAAGAAAAAATGAAGCTAAAAAAGAAAGGCAGGCAAACATCTGGGAACGTTTCTGCTTTAAAAACTTCGTGTGATAAAAAAAAAATCTGTTAAAAAAATCAACCAGCCCATCTCCAGCCCTGGAACTGTGAATTCTCAGCTGAAGCAAGAAGCGTTTCCTCTCCTGTCGTTTGCATGTTAATGCCATGCAAATCTCCGAATGGTGAGATGTGAATTGGGGCGCGGGGGCGGCGGAGGGGGCGTGCCATCAGCTGTAAACACTCGGTGAACAAGTCGAACACAGCTCATCAGTGTGAAGGGCATAGAGATAGCAGACGAGGAGACAGAAGGTCTGATAAAACAGAGTCAGTTTATTCCAGAGATCTAAGGACAGACAGAAACGTTACAGCCGACACACGGCAGCAGGCGAAGTGGGCGGCGGAGACAAGCCGTGTCTTTGTTGAAAGTTCCCTTGAGATCACTGCCAGAGGAAGGCAGGGATGTGAAGGGCGGGAAAGCTTGGCAGAGAGCGCGCTGGTATGGTCGTCGGCGTGCCCCACAGAAAGCAGGGCCGGAGGAAACGCAAGTTGTCACACCATGCCGGGCAGGAGCCTGGTGAAAAGGGAAACACGTCCTTAAAGCTCACCCCGCATCCAGGCTGGTTCCTGCAGGGAGCTTTGTTCCTTCCGTTCCTTTTTCCCTTAAAAGAAAAGTTTTGCTTTGACTTGGCCCAGGAGGAGCAAGGACTTCGTTATTAGGTGCTTATGCATTGTCTGTAGCTGCCGTCTGCTACCATCTGCCTGCCTCCGATGATGGGCAGAATGTGTGTTCAATGCCAAGGATTTCCCGGCCACACTGGCTTTCCCTCCTCCCGGCAGCCACCTCCCCCCACTCCTGGGCTGGCCCCCACGTCGCATCCGTCTCTTCCAGCCATGCATCGCTCCAGCCATGCACATTTGGTGTTCACTAGAATCTAGAGAAAGAGTAGACTATGGATTAAGGAGGCACAAGGCCGTGGAAAGAAGAGAGGAGGAAGTGAACAGAAGAGGCCAGGCATCTCCAGCCTTGGGCGCTGTGTTGGGAGGCACTGGGAGGCCTCACCCTAGCCCTGTGGGAAAGTGGGCTGTAACCCAGTCCCCATGTAGACCAGGGACGAGTGATAGGGGATTGGAGACTCTGCGACTATTTCCTCTATCTCTTACCTTTCAGTGATAGTCTCATTCAGTTTCTTCTTCTCTGGCGTCCAATTCTATTCAAGGTGACTCTATGAGTTATCTACGGTCGTCCTAACAATTACCATAAACTCGATGGCTTAAAAACAACAGAAATTTAACCTCTCATGGTCCTGGAGGCTAGAAGTCCAAAATCGAGGAGTCAGCAGGGTTGGTCCCTTCCGAGGGCTCTGAGGGAGAATTGGTTCGATGCCTCTCTCCTGGCTTCTGGGGTTGCCAGCAGTTCTTGGCGTCCTTTGGCTTGCAGCTGCGTCACTCCAGTCTCTGCCTCCATCGTCACATGACCTCCTTCCCATGTGATGTCACATCATCTTTTTATAAGGACACCGGTCATATTGAATTAAAAGTCAACATCGCTCCTATATGACCTCATCTTAATTAATTACATCTGCAATGGCCTTAATTTCAAATAAGTTCACGGTCTGGTGTACTGGGGATTAGGACTTCAACATATATTTGTAGGGGACACAGTTCAACCCATAATAGTGACTAAAGCTAGGTTTTTACTGAGGCATTTAAGTCATGGTGATGTAAAAGCAGAAGTGCTTTGATATCCATTTCACCTGTTCTTACATAGAAAACCAGGATAACGGGGGAAATGTGTGATTTTACTCTGAGGAACAATACATTGGATTTAAATATATTCTCTCTTTAAGGACTTTTCATTTCCTAAGCTCATTTTTGCCTCTATTAACGAAAATTTAGGGCAGAGTTTCTTCCAGACTCTGGAATTCAGCTGTGCACGGTCAGGAGGCATTTCGAAGGCCCCTCTGTTTGCTGCGGCCATGGCTGGCTCTGTGACAAAAGTCCACCAAGGGAATTCCCAGGACTGTTCTTAGTGTGTTAACATCGGAAAACACAAAGAAAAATAAATTTTTCTACGTATCCAAACAGACCTTGTCCAGAGTTTAAATTCACGCGGCCAGGTCCAGAAGTTCCTTTAAGTCTCTAAGAAATCCAGAATATGACTTTTCTCAGTTTATTTTTCTGCAAAATGGGAGGTGTTAGCCTCTAAAAGAAGCTTAAGGCTCCTTTCTCCTTCCCCCTTGAGCTGAAGCTCTGCACAGTCCATGTAAGGACATTCTTTGGTCACTGCTGGCAGGTGAACATTTTACTGCGTCTGCTTAAGTGGACGAGGGACGTGTGTCCTTACTATCTGTGGACGCGGAGTTAACATCAATCCGGCCCCTGGGATGAACTGAAGGGGAGTGGGGGTATTCGTCACACTTCAAATGGTAATACGTGGACAGTTCCTGCTATGGACTGAATTGTGTTCCCCCCAAATTCACTTGTTTAAGCCCTAAGCCACACACCCCTGCCCTCCAGTGTGGCTGTATTTGGAGTTGTGGCCTCTAAGGAAGTAATTAAGGTTAAATAAGGTCATAAAGTAGTGGCCCCGATTCTGTGAGATTCATGTCCTTATAAGAGACACCAGGCATCTCATTCTTTCTCTTTGCCATGTGAGGACTAGCAGGAAAGTGGTCATTTGCACACCAAGAAGAGGGCTCTCACCACAATGGAATCAACTGGCACCTTCATCTTGGACTTCCCAGCCTTTAGAACTGTGAGGAATACATTTTCTGTTGTTTAAGCCACCCAGTCCACAGTATTTTATGTCAGTCCAAGCCAACCAAGACAGTCCCCTACTCGGTTCTAGGCAGGAGCAGCCACAGAGAGAAGGCTCCTTCCTCAGCCTTGCACGGAAAAGTGGCCAAGGGTGGTGAAGCAGGACCTTTGGGCAGCACTGCTCGTGACTATTGTCATGGGGAGCATGCTGTTTTTGACCTTGAGGAATGTATTCACTTCCATGAGTAAGTCAAGGGCTCTGTACATGGTCCTGCCCCCAAGCGGTCTCTCGCCATCACGCAGGGTCAGCATGAGCCTGCTGGAAGCAACTTCCTCAGTGTGGCTTTGGGCTGCTCGCCAGCTCTCAGAAAGTATTTTAAGGCCTCTCATCTGTTCCCTGCAACAGTCCCCTCCAGGCCTCCTCCAGCAGCTTGTCTGAGGCCCAGACACTTCTTTCCCGTCAGTGGTGTTCAAACTGGGATTCAAGGATCCCCGGGGGACTAAGAAAATCCTAGGATAATTTAAAGATTTTGTATTTTCACCTCAGTGATAATCTTCAAACACATTTACACAAGCATATTTGGCTGGGTCATCTAGATGGACGTCTTACAACTGAGGGCTGTTCATAATGTCAGGAACTTTTTTGCACTTGAGTTTCTCGTCTTTCATTGGCGTCTTGAAGTGAGGTTTAATTGTCACTGGCTAGCAAAGCAAGAACAGGTGCTTTTCAATGCTGAAGAGGAAGGAATCACAAATGCAAATACCACAGAAGCTGGAAGATTATACGAATAAATACCACAAGGGAAGTGGGGTTCTGGGGCAAACTGGAAGGCCGGGCTCCAACGAAAGGGGGGCCCCCACCATTCAGCTCCAGGCTCTGGGTCCTTGTGGGAATGTGGGCCTCTAGGAGCATTCAGCTTTTTAAGAGAGGGCGGAAAGGTAGATTTTACATAAAATTTCTTAATTCCTGTATAATGACAACTAATTGAAAAAAATATAATACTGTGGGAGGCAAATGAAACATGTCAAGGCTGCATACAGCCTGCAGTCCTCCCGTTTACAATGTCTAGACTAGAGAAAGCCGGTAGGCGAGCTGATCATGGTGCAGCATATGGTGGGCTGGGGATGCCAAGAACAGCATCCCGGTGATCACTAGAAGCTAGCGTTTCAAGAAGCTGACTTAAAAAAAAGAAGAAGAAGAAGAAGCTGAATTAACTTCAGCAAAACAACATCATCCATCGCATTAATCAATTGTAATTTTGTTGGCGTGTTTGGTTTTTATTTATTTGTAAACCTGCTTTTGGTTTTATAACAGTATAAGGGTGTTTGCTGCTATTTAAGACAAGTCTTGATTTAAAGAATTCAGATCAACAGTGGAAATCTGTAGGATGTCATCATTCTCAAGGCTGAGAAATGACACCTTAGCTCATCTAATCTTCACATAAATCCTTAGAGATGTGTACAATTATTCACATTTTATCCATGACAAAACTGAGATTTGAAGAGGTTAGGAGGTCTGCCCAAACTCAGGCAGCTAATGAAAGGCAGAGCTGGGATTTGAACCCAGGTCAGGCCGGACTCCAAAGCTCATGATTTCAACCCTGAATCCCAAGTGAGCAACATGGGACATGTGAACGATGCTATGCCTCTCTGACCCGAGTCCTCTCTCTCACTTTGCTGTCGACCACTGCCATCTACCTAGCCAAGTCTACACACCCAAAGAATGTGGAGAGATTCAAGGCAAGAGGAGGGGTCAAAACGTGGACATCTGGGTTTGGGTCTCAGAGGGAAGCAGGTTTAGGCGGGCTTAGGAGGGATGTGAGACCAGAACTGCAGTCAATGATCCCTCAGTTACCCTGCTGGTCACCTCGCTTTTGGGGACCCTGGGTATGCACCTGCCACTTACAATCTTGTTTTAATATTTGAGTATCGCAATGTTCCAATAAACTATGGGAAGCAGCTGAATGTCATCTAAACTGCTTTGGACAGGTCTGTGGTTGGGGAGGAATCTGCTGACCCATGCTAGGTTTGGTCCCTGGAGGGCAGATTAGCTTTCCTTCTGTTCCGAGTCTCACACCACACTCCTGGCTCCATCAGCTACTGTATGAATGAGTACCTGGGGGACGTGAAAGGCTTAGCACAGGTTCGTCACCACACCTGGGGCAGTGGCACCTGACAGAGAGGACAGACTAAGCAGCACAAAGGAAACAATGGGAAGGAAATGCAGTAATGTGTTAACAGTGGTTGTCTCAGTGTCATAGCATTATGGGAGACCTAAGTTTTCTCCTTTTACTTTTCTACAACATGGAAGCAATGCATTGCATTTTGGATATAAAGAGAAATTATTTTTGGATGAAAAAAAAGAGATTATAGGAAAACAACCGCTGCTGACAGTAAGGAAGGGGCACGATTGCCATACACAGCCATCTGTCACATCTTCGTAAGTGTCCCACAGGGTCAGAAGACAATAGGAGTCACAGATTGGATTTAGAGTAAAATAAGAAAAATATGGGCAATTGTGACAGCTGGGAGTGCTCCGAGGCATTTGTTAAAGGTGTAGCAAGTGACACGCTTCTTTGTTTCTTCCCAGTTGACTGATATCCAGGTCTGAGCCCTTATTCTTCCCCTAAGCCCCTTCCTCTAGTGAAATTTCTGAATCCTGGCACAGGAGCATAAAGTTTATGTGCCACCCCACCCCGCCCCTCAGCCCCCCAAATTAAAAGCGAGGCCTGTTCTTTAATCCATGGTCGTCGTCCTGGGTATGTGGCCCCGTTTGTCACCTGCTGCTGCCACCAGTGTTCCTTCTGCTCCCTTGGTGGGCACTTCCTCACGCAGGCTGCCATTGTATAGGGGCACCTCCCCACTGACTGCAGGCCCTGCCTTGAAACCCTGAGCTGCAACCGGTGGCTCCTTCTCCCAGGTATTGACCTAACTTTCTACTGGGGCCCATACTATCCAAATCTACAACCCCTCAGTACCCTCCTAGTACGGGAGCTGCAACCTCTCGGGGCCCTTCAAAGCCCCATCTCAGATGCCCGAGCTCCACCTCCCTGCTCCGACCTGTCCTCATGTAGGGTAACTCACAACCCTCCTAAGCGGGGTCCAGAATGACCACAGGAAACCTGGATGGGGGTTGCCTTTAAAACCCAGAAAAGCCGATCATTCTCCATGGCAGAAGGGGGAGCAGAACTGAAGAACACAAAGCCTGGCTTTTTTCTGTGAGGAATAGGAGAAACTATTTTTTTGTTTTTGCTCAGGAATCCAAAGCAGCAAAATAAACTGCTAACGGGGGCTTCTATGCAAACAAAATATGTAACTAAATAAATCACTCCAACTGCCCAGGTGTCTCTGGGGGTGGGGTGGGGGCGGGACAAGGGGACTGGCACTTCCTCCCAACAGATTCTTCCAAAGTTGCAGCCCTTCAGCAATTTCCACTGTGGTAAAATACACATAACATCAACTTGAATGTCTTAAAAATGCACAGCTCGGTCGCAGTAAGCATATTCACATTTTCGTGCAGCCATCACCACCATCCATCTCCAGAACATCCTTCGCCTCCCCAAACTGAAAGTCTGTGCCCATAAACACAAACCCCCGATTACCCCACCCCCAGGCCCTGGCAATCACCATTCTTCTTTCCATCTCTATGGAGCTGATTACCCTATGTACCTCAAAGGAGTAAAATTGTACAGCATTTGTCTTTTTGAGACTGCCTTATTTCACTTGGCCTAATGTCCCCAAGGTTCATTCATGTTGTAGCCTGTGTCGGAATTTCCGTCTTTTCCCAAATCTTAATAATAGTCCATTGTATGTATGCATCATGTTTCGTCTATTTGTTCATCTGTTGGTGTGGACGAGGGTTGCTTCCACCTTTTGGCTGTTGCGACTAATGCTGCTATGAATGTGGTTGTACAAAATACCTGAGTCCCTGCTTTCCATTCTTTTGGGTTTCCACAACGTTTTTGAAGGTCCTAAATTGACGTGATGGTTGCTAACTCTATGATGATCAATTAATAAAATTAAGGCAGGGAGAAGTGGAGAAGCCTGTCCAAGGACAATCCCCTTGCATGCTTTCTCCATGGTTTGTGGCGGCAGCATGGTTAGCTCACTCTGCCTGTGAGTTTCTCAGTGTCGCACCCAAATAAATCATTAAAGATAAGGAAATAATAACACTGAGAAAAGAGAAAGAAAACTGGGGGGTTTATTTTCGTCTGAGAGTGGATTCGGGTATCTTCTCCCTGATCTAAGCTAGTTTTGATGGCCTCTTGTTTGAAGGTGAAGTGATGACTAGGTGATTCTCGAGGGCCCAGGCTGTAACTCTGGCTGGTCACCTTCTGGGCAGTGTGACCTCAATCAGAGCAGGAGGAAAATTCACAGGGGTGTAAATAGATGTAAGGTAGGAAAAAAAGGCATTAACTATCTGTACATCTCGACTGCTCCACCCCAAAGAGAGACAGGGCTTCAATAAACGACTCTAGACTTTTTAGAAAATATGTTATGCCTTTTTTGTCAAACCAAGTTCTTACAACATTTTAAGTGGCATCAGCATGGACAAAATATAGGACCGAGGGTTGCTTTATCTTTAAAGAACTAGAAGAGGCACCTGAAATCTGAAGCGTGCTAGCTCAGTGAAACCTCGCACACCCAGACATAGCTTCGCTTTTCACCAAACTATCAGGGCAAAGGGAGGGGCCAGAGGTCTTTGGAGCCAAACTTGAACATAGTTGTTACCTGCGATGCCGGGTCCAAAGTCAATTCTATTTGAGGGTTAAACCTTAATAAACGTTATTTTTATATAAAAACAAACAGGAATATATTATATAGAAGAAAAGTTTTCATTTCGAAGCCTAAGACGAAATTGAAACTTAAAGCAAGCCAGTTGGGTCATCAGCTCCAGTACCTGGGGATATGTTTTGACTCTTATCTGTGCTTCTGGAAACTTCAGTGGGAAATGTTTGGGAAGGCACTAGGGAGCCGTGACGCCTCTCAACATCAAGACTTTTAAGCGTCAGCTCTGTAGTAGTCAGTGTGGTAACCACTATGACAGACAAGCAAGCTCTAACTCTCAGTGGTCTGACATAGTTAACATTTTTGCTCATCACTGTCCAGTGATACCTGAGCATGTGGCGTGGTATGAGACTCTCTGCTCCACAAAGGCATCCAGGGACCTCGGCACCTTCCATTTCGTGGCTCTGACATCACCTAAGGCTTCCGAGTTCTGCTCAGGCTCCTTTGCGCCCAACCAGAAGATGAACAAAGAGGGAGTATGTGTATGATCTCATCGAAGGTTTTAGAAGCCTGCCCTGGAAGTGGTGGCCATCATTCCCACCCACATTTCATTGAACCAGGACTAGTCACATGGTCTATAGGTGCAAAGTGGTTAAGGAAATGTCATCTGGCTGTGCCCAGGGGAGCAGAGCCCATGGACATTGGTGGGTACCAGCAGTCTCTGTGTCAAACTCCTAACTGGCTTTTTTTTTTTTTTTTTTTTTTTTTTTTTTTTTTTTTTTAATGTTTTTGTTTATTCTCCCTAGGTAGAGCATAGAATGGCCTGATCACAAATCCACACCAGGCTCAGGGTCAGTCTGTGGTTGTTTACTACGGGCTCCTGTTTTCAAAGCTGCCAGGCCTCATGGGGACAGACAGGAGCTGAATTTTCTGTAGAATTTTCTGCTGAATTTTCACCAGTTCTAAGACATATTGTCACCTGGCAGGATGGGGAGAAGGCTAAGCAGCATTGTTTGGGCACCCTGCCTTCACCCTCCACCCCACAATCATACCCCAGTATCCCAGGTCACTTAATAGGAAGTTTTTCAGCATTAGTTGTTAATCCTTCTCTCCTACAAGGGTTCCGAAACTGTCCATGGAGCCAGAGAAAGGCACAGCCATTTATTTACACCCTGTCTCCTGGTGTGAAACTCTCCAACTCTAGACATCACCTCTCTCAGGCAAATTCAAAGATTCCAGACCATTCAGAGAAACCAAATCTGTGGGCCTATCTGCCTCAGCAAGCCACCAGACAAACCAGGACATGTCCAGAGTGCCTTGTTTAGGCTCACCAAGGGTCGTCTAATTACTTCTATGTTATATCCTCAGTTACCGATGGAGGAAAAAAATGAGTGAGTACATTGAGTGGGGAAAAATCAAATGAAGTGGGGCAGGGAGCGGAGACATAGAAGGAGCAGCCGACAGAATTTTGTCATCACACAATGATGGTGACAATACTATTTGTTGAAAACGAGACAGACTTTGGCCTGGAGGACCAAGGCGAAAGGGCTGATTTTAAAGACATTCCTTAGGAAACAGCAGCCAGCCCGCTGATAGATGGAATGTGTCTTGAGTCCTTGGCAAAGAAACTTTGATTGAATCTGAAGTTGTTTGGGCTCCTTTGAAAATACTGGTATTAATCCAGGTCTATTATTTCCACTGTGTTTTCATTTCCTCTTCTCTCTTATGTTAATATTTCTTATTGCCCACACCAGTCCTGAGCGCTTTACCTGAGATTTTACATAGAAACAACATGAATATTTTTAACCACAGTGAGGTCACATCCTAACATTATTAATAGGCCTTTTGTTCATTTTGAGTGAGAGGAAAAATTCTCCAGTTCTTCACGTAGCTCTTAATTGGGCTTGGATAGAAAAATAATTTTATGTTCTCTTTTACTGTGAGTTAAGCATCATTAATGTTTCTCTGGGGGCTCCAATAACTTTGATGGAATGATGGATGTTGGGGACGTTTTCCCCCACCCCAATTTTTTTTCTCTTTCCCTTTTGCCCTTTATTGTCCTCCTTCCACACCACTTCCCCCAAAGAAAGTCACCTCATGGGTCAGTCAACATTCACAATGGGACCTTTCTGGAATGGCCACGGGACGTCTGCCCTCTTGCTCCATGGCAAATCTGTCATCCAGTAGTCGGTCATTTTTCCTCACCTGTGTAATGAAGCTTTTGATGTATTACAAACTTGGTCCGAGGCCTAATTTCTGTTCATATAACCCTGTCATCTTTGATGAGCTGTGTGTTCAAGGGCCAATATTATAATAAAGCATGGCCTGACGGTTCACGACAGTGGAAATTAGAAAGTGTAGGAGAGGCTGCCTTCAACAGCGAACAAAGATGTTTAGAATATCTAGCATGATGGCTTTTGTGCCGTCTGTGGATGTTGCCTCCTTTCATTCACCGTGCTAACATTTTCAAGCCCGGGTCCTTACACATTTATTGAAAAACTCATCTTGAGAGCCATCCAATGTCCTTATTTCAGATATTTGGAAATACCACCTCTTCCAAGAAGATCACTGAAATTAAGTGAAATGAAGTGGAAGTGAAGTAATCTTTCTTCCTTTTTCTGCTACCTTGGAACTGTGTCTCACCCCAAACTGGAACCAGCTATTTCTTTCATGCATCTCCAGATGGGTTCTTTTAGCTATGCATGTCTTACTGTAACATTTTCTAGAACATAAATGGCTGAGGACATCAGAGCTGGCCCAGAAGAGATTAAAGAATAGGATTTTGCTTTATCCAATTTAGTACATTTTATAGGGCTCAGTACATAGTAGGCACTAAACATTAGGTGGATGAATTAATTTAATAATGAACAGGCTACTGGTTTATCCCCCCCAAAAGACTCTGAGATGCCTCATACAATGCCCCCACCTTTTAGGGCTGTTGAAGATGGTGATTGATTTCAAAAAAAGACAGTATAAATAAAAGAAACTACTTGGACTTCGGACAAACAGAAGCAGAGCCAGACAAGCCTAGCTCTGAAATGAGTGGTGGCAATAATCCAGCCATTGATTTTTTAGGATCTGGACATTTACAGGAATGATGAGATGCTGCTCCTTAGTCACTCAGCTTCTACAAGGTAATATTTTTTCCAACCCCAAACCACAATGGTCATAACCACAAACAATATGCTGTAACAAGAGCAGCGTGCACGGTCACAGCGCTTCTTCAAGTGGGTTCCACTTAACATCAGTCCCAGAAGCCATCTGTGTTAGAAAGTGTTTGGGGCCCAAGTGAATTAGTCGACATTGCACATCGTGCCCCTGTCTTGGGCGTTACAATGCACAGTTGTATGTGGAAGACCGAGACGTTGACCCGTTAACTATATTTGACCACAGAACAGAATTCTGTTTTCATGGAATGCCCATTACTTTCGCGCAGAGTCCACTTGAAGAAAGACGTCTCTGCTTGAAGTCCCTTGATAGTGTTTTCACGCACGTGGAGCAGGGATTTGCAACCTGCAATACGCTTGTGCCAGAAATGGCATGCTGGCTTTTCTTCTCCTGAAAGGTGACCCTGACCATCTGCCACAGAAATCACTTTAGCCACATGCTCTGCGAGGGAGACTTGGCAGGTAGACCAGGAGGACCAGACCAGGAGGACCAGACAGTGGGAAGAGCCGCCGGCCCCCAGCTTGGGTTGAGTGTACACGCATTCCTAGAGACATTGCAATGTTCTGTGGGTCAGGGATTGATTCTTGGCTGGTCCCAGGGCTGGGTGACAGACCTGAAAGCACATTTGACACGTGACAGTGGCAAATCGTAGGCTGGCACTATCTGCTGCTATTAGCGATCGCTTTGAAGTAGGTCCACAACCTGGCAGACTAGACGGAGACATGGGTGCAGTTTTCTCTGCAACATTCAGATGGTCTCAGGGGTTATGCAGGCTTCCAGGGCAAAAGTCTGTATGAGGCTTTGGCGAATGAAACAGCTTCCCGGTGCTGGTTGCAGGACGCTACCGTCTCCTCTTAAGTCGCAGCAGTGGGTAACCTGTCACAAAATTCCAAGGGTTTTGAAAGTTCAGTGTCAGGAACCAGAGACAAAAACCGAATATATTTCTTCTTATAGCACAGGAGGACGATGACAATGCTCACAGCTGTGTCCCTTGCCCGGCACAGTGCCTGGCACGCAGTAAGCATGCGATCAATATTTGTTCAGTGAATGAAGGAGCTAAAAAATGAACACACTATGTCTTCCGATGTGTGAGAGAAGCTCTTCTGAGCACTGAGGCAGCAGAGCTAAGCCTTGGCCCTGGAGCCCGCTGGGTGATGACAAACGCCACTAGTGCCAGGAGTGCCCCGAGTGGATGTGTCTCTCAGCGATAAGAGAGAAGCAGGCTTTGGTTGGCTTCCTGAATGGCTGATCTTAATGGCACCCCAGGGAAGCAGCTGTCTGAGACAAAGGGGACAAAGGCCACCTTGTTTCCAGTCTCCAGGCCAGCCCAGAAGCCCCTCCCTCCTTCTGGGAAAAGCAGCCTTGGATGGGGCTTCGAGGAACTCCATGCTGGCAAGGGTAGGAACCTCCCAGAAGCAGCGTCCTTGTAAGTTAGTCACTGGAAAAAGAGACCCGGACTCATCCGAAAAGCAGCTAAAGAGGGTTGTGCACTCCCCAAACTGAAGAGAACTTTTTATTTTCCTGAGAGACAGATTCCCAGAGGCCTTGAGGCAGAATGGAACCAACATAATTCTAACTAGAGAATTCCTATCAAGCGGGTGGGGGATGGGAGACAACCATATTAATAATTCTGTTCAGTTTCTTTTCCCATCTGTTGCCTAAAAGAAAAAAAAAGAAATTAAAGATAGGCATATTATTTTTGCTACTGCCCAAACCGAAAAAGCATGACTACCATCATAAATGAGAAACCTGGGTCTCATTTCACTGACATTAACGTTCAAAGAATTATAAAAATAAGACAAAACAGTGTTCAAAGTATATAGAATTCGAATATATTCTCTCCATTCCATAATGTAAGTTTAAAGAAATGTAAAAAAAAAAAGCAAGAAATTAAAAACGTTCATGTTTTCAAGTATGTATCTATCTCCTAAAAACTCAAAATTGATCTTTAAAATTAAAAGGCAAAATCCAAGCTGTCATACCCATGCGACAAAAGTTTAAATCAAAGTCATTTAAATAAAACCATTTTAGAAAAATAAAATGATTTGCAATCCGAGTGTTCAATGCCCAGCCAGTTGCCAGTGTGAGAAATCGGTCACACTCCACTCGTGGTACATCGAGACCTGTAGAACCTGTGGGAAAGGAACATGCGTTGTTTAACGTTGCAGAACGCGCCCCGGTCGGCCTGTCCGGCAGTGGGAAGTTCCGTGCCAGTCTGTGCGCGCCCCCAGGGCCAGACCAGGAATTGAAACTCAGAGAGAAGCCTGGCTCTGGGGGAACTGATACTTTGTTATGCAAGAACGGACTACACCTACACTAGCTGAGAGGAAGCATTCGAGAAATAAGTCGATCTGTCATTTCTGTTATCTGAGCATGTACACAGCTCAAATCCATTGCACCCCAACGCCGTGCCCGAGTCAGGAGCAGAGGAAGCCCTAACTATCTGGCAGCCAGAGTAGCCCCCTTTGGGGACACACTGCAGGCGCGGAGGTGCTGGGGTGTGGGCCACGCTCCGCCAGTGCTGATGGCCAGATCCCGAGGGACAGAACGGCCACGTGTCAATACACTTGTTGTCGTGGGTTTTGTGATCTCGGGGCCCTTGAATGCAGGAGGGCACAGGCTCTTCCTGTAAAGGGCCAGAGAGTAAATGTTTGTGGCTTTAGTCTCTAGTGCAGTTACTCCACTGTGCCCTTGTGGGACAAAAGGAGCCAAAGACAATTCGTAAACGAATGCACGTGGCTGTGTTCTAATAAAACCTGATTTACCAAAACAGGCTGGATTCGGTCCAGTTTGCGGGCCCTCACCCTAACTAACACGCCAGGGCCCTTTCTTGCCTGGACCTACGGGCAGTGCTGACTATTCCAGTTCTGCAGTCCCATGATTTTAAGCATTTCTAAAGCCAGAGATTCAAAAGGAAGAGGAAACCATTGTGTTCATCGGCTAACCTCCATCCATTTTTTCTTAGCTAAGGTGAGGAGGCCTGTCGTCATGGTGTGACCTTGGGCTAGTCTTTTAACCCCTCGCCACCTCAGTTCCTTCACCTGTCACACGGTCAACTTGTCCTATCCAGCTCCCTGGGGTTATTGAGAAGCTCACAGTAATGATGAAGACGATGATGATACCAGGTTTCCTTTGCAAAGTGCTTTATAATGTTCTGAATTATTTTCCTGACAAGAATCCGATGAGATCATCAGTCTCAAGCCCATTTTCACACGTGTAGAAACCGTGAGGCACAGAGTAGGTGAGGGACGTGCTGGACGACTCCCAGCTGGCAACTGGCAGAAACCAGGCCTCCAAATCTCTCAATGCAGAGCCACTTTTACTTCAAATACGTGAGAGCCTCGCGTAACATCTAACGTGCTTGTAAAACCAATGCTTTTTGAAACATTATATTTTTCATCTTGGACCCTTGGCCCTCTGAATTATAATTCTCCATCATTTAAGCCGACCATCGTCACCAGACATTCTCTTACCGTATCTGTGAGGCATTGGCGTTGTTACTGGACACACACCATTCATACCTGTATCTTGGGTTGTGCCAGTAGGAACAGGAAACATGGCAATTTTATTAATTTCTCCCCATCTGGGCTTGTTCACTGGGCTGCCAGTGACTGAGTTCATTGCCAGCTCAGCGGTGAGTTACATAAGCAGTGCTTTCAGTCTCTTCTTTCTCCAAAAAGTGGCTTTCACCTATACAGGTTCATGTTCTTCGAGGAGAACATTCGGGAAACTAGCCTCAGCTTCACGGGGTGCTATGGCTAGAGCCGACGCAGTCTCATCTGCTCATCACGGCCATCCACCAGGTAGCACCCATTTTCCTTTTGTAAATTCCAAGTTGAGATTTAATCTCTTTCATTTCAGGAGAGTTACAGTTTGTCAAATAACTCCTGAAACCAGACTGTTTGACGTCTGAGGCT
This sequence comes from Cynopterus sphinx, assembly GCA_030015415.1. Classification (NCBI taxonomy): domain Eukaryota; kingdom Metazoa; phylum Chordata; class Mammalia; order Chiroptera; family Pteropodidae; genus Cynopterus; species Cynopterus sphinx. The sequence continues at coordinate 8,081,965 of CM057391.1, forward strand.
TAGAAAGGTTTCGTATTTTACTTGCTTTGGTGCTGAAGGGATGTGATAAGAATTATATCCATCGCTCGTCAAAAATTTGGTTCTCTCTGACATTTTCCTGTGAGTTCTAACCTTCTTTATATTTACAGGGAATTCTTCTCTCACAATGTTTGCCCTTTCTCACATAGATTTGGCGATTTTATTTAATTTATTTTTTCCTTGACTAATTATGCAAAATTTATAGTCTTTATCCTGTGTAGCCACTGAAGTTTCAGGTTGGTTAGCTTAATGGTCAGCTAATGACTGGACAAGAAATTCCTGAAATGCCTAAATCAACAAGTCTCCCAGTCTTTGCCGATGGGCTGTGTGTCTGGTGTGCCCAGTGTGTGTGTGTGTGTGTGTGTGTGTGTGTGTGTGTGTGTGTGTGTGTGGCGGGGCATGCTTTCAGGACAGATCTGGCAGTTTTAATCTCATCACGCTGTGACAGACCACACATGGATATTTAAATTTAAATTAATTAAATTTGAAAACTCGCTTCCTCTAACCCAATTTCAAGTGCTCAACAGCTCACGCGGCAATAGCTATACCGTATGGGGCAGTGTAGATAGAGGACATTTCTGTCATCGCAGAATGTTTGGTGGGACAGCACTGCACGTGGATTGAGACCCGAATTCTGACGGACTTCATGATCTGGTGCACATTCGTTGTAGAACACCCCTTGACCCACCTTTAAATCACCTGTACTAAGACCGAGACTGCCAGGAGTCACGGGTACTATTTGCTGATTACATGGCACGTGCCATCCACCGAGCTAAGCCTTTAGCGTAGTCTCATTGCATCTTTGCACTAAGCCTATGTTATTATCAAGATTTACTTGGAAACTGAGGCCCAGGGTCACACAGTGAGAGGTAGATTCGATATTTGAACACAGCTCTTCCTGGCTCCAGACTCTAAGCTCTTAAACACTCAGCTACATCCCCTCATTATCTTTATCCTCCTCGGCCCCCTGCTCTGATGTGGGCCTGGCCAGGCAACCTGGGGACAACCTGGGGATGGGGTACTTCAGGGCAGGCTAATTTTAAGCCCAAACAAAAACAGTGTCCTTCATAACACAACTCCTGAGGCTTTTCCCAGACTAAATTCTTTTCCCCTGAAATGCCCAAATAGGAGTAATCACTAGAGGGTCGTTAGGACTGGTGAGTAAAGTTGGACATTAACCAAAAGAACTGGATGTGTGTGGGGGCAGCCTCTTCTTCTTCCCCTCCTCCCCTTCCCCATTCTCCCTTCTCCCTTCCCCTCCTCCTCCTCCTTCTCTCCCTTCTCCTCTTTCTCCTCTATCTTCTCCTCCTCTTCCTCTTTCTTCTCCTTCTCTTTTCATGTTTTCTCTCTTTAAAAGCACTGATTTCATTCCACAGGTCCCATGTGCCAGCTATCACTGCAGTCGTTCTTTTAAAAACTTTCTCTGGACAACTTTTAGAAGACTGGCAGCTGCTACGCCTTCAAAGCAAATAGTCCATATGTCTGCCCTAAATGTTAAGTTTTTACTTTTCTAGCTTAAATTTAGTTTTGTTTTTAATGCAAACAGTTCTACAGAGCAGATAGCAGGAAACCTCATGTCCAGAAGGCAGCCTCGGGGTTTTCTTCAGCTCATTCTAAAAACCATGCTTCAGATCATCAGTTTCTTACTAGTCTTTCTTTCCTAGCATTCCTTTCTCCCTCGCCTTCTTCCTCTCACATGATTTCTCAAAACTTGCCTTTTCGGTTGTCAAGTCTTACCCTATTTATCATTACTTTTTTAGAGGTCATAACTTTGCCAAAGTGAGTAAATCTGAATTGGAACAAATAAGACAGAATTTCCCCCAAAATGAGTTTTTACAGAAAGCAGGCTCAGCCCTGGATGTGGGGAAATTTTCCTGGGAATCAAATAGTGCCATATGATCTTCAGGATCTAACTTGGCCTCCTCAAAACTATTCTAAGTGGAAAGAGGAATGGATGGCAAAATGAGACCCGCACAAACCTCTCTTCAAGGACCACCGTTCTCTTGGACCTAATATGGTGTTTAGGATCCAGTCATTAGGTCATTCATTAAGCATCCATCTGGTATGTCAGACACACTGGGTAATTAGCAGTAATGAGAAGAACCCAAGAGCAGACCAGTTAAAAAACCTCTCCCTATTAGTCATATTTGCGAGTCACCAATGATCAAACACCAGCCAAGTCCTGTCTATAATCAAGAATAAAAAAGCTATTGATTCGGAGAACATTTTTATGGTTGCCAGATAGGAGGGGCGTTAGGGGTGGGTGAAAAGGGAGAAGGAATTAAGAGGTAAAAATTAGTAGTTATTAAATAGTCGTGAGAATGTCTAATCACTGTGTTGCACCCCTGAAACTAGTATAACATTGTGTGCCAACTGGGACTGAAAATTTTTTTAAATTATTATAAAGAAGATGCTTCGCATAATAGGTAAAAGTGGTTTATGATGAAAGCATTTGATTAAAGTGTTTTTGTACTAGGATAAGGTCACTTATAATTAAATCAATTCTCAAGTTTTCCGTAAAACACACACACACACACACACACACACACACACACACACACACACCCATTGAGAAAGCAGACTTTGGAGATCATGGTGTCAGAACTGGGTTGAACTGCATGAGTCAGAATGGAAATTTCTAGGTCCACAGACACAGTGATTAATGTAAGATAGCAAGGCTTGGAAGAGTCAGAACCAGTGGGCTGGGACGTAAGAGAATCATGTGGCCCAGGCTGAGTTTCAAGATTTCAATATTTGGGGAAAATTGCTACTGTACTTAATAACGCCAAATGTACTGCAGGCCCCAAGGGTCAGAGACCACATCCATTTTTACTTCTTTTTGTATCTCCAGCACGAAGTAGCACCCAGCGTCTGGTAGGCATTCTGTGAGCCTTTTGTAAATTAATGAAGTAATAAATAAAGGAACAAAGTGAAATTTGCTTTCTGTCCTTTGTCACAAGCATTTGCCTCTTTTGGTCAGTAGCTCCAAGGAACCCTGAGAAGTCGTGCGGCTGCCTGCGTGCCCCAAATGGGCAGACTAGGATACGCAATGGTCTATTCTTCAAGCACCCCTGTTTTGTCTTGTATTTCTGCTCTCCATCGAACGTCAGCGCTACTGGAACCCTTTCCCCGAGTACAAGTTCATTTCATTTGTACTGGGTCAGTGAATGCAAATAAGTGAATGCCTCTGGGTGTGTGTGGGGTCACCTTTGTTTTAATAGATGAATGGAAATGAGTGTACCCATCCCTCGTAGCACATTTTCATTTTAACCTCATGGTTAAGAGTGAGGACTTTGGAGTCAGACCGGGATCAGAGCCTGGCACTTAAGAGCTGCCAGACCCCAAGCAAGGCACTCAGACTCTCTAAGCCTCGGTTTCTTCGTCTGTAGGTAAGAAATGTAAACAGCACGATACCTCCCTCAGAGCACAGTGGAAAACTTTAAATAAAGCTATCCAGGTAATAATGTGCTTAGCACAGCACCTGTCCCACAGAGAGCGCAGAGTAAACCTACAGTTCTCAAAGTGGGTTCCCAGACGCCAGCATCAGCATCACTAGGAACCTATTAGAATTGCAGGTTCTCGATCCCACCTTAAACCTATTGAATCAGAAACTCTGGGTGTAGGGCCCAACAACCTTTGTTTTAATAAGATTCTGCTGCAAGCTAAAGTTTGAGAATTACGGCGGTAAATGTCATCATCACCATCATCATCATCATCACCATCATCATCATCATCATCATCATCCGGCTAGCATTTGTATTACAATAATGTATTGATAGCATTATTACTTTGACGGGAACCATGCAGAATACTTTAGTTCAGTTGTTTTCAAGCCAAGTTCTGGGAGGTTTTGGGGCTCAGGGAGCTACGTGGGAGACCTTCATAAAATGTTTATGGAGGCAGATCGCAGGCAGAGACCTAGCTCTGCTCTGACAAGGAAGCTCCGCTTTATCAGTTCCATGTGCTTTGGTTCCCATTCGTGCTAAGTTGGCTCGACAAAAGGGTTCTGCTCTGAGATAGAGCTCGAAAATCACTGCCTCGATCACCATGGATCTTAGGCTAGACTGGGGGAGGGGCGGGGAGATTTTCCCGGGCCTGTCACCACCTACCATGGGTAATGCTGGCCCTGCATCCTGACCCCAACTCCACAAGCATTCTCTTGGGGAAGTAGCTGCGTAGTTTTTGCCACACATCACCTATTAAATCCTTACCAGGCATTATATTCCCTCCTTTTCAGAAGAGAAAATGAAAGTGCAAAGAGGATAAGGAGACATGTCCCAGGTCACACCGCTAGTGCGGCTGAGACTAGGAGCCGGATCACCTGGTGCTGAGATTTGGTCTTATTCTCCAAGAATGGCCGTTGGTCACACCTGAGCAGACAACCTTGCCATGCATAAGAACCACCCGTGGGGGTGCTGTAAGAATTCCAGGGGCATTCGGGTCATACTCCTGGACTAACAAGTAGAAAGTGGCTGGCTGTGGCTCCACCATTTGCTCAGCACCAAAGCCTGGGACAACTGATGTGTGTGTGTGTGTGGTGTTTTGTTTTGTTTTTCCCCCCAGATGAATCATGGTTACAATGAATTAGAAAGTCCCATTCAGAGGGAGCCGTTCCCTATTTGCTAAATCGGTCAGGCTGGGAAAATGATTGCAACATGCTGGATACGTAGTAGTGAGCTGAGAGTCCAAGAATCTCAATCTCCAGCTTATAACCACACCAGATTTCCTGTGTGACCTTAGCAAGGCACGTTTACCCCTTCGGGCCTTGCTCAGACACCTAACTACATGGCCAAACCTGTTACTTATCATCCAAGGCGGACTTTGAAACTGAATTAAATGATATTGAGAGATCTTTGAGCTCCTTGAGAAGATGCACTCGATATTTTGTCATTAACTGCAGCATTCTTTATTTATTTATTAACCCATTCCACAAATGGTTGTTAAGCGCTCGCCATGTGCCGGGTGTCGTGCCAGATAGCAAGGTCACAACTGTGGATAAGATCTACGTGATCCCGGTCTTCCCGGTGGCTACAGCTTGGTGAGGATGGGGAGTCGCTGGCTAGTGGTGTCCCGTGCTGATCACCTAGAGGTATTGCTAAGAATTTAGCATGCGCCAGGCATGGTAGGAAGCGCCACACACGTCATTTCACTTAGTTCCCACAACAGGCCGACGAGGTAGCAATCGTGATCTCCATACTATGGAAGAGGAAACTGGGGCTCGGAGAGTTTAAGTAGCTTGTCAGAGTTCACTGTGACTAAGTGGCAGGATCTCTGTGACTGCAAAGCCATGCTCTTAGCCTCTGTGTCATATCGGTGTCTATGTAGACATATATCCTTGTATAAGGAATATCTCTTTTTCAGTGCCTGGAAGCCCATCTGCCTTATAGCAAGTTCTTAATAAGTAGTTACTAAGTAACTATACCCACCTGGGTTAAGCTAAAGACAGACGGTCCCAGATGATGAGATAATGGGGGCTACAGAAACTAAAGTGACCATTTTGAGAAGTAGGGGGGCAGCGGGGAGAGAGCCCCACGTAGCAGCAGCCTAAGAAACAGGCATCGGAGCAGAGGGATGCCCGAAACTGTCACGAAGCCACAGTGCTGGGAATTATCCCTGTCGGAAGTTTTCAGTAGGAGGTGGTAGTGGTGATGGCTGAGACGGGAAGAGAGGGCTGCCGCTCAGCATTTCTCCCAGCTGTTGCTCCAGGAGGCCGAACTGTCGCTCAGGGGCTCATCCATCACAGACTAGAGGCTGTGTCCACTTGGTTGGTTGGAAGAAGGTGGCTCAGCGAGGAGGCTGGTGTGATGCTCTGGGGGCTAGTTCTCTCCCGTTCCTCTGACCCACTCCTTCTGCAGAGTGGCAGCATTGAAGAAATGGCCAGGGTTTTGGGTGGGGCACACGGAGATTGTTTACCAGAGGTCTCTGAGCACAGGACTGGTTTGAAGGGTGACGACAGTTGTCATCAGCTGTCTCTATAACAGGCCACCGTTTGCTCCCTCCTTCATCACTTCGGCTACTGAGCTTTAAACAACACTCTGTGGTGGAAAAGCACGTTCATTTGAAAGACCCGTCTTTTGCTTGTTGAAATCGGGTTACTCAATATCCCTGGCTAAAAGATTTTTGATGGAGCCACGTGAGGAAAGTGATATTATCCTTTTGTTCGGGACATAGCAGGGCACAACCATCGAAAATCTGGGCATGCATAGAAGGAAGAACCCAAATGCTGGAGGTCAACGGACCGGAGTTAAAACCCCAAAGGTTACTTCTATGGTGACTGATCCTGAGATGGCCCCAATGACTCCTTTCCCCTGCCATGCCCCTGTGTAGACCCTCCCCTCGAGTGTGGGTTGGCCGAGCAACTTCCTTTGCACCAACAGTGATGGGATGTCACTTCTGAGATTGGGTTATAAGAGACTGTCTTACTCTTACTAGCAGACTCTGGGCTGTCTTCTCAGCTCACAAACACTGATGAAGTGAACAGCCACATCACACAGGCCCCCTTGGCAAGGAACTGAGTGGCCTCCAGCTGATAGCCATCAAGGAATTGAAGCCCTCATTGTAACAAACAGCTCAAAAGGAACTAAATTCCATCAACTACTCCTGAGCAACTTAGAGGTCGATCCTCGCACAAACGAGCTTCCAGATGGAACCCCAGTCGAGGCGGAGACCCCGAGCATGGCCCATGAGAGACTTGACACAGAGCTCCCTGCGAAGGTGTGTCTGAGGCCCTGATGCACAGAAGCTCTTAGACAATAGACGCGTGCTGTTTGATGTTGCTGTGTTTGTGGTAATTTGTCACATGCTGAGACACTTCCCATCTGGGTGATTTGGGGCAGTTTAATTTACCTCTTTAAAAACCTCCATTTTCTCATCAATCAAGATGGCAGGGATAATAATAAAAATATGTCTGCCTTCGGAAATTACATTAAAAACTGCAAAAAACGTGTGCAAAAGTTGAAATCTCCTGGGTGAGTAAGGGGTCTGGGCTCTGCCTGGGCTAGAATTAGAAGAATGGGGTGAGAGGAGTAGAGGGACTCAGAATAGGAAGGGTTTCCCTGAAGCCATGAAGCTTGAAGCGATGGGGAATCTACAAATAAGTTGTCAAGTGAAGGGAAAGGGGGAAACCCCAGAGACCAGCAAAGGAGCACAGCCAGATTCCAAGGAAAAGCAGGAAGCGGTGCTGAGAATGAGGTAGACGTTGCCTTTGGCAAGGAGCTCGTGATGCCAGTGGGTGGGAAGGACCAACTGAGATCCTACACTGGTTTAGACACAAAGCGGACGTCGGTTCATGACAAGGGCACTGGAATCCAGGCCTCGGATGCCCACCACACTTGGCTCTGAGGCCCCACTGTGTCTTATTGGTGGAACTCCTCTCCGTGCTGCCCATGAACCCCGGAAAACTCTTCAAGTATGATGCCCAAACCTCTATCAGACTCCTCTATCCAGCTGCCTGCGTGCCATCTCCACTTGGAGATCTAGTGGGCATCTGAAACGGAACCTGTCCAGCTCAGAACTCCTCACAGTTCCTCCAAAATCTGCTCCAGAAGCAGCTTTCCCATTTAGTCTCGTTCCCACAGCTCTCTGGGGGAACTGGGCCGAGAAGAGACAAGAATAACCTTACACTACAGCCTGTAAAACTGCAAAAATCTAGAGTATACCCTGTAAAAAGTGGACATCACCCTCCTTCCCTCCCGCTGTCCTCAATCCCCTTCTTGGAGGTAACTACAGTGAGCAGTTGAAGGTACATCCTCCTGGACGTGGACCACGCGCCTACTCTAAAAATGAAAATGTGCATTTCTTTTGATATAAATGCTGTTGCCTTACATGGACTGTTCCCTGACTTGCTCTTTTCAGGTAACCACACGTAATAGAATTTTCTCGATCGGAACCTATAGAACTACCTGCAATCACCTGCCCATGACCTTTCTGCTCCCGATGAAGTTAGGGTTTTTCTTTTACATTTTTTAAATATTACAAGCAATACCACAGTGAACATCCACAATCATAGGCACAATTATTTCTGCAGGAAAGATTCCCAGAAGCGGGATTGTGAAGTCGAAGGGTTGACACATCAAAAGCTTGGTACAGACAAATGATCTTTTAATGTGCCTGAACCAATTTACTGACGCACCAGCGTGGGTGACAGCGCCTCTGGGCTAATGCTAAGTATTATCAATCCTTTAAAAATTTTCCAAGAATGAGGTCTTGTCTTTATCTGGAGTCTCCCGATGACTAGAAAGCTTGAACGCATTTGCATATATTCGTTGGCCATTTGTAGTTGTTCTTCAGTGAATTGCCTCTCTGTATCCTAAATCTATTTTTCCATTGGGTTATTTATCCCAGATTACTAATGGAAAACTGAGGACTGCAGAGCTTAAGTTAGCTGGCTTGAAGACTCACAAGGAGTAAGTGGCTTGCTTGGCTCCGTTTTTTGAAAATGCACACTCGTGGCCACCAGGTTGGTTATTCCGCCTCCTTAGCTATGGTCAGGGTTAACTAATGGACGAAAACCTAAAGGCTGCATAAGAAAACTAGTGTCGCTCACAGAGATGTGGCCCTTTCTGCTTTTACCTGAAACAGCCCAGTTGTCTGGGGCAGCTCCCTCGAGGGGCTGGGCCTGCAGCAAGGCCCTAAGGAAGGCGTTCAGGCTACCCGTCCAACCACTGTGACTGTCACCCCACACTGGCCCAGGCTGCCCGTTCTACAGCACGTAGCAATTAGATGCCCCTAAAGACACGGCCAGCCAGAATTAAATAGCAACCTGTGGCTTATGGCCATTTCCTCACTAAAGCCAATTAGAGCTAGACAGCCCTTACCTTTTGGTGCAATTCATTCTCCAAGATCCAAATCCAAGACGGCTCCCACATCAGGTGAGCTCGGCTGTAAACGAAGCGGGAATGCACAAGCAGCCGCTGTCAACTCATCTGACATCCTGCCACGGCCACCCTGCCATCTTTTTGGTGGCAGAACAAACCCTTTCTTTGGCAAAGGAGGTTTGGTACTCAGCCTACTTCCCAGCAGGCCTGAGAGCACCTGGGTACCCGCCACATGCCTTCCTTATAGGTAGAAGTCCTTTGCAGCCTGAACAGCATCTGCGTCATGTTACATCTGCACTGGAGCAGCTGCGGGCGTGGTGGGAAGGATAATCTCGGGAGAGGAGCTGACGTTGTTGATAGGCAGCTGTGGTTAGTTCACAGGGAGTCTGGGCAGCTTAGAGGGTTTTTTGTTTGTTTTGTTTTTGATTCTTTTACCTCTCCAGACTCACTCATCCTCTTGGAGATTCCAGTTGTGTCTTTGTGAATAGGTTACCATGACTTGAGGCTCCCTGAACTCAATACAGACCCTGCCGGAAAGAGATGCTACAGGTGGAAACTGGTCCCAATCAGATCTCAGTTCTGCCACCCAGTGGCTCAGTTTGAGAAGGTGTCCGAGCTCTAAGACAGCTCTCTCAAGTCAAAACCCCCTGTTCCCATCCTTGGAAACAGCAGGGAAATGCCAGGCAATCATTTACAGGGTCTGAAGCAGAAGGGCCACGTCTGTGGTTGGGGAGACCATACCTGGTAAGCAAAGGCTGCTCACATAGCCACCAGGGAGGAGGACAGGTCTGTGATGGGAAAGTATGTCAAGGCAGCGACGAGAAGGGAGGTGCGAACCCTGCAGTAGGAAATGAGCACCAACTGGAATTAAGTAACTGGAAAGGAAAGGAAGATGGAAGTGGAGAACGAATAGGGTTCTGAGGACACTTAATCTTAAAGGCCAGTCGTGGCAACAGCGTCCATGGACTCAGTGGCCCAGCACTAGTGGGGTGGCCTGTGAGACCTTCAACAATCCATCCCCCACCCCCTTGGTGACCATGTAATTGTGGGGCTTGATGGGGGATGGTGAGGATTCATGGACGATTCTTTTGAAGAGAGAGTGTTGGGGAAAGCAGCCTCAGAGTTCCAGGGTTCCCGTGACTCTGAGCACAGGTGAGAGGGGACTGGTGTATATAGTTCTAGATGCAGAAACCTAGGTGACTTTATGCTAAAGACAATGTTTGTGTCCCTCCGACATTCATAGGTGGAAACCTAATCCCCAAGGTGATGGTATTGGGAGGTGCGGCCTTTAGAAGGTGATTATGTCGTGAGGGTGGGGCTCTCGGGGTAGGGATTAGTGCCCTTGCAAAAGAGAATCCCCTCCCTCACCCCTTCTCCGTATGAGGACACATGAGACAACAAGCAGACTCTCGCCAGACACTTAGTCTGCTGGTGGCCAGATCTTGGACTTCCAGGCCCCGGAGTTTGGAGAAATAAATTTCTGTTGCTTAAAAGCCACTCAGCCTACGGTATTGTTACAGCAGCCCATCTGGGTAAGACACTTTACTAGTGCAATGTCGCACCTGGGAGGCACATGGGGCATTTCCTGCTCCCAGGCTGTCCCGGGCGGTGGGGCGGTTTCTAAGTGCTCTCGGAGATGGAGTACAGGCAGGCAGCCTGGGAGAGCAGCACTAACCACCGAGTGGGTGTCTGGTGTCTGGGGCAGCCCCTACCCAGGGTTGAAAACTGTACAGAAAGCATGAGGGGCCACAGCACACGTCCTTGCCTTCCTACCAGCGTGTGTCTGGGGCTGCATCTGCTTATTGACTTTCCTCTCGACTGAAAACACTTGCTGGAAGGTTCCGCAGGGAGGACAGGGTAGGGGCATGGAGACCTGTGCCATCTGCCCCCTCCCATTCCCATTCCCTGGTAAAACCCAGACGTCTCAGAGACTTAATGACATTGCCGAGTCTTGAACACAAATAGCTTTCCTGAGATAGAAGGACAATGAAAGCTTCCGGAGCTTGTGTCCTGGGGATGGTGCGCTTCTGGTGCTTGTCACACGACATGTGAATGAACAAGAGCAGCTGATCGCAGAGCAAAGCAGGCTCCCCAAGGCCAGGAGAGAAAGAGTATCAGTACTTTCTTCTCTTCACCTGTCATTCATTCATTCCACAAAGGTTTCTTGAGACCCTACTATGTGCCAGGACTTTGCTAAGCACAGAGGATAGATACAGAGGAGAACGAAATGGACAGAACCTTTGCCCTCGAGCAGCTTAGGTCCCAGTGGGGCCAACGGGCAATAAACAAGCAAAGCAAAGAAACTATGAGTACATAATGGCAGATTTAGATACGGGAGTCTCCTGCCCTCTGTCCTCTTCTGGTGAGTACGATCTTCAAGTGGCAGCTTGTGGCACATTCGGATCAGGGAAAGTGTAGCGAATTTCAGGGGGTCCGTCCTGCGATTCAGTCTTAGGCTTACCTGTCCCTTTGCGACCCTCTCGCTTCTTTCTTGGTGGGGCCGAGATGGGCTGAGGGCAGCCTGTTCTCAGCTGTGATAAAGCCCGGTGGCCAAATACGAGCTGACCTCTGCCCATTGTTGTTCCCCAAAGGCCACAGGAACAACATGGTGCCCTGTGACGGGAGGCCATGCTTAGTAACCGGGCAGAGGTCTAGCTTCTATTCCCCGTTCTGCCTCCGTGTGAACTTAGAGCAGTGACTGTTCTTTTCTCCAAGTCACCAGATAATGGAAATAAAACTGGCATCTCTGTAAGGATCTTCCCTTAGTGGAATAAGCTGTCTTACCACGAAGGCATTTAGCTTAGCATCTGGTACACAGGAACTGCATGAGGGGTCTTGGCTCCCTCTTGACACAGTGCATGATTCCTGCCAGGGTTCCCCAAAGCATGGCCTAGGGCCCACCTGCAACAGGACCACCTGGAGTATTTGTAACCACCCAACCGTCTGGGTCTGCCAGGCCCAGGTTGGGAAGGGCTCGGGGTCCATGAACTTGCACTTTTCATAGCCCCCCCCCTTAGTGATTAAGAGCCTGAAGGTTGAGACTCACTCATCTACGTCCTTGTTGGTGGCCCACACTTTTTTTTAATCAGCGAGTCAAGAAAGCACTTTTTAATGTTCAGCTCTAAACATATTAGCTTTTACAGGTGTGGATTCACCTGACACACGGTCCTCATTAAAGAACTTCCTGTTTGGGAGGAGAGGTTTTAAATTACTGGAGCTTTTAGCCTTCCTCAGCCCTCAAGATACCGCTTCCACTCAGTGCCTGGGGAGTCGCCTGAGGGAGTGAGCCACCCGTTTGGGGAGAAACCAAGTCCCAGCTTCTGCCGTCTCTGGACAGACTGGCAGGCCAGCTGGTGGACCTGCCAGGAGCCAGTTCTAGGAGGGGATGAGGTGCCTCCTTGGGCAGATCTCATGGGAATTGTGTCAGGCTCACAAACTGGGTTTGAGAATGACATGGGGAAAGGCTGGATTCTGAGCCTGTCATTCAGAGCAATGTCCAACTTTTGGGACTTGTACCCGTTTGGTGAGTGGAAGATGAATAAAACCTGAAAGAGCCGTCACCAGGGCAGCACCCTGATTGGCATTAGCACCTCAGACCACACACCCTGAGCCCCACTGCCTCCCACTGACAGCCTTAGGGCCAACAGAGTAGGGACCTTTGGTTGACACCAACCGGGCCTGCCAATGGGCGCTGGCAACCCAGCTACCACTTTGAAGTTCTGCAGCATTAGCAAAGATGCCGTGGGTTAAGCAAGAAAGAAGAACACCTGTCTATGGCCATGCCACCCTGAACAAGCCCAATCCCATCTGATCTCGGAAGCCAAGCAGGGTCAGGCCTAGTCTGTACTTGAATGAGAGACCACCCAGGAAGACCAGGTGCTGTAGGCGTAAAAAATAAAAGATAAAATTTAAAAAAATCTTTTAAATAAGGAATTGTAAACTGACAAGGTCCTTGCAATCTGTGAGGTCAACCAAGGGTTGCCTCGCCAAAAAAACAAAAAAAAAAAACAAAAAAACAAAAACCACCAGGTGTCACACAGATGAGAAGCTTGTGAAACACAGATGAGATGTCCTGAGGGCCAGCCCGGAATATTTGGAAGAAATCTGAGAAGGGCTGGGAATTCCCAAAGTAAGAGTCAGAGCCAGAGAAATGTGAATCTGTGCCTGCAGCGGATTCTTTCCTCGTCCCCAGGCTGGTGTGGTTTGGGGGAGATGGATGACATCAGTAACTGTTCAACGGCTGGGAAATAGAATTGGCCACCTTGCTCAAGAGGATGGAGTCCCTAGTCTCTGCCGCCTTGTGACGTCACTGTTCCAAAGCACAGCCCGCTGCGGTGCCGGGGGAAAGTTCCATTTCTAGAGGATTCACAAAAGCGCCTTTGTCTTCACAACAGACTAACAAACCCAGGTCATTAGACTTCCCAGCAGCTGCGCCCCCGACTCGACATCTGTAACGCCCTCGCTCGCTGCAGGCGGCACAGTCCCCAGGGAGATGAACCCCGAGCAGCCAGCGGCAGACCTGACTCAGCATTTCGTTTTCTTGTGTCAGAATCCCGTCCGGCGCCCCCGGCACTGGCTTCCAAATGGAATTTTCGAGAGCATGCGGCCCATTCCGTTTGCATCCTCTAGAGCTGAAGAGTGAGGCGACAGAGCCAGGTTTGCAGTGCACCCCAGGGCCTACGCTTCCGTGCCTGAGGCAAATGCTCGGCCAGAGGTCTGAAGCGGCCAGACTGTGTGGCCGGATTGGATGAGTTCATCTCGCGTCGAGGACAGGACAGTTTTGGCTGGCTTCTGATAGCAGATCTCTCTCAAAAGCTTGCAAAGTGTATAGAGGAGATGCCTCCCATCCACCACGCGAAGGAAGGGCACTGATTTGTCTCCAACAGGGTAAAATCACTCCTGTGATCTCTCTTAGCCTTTCTTACAACCAATTCCAGGAGTCATCTGGGAGCTGGCCTGGGTCAGAAGTGATCTTTGAGGGAAGGGGAACTCAAAAGAGATCAGGATAGTTTAGCTCTATCACCAAATGTGCCCCACTCTTCAGCCAAATAACATTTCAGTACCGGCCAGCGTGTACATGGCATGGGCTCGGACAGGGATTTTCCTCCGAGTTCAGTATGAAAGCCAAGGCCACTTGCAAATATGGAGGCCACACTTCTGAAGTAGGAGTGTTGTCTAGTAAAGGATGTAATTATATCTGCATGTGAAATTTAGATGAACTATGAATTACGAAGTGCTCAAGGTCAAGCAAGCTGGGGGAGGAGAGAATGCGGGGAGGGTGGGCTGCAGACGGCCCAGGCTGCGGGGAGACCCCGTTGTTCACATCCTTTTCGATGACTAGATTTCCATTTCTGATAACAGGGACTGCTGGAGTCAGAAACGGAGATGCTGACACTTTCCAGACCCAATTTAAAGTTGATTTTCCACAACAGTTTGTATTTTTGTAGGCCCTGCTTGCAGCCGAGGCTCAAAGTGGCCCTTGACACATCAGACCAAGAGAAGCTAAAGATTTAAGGACCAAAGCCAGGTGGAAAGCAAGAGTCACATCCAGAAAACCAATTTTTCTTCATCCCCCAGTGACACTGTCCCCTCCTCTTCCTGAACCTGTGCAGCTTCATGTTCTTTGGAGAATTTACACGTCCAAAGGTTTGGGGTTTTTTTTGACTCACCTTTTCTGCTTTCCTTCCTGTGCTTCATGTAGCATTTGGAAAACGGAAAAGCACTCTAGCTGGGGTTTGACACCCCTGCCTGTAGCCACTCACGAGTGAGCCCAGGCTCACAGGCCAGGGCCAGGTGTCCCAGTCATGAGGGGCCTAGCGATGACACTGGATCCCAAAATCAACGAAAGCAGGTTTGGGGCCCCAATAGTTCCCATGGGATGCAGAGGTGGTCGGCTTTTCTTTCCCTGCATTTGTGGAGGTGACAAGGGCAGAGATCACCCAAACGACTGCACTAAGATAAGCATGAGGAGGACACAGCAGTGGCAGGGTCCTGGGGGTATGTGCTGCCTCTGCAGGAGGTGGGAATGGAAAATGCTGGAAGGCAGGCTGGACTGCTGTCTAGAAGATTCAGGGAGCTATGTGGAGTCGAAGCTGTTGGTGTGTGAAGGTGTCTCTTCTGCACATTAGCAGGTGTAAATGACTAGAAAAGCTTTTTTCCTACCCTCAGGCCCTGGCCCGACTAGAGTGAATTTTTGCTCCTAGTTCTTCCAGCAAAACCTTGGGTAAAAGCCGCTTCTTTGTAAGGAGTCAGTAATAGCCTCTTCTGTTATTAAAAGTGTCTGCAATGGCCTTGTAAAGGGCTGCTAGGGGGCAGGACCTAGGAAAAAGGGCACAGAAAGGAGGGGCGCTGGTTGTTTCTGCAAACTTGCCCCTGCCTGAGGACCCCGTTTTACCAGTCCTTCCTCTTTCTTGTTGGGTTAAAAGGAAATCTTGGGGCAACTCTGGGAGGAATTGGGAGCTCCCAAGGCTGCCTCTGGGTTTGGACTTGGCCTTCAGGGGCTCATGAAGCCTGTGTCCACCCCTGCATGTTGCTACGACATCCATCTTGTACTCCAAAGACCCAGGAGTGCTGGCCAGTTTTTAGAGGTTCCCAACTACGTCAATTCTGGCCAGATCTACAGATGCTCAAATCCAAGCCTACTCACTCCTGACCTGTGCAGGCCACAGGGAGCCTGATTTGGGTTCCAAGTCTATGGTCCCAGCACTGCCCATGGCACCGCAGAGCTGGGGTGGGGGCTGCAGGGTTGAGCAAAGGCTGCTGGCCTAACCAAAGGCCCAGGCTGCCTCGGAACGCAGCATCAGGCCCCTGCACGGAGCAAGATGCAACGCACCGTCCATCTCCTCCTGGGCCTCTCCCCAGCCCTTCTGGAGTGAGCTAAATGCCACACTTCATCGACTGGTCAATAAGTCGTGTGTATTGAGTTGACAAGTGTGTGCACAAGGGGGTGTAAGAGCTGTAGAGAAAGACGGATGAGAAGGGAGAACAAACGACCCAAATCAAATGGCAGGGCTTCATGCACGAGAAGAGGACTCCACACCGTTCGCTCCTGGGGACAGCCAGGCTGGTTCACCCCCTCTTTCGCCCCCGGGGAGGCCTGCTCTCCAAGGCAACAGGCAGGAGACGAGCCAGAACTGGAACGTTCTTTCTTTATGTGGTGCTGACCTCTAGAGGCTCCCAATTAAAAAGCATCCCAAAGGTCCGACTTCACTGCTGGTTCCTACAACCCCATGTTGCTATTGCCATCTTTTCCTAGAAAATAAGGAAAAGGTCTCTCTGCTCCTTTACGTGTTACCTAATAGGATAGGCCTACCTTATTTTTTGGCTGCCTAATTACAACTTGCCCAGATTTTTATAAATGTCATTGTTTCCTCTCCAAAAAGGAAAAAAAAAGGTGGGCCCTTGATAGAGAAAATATTTTTAAACGATTTGTCCACTACAAAACGGAGAGGAAAACCTATGGTGCTGGCTACTTCAGGACACATGAGTTTGCAAAGTGCTGGGTGGCCAAGCCTGCCAAAGGGGGAAAGGAAAGATCACCCAACTCAGCAGGGCGGCGGCAAAAGGATCTGCCTCCCACACTTGTTCCAGCCCTGGGGCTCGGTGCAAACACTGGGCCCTGAGGGTTTTGTTTTGCCTACTTTTTTTTTTTTTTACTTTAACCCATTCCTGTCCACAAGCACTGGGGACACTGAGGCGTCTCACCTGGTCAGACTTCACTACGGAGACTCACTCCTCAAACAACGTGAGTGTGTGCTATCGCCCTAAGCAAGCACCCCACATTTTACTCATTTGCTGTAGCTTCTAATTCCATATTATGGATCACAAAGAGAGAAGGGAAGTGTTGGAAGGCAGGAGAAAGAATTCAAGGATGTCAGCATTGGGGCTAATAAAACACACCCACCATTTTGGCTGGGGTCTTTTATTTCTAAAAGGGATCCTAGGGAAGATGGGCTGAAAAACTCAGAAATTCAGTTTTGCCAATAGCAGGCCATCCAGCCCCCGTTTCATGAGACAGTATTTTCCTTATAAACTTTGCTTCTCACTGTCCCTACCCCTGCTAACCAAGACAACATACCCTCCCACACACAACGCTGGTGCCTGGGGGAACTCTGAAATGAGTCCATACTCATTTCACAGAAGAGGAAATGAAGACATGCCTTCCATCCCCGTCTACTGATTTCTGAAGAATTGATTTCCAAAAGATTCCCGGCCAAGGGGAAATGTAGGCCTTTCAGACAGCCAGTCCCTCACTTAAAGAAGCCAGTCTGTTTTTTAATTTTTTTTAGGCGAGGCAACCCTTGGTTGACCTCACAGATTGCAAGGACCTTGTCAGTTTACAATCCCTTAATTTTCTATTTTTTACGCCTACAGCACCTGGTTTTCCTAGGTGGTCTCCCATCCAAGGACTAACTGGGCCCGATTCTCTTGGCTTCCGAGATCAGATGGGATTGGGCTTGTTTGGGGTGGCAGGGCCGTAGATGCCAATCTGTATTTTAAAAAATGTATCTCTGAGAGTCATCACCTAACAGTAACCAAGGAATTCCCCCGTAAGAAAGGCTTTGTCTGGGGAAGATCATGCCAACGTCCAGCTGAGATCAGATTGGGACTGAATGAGTCTGGAAGCTTGCAAGCAGCCCAGTCCTCAAGCACGATCTCTGACAACTGCCCCCTGAACCACAAATGAAGGTATCTAAGGTACCCAGGCCTCTAAGCTGTGCCTAGCAAGGCAATCTCAAATGAATTTAACAATGTATAGAAACGTGTTCATTTGTGGAAAGAAACTCGCTCTTAACAAAGTAATGAGGCTTCGACCACCAACTTCCAGATTTAGTTTTTAACGCCATTGTTTACTGAATAACAGTAACTGGGAGGAACGCTCTGGAGTAGATGGTGTCACTGTCATCGTAGAATGACCCCAGATTTCTAACTGGTGTCACAAAGGGTTCCTTACTGGGATAGAAGAAAACAGGGTCCTGAGGGACAAACCTCAAGTACGAGCTTGAAGAGTGGAAAATCACAGAACACAGGCTGCAGCATCAGAAGAGATAGAGTCCGGTCCCAGTGCACATTGATTGTTAACGATAGATTCATATCAGTGGTTCCTATAACCATCTCCTCCCTCTCGTCCCCATAGCCATCCCACCACCACCGGCCCCAGCAACCACAAAACTAGCCATGGTCCTTGTCCCTTGTTCCTCGGCATCCTCTAGGACCAGCCATGCCGGAGGGAGTAAGAAAGAGGCAAACAGCACCAGTGAGAGTCTGGAAGGCTCTTTAATAGCAAGCGTATGGTAATTACATCGTTGGATGAGATCCTCACTCTCGGGGGAGGGAGGACGGAACAGATGTGGACAGGGTTCAATTTAGGATTTACACGGCTGGAAGCATCTAACAAAGGGCGACGATTTTTGGCAACCCATTTCACAGTTTTGTCATTTACAAGAGATTTCTCTGAAAAGGAATATAAAGGCAAAGAAAGCATACACACCCTGCATGAAACTTTTTTTTTTTTTGCCTAAAAAATGCCCCCAAAACTGTTCCTTGCTTTTGCTTCTCATGTAGATGGCCACAGTGCTTTCACACACACATTGAAACTGGTTCACAGACAGTTTGATTTTTTTTTAGAATCGACTTTCTCCCCTAAAAGCTGACATTTGTACAGTGTACTGCTTCGCATCTTCATCTGCCTAGCTATCAGAAGGTACTTGAAGTAAAAATAAACCTTAAACAGAAGTGAAACAAAAGAAGAAAACAGGGGAAGGCGGTTTTATAAAGAACAGACTGTCAGCTTCCTCTGCGGTACCGAGCAACGTGAATACACTGTTCTCGGTAAATTAAGTATTTTCGTGTGGCCTGATGCACGCTTTTAACGGCTTGTGCCTCTACGGCGTGAGTGATTTCGATGGGCTCTCTCACATGAAACGTTCACGGTCTCCTATTTTTGTAATCCGAATTTAAATAAAACTATCAAAGAGAAAATATATTATTTAACAATCTGCCCCATGAACATGAGCTATAGATATTTTGTCATGGACACCATGTTGCCATGGACACCAGAAGCTCCTGGCATCCCGGCAAGTTTTAGAATTATTCTGTCTAAAATCTAAAGGGCTTTGGCCTTTCATGTCATACCTGGAATCTCAAAACCAAAGGAACGGATTGCATCTTTTCGGAAGAGGAATAGTTTTTAAGTTGAAAGAACTGCAGGCGTCTCTGGTAATCTGAAGACTTAAGCAAGTGGCAATGGCAAGTCTGGAGTTCGCACTCACTCTCGGGAAGACGGATCCGTGACCCCCTTGAGTTTTAACTGGGCTCCTTCTACAACCCTGAAGCTCGGTGGAGTAGGTGGGCTCTGCCCGCGGGCCCATGGGCAGGGCACCCCGACCCACGGCCTCCTCTGCAGCCAACGGCAAGATGGAGCTTGGTGGGTTCGTGTTCAGGCTGCCAGGTGACTGAGGCCCGCTCAGAGCTCTCAGCATTTTGGAGAGACGGGCTTCTACGGCTGACAGCTGATTTGCATGCAGGACAACAACTCCACCAGATTTGCGAGACACCCACTGTCTCCCAGGCTGGGGGGCATTTTCCAAGCCTCAAGGCCACTCCAAGGCCAGGCCTGGCTAGTGACCTGCAGGCAGTCTCTGAGGAAAGCAGGCTCCTGGTGAGCCAGCCATGGAAACAGTTTTCCTGGCCCTTACAGCATAACTGCCTCTGGGCTTTGAATTTATTTTATTTTATTTTTATTTTTTTTAAATCTGACCCTGACTCTCCCAGTCGCCCTTACTCGTCACCTCCCACCCCAGATTAAGTCCCGCCTACTCCTCCCTGCCTCTCCACCCATGAGAAATCAGATTTGTCCACAGCAGTTTCCCAGTGTGTCCATGTTAACATGCTGGCATCACAGCTCCCTTAGGTGCACACACTTTGTGCTCCCACAGAACCGAAACAGTATTTAGGGATGCAACTGTGCCAGGGAATGGTTTCTGCTTACATGTGAAAATGATGTCACTGCGAGAGGTTGTCACTTAAGTACCTGGAAACCTAATTCTGGCACCAGGGCCCAGGGAGAACTCCTAAAGAAGGAACTTTCTGTGTCCTGGTCATGGAAGAACAAAAAGGACCACATGCTGCCATGGGCCTGGGGACCGGAGCGGACACGTCGGTGTTAACTGAAGCCAGAGTGGTGGCCGGCACTGCATGGGCCATCGCCTCCCTCCCTGGCTCCACGATTCACTCTCCGATTCCCCAAAGTCTGCTCGGTATGATCGCCAGGTGGAGAAAAGGAACCAACAAGTCGTCAGAAAACGTCTCTGCGACTCATTCACTCAAACCCAGGATCAAGGTTGCGTAATGTCATCCCAGGCGTGATTTCACAGCTGGCCCTCAGCGCTCCCCTGTTCACACAGCTACACGCACACACACACGCACACACACCCTCACATCCTCTGCTGGATGGGATGGCTCATCTCACTCTCTTCCAGTTGTTCTTCATGTAAATTCCCCCCTCTCGGTTAAGTTAAACTTATTTCTCTTCCAAAGCCACAGTCAGGCCACAAATAAAACGCCTCCCATGGGCAGTGCGTGTGCAACTGAGACAAGAAGGTTTTCTCTATCTTCTAGGGCCTGACTTTCCCTCCTACTTAAGGAACTATCAGCCCCTCAGGACCAGGCCCCAGAGGGTCTGGGCCCTCACAGACCAACAGAAACAGGGTCCCCTGTGGCCAAGACCCTGAGACAGTGAGATTCAAAACGTATTTCCTTCTCAGGGCCCTTACGGTTTCCTTGGTGGTTGCTCTTCACACCCACACACATCGGAAGGCAGTTATGGAAGAAGAGCAGTTACAGCAGGAAGGGAAGTGGCATGCCCAAGGTCACTGGCAGGGTCAGCACGAGAACCCAGGTCCCTCTCCCACCTCCTGGGTCAATTCTCCTCCCACTGCAAGGCTGCCTCCTGGAAAATGGGTTTATACGTCTGCTAAAACCGGGGCTGGTCCGGCCCCAGCACCATTTCCACAGCAGGAACCACAGGCTGCCTGACTCGCTGACAGGGGAAGGGAAGCACTTTGCAAACTCGGTGCCACTCCTGACAGGAGCGTATGCGCATGCGTCAGGCTGCGCACACAAAACACAAAAAAGGGAGTTGTAGAGGGCATGGTCTGATCTGTTCATGCCTTCTGGAGTTTTGCCATGAAAATAAGAAACGTACGGTGATGCTGTCCCCTACCCCTGAGGCCGAAACGAGACCAGTGTCTCCTCAGCCCACGGAACTGGTGAGCCCATCTCAGCTCAATGTTTGGGAACAGAGCACACTAACACGATAATTCTGAAATGCATTCGGTCAAAGCCTAAACACTTTCTTGATAAAACACATTTTACATTCAAGCCCATCTCATTTTCAAACCTATGCAAATTTAGGTTTTAAGCCCCTATGTATGTGTAACATTCCAGTTTACCTTTAAATGGAGCGAGCTGGTCACGCTTCATCATTTCAGTTGCAGAAGTGATCCCTTTGGCCTATTGTGTTAAATCAAAGGTGACCGAACCAGAGCAGCATCTATAGAAGGTGCAGCTTCCCAAACGCCTGTGCTCAGGTACAGAGCCCACCAGAGCACAGGCGAGGGACCAAACCACGGAACATGTCTGCCCTGCTGGGATACAACACCAAGGCTGGTTTTAATGGGCGTCTTGGAAGGAAATTCATTTTACTTGGAATTAACCTTGAATACGCTTTTCCAAGAAAAGAAAAAACTTGGGCACTAAATCACCAATGGAAACCACAGTAGTGTTTTACCCACCGACTGAAAACTGCAGTCCACGCTTTGACCACACGCAGCCACGCTCCTCAGAGGACCGATTAAACAGAAAACGTGGAGAGGATCGGGTTTACACCACGCCTGGACGATACACGAGACTCCCATAAGCTCTGTGGCCTCTGCTGCTACTGCTGCTGCTGCTTTTTATTTTTAATCCAAAACTTTGACAACAGGCACGCATGCTCAAAAGATTCCTACCCCAGATGCTACGTTTAGTCAAGTGAAGTAAGAGAGGCATTCGGCATCCTACGTTGTTAGAACCAGAGGTGCAGAACCGTCCAAGAAAATGCATGTTCTAAACCAGTCTGCGTTAGCAAGGCAAAGGATCCCCCTAAAAGCATCTGCTGGCCAAGTGACGACAACCGTCGCTCCTGTGAGTGGTCTGGGGATGCTGATCACTGGAACTTCTCCTGTGAACCAAGTTAACCCACGATGGAAAGGTTCCCACTTTCATATCGCCTTAAAAATTCACCACAATTAGGTTCCTCAGAGCATCTGATTACAATTGTGCATAAATGATACAGTGGGACCCTTTTCTTGACTTTTTTTTTTTTTTTTTACAAGAAGAAAAGACGGATTAAGAAAGTAAAGGAGGATTCCATCACGTTCTCAAAATTTTTTTATCCCGGTTTATTTTCCCATTAAATTCATCTATGGCTTCGAAGTTGGTGTGGCACTTGGATTCTGGATGTTGTCATGATTTCATAAGTTGCCATCTCATTGTAAATAGAGAAGGTGAATGTTCCATTTCCTATGTGGGACGGTTTATAAACATTTGAAAGAAACTGATAGCTTCTGTCACCCCATTTAGATTTCCCACTGTTAAGACTTTACAAGTGGCTTTGGACTTAGCATGTTTTGAAGTAACTGAACATGCAAGTATGTCTACCCCGAACCACGGACCAGCGGCCACATACCCAGGGAACTCGACAACGGCAGCACGCACAACAAAGGCTGCTTTGCCTCTCTCACCCTCTTCATCCAAAGTGAAGTGATTATCTTTTTTCTGCCCTTGCATTTGCACTTGTGCGACTTAAGGACCAGATATTAAAACTCATGCTTTATAAGCAAAACCTTTCACCTACGACACTTACAAGGTACATAGAAAGTGCAGACTGCATTTCTTCTCTGCCATGCTTTTCCCTCGGTCACGCCACCTGCGAGGACTCAAAACTTATCCTTGATACATTCAGAGTTCTCTACATTCGAGTCAGCGAATGCTTAGTTCTCCAACATGAACTCGAGGGAGAACGGTCAGCCACGGGATGGACTCTAAATTCAAAGTGGCCCAGGGGACCAGACAACTCCACAGACACCCAGTGGCACGGGAGTGAGATTCAGGTCACTTCTGAGCATCGCTCATCCCGGATATTCTGCGGTCACTGAAAAGGTATTTCATCTCAATTTGGATGCTGGGAGTCAGACGTCCGGTTTCGAAGAACTAATGCAAAATGCTACCCCGGGAGCACATGACCCCACCTCGGGGACCACCGGGCTCACTCGCCTGCTCAGACGAGCGCCCTGGCAAGTTCACTGCTGACTGACCCCCATCTGGGGGTGGTCCGCCTCTGGTTCCTCCTCTTCCACGTCTGCACTGTACTCTTCCAACGCGTCGTCGTCGGCATCTGGAAGCCCCAGTAACTACAGGGGAGAGAAGAGAAGCAGCTGTGAGCACCACAAGGCCGCAGGCAGGAAGAGCCCCAGAGGCCTCGGATCGAAGTTCAACAGACTGGCCAGGACTTAGAGAACAGCAGCTGTGGACTTCCCTCGGGAGTCAGCGACCCCTACCAGTATGTTTATAAACACATGAGAAGGAAATACCAATCCTTCAATGCATCGGTGCTCAAAGGGCTCGGTTTTACTGGGGAGCTTAGAGATGCTCTACCTTTAAGTATGGAAACATGGCACCACATCCCACCCATGCACAAAAGTATGATGTCTCTGCACGCACGCGCGCAGACCTGGGATTTAGCGGTGCCGACTATCCCACCGAGATGCCAGAAATCCACGCCCCGTGTTTTCTCCCCTAAGCACACGTGCTGCTCTTATATATAACACACGTACAGAAAGGCAGAAACTGCTAACATGTTCAACAAAATGGCTAAATAAATTATGGTGCATCTACAAGATGGAATCTTACTTATCTACTTAAAACAGTATTTTTAATAATCTGCTGATATAAAAATATGCTCGTAAGTGTAAAAAGAACACGATAAAACGTTTTCATTATGATACCAATTTTTCTTAAAGTTTAGACACAAATGCATAGAAAAACAGATTTCGGTGAAAGACATCCAAATGTTAAGGGTATTTTTTTGACATTGTAATTCTGGGTAAATGTTTTTTATTTTTTTGTGTTTTCCAAATGCGTCCTAATCATCATTAGAGAAATTCACAGTAAACACACAGTGCTTTCCTTAAAGCACCGACTGGTCTTTGTGGTTAGAAACTGTGCGTGCTGTTTGCTGGGCCAGATCAATGTGAACAAAAGCTCTGGTACCGGAGGAAGCCGTGACCTTGGGCGTTCCCCAGCCTTGTCTGTGATCACGGGGCATCCACCCATCCCTTGGCTCCTCAATGAGATTTATAGTCGGCACGTGGCCCCCTGGTTGATCGCTTTGAGGCAACCTCACTGAATGGCCCTATGATCCAAACACTAAGTGCCGTGAGACACTAAAATAAGGTGGACCGTTCTGTTTCCTTTGCATTGCCTCCCTAGGGCCCTGCCACCCCCACCCCTTCCCTTCCTTCCAGCTCCCTCCCACTTGCTTACATGAGGAACAGATAAGCGGAGTTCTGACCAAAAAAAAATGCCTTCACTTTGAAGTTCTCAAATCACAGCTCTCGCAGGTCTGACAGAGGCCTACGAACACACCCAGGGCAAACACACCTGCTAGGGCTATCGGTCCTATTATGCATGTGGCCTGCCAAGGTGGACGCGGCCAACTACAGACACGTGCTGTCCCCTTGGAGCTCCGAGTGAGGCAACTGTCTCAAACGGACAATGTTTGAGAAGCACATCTCAGCTTGTCCGAAAATTTTGCACCAATCTCATATGTGCTTAGAGAAGGGAGAAGCCCCTTTCTCCCACTACTGTCTCGCTTCCACATCTTAGTGGATGGAATAAAAGACAGTGTTTGCCTCCAAGAGAGAGAAACGATGGTTGGCTACATGAACACAGATGACTAATATTCCAGTGTTGGATTTTTATTTGAAAAAACTTCACAATGGCACAGCAAGGTGAAAGTGTCCAAAAAACTGGCAATATTCAAAAAAATAATAAAAGATAAATATTGTTGCCACTACCAACAACCGCAGAATCACCTAATTGCCAAAAGAAGATGCATTAATTCAAATAAATGTAACTCCTCACTGCACTAAAGGGACACTCCCTTAAAAGAGGAATGGCCAACAGGCTCCCTCTACCTTAACAAATCTGATGGGAGGTGGCTGCTCAGCGCCCTGGGCTCAGTGGGAAAGATTGTGGTCAACTCGCAATGACCGTGTGGGTAAAAAGGGTGCAGTCGAGGCATATTTTCCACCCCATCCTAAAGAGACATGCTAAAGAGACATGCTTCGTTTTTATAAAACACTTAGTGACTCACATGGACCCAAACCACAGGAACCTCTCAGCACCCTCCCCCTCCTCAGCGTGGGGTAGCTTATAGAAGAGGTTCTAGCAAGCCAGGCATTGAACCTTTATCTCCTCCTTCTCCCCGTCTCCCCTTCCTAGCTCCCCTACCCTACCTTCGATGTGACTCCAACGCA
Source organism: Cynopterus sphinx (assembly GCA_030015415.1). NCBI lineage: Eukaryota > Metazoa > Chordata > Mammalia > Chiroptera > Pteropodidae > Cynopterus > Cynopterus sphinx. The sequence continues at coordinate 8,107,379 of CM057391.1, forward strand.
AACAGTTCTAGGTCAAGGGCATCAACCTTCCCTTTGCCGGGAAGTATTCAGATGCTACTCTGAGAGCTGCTCACACCCTGTCCTTATGGGAGGAAGAAAGAAGTTTTCAAAGGTCTTCTGGACCTTTCAGGCACCTCAGTGCGGCCTCTGCTGACTCCTCGGGGCGCTGGCCTGCTCTACCTCCAGAGAAACTACGGAGAGTAAATGAGAACGTGGAAGCGGCATGGTCTGCCCACGGTAGCCTCGTGGGAGTGATCTAGTCAGGTCATCTATCTTGCTTCTCGTCTTAAAGTCACTCAGCTACTGCTGCTGCACCGGTGGGCGGCCTCCACCCTGCGGCTCCCTCTCTCTTCTGCTGGGCTGGCTTTTGGACCCCTCAGTGTTCACTGGTACCGTGGGGAGAAACAACTCAATCCTGCTGGCCTCCTCGTTCGACTGTCAGGCTTCCGTCCAGCACTCCATTGAACCAATCCATCCTGTCCTCCTTCAGATTTCATGACAACAGTCAATACTGGTTACGTCACTATCTGCTGGGCACTCCCTTAAGCAGCCTTGCATATGTCAATGCCTTTGGTCCTCGTAATAACCCTGTGGGGTGGGCACTATTGTTATCTTTTCACTAGAGCGGCTGAGCGACTTGCCCAGAGTTAGAGGTTAAGGTCAGAGCGGGAATTGAACCCAGGCCATTGGACCGCAAACTCCACGTGCCTAACCACCAGGCGACCCAGGAGATTCCCTTCCAGATGTCAGGGCTGTTCACATGAAGATTTCAATGTTGTCTACCGGGTAACACACCTTTTTAAAAATTCCACACGCAACGTTCACGTCTACAGTCACGAGTATGTGCAGTCCGAAGGCATGCAGAGAACAGAAGAAGCGCTAGAACGACCTATGTCCCTATGTCGTTCACGTAAGAATGTCTGGGTTCCACCCATCCAGATGGGATTCCAGAGGATGCCAGCCCCATCGCCGTCCCCGTCTACGGCGAGGCGGCCTAAATTTAACTCCTGCATCCCAGTTTTGAACAGTCGACAAGACACATCAGAGACAGGACGGCAAACAGACTGGCGAGAACCCCGGAGCCCTTGCTTTTGCTTCGCCCACACATCCTTATGAGGAAAAGGAGACCGACCAAGAAACCCTGCCTGGCGTATTTCAGTGACCGCTGATAGCTTTAGTCATGAGTTCCTATTACAGTGAAACCTTTTCAGTTAAGGGAAAGAAGTCTCTGTGCTCACTCTGGACAAGAGTGATGGCATCTCCAGCGTCCCGCGGTCCACTGAGCTCGCTCCGAACGACCTATGTCCCTATGTCGTTCACGTAAGAATGTCTGGGTTCCACCCATCCAGATGGGATTGTGCTGGGAGGGCAGAGATGTCCACCCTTGAGGATTAACGTTCTGCAGACTCAAGAAAGTTATCGATTATCCATAAGCAAGTGGTGTAAACTCGCTGAAGCCACTCAGTTGGCCTTTAGCGTCTGCTGTCCCCTAGGTGACATGTGCTTAGCACGGTCGGTTAGATTAGGGTGTCCTTCTAGGAGGGAAGGGGTGCCTGCTTTGGAGGGACAACCAACTTGGGCTTTGGTGCTTTCGGTAAATGCTCTTTCCAGAAGATTCCTTGAAGCAGCGTCCCTCACGCTTTACTGTGCATATGATTCACCCGGGGATCTACCAAAAATGCTGATTTTGATCCGGCGGGTCTCAGGTAGGACCCAAAATGCTGCATTTCTAACAAGCTTCCAGACAATGCTGGTCCCAGAACTACACGCTGAGTACTGAGACTCTAAAGCCTTTGGGGAATCTGCCACTATTTACCATAATGATCCATAAGGCCAGTGGCACCAGTAACCTGTGCTGGGATCCTGGTCCCTGTCTTCTTGGTACTGGGGAAAAGAGGCCGGTGGCAAGATGGCAAATGGGCAAGAGCAGGAGGTAAACTCTTACTCTTAGAGGCCACTGCACTTTCTGAAAAGAAAGACAAGGGTCTGAACGTTCATAATGTGAGCAAAAATAAAGGCCATAATCAACGCAAATTGTCGGCATCGATGCCCTTTGTTAAAGCCCACATGTATGCATAAACCCTCTTCGCATCAGACTTTCTGACGCACGAGCAGCTTCCCACAGGCGGATTCCTTCTCCTCCTCCAGGCTCATGGCCAGACGAGTAGAAGCAAGAAACGGACTTTCTCTGGTCACAAAGGGTGGCAAACGGACGGTACCAACCTTGCTCGTGCCAGTGAGTCTGCTTCTCGAGAGGAAACAACATGGAGCCTCGCAGCGACCCCAGGGAGGGGACCAGCGACAGTCAGTCGGAGCGAGGAAACACGGGGGACCACGGGGGACCACGGGTCTAACTCCAGGTGGGGCCATCAAAGCAACAGCTACTGAATAGCACACTAAGTTGCCATGGCAACAGGTGCCTTGTGACCCTCACGTCCTCGTGCCCGTAAGAGGAGGGAGAGTTAGAGCTCCAGGGAAATCAAGCGGAACAGAGAATCTGAAAGGGCAAACGGAGACCCCGGCCACTGGGGATGGTAGGCTCTCTCCTCCCTTGTGAACCGGGTTTTAACCAGGGGGGAGTCTGGCAGGTGCCACTCCATAAAAGCTATGGCAACGCGGAAGAAAACAACGAACGGCACAATCACCATCACTCAGATCCGCGGCTTCTCTTTTATTTTCTAGCTCAGTCGTGTGACGACGAGGAACGGTCCGCCGAGGGCCACTTAAACAAGGACACTGGAGGAATCTGGTGATTTTCTGATGCGCATTTTATCGAGGCTACTGGTGGGCATCTGTGAGGCCGCTGTGGGTCACACAACACAAATACACCTGCCTGCTCAGGTGGCAATGACAGCCTGCTTGGTGCCGTCATTTGCACACACGTGCCATTTAGATATGGTGTTCCAGCAGAAAGGGAAGAAAAGAAAAAACTAGGTTCAAGCAGGAGGCCCTGGAGTGGAACAGCATGTGGCCACTCGGGGACAGAAGCTGCCCGCTGCTTCCAGAGTCGTGATGAGCCAGGAGTGGAGTCGAACCACAGCAGGTGGGTGGGCTAGGTCAGTACTTTACGTCCTGTTTGATCCTGAAGCTCCCTAAGAATCCGCAAGACAGAGAAACAGGCAGGACCCCCACTTTAAAGATGGGGACCCTGAGGTTGAGTGACCTGCCACCTGGTCACTCAACATGGGGGTCAGACAGAGGCCAGGGCGCATCATACACAACATAGTGTTTCAAAAAACACAACGACGTTTCCGATTACAAATGTTTTCTGTGACATCACAGAAAATAGAGAGAAAAACAGAAAGGAAGAAAATACATGCCACCCACAGGCTCTTTGGCCATTCAGCCCTCTAGGGGGATGGGAGTGTCTCCCTGCCCTCCCTGTAGCATGAGCATCTGAGGCGGTTGGTTCTGTGGATTAGCTACTAAATGATGCCTATTGCTTTGCCCAAACCAATGTTGATGAACTTGTGACTATAAAAGCCCAACAGTATCTCTTCCACATCCTCTATGTTAGCCAGGCGCTTCTGTTAAGCATGTGCTGAAGGCACTTTGCAAACTTAATTCTCTCCACCCAGAATCTGAGGGTCCTCTAAATGGTTTCACCAAGTCCTGCTCACTTCTCAGGGGTGGAATGGGCTGCACTAAGTCCCCACAGCAACCCTAAAGTAACCGTTGTCATGTTTCCTAAGGCTACGAATGAAGAAACTGAGAAACAGAGAGGCTGAGTAATCTGGCTGAGGTCACCCAGCCTGCACGCGGCAGAGCTGGGGTCCGAATCGCTGCCCACAGACCTGGGGCTCACCGCTGCAGCATCCTGGTTCCACACGACTGGGCCGAGGGACCACAAGCCACACCCCGAAGCTCACGCTCACTAAGCTCCTCTCAGGAAACAGTTCCTCAAAAAGCCGGCAAAATGGAGTAAGCAAGGCAGGCAGCGGGAGTCCTTCGTGTGTTCTGCACAGAGGCCAGCAGTGTCTGGACCAAAACAGACGCTCGTCCTTGTGCCATGGAGTCCCTCTGTGCGTCTTTGTGGCTGTCCCGCCTGCCACAAGGTCGGCCCCTTGGGGGCAAGAGCTGGGCACTGAATCCTGCCTCTCCCTCTCCAGAGAAGTGCTCAGGGAAACAGCAGGCGAGCGAGAGATGCATTTTGTTGAAAAATGTGATGAAGAAGGAGAGAGAAAAAGGAGAAAGATGGCAAAAATCATATTTCTTTTAAAATCCAGCAACAGATTCCTTGGACTCTGACTGTGACGTTGAGTGGTCCAGTGGGCGACAGCAAACAAGAGGAAGGGGGACAAAGCACAGCCTACGGAGTGGGCATGTCCAAGGGCACACGGATCGCTGAGGAAGGCCAGATGACTCCACGCCTGGCCGTGTGCGCAGGACGCGGGGGCTTCAGCAAAGCTAATTGACTCTGCTTGACTGATGCCCCAAAGGGCAGCAGAAGGCTGTCAATGGATAGGTCCTTCTGTCCCCAAGGAGACTGCACAAGGCAGGGGCTGGCCACGGGAGAAACAGGGATTCAAAGCCGAGGATGAGGCCTTTCTAAGATGGAGGCGAAAATATTCGTCCTGTGGTTTCCCCAGGGTAAACGAAGAGCAGCTGCCCGATGAGGGGGTCACTACAGATCTGCAGGGGAATGGCGCGGTGAAGCGTGCCGGCTTGACCACCGTGTGGCACTTGGGTACGTGTGACTTCAGCGAAAACTCTGAACTACAACAGCAACAAGACCCTTTCCTGCGTCTTGTTTCTGAACCCGCGCTCCCTGCTGTCTGGGATGGTGGCAGAAGGAAGAAACGCACCGTTCAGTGCAGATGGGGCAGGTAAAAGTCTCCAGCATCCTTCATCCTGGCCTGCGACCTCCCTCTCAACCCGCCTGGGGCACATCCTGACAGTCCCCAAAGCCCTATGTGCACTTCACGGTCACTAAACCTGAGCAGGTGCCTCTCTGAGGGGCAAAAAGGCCCGCCAGATGCACCCAGCACACAAACTTCCCCAGTGGGGTTGGGGGGCTGTACCAGGGGAGCATCATTCCTACTCACCGTGTAGGGCTTAATGAACCCAGGAAGTCCAACGACATTAAATCAAGTCTGTGTGTCTCCATGACACGCAGCAGCTTGAACTGAAAACATTCAACCAACCCTACTGTTTTCAGTGATGCATCTGGATTTTTAGGGACCGCATTTCCCCCCACCCCCTGCCCCCACATGTACATATGGCTGTCCGGCTGCCAAAATACAGCCATTGACTTTGTAAAAAAAAAAGAAAAATACAGCAAAATGAGTTCTGGCAGCAGCTCACCTTCTCCAGTTAAGCCGATCGTGTGGGCATTCTGCTTGCCACCAGAGGTGACATCCACACAAAGAGAACCAGGTGGCAGGCAGTGAATGGGTGGAACGAACCCCTGGGAGGAACTCTGCTGCAAAGTGGTAGCAATTGCAAAAAAGACATTTTTTTTCTGGTTAAGATGTGGGGGAATCAATATTTTTTTAAAACGTGCCTACCTGGATATCTCTACTTGGAGGCCTAACAGGCGCTTCACACGCTGCCATGCCCCAAAAACAGCTCCCGACAGTATCGCCCCCAAGCTTTTCTCCTGCAGCCTCCCCCATCTCAGTACATGGCAGCGCCATCCCCTTCACTGCTCAGCCAAGGAACTCTGGATTGCCCTTCATCGCCTCTTTTTCTCACACCCCCCTTGGGATCCGGCTGGGTCTACTTTCAAGGCACCTGCAGAATCCGACCCCTTCATTCCACCTCCACCGGGACCACCCCAGTCCCAGCGCCCCCGCCTCTCACCTGGATGACCGCGACAGCCTCCTTGCTGGTCTCCTGCTCCCACCCCCCACGCCCTCAGAGCCTACGTCCAAGTGGTCAGCGGGAGGCTTTCAAAACGAAAAGTCAGATCCCTCTTGTGCTCAGCCTCCTCCAGGGGCTCCCATCACACCACAGTAAAAGCCCAAGTCCTCCGGGGACCTGTGAGCCCCTGAAATTCTTCAGACTCATCTCTTGCTCCACCCTCCTGTCCCCTCCCCTCGGCCACATGTTGTTCCTTACACACTGGTATCTCCCACCCTGTGGCCTTCTCTCTAGAAAGCTTTTCCCCCGACCTCCTTGTGGCTCGTGCCTGACTTCAAGTTTTACTCAAACGTGACCCTCAGAGTGAAGCTTTCTTTCCCTGCTCCCCTAATCAATTATTTCCGTGCCTCTGACACGTCCTTCTCCCCATCCCTGACTAATTCCTCACTAACACATTATATGTTGTACGTAGTTATCTTGTCTCTCCCGCCACTAGAACATCAGCTCTGTGAGGTCTAAGATTTTCATCTATTTGATTCAAGGGCTAGGAACATAGTAGTAAGTTGAGCCAAGTGCCTACTGGGTAAATATATTTTCAACAAATGAAAGTGAAACAGACCAGTACTTTTATGTAAAAAAAATCTGTTCTGAATGAGATAAACAGGTTTAAAAATTAAAAAAAAAAAAAATTGGTTGATGAATGATACAAACCAGACAGAGTGCCATTAGCCATTGAAATTCCAATTCTTGTAATAGTGGTTTAAATGACTGGGACCCACTCTTTCACACAGAACCAAAAAAGCTGGATTAAATATGAAAAATGCCTTCTTAAATATATTGAAGAATTAGAACCTAGGGAGAGAGGTAAACCGAACAGAAAAAGCTGCTTTTGTCCTGAGGGTATTTGCTGACCTAGAAAAACAGCTAGAAACTTTCCTGTATTTTTGGCTTACTCGAAGAGCTAGGGGGACTGGAGTCAAATCCAGGGTCTTCGAAGGAGCAGAATGTGCTAAATCACCCCCACTTTTAAGCTGGAACCCCCAAGGCCTAAACCCGTGCTCAGGTTTGTCTGTGTGCTCCCAGAGTCACATGTCGAAATCCTAAGCCTTGAGGTGATGGTACTGGGGGGTTGCTTTGGGAGGTCGTTAGGTGACGAAGGTAGAGCCATGAAATGGGGCGAGCACCCTTACGAAATGGGCCCTAGGGATATCTTTCTCTCCTTCCGCCACGTGAGGATACAGTGAAAAGATGGCTGTCTGTTTAGGAAGAGGCCCTCGCCAGACACCCCGTCTGCTGCCACTCTGATCTTGGACTCCCAGCCGCCAGAACTGCGAGAAATGCATTTCTGTGGTTTCTAAGCCACCCAATCTGTGGCATTTTGTTTAGCAGCCTGAATGGATTAAGCCAGCTCTCAGGGCAAGGATGAACCAGAACACGGGGCCTCCAGCCCGGCTTTTCATCATCTGCCGAGTTCCAAGGACCACAAGTCTTACATTGCTGGGAGCTGATCTCAGACCCGTCGGGTACCGAAGCCCTGGCAGCAGCAAATGAAAATCCTCTCTGGGAGAAGGCACCCTTATCTTAACCTCAATGTATTCCTATATATAAATTTTCAAATACAATGACCAGCATACAGAGAGAGAGGCCGACACACAAAGAAACACCATGCCAAAAATAAGAACCAGTCAAAACCAGGGACAACGGAACAGACTTAGAAACCTGGAAATACTGGAATATCAGATACAGTCTATTCTGCAATCATGCCTACTGTGTTCAGAGAAATAAAAGACAAGCTTGGAAATTTCAGCAGAGAAGCCGATAACTGTTTTCAAAGATTTGAAAAAGAAAGTGTAGGTCAAGTGTCCTTGAACATGAAGAATCGTTATGGTGGGCCCCAAACTGACCTTGGAGAAGTGTCATGCCGTTGGTAATCTGACTTTATCTTTCAATAAAGATATAGGGCAATAGGTAAAATCTTTATATTTTGAATACTCAAAATGGGGGTGAGTATTCATTTCACATACTTTTTAGCTAAAATTCATTTTACTTGTGTTTCAGCTATTATGAAGACGAAGCATCAGCTCGCCTCAGCCACAAACATACAGATCCCTGAATCCTAAGGGGTGGGGGCAGGGGGGAGCAGGTTCTCTATAAGATTTTAGAAAAGAAGAACAGAACCAGTCTCCAATTTCATCCTTCTCCACACCCACAGACATGGAGGTACATCCTTTATATAACCTTCTGGAAGTTTCCCAAATATAGGCCTCACTATTATAAGCAAACCTTCAGAGCACTTCCGAGCATTTCGGTTTTAAGTCTACCGGATGAGGACAGGAATACTCAGTTGTCTCATGGAGGTTTGCTTCCCACCCAGTCAGAGATTCTTCACTCATGGGATGCTAGAAATAACTGTCATCCTGCAACAAACAGCTGTGTCACATCCCATTTCCCCCTCCCTCCCACCCTCAACCTCCCTCCACTCGCTGCTATCTTTAAGCCACAAAGTAGACGAGAGAAAAACAGTTAGTCATCCCGGGTTTTGCCCACTTGCCCCACAATCCATGTTATCCAAAGCACAATCACGGCAGAACACGAGGTGGCACCTACGGGTCTGAAAGACTTGAAGACTTTTTCCAAGACTTCCTGGAGCGTCTTCTTGCCGCAGGAAGAGATGTAATCCTGTGCTAGCTGCAAGAAAGGCAGGCAGTCCTCGCTCTCACTCCACACGTGCTGTGTGCCCACAGGCAAGGGAAAGGAGAAAACAAAGACACAGTCATTACACTCACTGTGAAAGACAGAAAGCCAAACAGATTTTTTTTAATTACATGCATTTGAGGAAGGCCTCCATTCCAGAGTAAAATTCACAAATTCATTCTTGATTTGCTTGCCTTGAAGGAGATCAGAAACTGTGTACCCTAGAGACAACCCCATGCTTTTGGACTATAATCTCACCCACTCAATTTGCTATCAGATTTGCTCATACACTATAAAAAGGACAGCGGGGTCGACACCCCCACCCACAGTTGCCACTGCCCCCTTCCAGCGCAGGCTAAGGGTGGTTTTAAAACAGAAGAGAAACCTAGAGTCTGCATGACTATTCACTTTGCCTTCAGCTATGGCTGAAGGACTAATTAAGCATAGTTTGTAACCACCAACTTGGACGACACCCTCTTTACCCAGATTGGCCTGTTAGCGGGGGTGATGACTGAAATGAATTCAGGAGAACACACAGAAAAGTTGTCTGTAAGACGGCAGCGGGAACAAGGCTTCCGAAGGCTCCCGTTCCCTTAAGTGCTTTAAGAGGGCACCATGCCTAAGCACCGCTCCACAATCTTCAGGCGCGCCAAGGGGACTGGCTTTCGGTTTTTATTTTTCCTGAAGTCTAGATAGGGCTTTTTTTCTTTCTCCTACGTAAGGATATCCATTTTAGCACATCTTTAAAACTACACAAGTCTTGCCATAAATGTTCGAGGATTTGGAATAAGCCCAAGAAATGGGCTTCGACGATCTCGATGCAGAAGGATCAGGCACTGGGCTGCCAGGATGTCAGGTACCAAAAGTCACTGTTTAGAGGGGACTAATTAATGACAGTTCAACACTGGTAAAAAAAAAAAAAGTGTAGATAAAGGCATGGGAGAGAGGAAGACACTGGCAAATGAGAGCGAGAACAGAAACGAGGCAGCAGGATATACAATCTATTTGGACAAATGGTCCATATCAAGCACAACCTTGCTGGCTCCCGTTAACACAAATGATTAGGGCATCACCCCAGAAAGTGATCAGCCCATCCATTCAATAAACCCATTTCACCTTCTTCCTTCTCATGGCAGCATTTCCAAGAACCAGATCTTAGACTCAAAATACTGCTCAGACCTACGAGAGACTAATTAGGTGCTCATGTGCCATCTTCACAGCCAATTACCTGTATTTCGTCGACGCGAAGGTCCATTTCTGACACAGGCTGCTCCAATTCCAGCGGAATTCTAGAGTAGCTTCACCTTGACCTAGCAAAGATAACTTCTGGATGCTCTAACTCTAGAGAATAGCTCCAACACAATTCCCTGTTAATTAGGGAGCCTGAAAGCTGTCGAGACACCGAAATGCCATTTATGTAAGAGCATCCTACACTGTACAACAGCAGAATAGTACAAAGTGCCTTTATGTCCAATACCGAATTGGATTCTTATTCAGGGGATTCCGCAAGAACAATTAAAGCCCCACTTTAATGTAAGTGCTGCTCAGTACCCATTTTCAGACCCAAATTTTAACCAGCTTCAGTGCTTTTCAATTCTCCAAGTTAAAGCGGGGGTTAACAGCTAGCACCACACGGGAGAAAACCTTGCGTCTGTCTTCCCCAGAGTAAAAAGTTTAAGTTCCTGGCGCAGTGCCTGGCTGGCATGCAGTGGATGTTCAATAAATGGTGGACCTAGGTATGCTCTTCTCCCTTTTGCTTCTGCAGAATAGGGGTGGTTGAGGTGGGGCTCTCCACCTGCCACCCGGCTACGGTCACACGCTGAGCAGATCAGACACCTAATGTGACTTTGCTGACAACACTAAGGCAACTTGTGTTATAGTTAATTCAGAAGAAGGTGTGCCTGTTTTTTTTTCGTGTTTTGTTTTGTTTTAAGTGCATTTGGGCTTTAAATTACAAAGTAAGCTAAGGAAAGTGTATCACTCACACAGTAACAGAATTGCAGAGCACTCACCACTGTGTGGTAAGCAGTTTCCTTTGGCTGTTTCCAGGGCATCTCTGACCTCAAGGCCACAATTCCCATTACTTCACTTTTGGAGTTGTTGATTTATGAATATACTTTGGAGAAGGACAACTGGACACCTGACAAAGGGTTTTCTCTCCATTCTGCTGTCCGTGTAGCTGTCTCACTCACCCTGGATCCCCAGCTGTGTTGGTTTCGTGGGTTTGAAAGAGTTTTAATAGAGCCTCTGCCCACAGGATAATGTGAGGGAGCATGGGGTTTGAAATCAGACAGACCCAGGCATCAATTATTAAATGCTAATTGTTTCATATCCATTGTATCTCATAGCAAAAGTATTCAGTTTTATTTTTTGAACCTGTTTCCTTCCAAAGTTAATCAAAGCAGTCAGCAAAGAGCCACAGTGAACTAAAAAATAAACCTGCAGTTGGGAAAACGAGGACAAAGGGAAAACAATGAAAGGAAAATAAGATAGAAACCAAGTGAGATTAGGACAAACAGTGCAAGGTAAACGTGCCTGGCCACTTGTGTGGATGGGACAGAGTTGCCTCTGCTGCTTTCTAGAGGCCTCGGCAAAGACAGAAGCGCAATCAGTGCCCGAGGCAGTGCCTGCAGATAAAACGGTGCAGCTCTTCAGCACTAGCAGGCAGGGGGCTGGGGGTGGGCTGGCTGCCTCTCAGGGAAAATGGAGGGGCCCATCCCAACACCAGGGGAAGCGCAGGAAGAACATCAGGTGGGTGGGCTGATGATGCTCCTGAAGACGGGGTCTGGGTCTAGTCTGTACAAAGACAAGCGGTGACTGAAGATCCGGAATCCTGTGCCACAGGGCACGGCCACCAGAGCTTGAACTTGGGAAATATTTTAAGCATGTGTAACCAAACACCCACTTGGGCCACGAAAAAAAGCTGGAATCGGGGTCAGAGAAGCTGTGGCTTTGAACAATGTACAGTAACTTCCTGGCAAACATAAACGCAGGTACAGAATGTATTGCGTTCCAGGACGATAATTAGAGCTCAGGCAGATGACAGACCTCGCCTGCTGAGACGGGAGAAACGCCAAGCAAGGCCTTGGCGAAGGAGGGAAAGCAGAGCGTCTCAAGCTTCAGTGTGCCACAGTCACCTGGGGGTTTATTTAAACCCACTTGCTGGGCCCTGCCCAGGACTGTCAGAGGGGGACGGGGCCTCGAGGATTTGCATGTCCAACCAGTTCCCAGGTGATGATGCTCAGGTTGCTGGTGCTGGGACCGCACTTTGAGAACCAGAACTAGAGCAGAATTTGGACTAAATTTGGGGGTTGGGAGTGGGGATGAGCATTCCATTTAAAGGTCTGGATGTCAGTATTGACTAAACCCAACTCTGAATTCAGGACGGCACGGCTAGCAGTGCGGTGGCCTTCACTGCACCTCCCAGAGCAGCCTCCTCCTTCCTGTGACTTCCTTCCAATTAGGAGCTGAAAATCCCTGGTGAGAACTTTGATTTTAGAACAGCCCATCTGTGGCCCTTGTTTCTTTTATGAAGTTGGGCTGGAGTTTATTAACAAAGCTTGTCAACAACATACCGCGTCATCTGCAAAGAGAAAAAGGACCACCTTTCTGTTTCCAATAGTGTAGATGGCAATAGCCAGCTTACTCCAGAATGGTATTAGATCATTAAGTAATTCCACCCTACAAATACCTTCTTCAGCACAGTGCTTCTGAGCACAAAGGGCCACTGCCAATGGGCCTCATGCCCACTGCGGTACTGACTTGGGGTTTTTGCCATCATCAGTTCCAGGGAGTCCATTTTGACTTGGTGTAGTTTCATCCAAATGGACTGCTGTCCACAGATGCGACAGCAGAAGAAGATACAAGCTACAAGCCATCTCATGCCACCTAACATTTTTCTGTTAGGGGGGAAGAGCACAACTCGTTAGATCTATGACCTGCTCTTTATGTCAGACACTGAGCCATTTTACCAAAGAGGTGACTGCGGCTCAGAGAGATTAAGCAACTTGTCTGTGGTCACACAGGGAGCCAGGACCTCAGCAGAGGGGTGCACACCTTCGCCTTGAGCCTCAGTTAGTTCCTTCATTTGTAAGTCATAGAAAATAATAACACTCACAGGGCGGTTATAAAGACGGCAGGAGATAACCTGACCCCTATCTGAACTCACATTAATTAGCATGACTTTACCTCCCTGGGGATTACCACTCCATGAATAGACAAGTGCACATCTTTTCCCCTAATAAGTCTTTCGACATGAAGAATGCTCCGCCACCATCGAAAGCTTTACAGTCTACCATCATCCCCCCACTCATTCCTCACAATAATACAATGTAGACATGATTATCCCCATTTGACAGATGAGGAATCTGAGGGTGGAGTTTAAAGTAGACCAAGTGCTCTCTCTAATATACCGCCATTCAAACACAATGCAATCTCATGTAAACAAGTTATATTTTCTTCCCTAAAATCGAAACGTTATTTGGTCACATAGTTAAGCATAGAGACAAGTTTAGAATGAAAATGGAAAACATGTATGGACACAGGAATGTGCACACATATAAAATTAAAACACATAGTTTTTCTGGAAATAATACTATCTTTGTTTTTGCATTGAGGAGGGATTAAACTATACAAAATTTTAGATCCAAACATGTTTTATGGTTTGACAGAAAGGGTAGGACAACAGGGGGGCCTCCCGCATCCAGTCATTAGTGCCAGGCACCAGGGAGGGGCAGGGAAGGGCTCCTTGTCCAGGGCCAGTACAGGAGGAGCTGTGGTGCCACCTACACACATGCCCCTCTGTCCGGCTGGTACATCCGTGGCTGACAACACCCCACTCCTCAAGCCTGACAGAGCCCTCAGGATCTTCTGAGTAGGCAGAAGAGGGGAGCGTGTCACCTGTCTGTGAGCCCACAGTCCCCTCCCGGTCACAGCTGTAGCCAGGCAGGGTTAGCCCTGTCCCTGAACTCCCAGCACAGACAAAGCACCGGCAGCTTCATTTTATCCCAGGACCTGACCTCATGAGGCGTCCACAGAGAGAGGCCCAAATCAGGGCAGCAGTTTGGGAAGGGACAGCGTGGCCTGGATGGCCTGTGAAGCGAGAAGGGGACAGAGTGCACAATGACCTGGGAGCTGCCAAAGCGGAAGTTAAAGCAAAGGAAGTCCTTGCTCCCAGGCCCCTGGAGCTACTGGCCTGACCCCGCCTGTGGGACATTCTGCATGGTGGAAAGGACATGCCCCTGGGCTCAGGCTCAAGTCCCGGTTCTGCTGCATTTTAGCGGTACACACCTGGCTGAGTCCCTTAAACTCGCTGAACCTCAGTTTCCTCGCTTAGAAAATGGGGATAATAATACCTACCTCTCAGAATTTTCTCAGGCCCAATAAGAAGCTGGCCTTGAACCCATATTCTGAGCTGGGTCCCTGGTTGTTACTCCTGTAATCTATGTGTTCGATACAGAATATAGGGCCATGGTTTCAGCTGCTCTACCACTTAGTAGTCGTGGGAAAGCCAGTAAATCTCCCCGTGCTTCAGCATCCTCAAATGTAAAATGAAGATAATTATAGAGAGTACCTTGTGATATTACTAAGATTAAAGGAGTTCATATATGCTAAGTGCTTACACATTGCCTGACAGAGTAAACTGCACATAAGTGGTAGTTGTTATTGTTCTTCGAAGCTGTCATTCTTGAAATGTAAACTTGTCTCCTACACTAGACTGTCATTCGTTCATTCATTATTTTACTCATTCTTACAAACACAGATTGAGCACCTATCATGTGTCGGACACAGTTCCAAGTGCTGGGTGGAATACAGTGATAAATGAGACAGACAATGCTCTCATGAAGCCTATAGTCTAGTGGCGTAAGCAAAAACAAACAGGAGACTATCAATTACTAATGAATGCTATGATAAGAATAGAGTGAGGTGAGAGAGAGAGAATGTGGTCAGTAGGTTTCTCTCAGTCCCAAATGGCATAAAGGAGCCAGCTAAATAAAGGTGCAGGGGAGGAGTGATCTGGGCAGAGGGAACAGCAAGTGCAAAGGCCCTGAGCTTCACATGTCTGAAGATCAGAGGGCCAGTGTGGCAGGAACATAGTAAACAAGGGGGAAGAACGGTCCAAATGAGGTCACAGAAAGGTGGCAGAGACAGATCATGTGTGGGCTTCCAGCCAGGGTGAGGGTTTAGGTTTTATTGTAAAAGTCCACGTCGGGTGGGTGGGGAGTGGTGGGGACAGGACCTGGATTGTGTTTTAAATAGATCTGGAGACTCTGCCAGACTTACTAACATCATCGCCCTCCTATTAGGCACTGCTCTAAACAAGCCTGCTAGGAAGGTACTGACGTTATCAGCCCCAGTTTACAGATGTGGAAATCACGTCATAGAGAGATTAAAAAACTTCCCCCAAAGCATAAAGTTAGATGTGGAAGGCTGGGGTGCAAACCCAGGTAACCTGACCCCAGAGCCTGTGCGCTTCTAACCACTAAGCACCAGAGCCCCTTAGACAGGCAGAATGGCCCCAGGAGCATGAGGTCAGAGACCCTATTTGTATTCCAGGCGGACCTGACCTTGTGCCAAATAAGCCCTCAACAAACATTCATTGAAAGAATGATGTAAAAACACTACAAATTAAGAAATGCTATGTAAATAATCTTATTAAGAAATCTTTCAGAATATAGATTCCACTACCTTTAAATTTCTTCTAATGTTTAACAGATTTTCCTGGAAAAGGGAAAATAACAGAGGTAGGACATTTATTTTGTGCCTGAGTTCCTTTAACTAGAGGCAAAAGGCAGCTTGATGAAACTGGCCTGGGGCAGATTTGAGGAACCTTGTCCACTACGGCCTCCAGAAACTGAGAACCTATCAGTGTATCAGTCTACCCAAGAAATTACTTTCCATGTGGCCTTTCTGCCTTACCTACTTCACTTAATTGTCAGGAAATGAACACTTTCCAGCATTTTATTCATACGGGTGGGAGAACATTTAAAACATAGGTGGTCTTGAAAAAGGCTTGATATACATAATGTTTCTGAAAGGTCTGACGAACATAATCAAGGCAAGAGAATGACCTTGCATTTTCTCCACCCACTTAATCTCCCCGAGCTAATTTCTTCTGAAATGTCTCCTGCAGTCCCAGACTGAAAGGTGAAACTCTTCCCATAAAATCCACATCACCAAGATCCTTGCCCTTTGTCACACTGTAAGGAAGGTGAAAGGTTACTGGCCCACAAAGCAAGCCTAGGACTAGAAAAGACTTCTAACTAAACCCCAACACGGCAGTTAGTTGGACTCTGGTGCCTTTCCACTCTATGCTTGGGGCTTTCTCACACTTCTACGATGGAGTGAATTCCTTTTAACCATCTCCCACTCCTCCCAATAATAACATTTCAGTTACTTGTCTCTAACTACAGTGAACCCTGTTTTTACATAGATTTAGAGCTTCCTGGCACTTCACAAATACCTGTGATGGAGGCATTCTGATTCACCTCGTTTTACAGGTGAGAACGCTGAGGTTCTTTAAAAAGAGACAAGCTCTAAACTCAGGGAACCCCAGGATCCAACCTCTCATCCAAATTTGGGGGCCCTTGCTGTGTGTGGTGACTGTCAGGTGCTTTACCAATGCCGGGGGAAACTGGCATTATTCCCATTTTTTGGATGTGCAACTGACCAGAGCCACATGGCGAGAACTCGCATCTGGCTGTCACCCAAGGGCACCCCTCTTGTAGAGTGTCACAGTTTGGAGCCCAGGTGGCTTCTTCCCCTCCGTGAGGTGGGGTGGAGGTGGAGGGCGGGGCGTGCTTTATCGCTTGGGCCGTCTACTGAGATCAGGAAAGGGGATTTGCTGTCTCCAGCTCCTCTGAGAACGTCCCGTGGGTGTTAGGGGCGCACAGCCGCGAGGACCTCGGCCCGGCGCTGTCGCACCCCGCCTGAGGTTTCAGGGCCAGGAGGCGCTGCCCCACCTCTGTCCGCAGGGGCGGGAGCCGCGCCCACTCCAGGCTCAAGCCGGCGACCACACAGTAACCTGAGCCCACAGCCGCCTCCATCTTACATTTGGGGACCATTATCGCTTCCCCGTCCTTACAAACCCTTCCTGGAGCGCGCCATCCTCGCCCAGTCTCTGCACCTGCTACCCCGACTCCCCTGCCCTCGGCATCTCCTGCCCAAACTGCCGCGCCAAGATCCCAAGTGGGCACAGGGTGCCAAGTCAAAAACGTGGACGCGGCAGTTCCAGGTCCCGGTCCCCGGGTCTGGGGTGGGGAGGAGGAATTCCCTCTCATCTGGGAAAAACCAAGGGGCTTTCAGGGGGCCTCAGGCGGACAGAACCCGCTCGGCTCACAGAGGAGCAATGGAAGCACAGGGGGTAGAGAGGCGAGCCCGCGTGTGTGTGTGTGTGTGTGTGTGTGTGTGTGTGTGTGTTCGCGCACGCGCGTGCCTTTTTAAAGATCCGGGGTGTAATTCCGCAAAGAAGGTCCAGAAGATGGGGCATCGCTCGGGTGGACAGAAGCTTTTGTGTCCAAAACGGCAGCGCAGGGCACCACCCAGGAGGGCTGGGAGGTGCTCCAGGCGCGAACAACTCCAGGAGTTGCACCTGCGCGTGGGGAGGGGGACGGGGCTCCCCGCCCGGACGGGACGCCGGGGTGCAGGGAGCCCCAGACTCCGGATGCTGCGGGCGGGAGAGTGCGTGCGCCCGGGGCTGGGTTGGCGCGACGCGGGACGCCCCGGGGATGCTCCAAGGCAAGCAAGCGCCGGGCACCGCGGCCTCGGGGTCCCGTCCCTAAGAAGGGCCCGCCCAGGCCGGCTCCTGCATCCTAAAGGCATCCGCGCCGGCCGGCCCCACCCGGGGCGCTGGCCACGCCGCGCCGGGGCCCAGGGCTTTCCCGGGGTGCGCGGCGGCGAACCGGTCACGCCCCCCCCGACACCCACACCCCCAGCCCCAGCCCCACCGTGTCCCCAGGGTGCAGGGACGCGGCCGCGCGAGGCGCCCCTCCCCAGCGCCGCGGCGGCCCCTCCCCACCCTCCGCCCCCCCAGACACTCACGAAACTGTCCCCGCAGCCGTCGTCGGGGCACAGCACGTAGAAGGACACGCCGGGGTCGGCGTAGAAATCCATCCTGCGCTCCGTCTCCTCGGCCGCGATGAGCTCGAAGGGCGTGCGGGAGCACCACGCCTCCGCCGCGTCGGCCAGCTGCTGGAACGCCATCGCGGCCGCGCCCGCGCCCCCCGCCCGCGACCCCGCGCCCCGCGCCCCCGCGCCCCGCGCCCCCCGCGCCCCGCGCCGCCGCCGCCCGGCTCCTCCCGCCGCCTCTGTTTACATGCCGTGCGCCCCGGGGTGGGCGGGGGCCCGGGCCGCGCCCGGCTCCGCCCCGGCCCGCCTCCCCGCGCCCGCGCCCCCTCTTTTTCGGGGAAGGGGGGCCGGGGGGCTGGGCGCGGCGGGGTCGCGCGCGGGGCGCGGCGGGAGGGCGGGGCCGGGCGCGGCGCCGGGTCCTCAGTTTCCCCCTTCCTGCCCTTCCCCCCGCCCCTTTTCCCTTTTAGAAACGAACCCCGAGCCTCCCGGGGGGCCCGGACGAAGCCGGGCCCCGCCCCCTTCTCGTGACGTCACGCGCGGCCCGCCAATCGGCGGGGCCGGAGGGCGGGGCCGGGGCGGTGGGGCGGTGACGTCACAGCGCGGCCCGCTTACCCCCCCCTCCCCATCCGAGGCTGCCGCGGGGTACAGGGAAGCGGGAAAAGAAGCAAAAGCTTAGTGGTCCCTGGGCGCGTCGTGGATCCGCGGGGAGAAGGCCGGAAAGGCGGTTTTTTGTTTGTTTGTTTGTTTGTTTGTTTTCCCCCCAGGACGGCTTCCATGCGGGGGACGCCCACAGAATGGCAGGCAGTTTGCACCTCGTGTGAAGCTAGCGAGGCAGGGGCTGGGCAAAATCGCAGGGAACTGTCTTTCCTTCTTTCAGAACCCAAACCCTGCCCTCCACAGGATGCAAGGTTGCCCCTAAATACGTGTACTAGACGCGGATGTGCATGCCCACTAGGAAAGGAAGATGGAACTTCCTTTTTATGGCGTTAAATACATAAAGCTGAGTATTTCTTAGAAACAAGCATGATGTGACTACCTCACATGTCATCCAGCCTCACTGCGTATCGCGTAGCCTAAAAGGATCGACTGCTAGCTTGGAAGAGGAGAAAGTACATTTTAAGGCAAGAGCGCGTAGCCCAAAGATTGCACCTGTTGCATGCCTCCTGGCTGCCAGGACTCGGGAGGCATTGCTGGATTGCAGGAAATGCCTGGGACACAGCCCTCGCCCCCAGGAACTGAATGACTGCTAGCCGCGACACGTCAAATAACATTCATGCTGCAAACATTCAATCAGCTTTTGGCTTTAAAATGTGTCTTCTGAACCAGGCACCATGCTAGCCCTAGGAATGGAAATGCGAATAATATGCGGCTCCACCCTCAAAAAGCTGGCCGTCTAGCCAAGGGAAGCTCAGGGCACTGTGAACTCACTTGAACACACCCTTTACTCAGTATAGATGTGATTCTGGAAAGTTGTTCCTCTTGCATGTTTCTGGAATAGGAATTCTTTATCTCTTGACTTATCTTCATAAATCAAAGCTGCCTTCCTACGGTGAAAGTAAAACTACACTTAATGTTTGGGCAGAGTAAGAGGTCAGGATGATGGTCAGTCCGCAGGCATCCTGGCCCTCGCATCTTATCTGTTCTTTTTCCTGATGAGAGTTGTGCTTACCTGGAAGTTAATGCACCTGTGTAACAATTCCCTGACTTCGTAATTTCCTAATTCCTTTAAAACCACTCACTTTAGTCAACATTTATGAAGCATCAATTGGGTAACAGACAAAGATACACAAGGCCCAGTTTTTTTTTGCCATCAAGGAATTTACAGACTGTCAACTAGGCAGGAATCTAAGACCCCCAAGATTCCAGCACGCCTGATGTACACACACCTCCTCCCAATTATTCAATAAAACACTAATATAGATACATACTGCCTTGAGGGATTTTGCAGATTCTATTAAGGTCTCAAATGACCTTAAGAGAGGGAGATCGTCCTTGGTGAGGCTGACCTAATCAGGTGACCCCTTAAAAGGAATTAGGCTCTCCCTGGAAAGAGATTCATTAGGGACATTCTCCACTAATGGATTTGGAGCTGGAATGTGCCACCTGGCAAGGACCAGAGAGCAGGGTCTAGGAGCTCAGAGCAACAGTCAGCAAGGAAATGAGACTTCAGACTTAAGACTGCAAGGAACTGAATTCTGCCAATGACCTAAATGAGCTTGGATTTTCCACCGAGCCCCTAGACAAGAACTCAGTTGACCAACACTGTGATTTCAGCCTCAGGAAACTCTGAGCAGAGAACTCAGTTAAGCCATGGCTGTGCCAGGACTTCTGACTTAAGAACTGTGAGCTAATACATAGTTTTTGTCTTAAGTTGCTATTTGTTTTAATTTGTTATGCAGCAGTAGAAAACTAGTAGACAGGACAGTGGAGGAGACAGGCACCCGAATACAAAATTCAGTATGCTGTGGTAAATGTTATAAATTGTTGCTTTTTTTCTTTTTTAAATTTGGGGACCTCAAGATAGAGCAAGATCCTTGCAATTTTACCTGGTTCTGTCATTTAAAGCATTATATGCATTGGTCTGGAAGTTCCAAAAATTAAGAGATTCCTTAAATTTGAGACTGAAATACAGAAAATACATAGCTTTTTTTAAAAAAATATGTCTGTTTTTAAATACGTCTATCAAGTTTGCTTCAAATGATGAATGACCATAATTACGAAGTCATATTTATTTAACAAATATTTTTTGTCAGAAAAATAAAACATTGTCATGATGAAAAATAGAATTCTCGGTGAATTGGATGGATACTGTTGGCATTGAGTTAAAGAGCAGACATTCTTTGGTATTCTGGATTGATTCCCACCTCTGCAATATTAAATTTTATTATATCTGCAACTTCTTTAATTGCCCTAAGCCTCAGTTTTCTCTTGTGAAAATGAGAACAATAGTGAGATAAAGTATGTAAAATCCTTATCTTAGAAGCTGGTACGTAGTAAGAACTCGGGAAATGCCATCATTACTTTCCATTTTCTTGGGGATGATTTTTAGGAGGATTGGCTGATAAATTTTAAAAGTAAAATCCAGGATTGCCATGAGGGTGATAACATGGTGAGTGCTGGTCACAGATGAAGAGAAATCTCGTTCTTTTCCAGACATTTAGGTCAGGATTTCTCAATAGCAGCACTATCAATATTCAGAGCTGGATAATTCTTTCTTGTGGGGAGTTGTCTTGTGCATTGCAGGATATTTAGCAGCATCCCTGGCATCTTCTCCTACTCCCCTCCCACACCCCTGCCATTATGACAACCAAAAATGTCATTCGACATTGCCAAATGTTCCCTGGAGGGCAAAATTGACCTCATTTGAGAACAACGGATTCAGAGAGAAGTCTTGTGCTAGTTCTGCTTCAGTAATTTTTTTTTTATTAACCAAAGGACAGAGTGTGCACAGAAAGCCTTGGACATTTGTCCTGGAAAGTGCACCCGTAGAAGTCACCTGGCCCTTGTTTTCCTTAATGCGACCAGAAGTCAGTTGCTTAGACAGGAAGACGGCAAATCACTGCCTCCCTCCCACTTGCTGAGAGTCCTGAGGGGCACCCTGCATAGGGATATATTCAGGCTCCAGGTTCAGGACAGTGGTCATTCCAGGGCTAAGGCCAGGTCTTTTGTGTGGCCTGAGGTTTGAAGGACCACTAAGGCCTCCTGAACCCTCTTGCAGGAGGTTTTGCCTTTGGCCATTGTTTAGAAGTAAAAAGAAAATTAAAATGCATCCCTCCTGGTGGGAAGAGACTTGTGCAGTCTTCACAGCATTTAGAAAAATGTTTCTCTTCCATCAGTGGAGACTTGGCTCTCTCTGAACCTCGGTTTTTCTTAGGGAGATGTGTGTTGATAAGAAAAGAAGGACCATTCAACCCTCGGGCTGGCTGGGAGGTCTCAGGAGCCTGATTTGGAATTGCAAAACCCACACTAGACTCTCCAGCTCACGCCAAGTCTTCCGCCCACCCCTGTTCCCAAGTCCCCTGTGGCTTTTGTTCTAGTGTAAGGTTGACTTTAACACATGCTTTTACCTCTTATTTACTCCCACATCGTAAGTCCATTTAATTAGCCCTACCCTCTGATAAATCTGCTTCCTCCAGACAGCCCTGCGGTTCTGTGGTATAAGAAATTAGGCAGAGAGAGAAGCGTGGCAGCTGGTCCCGCATTCTCCCTTTGAGCCCCTCCTAGTCCCGTTGTATCAAGAGGGACAGCAGACTCCAAGTTCCAGAGGTGGTGGTCAGCGGAGAAGTGTGTGATGGGAGAGATGAAAAGACTCCAGGATCTGGAGAAACAACGTGGAAGAAGGCAACAAAGGAGGGACGAGAGTTCTCTTTCCCTCTCTCCTTCTCAGCACTCTCAAGAAAAGTGTCACCTGAAGGAGGGTGGGATAAAAAAGGATAGGCGTGTGAGTTAAGCTTATACCAAAGTTTGTTTCATTGCGACTAGAGTTTGGAAAATAATAATAATAAATTGAAAGGTCAGCAAAACTTAAAAATCTATGTAAATAAGTCGTTGTGACCCAAATACTCAGAAGGATTTACTTCAGCATTCCTGCCCTCTGGCTAAAAAAAATTCATTCCTAATTCTGTTTCTGCATCTGCCAATCTTAGTTTTTACAAAATCATTATTTCTTTGTTGTTATCTCTCTAAAAGCTTAGAATCTAGAAATTGAGGAAATTCTGTATTACATAATTTGGCTACATTTGCCTCCAAAACATGTCTATCTGATCAAATTCACCGAGTAAACATTTTCCTTCTATATGTGTCAAAGAAACAGAAATAGTTTGATTTGATTTGTTTAATTTTTTTTATTTATTTAAACACATTAATATTCTATGTTGTTCAATTATTTCCCTCCTTGCCTTACTTTCAGCTAAGACAGCTTCTCACGCAATTTCTAGCATTTTCAGTGCCTTCCTTCAGTACAACACACAGAACTTCTTTCTCAGCAATATCTCATTGGTGGTGCTGACAGAAAAACACAAACTCCAAGATGGCAAATCAGTCGTTTTAACATCTTTCTCTCTTCCCTTTCTGAAAATGATTACAGTTCTACCTCTCCTTTGTCCGCTGAGGCTCATTAGGCCCCAGTTATATTAGCTCATCCTCTAGAGAGGTATCCCAGAGCAGTGATCCAGAACCCCTACGACAGCGTGGAAAAGGTGTGTAGCCAGGTGATTTGCAAAGCTGTTGTCGTCATCTTAGCAGGCTGATCTAGTATGATGTCCATTTAATACAAAATGATGATCTGGATGACAACACTGTGTGCATTACTCCCGTCTTGCCTCTGATGGAGAGCTGGGAAAGTAGCTGACAGAGTGCAGAAACTAAGACAACTCCATCAATCCAATTGACAACAGGAAAGGATTAAGAAAAACCTAAGAAAAATCACTATAAAGAAAGCATGCAAAATAATATGAAGTAAATTAATCTTAAGTTTAATTATAATCGATGTGAATGGACTTCACCCACAACCGCTGAGGACATCCTGATGGGATTGCCTGATGGGAAAAGTCAAACAAAACTCATTTGTTTGCTGTTTTAAGAGACGCACTTAAGTTATGCCACAGGAAGTGTGCAAGCAAAGGGAATCATGTAACGGGCAAGTACAATCACCAGGAAAATAAATGTTTTTAAATGGTAAAATCATGACGCTTATACAAATAGAAAATGAAACATCAAGGATTTCATCTGACTCTTTAATTAAAGAGGGAACCGGTACGATGCTATAAAGGAGAACTCAAAATACTGAAGCTTTATAGTTGATCAGGAATGAATGCACAAACAGGTGAAAAATTAGTTAATATTCACATGGCAATAATCAATTGCATTTCACTGGAATATTACTATACTCTTTATGTATTATGCTTGGTAGAGTAGGACACAAATTTTATTTCTATGGACAAGAATCATTTGCATTCCTATCAGTTTTTAAGGTTCCTGGTCTGCCAGGAAGTAAAATTCCCCACTTCCTGTAAGGCTGGGATGCTGTAAGTCACATCCCAGGCAGCTCCCTGAGTAAAGTCAACCGTACGTAGCTCCTTAAGAGTGGCTGGTCATATCTGATGAAATAAGACCCATTCTTGAATAAGGCACTCCATGTAAGGCCCTGATTGTACAATCAGTTCATCCAAGTGTATCCTGCTAAGGAGGAGGACAGATTCTTATCAAACCTTTGCAAGTATCTACCTTGCTGTGAAAAGTAAAGAGACTCAGTAAGAGTTTCTGAATTTTTAACAGTTTCATTTCAGTGTACACAATCAGAGCCTACTGGTTACAGATAGCTTAAGAAGAAAGAAAAGTTTATTTATAGAACCAGAATATAGAACATTGAAACAAAATCAACTTCCCCCTCCAAAAAAAAAAAACACAGTGAATTTTTTTTATCAGTTTATTCAGTTTTATGTAATTAATCGCTGTTCTAAAGGTCTTGGGTTGGCAGCCCTCTTGGCTGAAACAGTCCTGGAGGTCTTGATTCAGTCTACCAGTTTGTCTTAAAGTCACCTAAGAGATGCTAATTCAGAAGCCTGTACCCTAGAGGCTATGTTTTAAAGCGCTGGTAATTTAAAGTAGCCAGTACAGTCCATTTCTGCACCTAGAAAAGGCTCTGAGACCATCCTTCTGGGTTGGAGACAATATCTGGTCTGCAGCTTACAGCAGAGCCTTCATGCATGTGTCAGAGTAAAAGGAAAACTATCTGTAGATGGCAGAGACATTATGGTTGTGGTTAATTTGTAACTAGTAACCCTCAACTACGACAGGTCTGATGAGGGGTGCCTAATTATAATGCAGCCAATAAGGAAATTTGGTTGTCTCTATGACATGGCAAAGAAAGAAAAGCCATTCCAAAAAGAAAAATAACATTTGAAAACCTGCTCCTAAGGATAATGACTAAGCTAATATTCAAAGAAATCGGACTCATAAAAATGGAAAATATAATTTTATAGAGGAAAAAATCTTGAAAGACAATATGATTATCATGAAACACGATATACCAAGAATACTCTAAGAATGTCAAGTAAGGAAATTCAAGAGTGGGCCTAGACTCCATAGATGTGTCTGGCCTAAAAGATACGAGTTCCAAATTAAAGAAATAGGACCGTGACCGGGCCAAGGCAATTTGTTAAACAACATCGGAAATGACGATTGAGACCACTACACTCCTGTCATCTGACATCATCAGGCAAAGCGATGCCAGGACTCGGACAAATCCAGGAACCAAAACACAACTATTTCCTAAGAACTTTCATCAGCATTTCCCTGGAGGGTGAAACAGATCATGGATGGACGGGCATTGACAAACCTCCAGCGACTTCCTGGAAAACACACCATTTCTGAACTATTCATATTAACAATATTTCATCTGTACAAGTTTAACTAGGGGAAGACGAGCTTCTCTTCTGAGTGTTCTCAAGTGTTCTCAAGCGACTCCAATGATAACGCGCTAAACACACCTGCACCTCTGTGTTTACCAAGTGAAAGAACAGTCCTTGTGACTGCCAGGAGCCCTCTTGGAAATCTCAAGGTAGTTTTAGGTGTAAAATATATCGACTTTTGTACACTTAAAAAATGGTTAAAAGGGTAAATTTTATGTTATGTGTATTTTACCACAATAAAAAGATTTTTTAAAAATTATTATTAATGCTTTCTCCCCCATCTTGATTTTATTTTACTTTTTCTAAATTTAAGATCTAATTTTTCGAGGATGAAAATAAAAACTTGTCCGAAGATATTTAGATACGCAATTAAGGTAGGATCGTGGTTGCCCTAGAAACAATAATTGGTTATCTATTTAATTAGAGTCACAACAAAGCATTTAAAAGTAAACATAGATGGTAACAGAATATAAAAGAATCTTTGCTCTTTCACAAGTGAAGAACTTTTGTTCTTTTTCTTCTTTGATTAATCAAGGATATAGTAAAGTCGACATAAAGCACAGGAAACTATTTTAGTAAGAGCCAGGATCTTGGCTATCCAGGCAGATGACACGGTAAATAACGATAACCTTTCACATTGATGACCAAGGTATTACTCAGTAAACCAAGGCAACAAGCCCACCCAAACGGGGCAAACATTGCTAAGATTTTAGCACATTACAGAGCTACTTGTCAGACTAAAGTGTTATAAACCAGGCAAATGACATTCACTTTCCAAGTTCTGTCCTCTGTTGTGCTATTGCATAGTCTGAAACCGACATTTTACTTGAGAACAGATCTCAGGGTGGTTGCAAGGTCAAAATTAATATCACAATAACACTGAGATGTTATTTCTGTTCACATGCAATGCATTCATCACTGCTAGCATCTAATGAATCAATACGCACTCAAAAAAATTGTTTCTATTTTTAATACAGTAAATCTGAATAGGTATAACCCATATAAAGAAAAGCCCTTTGGGGTCCTCAATAAATCCCAAAAGTGTGAAAGGGCCCAGAAACTAACTAACAAAAAATGTTAAAAAACTACTTACTGCCTTAGGACAAAATTATTTTTTCTTTGGAAAACAATATATACTTGTATTTCTTGGTCACTATTGCCCCTCGTGTAGCCTCAAGACCTCATATTAATTAAACTTTTGATCATAATAATTAACTTCTATTTATAATGCCTCAAAGACATATCTTCTCTATAGCACATAAAAATAAGAAGCAAAAATACACAATATTAAATTATGGTTCATAATCAACGTTTTTGTATTGTACCTTATTTGGTTATATATACTAGAAAGCTAATTCGAACTGGCTTAAGGGAAAAAAAAGAAAATGTAGTGGATCAGATAACTGAGAAGCTCAAGAACCGAATAACTGGCATGGTTGGCTGTAGGTGCAAAGTCGTTGGGTATCTGTCTCTCCATCTGCTGGTTGTTTTCCACGGGCTGGCCCTGTTCTTCAGCAGTCTGTCTTCTCCTGATGAAAGCCCAACGGCTAGCAGCTCTGGAAAGTGTTAGAGCTTTATTCTCTCTAGAACGTCCTTCAGTGGCTCCACTTGGAGCAGAAGCCCATCCCTGGATCAATCTCTGACTTCACAGGTCTGGGATGTTCCGTATACTCAGCCTGGATCACCTGCCCACTGCTGTGTTTGAGGACGTGGGGCTCCTTGATGTCCAGACCTATCCCGTCATTCAGAATCGTGAGCAGGTGTTCTCTGCACCAACCGCGATGCTAACAGTTTCCATGAAAAGGCAGTCGAGGAAAGGACTAATTAGAGAAAAACACACCAGATTGGCATTCAAAAGACCTTAATTTTCATTCTGGCTCTGCCCCCTCCTAACTGTGCGACCTTGGGCAGGCGATTTCACGTCCTTGGACACCACTGTTTCACCCATAAATGTATGGGTTGGAGTAGATGACTCCAGACCTAAATGTCTATAATGTGTTTCATTAACTTGGAAAGAATCAAGTGTATTCTGCTGCTGTGGGCCCCAAAACAAGACGGGAAGTCGGTTCCAGCAGTCTTAGTCAAATAACAGAAACTTGTTCAAGTCACCTTAGGTAAACAAACAAACAAAAAGCCAGGAGAACTTGGTGTAGGAAGAGTGCATCCAGACTACAGCACAGAACTCAAGGAACGGACCTTGTAAAAGCTGGAACTTGCGGGCATTTTGCTAAGTAAAATAAGTCAGACAGAGAAAGACAAATCATATCACTTGTTTGTAAAATCTAAAAAAACCCAAAGAGACAAAAAAAATAGAGAGAACAGATTCTTGGTTCCCAGAGGCAGAGGCGAGGGATGGGCAAAATGGGGGAAGGGAGTCAAAAATCTAAACTTCCAGTTATAAAATAAACAAGTCTTTGGGATGGAATGTAGAGCATGGTGACTATAATTAATAATACTGTATTGTATACTTGGAAGTTGCTAAGAGAGATCGTCAAGATTCTCATCACAAGAAAAAAAAATGTAAAAAACTGCAATTATGTACGGTGATAGATGTTAACTAGACTTATTGTGGAGGTGATTTTGCAATATACACAGAAATCTAATCATTATGTTGCATTCCTGAAACTAATTTAATGTTTGATGTCGATTATATCTCAATTTAAAAAAGAGGAACAAAAAGGACTTTACGGCTCTAAGGCTTTTGGATAGATGAACACGGTTAAAAAGCTTGTTCGAAGGGGGTGGATTCACAGAGTGTAGGAAACTGAACATGAGTCGTAACGCTATTTAAAAAGCACAGTGGGGACAAAACACGGTGGGAAGAGTAACCAAAAGTATAACACAGTTTAGGGGCTTATGTGACATAGATATTTAGCAAGGAGGGCACTGATTTATCAATATATGGCTCCAGAGGTATTTCTTTTCTGAATTCGACTAGACTAAGCAGATGGACAAATTTCCAACAGCAGCCCCCAGGCCAGTCTGCTCTGATTCTACCCTTAGAAGACAGGCCCCCCCCATGGGATGTCCCGGGCAGAGTCGCGAGGTGTTTCACGTGGACATTCTCATCTCTGACCACAGCTCTTACAGTTCTGTACGTAGACTTACAATTCCACGTGGAGAGAAATAAATCTGGACATTTCACAGGGATGGAATCATACAACAGGTGGTCTTTCACTTAGAACCAAGTTGTCATCCATGATGTAGCATGTATCGCTACTGTTCAGGGCTGAATCGCGTGCCATTGTACGGATACCTCACACTTCGTTTATCCGTTCATCCGCTGATGGAGATTGGGCTGCTTCTACCTTTCGGCCGTGGTAAAGAGTGCTGCTGTAAATACTCGTGTAAGGGCTCTTGTTCGAATGCTTGTTTTCAGTTTTTTAGATATATGTCCAGGAGTAGAAATGCTGGATCACACGGGACATCTATGCTTAACGTTTTAAGGAACTGCCAAACTGTTCATCCGCAGTGGCTGCGTTATTTTACGTTCTCATCAGCAATGTATGAGGGTTCCAATTTCTCCATATCCTTGCCAGCACTTCTTTTTCATCCCCCCCACCACCCTGCCCATCCTAGTGTGTATGCAGAGGTAGCTCAGGGTTGTTTTGCTTTTTATTTCCCTTATAATTGAGTCCTTAAGTTTTTGATTGCACAGAAAAGATCGCTCTCAGAGGCCTGGATTGTAGCTTATAGCTTTAAAACTCTCAGGGCTGGGAATACACTAGGTGATTTCTCATTACCTGTTGACGAATCTTTCATCTGGCAAACGCTTACAAAGAGAGTCTGAGTTTTGTGCATCGGCTCAGCACGAATCAAAAGTTACATTTCGTTTCAGGAGGTCAGAAGGTTAGAGCAGACGGTGACAACCGGCTCCTAAACCGGCAGATTCACACGTCAACATGAAGCAGCCATGGAAGCTTTAGAAACAATCTGATCCACTGCATCAAATGATGCCTGAAGGTCGGTTACAGTTAAAACAGGTATCGCTCCTGTTTTCATCTGTAATAAAACGTGTCTTCGCAAAAACCTCTTAAGGCAGACGGTGGTGTTTGGTGGATTCACGTGAGCAAAACACTCCACGATGATAAGACTTCATGTTGTAACTGACGGATCAGGTGCTCTTCTTAATGAGACTTTTAATTCTGGGCATTTTCTACATGTCAGATACTGTCCCGGGCAATTTATTAGTAGCTGAGCATGTCATGCACAGCTTTCAGACATTATCTCAGTCTTAATAATAGCTTTCTCCTGCCGCAGCACTGGTCCTGTCTGGATTCAGATATCCGAGCTCCGCCATCGACTAGCGATAAGGTTCAACCTCTGTGAGCACCAATTTCCTTATCTATAAAGATGGAAATTAAAATGCCCATCTCTTAGGGTTGTGTTCAGGAGGAGCTAAGATCACCTGGTTAACTTGCTACAACGTCTGGCACATGGAGAGAAGTCAATGCAGGTTAGCTCTCTCTGCCTTCACTTAAAGGTGGGGCTACGATGGATATTGTTCCTCCTACTCTGTAAAAGTGAGGCACACGCCTCAGTGAGTGAGAAGTCATATTTTGGGGCATCTTCCCAGCTCATGACTATTTCCAGCTCCCTGGGAACTGAACCAGGGTGAACCAGCTTGTACTTACTGTACAGGCCACTGCTCCCTTGGGTGACTGTTTGTTGACTGCATGAGGGAGACAGACATGGGATGTACGTGGGCCATTCAGATTCTTGTGCAAGAATTTGAAATAGAGACCCGGAGACAGAAAGTTAGAATCTTTTTATGGCTAGACTGTGACACATAACTGGGGATCTAGATGCCACCATATTCTAGGGTAGGGATGGAGAAGTGGAGAAAGCTGGTCCTGAGAGGGGAGGGGGAGTAGATAAGCAGAGAAGCAGCTCCCCTGGTGGCTTTCTGGTACTTGGTTCTAGTCCCTTCTGAGCCCAGCTTTCCCCTGGATTCCATGGGACACCCACTTGCACGGCTATGAAAAATTCCCTCTTGCTCCTTCACTAAGTTTGGTGGGCAAGATTTTCATAGGCCATGACCTCAAATGGGCAAGTGATTGAACTTGATTTTCCTCTAATTCAGTTGAATTTTGAGCTCTCATTTCATCTGGCGACAGAAAGGCGATCAAGTAAGCTTGAGGTTTCAACGCTTTTTTAGGCATTTTAGTTTTCAACCAGTTTGGGATATTCTCACACATTTCCTCATCTCCATATTGTCACCTCTGGACTTCTTGGGCACTCTGGCCTTGAGGAAGGCATTCAGGCCATGCCCAGCCCCCTGGAGAGAGGTATAGCTGAGACATGATGCATCCATCTGATCCTGGGTCTTCACGTCCTTGAAGGCCACTCACCACCCACCTTATTTTCCTCTACAGGTTTTGGCCACTGTCAGACACTGTTGTGCCCCTTTTATGAACTCACAAGTGTCAATATCTTTTTATATTTATTTTTCAACAAAAAGGTTTTTGTTTAAAGTCTGGGAAAACTTTAATCTCCAGGAACTAGAGTCATCTGGTTATTCTGATTTCTTTCTAATGTCTTGGTTACAACATGAACTTTGTGCATTGATCTTTTTTAGGAGACAGCCCTTTAAAACTTAAAATTCCCCTTTCTCTCATAAATCCCGGCCATTGTAAATCAAAAGTGTTGACTTATAAGGCCGTTGTTTCTATACAAATTTCAGTAGTTTGGAACTAATTTGAGTTTCAAAAACCTCATTTGGAATTGAAATCCATTTGGCTGACACTGCATAGTGGTAACTTGACTGGGGAGGGCCCAGGGGTGACTGAAAGAAAATGCCTATTTCTGATGCATGAGTTTCAGTTTTCTTAATTACTGCGAGCTGAAAACCCTGACCAGGGGTTTTCAAGAATGCTTTTCACCCGTTGATCCTGACTGCCTTTTACAATTTCTAGGATTATCTCCTCTGCCTTCCACTGTCCTTAGTCAATTGGGACATGGATGCTGGAGGGCAGATGGAGAGGCTGGGTCAAAATTAGACCTACATTTGCAAGACAAAGTGAAACCCTACACCCATTTTCCTGAAGTCAAACTGTTTTTAGAAGGAGAGGAGGGGAATGGCATTCCATCAAGCATACTTGTCATTCCCCGACTCTGGTTTCAGATCCTCTTCATACCTCGGCCCGCAGAAAAGGCTTGCTGCTAAGTGCTGTTCTCACAGCCCTTACAAGGCAGCTGTGTCCTGGCTGAGTTCCACTTTAGACGTCCTGAGCTTCACTGTTAACAGAGCACTTTCGGCAAGAAAGCTAGAATCGGGAAGCACCTGAAGTTCAGCTGCAGCAGACGGCAGACCAGACAATAGATTTGGAAGATAGCTATACACAATGGTCAGTCAAAATCAGTTCTGTGGGAGAGATACCACGTTGTTTTGCTTTAAACGTAGGGCATTTATCAATAGCACAAAGTCAGTTGGGATCATAGCGCCCTTAGAGTAGGCATTCTATCTTTTATTTCTAGGCCACAAGGTGCAGAAAAGTAAATTTAATGCATTTTAATATGTCATAAAAATATCGGGTGGAAAAAGTGAGTAAACAGATGTATGCATAAGAATTGAGTGAGGAAACAGCTGATCTTTGAACAATGTGTGGGGGCGCGGGTTAGGAGGCGCCAAGCCTCTTGCAGTCACAAATTTGCATATCACTTTTGATTCCCTACAACTTCACATAACAGGATGACAATAAAAAAGAAAACGTAAAATAATCATGTTTAAAATTATTAAAGGCTTAAAAGATGTGATTAAAACACCAAGGAAAAAACAAGTCCTATGAAAGGCACTGTTGTTGCGTGACAGTTGTGAGCAAAGAATCTGGAGCTAATTCGCCGGGTTAAATTGCATCACTGTCACTCATTAGTGGGCTAGTACCAACTATTAGCTCGATTTCTTGATGACTGTGAGCCGAAAACTCTGGTCTCATCCTTTGACCTTGTCTGACTCTTATAAATTCCAGGATTATCTCCTCTTTAATAATCAATCTGCCTTGTCAAAATCCTTGTCAGTTGGGGTGAATCACACTATTTCTATGCCTCAGGCCCCTCGTCTGTAAAGTGGGGATATTAACAGTGCCTACATTGATGGGGTGTGGTGAGACTTTAATGTTAATATACAAAAAGTGCTTGGAAGACTGACTATTGAACGATGTCTATTTAAAAATAGACTCAGATGTAAAATGAACTGTATGTTCTTCATAATAGGTACACTGAAAAAACTAAGGACTCAGACTCAACATAATGGAATGGCAAAAAAATTATACTGGTAAATACAAAATTTTTAAATTGATAGAGGCGGTGGCTGCTGGAAGCTGAGTTGGAGTGTGGGCTCCGCCCCTAGGAGAAGCTGGGGTCAGTCCATCTGGCTTCTTGTCCAGTCAGCCCACAGTAAGCTCTCATAGTCCTGTGGGCACAATTCTGCTTGATGCTCATAACCAGTAAATGGCAAACACACACAGAATATACAATTTGTTACAAAAACATCACTTCATGAAACTACTCAAAAAGAAATATAATTTTTGATTAGATTTATCCTTGAATCAGTTTTCAAATCTACCCTCCACCCTAAAAAAAAAATAAGAAAAAAAAATAAGAAAAAAAAAGAAGAAAAAAAAAGAAGAAAAAAGAAAAAGAAAAAAAAAAAGATAAAATAAAACAAGCCATTAAGCCCAGAAGATTTTACCGGTCAGACCCAAACTTCAAAGGACAGATAATTATTATCTTAAACAAAGTGTTCCAGTGAATATAAAATGAGAGAACACTGCCCACCTCATTCTATGAAGCAAAATAATTCTGATGGCAAAATCAGATAAGGGAAGTACAAGAAAGTAATAATTAAAGGCTAATCTCACTTCTAAATATAGATGCAAAAATCCTAAGCTAAACACTGGTGAACTGAATCCAGAAATGCCTATTAAAAATATCTCATTATCCAGTTAGAGTCATCCTAGGAACACAAAGGTGGCTAAAATTAGAAAGTTTATTAATGAGATTTACCATATTAACTGGTTAAAAAAGAAAACTGTATGATACTCTCAATAAATGTAGAAAAACTTTTGATAATATTCAACATCATTTCATAATACCAATAGCAGGCTAGAAGTAGAAAGCAACTTCCTTAGCCTGGTGAATGGCAGCTACCAAAATTATATAGCAAAAATTACATGTAACTATGAATGTCGAAAGCATTCCTTTTCAGGTCAAGAACACAATGAAGAGTTGTTCTATCACCACTTCTATTCAACATTGTATTGAAGCTTTTCACTAGTGTGATAAGACAAGAAAAAGAAATGTTATAAGGATTGAAAAGGGAAAAATATGAAATTAAAAATAATCTACAAACTAGAAAAAAGTTTTATTAAAGTTGTTGAACGTGAATGATGTAAAATCAGTAACAAAGATTATAAAATATAATTTTTAAAAAAGGGATATATTTTTAATGGCAACAATAAAATCTAACTTACCTAGGAATAAGTATAACAAAAGATGCATAAGACTTTTGCTAATAAAACTATAAAACTTTATTGAAGAGTACAGTAGAATATATAGATGGAAATATAAACCATATTTGAGGGGAAGATGCAATTTAGTAGTAACAGTAGTTTTCCTCAAAATCAGTCTAATAAATTCAGTATAATTATAATAAAAATTCCAACAAGATATTTTTCAAAACTTGCCAAGATTATCCTTAAATTCATAGAGAAAATGAAAGTGTAAAGAATAGCCAACTCTTTTAAGAGGAAACACAAGATGTGTGTGTCTGTGTGTAGTAGAGGGAATTGACTCCAACAGACATCAACCTTTTCTTTAAAAAACAGTGTGGTGTTGGCCTAAAAAGCAACAATTAGGCAAATGGAACAGAATAGAGCCTAGAATGAAACTAATTCATATATGATAGTGATGGGATTTAAATTATAGGAAAAGGATAGCTCCAACAGTGCTGATACCGGTGGCTATTCATAAGGAAAAGATAAAACCAATCCATACCACACCCCATACACAAATAATTTCCAGAGGGTGTAGAGACCTAAAGGTGAAATATTATTGCATTTTGGGGAAAAATATCACACGATATTTTAGCAGTAGGAGAAGATGCAATTATTTTCTCAATGGAACCCAACAAGCACTAATTGTAAAAGAAAAATGGATCCATTTGATATTAAAATTAAAAACTTGTTTTATAACAAAAGGCACAAGAAACAACATGAAAAGACAAGCTACCATGTAAGAGATGATGTTTGTTATTCATATAACCAATATAACTAGAATTAAAAGTGAGATAAACAACCCAGGAGGAAAATGATGAAAGAATGAACAAGCAACACCCAGAGGAAGAACCTTGAATGTCGATTATATTTGAAACTGCTCACCAACCCCTTTCTCTAACCCATCAGCCTCATTTGTGAGTTTTCTAGTCGTATTCTTCGTAAATTTTTCTGTCTTCTGGTAGGAATTCTTCATGTTTCGAACATGCTTTTTGGACCTAGACATTCTGACCTTGCAACGTTGGCTCTGCTGTTTCCACCTGGTTGTTCCCGAAAATGTTTTACTAAATTTTAAAAATTTAAATATGATTTATCTACATTTATAGTGTTTTTATGTCTTAAGAAATCTTACCTGTCCCAAGTTCACAAAGACATTGCCCCATGTTTCCTTGTGGACTCTTTAGCCTTCATTCCGTTTTACATTTAGTTATATGCTCTTGAATTAGTTTTGTGTGGCATGAGGTAGGGGTGGGTTGATTTCTGAACTCTCTTGTTCCATCAGGCTTTACACTGGGCCATCATGATCACTACTTTTATAGAAAGTCCTGTAATTAGCTAATGTTAAGTCCTCCAACTTTGTTAATGCTCAAGATTGTTCTGGTTTCTCTAGGTCTGTTACGTTTTCATATAAATTCAAGAATTAGTTTATCGATTTCTACAAAAATCCTACTAAAATTTTAAAAAATTTTATAGAGATGTAATTCACAAGAGGGGGTTGCAGGAACCTCCAATCCAGAGCTGTTCAATGAGAAGTACAGGTGACAGCCTGGACTTTCCATGAGCATTGGGTGGACTGGGGGCAATCTTGCAGAACTGAGCCCTTAACTGATGCTTTCTTTAGGCAGATAGTGTCAGAACTGAACTGAGTTGAATTTAGGATACACAGCCGGAGCTGGAGAATTGCCGGGTTGGAGACACCCCATCAATATCCGATCTTCTAAGCCATGAACGTAGTTTACCTTTTAACATTTATTTTAAGTCTTCTCTATCTTGTCTCAGACACGACCTAACCTAATCCTAATGACCTCCAAAAGACCTCCTCTGCTGATATCATCCCACTGGGGGTTAGGGTTTCAACGTATGTACTTTGGGGGGACACAAACATGCAGTTCATAACAGAGATCCACTCTCCCAGTGTCCGAATATCCAGTCCCAGGCAAGTCTCAGGATGGGCCAGTTCTGGATCACGTGCCGGCTGCTGTGGCCAGAGGGCTGGGCTCCGTGACGGGCAGTCCAGCCACAGCTCGGCGTGGCAAAGGGGCAAACTAGTGTGTTCCAAAACAAGGGAGAGGAGACCAGGGCGGAAAAACATATTAGCTGTCTTCCGAAGTGAGGGGGAGGGGTCCTATGGAGAGTGCCAGGTCTACCCTAATACTCAGTTAGCCATTCTTCTGGAATCAGTTAGCCATTCTCTAGAATCTTCCAATTGGGAGACGGCTGTGAAGTATCACAGCTGGCTCCAGGTCTCAGGCAAGAAAGGGGAAGAGTCGCATGGGGACATGATGAGGTGAAGGTCTCCTCTCTGAAGGTGGCAAGACATTCAGTGCAGAGGGTGGAACCTGCCCTAAGGGGACAAGTGGCCCAAATAAATAAAAAGCTCACTTACCTAGGAAAAGTCCAGGCATGATGGAGCTACG
This sequence comes from Cynopterus sphinx, assembly GCA_030015415.1. Classification (NCBI taxonomy): domain Eukaryota; kingdom Metazoa; phylum Chordata; class Mammalia; order Chiroptera; family Pteropodidae; genus Cynopterus; species Cynopterus sphinx. The sequence goes on from CM057391.1 coordinate 8,143,262, forward strand.
CTTCTCTTTAAAACATCAACACTATTAATATCCCCATCGCCACCCGTTTGGGAACCTTTACCCCGTGCCAGACACCGTGCCATGCACATTATGCTCGATTCCTGATTTGATCCTTCTAACAACCTTTGGGGGTGGCTATTATGACCCCCATGACATATGAAGGAGTCTTCCAAGTTAAGTCTAGGATTAAAGCTAGGACTTGGGATTTTATAAAACTGTGTGTGACCAAGAGGGAGAGAGGGTCCTGAGTTGCTCCCACACATCAGATAGGATACGGGGCTCCCACGGGCTTCCACAACATCATGCTGAACGGCCCTGAAACGCTTGCGGAGTGGTTCGCCGCTGCATCTTCTCACCTGGCAGCTGGGTTTGAAGGGCCTTGGCTCGTGCCGAACCACAGCTCTGTCGCCCTGCAATTTCACTTGGGCAGGGAAAGCGCTGACATTTCATTCCAAACGTACAGACACGCAAAGAAAGAAGCCTTTCAGCTCCTCAGACGGACTCCAGCCAGGTCATGTGCCAAATCCCCTTGTGGCCGGGTCCTTCTGGCTTCCTCTCGCAAGACCACTGTCAGCCAGTCCAAACGGTTCCTTTTTCCACTTTTCCATTGGTTTCCGATGTTCTGGCCAAGTCACGGGGCACCACACCGGTGTCCGGTTTTAGCCATGAAAGAATCAACACTTACATATGAGTTCTATAAAATGGGATGTGAGTAATAGCCGGGTGTGGGTAAAGGAATAGAAGTTTGTGAGCGAAAAATAAGCAGCGGGAAAAAGGAAGTGTGGTGAGATTAAGTTAAACATTTTCAGTACCTTGCTGGGACTTATAGAGCAACTGTCATTACAAGCAACAGCATGTGCCAGGGGCCCACCTACACTGTACAAAGCTTTTTACCCTTGATTTTTGGGGAAAAAGAAAACAACTCCATTTAAAAATAAAGATAGAATGGTTATCAGACAAGTCAATCCATATAGTAAAACACAAAGAAAAGAGTAAAATAAAATCGACACCCACTTAAAAATAACCATCGCTAACTAGGTAAACATCACTTTGGACCTTTTTTTTTTTTTTTTTTTTTTTTTTTACAGATACAGCGAAAGGATTGATTTAAAAAAATATACTCATACATTTATTTCTAATTATTAAAAAAAAGGATTCAGCTAATTTGCTTGTATTTAAGAAACTAAACTGAAGCAATTATTAAAGTTTAAACATTTCTTTATCCCAACAGGTATTTCTGTAAAACTCCATGGAATTTTATTTTTTAAATAAAGGTTAAGAAAAGATAAGATTCCTTCACTCCCAATATATTCGTCACATTACAAAGGTTTATAATATTTGTCATGTCTATCCTATGACTCTAATTCCCACTTTGGCCTTGGTTCTTCGTATGAATTCAGTGCTCACCGCTAGTCCCTTCCCTGAAAGCTCCAGTTATTTGAGTCATCTCTCCTACCAAATAGCTTTCTTAAGAAGGGCCCATGGGTGTGGTATTCCCGGAGTCCTCGCATGCTTGAGAGCCCATGCCCGACATTCTGCTGGCAGCTTGGCACTAAACCATGCCACAGTTTCCATACTCAGGACTTGGGATGCTCTCCTCCTCCACTGTCTCCTGCCCCTGCGTGTTGAGGTAAAGAAGTTGGAGACCCTTTGGCGACTTGCTTTTTCTGCCTGAATGAAGAATTCTTTTTTATTCTCGAAGTTCACCAACTGGACCAGGATATGTGTTGTTGTCAAGTGCTTTCTGTCAACTTTCCTCAAGCACAGGATGCTTTCTCAATTTAGTGTTTAATTCCTTCAGGGAAACTTTTCTGTATTAGATCTTTCTTTAGGTTTGTTTTTTTTTTTTTGGTCACCATTTACACGTTAGAATATCTTTGTCTTCCTACAATTACTCTCTCAAGAATTAGTTTAATCTTTGTTTAATTCTTCACTTTGCTGTCATCTCAATCAAGTCTTTTCTTCTGTTATAGTTTTTTTTTTTTGACTTTTTTTTTTATTGCTTTAATTCATTTATTTGTTCTAAAATAGTGTCATTCTGGTCGTTTCCTTAACCGCTTTTTAAAAATCTCATTCCACTATTTGATCAGCTCACATGAGCTCTCGTTTAATTGAATTCATGCTCTTCTGAAGTTCTCTGGGAACACGATACCCCTACGGGAAGGAGTTCTGTTTCTAAGACCAGTTCTTTCCCCGTTGGTTTCCTCTCTTCCCCACTGCACCCCCTTGGCTGGCTGTGGCGTATTTACGTAGCTACCAGGTGACTTTACTTAAATTTGTTCACGTGTGAGGTGGGCAACCCCGACCCGACCGTTTATTTGCTTTGAAGTGGTGCTGGCGTGCTCTCCCTGGCACGCTTGCCATCGTATGTGACGACTACTTCTCTTCGTCCGTGCTCTGCATACTTCCTGTCATGGATGGTATGAGACAGACTTAATCAGCAGCACGACACAGACACGGCACAGGCAGAGCAGGGGCGGGCCACAGCTCTGGGGCAGGGCTGCGAAGGTTCCTTGTGGGGCCACGATGGCCCTTTAGTCGCTGGACTGTGGAGTGGTCTGAAGCTGGGGGGGGGTTGTGACAGAGCCTGGGGGGCGGGCCAGAGCAGCATCAGACCCTTCGGATACTGGCTATTTACCTCCTCGTCCAGAAGTATTAGCTATTTTAATAACTAACACCAGCCAAAAGCGAGCCGGGCTTGTCTGCATGAGGAGGGAGGAGGGGCTGTGTGTGTGGATTTATCTTAGAGGAACTGGGCCCTGCTCTGTCTTCTGACACGTGCATTAAGGGCTGCCCCAGGTCGAATTCCATATGGAGAGGAGACGTACCTACCATATTGTGGGGGGAAGATCCCTGGCACGTGGGTGTTTCTCTTAATTCGTGGAGGAGCAGTTTGTTCCCGTCCCTTGTTCACCCGTCCTTCCTCAGCGACGCCCCCTCGCCTAAAGCACACGTGTGAAGACACCGACCGTGTCAGCCCCACACAGAGGAAGACCCAAGGCTGCCCATGCTGCTGAATCAACAAAACCTGAGATGCTGATGAGAATTCTGGATTTTGCAAAGCCCCCCACAGCGGGGCCGGATTCAGAGCTCTTCGCATTCTCGCCAGAAAATCTGGACTTTTCTGGTCTTTTCTTCGGCAGTCGTCTTTGGAGGCCTAAAGCTCAAGGTTGGGCTCCTTCTCATGCTTCGCTGCGGGCGAACTTAAGTGGTTTTTACTTTTCAAATTTTTATTTATTTTGGTAGTTCATTTGTCAGGCTTTAGGGGGTAAAGCTTCTGCGATCTGTCCTTATTTATTCTAAGAAAACATACAAATACCTTTAAGAGAAGCACTTGATAAAATACTTTAAAAATAAGTTTATTATAACTAATGAATATAAAATCTGACAGATGTTTCCAAACATTTTTGCAAAAAAAGTAAAACCCTCCCTCGTTCCCCCTCCCAAGATACAGAGTAAGAACTCGGACAGAGTTGTACATGAAACCTACACGTGAAATCCTCATTCATCGGCTGGTCCTAAAAGGCTCCAACACATTATACTCTAAGTCAAGGTCCATCACGATTAAGAAATCAACAAAACACTTGATGCTTGTTTTCTATTGTCATTATGATGCTCGATCAAAACGCTGAAGGACAAGAACAGGAAACACGAGACTGAGTGCGACAGACATTCAAAGTGCAGGGATCTATGAAACCACATTCAAGATAGGAATCCTGGGGGCAGAACGAAACATCGACGTAAAAAACAAATCCAGGGAAATCGACGTACGCTGTAGCCTTTGGCCTCTGGTCTAACGTGTGTCTTCTTGAGAGACATCGTTTCGTCCAATGTATTAACCAGATTACGTCGGCTTTACAACACACGTCTCCTACGACACAGATTGTCCACGGCCAATTTCACATGAGGTAGTCGGGTTGTTTGCTGACATTCTAGTGGAACTGTCGTGACACAGGGGACTCATCCACCAAACGTGCCATGAGACTGGCTCATGGGCCGTCCGGGATGCAACAGAAATGACTTCTAGACCACGCTTCTTGTCATCACTGACCCCGTGTACACCTCTAAAGAGACACAGAAACCGGAGTCTCTGCAAATGAGATCAGCTCTGCAAGGGGTACCAACCCCAGGGTGGTTTCTGTTTACAAAGTACAGGGAGGAAATCCTGACCACACTTTATAATAAGTGTCACAGAAAGGATGCTGCTGCTTAAAGCAAGCAGAATCTCTTCCTTGCGTACTCTTGTGTTCACTCTGAAAGAGAAGTGATTAAAAAGGGACCCAGAGAATTTTGCAAACTTTTGCATGACATCGTGGTATGTATTTCCTTTTAATGGAAGGCAATGTGAAAACAGAGGAGGAGAGAGATCAATGCATGCGTCAACGGTACCGTCGATAACCGCTGAATCGTGGCCTGGAGCGCCTCAGTGCAGCAGCGCGAGAAGAAACCATGCAAACGGCCTCTGTGCACGGGACTGCGGGCTGCAACGGGGAGGGGGGGGAGTGGGGGCGTTTCCAGGGACGGGCTGGCAGACAGCACGTTCCGGGGACTGCTGGAAGGACCCTACGACCTCACAACAGATAAGCCATCTTAAAGTGCCCTCAGACGGCTAGTGAACGTTTTATGCCTTGATGATGAAACCCCTGAGTAAGCAACTGCGGATTACAAAGGGACGCCCAGGAGCGGAACGCAGTTCTCACACGTGTCACAGGAGCACGGGGTTACCGCACGCGACAGCCCCGCACGCGGACCGTACCAGGTTAGGGCCCTCGACGACCAAGCACAGCTAACGGAACAACAGCTGAAAACAGACATATTCATTTCACTGATAGATTCTAAATCTAAAAATGTAAAAAAGGTGGGCAGTTCACCTTGAAAAAACGCGTCACGGGGCGGGGAGGGGGGAGCTGAAGAGTTGTAAAACCTGCGACTAAAGTCAGGATAAAATCAGAAGCGGCTGCTTTGAATCAGTGATTCGGAAACGCACCATCATGTAACCGGCTTCTTGCAGGACGTGGTAGATTAGTAAGAAAAACAAAAATCCGTAAAAATAAACTTCCTTCGGGAAGTTTCCGAAACGTCTCCCATCCTCCTATACTGCTCAGGACCCTCTGACGCTCTCGGCGGCCTGAAACACTTCTTCATATGCGATTTTCACCACCGGATTAAGTTTCCTTAACAAGATACCTCCTACTCCAGCTCCTCCACTTATTTCAGATTGAATAAAGAAACGTGTTGGTCCCTACCACATATATATATATTTATATATATTTAAATTAAAACCACTTTCCTGAAAACATAAAGGTGAAAGCACTAACTGTTTGGATCTAGACAAAAATGCAATTAATTATCAAAAAAGAGAAGACTGCAAAACCTTCCAGCAGCGCTCACTCGATGTCAGATCACCCTGCCTAGAGGCGGCACATCACCTGCTTTCCAGCTAGGAAGCTCGTATGGTCTGGGAGGGGAACCGAACCCCCTAACCCTGGGGCAGGTCCGTGCCAGGTGCTCCGCTTGTGCCAGGAGGTGCTGCGGCATAGGGTGGAGCCGCTAAAAGGGGGTGTGGTCGGTGTTCTGAGGGGGGCACTGGTGGCAACCTCCAGTGCCAGAGGAGGGAGAGAAGCAGCAAGGCTGAACTCGGAGTTCAGAGAGCCCCCGTGAAACATGACAGGCGGGGAGCCTTACGTTCAGACTGGCACGCCGACGAGGAGGACAGGGTGCCTCGAGCCGCCACCCCGCACCTAACGAGCACCGCCTTTCAAGGTCCATCCCCCGGGGACCGACGCGCTCGCCATGCCCAGCCCCACTCCTAGAACTCCCCGCGGGGCTGGTGAGAAAACCACACCCGCTTCACAGCCACAAGCTGGTTTCGCCCCAAAAGGTATGTCTCCAACTTCACAGTTTCAGCAGGACTAGCTCTCAGAAGTCACATTCGCTTTCAAAGGACAGAAAAACTGCCATCGACGGAAGGACTCCGTTCGGTTAGGCAAACGCTCATCGATCGGTCCTGAGTGGCTGTGGGAGGTGAAACGGTGGGCACGGGGGGCCGTGAGGGGTCACCTGATGTTACTTACTAGCCCCTCCCGATACCCGGAAGACTCATCACCTTTTTCTTCAGGATCCCTCTAACCGTTACTCTTGCAGCGGGATCCGCAACACGTCTGGGCAATGGGAGCAAGGTGACCGCTGCGCCAACAAACACACCAGCGTCTCCTACCTCCCCTCACTGTCCGGGGGAAAGCGAGCTTCGATTTCCCGAAGTCTGGGAGGTTTGTGGGGAGAGAGCCCGAACGATCCTTTCTCTCTGTCCCCTTCTTGGACAGTAAATGCAAATCAGCACAAATCGGGACTTTAACTAAAATGGAGAAGCGAATGCTGTGGATTCAGGAGGAAGCTCTGCCTGTGCCAAGCTTAGGTCAAGATGAAGCGATCGTCTGGCTTTAGGTTCAACTTCTAGGGGTTTCTATTGAAGGACTCTGCAAATCTGACGCATCACAGGCAACTTAACATGCTCCAGCGAGGGAAATACCTACTGAAAAACACCAGACCCATCCTACAGGGTAACGCCTGGGAAGAGGGTGAGTAGAAGATGCAGCTCATTCGTTAGTCCAGCTATTCTGATCGGGGTTCCCAGAGGGGCCAGCGTATTTATATCTTACAGTGTCCTCCCCCAGGAGTCGAGTCCTGCACACCAAGGCCTGTACACGTGCCAAGTGGCCGAGCAGCATGCTGTGTGCGTGTGCGTGTGCGTGTGTGTGTATCCTCAGCATGACCCCCCACCTCTCCAAGAGACCACACGAGTTCACCTGAGGGGACAGGGGCACTAGCAGCCCCGTCGGAACAGTCAAGCTTCGCCGCACTCACAACCTCTGGGAGCACCCCCTCCCAAGGGCACAGCGCCTCACAGCGTCTTCATGCAAGGTGAGAGTAGACTGGCTGTTTTTCCTTTGTCCCTTTTCGGAGGCTGCGACAAGGGCAGGAATTCTAAATCTTCCCCTGGTTCCACCCTCATATTCACGCCAGCGAGAGGGAGAGCCACACTGATGACTTGTGGGGACGGGGAGGGAGGACCACACACACCTGCCTTGGCAGCTGCCAACAGGAAGTGCTAAAATACAAAAGAGTCAGCATCCTTTTAGCACCCAGCCTTAAACATCTGAGGTTGCTTTTCTAAGTTTCAGCCTTTTCCAGACTTCCTCACGTGAGCAGAGGAACTGCATCATTAGTTTGAGCTAAATAAATTCCCATTTGTTCAAAGACAGCCAAAGACAAAACCAGGATCCCTCCCTCCATAACCTCTCTGCCTAAGGTGGGTGGGGGGTTCTCTCTGGCCTAGGAACAGCATCACTTGGCGCTGCCCAGGTAGCATTCACCTGTGCCCCTCAAAGGGACGCGCCCTCGCCCCTGGCTGGGCGCTACTATCAACAAGTGGCCTCTGATGGGTAACTCTCCCACACACACTCTTGGCGGCTTGGCCTACTGAGGGACTGGGGCCACAGTCTGAGTGTCACTCTTTTCAAGAGAACGCCCAGACACGGTAGTTTAGGAAAGAATGAATGCCACCAGTGAGCTCGGACATGGTCCCACAGCTTCTGAAGTTGACAGGCAGCTGCATTTAGCTCGCTCTGCACGATGGTGGATGCACCGAGACCACGGGGGCGCGTGCTCAGAACCGCAGTCCCCGAACGCACCGCCGAGGCCCGCAGGCTGACAGGAAGCCGCTGAGTGAGCCTGGCCCACTTCTCACTCACTCTCCCTTAACTCTTTTATCTCAACAGTAGTCGCTTCCGCTTTGAAAAAAGGGCACATCGTTCAATTCATGGAGAAGACTGGGGATTCTGTAAACTAGAGCTTAACCTCATGCTTCTCCGACCACGTGTGCACAAGAATCGCTTGAAGAGTCTATTCGGATGCAGAGTCCTGAGTCCTGGCCGGGTTCCAGCGCTGCAGGGCAGGCAGGGGCCGGGGGTCTGCCTCCTGCAGAAGTTCCCCGTGTGACTGTGGTGCAGAAGTGGTCCAGGTCACCGAGGAACCACCTGGTCCCTCCACTGAGACGCTGTATGACTGCGAGCAAATCCCTCACCCTCTAATCCTTACTTCTGAAATTGGGTGGCAATCCCTGAATGTCACAGTGTGGGTATGACATCCGAATGAGAACACGCACGGGAAAGCTTGCTGGCACAGGCGGGCGCTACGACGGGGTCGTTGCGGGTGACCTGTCCCACCGCTCCCATCCTGTCCCTGACGCTGGGGTGAGTTCACACCACCATCGCTTTGGAGCCACGGGGTGCCCACCTGTAAACAGTGATGGCACTTCTTGTTTGTGTCCCCTACACAGTCACGGAGGGGAGGATCCTCTGGAAAACGTCTAGGGACAGACAACTCTCTAGTCCAACAGCTCCAAAGTTTTTAGTCTAAGCTGATTGAAACTCTGGCTATGAGTTACAGTCCTTGATTCAGAATTTGTTCATTTTCCAGCTTGGGTTTGGGTGGCCCATTAAAACTCAAAGTTCAAAACGAAACGCAGTACCAACGGACTGTCCAGTCTGCTCTTGTAACTCGCCTTTCGAGTCTATACAACAGCTACGATTTGGTTTCCAGGAGGCCCTTTGAACGGAAATATGTAGCACCTTGATTTTTAAACACACAGAACACATATGCGTTTAAAACATCATATATAAAAGCGCTAGGCTTCGCCTCCGCCGCCCCATGCCCCGGAGGGGCTGGAGAGGGTGAAGCTGGTGCTGGAAAGTAAGCAGAGCGACAGAACCCGTCGGCCAACTCCACGCCCCGGGGTGGGGAGGCGACGCTGCCCCGCGGCTGTCACACCACCTCATCCGACTCCAGTCCGTGGACGTCGTACAGGGTGTCCAGGATGGCCAGCTGCTTCTCCATGGCGGGGAGGTACAGGCCGAGGTCCCTCTGCATGCCCACGCCGAACGCGGCTTTCTGGTGGTCTCCTTCCTTGACGGTCAAGGCCGCCACGAAATCTTCATAGGACGGAGCCGCCCTCAGAGCCAACTGCAAAAGAACTGCCCGTGAGAGTCCGCATCGCGTCTCTACCTCGTCCACACCTTACTCGTATTCACGAGGGCATGCGTGCACGCGCACACACACACACGCAGAAACACGCACACACACACGCATGGCTGGGGAGAGCACGAGTAAACATAAACAAGAACATACCCTTCCAAGTCGTGAACTCCAAAACATTGTTTTCAAGCATCAAATAAAATAATTTTACGGCTGGGAGCAGCAAGTGTGTACTTATAATACCATCGAGTCGGGAAATGTGGAGAGAAAAAGCACGCGAGAAAAGCTCCCTTCTCATTCACGGTGTGATGCAGACCATGACCCTTGACCCCTTGGAATCTTCCAGATTGCATGTGGCTACTGCAGCCTGTCCCCACATGGCCAGCCTCCCACGGGTCTCCCTCCTATCTGTGTCTCATCCTTATATGGACATTCCTTTGCTTATCTCCTGTTTCCTCCCACATGGATAATATTTCCTTTGCACTCCTGATTGGACATTTTCTACAAAAAGAAGGGAACTGACATTTGTTGTGCGCTGACGCTATTTCAACAGTGTATGTTATCCCAGTGGATCCTCGTATGGTTTATGCCAGTTCACAGATTGTCGTCTCTGCTTTCTCAGGCACCACACCACACCATTCCGCCCCCGAGACAGGTGATTTCCTAGGCTCCCTGCAGCCCCCTCCCCTCTGCAGGCCCACGTTCCCTGGCCTTGCTAAAATCGGCTGTCTGGCATCCGCTGGGGTGGCTCTGCTGAGATCTCTGGAGACTTTCTGGAATCCTGAATTATCATTCTGCACCTGCTTTCCCGAGCTCCCTTCTACTTTGAATTGGAAGGCCTTTGAGAATTTTTGCAGATGGAGAGTAACTGGCCTTTACCATGCACAGGCTCGAAGAAGACCGCAACCTGAACCCCAAACCTCTCACGGATCACAAAGTGTTAATCTCCTAGAACCTCAGTTTCCTCACCTGTAGAAGAGAACTGATAACGCTCTCCTTCTTTGAAAGGTTAATGGGGTGTATATGATGTATTTAACCCACAGCCTGGCACAAAACAATACTCAAAGAATGGTAGGAGCACAGAGGGAGAGCAGAGAATGAAGAGAAGGGAATTATTCAAAATTATGTGAGAAAATCTCCCCAAACTGAAGGGTATGAGTCTCCTGATTTAAATACCCACCCAACTGCTTAGCATAATGAATGATCAAACCCAGAAGGGGAAAAGGAAAAGATCCTAAAAGTTTCCATAAGAGGATGAGAAAGAGTTTATATAAAATGGAACAGAAATTAGAGCGACATTAGATTTTATAATAGTCACGGAAGAAGCTGGAGGACAATAGAGGTATGCTTTCAAAATGCTGAGAGAAAATTATCATTAGCCTAGAACTTTATACCAGCCAAAGCATCGCTCTAGAAAAAAAGAGCAGAATAAAGATGATTTTAGGTACGAAGGCACTTAAAAATTTAGCTCCCTTGTGCCCTTTCTCAGGAAGCTCCTGGAGGACGGACAGCACAGAAGCGATGGATTAGATCAAGAGACCGGAAGTTATAGGCCCCAGGAAATAAAATTAGAGTGAGGTAGGGATTTAATGTAGGAAAACTGGTCAAGAATAGTCCTAGGTCAATAGCATGCAACAGGCCTGAACAGGGTGGAATGAGAGTTTAGAAAGTTCTGAAGGGGAAGTCTCTAAGAAAAAACAACAACATATGATCTGAGACGTTTGTGAGTTGAGAGTGATGCTGATTTGAAGGATCTGATGGTGCAGGAAAAAATGTAAAACATAAAAGAACAACAAAAAAATACCATAGAATTTTGGCTCATCTCGTCATGTCAGCTTGTGACATCATCACACTGGGAGGTGAGGCTGTGACAGCGAGGTCTTAGAGAGGCCAATCCTAACCTATGATGGATAAGGCCACAAAGAACCACAGACGTTCGTAGAATTAGGGAGCAGTTGGAAGAAACAGCCGGTGTTTGAAAGTGGCTTCTCTGGAGTGAGTCTGGGCAGTGGGGAGCAGAAGGCAGGGACTGCGAGTTTTTGTTATAACCTCTCTGAACTTTTTGGTTAAAAACAAAATTAAACACTATTCACATATTTTTAAGTAAAAAAAAATATATATATTTTTTTACATTTTATCAGATTGAGGCCCAAGGTGTTTCTCAAAGGTTCTTCACAGAAGACTGGGATACAGCCAAGTCTATTTGGGAAACGAGGACAGAACTCGACTGAAGAGGGAGCCACAAGGTCACGTGAAGGACAGCTGGTGGCCAGGTTGGAGGCAGAGCCTGGACTGGGCATTGGTTTCATAAGTTACAACTGTTCAAAGATAAAAGCTCACTATTTGGCTGGAGAATGAGTTAAATTCCTTGAGTGTAAAGATATTTCCCTGAGCAACTGTGATCAGTTAAACGAATTTGCCCTGCTAATTACTTAGCCCGTTGGGAAACTCAATAAACATTCCCAAGTAGGAATAACGTGAAGAGGAACAGTGGAGAAGCCGAAAGGGCAGATCTAGCTCCTCTACTGACGAAGCTGTTGCCAAATGCTTGATACGATCTATTTTCTCTAAAACCAGCAACTTTAAAAATTACTGGCAATAACGTCAAGAGCCTTCCACATGTTCTTACTCTATAACTTTGGGTGTGATACCTCACCTCTTTGCATCTCGGCTTCTCTGCCTGTAAGTAGGGAAAATAAGAGAACTTACCTCAGAGGGAGGAAATTAATAATTTTACGTGTGTAAAACCCCTAAAGCAATGTTTAATGCAAGGAAAGTGCTCAAAATTCTTAACTGTGGTTGCAGTTGTTGGTATGAGACATGGCAATTCTACTTCTAGGAACCCATTTTGAGGAAATGCATATGAACAGATACTGTTTTATTTGTACTAACAAACTTTGAACCAGCTTAAAATTCCAAAACAGAGAATTGGACAAATAAACTATGGTACCTCCATACTAGAGAAATATTATGCGGTCACTAAAAATAATGATTTTCAGAGACTCTTAACGGTATTTAAAAATGGTCATGAGAGAATCTATCGAGTGTGCGTGTGGGGGGAAGATACAAAATTACACGATGAGCTAAATGTCAAAAAATGTATATGCATATATAGAGCAGGTATACAAAATAAAGATAATTATACACGTACAACATAAACATGTAGATGTAAGTATAAACATGTATTAAGTAGATATATAGGTAAATATATAAAATTAAATAGAATGATAGTTAAAAGAACATGTAACAGAATATAATAATAAAGGTTGAGAAGATAAAATGCAAAAATATTAAAAATGGTTATTATGGAGTGATGAGGATATTGACAGTTTAATTTTTTTCCTCTTTTTAGTCTTCCATAACTTCTACGACGTTTTACGATATGCCTAAACTACTATATATTGGGGGAAAGGCTACTAGTTCTAAAGTCCTTTTAAACACTCGTGCTAATGATAAATTTCCTGCTGTGGCTGCATTCTTATTGTCAATACCTCCTGAATTATTAATATTGCAGGATAAAACTTTACCTCTCATGCTAGAAAAAAAATAAACACAAACCATTCACATTTCTCACACAATGAGCAACTCCGTGTTTTCATGCCTTGTCATCTCACCGAGGAAGCGCGGGTGTCAGACACCTGCAAGCAATCACGGTCTTTACTCGGGGAGGCTGACGAACGCAGCAGCTCCCCCTGACTAATTAGTCACTCGCAGCTTCTCAACGATTCCCTCCTCACTGCAGAGAGTAATGTGGGTAATGAGCACGAGCCTTCGGAGACAGCGATCTGGGTTTAGCCCTGGGCTCTGCCATACCCCCGCTCTGGCACTCTGGGGTTGGAATGAAGAGTTCTGAATTTATAAAGTGGTGGGAGCTAATCCCGAGGCTCACCAAAGATGAGCCAACATGGAAGCACCTGGCACGACACGTGTCTGTCCAGCAGCCACGTGGCAGCTCCGGTTATGACTTAAACACACACTGAAGGTGAGTGTGGGCAGTCGTCGCTGCAACTGGTCTGGCTTCTAGTCCGCCAGACAGCAGGACATGGAGCTAGTCATCCCCACGCCTTCAGAAAAGATTTCATTTTCCCTAAGTTTGAATTCTTCCACTGTAAATTCTTCCCACTTTCCTTACCTGCCTCCTCATAAATCATGACCTAAACAGTTTCTACCTTGGCAGATGACGCCTCCTGTCCTTTAAATCAGTAAAAATCATCATCTGCATGGTTATTTTTATCCCCCGACCTTCCAAGGAATTCTGTCATTGCCTGGTGCACCAACGACATGAGACTTGGCCTTGTCATGGCTGTAAATGAGGCCGCCCTCTCCCTGGATGGGAGAATCACAGAGCACCTATCACCCCTGGCATAAAGGGACCCCCTCCTCCTGCTGTTTTATGAAGCAGGCTACATGATTTGTCCAGGGGACTGCGATCCCCAGGCGTGTGTTCTTCCTAAGTCAACGTGCTGGGAGGAAGAGGAGGGTATCAGGGGACAAATATGTGAATACGGACACCTCCACCATGAAAACAGCTGGGTGAGAAGAGAATTCTAGTCCTAACCGCTGGCACACACAATGCAATTCATAGACAACGATGAAATTCAAGGAAGGAAAAATAAATCAAAACCTGAGAATTGACAAAATGGAACGTGACAGGCAGCAGGGGGAGCCACGGGCTCGAGGGCACGGCCGGGGTCCCTGTCACCAGTCCCTGGCAGCTCTCTGCCCAACCTGATCGATACCCTTCACGACCTCATCGGAAAGGCGAGCGCTTCTGAGGCCAATCTCCACAAGAGCCCAGGAGCCGGATGGGGTAAAGCACCCCCTTCATCGGCCTTTTCTGTTCTAGACACTTTTTAAAATTTAGTTTTCCATTATAGCTGCCATTCAGTATTCCATGAGCTGCAGGTGTTTTTGTTGCCCACGTTTCCACACAACAAATACCCACAGACTTAAACTAACGAGCAACGTTTTTGTTCTTATTCTCGGAAACAGAGCAGAGGGAAACAAACGCCGCACACACGGAGCAGAGCCACCCTGTGCCTCCCGAGCAGGATCACTTACCGCAAAAACCCCTCGGACCACCCAGCCGTGGTGCTGCCGCAGCGTTTTTCCGTACGCGTTATCTTGGAAAACAAACAAACAAACAAACAAACAAACAAACAAAAACCGTCCGTGAGAATCAATTCCATCAGAATTTGATGTGCCACTCGTATCATGTCCTTTCTAATGAATGCAGGAGCCTGTTCCCACCGGTATAGGGACTCATGGAAAGAGTCTAATGACAGACTATGTATCCTAAAAGTCTTGAGCAAGGAAAAAACTACGCAGATTTAAAAACAAACAAACAAACAGGTATTCCCACTCTGACCCTGTATCACATCTCAGCTGCAGCTTATTGTCATGGTGGGAAAGGTTTAATACATACACCAGTAAAAACGTGACAATGCAGTTTCTTGTAACGCTGTGTGACCCCGAGCCAGTCCCTTAGCTGCCCTCTCTGTCCACCTGTTTCTCTCTGTGTAAAATGATCTCTAAGGATTCTTTTTCATTCTAATTTTCAAATCTGGAATGTCAAACGTTTGTCCTAGGTGTCCCTAGGAACCTGGACATTCAGCATCAAACCTAGAAACCATTCCAACTATCCTGGAAAGAATGGCTTCAAGTTCCTAAGCTAGTTACAAAGTAATTGGTCAGGCCTATTAATAAGTCATTCATTTTCTAGACTTTAAAGGTAAAAACATTATTTTTGTCCCAATGTGTTTGAAAGTGAGATTTAAAAACCGGTATATGATCATTTTAATTACAAAAAATTAATCTCAAGAACCAAGTGACTGCACTTAATGCAAGGGATGTGTTCCTGAAGGCTTTAAATAATTCAAAATATGTAAAATTCAAAATCAATTTTTCCGTAGGAGTAAATGCATCCCCAGGAGGCGCAGATCTGTATCACTGTAGTGCATTTTTATTTTAATGCTTCATTTTCATTTTATTTCCTAAGCATGATCCCCAGCAGTTTGCAGTGCTTACTCCTAAATTAACACACAGAGTATCAGGGGGGTTGTTTGACCTTCTTCATCGTGTTTTAGCCTCATCTAAATTCTTCTGTTCCAAACTTATGTAATATTCATGTGCTGGTTTCAGCACTAGCACCAGCATTTATTTAATCAATGCTTAGATGATATTATAATTGGATGTAAAGATACTTTACATCGGAACAGGAGTGGGGAGAGCAGTTCACTGGGGCTGAAGACCACTGGGACTGTGGCCGAATTTTGAGGACCTTTATATGCCATGAACTTCTCACCTGAGGCACAGTGGCAGTTTTACAAAAAAAAATATAACACGTACTTAAATTGTATTTTATGAGTAATGCACGCACATATTTAAAATAAGAGAAACATAAAAAGGAGGGAAGAAGCCTACAATCATGTACTCCAGCCCTCAGGCACTCCGGGGTATAGCCTCTTCTTGCTTTTCTATATAGATTATTTTTTTTTATACTAACAATCATGGTCAATCTGATCTGGAACTGTGGCAGGGAAGAAACCAGGTCAGACCCGCACTTCTCTATAGTCTCAGCATCTGAGGCCGTCCCGGTGCCTGAGCCTTCAGCTCCAAAGCCACCTGGCTGGACTAACTACCTGTATATGAGGGCTCTGGATCCAGTGCTAAGCCAGCCTCAGAGACTTTATACCTTCCCTACGCTTTGACAGAGATGCTGCTGTCCTTGGACCACCCTGATAACCAATGACCTAGGTGTGAGACCCCACGGAAGGTACGCATCCCCTTTAAACCTGTTTACGTGCTGTGAGAGGGGAGTATGTGGAAGCGTGAATGAAATGTTCATCGAGAACACAGGGTCATACCTACACTGCACGCTCTGTGAGTGTAGCTGTACTCAAATTCAATTGTAAAATTTAAAACGTGCAAGCTAATTTGCCTATACATGGCACATAATTTGCACATATACCCCCTTGTTTACTTACATGCCCAAATTTCCTCATTTCAGACAAGATATCAGTTCTTCTTAAAGGCTGTGACTTCAAAGTGAGGAAAGAGAAGCCTTTGAACCAAGCAGGAATATGCGTTGAGGAGCCTGTGGGCTCTCTAAACCGACGTGTAAATAGTTCTCATAAAACTACTTGTTTACACAGAGCAGCTGCTGTCTGTGCCTGGAGGGGAGGGTGAGCTGGTTAGGGGAACGTTCTCTCTCCACATTAAACATCAGCAGAAAACTAGGGATCCCTTAAAGCCAGACAGGATTTAAATCATGCAGAACCCTGAAGTAATCCTGGATCTCAGGATGCAAATCTCAGATCTACAGCTGCCCCGTTTTCCTTTTCACTAAAAAAAGTGCTGAAGGGGAAGAGAGGAGAGGAAAAGCTAAGATTAGCTGTAATCACTTCGGTTTTGAAGCAGCGTTTGCCCTTCAAGTCTCCTCTCTTCCACAGAATCAGCATTTCCACGTCCAGGCTCTAAATCCAGTAAAATGTAGAGACAAAGGCTGAGCAGAAAAAGGGCATATCCTCGACTTCCTCTCCACCTCCAGGGGACAAAGCTTTTCTTTTCAGTCGCTCCTGTCCAGTGGGCATGTGGGTTCTAGTCCATCCTGGCTCCAGCAGAGGGTCAATGAGGTGAGCATCCCCTCCTCCCCTCACACCCAGCGGACAAAGCAATGGCATCGTGTGGCCTATAGAGCCCACGAGGCACCCAGGGCTGAATCCCCATCTTCTGCATTTCCTGCAGGCTGGAGAAGTCTCTTGGCCAGTGTGAAATGTCCACGGTAAGAAAATAATCTGGAGAAATTTCTGGCTTGGCCCCTGAGCATTGTAAACTTTTCATTTCTGATTTGGGACAAATAAACCTCATTTTTCTGGCAGATTATGGACTTCATATGTCATGGTGATAAAAACATGAATGACAACAGAAGCTAACTTCTGCTAAGGGTCATCATGTATCGCTTTTCTCATCTTTTCATGTGCACGAAACCACGTAATCTTTACAACAACCCTGTTAGGGAAATCCTATTCCCATTTTATAGGTGAGGAAACGGAAACAAAGGTTAAGTAGGTTGACTAAGGGCACAAGGTTATTAGTAGCGGAATCCAGAAAATGCAGGATCTGGACGTCTCCACAAATCCCAAGTCCCATAGGTACGGGTTGGGGGCATGAACAGTTGTGGAGGATGTGCGTTTAGTACGGAAATCAGGACACCAAGGGGAGAAGAACGTGACTGAGACTGCCCTGTAAACTCAGGGATGCATGAGAAGCCCACAAATGCAGGGAGCCCACGGTGGTGGCGAATGGGTCTGTGGGAGAAGTGGGGGCTGTGGCAGCAGGTTCCTAAAATGACCCTGATTCAAACCCTCTGTGGTCTTAGCAACTATTTTAATCTTTAATCTTTCAGAATTTTGGTTTCTTAACCTGCAAAAATGGATCGATCTGAGGATTAAGTTGTCTAAATTCTTCACCAAGTGTTACAGAAATATCAGCTTCTGTTGTTTCATGGCATATCAGCGAGTTTCTGGACAGAAAGGCCTCAGAAAACTGTGTGGAGGCAGAAACCTCAGGGCTCATGGTCCAGAGGGAGGACTACCAGGAGGAGGCGGACTCACCGAGACTGACAAACTGCTGCTGTGGGTGCTGGCTCCTCCTCCCCAACAGAAGCACCTGATCCATCCATCCACCCACCCATCCATCCATTTAATTAATTTATTTTCACACCTACAGCACCTGGTCTTCCTAGGTGGTCTCCCATCCAAGTACCAACCAGGCCTGACCCTGCTTAGCTTCCGAGATCAGACGGGGTAGGGTAGTTCAGGGTGGCATGGCCCTCGACACATTTCGCTATTTATAATCGTGGCTACTTAGAACTTGACCATGTGCTTCTCTACATCATAACAACACAGGACTTCAAGGTAACATGACATTTCATTCCCCATTCCCCCCGCCATGCCTCAAGGCCCCCACTGGAAGAATCTTCCATAAGCCAAGAGGGCAAGTTCTGCCACTTTGTCAGAGGCACTATGAGGACGCTGACAAGCCTTTATTATCTGTCAAAACTGGGGTGATGATACATCGATCCATCCATCTACGTGTTTCTTAAACATCTACAATGATCCAGTCACCGCACTAAGATGCTGGAGATACAGGAAGATCTCCCGTGACCAAGGCCTCGATCCCAGTTTCAGCTCTACTAACGTAGAGAGGAGGCAAGAGAATGAAAACGTTAAGTCAAGCTATGTTCAGGGACGGCAGTGTGCTGATCGGCCACGTGGCCACACCGCAGGACAAGAGATTTCTGCTGGGATTGCTAACAGCCCATTTCCACACACCCTCAGGGGAAAAACAAGAAAATCACGGGGAACCTATGGATCCAAGGCTGGGACCCCAGCAGGCCTTTCACTCTACACATTCGTACCTTCTCACACTGCATACTCTTCTCCTTCCTCACTGCATGTCCACATCAAAGGAAAATGGGAAAACGAAGACTTTAAACTGTAACTCAGAGGAGCTAAAGAATGATACATAAACCGAATTCTTGGAGCATGGGGTCCCTCTCAGTGTCTTCACTGTGTCTCTCACTGTCCTGTCTCTACTGTCTCTGTCCCTCTGAGTCTCTCAGGCTCTCCCACTCTCTGCCTCTGGGAGGAGACCACGCTCTGTCTGGGGAGTGTTACCCCTTCCCGAATAGACTTTCCTTTTGACTCTAGCTTTGGTGTTTGAATTCTTTTTTATGCTCTGCCAAGAATCCTCTCTCTCCTCTCTCAGTGCAGGGCTTGAGTCCCCCACCGGGGGAATTTGCCCTGTCCTGCATCACTGCCACTGTAAGGAGGGGACGCGAGGGCATTGAAGGGGGATGAGATGACGACCAACCCCTGATCTCACTCCAGAGCAAATTCCCAGTGTTCCCCCACCCTTTCCCTCTTACGCTCTCTGAACATTAACTTCTCTTTAGATACTGATTTTAGAGGACTGCGTTGTGTTTGAAGATGAACGTATGAAGATCTAATTTCTTGGAAACATTGGGTTTTCTTATTAAGAGATGGCTCTGCATTTCATTAGCTCTTCTTTAAGAGACACTGATTTTTAATAAGTTCGATCTAGATTACAAGGTCACTATAAGAAACAATTAATAATAATAGAAAAGAAATCAAATCCTGAAAAGCAGAAACTCCCCCCCGCCACACACCCTTGTCTCTTCTCCCAGGGGTCTCCATTCCACATCCTCTTCAACTGACCAATCAAAATATAAAGAACACTCACTCAGGGCTGTCTGGATATCTTTTTCTCCATTTTTCACTTCTGTCAAAAATCCTTTCAAAAACTTGAGACCTCTAAAACAAAAAAGAGGAAGAAATATTATTTTCACAGCTCACTTATGTTGAATGGGTATACGTGGATGGCAAACATCGGCTTTTATTTTTTTTAATATCTTAGGCACAGCAGTGAACAGGTCAAGTCATATGGCGGTTCCTTGAGTGTCCTCCCTGTCATTTCCCTTTAGCTTGCTCTGGCCCTTCTCGTCTGCTGCACCTAAATGGTGGTTTTCAAACTGTGGTCCAGGACCCGCAGCTTCGGCATCACCTGGGAACTTATTAGAAAGGCAAACTCTGGGGTCCCACTCTGGACCTACTAAATCAGAAACTCTGGATTTGGGGTGGAGCCATCTGTTTTTCCCAGGCCCTCCTGGTTGGTTCTGATGCCACTAAAATTTGTGATCCATTGACGTAGAGAGAAACCAGTTGACTTCATCACGCTTTTAAAGCCCTGTCTTACGGACACGACTAACAACGTTGATCACCATCACGAAGTAGGAAAACAGTGGTACTCTGTTCGCTAGACCTTCTAGAAAAGGCTAATGCAGTAAGGTAGGATCCCTTACTCGGAAGCAGTCTCCTTTGCGTGACAATGTTTTGGCTGGTGACATTTCCCCCGAGCTGGATTTTGGCCCCTGCCCTCCCGCCTCACCTCTTCAGCCACAGGAGGGCTTCTGTGGCCGAGTTCCTAACCTGGGCGACATCGGCCTCCACCTCGTGCAGCACTATCTTCTGGAGGGTGGTAAACTCCTCCCTGTTGGTTATATACTTCTGATTCACTTTCTGCAGGAAAAGCAAGGAAACAATCTAAGTTAAAAATGCCAAAGCTACCAAGCCAATCGGTACAGTACTGGGACTTTCAAGTTTGTCAAGCAGGGCTCTAAGAAGTCAAAATAAATGAAGCTTCTATTACTTTCTTCCTTATGTTTTCAAGGTAATGTGGGTTTTTTTTGTTTGTGAATTCTTATGAGGCTTAAGCTAGAATTGAATAGTCTTGGGATTTTAAAGTACTGTGTTTAAAGTATTTAGTTTTCTGCCTCAGAACCTTTCTCATAGCTGGCCTCTACTTTTTATCCTGCATATAAATAACTCTCAACAATCATTTGCTTCTAAATGAGATTTCATGCAACTATTTCCTCCAAACACAGTTTCCCCAGAGACAAGTTAGCATATACCTTAATATTTCCAACAAGATCCATTTTAACAGGAGCAAACACTGTGGGGCCAAGTTTGTCTACGAGAAAAGGTTAAAAATTTCATTGAAAAAGCAATTTTTTTAGTAGAAAATATTTTTTTTTACAGTAACAATAAATTTAGCAGTTTATCCTCCCCCCCAATTTTTTACTTTTTGCTTTTAAATCATTTTCTAAACACAAGCTCCAAAGGCCTCTACGATACTCTCATCACTTTCTGCTACACTACTCCGAGATGAGTAACTACAACAAAGTCCTAAGTGGCAGGTGAGGATCGCCTTGTAAGTTTAAAATATAAACTGGAACCCTTACGGCAGCGCTGTCCAACATGGTGGCCACTACGTTTGTGGCCACTTTGCACTTGCAATTCAGCTATTCTCAACTGAAATGTACTGTAAGTGTAAAATACATATCAGATTTCAAACACTTAGTATCAAAAAAGAATGTAAAGTATCTCATTAATGATTCTTTTATATTGGTTACGTGCTGAGATACTTTAGATATGCTAGTTTAGATAAAACACATTATAAAAATTTGTTTTGTTTTGTTTTTATTATTTTAATGTGCCTCTAGAAAATGTAAAATTACATGTGGTTTGACCATTTCTGTTGGACAAGAATAACTAAAAAAATAAAATAACAGGGTTTAGCTAAAAAGCCAAAAGAAAATGTAATTCTAAAAAGCACTATATGGATCTAAAAGAAAGCTAGGAACAAAGATAGGTAGCTAAGAAGCCAAGAGAAAATAAAATAGGATACTGAAAAATAATCAATTAATTGGCTAGAAGTCAAGAAAGGAGTAAAAAAAAAAAAGAAAGAAGGAAACGAAGAAAAGGCAGGACAAACAGAAAATAAATGGCAAGATAGTGGAAACATATAGCAAGATAGTAGACTTAAATTCATCCCAACAATGTAATTTGCTACATTAACAAAGTACAAGAAAAAAGAACATGATAATTTAAATAAATGAGGAGAAAATTTAAAACTCCATTCATTCATGATAATAAAAACTCAATGTACAAAAGTGAATGGTATCTACATGTTATCAGTAAACAACTGGAAAATGAAATAGTTTTTATAGCATCAAAAAACATAAAATTCTAAAATGTATTCCTTAACAAAAGATGTGTGAGACCTTTACACTAAAAACGATACAAAACACTGTTGTGAAAATAACGAAGACCCGAGGAAAGGGACAGATACAGCATGCTCGGGGATCAGAAGTGTTGTTTAAGATGTATTTCTCCCTAACTGGCTTACAGATTCAATGCAATTTTACCCAAAATATCTACAGGCTTTTTAACGGAAATTGAAAGCTAAAACTTATATAGACATGCAAAGGACCTAGAATTGCCAAAACAATCTCGAAAAAGAACAAAAGTGAAAGATTCGCATCATCTGATTCCGAGCCTCACCATAAAGGCACAGACAGGAGTGACAACACCTCTACCGGTGTAAGGAAAAACAAACGGATCGCTGGGACAGGAGTCCGGAAACAGACCCAAACTCATTGGGTCAATGAAAGCTGCCAAAGTAATGTAAAAGAGGAAAAATATTTTTCAACAAATGATTCTTGAACTATCAGATATAATAAGAAAACACAAAAAGAATCCCAATCCCTACTTCACGCCACATATAAAAACGAATTCCAAGAGGATGCAGAGGTGTAAACATAAAACCAAAACTCAGGGCACAGTAGACAAACGAAGGAGGATATTTCATGACCTTGGGGGAGAGTGACGATTTCTTAGGACATGGAAAGCATTAAAGTATGAAAAGAAAGAAAACTAATCAATTGAATTTCATGAAAATTAAAAACTCTGCTCTTAAAAAGACATCATTAATAAATGGGAAGACATAAACTGGGGGTAAATGCAAAGCTTATGTCTGTAATGGAATGTTACTCAGAATTTCTTTTTACTCAATAGGAAAAAGAAATTAACTAATTTTTAAAAATGGATTAAAGATTTGAACAGATTTCACAATGGAAGAGATAGCAAAGGCCAATAATTCTGAAAATGTGCTTAACATATCAGTCATCAGGGAAATGCAAATTAAAGCCACAACAAGATACCACTGAAAGGGAAAGGCCCAAACCAAACACTGAGGCCACCAGGTGTTAGTGGGGATGTGAAGTAAGTCGCACACTGCTGCTGGAAGAGCACGACTGTGCAGCCACGCTTTACAAAGGTGAACACACGAGCACTATGAATGGGCAATTCCACTCCTAGGCATTCGCTCCAGAGAAAGGAAAATATACGCCCAGACACAAAGATGTCCAGAGCGGTTTCATTTAATATAGCCCCAAATAAGAAACTACCCAAATGTCCATCGATAGGAGGACGAATGAACAAAGCGTGTTATATTCATTTCATAAAATACCATCCATCAATGACAAGGAATGAACTGCTGACTCACGTAACTACAAGGACGAAGAAAACATATTGAGAGAAAAAGCCAGATGCAAGCGTACACAATATGATTCCATAATGTGAGATTTCAGAACAGGCGAAATTAATCTATGGTGACAGAAAGCAGGAAAATGGTTGCCGCAGGCTGGGTGACAGGCTGGGGACGGACTGGCACAGGAAACATTTTGGGGCGATAAAAACATTCTATGTCTTGATAGGAATGTAGATTACTTAGGTAGGTGCATTTGTCAAAACTCACTGAATCATAACACTTTAGTTTTGTGCGAGTTAAATCTTGATTTTAAAAAAAGATACATAGCTAACTAGGTCCTATAGCAAATTTCAACACATTAGCAACTCCTAGTACTACTGACTCTATAAAAAGTAAATGTAATTTGAACTTAAGTAAATTTATACAAATAATTTTTTTAATCTTTGGAAAGTTTTAAGTTGTAAAATTTTTTTCATGGTACCAATAGATATGAAGGTCTGTTTCTCAACTACTTTCACGTTTGCTTTTAATTATGACTTCTAAAAAACAAAATTCCCTTTTTTCGTTACGTTACTCAGTTTAATATTTAGTCATAGTTAGAAATGAAACAAAATACGCAATAATGCTTAAGGTCATACAGTTGGAACTGTGCGTGGCTGGCGACGTGAGGAAGTAGTTGAGAAGTGTCATCCCACAGTTCAGGATATTCCCACTGCAGAATAACTGCAGTGAGATGGACCCTAGAGATGAATGGATTTTAGATGAACGCAGCAATCTTACCCAGCACTGGAACCACAGCATAACAAGATGCCAAGAAGGCTTCTGTGGGAATGCCACCATCTTCCAGAAGTTCAATGTCACTAAAGCTAAACAATTTGGTAATAGGAGGAAAGGATGGAAATACAATATTAGCACACCCTGCAGTTCAGAGGTAGTCATGAAAACAGCTGCCCTGCTATAGAGACAAACCGTTCAGCCCCAGTGACTTTTCCTATTAGAATAAAGTCTAATAAAATCTTTTCCCAGAGGCGATCTACCAAAGCAAGCTAAAATTTGTTCACAGAGTACATTCTCACAATCCAATTCCTTCTCATCCACTGTCTCAGACAAGGTAAACAGTCAAGCAGACACATGGGTAGACCACATTCTCAGTTAGAAGACACCATCACCTGAAAAGAACACCAGGACTGATTTTCCAGAAGGGAAACTGGTACCCGACTGCCATGATTTTAGAGAGCACAGAATACCTGGTGTTCATGGTACTGAAGAACGTTGGGATAACTTCTTGGCCCTCTTCCCACTGGGACTCTGGAGAGCTGCTGGAGGAGTCTGATCCAGGCTGTGCCACGTTGGTGTCATGATTTCCCAGGTTTTCCTCTCTATCTTCCTTCATTATTTCACCTTGGACTTCAAAGTAGAAGATAGTAATTACTAACCTATTATCTATTTACTGTAAAAATTTAATATTCATTGTTGAACATTTCTAGAAAAAAAAGTATACAGAAATAAAAATCTGAAATACTGCACACACACACAAACAAGCAAACAAAATTGGGTTTAAATACGTATAGATTTGTATCCTGCTTATTTCCACTGAACAGTATATCAAAAAAGTATTTTCATTATCATCCGATAGTCTTCAAAACATGATTCTAATGACCACGTCATCTTGCATCACGCTCACGTGGAGGGCACTGAGGTGGTTTCTACAATTTTAGTATTGGAGACATTAGTGCATTCTGTATTCGTGAGTCTGCTCACTCACTAGTTTATTTTTAATCCTAAAGACCACGCTCGCAGCTCTTCTGCAGTCATGCACGTTCCCAGCTAAGGCTGAGCTTACCACACACAAGCGTGTTTACTGAGTGCCCAAGTTTTGCACTTTTGTCACTGATTTCACTGTTTCAGAGGGCCCCCAGGTGCAGAGCTGGCTGATGTCCCTCAGCACGAGAAGGCTGTGGTATGTCTGACAGTGAAAGTACATGTGTCAGCTCAGCCTGATTCAGGCACGAGCGGCAGAGCGATTGGCCCTGGGTTCAGTACTAACGAATCAACGATATATTTATTAAACAAGTATCTTTAAACAGAAAGGCATAAAACAAGGTTATGTATTGATCAGTCAATAAAAATGTGAATATCAGTGTCACAGCAGGGATAATGACTCAAACCCTCATACTGCTCAATGGTTTGCTTTGGGCTTTCCTGTCGTCTTTACCTGTTATATTATCATCTGTATTTTCTTCACTTGATATGCTGCAATCTATCTCTGCAGATTTCATATATAAGGAGCTCTTGTTTTTCATTACGATTTCTTCATCATCATTTATTTCCATATTTAAAGATCCGTTTTCACAATTGTTTAACTCCATTTGCCTGGAAAAAAAACAAAAAAAAGCCAGAAGGTCCAATTACTTGGTCATAAATAGACTGCCCAGGTAGATCTTATTCTGAGAGATGGGGGAAGGGTTCACAACTACCAGCTTCTTTGAACGTCAGTTAAAAAACAGAACTGCTAAATCGAGCCAGCTCTCTTACCCTCCTGCCTCCAAGGCAGGTATCTGCCCGTGAGGGAGCAGGCCTGTCTCCAGGAACCCTGAGCTGACTCAGACTTCCTGCTCCCCACAAGCAACAGGAAATTGTCATTGACAGCTCTTTGGTTTTCCATCAGCTTTCTAACAGGTACCACATTAACACTTTTCCCACTCTCCTCAGGTTCTCCCTGGGAGGCTGTTTCTCTTTCCTCTGCTCTGAAATCCTGGGCCACATCCAAGTGTTTGCCCAGCAGCTGACTGACTGGAAGCCACATGCTGTGGTCGGGGGAGCACAGTCCCTGCTGCTAAGTCTGTGTGACAGACCAACCGAGGAGGCTACTTCCTGAGGAAATGTTGCTCTTCAGAGTTAACAGAAAAAGCAACTTCATATACAAGTGGAACAGACATCATAACATCTTACTGTAAGTGACCAGGACCAGGCAAATCAGCACAAATATATTTTCTTCTCATAAAAAAGAGAAAGGGTCCAAGCTACAGGATGACTCCAGGAAAAACATATGTTTTCTAAAGAAATTTCTTATTTTAACTCAGCAATGAACAATATAGTATATTGAGGAAATACCTCAAAATAAAAAAAAACGTATAATGATGTTATTAGAAGAAATATTTAGGGCAGGAGAAAACTGTTAATAACCAAATTGGAAACACTCCTTATACTAAAGAAGCAAACATTAGTATCTAGAGATGAAATATTAAATAATAACTTTAAAGGACAAATATATAGATGGACTATGTCAAAATACGAGAATGCTTATATCAAATAATTAAATAAAAACCCCAAATAACACTACTATGTAAATGTCTCCTTTTTAAATCAAAGGCATCTTCAGAGGAAAAAATAGACTTTGAAATTAGACTTTGAAATTAAGTTCCTTTTTCATCCTGTAAAGCTACCTAAGATTTTTATTTTTATACAAAACAAAATAGCACTGTCTTTTTGGGTAAGAGCACACTTACTAGCTACTGACGAGATGGGTGAGAGCCGCAGCCTAGGAAACATGCACTTGTCTCCCCAGCAGTCACTGAGGGACGGAAGGCCTGCCCTGGCTGAGGCTGAGGAGGATCAGACACTGTTTCTTTTTGGTATCATCTCAGATCATTAGGAAAATCTCCAGATAGTCAAAACATTCTCATTTTTTTTAAAAAAAACAAGGAAAAATAATACTCCTTTTTATTTTTAGAAAGAAGAAAAAAAGAAATTACTGTACCTTTCCAGTGAATTATGAATCGGGACAATAGGATGTTTCATCTTTAAAAGAAGCAAAAAAATAGAAGTTTACATGTTAAACTTTCAACAGAGCATTTTTGTAGTTTTATCACACATGAAAGTGGTAAATACGACCATAATATACACCGTCCCAGTGTTCAGAAGGGGGTCATTGATCCCAACTCATCCTTCAGAATGAGGCTACCCAAACTTCTAAGGTAAAGGAAGATGGCCTTTTGAAAGACCTCATTATCACAGCCAAAGCCTTGTTGGTTGGCTTTCTTATAATTTTGATTATGCTCATTAAACATTAATAAATACCAGACTATGATGCAGCACTGTATCAAACACTGGACGAATAAAGGTAAACAGTATGGGGCTCTCGCCCTTGAGGTAATTTCAGCACAGAGTAAGATTAAAATAAGGGTATGCAGAGAAGAGGACTTGGCCCAACTTAGGGATTCGAGATGAGAGAGTAAACCTTGAAGGATGAGCAATAACTAACCAGGGAAAGACAGGTGAGAAGGCTTCTTGGCACTAGGAAATGGCAAATAGATGTGACGGGAGCTATGAGCAGGTAAGGTGTTCAAGCCAGGTAATGATGGGGATGGGAGAAGGGACTAAGAAGTTCCAATAGGGGCAATGAGGGAGCTCCCGGAAGGTTCTTTAGGTAAAGTGGTCCAGTTTACACTGCAGGACTAGAAATACCATTGCGCTCCCTGGAAAGGTCAGGCTGATGGTGGCGAGTGAGAAGGTCACAGCAAGGCTCATTGGACAAGGAAGCTGGAGAGGAGAGGTTGGCTTCATGTTTAAGAGGTAAAATAGCCAAAAATAACTGACTGGATATGGAGGACCGAGGACAGATATAAAAGTGGACATAAAGGAAAGTCCACTAAAAAAAGCCCCTAGCAGTTGCCAAAGGGTGATGGAGAACAACGCTCGGTATGTCACCTGAGCTTTTCATTACCCCTCCTGCAGCCAAGCTGAGCTGGGCTCTCACCTTGCTGGATTTGAGCATGGCCAGCTGGGGGGAGCCCGGGGGAGTGCGACAGAGCAGCTCCGAGGTGAAGGCTGCATTTGCAATCTGCATGCATTCTTCCAACGTCTTCAGAAAAGTGTTGCAGGTGGATTTCAGCAGAGTCCCCACATCGACTCCCTCCTACGAAACAACCAGATGGGAGACTCCTTTACCTTGCCAAGAGAGAAAAAGCCCAGTCGTGGGATGTCCTTAGAGGTTGTCATCCACGATGTAATAATAAAAACGCACCCACCTATGTTGCTGAACAAACACATACATCCGTTCTGAGTCCAGTTTGTCTATTAACCATACACGAGCCTCACCCTCGCTCTGACGCTTCACTCAGCCACTGTCCGGCTGAAGGCCAAGGCACGGAGCCCTCATGGAGTTTCCAGTCCAGAAGGGCGGCAGACATGGACAGGGAATCGCAGAGACTGAGGATCAGTGGGATCAATGGGAAACGACTCCCACCGCCTGAGTGAACACGAGGCTGTGTGATGGAAGCACCAGAAAGCGCGCAGCACACAATTTGCTTTCACGTGGGGTTTTTGGAACTGGAATCCTTTTGAACATCTAATCATCACTTCCCCCTCCAAATGATTTGACTTGTCCAGAGCGTTCTTCCTCTAGATGCCGACTTTCCTATGTTGTTCAGGAAACTGGAGCCACGCCCTGACTAGAGCACAGTGACACTGGGTCGTGTTAATGTAATCGGGTTGGGCCCAAATGGAGTTGCTCATCCTAAATGTCATGTCAGCAAATCAAAAACTTAACTAAGTTTCCACACTGGGCTTTCCCAGAAAAGTAAGGCCTCAACCCACCAATCAGCACTTGCCCGCTCGGCACAAGCTACCTAACCTGGCTCTAAGACGCCCCTTTGCTCCCCATAAGGAGAGGGACCCTGCCTTAACCGACCAGTAAATGCCTCGTCTGACTTCCTTGGCCCTGCTCACTTTGGTCTATTAAAATCACACAGCTTTGCAGAGCTCCTTTCTATCTGCCGGAGTGGATGCTGCCCGAGTCATGAATCACTGAGTAAAGTCAGCAAAACCTTTAAAATCAGTTAAATTTTGCTCTTTAACAAAAGCCTCCATAGTTTCCTCCATTTTGTACTGCTAACAAGCTAGCAGGTGACGTTATTACTGGTCGTGGACCACTAGGATTTGACACCAATTACAATGCATGTTTCTTTTCCTACATCACGAAGCCATTCTGACACCAGCTGGGTGTCCTACGATTCAACCAAATCCTGACACTATCTGCCTGGAGACAGGGTGAGCTCTCACAGGTTACAAGCTGTCCTATGAGACCGCTCCCAACCCCACTTCAGACACCAATGACGATCCAGGTTGTCACCCGTGCTCCTGACTGACGGCTACAGATCAGTGATTCCAAGCACCCCTCTTTGGCAGTCGAGTTATCTGCTAGTGAGGCGTGCAGACCTCAGAAACACTTGACTCATAGTGACCAGCTTATCACACAGGTATGTGCTGCACAACCATGTTTCCGTCAGCGAGGGGCTGCACACACAACGGCGGTGGACCACCCACCCAGGCGTGGAGCAGGCGACACCACCCAGTCTGTGATGTCCACCCAATGACCAAGTCGCCCAATGACACATTTCTCAGAAAGTATCTGCGGTTAAGCAGAGCACGACTGTAGAGGGTATGGGATTCTTTACGTTGTAGAACATGCCAGGAACAGGATCAGGAGTAGCCAAATGGAGAGGTGCACAGGGCAGGGCCTGCAGGAACGGGCTCGAGGCTTCCACGGCACCCACAGAACCACCTCGAAACGGCCCTACCCTGCTTCTAAGACACTGAGTGCCTTTCAGAGACAACGGACCCAAACTGCAAGCCGTGCAGCCGAGACGCGTGCAGAGAGAGAGCTCTGACCTCCAGCCGCACCTGGAACCAAAGTTTGCACCCCTCATGGAACCGGACGACAAGGACACGACCAGAACTGGACACTGGGACGCTGTCAAAAGTGGAGGGTCTCTGGAAGACGCAGGCCTGAAGGCGCTCACTGCATCGTGCCACGCACGGCACGTCATGAAGCTCTCTGATCACACCTGCCCTGATCACACCTGCCCCGTCGGGGCTCCAGCCTCTCACCGCCAACTTTTGCCTTTAAAACCCTTGTTCAGGAACCACCGGGGTGCGGGGGCTTTGGGGGGCTACAGCCTCCCGTCCTCCTTCCCTGCGTCTTACAGATAAACAGCTGAGTTCCTCCACTGCAAACCTCCCTGCTGGGCATTTGGCTCTGGACCCTCATTTGGGTCCACCTCCCGGAGTCTCCGCATGTTCCCCAACTCGGGAGCTCCCCAAACCCTGTCCTTTGAATAATGGAAGCTTCATTAGACAGGCAGGACTGATCAAATCGGTAGCCACTGGTGACTAGATTCATTCAATCTTCAGCACCTCTCCCCTCCCTGAAGGTCGGGTGGGGGCTGGGACCAAGTCTCAACCCTCTAATCACATGGTCGGGTGCACCACCAAATCAGCCCCCATCCTTAGAAACTTCCCAAAAGTTGCCACATTAACAAAAGACACATTTATCACACTCGTCACAGAAGATCCTAAGGGTGGTAGGAGCTCTGTGTCAGGAACTGGTTGAAAAGCAAACATGTATTTCTTCTTAAAAATCACAATATCACAACAGCAGGTTCACTGTCAAGTTCCCAAGGCCCTTCCTACAAGCCCTGCCCTGAACTGAAAACTGCTGTGGGACATTCTCCCGTCCCTCTAGACCAGAGCTGACCACCTCTATTTGGGGCCGTCTGTTCCAGAGAGTGGGGGACAGGAGTGGCCCTTCTGCGCACTGAGGGACGGGAAGCAGCACCCTGGCCAAACAGCACTCCCTCAGTCGTGACAACCAAAACGTCTCCATACACTGCCAAGTGTCTCTGGAGGGGCGACACTGCTCCAGACCATGAGCATCCGAAGGACAGGACGTTTTTGGTGCCCCCGCCCCATCCCACATCAGTCTTGCACACGACAGGCAGTTGCTGAATAAGAGAGCCCAGAAGGCAGTGAATGGCGGTGGGTTAAATGGCCTTTGGTAGAAAAACTCAAAGCACATAGACGACTAGCGGCATAGTGTTCTACTACATGAAAAAGGTAATTTAAAACCAGTAATTACATCTACGGATGCTTCATGCTGCAGGCATTGCTTTCCAGACTGTCAGTTCTCAGAGAGCAGGGCAGAGACCGTCTCTGGTTACTGTGAGCCACTCAATACACAGCTTAAGACCAGGTAGATTTTTTAATGTATGCCTTCGGACGAGTGAATGACAACTTTATTAATAAATGTTAAAAACTGCAGTCCGTGCTGCTGATGGGGAGAAAAAAAAGCTGTGCATCCATCTTTGAAAGCACTAGCCTATATAATTACTACGGTGAAATAAAATCCTGTTACAGTTTCATCAGAGGTGACAGACACGCATTACTGACAGGACGTTGGCATCTTCATAGCAATACCTGTAGGAATGCTCTGCTAGACAGGTAAGACTGTGTTCTAAAGAGTGACACAAATTGGAAGAAATATATAGGACGTCGGTACTAAATTTTAAGGTTCAAAACGTTAGCAATTAATTATCTTGAATTCACTCCGGGAAGGAAAACTATATACTTCCATATGCTGAAACGCCTCACACTTCTTCTCTTTGTTGAATTTTATTATTTCTTTCCTCCAAAAAAAATAGCAAAATCCAAGGTAGTTAGGGATGATGAGACAGTAAGCACCCCTGTGGCTAAGAGAAATGATACTTTACCTCAGAACCGGACACACCAGCTGTGGTCGCTTCTTTCGTTTTATCCACTTGCTGAACAAGAAGGTCACAGTAGAGTCTTAGTTCCGACATTTTGGTTTTCAAGTTTTCAGTGTTTTCAGCAAACTCTAAATGACAAAATGATGATAAGTCATTATCAAAATGAACACACGATTTACTAGTTAATGCACTATACAGACAGATGTTTATGGTGTGGGCTAACGACAGGATATAGATGAAGATATGGGAGCAAGAAAAACAGAGAGGAGATTTCCAGTCTTCTGACGTAATCTACCTTACTTTTTGAGCCAATGTTTTGCATGATTAGTACAGGGAGAAGGGGACAGCATCCTTCTGACTGACTCAGCAGCGAAGGACAGTCAAAGGTTCAGTTTTTGTCCCAGACAGTTGTTTCCCTGTCTGTAAATGGGGTCACAGCTACCCACCTGCTATCACAGTGCTCAAAACTGGGGAGCAGGGTCCTGTAATGTGCAGTTACCAATGATGGGATGGCTCATTAATTCAGGGGACCGGTCCGGCCTGTCTGAGCACCTGCGGCTCCCCCATCGGCCCGGGCCTCCAGCCGCCCTGCACCGAGGGCTCGGCTATAGCCACTGCCGCCGGTTTTCTCCCAACACAAGCTGGACGTCACCCCGGATCCGAGTCAAAACTGACAATGTCTAGAATTCACTCCTGATTTATCATTAAAAAACACCTAAAGAGAGGCGGTTCTGCTGTGTCTACCTGGAGAGTGAAGCACATCTGCCGCATCTGTCATGAGAAAGGTTCCCTGAAACACTTCTCCCAGGGGCCCTCCTCGCCCACCAGTCTCTTTGGGTGTACGGATGGGGCCAGGCGGCTGGGAGGGGGCAAGGAGGGTGCTGGCAGTGAGCCCTGGCACTCCTGACCTAGTCCAGGTAGAAAGCTGTGGTGTGGTTTGCAGGGGACCGAATGAGGTCAAGTTAATGAGCATTAGGCAGCAGCAACCTGACAATTAAGTAAGTATCCAGACGATCCCAGGGAAAGGAAGGGGAAGTGGGTGTCACTGCAGAAAGCCCTGGTCCAGGGTGACTCCGGCTAAGCTCCTCCTCACCAAAGGTGAACTCTGTGCCAGACTGCGTACAGACAGCTTCCTCTCACCCCTGATTCTCGCGGCGATCCTTCTACGGTAGGTTATTACCTCTTTAAAAATATGAGGAAACTGAGGATCAGAAAGATTCAGTGACACATGCCAAGGCCACAAACCCTGCAAAACCATGACTTGAACCCAGCTATATCTCGTTCCAAAGTCTGATCTCCTTCCACTGTGATAAGCTAAGAAGGAGAGTTGCAGACCATGGATTAAATTCCACTGTGTTCTGTGTCATTTGCATGATACAAAAAGCTGGCCAGGTGGTCAGAAGCAAGATAACAAATGAGGCACCCAGAGGTGCCAGTGGGGGATTCCCAATGTCCTCGGGCCACAGGACAACCAACGCTTGCCTTTTTCCTTCTGGGTCCTACTGTCTGTCAGGCAGGCCTTGGCTGACCCCAGGGCTACAAGCCACCGCTGTCTCTCGGCCACGCTTCTGGCCTTCAGGTAGAAATACTGCTCCCCAGGGATGATGAGGTCCATGCGTGTATTATCTACAGAATGAACTGGAAGAAAAGCAGAGGGAGGTCAGAAAGCCGGAAGAGTCCTACCTGGGTAGCCTCCACTGCGCCCAAATTCTTGAGCTCAGTGGGTTCCAGTAACTGAAGGCTTCTCCCCAGAGAGGATGCCAGCCCTTGCTACCTCTCCTAGCTTAGTTATCTCTTCCTGGATGCTCCTGCTGATGAAGAGGAAAAATCCTGCAACTGGCTCCACGGTATCACCAAGATTTTGACCAAAAAAAAAAAATAATAATAATAAAAAACAAAAAAATGCACCCAACTCTCCTTAAGATCTTTTATCAGAATAGAGAGGGACTCTCTCTTTTGGTGTGCGTGTGTGTAAAATGTGCTGCTTTGAGGTCAAAGAGGCTTACGTGCCCACAGGAAAGAGTGCACTCCGTCTGCCTGGGTTTGCTGGAAAGCAAACTACACCCTCCTCACCCAACACCCCACCAACCCCCCAAATTCCCTTCTAATCTGCTTCTGAATCACATCTCAGTATGGCTCGTGATTTCCAAAACCAAGCAGCAAAGGGTATTTGGAGGTCTGTTAGGTGTCTGCTTGTTTCGTTTTGAGTATGCGGTGCTGGCCAGAAGGAGTGTGGTGTCCTGACTCAAACACAGGAGCGTTGGACGCGGCAGTAAAAAGACTTAAGTTTTGCAAAAGCCTCTGAACCCAGGTGGGCAGGTGACTAAGGAATGGACAACAGGTGCACGGTTCCGTCCATTGCTCTCATTTACTTTGACTACTTTCTTAACCAACCTTGTAAAAACGGGCTGCAGTTTTCGGTGTTATTTGTAAGGCTCTCTCTTGCGATATAACACCATGAATTTGTGTCTGTTCTATAGGGGCAGCAGAGAACGGCACACAGAGGCTAGTGCTTCTATATTTGGGGGGCAGGGGGAGACAGAAAAATAAAACCTGCAACTCTCTTGGTTTCTCACCTTGAATTTCACAGACTGCCATTTGGATGCTCCCTTTGCAACCTTTCCAGGCATCTTCAGGGGAATCGTAATAGGACAATATCCCCCCACAGAGCAGGAACCACCGAGGCTGCCAACCTGAAAGCAGAAGCAGGAGCACATGCTCAGTTACCCCTGTGCTCAAGGTGCATCCAAGAACACAGGGATGGATGGGGTCTCACAGTGAACGACGCCGGGGCCCAGGCCCCAGGAGCTCGCATTCCTAGGGAAATCCAGGGGAAAGGAGTAGGTTAGGAAAGACATGTACGTTTGATTCCAATTTTGTAAAATTATAAACACCCACAGAGGTGATTTTCATTCCCTTTTTCCCCAATATAGTACTGGTAATCTGAGGCTTCCCACTTAATTAAGAGAAAAGATTATTGTTTCCTGACCATCATTATCACACACTGGTTCTCCTCCCCTCTGGTTGTAAAAAATTATCCCAAACTTAGCAATGAGGCAGAAGATTCTAATGCCCTTTCAACGTCAGTCTGCGTGCTCATAAGCCTATCTAGGATCACATGACTCCGAGGAAACTCTGAGTTACTATTTAATACTGATCCACTGAAATGGAGTGATCTTAAAACGTTCAAGGGCTGAGCTTCTTCAGAGAATTTCAGGGAACAAATCTTAGTTAGTTAGTTAGTTAGTTAGTTAGTTAGTTAGTTAGTATATATATCTCGTCTAGTCCTTTTTCACAACCTGACAAAGCACACTTACTGGCTGCATTCCTGTTCTGGGCTTTGCTTTCTCAATGTTGGGTCTCCTTTCTCAATGTTGGGTCTCCTTTCTCAATGTTGTGACCACCCCCCGCACGAGCCTGTCGTTTCCTCGGTCAGGTCTGCTTCCTTCCTTCTCTGAAATGCTGCTGCCCTTTCGGGATACATTTCTCATGGGATTCTTCCAAGGCTGAGGCAGCCAGAGAGAAGGTGGTAGCGGCTTTGGGCAGAGCCCCAAGGGCTGCTCAGAAACAGACACCTGATGACAGGCCCTCGGGGGTTGATTCACACAAACCACGTGCATAGGACACCAATCAGCATCAAGATGGTGTCAGTGTGCATTACGTTGTGACAGGAGATGAGTGCACTTCCCGGAGCATCCGCAGCCTAAGACCCTGGTACAGGGAAACTACGGATGCAGTCAGGATGCTGGAGCTAAGCTCAGGCACAGGAGTCGGGGGCAGGTGAGATGTTCCACTCACTGTTCAGCTTCTTGGGGTTTGCTTTTCTAGGATCCAGAATATTTAGGCCTGCCAGGTACCACGTCTCTCACTTCCTTAAACAAAACTGGGTAAATACAAATTCTCAACATCTACCCTCTAGTAATTCATAGCAGTCTCCAAAATATGGTGCCTTACAAGCCTTTCTCACCAAAAGTTAAGTAATTTTTTCTAAAACCATAGCTTATGTTCTTCATATAATACTTTATGTTGAGAACCTCCTTCCCAGGGAGACACCTAGAACCTTTACTGGACGTAAGGAGCTCCACACAGTTATCTCGACACTGGTCAGTTATTAGTAAGGCTGGCAAACCTCTTGGGATGAACTTTAAACTTTTATGTCACAAAGTGATGCTTCCTGACTTCACATTCTGTGAAGACTCAAACGTGAAGGCCACTGCCCTCGGCCCAAACACTGCAACCCGGGAAACCACGCTCATCATCAGACCGTGTCTCGTTGAGCAGAGAAACAGCACCCCTGGAATTAGACGTGAGCGGTGACATTTTGGCCCTGTGAAAGAGAGCCTAACTATTCACATCGTAGGCCACCTCCTCTCACTGAAACAGAAGAACCAATTTCTGAGAAATGAAAGAGGCCCCTGAATTCACCTAGTCAGACAAACTCATTTCATAGATAAGGAAACCAAGCCCAGGTCGATTAAGGGACCTACCTAAAGGTCACACAGGAAGTACAGATTTGGTAAGAAAATGAGGTCTTTCCACACTGCAGCTCCTGGTGTTAACAGCCCCGAAGCCTGAAACTACCCTGGTACAGAACAGGAACACCTTCTCCCTTACAGCTCAGCTCCCATGACTCTGTTTGGTATGCACGTTCTCCAAATCCACCTTCAACGACTGTATTTTATCACATTTAGCACCCTGTCTGTATTAGTCAGGGTTCTCCAGAGAAACAGAACCAATTGCATGTGTATATGCATGTTTATTGCAAGAAATTGGCTCATGCCATGATGGAGGCTGAGAAATCCCAAGATCTTCAGTCAGCAAGCTGGAGACCGGGAGAGCCGATCTCTAACTCCAGTCCGAAAGGCAGGCTTTGAGACCCAAGAACCGAGCTTTCAGTCCCAGTCAGAAAGCAGGAGATGGATGTCTCAGCTCATGCACTCAGGCAGGAGGAGTTCCCTCTTAGCCTCTCTGTTCTCTTTAGGCCTTTGACTAATTGGATCAGGCCCACTCACAATGGGGAAAGCAATCTTCTTCACCGGATCTACCATTCACATGCTAATCTCAGCCAGAAACACCCTCCCAGGTATACCCAGAATGATGTCTGGCCAAATGTCTGGGTACCCTGACCTGAGCCAGGTTAAGCTGACGCATAAAATGAACCATCAAACACCATCAATGTTAAGACATATCATTGTTTAATGTGTCACAAGAAAGAAAAAAGAACCTGGTTATGAAGCCATGACATGGCACGGATGCTAAGATGCTTCCCGATTTCAGAGTTGCTGAATGTGAAAAAAAAAAGTCTAAAAATAAAAAAAAAATGTGGTACTAAACTAGGTTTACTTTATAGGATCTGAAAATGTCAACAACCTCCCCCCCGCCCACCCCACCCCAAAGCAAGATCTGAAAGCAAGTTCTGAAAGTAAACAATAATAGTAACTGAAACGGTAAATTCCCTGGATCAGAAGTCACAATGATACCAGGGGAAGTTACGTATGTCATACTGTTTCTGCCGACTGTAACTACAAAACGCTGACCAAGAACGACCTTTCTCTAAAGCATAAAGTTCCGGGAATTTCCGAAGGCCCATGAGGAGACCACAGAAATCTCACTCCCAGTAAGGATCCGCGTCCCATCTACAGGCAGACAGTCCAGGGTCGTCCTGGGACACACCGTTCTCTCACGACGAAGCTCATGTACAGCGTGAGGATGAGGAATTCTATGAGAAAGGAGGCATGAATGATAGAGAGGCCATTAATCGATTCACTTCTTGTTTGAAATTCATCTGCGGTTGCTTTGGTTGGTACATGATGGTTGATTTTATGTGTCGACTTGACTGGGCTAGCGGCTGACCAGACGCCTGGGAAAACATCGTTTCTAGGCATGTCCGTGAGGGTGTCTCTGGGAGAGATCAGCATCTGAATCCGCAGACTGAGTACACAAGATGGCCCCTGGCAAAGCGGGTGAGCAACATGCAATCTACTGTGGGCATCTTCTCCTGCCCTGGTACGCCAGCCAGCACTCCTGGTTCTGAGGCTGTTCGGACTCAGACCAGGCCTTACCCCCGGCCCACATCCCCCCATTCTCAGGCCTTTGAACTCAAGAATTGCATCACCAACGTTCTTAGCTCTCCAGCTCGCAGACAGCAGACGGTGGGACTTCCAGTCTCCATAACTGCATGAGATTCCTATAACAAACCTCCTCACACATATCTCGTTAGTTGTTTCTCGGGAGAACCCCGGCTAATGTACTTGGAAGTGACAAAGTATTCCGGGTAACAGAAGAGCAGACGACAACTGCGGGTTTGTCCCAGTCCCTGCTCCCTTAGATGAACTTTAGACTATCTTCCTGTCCAAGCCCCACTCCCTCTCTCCCCATCCTCCGCTGGAGATGGAACGTGGTGTCAGCCAAATTCCTTGCTTGGGAGGATTGAACGAGAAAATTCAACAAGCAGGAAGAAGTGTTAGCTCATGTCAGCTACCACTGCTAAGGATGGGGCAGGAGAATTAAAGAATTTAAATGCCAATTTCACGTGCTTTGTATTATCCTGGATTACTCCCCCGTAGTAGGTACAATGAACATTTATTTATGGCACCCGGGCATCCACCCCCCACATTGCTAGTACTGAAACCCCGTTTCCACACTCTCGCCATGTAGTGTGGGTGTGGGAATGGGATTCCAGGGTGGGAATGGGATTCAGGCTCAAATGGATCTTCACACCCTCTGCCCTCAATGGTCCACTCCATGATGGCGAAGTGCCAACCAGAGATGGTGCTGGGACTTTTGCCGAGATTGGGGAAAATGGAAAAGAAATGGAGACTCTCTCTCTCTCTCTTTGGGGGGGAGGGGCGGGGAAGGGTGTCTTGAAGATGTTTGTGTGGAGTTGCTGGGAGTCACTTTGCCATCAAATGGGACCTAAACATGATTTGCACATAAAGGGAAGGGGATTGGAGCACTTCAAGGAGGCAGGAAAAGGAAGCAAAGCGATATGACAGTTTTTGAGCACATTAATTAGACCGTGTCATACCCACAGATAAGAAACGCTCTGGACTTTCAGTTAAGTGAGTCAATAAACACCACACTAAACGCAGAAAAAGCAAGCTCTGGATGAAGTCCAACATCCTTTCATAACAAAAACTCTCAATAAACTAGAAACAGAAGGGGACTTCTTCAACGGGGTTGAAGGCACAGCTGACATCATACTTAATGACAGAAGAGTGGATGCTTTTCTCCAGATGACAGTTCTGAGTTCTGATAAGTCCATAGTCCTCTAACACCACAATAATCAAAATGCAGAAAAATTCCATTATCTTCCCCTCAAAATTCCTCTGTGGTAGTCCTTTACAGTTAAGCCCTGCCCCCGCCCGCACACACTTTATTCCTGGCCAATCACTAGTGTGTTTTCGTTTTAAGTTGAAAATATTTTCTAATTTTCTTGGAGACTTCCTCTTTGACCCGTGGGTTTACTTAGAAGTGTACTGTTTAAGTTCCTAACATTTGGGCCTTTCTCACACCTTTCTGTCGCTGTCTTCTAGTTTACTTCTCCCAAAGACACAGAACATTCTCTTAAATTCTCTTAAATTTCTACTGCAGTCCACAGCGTGGTCGAGCTTACTGAATGTCCCACTGCATTTGACAAATGCAGTATTCTGCTTTGCTGGGAGTATTCTAAAATGTCCATTAGGTCCCGTTGGTTGACAGTGTTCAGATCTTCTAAGCATGTGGATAACTTACTGCCTACTTGTTCTACGGATTACTGAGAGAAGGTTGAAGTTTCCACGTATGATTGTGGATCTATTTCGCCTTTCAGTTCTATCAGTTTTTGCTTCATGTATTTTGACCTTCTGGTTTTAGATGTATACACTTTAGGATTCCTGCCTTTTTTAGGAACTGGGCTTTTTATAATCATGCGATACCTTCTTTATTCCTTGCAATTTTCCCTGTTCGAAAGTCTACTTTGTTTAATACTGATATGACCAATCTAGCTTTCTTTTGAATTTTTTTGCTATGTCTCTTGGTATTTTTCCATTAGTTGTTCTAAGGTTTATGAGATACAATCTCTAGACGGGGGAGAAGAGCTGTGGGGGCGTGGGGAGAAACACATATTTAACTTTTCTGCCTACTTAGAATTAATATTTTACCATTTCAAGTCCTTTTAGCCATAGTTACAATTTGTATTACATTTATATAAAGTGAAAATCGCCACTGATGACGTTATAATTTTTGCAGTCATACACATTTTGGAGAACTTAAGGGAGACAAAAAGTCTATTACATTTACCCAGATATTTTATCATTTCTGCTGCTCTTCCTTTAATCCTGATATTCTGAATTTACCCTGGTATCATTCTCCTTCACCTTAAAGAACTGTCTCTAAGCCATTTCTTTACTAGAGCTTTCTTCTGTCGAAGGACGTTACTTTACCTTAACTTTTAAAGAGTATTTCACTGGATACAGAACTGTGTTGACAATTCTTTTCTTCCAGCACTTCAGTGATGTTGTTCCACTACCTTCCAGCCTCCATGTTTTCCGATAAGAAATCCCAGATAGTGCAATGTTGTTTCCCTCTATGTATCTATCTCTTGACGCTTTTGAGATTTTTTTTTCAGTTTTCAGCAGTTTCATTATACATAGGGGTATGTTTTTGAGTTTATACTGCTTGGAATTTGTTGAGCTATGTGATTTTGTAAATTTGTAACTTTCACCTAATTTGGGAAGTTTTTTTCAAGACTTAATTTATTTACCATAAAGTATGGTTGCTGAGTTCATACTCAATGTATACCATATGATGGTTGTAATATATTACGTTATGGATGTTATATATATAGTATCTTCCTATTTTTAAAAACCTACCATTTTTTATTTGAAACAAAGCACAGTTATTGACCCCTGGCTGCCACGGCCTCAGTGTTTTACACTGTCCAGCCCTGGTGCTGGACATACACCACCTCACCAGGGCCCTCCCCATAACTCAGGGCCTCTCCCAGGGGAGCGCCAACGGGCGGGACAGTGGATAACAAAGCCTTGGATTCTTCTGCCAGGTCAGTCAGTAAGAATTTTGCTATAGCTAGAGAGCAGAGAAGAAGAAGAGACACTCCTAATAGTAACATATAACAACCAGGCATTAACTAAATTATAGGCTCTGTAATTTACCATTAAGTAATTCGCAAAGCATTTTTTGAGCACTTATAATTTGCTGGGCTTGGTCACGTACAGAAAAGAAGATCCCAGCCCTCGCACAGGGACACTCCACTGGGGAGTCAGGCACGCACACGGTGAGGAGCCTAC
This sequence comes from Cynopterus sphinx, assembly GCA_030015415.1. NCBI lineage: Eukaryota > Metazoa > Chordata > Mammalia > Chiroptera > Pteropodidae > Cynopterus > Cynopterus sphinx. The sequence goes on from CM057391.1 coordinate 8,184,042, forward strand.
AACTACAACATATCATATCAAATTCCCTTTAGAGCCCACTGTTAGAGCCTGCTGTAAATCACCTCTCCTGTGTGCTCTGGGCTTCCAAACTCGGTATTTATTTGTTACGGTCATTTGTTCTGGGCAATGCCTCTTCTATGTCCCACCATCACCTAACCCACAGAACGGAACCAGGAAGCTCTGGTTCAAGTTCAGACTCATAACCACCAGATGTGTCATCCTGAGCACATCACTGCATTCTCTGGCTGTACCAATTCTAAACTCTCCGGCCTGGCTTGGTTTAGTAACCAAATCCCAGCTCAGCACCACTCAGTACTTCCTGCTGCTCCCAGACAAGAACTCCCCTTTTGGAGACCTGCTGGTTTTTTTCACTGAGGGCGACTTCTGCTCCCTTCCCCCTTTGTTAGGCCAATTCCACCCACCCTTTGGTCCCACCTCCTCCATGAAGTTTTTTACCTGACCTCTCTGAAAAAGGATTCTCTACATTTTTCTTGACAAAGGTATGTCTGTTTGCTTTGACCAGTTTTATACCTTCCTCACATAATTATTTTCTTCTGTACTAATTTCCGGCTGTTTGCCCTGGCCTCAGAAGTTGAAGGGCTGGTTGGATGAGGCAGAAAAGCAACAGGACATCTGCGATGCCAAACTGGATAACCATAGACTAATATTCCAGCCTGCCAGGGGTGCCCCAAATTTGCTTTTATAATTCCAGTAAAGACACCAGACAGTGATAGGTGACACCTAACTGAACCTAGGGACTGGCCATATGCAATACAGTCTCTAAGCCTTATCAAGATACACCCTCAGAACAACTACATAAACGCTTAAAGGTCAAAAATCATGATTTTAGCTGGAAGAGCATTTTCATAGTTAAGTAGAATTTCCATCAGACTGTGATCTCCTTGAGAACAAGGACTGCATCTTACTCAAAACAGTATCCCAACACCCACACAGGGTCTGGTCAGAAGCTGATGCTCAGTGTTTCTTGAATGAATGAATGAATGAATGAATGAATGAATGATGGGGCGCTATTAGTGTTAAAAGCAGATTGTTGAAACCATTCCTCTGGTATTTAAAAACCAAGACGGCACCATCCTTGTTTTGGAGTGTCTAGGAATGATTCTATCTGAAGGACACAGGGTAGATTCTTAAGCAAATAATATTTTGCTTCATCTGATGTGACAGGAATATTGAGAAAGATCAGCCCTCTCTCTGCTTAACTCTATAAGTTTTACCCATTTCTTCATCTCTCCCGGTCCACAAGCCAAAGTAAAATGGATCCAGAGAAAGAAATGCCCAAGCATCGTGGTATTCTTTGGACTGACCCTCCCTGTTGTCTCACTCATCTGTCTTGTATTCAGTCACAGCTCCAGTGCCTATTTTTCTGCCCATCTCAAATCTATTCCTAATGGAATTTAACTGGCTTTTGCTCAATTCTAAACAAGATGAAAGTAATGGCAACAGGAAGTGGTAAGAATTAAACACTGACAGTACAGTCCAAGAACAATGGTTCCCAGGCTTCTTCAGTCTGCAGACCATTTCAACAACAGAAGACTCCACGGCCCACTCCCAACATCTCCAACCACACCACACGTCAAAACCAGCAGGAAGATGGGTGCGGCTTTTGACAGAGTGGCTATGAGACTATGATCTAACATCTCTTATGTTCTTTAACAAAAATTAATTAATTTTTGCTGGAAACAAAAGTCCAGACCAGTGATACGCAGAATTACATGATCTGTAATCATCATTCATCCAAAGATGACTGTCATAGGACTGCAGAGTCAATGCGGAAATTCTAATGGTTTATTTGAATCTTTTCCCTTCTACCTGACACCTAGCCAATTTCCAAAGGTAGGATGTAAGAAAGCCACAAGGAACCACAATTTTCATAAAGCCAATACAAACTGAATTTTTTGGGCATAGTTAATCAAAACAGCTATCCAATTAATCTACTCCTAAGGGAACTATGTTCCAGGCAGGTTCATGTATATGTTATCCACTTTATAACAAATCTGTATGGCTATTATTCTTGCTGTCACCTTAAAACGGAGACTCAGGCTTATTAAGTAACTTGCTCAGGTTTCAGCACTAGTAAGTAGCAGAGCTGAGGTCTGAACTCAGGGCTTTCTGACCCCAACCTTTTGCACGTAGGCATTCAAATATCCTGGCTCGTGGCCCTATCACTAACACGAGGCATAAGTAAAGAGGCGAACACTGGATATCTAGATGCAAAGAATAAAGCTGTACCCTGACTTCACGTCAAATATAAAAATTAATTCAAAATGTATCAAAGACCTAAATGTAAGAGCTAAAACTATAAAAACTTTTGGAAAAACCTCAGGAGTAAATCCTCATGACCGTGGATTAGGCAATGGTCTTAAGATATGACACTAAAAGCACAAGCTAATAAACAAAAAAACTGATAAATTAGATGACAAAATTAAAAACTTTTGTGATGCAAATGAGACTATCAAGAAAGTAAAAGACAACCTACAGAATAGGAAAGAATATTTGCAGATTGTATAACTGATAAGGAGCTCTTATTTGAAATAAAGAACTCTCACAATTCTACAGTAAAAAAATAAACTCAATTAACAAACGAGTAAAGGTTATGAATAGCTATTTCTCCAAAAAAGATATACACATGGCTAATAGGTACATAAAAAGATGACCAACATCATTAGTCATTAGGGAACAGGAAATCAAAACTACAATGAGACACCACTTCAGCTCACCAGGATGGGTATAATTAAAAAGACAGACACTAACAAGCGCTGGTGAGAATGTGGAGAAACAGGAATCTTCTTTCATTACTAATAATAATGAAAAATGGTGCAGCCACTTTGGAAAACAGTCTGGCAGTTCTCCAAACTGTTAAACCAATAGTTACCATAGGACCCAGCAATTCCACTCCTAGGTTGATGTTCAAGAGAAATGAAAACATATCCACACAAAAACCTAACACAAATGTTCACAGCACCATTATTTACAATCAGAACAGCGGAGCAACTCAGATATCCCTACACTGGTGAATGGGCAAACAAATGTGGTATATCCATACAATGGGATATTATTTGTTAATAAAAAGCAATGGAGTAGTGAAACATGCTAGAACAATAATGAAGCCAAAAAACATTATGTAAGGTAAGAGAAGCCACACGACCATGAGAATCCTGCTCTTGATCACTCACATTCCAGATGTTCTCTTGACACTGCCTCCACAGCACAAACAAGAGTCACCTTCCTCCACCTGGGTACTGGAGGGTAAGCAAAATTAGCACCCCTCCTCAGACAACCACCTTGTCTGCGTGATTTAAACTTGTCATTTTTGAAATGCAGTGCTGCAATGTGCTCCTGGCCGGATCTACCCGAGGGGCCCGAGAAGCCTGCAGCCCTCCTCCTGCCTGCTGAGTGGGCAGGAAAGGGACCTAAAACTACAAAGCAGACCGCTCGCAGTAAGGCTCAGCAACTTTCCTTGTGACAAAACAAGTGCACAAGACTGGGCAAAGTCGTCCTCACTTCTGAGCTCCACCCCACTTTCCACCCCCAAATAGTCTGCTATTCTAGGTCAACATACTTTAAATATAGGTGCATTATGAATCAGCTAGAGTTATATAATGATCAAGCAGGAAGGACCTTTAAAAGTATTACGTCATGGAGCACTGACTACGGAGCCACTTACTATCTGTGCGACCTTGGGCCAGCACCTTTCTGTCTCAACGTCGTTATCTGAAAGATGGTAATAATAAAGGCAACTGCTTCCTGAAATGTTTAGAATAGTGCCTGGAACATTACAAGTGTTAAGTTTTTTTTACTATCCTTATAAATATTAACTTATAAATCTTATCTTTTCATGGAGGAAGACACTTAAAGCTCGGAACGGTGCAGTGACTGCAGATGGCAGTAATAAAGCTGGTATCAGACTTTAGGTATCTGACTCCTCAACTCGTGTTCTACCACAGAGCATTGACATATAACCGTGCATACGTAACATCCCTTGATTAACTTTTAGGGCTTGAAAAATGCGAATAATAAATATACAGTGCCCAGCATTATGTCTCACACAATATAAGTGTGAAATAGTTAATCCATTCCCTTTTCACTGAAGGTTTAATCTTCTAATACCTGAAGAGAGGGTTTGACAGTTAATCTCTGAATGCCCAATGTTCTGCTGCTCAAAAGGCAGAAAGCTCAGGACTGTAAAAGAAAATATACATAAGCCTACCCCCCACACACCATTTTCCTCTGAAGGAGCACCTGAGTATGCCTAGTGTATTAGGGAATAGATACTTTTCTTCTTTTCTCTTTCTGCATTTTAGTGGTACACTCACACTGGCAATTTAGATGCTATCCTTGGGGCTTGACGCTTTTAACTTTGAGTAATTGGTATCTACTAGTTCAATTCAAGAGGCAAGAGCTGCTCACAAAATAACTACATTATTTAGCAAAACACAGTAAATGCAGTCAAGGTAAGCTTTGAAACAATTTTATCATTTCTCTCTCTGAGTTTGTCATTAACGTTCACACGAGGCTCTATGGGGAGACTAACTCGCATAGGGGGTGGAAGAAACAAGAATGCATTTGTTTGTCCTAGGTTATTACTGTTCCTTTCCAAAGTAAATTTATCTTCTAATGAAAGAGAACATGCTGAACTATAATTCTAAGTATAGGCAGGAAAAGTACCCAGTGGTGTGACAGGCCTCTGTGAACACTGCCCACAGGGTCAAGGGAACGAGGGGCGTGGTGTGCGGATGGCTGCCTCTGGCAATGACCCCTTTTCTTTAGGGCTTCCACCCTGGCATCACTTGCAGAATTCACTTCTCTTAGTTGGAGAAGAAAGTAGACTCTTTTCCAACAGAACAGATGCTACAGGCATTACATGATAAAGATTCCAAAAGATCCTTCTAGAGGGATTGTGCTTTATTGAAAGATAACACAAAAACAGCTGGGGTGTGGGAGAGAAGCAGCATTCCAAGGCCAGACAGTAGGTATTTTCCCAAGAGACTAAATTTTCCATGCAGAACAAAGAAGAGGAAAAAAAAAAAAGGAGGGGAAGATGGAAAAAGAAGGAAGAGCATTGAAAATGAAAGAAAAAAAGTTATAAGCACATGTGATGGAAAAGGGTGAAACTAAATTTTACTCAAGGGCCATCCATCTCAGAGCTTGGAGATAGCTCAAAAGGAAAAAAACCTGATCAAGCATCCTCCCTTTAGCTTGGAGAGTGTTAACCAGCCCCTGACATTCCCCGAGCCCGGCCACGAGTTGTCTGTATCTAACGTAATTGCCTGACATCAGTGGAGGTCACTGGAGCAACTCTCCCTCATTCAGTCTCTACGAATGATTACAAGAAAAATAAACATAACTCGCTGCTAACCGAACTATGCCCAAGACAGAGATTCTGGGCACACCCAACAGGTGCACTCATGGCTGTGCCTTGTAACCTCACCAAATCACGATGCCACCTGAGCCTCCCAGGTGCATCTGTCCCTAAAACACCCCAGGGCATCACCACACTACAACCTTTTAAAAACTGTCCTTTCAGGAAGGGTAGAAAGATTTATTTCCCTCACTCTAGGAAACAGGGGAAACATTTCTGGTCTCGAATCCATGGCCATTCGAATTAAAAGTGCCTAGCTATTTCCCATAATAAAAAGTTTCATTCCAAAAAGGAGTCTATCAGGTTCCAGCATACAGAAGGCTTTTACTAAATGCTGGTTGCACAAATAGAAGAAGAAGGAAAAAAACTTGTTCTGAATCACATTCACAGCTGAAGAACAGTCATGACCTTCTCAAGAAACGGAAGATGTACACTTCCACAAATCGGACAGGGGGCTGGGTCCTGTTTGCAGCCACGCTGCTCAGCAGGTCAAGACGACAGTCGCGAATATTTGCAGGGATTTCATGGAAATTTCTGAGAATGTCCACCAAAAAGCAATGCTCAGCAGGAAAAACCAAAAAACCTTGCGCCAACCTTGGCGCTCTGAAACTGCCGAGAGGGAGGGAGCTCGGTGTGAAACCTTTGCACGCAGGTGACGGACGGGGACAAAAAACGGGAAAGTGTGTTCGCCCTGGGGACTTTGTTTGGAAAAGGACTTTTTGTGTGTGTGTGTGTGTGTGACTTCTGGAATTCCAGGTTCCTGCGGCCATTCCTTCGGACCCTTCCAACCCGACTGCGGGCCGGGCGGGAGCAGACCCTAAAGTCAGGATTGGAGAGGCTCCCAGGGGACCCTCCAGGGGAAGCCGGCGCCTCCCTCCCCCAAATCGAGTCTCCCCCCAATCTCGGGATGTCGTAGCTTTCCTGGAAATGAAAGGAAGGGCCCGCACAGGAGGACTGTGTCCGTACAGCAGCACGGCTTTGGGGGAGCCAACCCTGCTCCGCACAGGTCCCCGGCGGGGCGGTGACCCCGGCCCCCGCATCCCGACGCCGCCGGACAAAGGCCCCGGGGTGCGGTGCGGTGCGGTGGGGAGGGAGGGGGGCCGGGGGAGGGGGCGCGCCCCGCACTCACCGCTCAGGTAGTTGGTCCACTTGTACAGCACCCCCTCCATGGCGCCCGCGGCCGCTCCGTCCACCACCTCAGGGCCCCGGGGTCCCGGCGGCGCCGCGCGCCCGCCGCGGGGACATCGCCCGGCGCGGGGACAGCCGGCCCGGCCTCACATCGCCGGCCAGGGGCGGGGATCCCTGCGGCGGCCTCGGCTCCAGAGGACGCGCCCGAGCCCCTGGGTGGGCCCGAGGGGGCGGCTGCACCCTGCCCAGGCGCGGGTGGCCGGCAGCACCCCAGAGTCCGCGCCCCGCGCCGGCCCGGGGCCCGCGCGCGCATGCGCAGTGCGTGCCCCGCGCGCTCGCTCCCCGGATCCGCTCCCGGGCCGGGCGGAGGCCCCCGGGGCAGCTGGGTCCTGGGCGGCCCGCTGGGGTGGGGGTGTGGGGGGGGTCCGCCTCCAGAGCGGGGAGGACACACTCCTGAGTGTGCGTGAGGCCGTGGTGGGGCGAGTCCCGCCGCCCGATGTGTTTTCTTTGCGGGGGAGGGTGTGGGGAGGTCAACGTGGCCTCTTAGGGTGTCCCCTGGGTTCCGGTCCTCCTCTAATGGATCCCACTTCCCTCGAGGTCCCCAACGCTAGGGCGTGCGGAGAGGACAGGAATGTCGCGATAGGATGCCGCGTGGCCTGCTGTCTAAGCCCTGAGTCCTCGCTCCTGGGATGCGCTGGCCTCCCCTAGGAGCTTGTCAGGCTTGCGCACGCCCGCCCCTAGTCCAGACCTCCGGAATGGAAATCTGCATTTTAGCAAGATCCCCAGGGGATTCTTAGGGCACAGGAAAGCGTGAGGAAAGTACGGTGCTGGGGCTATTGGAGCAGAGAAAAATGTTGACTCCAGGTTAAGTGAAAAGAGCAAGTTAGGAAACAAAGTGCACGACGGGATCCCAATTATTTTAGGCGTTGGTCACCGAAGCAGGCACCGAATGTTCGCATGGTCGTTTGAGGATGGCGTGATAGGCGACCTTTTTTTTTTTCTTTTTCTTCTTTAGTGTAAGATAGGCGTACTTAACAAATAAAAATAAAGGACGCTTCGTTGTGTATCTGAAATTCAAATTTAATCCGGATCCTGTGTTCTAAATAGAAACCCCATTTCAATGCTTTCCAGTTTCTTCCATCAGATTATAATTAGTGAACATGTGTTGCTTTTGAAATTAGGTGAAAAAAATGTAAACAAAAAATTTTAACTAAGATGATCCTGTATCACTCGTAGCCGTGATTATGGTTTTTTTTTTTTTTTTTTTTAAAGCGGAGGTTTGCACGTCCTTATCCTTGGTCGAAGCTATCCCTGACCCTATAGAGTGAGAACACGTAAGTGATCAGTTATTAGCCATAACGTTCTGCTGTGCTGTGGAATGCATTAGACCTGGTTTGAAGGCGGAGCTCAACTGCTTTGGCTGAATAACCTTAAGCAGGACATTGAGCCTTTTCTAGCCTAAATATACCTATCTTTTATATGGGATAAAAGAACCTGCCTTAATGGCACTGTAGTAAGGTTCACGCGCAGAGACGCGCCTGTGAACCCCACTGCACTAAGCCTTTCTCGTTTACACCTTTAAGTTACAAAATAAGCGATAGCAGGAGTCTTATTAGTCACCTACGGTGAGAGTAAATGAGTATTTCCTGAAACCTCTACCCTTTTCAGGACTCTGCCCACCACGCTCAGCCGGGGTCCTTTACAGATGTAAATCTGTCGGGAGAGTTTCCGGTTGGCCTCGCGCCCCCCTCTTCTCCCAAAGTTCAAGGTGGTGGAATCCTTTAATCCGCGGGGCTCTAGGACCACGCGGAATCGCGGCCCGGCGACTGCTGCTCAGGCGGGCTGGACTTTACACTATTGTAGCGTCATTGGCTTGAGAGGTGTCTGAGTGACAGCGTCCGGAGCCAATAGGAGGCGGAGTTTCCCAGGCGCCCTTGGAGTGAAAGCCAATCGGAGCCAGGCCTGAGTTTTAACCCTTTGCAGGCGCCTTCGCAGCCGTGGGAAAGGGGTCGGTGCCACGTCCGCGGGGAGGGGGAGCCATGGCCTGGGCGCGGGCCGCTGTCGCCCCGGAGCCTTCAGCGGCACCGTGGCCTCTGTGAGGTGCGGGGCCCCGCCTTCGTGTCCGCAGGAGCGTCTGTGCTGCTCCGGCGCCATGAGGCTGGCCGGGTGGCTCTCGGCGCTGGCGCTGTTGGCCGCCCCTGTGCGTGGGGCTCTGATCCCGGAGCCAGAAGTGAAGGTCGAAGTCCTCCAGAAGCCCTTCATCTGCCATCGCAGGACCAAAGGAGGGGATCTGATGCTAGTCCACTACGAGGGCTACTTGGAAAAGGACGGCTCTTTGTTTCACTCCACGTAAGTGCTTACACTGCACCCCACGAGGAGTCTGTGCCAGCCCTGGCAGGAACAGCGTGTGCCAGGTTTTACCTCTCTTTTTTTTTAAAAAAAGAAACTGAAATATCTCATTTCCTTCTTCGGGGAAAGGAAATGGTTTAAAGCCAATCTTGGAAGGTCTTCTTGGAAAAGCGGTCAGGATAAAGCTGTTGATTTTTATTATTTTATTATTATTATTATTATTATTAATTATTATTGTTATTATAAAAATGAGAAGTAAACGTTTTGAAATGCTGCAGAACTCTCTAGGTGTATCATAGAAAAAGTTTAAAGGAGTTCGCATTTCTCGAACTCCATTCCTGAGGGAAAATGCCTCGGTTCCGTGTTTAATTTGGTGTAGATGGAATCTACTTGAAACTTCACAGCAATTTCATGAGCAGAATACACATTGCCTTTCCTAAGTGAGGCTTAGACACTACTTGGCTCTCAAGATCTGCAGTAACTTGGCAGGTTCGTTTTCTTGGGTTGGCCTCCTTTCAACTCATGAGTCAACTCTTGACCATTCCCTTTTTCCTCATTCCTTGACTAGCCACTCCTCCAAACTTTTCCCTGCAGGCCCACAGTAGACCCTTTCTGAGAGAACTGGGCCAGGGTCTGAGTGGGGTACAGGGTTGAAGAGCAGCCTGTTCCAGCTGTTGGGGCTATCAGCAATCTGTGTAACAGGAACGTGGGTAGGCAGGCTGTAAGATGCTGTGCTCTGGCCTCTCAGTGTCCGTGTAGTTACGGAACCCTGTGTGTTGTCTATAAATTCTTTTTAGCCTCTCATCCTCCTTCCTTAACTCACTCATCTTCCATTATTTTTCTCCCTTCTCAGCACCATAGTGACCTCCTTGAGATAGCATCACTTTGTGGTTAAGACCTTAAACTTTGAAGTTAGGTTAAATACTGGCACCCTTGACCCATTTTCCTAATATGTACATGGAGAATAATAGTACTTATCATTGTTAGAGTGAAAAGAAGCAAACCATTTACAGTATTACCTGGTATACAGTAAATGCTCAAATAGTTGTTAATTGGTTTTTATTATTCCCCCTGCACTTCTCTAGCTGTATCAAGTGTGTGAGATGCATCAAGAAATATGGGCAGCAAATTAAATTACTATAAAGTTGACTTGGTTTTGTGTGTGTAGCTTTTTTCATTAATTTCCAAATTTAACCATTTATAGGTGGGAAAAGCATCACAGCAATAAAAAATTCAAGTTATTAACGAGGTCTAATGTGTTTTCTTTCTGTCTCAGTCACAAACATAACAATGGTCAGCCTGTTTGGTTTACACTGGGCATCCTGGAGGCTCTCAGAGGCTGGGACCAGGGCTTGAGGGACATGTGTGTAGGAGAGAAGAGAAAGCTCATCATTCCTCCCGCCCTGGGCTATGGAAAAGAAGGAAAAGGTAATAACAACAGTCTGTGTTCAATATAGTACTTGAGCTCTTCTCTAAATTAGGAGACAGAAATCAATGGAACAAGTATTTTTTTTGTTTCCCTCCAGAAGGAACTAGAGGACTTGTGTTTATTTGGGAAATATAATTATATCTTGAATATTATTTGAAATGGCCCATTAAAGCCATGATATCTAAATGGTCAACTAAGTTAACAATAAAAAAGGTTCTGGAAGCTTCAATTCCATTATAATTAACATTGTTCACCAATATGGTGTTTTTTGTGTGTGTGGTACAAAATACATAACGTAATGCTCACCATTTTATCCATTAAGCGTACAGTTCCGTGGCATCAAATACATTCACATGGTTGTGCAAACATCACCACTTTCCATCTCCAGAACTTTTTCATCCTCCCCAACTGAAACTCGCCAATTTAATTTAACAAATTCCAGATTCTCTACAATGGGCACATGTTAGCTACATAATGAAGAAAAAAACTTGAGTAGTTATGAAAACCAGACAAAGAACTACTCTCATGTGGTAGAAATATAGACATGATAGCATCCTTAGGTCTAAGCTTAACCTTTTACCTAGTAGGAATCCTAGCCCCAGTTTCCTGGGAAGAACATAGTTATCACATGCGAGACACTGTGTATTCTAAAGTGGAACTTGCTATATATTACTCATAGAACAGGATTTACTAACCAAATTCAACTCTCATTTTAATAATCATCTCTTTAGAGAAGAAAATCAAGTATCTAGGAAATGTTTCTCTGATATTCAAACGTATCCTTTCACCTTTCACCTTCAAACGTATATTTATTATCTCACCTTTAATATTTATACCTGTAGTTTTAGTCCATTACTCTTCGTACTACATTTAACTCAGTTTTGCTTTATAGTAAGTAGAGATCTAAATTTGAGTCACTTTCTTTAAACTGAGCACCATGAAACTAATTCTGCTAATATGTCTTTAACACTAATTTTTAGTCCTTTAGTACCCGTTTGCATGCCTCCTTTGGAAAGATACCAGTTTTATCAGCGGCCTTGTGCATGCTCCTCCTCTGTCTAGATCTGGAATGTTGAGCTTCTCTGCACACAGCGTGAGTTTTGTTCTCTTTAGCACTTACAAATGCTCTTTCATGGAAGTACATGGGATGGGGAGACTAAGAAATATTTGTAATGCTTACCCAGACTGTATGTTAAATATAGTTACACGGAAACGTAGAAAAAAATTGTCCATACTTCCCAGGAAAAAAAATTTTTTAAGGGCCCTGAGACTTTAACAATAATGCTTTTTTTACTTTTAAACATTTTAATCTCCTTTATCAGAAATGTGTTTTAATTTCTCCCCTCTTGTGAAATTTCTTCTACGTATGTACAATGTTGTGTATCTGAGGGGGTGTTTCCTAACTGTCTGAAATTGTTAAACCTTCTTGCATGGTTTTGAAAGCCTGTAAGAGAATTAGATCTTGGTAACATATATTGAGAACTTACTATTTATCAATCATAATGCTGAGTATTTTGCATGGATTTATCTTCCTTAATCTTCCTAACAGACTCAGGATGGGCGACATTGTCATCTGCATTTTACAGATGGGGAAACTGAGGCTTAGAGAGGGGCAGAAGTTGTCTGCAATCCCAGATGGTGTGATACCAGAGCTTACTCAATTCTGAATTGTGTCCCAGTCATAGTAATTGTATAATTATATATATCTCTGGGTCAGGACTTTCTGACCCAAGTTAGTAAATCACTGGTATTGTAAGTAACTCTGAAATATCTAAAATGCTTTAAGTAATTCTTGACATGTAAATGTAATACCTTAATTATATTTGAAATTTAATACACACGCCATTAAGCATGTGTATGTATGAGAGAGAGAGAAATAATTTTTAATTGCAAAGCTGAAACAGACTACTAGTCTGGATTATTTCTTCTTAACTGTACTTGTTTGAATAAAAGACAAGTAATTTCCATCATATGTGATAATCTTAGGCTTTTCATTTAATTCAGTTAAAAGAATAGTTTGTCCAGTAACATAGTTTTCTATCATCAAAACTTTGGGACCTTTTAAATAAAACTTAACCTCCCTCTCTCTTCATGTCAGGTAAAATTCCCCCAGAGAGTACACTGATATTTAACATTGATCTCCTGGAGATTAGAAATGGACCAAGATCCCACGAGTCATTCCAAGAGATGGATCTTAATGATGACTGGAAACTGTCTAAAGATGAGGTGACCTTTCCTTCCTCCTACTCTCTCTTTCAGCTCACTTTTTTTAGAAATATATTTTTAAGGAAAATTTATTTTTATTTAGGTTACAAATGTTATTTATAAATGCTATTTATAAATCTTAAAATACCTGCACTTTGAAAGAGCACTTTTTCATAGGAAATCATTGTTTTGGAGAGAAATATATTGAGACATAAAAAATACTGTTTATTCATTTTCTTTTTTCTGTGTCCCCAATGCTTCAAGCTTGCCGTATCTTGCTCTCGCCCTGAGTTTTTGAAAGATCCATTTTTACCAAAACAATTCTCATTTTGGAGTTACTGTATAAGGAACATAGATGTCCTGAGAAATAACTCAAATGGCCTGTTTCTGTTTAAACTTGGGCCTGGTGTTAAATGCATTTATTTCATAGTGATTTCTGAGCAACTAGCAGCAAGCAATTCCCAGGCTCAGTTTCATTCGGGTCAGCACCTAGAAGAAGGCTCCAATCTGGATTTTCCACAGCAGGAGACCTGTTCTAAACCCTTCAAAGTCCTGGTTTAGAGTAAAAAAAAAAAAGGGGGGAAATCTTCACCCTATAGTTTAGGCTTTTACCGCCATTGCTACACATGCCTGTCTTAGTCTAGCTTGTGCTTGGGAGGAAGTGGAGGTAGATACTTCTCCCTATTTTATTTATCTACTCTTACTCTCCATTCTGGCTTGGCTGGTCAGAAATCAAGTCCCTTTTTGTGCTTTGAACAAGTTCATTCTAATGGCCCGGCAATGATTGTCTTGAATACGCTAAATAGTTATGAACAACTGGTTCATGCTCCACAGCTACTAAATTTATAACACCTCAGAGTGTTGTTGCCAGTCTTAGGACTTGTTCTGATCTGAGATAAATTTTAATTTCCTTTCGTTAATAAAAATATCTCGAATATACAACCCATTCACATGGTTCCAAAAAATCAGTCCAATTTGAAAAGATAAGTTTATTAAGAGGTCTTTCTCCCACCTACATTCATGTGATCCACCCCCTTCTGTATCCAACTTTTTTGGTTTTTGATGTATCCTTCCAGTGTTTCCTTTGTTAGTACAAACAAACATGAATACATATTTATATTTTCTCCTTTCTTACACAAAAAGTAGCATAATATACATAAAAACTTGACATTTTGCTTTATTCACATAATAGACTCGATTTTGCTTTAATTTCTGAGACTGGAAGGGCACGTGGCATGATCATAGCCAGGTCCACAGTATGTACTATTCCCAGACAGTTATTTAAATTTAAAAATGCCATCATTTAATCTGATTTTAAGAGAAATATCTGGAATTCTGATTCTTGTTAGAATGTATGATCTGGATAATTAAATGGATTATTTGACAGCATCTTTCAAATGCTTAGCTTTATTTAGACTCAGATTAACAATGGGTAGTATGCTTTCACTGAGTGGTTTTCGGATGATATAACCTTACTTTTGCCTCTGAGCAATATTCAGTGTTTCTACTGTAGGGTATACCAACATTTTTTAAGGGAAAAAAATTCCTTGTAATTCTTTTGCTGTCATTAGATATACATCATTAAGTAGTTGTTGGATAGTTGTTACATATCATTGAATAAGCTACCAGTCCAGTCTATGACATTGAGTGACTCGATGTGGATATCTTAGGAATTAGAATTATTAACGAGTCTCATTATTTTGTAGGTTAAAGTGTATTTAAAGAAGGAGTTTGAAAAGCATGGTGCAGTGGTGAATGAAAGTCATCATGATGTTTTGGTGGAGGATATTTTTGATAAAGAAGATGAAGACAAAGATGGATTTATATCTGCCCGAGAATTCACATATAAACATGATGAGCTATAGAAATACAGCTGCCCATTTTATAGAGCATTCATCCTTAAAGAGAGGGCAACCATCTTTAAAGAAAGGCTTATTTTTTTAAACATTGTTCTGTGTGCTTTTTTATTTTTATATATTTTTTCTGAATATTGTCTGAAGAACCCCTTAGGGTTCTTAAGTTCCCACTTACTTCTAGTGAGTTATTGGGAAGAAAGAAATTGTTTGTCTTGGAGTAGAAGACTTCTGGACCATTTTCCATTTTCCGCTTTCACCGAGGAAGTCAGCACCCTCTGTTTCTGCTTCCCTCTGTTTTCTCTAAGTTAGATACTGACATTGGAAAGCCTTTTGCAATAGCTCAAGTCTGACTATTTTCATGTTGTAATGAAACCATGTGTCTGTAACTGCCTTTGAGTCTCTGCTTGAGAAAAGAGGAAAGTGGTTGTTCAACTCTACTTGTTAACAGTTACTGCTTTCCTTGAGGATGTGTGCAATGCTGAAGTGATTAACAAAGTTAGTAACTTATAAATGCGTACTGTTCTGCCTAGGACTTAAGCTGTATAAGGTTTGGTTCCTCATGGCTACAGGCCTATCATCATAAATAGGACAAATTATTTATTTGTTTGTGTCTTCTTAATAAAATGTGTCAAAACATTGCAGACCAGGTAGAGTTGTATTTAGTCAGTGTTTACTATTTAAGGCTAGCAGATTACCCTTCCTGGTTTTTTAAGTTGATAACTAGTGTATTTTACTATAATAACATTGTATCATAAAAGAAATTGGTAAATCAAACAAAATTTTCCCATTTCCAGCTCATCAGAAAATGGGGCCGACTCACAGCAGCTGCTCTTGTGTAAGGTCTATCCTGGTCAAAAAATTGATGATTTTATCATATTTTTTTAATTGGCTTTATCCTTAATACTTTAAAAAAGTGTCCAATCTTCATTTACTGAGAAGAGCCCTTTATCGTTTACAAAGTGATATCAGATTCACCATTAACTTTGATTCTCATTGGTCAGAAGCCTATGAAAAACAGCTGGTGCATCCTGATGAACCTATTTTATAGGTGAGAAAACTGTCATCCAAAGAGATTGATTGTTGTGACCAAGGTCAACAGCTGATAAATGGAGCCAGATTTCAGTCCCTGAGTCCAGTATCTTTTTACTGCCCTCTACAATTGAAAAGTAAAATTTTTCTTTGAATTCATTGGGTCTCATTTTCTCTTCAATTTACTCTCCTAGCAGTCAACTCTGTTTTTTTGTGTCTGCCTCCTTATCCTTTGAAGACTCTTTACTGGCTGTTTTTGGTGCCTTAGAAGTCTCCTCATGATCCAGAAATGGCTCTGGTTTCATTGAATAATCTTGGGGTTGGCCCTGAATTGCCTCAGAAACCCTGTGAGGTTTCTGGTGTGTGTCTTAGTCCTTTCATTCTTATTTTCCTCTAGATTTTTAAAAAAGAATTATGAATAATTATTACATCATAGACTGCTTTCACCAATTATATATTGACATGTTCCTCATTAAAACAACGTTCTTGGGAAGAACATATATAGCACCTTTCCTGTTGAAATCCGTTATATCTAGAAAACTCAAGTTGTCACTGCTGTTTCTCTCAACCTGGTGGAGTTAGAAGTCACAATACAGAAAGCCTTATGCTGAATGATGATAGCTTGTCGTATGGTGCTACTCTGTGTAAACTTTACTAATGATGCTATCTATGGTACAGCATGAAAAGTAAAAAAAGAATTTTGACTATCAGGCAGCATATTTTTTTTATCTCATGTGAATTCATATCAATTTCCATCTAAACATCTAGACAGTATAGAATGAAAACACGTGAAAGGTTATGGTTGTTTTTAAGTTACCTACCGTTTTGATTTAGCTTTCCCTTTGCACCTTTTCATTTGTGGGAATAATCAGACATGAACTGTGACTTCACTTGTATATAATTTGACTCACTAATACTGCTAGATGTGTCATATTTAAATTTATAGAACTATGTCGTGTTATTTTCAAAATAAAGTTTTTTTGGGAAATAATTGGTTTTCGAAAAATTCTTTCGCACCAATTTCTTTATCAGCTTTATTGATTTCTTAACTTTTGTTCCAGGTTTTATATTAAAATTGAGGAAGATGGACAGGTGGGGAAGAGGTAGAGTAGCACTTTGAATGTGTCTCTGATTACCTTTTTTGTTTAGGTAGGATTGTAAGGAAAGCTGTGATTTGGTTTAAATTGGTTTTTAAGTAAGCATTAAACCTTGAGCAATGAGAGCAATACTTAATAGTAAATTGTTGATACTGGAGAAAGCATATGTGGTTTTTGTTTTGTTTCCTTTTTTGGTGGTAGTTCTCACTGTTTCGGTTTGTGATTTTGTGTGTCACAGGTGCACGTCATGATGATTAATGCCTACTGAGTAAATTAGTGCTATAAAATACCTTATGTAATTAAATGAAATGCTGGGGTGCTCTGAAAATAATAAGAAACAATGATTTCTGATTTAGATGGGCAACTAGTCATTTGAAGCTTTCCTTGTGGAAATGAATTTGTACTCACCTTAATCATGATATCAGATATTACTTAACATCTATAATGCTGTTTGAGACATCAGCATGCTATCTTTCCCTACTGCACTGAATATGTGGGTAATTCCTCAGTGTTTACAAATTGTAAGAAAAAAAATTGGTGAATGTTATGGAAAGAAATAAATTTCTCACCTTTTTGTTAAAAAGCGAATTATCATTGTATGAAAAAAAGAGCCTCAGACTTACCCAGAATTATTCTTCTGTTATTTTTCTAGAATTATCTATAACCCACCCTTGAAGAATATACAGTCGAGATTTTTAGAAAAAATAAAACTATTATGTTAAAAATATAGATGTATATATGTATGTGCATATATATGTGTGAAAACTGGTCTTTACTGCGCAGTTAAACTTTACTCTTGTTCATTTGGAGTCATTCTGTATTTTGCCCACATTTCTGTGTTTCACTTAAAACAATTTAGATAAAATTTTCTAGTAGTTCTTTATGTAAAACCAATTGTAATTGTTTTTGCCCCTTCAGCCTGAGGTTTAGCAAAAGAATCAAGTGTCTCATTTTGATATAGTACATTGATTATTGTTAAGGAACAGGTTAAAAACAGGTGGAAGATTCCAGAAAATCTGCAACACTAGCACATTGGATTCTTTTGTTTTCAAGTTCTTTGTGTTCCTATACTGCTAATAAAGCCTCTGGGATAAAATAGATTATTTTAGTGAGAATGAGCCAGCCTAGCATTTGCAAAGGCCCATCTAAGTGCCTATGAGCTAGACTAACATCAATTTTATTTTATGACCAAAAAACAAATGATATGAGATGTTTGCTGAGGTTTGCTCTAAAACTCAGAGTGAAGTGACAGCTGTTCCCATGGTCTCCAGTAATAGCTGAATTATATCCCACTTGGGAATATCTGGGAATTTACAAGTCACTTCATTAATTTAAACTTCCACACTAGGATAAAGAGAATTTCCTCTTCAGCAAATAGTTGCAGTAAAAACAGTTCCACACACAATGCAAATGGAGGCAGCGAGGGACAGTTTTCATTCATATGAAGAATGAAGTAAGGGTCAGGAGACCCTTTGGGGCTTAAGTCTGATTTCTTATAGCATTTTCTCATTCATCTGTTGAACTTACTGTGGCATACTGCATTTTATATTAATATAACTCTGATTCTAATTTTTACCTCTGGTTAGAAACTACGAACGTTGTAATATTCATCCACCTATTGGTTCCTTCCCGTTGGGATTATATCTCCTGGAATTGCTATGTAGCTATTGTGTGCAGAATACACTCTGTTTGAGACATTCTAGATTTTTAAAAAGTGGTTCCTAAATTTGTAACTAAATTCAATGAAATGGGTAATTATAGTTTGTAGAATAACCAAGGAGAGGAGTGGTACAAACATAGGAGATTTGCCTTAAAATAAGAGAGAGCATTGTAGAAAAATACAGAACTTAAAAAGGATCATGCAATGAAATTTCTACTGGAATTACCTGAGTTCTCCACAGCATAATTGTTCTCTCATGACCTCTTCAAACTAATGTTCCTTGACACTCTTCACCTAAGTTTTTCCTTGCTTTATTTTGGCTAAATTTTATAAGGCATACAATCTTTTAAAAAATGTCATGTCCTTATTTTTTTTATTTTTTATTTTTGGCCTCATGCAGTAGTATTCAAGGTCTTCTGTTTTGAATCAAAATCTTTAAAGAAAATTACGCAGCCTACTAACGTGAATTGATTCTTACATTAATATTGAATGATAAATCAACTCCACTCGGATTTTTTTCTCTAACATTTTACTTCTATGACAACAGTTCTTCAAAACTATCAACTCTGTCATTTAATTATTTCCTCTGGGCTGGGCAATGTTCAATTATTTTCTAATATTCCTTTTTTTCAAGTGGAGTGTTTTTTAAATAAAATTAATATATAGTACTGTTTTGTTTTTACAGTTCAATAAATTTTAGCATATTCACAGAGTTGTGCAGCTATCACCATAATTTTGGACATTTTTATCACCACCCCCAAAATAACCCCATACCCATTAGCAGTGATTTCCCACTTTTCTCCAACTCCCTAAGCAATCGCTAATCCACTTTCTCTATTTGCTTCCATATTCTAGAAATTTTTTAATAATTTATAAAACTCAATCCTTCCTTTATGCTCAGGGTAAAGAAAAATCAATTATCCAAGAAATTTGTATGACGATAAAATAATTTATGCTTTTATTTTTTTCAAAATATATAATAGCTGTTTTTTGAAATTTAAATGAATCAGACATAGATTCTAGCTCATAGATTTCACATATATAAATCCTTTTATATGTGTGAAAAGGCAAATCCTTTGCATGTGTAAAAACTAGAACGAATGATGTAAGTGATACAATAAGTAGTAAAAACCTAGAACTTGGTTTATTATTAAGGGTAGAAAGTCATTGGAAAAGAGAGTAAAGAATAATCAGGAATTTTTAAATTGAAATATCTTCACATATCTAGATTATCCCCAATTCTCTGAAAGTCTGGTAATCCAACAGGAAAGAAAATAATACGGGTTTTCTGGTCTTTCATAGAAAACAGAAGAGCACCCAAAGTAAAATTCTCTTTCTCTAGAATCAGAAATTTTATACTTTCTCTGAGTAGGCAAAATCATTATTTAATCTCTCATATGGAAGAAGTCTTCTTTTAACTGAATGCAAAATTCCTAAGGCAATTTAGACAAACTTTGTTACTTCTTTCAAGAATTGGAAAATAATTAATAGTAACTTCTGTTTAAAGTCATATTATCTCAAGTGAGCAGTAGAGTTAAAGTTGCAGATAAAAGAGGCTCAGTTTTTGCAATTCTGGATTAGCTTTCATCTATTAAAAAAGGTACCCCAGGTGTCAGAAAATATTATAAACCAGTCCTGTTTTAAAACTACATAATATGAGGTGGACCTTTTCCACACACATAAACTTGGAAAACATCTGCAAGGATAGATTAAGTTGAAGCTCCCAAGTCTGATCATAGAAACTTCTAGTCTGTTCTTTGATGTCACAAGATGAAATCTCAGCAATTTCCCTTTAAATTATCTGTACATTGGACTAAAGCCATGAATGACCCCTAAAGGTGAGGCAGTGAGTGTGATGCACACATAGTAATTTGTTTCTAAATCTAGGTTCAAACTGTTCTTGAACTGTTACCTTATTTAAAATTAAATGAGAGCCATTCATTGAAATGACACATTTGAATAATTGAATTTAGAAACGCATCTCCTAATTATAATAAATAGGATTTTACAGCTTTTGACAAAATAACAATTTATGGTTTTCTAAATCACGTGTCCAAAGGGCTTGATGGATCATTTAAATTCTAAAAATAATTTGAAAATAGATTTTAACATTTATAATCTCTGTGTGGTCTATCTCAATACGGGCAGTCATTCTGTACATTGATTTGAGGGCATTCTAAAGGTTTGTTTCTATGGTAACCAAATTCGAAAACTAACTGAATAGGATTAAGGCAGGTGGCTGACAAACCTTATAGTGCTTTCTTTTTCATCTTTCCATGGCTTTTCTGTCAGCTCTTTTCTTTGGTTCTCATAAGATTACACGCAAGGCAATTACACAGATGTTCTTACACATCCATGAGTGTCTCATTCACATAATATTGTCTGTCATTCATCCTCATGAGATTTACCCAATAACAGATCTTTTTCTCCTCTTACAATTTTACACTAGAAGAAGCACCAGGTGAAAAATACCTCTATATGCAATGTGCTAAAGGCATTTCTCAATTACACTTATGCTTCACACTCCTCAAAATTACTGCATAGAGTTCTTTAGATAATAACATTGGTTAGAAGAAAAGGCAAAATTGTCATCAATAGCATTTCTTAAAGGTCCAGGTTTGGGTAACTCTCATTTATGATCATGTTTTAAATTTGTTTACATTTTCCAATATGCTAGATCAGTGTATTGATCTATGTATAACTCTGTTACCCTGACAGTAATGTATAATATATACATATATTACTTCCATACTTAATTTTCTTGTTAAATTGGTATACTGAAGAAGTTCTATAAGTGAACTATACTTGTGTAGTTCTTAAAATAATAGGTCTAGTTGAGTCTGTATCAGGACACTTGGTTCTAAGCTCTCTACTTGGAGGTAATTCCTAACCTATATGTGGCAAAAAGAAGGGAAACAAAACAGCCCCATTGTCTTGTGGGTTGAGGAAACAGAGATCAGATATATATATCTGATTTTATATATATATATGTATGTGTATATATACATACATACATATATATATATATATATATATATATATATATATATATATATATATATATAGAGAGAGAGAGAGAGAGAGAGAGAGAGAGAGAGAGAGAGAGAGATCTCCAAGAAGCTCAGTGAGCCCTAAATAGAATGAACACAGGAAAAAAAGAGATCAAGATACATCATAATCATATTGCTCAAAATCTGTGATAAAGAGAAAACTCTAAAAGTAACCATAGGAGAAAAGGTTGTATTATGCACAGAAGAAGAAAGACAATTAAACTTAAACTTTTCTCCCCCAGGAACTGTGTGACCTTAGAGAGTTACTTAACCTCTTTGGGCCGCACCGGCCAGGTAGGTACCCGGCCTAGGTCTGACCTATGCCCATGGCACAGGACGGCACCTCTGAAACCAGGGAACTGGCTTGCACATGCGAGGCAACAGGGTGCAGGACACGGTGCTCCACGGGGGACTCTCGCTGAGGCTCCAAAGCCCGCACGTGGCAACCAAACAGCGGAGTCGGGAGAGGCGCCCAGAGGAGCCGCGTCCCGACTCCTTCAGCCGGCTTTTCCCTTTAGAGAGCGCTGCAACCCCGGCGGCGACCGAGAAATAAAAACTGAGCCAAGAGCCACTCTCGGCCGCTCGGTCCGCCCTCTCGGCCGCGCCTCCGGCTGCTGGGCGCCCTCCCCGACCAGGCCGAGCGCGGCGCTGCGGCCTCGGCGGCCCGGACGCGGCCCCGCGGTCCCGGGAGGGAGCAGGAGGGGGTGGCCCTTGCGGTCACGTGAACAGGGCCAGCTGTTAGCTGGTGGGGGGAGGGGGCGGGCAGAGCGCCAGGAGCCTGAGGAGGGGAAAGCGCCCGACGGCCGCCTCCGCCTCTGCAGCTGCAGCTCCGGACGTCGCCGCAGTGATCGCGGCCGCGGCATCAGCATCCTCACGCCCCTACCCCCACCCCCGGCGGCCGCCGCATCAGCATCTTCGCTCCCTCAGCGGCCGCCACATCAGCATCCTCAGCCCCAGCGGCCGCCGCATCAGCATCCTCACGCCCCTACCCCCCCGGCGGCCCCGGCATCAGCATCCTCACCCCCGGAGGCCGCAGCATCAGCACCGCAGAGCCCAGGCCGGAGCCCGCCGCCCCGCAGGTGAGCCTCGGCGGGCACGTCTGGGAGCGCCGGGCGTCTGCAGCCGCTTCTCCCCGCGGGTTTCATCCCCCTCCCCGCATTCGCCATCGCCGTCCCCAGTGCCTCCTCACCTCCCGCCTTCCCTCCGAACCCACGGGTGGCGCTACCCGGAGACCAGTCCCGGCGGGTGCATGGCCGGGGCGGCCTCGGGGATCCCGGGGAGAAGGGGAGTTTCGGGTGACTCGGCTTGTGGGCTGCGGGGGCGCAGGAGAGGGACGCCCCACCCCAGGGCCCGGGCACTGGTGCTGGTCAGAAACTGTCCCCGCTCTCCGCACCTCAACCTCATTCTCCCCACCCCACCTTCCTTTAACTCACACAACCCCCCAGGGTGCTTTCCTTGTTTCCTATTCCCGATCTCTGAGCGGCTGCCCACTGCGGTGTGTGCCTGTGCGACCCCCACCCCCGCCACCGCTCGGGTTTCTCCCGGGGTTCGGGGCTCGCTGGGGCGCAGCGGGCCTGGCATCCTCTGGGCAGGTAACGCACCTGCTGCGCGGGTGGGCCAGAGCGAGCATGGCTGCCTGGCGGGGCCGCTCCGGTGGCCCGGCTCTGTCCCCTCGTCCAGGGGGAGGGGGGACTGCCCTCCCCTTAAGGGCGAACGCGCGGGCTGTTGCTCTTGTCTCTGCGGGCCTCAGGACTAGACCCAACTTCCCATCAAGCCACACCCGGAGCGGTTCTTGGGGTTGGGGGTGTCGGGGCAGGTGACTGCGATGGCGCCGGAGCACCTATTGGTGGTAAAAGGCTCTCGTGCGTTTCCGAGACGATTGATCCACTTAAGTTTGCCTTTGCGCCTTCGGTTCTCTTGTCTGTCGCGACGCCCAGTATTTGGCAGCATCCTTCGAGAGGTCTGAGATGAGTGTGGTCTGCAGAACAGGAGGGACGCTGGAACTTCAGGGAATGGACGAGAACTCGGATTCGGGGGTTAAAAATGTCCACTCAACGCAAGTGCAACCTGTCATTTGCTGTGACTCGAAAATGACTCAGGGTTCTGTTAATATGGGCTTTCTGGATTTGCTGCTTAATTCTGGCTTGCAGGTGTCTTGGTTTAGGTTGTGGCCAGCTTCCCTTGTGTGTGTGCCCCTACTGTGTTCCAATCCCGACCAGATCTTACCTACATCAGTTGCAGAGAAAACCTATGTTAATTCAAAATGGCAGCATGAAAAAATCAGGCCGGACGGAAGCAGAGCAGACCACAGCTAACATTGGCTGCCCCCTGACTCAGGCGATGGAGACGGAATCTGTGGGAGGGAGGGCCCTCCTGGGTGTTGTTGCTGCAGCCAGCCCTAAGGGACAGGGAATAATTCTCGCAGCAGGCTAAATTCTAGGGTGCTGTAGGGCCCTTGGGGAGGTTAAGTGGGAAGTTTAGGGAGCTGTAATTATTTTCACTAACTTATCAAAAGCTGCTGCAAAGATCTATTTATAACTCTGTGATTCTGATCTGATTTTCTCCCTGCTCCACTACAGCCGATTTATGTGGCTGCTGATGTCTGTCTGATGCATAACTTCAGTGTTGTTTTGAACCTACAAGTGGCTCTTAAAAGAGATGGATGTCAAGTGTAAACATCACCCCAAAACAGTACACGTAACGCATACTAGGCTCTTAGAGCAAGTTCTAGTGTGAGAACTGATTTAACACCGTGAGCAAGCATCCAGGCTTGAGAAGTGACTCATCTTAGGATTTTTTTTTTTAAACAGCCTTTCTTCCCCTTTTCACTGCTGTGCTGCCTGCCAGCCATCTTCTCATTTAGGAAGGGGAAGATGCATGAAGAGGCAAGTGTTTGGGGGATAATGGAATAGAGGAAGATTAGCACAAAGGTCACGAATGCTAATGCTGGAAGCTGCCCGGGAGAGCAGTCTGTTGTCAACCCCCTTTACACAGTTTAGGAGGCCAAAATCAGCAGGGTGCATGGACCACATTCAAGGTCATATAGCTGGTTGGCAACTGGCAAATGAGGGCTGAAATCCAGGTCTTGTAACTCTTCAGTTCAGAGGTCCACATGTCATATTTTAAAGCCTGGGAGAAAGGGCAAGCCTGTCATTAGCAGGTTGGCACAGAGCAATGAGAAACCAATCTGTAACATGAATTTTAAAATATATAGGTATTTAAAGTAAGTGACCTTACTTTAGTTTAATTCAATGCCATTTAACTTTTTAAAATTGGTGAACCTACTGTTCACACTTTCTAGTGACAGAACTGCTTCAATTTTTAAGCACCAAAAACATAGCCTTTGAGGCGAGAAGCACATTCTGATCAAAAATTAGTCACTGATATTTAAGGAAAACTAGTAGGCCTTTTAAAAAGAAAAGAAACTAAAGTGGGACATATAATAGCTTTTGACTCTATTTAACTTTACGTAAATAAGCCATTTAAAAAACTCTGAAGCAGCACTGAAGACAAGCCTTTTCTATAAATTGAATTTGAGTTCTCCAAGTTATATAGTAGTGACCCCAGATCTACTAAAGCAAAACTAGAAATTGTGTCTGGGTTAGTATTTTGCAGAAGTGGAGAATATGGAAGATATTTCTTCTGGGCATTCTGTACCTTCAATCCAGTGAGTGGTCTGCAGGAGAAGGTAGGCAGGTTGCAGGCTACATGAGGAATAATTAGCTATGGTGAAGCATATAGGAGCCAGTTATGGCTCGCTATGTTGAAGTGAAGACAAATGCTGATGCTACATGCACCATTAAAAAAAATAATTTGCACTAGAGCGTGAATGTGAAGATTAATTCATTTAAATTCCCCTGCTATTCCAAAGATATTTAAAATAGCAGTTTTAAAAAATAAATACACACATGTAATTCGTGTTTTTTTGGAGACCAATAAAAATATAGATAAACCAAATTTATTTGTTTAAAAATCACCCATGATCCCTTTATCCAGAAATAATGAGTCACTGTGGAAGTTTGGGACTATCTTCACTGGAGTGAGAGCCTAGGTCAGCGCTGTCCAATTCATTAGCCACTAGCACTAGACATGTGGCTGTAGAGCACCTGAAATGTGACTAGTCCCAATTGAGATGTGCTGTGAGTGCAAAATACACAGCAGATTTCAAAATTTATATTAAAAAAGAATTTAAAATATCTTGTTAATAGTTTTTATATCGATTATATGTTGAAGTAATCGTTTGGCTATATTGGGTTTAAATTTAGTATATTATTGAAGATCGTTTCCCTAGTTTCTTTTTACTTTTTTAGATGTAGCTATTAGAGAACATAACATGTGATTCGTGTCTGTCTTCCCTTATGTTTCTGTTGTACTGTAGGGGTCTAAGTCTTTAACAGGAAGCAGAGGTTGGTTGCGGTGTTTGATTCAGTTCATGGAACTGCATATGTTAGGAGAGAGACACTTGAAAGAAACTGGAGGGGACACACGATGGATGGAGAAGGACTACACGGAGTGAGAGAGCTCAGGGACCCTTGCAGGTGGAGAGTGTGGGTTTGTCATGGGCAGGGACTGCTGCGTTCTAAGCCTGTGTGAAGCAGAAAAAGCAGTGTGTGGTACTCCAGGGGCTGGCGGGGGTTATGGTGGTGGGATCACAGTGAGTGGTGGAAGGGCAGCACGGACACATTGCACGACACACCGGAATGTAACTTCCACGTTCTGATGTGTCTGGTGTCACAAACACACCTAAGACATCAAAACAAGGTGAATGCATCTCATACAAAGAGAGGTTCCCAGGGGAGTCAGGAGAGTCAGGGGAGCTTAGTCCCAGCACCAGTTCTGCCTCTACTTAGGCGTGTGACCTTGAGCAAGTCACTCATAAAGGCACTTATCAACCTCTTTTTGAGATGGGGTGAATAAGAGCTGTCCACCGCCTTCGCTCCGTGGTTCCCATGGGATGGGATATGGCATATTAAAAAACACAAGGGTTTGTCAGAATTGATGTTATTACAACACTACACGCTGAGGTGACTTCCACTCCCACATATGCGCGTGTGAGGACAACAGCAACAGAAGGATGGGCCTGTCTCTGGCTCTACCAATATAAATGCTCTAAACATTAAAATTTTTGAGTAATAATAATAATATATATATATATTTTTGGATTATTTGGGGATGAATGATGTGGGGATCTAGACAGATTTCTTCCCTCCTTTTTCTATCCCAAATAGTTAATTATCCCAATGCTGTTTATGGTGTAATACGTCTTTTCACCTTGGTTTCAAATGTAGCCTTCATCATATTCTAATTTCCTGCATTATATGGGTATATTTTAGAAGTCTGTACTCTGTCTACTCTGATATCAGTATCAAACTGTTTTAATTATTAAAACTTTATAATACCCTTTATATTACCTAACAGGGCTTAAAACTTCCCTCATTAGTTTTAATTTCTGAAACTTCTTGGTGGATCCCACATATCCTTTCTTTCCAGATGAACTTCAGGATCATTTTTGTCAGGTTATGTCCCAATGCTGCCTGGCGACTCCATGAGTTAATGTAGCAAAGACCGACATGTCTGTATAGTATTGGATTTTCCCAGCAAAGAACAGGAATATTTCCCTGCCAGTCATATCTTCTGTGTCCCCAGTAAAGCCCTGCGGTTCTCTTAATTGAGGATTTGGACTTATTGAAAAGTGGACAGAAAACTAGAGAACTCCAATGATGGGCTTAGAAAAAAGCTTGAGACCAGCCCTGCCCCTGGTTGGGAGGATGGAGTGAGGGTGGTGGGTAGGGGCATTGTGGAGTCTGGATTCCTACTCCACCACTTTTTTGTTATATGACCCTGGGCAAGACTTAACCACTCTTAACCTCAATTTTATTATCTTTAAAATGGGGATAATAATAACTTGAGTGACATAGTTATCATGAGGATTAACTTATTTTACATGTTATTTATACATTCTACATTATATATATATATTTTATATATATAATATATATTATATATATTATATATATCGCTTAGTATGTTATTAAGCACACAGTGAATGCTTAGTAGTCTAACATCAAATGTTAGCTTTTGTGATTTTGATTATTTTAGGTATTCCTGTCAAATGAATTTATAAAGCCAGTGTAATTCCGATCACAGGACTAGAGGGATTCTGAACACATTTTACCAAATTTTTAAGAAGTTTGGCTTGGGGAACAAAGGAATGGAAGAACTAGGGAAATATAGAAAAGAGTTATTGGGGTGGTTAGGATTTGTACTCACTGTCTCCAAGGTAGATCGGCCACAACCCTCTAGCAGTCTGTCCCTACTCTGTACCAGGTAGTAGGTATGTCCTGCTCCATCATTCTGTGCATCTCTTCTTACCCTCACTCTCATACCTACCTCAGTCTGAGCTTTATGTGGAACATTCTTCTCAGCACCTCCTAGACATGTCAGTAGAAGGGATGGCTAAGACCACAGTAGGCTACCTGAGATCCAAGAAAGCAAGAAGTGATATAGGCATCAATCATATCCACTTGTCCTTCCTCTCTCAGAAGCTCCCAGCAGCATCAACCTAGTGTGGGATGGTGGAGAACTAAATTGGATGGGATGTCAGGTCATCCGGTCAGGGGGACCAGAAGGGGAGGGAGCTGGTGGCCTCTTGCATAGGGGGTGGAAGAAACAAGAATGCATTTGTTTGTCCTAGGCTATTACTGTTCCTTTCCAAAGTAAATTTATCTTCGAATGAAAGAGAACATGCTGAACTATAACTCTAAGTATAGGCCTCTCAGATTTAGTCTCAACTGAAACAGAGAGAAGGAGCTGGAGATGATTAACATTCCCTTCTTCCATTCTTAATGGTTATACTTTTAACTTAAGTCATCCAGTGCTTAATCTACTCCCCTAAGGTGAGTTAAACCTTCTTAAAAGCTCCTATAAGCATTTACCATCATTAAGTCAGGTTACTGCCCTCCTCTCTCGGTCATGTACGTGAGCACCTCCTATGCTAGATGATAAAGACCTTGAAAACGTCTTCTTAGATCCATTTCCCCTTGGGTTGAAACTTTAAAGTGCTTGTAGGTGGTAGGGATTCAAAATACATGTTGGAAATTCATCTGACTTCGTAAAGATCCTAATTGAAATGATGTAACCATCAATGGCTCTTCTGAATATTTTTCGCTTCTCGCACAGTAAGACCTTTGTGTATTTTAAAATTGCACTTAGCAGTGCCCTAGTAACCTGAAAGAATTAAATGAAAAATGTCTTAAAATGTCCTTGTTAAGCACTAAAGTAATTGGATTAAAAAATAATTAAAAGACCAATAATGTGAGCTTGCTACAAAAAAGTTTAAATCCATGTAACTGGACAAAGTACAATTTAAAGGTTTTGTTGCTCTATCCCACCCTTACTTCCACTGTCAACACTCAGTTAGATATTCATCCAGGCCCCTATCTATACTACATACTTCTATTTACATAAATTATATGTACACGTATAATATAGTCATAGACATATGTTAACATACATATGTATAAAAGTTCCTTTTGATAATAAAATGGGATACATACACTTCCTAATGGTAAAATACAGCGAATGGCTTTAGTATAAATTGACATTTATGACGTCATTTCTAAGTCCATTTTGCTAGCTGTAAAGTAACCCTCTAGTTATTAGCAAGGTTTAAATCTTATTACTTTATTTCATCTTAGAAAATCAATGTTCGGCTAATTATTTACAAGGATGGAGTACAAACCACCACTTTAAGAATGGGAAGATTTTTTTAAATCCCAATTTACAGAGTTAACAGGTACATATCAATCACATAAATGGCAAAAGGTCAGAATAGACAGCGTAATATTTAGATGGGCGAGTAAAACAGATGGTGGGAATAAGAAGGTCATGATTCAAAGCAACCTTGCCAGATTAGTGGACACGATGGTGGCAATGTCAAAAATGAGAACAGAAGGAAACGAAAGGTCCTTCGATGCAGCTCGCTCAGCTCTCAGATCTTACCCCGCAGAGAATGCTTTTGGCACCTAACCCTGTCCCTACTTATTTCACACATTTCTTCTTTCTTCGTCTCCATCATCATTACATGCTCAGAACCCTGATCTTTAAGAAAACATTAAGGGAACAGACTCTTTTTGAATGTTTCTCTGTCTCAGATACTCTGCATATACAACGCATGGTAGACAGCATGACCACATTTTATAGTAATTGGAGGAACTGCAACCAGAATCCTATTGACTCTTTCTTAAAAAGCCATAATGTAAGATTTTAGATAACCCTGATGGCACAGGTCTAATGCATGTTATTAATATGCCACCAAGCCATTTCCCTCCTTTTTTAAATATTGCTATGAAAGATGGAAAACTGTCTTCCATCCTGCCATGTATTGGAAAACAGCTTCCCTACAATCAACTTACTGACTATATTTTGCTAATTGGATTAGCGTGAGTAAAAGATGAATCCTGCTTACGCTGTTTATCTGCTCTTCCCTGCCTTAAAATAATGGTTGCATCCATGAGACATGGATGCCATTCAACTCGTCTCTCCTCTTTCCTTCACTATATATATATTTTATAGCTGTGTATCTTTCTGTCTATATATGAATAATTGTCAATAGCTATATATGTAGTTGAATAGTTGTATACAGTTGCATCTACAGTTGAATAGTTGTATGTAGCTGTATACATAGTTGAATCGTTATATATAGCTGTACATATGGCTGGATAGTTGTTTATCGCTCTATACATAGCTGGATGGTTGTACATAGCTACCTATGCAGCTGCATATTGATACATAGCTGATTATATAGTTGCATAGTTCCCCTCACTTTAAAATCCCTAAAAGAGTTCTTGCAAAAGAGACATGCAGACTAAAGCTAATGACCTGGGATTTTGGTTTTAGATGTTTAAATAGACACTGTTTTATTTCCTTTTGCTGATCACCCGAATTGCAGTATTTTTTGGAACAAAATAACAAAAGTTTGTATTTCCATAATTAATAAAAAGTATCCAAAGGGCATTTCTTAGCAGTCTTCCTGATTTAGGAATATTCAGCTACTTGAAATCATACTTAACTCTTCTTTTTTCTGGCTCACATGCTTACCTTCTGTGCAAGGCAGACAGAAGATTCGCCACGGTCACCGAAGGATTTACCTTGCATCGATGTTAAATGAAGAACACTTTTTTGGAAAAGGGCACTTTTAAAAAGTTGGATGAGATTTTTTCTTTAAAGTAATAAAAAAGTAAAGCATTTAAATAACAATTAATAAGCCTAATCTTCCTGATTATCATGTCATCTGATTTTCCAGTTTTAAAGCTAGAGGCTGAGAAGAACACAGCCTCCTACACCCCTCTATGTCATACTGGGGGGAAATATCCTGCTTTCTCAAGTTAATCAAGGATGAGTTTCACCCACCTTCATCTGGAAAGCAGAGAGTATTGATGCCAATGCCATTGCTGAATCCAGCAACATGCAATTAAAAGGAAATCGTTTCCTTAAAAATAAAATTGAGATTCAAGATGGCAGAGTGTTGATGGCACTTGAGGCTGGTGGATGCCATAAGGGGTTTATTATATTCTTCTCTTAAGGGGTTTATTATACTCTTCTCTTGCATGTGGGTTAGAAGTTTCCATAGTCAGAAAAAGAGCCAGGCAGAAAAAAAAATGAATAACACTTGCAGAAGCAAAGAGATTAAACAACTTATACTGGGGAATATTGCACGCCAGTCTGAACTGGCTGCATCAGAAGCACCTGGGCCTTTGCTAAATATATCTATAATGGGATCTCAGCTCAGACTTACTGAATCAGAGTCTCCAAGGAGGGGAGTCTAGGAATCTGGCATTTTAACAAGCTCTCTACAGACCATTTTGATGCGTGGTCAAATGGGAATACCCTGGATTGAACCACAGCACGGGAGCTCCTCGTCAAAACCAGATTTTCCTGATTTTTCCCCTCACTGAAGATGAAATGTAGATACTTCTTACCCCTTCATTTGCCCTACAAACATTTATTGTGGTCTTATTATATGCCAGTCTGTGTGGTAGGTGCCAGGGAAGTAAGAATTTACAGAATCCCTGCCCTCACTGGGCTCAAAATGGGATGAGCGGAGAATGCATTTCAAAATTTGAGAAGAGATTAGGTAAGGCAGAGGTAACCAGGTAACCAGGTAACCAGGGGCTTGCCTCAGTCTCCCAGGGCACTAACATACCAAGCCAAAGTAGAACTGCTCGCCATCCTTCCTGTCCCACTTACTCTTCTTCAGAGAGGTATTGGGACCCAAATAAGTTACTTATATGTAGTAACACCAAGAAGTCATTCTCTGTATTAGATAAGTCCAGTGCTATTTCTAACCTTAAAAGGATTTTAAATAGCTGATCACACGCTTTCGTTTTTAAAAATTATTTATTATAGAAAATTTCGAGGATGCACAAAAGTGGAGAGAATGGTACAGTAAAATACCGTGTACTCATCACCCAACTTCAGCTCTTTTTATTGTATCGCCAGTCTTGTCTCTTCTGAACTCCCACACTTTCTCCTTGCCCTGGATTACTTTCATTAAATCCTCTCCCATGGGGATATTTCAGTGTGCATCTCTAAAGATATGGGCTTTTCCCCCTAGACATAACCACAACATCGTCATAGCTAAGAAATTAACAGTAATTCCTTAATATCAAATAGCCAGTTGATGTTCACATTTTCCCAATTATCTAATAAAATTTTGTGCAGTTTTTCTAAATCAGCATCCGAATAAGTTCCATCCATTGCAACTGTATACCTCTTACGTAACTTTATCTCTCAATTTTTTTCCTTGCAGTTTTTGATGTAGTTGTTGAAGAAATTAGATTTGACTTCTCGTAGACTGGATTTGCTGATCGGATCCCTATGATGTCATTTGTATTCCCTGTAAACCGATGGTTAGATCTAGGGGATTGATTATCCCAGGCTGATTCTTTAAGCACGTTTTAGTTACACTTTGGAAAGTGAGTGTGTCTGATGTGCTAGGTGAAACCCATTGGTGAGAAGGTGAAGCAGTGTAATAGGGATCGGTGCAAACTGGCAAATGCATCGCCATAATTGGTAGGAAGGAGGAAAGTGACCATTTATTGAGTGCCCACTGTATACAGCCACTGGACTAGGTGTTTGTCACATGCTCTTGTGTAAACACTAGTGTTACGTTGTGAATGGGGGTTTGGTCCCATTTTCACGTGCACAAAAGAGGGACCTCATGACCTGCCTGTTTCTCATAGTTGATGGATGGAGTCAGAAAATAAACAAGGGTCTGTTTGTCTGTAAAGTGTGTCATCCTTTTGCCCTTGTACACATGGGACTGGGTAGGCATTATAAGTGAGTACAGTTGGCCTGGATTGACTATGCAGGGGAAGGCCTGCCCTACTCCATTCTTGCTGTGATGCAGGAATGTGGACGCTGTATTGCCAGATCTTTTGAGTTTCAAGAGAAGCCAAGTATTTTAATTTTTATGGAAAAATCTCTAGATTTTAAAATGTTAGCTGTTATATTCAGATTTAAGACAAACAAAACACTATCTATGCCAACATTCTGGGCCAAACCAAACAAAGGTGCAGCCTGCCACCCCTGTCCCATCTCATGCTGCCCTTGAAATTAGAGAAAGGGACTGTTAAGAAGCTTATCAAAGAAATGGAGTGACACTGAAGAAAATCTTCAAAAGGTGAAAGAACATTTAGGTAATGGCAAGGAAAAAGCCAAGTTTCTGAAGTCTGAACAGATCAGACCTTGACGAAGCAGCAGCCTTCACCATGTACCTTTTCGTATCCTTGTGACAATTGAGTCCTTGCTGTGTCCCAGATCATATTCTGAGCACTTTGTAAGAATTTGCAAGTTTCAGCTCCTCCAAACCTCACCGCAACCCTGTCATTATTTCTGTTATGTAAAGGTGACGTGGGGCTGAGATTCCAACTCAGGGTGACTCCAAAGCCTTCTGACTTACTTAATATTGTCTTTCTACTGTGAGTTTCTAAATCAAGGCAGTGAATATGAGAAGCTGGAATTCACAGGCTGTGGACTCCTAAAGCGTTATGCTTTACTTACTCTCTCGAGCCTTTAGTAGCATCTTTCAGGCAGAACTTGACGAGTCTGAGTTAATTTATGTGCCTTTCATCAGCTGGTGTTTACGTTCCAATTTTTAGTTAGATAATTCTTTCCCACACACCTGTTTATTCCTTGCTATTTCAATAGCAGGTATATGAGGGAAAAATCAATTTATTCGTGAGCATCATTTGTCCTAGTTTCAGTTCAGAAAGAACATCAATGCTTTAAAAAATGAATTTATCAATAAATAAAATAATATAATAACATAATTTCTTCTTTGCTTTTCCAGAAGATGGTAATTCAGGGACATCAGGTTTAAATTCATGCAGTCTGCTCAGGAAAGCTGGGAGCTTAGAGAATAAGGAAGCCCAGCTGGACCTGACTTTGCGCAAGTAAAGGTGCTTTGTCACACACAGTTCCTCGCAAGACACTTAATAAGCCTATAGCTTATAAAGACACTCATTTCTCTGTCTCGGGCAATTTAGGCTTCCTTATTACTAGATAAGGTGACTGATGAGGGACACTCTTGCTTCATGGAGATAAAAGGGCAAGGGCGGTTTGGCAGGCAGGCAAAGAAAAAAACCCCTACTGTGGCTCAGGGCATTCACACCCTTCAATAACTACTCAGTGAACTTGAGGACAAAGACCTTTTCTCCCAGGCGGCTTCCTCTCTTCTTGTGTAGACATTCTGAAAGTGGTCTCCTAGTTACAGGGGGACAGTGCTCCATCCACCCCTGCAAGCCTGCACCCGGCCTCCCCTCACTAGTCAGGGGATGAATGTTGGAAGAAGCCGCTCCTTTGCTGTGAACTCCTGGGAATCTGGAGTTCTTAAATCTTGTTCCCAAGAGGAGGTCTTGAATTCTGAGAGCAGCTTGATAAAGAGGACAATGACGGTTAGAAATTGAGCTTCTGTGTACTGTACCAAGGCTGATAGCAGAATATCTAAAGCTGTGAGGTCTAGTACTGTAGCTTCTAGCCATGTGTGCTTATTTCATTAAAAAAAATATATTTTAAATTGTAAAATACACATAACATTAAATAAGTGAAATTATACAGTATTTGCATTTTTGTGACTGGCTTATGCCACTTAGCATAATGTATAGATAAATGTATTTTAAAATTATCTTAACAAGTGCTAATAGGACATGCCTGTTCATTTAACCACGTTGGGGTTAAATTAGAGTGTTTCATTCATTAGAACGGTTAGCTTATTGCTAACCTGGCAAGAATCCTAATGGGAATTTAGCACAAAGAAGCCTTATTCAGTAGACCTACCCTGTAAGCCTGTTGCTTTTAAGATTTTTGCTTGAGACCCACAGAGAGAAATGTTGTATTTCAACCCCGTACACACACACACACACACACACACACACACACACACGTATGTATATATGTGTATACATATATGTGTGTGTGTAAATTCTCAAATTGAAAATTCAGGTTTCTTGTACCAACATTTACCCATATTGTGTGAGACGCATATATATTCTTTTCTAAAAAAAAAAGTGCTTCTCTTAAAAAAATTCTGATCTTATTCACTAAATTGAAATGTTATCCACTCAACTGATTTCATAAACCACAAAAAGGCCACAATGTGTGGTTTGGGAAACACTGCTTCACACACACCTGGGGTCCCTTACAGGCCTGTCATGTACATGGAACATTGCACATTTCTCCCCCTGCCCCGCCCGCAACTCTGGGTCCCCATGGCTCAGCAAATGGCTTCAGAATTACTCCTCAAGACAAGTTTTGAAAAAAAGCCATCAGTCATGGCTTTATTTCTGGATAAGCTCTGTTCACTGATTTAATGTTGGTTTAAGTAGAGTGTAGTTATGATAAAAAAAATTTCATTATCAAATGTTATATTCTGTTTCTCAAAGCCAAATATAAATGAAAAATTTTAAGCACTATATTTCTGCATTAGCATGTGTGATTGGGAATTAATTGACTTTTAGTTTATTTTTAATTGACTTTTAGTTTATTTTTCTTTGTGGAGGAAAATATGACAGCTGATAATGCTGTATAAGGTTATAAAGGGGATGGAGAAAAATCTTAAAGTGTTTCTTGTGTCACGAATAATGTAACAGTTTATAAAAATCCTCTAAATAAAATTTTCAAAAAACAAGTATATAGATGAGTTAATTTGTTATATTGGTTTAAAAAGCTGGCATGTTAACCAGTATTTTAATAAATAATAGAAACAAAATTGAATTTTCTTAATCACTTTCAGAAGGATTTTATCTGAGGCTCAGCAGAGAATTGGCTGCCTGATGGGCCAGTTTTTCTTTTTTTGTAAAAGAGAAAATAGCAGGAGTCCTGCCCACTGTTTGTGTGAATAATAGTAATGAAAATTTATGTACGCCTTCAGTAACTCTGAATTAGGCAGACTGTAAAAAAAGTAAAAAAATGTATCAGAATAAGTATAATAACACTGAATAAAAAATTTCATCTTACTCAATATTAACATTACTCAAATAAAAAGTTTGCCAGTTTTGAAATTTTACATCTGTCAGGACATAGAAGTAGAGACAATTTTTTTTCTTTAAAATAAAATCCCCAAATTGGTAGTGTCCCCTGGGTTTATCTTTAAAAAATCATTTTTGTGATCACATAAATACTTACGAGAAAATTGGAAATTAAAGGAAAATATGAAAAACACAGAAAGAATTTAATGGTCAGGCTACCTCTATTAATATTTTGGGCACATTTCCTTCTAGTTTTTTTCTATGCATATTTTTACATAGTAAGAATTTACTTTGGACTCTCTTCCCAAACCACTTTTCTCATTCAATTAAAAACTCTTTATAAACATATTTTTAATGATTTTGTAGTATTCTACCATATAAATATATCATAAGTTTTTAGCCATTTTTTTCTGATGCAGGACAGTTACATTTTAGTCAGTTTTTCACCTGTATAAATATCTCTGTGATGAACACCTTGCCACATTCCCCATTATTTCCTTAGGGTAGAAACACAGGAATAAAATTACTTGTTAATCCCTTTATCTCCACCTAATGAGCTGTCCATCCCTACCCCCCATCATAGTCAACTTCTTTGAAAAGATGTCGATATGCACTGGCTCCACCTGTGATATTAAACAGGCTTAAAAACCTTCAGTGACTCTGGTGTTTATTAGGGACTAGACACTAACATCCTTGCCGTGGCCTTCAAGGCCCAATGCGGACCGGCCTGCTGACCTGCCTCCCAGCCTCTTCCTGCTCCCTCTCTGGCCTCAGCCACACTGGCTTTCTCCTTTTGTAGCTTCTCCCCCTTTCTCCAGCCACAGGGCCTTCAAACCTGCATATCTTCTCTCTGAAACAGTCTTCCTCCCTGTGCATCTGTCCTTTGTGGAGCAGGTGGTTGAAAGTTTAAAGAGAAGAGAAGGTGTCAAAAGCTCATGTAGGAGGCAAAGAGAGGGACTGACCCTGAGAAGCACAGCGGGACTTCCAGGTGGCGGTGAGGGACCATGAGGGCCCCTTCCGCGCTGTGTTCAGAGTTGGGAATACGAGATGTGCATCACAGGAAACAGACGCGGCAGGCAGGGCTCTGTCACCCTTAGCTTCTGGAGAAAAGGGCTTGCTTAAATGCAGTCCACCTGTCGAGTTCACTAGCTGCTTCCTAACACTTGTTTTCTTCAGGCTTCTGGAAGCATCCTGCCTCCTCTTTGCTAATCTGGTTTATACGGATGATAGCATGTTTTGTCGTTAGACTAAACAGAGGACTTCACAAATAGGTACTTCCAGGATCACTGGAAGCCATAATATAAAAATCTTCATTTCTGGGTTCATTGGGAAATTGTAGTGCTGCTCTGGCCAATGGGATTTCTACTACTACCCGCGTGTGACTATTTAAATTTAACCTAAAGTTTGTAATAAAATTAAAAGTTCAGTTCTTTAATCACACACTTCAGTAGCCTCATGAAGCTAGTGACCACCACATTGGGCAGTGGAGAGAGAACAGTTCCATCATCGTAGGAAGTTCTTTTGGACAGCACTGGCTGGAGAGCAGAAAAGGATCCAGCCGAGTCATCTCTGAGGCTTCCGTGTGTAGAACGGTGGTCCAGGAAAAATAAATGGACAGTTAGCCACGGCTAGTTTGCTGCTGCTTGCGGTACACAGTTTGCTGGTTCATCTAGCATTAAAAAAGGAAAAAAAAATTCTCCTCTCTCCTGGCATTCCCAGTTATTCACAGAATTAATTCACAGAAGAGCCAGCCACATTCCCCTGGGTCTCTCTCTGTTGCTTACATCCTCACCATGGTCAGCTGACCCAGAAGATTTGCTGACCAAGCAAATGTCCAGGCTGAAGAAAAGGTTCTTCTCTAAAACCCCGTGGTTTTTTTGTTTGTTTTCTTTAGATACGTCTCATAAATGCAAGACCAGTGGGTTCCTAGTATTTTTAAAGATCAAATAAACCCTACTAGATTGGTAATATGTTAGATAATGGAGAAGCAGACAGTAAGGATAGTTCCTGAGTTCTGGATGCTCCAGTGGGACAGGCGGTGGAGCTGGCCCCTGGGATAGGGAACCTTGGAAAGGGACCACGTTTGAGGAAGAAGATGGTGAAATCAGTGTTGGATGTCTGGTAAGCAGTTGTGTCTACGGGTTCAGAGCTCAAAGTGTAGGTCATTGGCACTTAAGTGACAAGGGAGGCTCTGGCTGTGGATGGATTTTCCCAGAGAGAAAAGGGCATTAACTGAGGAAAGAAGCATCAAGCAGAGAGGATGCTCAATGGCCAAGTAGACCAGGAGCAACTGGAGAGGTGGGAGGGAAACCGAAAGACGCTTGAGTGTTATGCTATTGAGGTAGAATAAATAAATATAAATACGTAAAAGAGGGAGTCTCTTTCCTCTTCCATCCAGACCCATTTCCACCACCGCCCCCAAATCTGTTATATGGCAGCCATGCACCTCCGGGCACTTCTGTAGGGCACGGTTACAAGGTGTATTTATGTATTTTCCTGTTACGGTGACAGATGGCAGTGTGCGTGTGTTTCCTGCCGGGGACGATAGCCTGCTTTCCCTTCTCCTACATCATTACGCTTTTGGCTGCCGCGCGGTTTGGTGCAAATCCGAGCTCGTTGAATCCCACGGAGCGCTCAACAGTACCTGGTCTCGGGGGCGCTGTCGTTCTACCCCCGGTGCCCCACCTCCATTTGCCAGCTGGGATCTCTGAATGAGCCGGCTGCACACAGTTCAGTACTGAAACGATTTCGGCGGGTGAAATATGTCTGAAGAATTCCCCATTGGGGTGTTCCCCGTGAGGCCTGCTCCCGTCCCCTCGCCTGGTGATCTCTCCCTTTGCAGGATGCCGGTGGCTCCTCCAAGCTGCTGTCTGGTGGCCTTCCCGCCGCGTGCTAAGGACGGTCTGGTGGTGTTTGGGAAAAATTCAGCCCGGCCCAGGGATGAAGTGCAGGAGGTTGTGTATTTCTCGGCGGCCAATCACGAACCCGAGAGCAAGGTGGAGGTAAGTGATGCATCACACTCGCTCGATTCGCAGTTATTCTGTTCCCTTGGCTTTGCCCAGCATCCCTGAGCTTCTTTGGTGGACGCCTGCTCCCTAGTCAGAGCTGTCCTGTCAACCCTGTTGATTCCCATTTCCATTAGGTTCGCTCGTAGCCTTAAAAATAGGGTCATAAAGAGAATTCTGTGTTTGTTGCTGTGGCCCTTATTTTGTAAAATACAGTATTTGTGCGGTTCCAAGTCAAATCTACAAAACAAGGTACAGGCATACCTTGGAGATATTGGAGGTTTGATTCCAGACCAGTGCAATCAAGCAGGGATATAAGAAAGCGAGTCGTAACCTTTTTGATGATGGAGGGTCTCGCCTTCAATTTGTAAAAAGCTCAACATCTGTTGGGTACTAGACTGATTGGGGTGAACACTTAGTAAGCTATGTAAATGTCTAATCACTGTTGTGCACCTGAAGCTAATCTGATATTGTACGTCAACTGTCATTGGAAAAAAAACCAAACCCACAATGTCTGTGAAGCACAATAGAGTGAAGCATAATGAGGCAAGGGACGCCTGTGCATTCGTGGATGCCTAGCTTTAATTTTTGTCTCCTCTGTTCCATTGCCTTTTTGTCCTATAGGTAACTATGCTTGGGAAGTGTTTTGGTTTATTCTTCCATTAAAAATTACTTAGATATGTAATAAACTACACACACACACACACACACACACACACACACACACACACACACACGTACATGTTTATCCGAAGCCCTTTCTCCCTCTCTCCGACGAATAGTAGCCTGCCACTTACACTTTTTGGTGTTTTCAACTAGAAGCGCATCTCGGAGACCATGCCACGTGGTACGTAGAGATATTCTTCATTCCTCGTCAAGAGCTGCATGGTGTTCCAGTCTGTGGGTGTGTCGCAGTCCAATCCGTCCCTACTGCTGGGCATTTGGGTTGTTTTCCACTCTTTCTCTATTACGAATTGTGCTGAAGCGAATGACAGTCTTGTGCACCTGTCACAGTGTCCGGCCTTGGTTTATATATTTTTATATAAAAAAATTTATCCATCAATTTCTATTCTGAGTGCTTGAATCAAAAGTTTTTGTTAGTATTTTTGCCAGGATTGGTGCCTAGAAATGGGATTGCTGGGGCGCCAGGTAAATAAGTATGTAATTTTGTTAGATATTGTCAACTTTCTTTCTGTACGTCGTCTGGGCACCAGCAATGTGTGACGATGCCCATTTCTCTATATTCCCAGTGCGTTGTCAGACTCTCATGACAACTACTTTATGTTAATTTTATATGCCGCTATTTTACTAAAATTATTTTATTGGTGTCAACCCTTATCATGGATGCTTTTGGGTTTTCCAGTGATAGTGTTATAAGGCCTACAAATAAAGACAGTTCGATTATTTTAACACTTCTAGTTATTTTCTTTTCTAATTGGGTTATAGCTGGGATTCAGTGTTAACACAAGTAGAGAGAGTGGGTCTCTTCGTCTTTGTTGCTGAACTGAACGGGGCAGCCTCTTGTGCTTCCCCATTAAACGTGCTGGCTTTGGGGCTGAGATCTCTGTAGCTTCATCGTGTTGAAAGATGCGCACCAGTTTCTATTCTGAGTGCTTTAAAAGAAAGCCCTGCGGAATAAGTGTTTAATTTTGTTAAAGGTCTTTTCAGCCGCTTAGTAGCCACCTCAGTGGCTGTGGTGTTGTAGTGCTTGTCTTCAAGTCACCTTTATTTCACTTAACAGTGGCCCCAAAGCGCAAGAGTAGTGAGGCTGGCAATGCAGACACGTCCAAGAGAAGTCGCAAAATGTGCTTCCTTTAGGTGAAAAGGTGAAAGTTCTTGACTCGATAAAGTTTATTATCAACTCACATCATCATCGTAAGGGTGGCAATACAGTTAAGATACTTGGAGAGAGAGAGAGAGAGAGAGAGAGACTACATTCACATAACTTTCATTATAATATTACAATTGTTCTATTTTATTATTAGTTATTGTTAATCTTTTACTGTGCCTAATTTATAAATAAAACTTTACCATAGGTCTGTTATGTATAGGAAAAAACCATGGTATATATAGAGTTTGGTACTATTTGAGGTTTTAGGATTCTACTTGGGGGTCTTGCAATGTCTCCCCCACTGGTAAGGGCATCTACTATGTCTGAAATAAATATGTTAGAAAAATCTGATTTATTTTTTGGAGGATAGGCAAAATAAATTAATATTTTAGTCTCATAGTTACAGTTATTTCAGGGAATGGAATAGATTCTTTTCACTAATTAACTCACGGTGTAGTGTTACTCAAACACGCTGTAGGTCGAGATACCTCCCCTGCGTAATAAGTGCAGCTTGATCCATACCAGAATTCGCTTCTCAGGTGGCCCTGACCTCTTTTCTGGGTTGCACATCTGTGTTTTGAGCTGCCCTGTACGTTTCCTCATTCACATTCTGCAGGTAAAATAACCTCACAGGTCAGAAGCCAGATTCATGTTTCCCATCTCGTCTGCTCCTTTTCCTCTAACAGCATCCTTGTCTGCCCCATAGTTTAATCTAGAAACCAGAGGCAAACATCGACCCTCGTTTCCCCACGCATCCCTGGATGCCCTGGGGACATCCCCAGGGACAGCTGTCTCTGAGTCCTGCTGCTGCTTCTCCTGTGTCCCCCCCATCTCCTTCTCTGCCCCCATCTCATGCATCCCCACCCCCCATCCCTTCCATAATCAGCTTATTGGTGCCCCAGTCTCTCTCTCCTGGATTTTTATCACTGCGGTCGCCAGATGTTTCCCCCTCCAAAACACAACTCTGTCACTTGTTTAAAAACATCGAGTCGTGTTTATAGGATGCAATTCCAGGCTGCTTTGTATGCCATTCGCAGCTCTTCCCAACTGGCACCCTGCTCACTTTTCCTCTCTTCTCTCTTTCACATTAATAGATTTTAGTTTTTTAGAGCAGTTTGAGGTTTGCAGGAAAACGAACAGCAAGTACAAGAGTTCCTATATATAACCTGTTACCACCCCCACCCCACCCTCCAGTTTCCGTGCGTTCATGCAGAACTTTGGTCGTAACTGGCGAGCCGTGATCGAGGCCTTTTTACCTGCTAAAGCCCGTCGTTTGCATTAGGGCTCACCCTTGGTGTTGCACGTCCGACAGGTGTGGGCAAATGCATAAGGACATGTGTCCACCATGACAGCATCATACAGAGTAGTTTCACTGCCCTAAAGATCCCCTGTTTAAAAAAAGCCCCAGCTGTTTAGCTATCTTTCCCCTAAGCCCTGGCCATCACTCATCTTTCCGCTCTTTCTGTCGTTCTGTCTTTCCTCGAATGCAGTTGGAATCACAGAGTACGTAGCTTTTTCGAATTGGCTTTTTTTATTTCGTAAGATGCACTTCAGGTTCCTTCGTGTCTTTTCCAGGCTCGATAGTACACTTTCTTTAAGCGTCAGATAGTAATTCTGTTTTCTGGGTGTACCACGGTTTATTTTGCCATTCGCCTATTGAAGGCCATGTTGGCTGCATCCAAGTTCTGGTTAAGAACTGAGTTGCCATAAACATTTGTGGGCAGGTTTTTATATGGGCATAAATTTTCAATTAATTTGGGTAAAGATACTTTCTAATTAATTTTACACTTTGAATAGGTAATATACTGATGTGGTTCAAAGAGTAGGTGATACTAAAAGGATACTAAAATGGTTTACAGTGAGAAACCTTACTCCCCCCTATTCCTAACTACTCTGACTCTTATCCTAGGTAACTCATTCTAACAATTTCTTGCACATTCCTTTAAGTGCCTTATGCAAATAAATACAAATACTTAGCCTTCTTGTCTTTTTTTTTTCATGAAGGCAGCACGTTTTATACACTATTCCGAAATTTGATTTTTACATGTATCATTTCAAACTTACAGAAAAAGTCTGCAATTTGCTTTTCTGGTTCAGTAACACTGTGGAAAGATTTTCTGTGTCCGTACATGGAGATTAAATTTTACAGCTGCTAGTAGTTCACTGTGGAGATATTCCATGATTCACTTATCAGTCTGCTGTTGGAGGACCCTAGTCTCGGAAGTATAGCCACGGAGAACGTTGCACGTAGGTCATTTCGTGCATGTGTGGGTGTGGCCATGGATATACTTCCAGATGCAGCTCCATAGAGTCGTTTGTCTAGTGAGCGACCTCCATAAGCATTGTACAATTCCCTGCTTGCTTTTCTATCCTCATCGTTCATTTTTCTCTCCCAGCTACACCGTTGGCCCCAGCTACACTGAACTGCTCCCCATTTCTTGACTAAACACCACACTTGTATTTCTCTGTGCTTTTGCCTTTTCTATCTTTTGCTGAGAATGTCCTTCCTCTCCGCTCCTGTCCTCTACTTGGTAGACTCCTATGCATCCTTCAAGGCCCCAGCATGGATATGCCCTCCTCCCTCTAGCCTGCCCCTCTTCTGTGAGCAGGTGGCACTTTGTGCATGTTCTGCCATCATAAAATAATTAAAATTTCCAATCACCTGAAACTAGGGGGATAGGTTCTGGCCTGGGAGGCAGGGTCCTGGGTTCCAGTCTTACTGCATCTTAGGTCTTTGAGACTCAGTGTCCTCATTGGCCAGACAAAGATCGTAATGTCCACTGTGTCTGCCTTCCAGGGTTTTTTTGTGAAGCACACGTGAGCTGACGTGTGAAAGCACCACGTAAACTCTCAGGAGAACATTGTGCAGAGAGGAACTTGTTCTTTTTTAAAAAGAAGAATTGACTAGTTTTGAGAAATTCTGTGATTCCAGGCCTCAGTTCCCAAACTCCTATCTTTAGCACGTGCTTTTGAACCTGCTTTTCAAATTTCTGCTTGTGCCTTCAATTCCCTTATAGTCACACACCTGTACCTGGTCCCAAGTGTAGAACGATGGGTTATTTTCCGTATTTGGGCTTAGGAGCCCCCCTGACTATCATGTAACTTTCATAAAAGCACTCACTAACATATCGAAACTATTTTTTTTTAATTATGAAGAGTGAGAACGTCCCATAAAAACCCAATCTATTTTTCAGCCATTTCATGACATTTCGAACATACAGATTCTGGCGGTTTCCCTAGAAATGTCATGCTTGAGTGCTGAGGTCCCAGGAACCCATTTTCTGAGAATAACCACGTGTAAAAAGTCATCCTGATTGCTCATTTACTCACCCACCCACCCTTCCAGCTGGTCCACCCTTCTCGGCGGTCTTCCCGTCCAGTCTGCCTGCTTACTCACCCCTTCACCCTTCCCTCAGTCTGTCCACCTGTCGGCCCATCTGTCTATCATCTACTGTATGTCAAGTTCACTTTGCTTGAGACGGCAAGAATAATAGATAGGGTCTTCCAGCACAGAGCTCCTCGGT
This sequence comes from Cynopterus sphinx, assembly GCA_030015415.1. NCBI lineage: Eukaryota > Metazoa > Chordata > Mammalia > Chiroptera > Pteropodidae > Cynopterus > Cynopterus sphinx. The sequence continues at coordinate 8,228,113 of CM057391.1, forward strand.
TTCTACAATTACTGCACGTTTCTAATCAGCCGCATAGTCGGCAGATCGGAGCGCTTTATTCTATGTTCTTTAGTCTTTCTCGGGTGGATTCTGGGTTTTTAACGACTTCTTTTGGTTGCAGAGAAGGGTGGATAAAGATGTATCTATTTGTGGAAGCCCTTGGTCCTCTCTGAGGATGCCATTCCTCTGTGCATCACAGGACTCCCCTCAACTTTCCCTAAGCTCTGCTCCTCCCTATGGGGAGGCTTGTTGAGGAAACAAATGAGTAATTTCCTGGATGATGATGATGATGGGGATGATGATGATGATGATATGTGTGCATCACCCTGGGTGGGTCTAGGTCTGTTCTTATATGGTTGAACTTCCTATTTGGGAAAGAAAAATGATCCAACGTTAGAATACTGTGTTCCAGAAAAACAGTAGATTCAATTAAAGTTTATATTATTTATCCATGGTGCCCACGGGAAAGATTGAACCATAATTTGTGAGGACAGAATTCTTGCCGACCAAGTCAGGTTTGACACATGATTTTTTTGAAAGAGTCTCACTATTATAGAATAAATCTCATTTCCATTATTTTCCTCCTTTAACGTTTAAAGTTTTCATTGTTTTCTCTTCTTTTGAAAGTTTGCTTTAATTTCTATTTCTCACTGTGTGAGGTTCTGTGTGGGATCCAGGGTGAGGTTATACATTTGGGGCGGGCTTTTGGTGGATAGTTTCTCTTTTCTTCCCCAGTGAAAATACTTGCAAAGAATGAAACTTTACCAATTAACGAGAGCTGGAGGCATTGTTAGTGTAATTGTCCAGATTACGGCTTTGTTTGTGGTGTGTGGGGGTAGGCACTTGTAGGGGGATCTGATTTTTAATTCTGAAGATTATTCCTTCTCGTAGGAAACACACATCATTCTGGAATAAAAGAATGCTGAGCAAAGCTCCGGACTGCGGATTGTACACTCTTCCTGTCTGTTTGTTGTTGTTGGTGGTGGTGGTTTTTGCTTGTTTGTTCTTCTCTTCATTCCCAGGAGCAGAGGACCCCAGCCTTGTGCGAAGTCAGAAGCATCACCCTTGCCCCATGGGCGAGTGGCTTAGCAGGGGTCTTCTTTCTGCTATATCCCCTTTTCCAAATTTATTTCTGACCCCAGGTCTTTGCCTGGCCTTCAAAGATCTTACGGCTTCAAGAAAATAAAAAGCAGTTCTTCTAAAATGTTGACATCTTCTTTCGTTTTTATTTAGACCTACTATGAACCTGAAGGGCACATTTTCAAAACCAGCCATGTAGCAGGCATGACGCTGGCCTAAAAATAACTTTTTTTAAACCCAACCAAGTAACCAACCAACCAACCAACCAACCAACAACTCTCAGTGATAATTAGCCATGCTGCTTTAGACTTGCAAATTTTCTAAAACTAAAAATATTTCTCTGGAGCATCCCATTTTCCCTGCCTTTTTTCTCCCACCCGACGAAGTCCGGCTGACTCATCAGCTCATTTCACAGTGGTTTCTGCTGGCCGTGCCAGGGTCGTGTTCAGTAGGAAAGGCACAATGGTTGCGTTTCATTAACTGAAGTGTCTATTCTTCCTTTCCCTGGGTGAGATCCAGAAATAGTGTGTGTTGGAATGTGCCAGGGTGGGCGACAGCATGAAGCTGATTTTGCGCTTTCATCTCTTGACACAATCACACAAAATAATGGAGGGCTTGCTCTGCAGAAGAACTGTCTTTTCTTTGTCTCGAGGGTCTTCTCCAGGTTCATCTTTTCACCTTCCAACCTGGCATGTGTCCCCAGGAGCCACCTGAACGAGTAGCAAGGTCAGTTCAGGCTATACTCTGAAAACCTCGATGACCTGTGGTAGGCAGGGCTGAGCATTTAGACGTATGCCTCACCGCACTCCCCACTCTGGGCGTTCTTTAGTAGTTACGTGGCCTTGGCCCCAGAAGTCACATTAGCTGACATTTGTTTTGTTAAAGGCTGGTTAGGAGTGGACGTGAGGCAGTACGACAATTTGCTCATCACTTTCACAGCTTAATAACCAAAGCCAAGGCCAGAACAACCCCTGTAAAGACCTAAAGTAGTGAATATTTTTTTTCTTTTCCTTGTCTAGTAGAAATTTAGCTAGGAATTTTGACTTAGGGAGCTAAATTGTTTTTACCACACTGAAAGATTTCAGTTGCTTTTCGGATTTTTATTTTATTTTATTTTTCCGGCGAGACCTTCTTGGCTACCTCAAATCCCACTTACTCTCTGCCTCATTAATAATGTGGCAAATGCGAAGGTCATTGAATTCTATTTTAAAAACCAACTGCCGGTGGTGTTCATGTTCTAGATGGCTGGCTTTACGAAATTTAGCTAATTACAGCACGTGTACATGTTCTTTCTTGGTGAGGATTGCTCCCAAAGTGGGATTTTAAATTAACCTATCTATGTGAGACAAGCATGTCCATCTTCCCCATTCCCTCCCAGGCCCAAGTGTGATTTCAAGCACAGTGAAGCAGGTGAGAATTGTAGCCACAGAAGGGTCCATGTCAGGCCCCGGCTCCTACAGTTCCATGACTAAGATGCCTGGAAGAGTGTGTGTTGCGGGCTCACCAAGGCTTAGGTGCCTGGTCTCCCGTCTTCCCTCCTACCCGCCTCTGCTCTGCAGCATGTGAGGGGGATTTGGTGCATTGGCTTTTAACTCAGTGCTTAGGAGGCACTGATGTGGCCCTTGTGGAAGGATCTTCGTCCTTCCTGCTCATTCTGAGTTTGGCCTGAAAAGTGTCAAGCTGGCTGCAATTATTTTGAACTCTCACAAAGACTGTATGGTCTTTCTGATTTAATTTTAACATTTATATCAGTCGGTACTTACTGAGTTCCTGGCAGTCCTGTGACCCAATGACATCACTGTAGTTCCCCTGTCACAGTGGGGGACCTTCCTGCACCATGACACATTTGGTCCCTATTGGTCTCTTTTCAGGCTCTTACTACTGAAATACCTTGGCATCTGGCCCATTTTTCAAGGTCAACTCACGTGTCACCCACTTGATAAAGCCTCTGACCGCTTGGATGTGTTATGTGATTTCCTCGGAATCTATTATGCTCTCTCTGATCTTGGTTACTCATTAATTCATTCATTCATTAAAAAAAAAAAAAGGGTTTACTGATGTGAGCATGTACCAGACTTGGGGTATATCAGTGAACCGAACAACAAAGACATCTCCCTGCTCTCGTGGAGCTTCCATTCTAACTGGGGGAGATAGCATACGTGAACAGCACACGTGATGCCTACGTAAGTCAGATTGTATTCTGGAAGGGGATCAATGGAATGGAATGTGAAAAAGAGAGTGGACCGGACTGGGTTGATCAGAAGTACAAGGTGGGAGGAGGGATCAAAATACAGTGCAGACTGAGTAGATGGGCCTCGGTGACGCTGAGCCTGGCCTGCTGGTCATAGTAATTTGCATGTGTGTCTTCTCCTTCTTTCTCAACCAAAAAATAAATAAATAAATAAAAATGAAGAACTGGACATCCTCATTGATTCATCTGACAGCAGTCCTTAGCACAAAACACTTTGTGTGTGGTTGGTGCTCTAAAAGTAAAAGGTGAAATGCACATGAATGTGTAAAAATCAACTTAAGGACTGTGAGAGGTGAACATACAGTGCAATATATATATATACGTCTTACTTTTAAATTGTATACCTGAAACTCACTGGATTTCATTAATAAATTAAAAATAAATTAATAAATTTTGTAAACATAAAAAAAAGAGTTTAAGAACAAATAAGTAAATCAGTTTCCTATTTTTACTTTTTTCCTGCCCTTACAAAAAAAAATACATTTAAATAAATCTAGGTTTAAGAATCTGAAGATTCCTTCCCTATTTACTCATTCTTTTCAAGACAGGATTTGTCACTGGAGCTCAGCATGTATAGGGGTTTTGGAAAGTGTTGGTCAATGCCTGAACTACTTGCTACATGGAAGAGTGCAATTTTAAGACATAGACTTCAAATCTATGGCCATGCCAACGTGAACAAACACGATCCTGTCTGATCTTGGAAGCTAAGCAGGGTCAGGCCTGGTTAGTACTTGGATGGGAGACTGCTTAGGGAGACCAGGTGCTGTAGGCGTAAAAAAATAAAAAATAAGGGATTGTAAGCTGACAAGGTCCTTGCAATCTGTGAGGTCAACCAAGGGTTTCCTCGCCTAAAACAAAAAAAAAGAAAGAAAAGATATAGACCAGTTATATTTAGAAGAGCACAGAGGATGATGGCTGTTTTTTGCTTTGGCCAGGTTTCGTTCTAAAGGGATCATTTTTAAAAGTAAATAACTTTTGGAAACTGAATAGGGGAAAAGATTTCAAAGGTTTATTTTCTTATCGATTGGCCATGAAAAACTCCAGGGTGTCTTGACAACCTCCGGATTTAATTAGCTTTCAGTTGACAAATATTTATCAAGTGAAATAACATTATCCCGGTGCAGAGCAATATCTCCAGTGGCTTGCGAAGATGCGGATGTCTCGTGACCAACGAGTGCGCACGCTACATGCATTTCAGCTCTCATCTGAGGTTTAGAGATGATGGAAAATCAATGCAGAAGAATTTCCTGGGCTGCATTCAGTCGATATAATTGGGTCTTGAAAGGCAAAAAGATCTAAGGCTGCACTTGATCCAATGCTTTCAGCTTCCCAATTTAAAATGTAAATGGCTTCTGCATTTTACAATTCTCCCTTGAGAGTTAAGGAGCTTTGTGTAGTTTAGAGCCCCCAGTTCCATGCTACATCAGCCGCACACAAAGGACGCGTCATGGACTAATAGAACGTCAGAGTCAGGAGGCCTCCTGTGGATAACTTAGGGTAGTTATCCAGCCCAGTACTCCCCTGGGCCCAAAATGGGGAGGGAAAAGGAAGAACCAGCAGGGAAGGTTCGAGTCACCCAACTCCAATCTCACACCTGTTCTATTTGCCTCTCAACACACTTTGACCGGTTTTGTCATCTTCAGGGTTCTGAGGCTCAAAATACTTTGGAAGAAAGAGTTTGATCTAGATTAGCTCATTCATTTTCCAGGTAAAGACACAGCAGCCTGGAGAAGGTAAGGCGTGGAACTCTAAGTGGCGCACCCTGCCATTTGGACAGCAGTTAGAGAACACCTCTCTGGGACTGTTTCCTTATGTGTCCCCCTCATGGGTTAGTGTCAAGATCAAACGGGACAGATAGGAAAGCACGTTGTCTAAGAGAGTATACAGTTAATGCATTAGTTAGATGTAAGGTATTATTATCATTTCCTTTTCTCTGCCAGCAGAACAATCATGTAGGTTGTCAAACTGTGTCCCAGGGAGCCCTGGGGATCACTTCAGGGGGCTTAGGGACCTCCCTTCTTCAGAAACAAGTGTCTTCCCCTTTATGTGTTTTCTATGTCAGGCTTCTAGGTAAAGCTTCTTTCAGAGATAGGGATCTGTAATGTTAAAAAAATTTGAAAACCACCGATCTAGAAGGATTTTTGCAAATGAGAATAAATAGCTCTGTGTTTGAAATGCTGGTGGCCATCGGTGCCTATTGAAGTGATTAGGCACATTATTCAGAGCAGAGATTTGGCCACAAGCCTGGTTCGAGAAGATGACCGCCATAGATGTAAGCATTCTGGACGGATTGGCTTGAATCAAAGAGAGTGAAAACCGAGTGATTGGCAAGACCGAAGCTCACTGTGCAGAGGACCTTTGAGCTGTTTTGAGACTTGGGGTGTCTTTTAAGTCGGGTTTTCCCAAGGCCTTCCATTTTTTGGTCTGTTTGCAGCTGATGTGGTGGTTCAGTGTACGTACCAAGGTGAAAACTAAGTGGCACCTGATGGTGATGTCTCTTTCTTTCCTGTCTTCGTGTTTTAGTGTACTTACATCTCAATCGACCAAGTTCCCAGGACCCATGCCATTGTGATAAGCAGACCTGCCTGGCTTTGGGGGGCTGAAATGGGAGCCAACGAACATGGAGTGTGCATAGCCAATGAAGCCATGAACACCAGAGAACCGGCCGCTGAGACGGAAGCCCTGCTGGGGATGGATCTGGTCAGGTACTGTGTGGTGATTCTTTGAAACACTTGCCCAGGACAGTTGGGGAACGGGGGTGGGATTTATCTCCCTCCAAACCTCATATTTTGTGACATGATCCTCCCAAAGAAGACATGTTCCTTTTGATGTAAACTTTGAGATGATGGGGAAAAAAAAGGGCTAGATTACAGGGGAATATTATTCAGCAACAAAAACATAATCAAATACTGGACCACGCTACAAGATGAATCTCGAGAACATTATGCTAAGCGAAGGAAGCCAGACACAAAAGGTCACATATTATATGATTCTATTTCTGGGAAATATTAGACAAGGCAAATTCATAGAAGCAGAAGCTAGATTAATCATTGCCTGGGGAGTGGGAGTGATTCCTGATGGAGACAGGGCTGCTCTCTGGGGAGCTGAAAATGTGCTAAACTTAGATCGTTGCACAACTTGTTGAATACACCGAAACCTACTGAACTGTACAGATATTTAAAGTGGGTGACATCTATGGCATTAGAAATATATCAAAAATATATAAAAGAAAAAGGATGCATATAAATACACAATGTATAAAGGATGACAGAACAGAGGTGGCTTCCCTCCTTCCCCTCTACGTCTCAGTCACCTCTTCCTTTCCCTGCTCGTCTGGTCACCGTGTGACAGAAGGAAGCCGTGATGGGAGCTCGACAGCAGGGATCTCTGTCTGCTTGTTCACTCCTGCTTCACAAGTCCCGGGAACCGCGTGCCTGGCACGTAGTGGGTCATCAGTGACTGCGTTTGGAACGAATGACTGAAGTGGAGTCGGAATGAAGCCACATTCTGAAATGGCTTCCCCTTTTCTGAGATAGTGAGATGCGACAGAGCCATGGATGTCCTTGAAAGATTTCGCCGGGAGCTGGGTCCTGGGTTTTCAGTGTGGACATACCAAGTCGCATCACCTCTCTGGGCCATGGTTTTTTCATGGGTCCAATGCGAGGCTTTAGACTGGGTGACCATCCAAGAGCCTCCCCAAACTAACGTGCTATAAAAAGAAATAGCGGCTTCCACATTTTGCAGGTTGTATAGGGAGAAACTGTGTATTTACAGAGACCGCAGTGGCCCACAGCTTCTGCCAGCCGATGGATAGGTCTGTTAGGGACACCCTTTTGGTAGCAAACCGCCTTTATGCCTTCCTCATCCTTCCTTGCTATTTCTGGGAGCAGGTCCCCTGAGCTGGAGAAGAGGAGGGAAAAGCCTCATATTTACAATCAGTTTTCTTTTGATTAATAGATTAACAGAATGAAATCTATGGACTAACAAGTTTTGAGCTTATGGTCCGACAGCTGTCCCAGGATTTTTACCTCTCTATTTCACAGAAATCCTGACAGTGAAGAGTTAACATGAAAAGGATGCCCCTTTTATGCCTTCGTTGTAACCTTGCATTTGGAGTTATCGTTATGTTTGTGGTATGGGTTTTATAGCACCGCCAAAGGCCGCCACTTTAACAGTTGGTTTCTGGGATGGTGGAATAAGCCACTGAAAATGGTCTTGCTGAGGGCTACTGCTCTAGGGGAGACAGAGCTGGAAAAGAGAAGGAAAGAGGGGTGGCTTGGTCTCCTTTTAAGAGGGAGAAGCCACTGGGTTCCTGACTCTTCTGGCTGTGCGGGTGGAGGATGCCCAAAGACACAAAACCCCCCAGGATTTGGAACTGAATGTGTGAGAGTCCTCTGAATGAAAGTGAAACGTCTGTTTACGTATGGGCCCGCGCACTTAGCGTATTTACACACACTGGCCTGCTTCCCAACTCAGCCTCGTTCCAGTCTGTGGTTCCTGTGCTGATAATCACGTGGTACCAAATGACCGAGGCATCCTTCTGGTTCCTTCACTTCAGGCTTGGCTTAGAAAGAGGCTCGACCGCTAAGGAGGCCTTAGACGTCATCGTTGCCTTGTTGGAAGAACATGGGCAAGGTGGGAATTATTATGAAGATGCAGCCACTTGCCACAGCTTCCAGAGTGCGTATCTGATTGTGGACCGTGTGGAGGCCTGGGTGCTTGAGACCGTGGGAAAGTACTGGGCCGCTGAGAAAATCACAGGTGAGTGGGGTGGATGGTGGAGGGTTGCATGGACAGAAAAGGCCAAAGTGGATGTGTCCTGACTTCCAGGAACCACGCTGCTGATGCAGACCCTTTCCGTGCTGGATCTTCGGCTGTTGGCATGCCTCTCACGTCTGGAGTGGATGGCTGTCAATACTTGGGAAGCATGCTCCTAACATCTCCTGTTTTACGTTTGCTTTCTGGGCAGGATCCAATTCAGACTAGTAGCTGTTTCACGATTCAATTTGTTACTCTGTTAATTGGCCAAAGGAAGGGTGATTTTTTCCATTTCGTTCATAATAGGTCAATGAATTACTACAACAGGGAGCGCCTGATCACCTCCAGCCATATCAAATGTTTTGCTTGGACCGTTCTTTCAAAAGCAGAATTGGGATCTGTGTGGGGTCCATTTGCTCCCCCTGGGCCAACAAGCCCATATCTCTGCGAGATAATGTTCCCAGAACATCAGAGAACTAGGGAATCTACCCAGAAGGGTTTAGTGCTGAGTAAATCACCTCATATTCAGGACAGGATGGAATCCCAGAGTGGGTTAAAGGGCTTCCTAGAGGGCTAAAGAGTTCTAAGAAAGAATGGGCCAATGAAGCTCCTCTGACATCCCTTAGAACTGGATGATAAAGTCACAGCCATTCTCCCCTCCTGTGTCTCGGCAGGCACGGCGAGGAGATTGCAGAACTCTTCTCTTATTGCATCTCTGCTTGGCCCATGTATTTTTCTAAACTGAATTTACCAGGAAATCTCTTCCAGTTCCTCAGAAATGATGGAACCTGTTTGCCATCTCTGCCTTAGGGGTGACTTGAACGAAATCAGCCCCGAGTTGGGAGCAGATCTATGGCAGTAGTTGAGAATCAATCAAGGCTGTTGATTTCTGTGGCTGATGTCAGTCCCGTGTCAGGGTTGCCGTGGACGGTGGGGACATTCTGTCCTACACAAGGCAGCCCCACTGAGGCAGTGAGATCCAGCCGTGCTTTCTTAACTAAGCCGTGCAAAAGCTGTGTCTGCCTGGAGGAGGGCGTAGTCTTCACAAGGGTGAAGATTAGCTAACGGTGCCCTCGAAGCAATCTCAGAGAGTTTCTCCACCCACGTATGCCCCACGTATGCCCACACGTGCCTGCCTGCCCTACTTCCACAGCAGGTACAGAACTCAGGCAGCCGGCCTGGTCTGCCAGGTCCCTAAGCTTCCTGTGAGGCTGGAATTTAAAACTCTTTTTTAAAAAGACTCCCCTAAGATGAAGTCTTTCTATCGAATGGTTCCATCGAGAAGGCTAGTGATGGATGCTGAAAAGCAATCATATTGCTTTTAAGTAGAATGTAAAACGTTTTGATCTATAACTGCATTTCAAAAACTTAGTCTCCCTTTAAAATCTAGCTTAAAAAATCGATCTCAAAATGAATGCTGTCTTTCACTAAACATATATATATATATATTTAAAACCCAGCCTTCCTTGGACTCATCGATTTCATGTTTTCTGATCTCAGCAGAAGTGTGACTGCAGTAGGATTTAATGAATTCTTTCTCACGAACACTAAAATTCTGGAAAGCAATGTCTCATAAATTATCCCTTTTAGGAATAAAACATTTGTGGAGTTATTCACAAGATTTAAAAATATCTTAGTGTGAATAATGTCAGAATTACTTATTTAGGCTAAAGCTATTTTTTTATTTTCAATTTTTAAGAATAACGTTACATGTATGATGTCCTCTGAAAAGATGAATGGCAAAGGATAAACGCCCATCAGGCAGGAATGCTTACGTTGGAAGTGTCATTCAGCGAAGCAGAAGATAACAAACTCAGTCCTGACCATGCCTTTGGGGAACTGGCTTTTGGGTAGAAATGGGTTTATTACAGCTTGTAGTTTGGGCTTTTCCTCTCTCTCTACTGCATTCTCCAACAATTTAGAAGATCATCGTGATCCCTGGACCGATGAAGGGCCATTTTGAGCTCCAACTGTTAACTTGGTAATAACTGGACATCATCTTGAACTTGAGGGCCAGGTTATCCTGTGTATTCGGAGCCCAGGCTTTGGAGAAGCCATAGCAACCCCGATAGCAGATGGGAGAACTGCTGCCGTAACCCTCATTCATCGATGTGAAGTGGACTCAGAATGCAGGCATTTCTGATCCTAGGCTTATTTAGCTACACTTAATTATATTTTTATGAGGAAAGAATTCCCACGGAATCTTCTCATGTGTGCACGTGACACACAGCCATTCCCTAGGTACATGCTATTATTTGAAAACTATTCATCATCAGTGCCCTCTACGTTTTTCTAAATCTTGGGACCTGAAAAAAAAAAAGTTGAATGAAGAAGAATCACATCTGCATTTTTACAAAAATACAAATTTATTTGGGCAGAGGGTGGCGGTGCGAAGCGTTCCTTCAGGTGGAGCAAGACTAAATTGGGGAGAATGCTCTACAGTTGCAACATTCTCAAGTCTCGTTAGTAGCAGAGAGCCTCTTTCAAAGGACTTTTCACTTTCTTCGTAAGGAGTAAATGCTTGGGGTGTATTTAGCCAGAAAGAAGGGCCTCACATCTTTCCTTTTGATTGTGAATTTAAGATCAAGTGACCTCTGCTCACTTACACTGTGGTAATGCCCAGTCAGGACTGGTCAACCCTGGGACATCGCCTGAAAAGAGGACCAAGGGACATCTGTTTCTCTGTCCAAAAAATGGAATTTGATGCTTCCCTTTCTTTAGAGTTAAGTTGCAGGGAAGAGATTCCCTGTAGATTTCCATTTCTTGATTAAGTCTCTATATTTCCAACTGACTGGGCTTTGTACTCTCTGCAGAGGGCGTCAGGTGCATTTGCAATCAGCTTTCACTCACCACCAAGATTGACGCAGAGCATCCTGAACTCCGGAGTTACGCTCAGAGTCAAGGGTGGTGGACGGGAGAGGACGAGTTCAATTTTTCCGAAGTGTTTTCTCCGGGCGACGACCATCAAGACTGCTGTGCAGGCAAAGACAGCTTAGAAAAGCAAGAAGGTGAGTTAGTACATCCCGTAAGATTCTCCTTCTCTTACGTACCCTTAGTCTTGAAGCTGTTTTGGAGAACCTGTCTGAACGGACGTAGGAAGGTGAAGAGTGAGGAATATAGGATAGACACAAGCATATAGAGACCGACTTGTGATAAAGCCCCTGAGGCGTAGGCAAAATGCCAGCCTGCACTTATTTTTGCAAAGTGCTTCCTCATCCATGGAAGTTTCCTGGTCCTGTGTCCCCTTTAAACACGAATGTCATGTTACTTCTCCTTGTGATTCTTATTGCAGACTTCCTTATAGCTCCGCATTTGTGTATTTAACTTAGCTTCTGCCTGTATTTTCTTCTCCCGTTAGCCTGTTGAGTCTTCAGGGTGGGGCACTGTCTCTTTTACTCATCTTAGGATTCCCTTTTGATACCTACTATAGTCCTTTGTTCCATGAACATTTATTAAGTTAACTATTGATTTGAATTCTCTTCATGAGCCCTCTGTTTTTCCCACCTAGTTATTGACTTAATCAGAACCCATATTGAGGTAAATATGGAGACTGGATAACTTCTTGTTTTTGTGCCTGAGTAGGAACCCTTCTGAATAAACCATAATGGCCACGTTTTAAATGTGCTAGTGATACTAGTGTTTTCTTGTAAGTCAAACCTTTGATCATTTAGGACAGGTCAGCAAACTATCACCTGTCGTCAGCTGCCTGTTTTGTAACTAAAATTTTATCGGAACACAGCCACACCCGTTGATTTCCATGTCATTTATGGCTGCTTCCGTGCTACAGTGGCAGAGATTAGCAATTGCAACAGGTAAGTCACGACAGATTGTATGGCCATAGGCCTAAAAGATTTACCATCTGTTTCTTTAAAAAAAAGGTTGCTGACTCTTCATCTAGAAGAACATTCTAAGACTTTTGCTGTAGAGCTTAATACATTCTGGGTAAGAAGGCAAGGAAGCATCCATTTTAAAGTGGGAACACTAAAAAAACCTCCAAGTTCTTAATTAAAAATAAGGTAGCTTAATGGAAGTATACAATGCCATGTATGAAGCAGTCGTGCTGAAACGTCAAACCTAAATCTGCTGAAGACTTCAGATCTAGTTCTAGTTTATGGGAAAAACGAGGAATGGGGGGACATGATTAAATGACACCGTGGAGATGCTCTCCAGGAGAAATGGCCCGTAAATAAAATACAAGGGGAAAGGACGAGAGGCAGAGATCTGAGAGACATTGTCATCCTGTTGGATCAGTAAACTCGTTTATGAGGCAACGAGGAAGCTTGAACCCTGGGCAGGCTGAAGAAATCAAGGAGTTACTGTTAGCGTTTATAGGAGTGACGTGTTGCAAATAGAGGTTTGCAAAAAGGATGCGAATTGTGCTAGTGAAATGCAAGCTGTCTCCTCTCTGTGTGGTGCTTTGATGCCATCTTCCTGAACATGGACGGAAAGAATTGCCGTCCAAGGGAGAAAATGTAGACCTGGGACCCTGTGTAGCCAAGGATTCATCCATCTGAAGTCAGAGCCAAAAGCTGTCATGACTCTGACTGTCCTAGATACCTCTCTGTGTGTATGGTTTTCACTGCAGAGAAGCAATTTTTCAAACATACACTCCACACAGCGAGAGTCAGACTGTGTGAGAGAACTGGCTGGGTAGACGGTGCGTAGATTGCATGAGCCTTCCTTCTACGGATATCATTTTGTTGTGTCACTGCACGTGCTGAGGTATTGATAAGGGCCGTTTCCAAAGACCTTGAAATACTGTGACTTAAAAAAAATGCAAGCATATTTCTCTCTCACATTATGGTCTGGAATAAATGACAGTCCGGGACTGGTATATCACTCTGCCTCGACACATGACTTCCATTGGGGCCTCCTTGCTGGCATCTCCCAGGTCGCGGGAAGGGGGACAAGAAAAGTGAAGGGCAAGCATTCCTTGCTATGGATGTGGCAAGGAAGTTCCCCACGTCTCCTGGTGCTCAGGATTTATTACGTGGCCACATCTAGCCACGAGGGGAGCTGGGAAGTATAGTCTGTAGGTGGGCAGTTATGATCTCAGCTGCAATTTCAGAAGCTGTGTTACTAAAACGAGAAAAGAGTAAATGAATTGTGGTTACCAGCTCGCCACAGTGAAACCTCTCTCCCTCCCCCCTACCCCTTTCTCTTTTCTTTGCAGAAAGCATCACTGTGCAGACTATGATCGACATCTTACGGGACAAAGCCAGTGGGGTCTGCATAGACTCCGAGTCTTTCCTCACCACAGCCAGTGTAGTGTCCGTCCTGCCTCAGAATGCGAGCTCACCGTGCATCCACTACTTCACCGGGACCCCAGACCCTTCCAGGTTCGTCTGAGACGCCGTCCTGTAAGCAGAAAGTGCGAGCTGCTCTTGAGCGCTCAGCCAGCAGGCGTACCCGAAGTTCCTGCACCTCCCTGGGGTAGCCAAGTCCCATGACTTCGTGGGCCTCAACTTGGCTAGGGTGGCACAAAGAGCTCTGACGAAGAGAAGTTCTTGGTTTTAGCCGCACAGCGTTCGTCAGAGCATGGCATCAAATTGTTTTACGTTCAGCAAATTGAGTATATACATCATGGGCCGGGCATTGTGCTGTGTATGGGGGATGCAGAGATAAACAAGACCCAATGAGACAGAGAGATCTGACCGAGAAATGCCCAAGGTTTATCACAATGACCAGCTCCTGTGAGTTGGGGGACAGAGTGGCCCAGAGGCTAAGCAGACGAAGCGACTTCAGATGCACTGGCCAATTCTTTCAGACGTCGTGTTGCAGAGGTGGCTTTCTGCCCAGTATCTCAGCAAAGGGGTCGTGGGGCACAGTGGTTAAGGACACAGTCGGTAGAATAACCTGCTCGGATTTTGAATTCCACTGCTGCCACTTAGCTGGGCGAGTTGCTTCACGTCTCCGAGCTTCTGCGTCTGTGCTGTTCTGTGGGGACAATACTAGTCCCTACCTTTGTGTGCCTGTCGGGCCTCATTTTTCAAACCACTGCCAATACCAATAGATCCTGCCAGCAGGACCTGACCATTAAATTAGTTATTTATTCACTCATTTATTCATTTAACAAGCACGTATGAAGCACCTACTATGTGCCAGCTATCGTGCTTGTCGGGTACTAGGAACCACGTGTGTACGAGGTAAGAGGTGGCACAAAGGAGACAACAGAGAGGGAAACTTCACAGGGGAAGAAACTCTTGGGCACTGGGCCTGTGGGAAAAGTAGGAGCTTGTTAGGTGCAAAAAGCAGGAATGGCATTCTGGGTGGAGGGAACAGCATGTGCAAAAGCACAGAGGCAGAAAAGCTTGCCCCCCAGTGCTGGGGGTTCAGCAGCCTCTTGTGAGCACTCGCTGCTGGCTCGCAGGGGTCCATGTGGGCGTTTAAAGTACCTGGCATGCTCTGCCGAGGCATTCGGACATTATTCTTTAGGGAATAGGAAGCTTCGAAGGAGTGGGTTGAACCAAAGAATGGCCATCCCGGACCCCGTGTTCCCTGGTTTCTCGCGCACCTGCTCTGTCGGTGCTTAGAAGACAGGCCTTTGTGATGCCAGGACTCTGACATCAAGGAATTCTGTTGCCCAAGCTGAAATGCACGGCCCGATGTAATTAGAAAAAAAGGTTGGGAAATAGCCTTCTAATATTTAAAATGGAAAATTTCACGTAGCTTTAAAAGCAAATTATCCGCGGTTCAATGAATTGCAAAGGCCTTAAAGAAGATTAAGAGCTTTCTGGAAGTCGTTCATTTTTATCCGCGGGTTAAATGAGCCGCATTTCCTGCCGTGACTGTAGGACTGTCGTCGATTTGTTTTCCTGTTCAGCATTTTAACATTCTTCCGTAGTTGGGCCTGTTCACCATTTGATACTTTGTCAGCGGGCATTACCCACTCTTGGGTTTTGAGGCAGTAAAATCAGGGGCGTTTTGACGGACTTCTGTAATGCTAAACACACTGGAGAGATTGTTTTCAGAAAACAGTTCCCGGGCAGTGGCCTTGCCAAAAGCAGACTGTGCTGCTTATCCCTCCCAGTTCGTGTGAGAAGCGAAAGGACAGGACCCGACTGTCGTTCTCCCTGCTGTGGCACTTCGCCGCCCTTTGTTCACTGTATTAATGACAGGCCCTTGTTTCGGAATAACTCATTCTCACCTTCTTTTTCTCTCCCCCTTTCCCTCTTTCTTAGCTCCCTCCCTCCAAGCATGTACCAGGTACTAGGTCAGTTTGAGAGTTGAAAGAAGCTGCAAAAGTCAGAGTGTGAGGGAGAGAGAGGTTGAGGCAAAAGACCTTTAATTAGTTGTATCGAGAAGGCAGAGTCCATCATATTAATATTCTGTTGAGCCAGCTAATGCCTTAGTCCTCTGTATAGGGACACTGATTGGCTTTAGTCCCCTGGTTCTGACCTTTGGACACCATTTCCCAGTTGGAATCCAGTACTTACTGAAGCTCCACGGACGTGAGAAACAGCAGAGGGGGAGAGCAGAGAAGCACCGTCGCATTGGAAACCGTGTGAAATTCGGAGTCCTGCAGTGATGTCTCCCCTTGGGAGCTTGAAATGCGCCCCCGTGGGTGTATTCACACCACAGAAGTTGGCAGACACCATGAACAGGGCCTTATATTTTCAGAGATGGAGTTGTCAAAGCAGCACACCCCGGAGGGGCCCCCACATGTGGGAAAACACACAGATACTCAGCGTACAGAATGAACCAACCAAGAGGGGGGGAGAATGAAAAACTTTCCATTTTAAATTTTAGAAGGCCATTTCCCAACCCGTTTCCCTAAATCGTATGTACTTCAGGGTAGGAAACAGAAAATAAGGGGGTGGTGCTAGGAAAATAGGGTGTCTGATGTCCTTTAACCAGTGGCAAGGAGCTGGGGAGATGCAAGGGGCAGTGTGTGTGTGTGTGTGTGTGTGTGTGTGTGTGGAGAGTGGGGTTCTTCCTCTTCTCCCAAGAAGGGCTAACTTGGATCAGCTGAGACTGTCTCATCAGGTTAACTCACTTGTCAGCCACAAGCGAGGCCCTTTTGTTATTGGAGATGACGTTACGGGCCTGAGACCCTGCAGTGTATGTGAGCTCAGCCTCTGGAGCTGTGTAGGGGGAGCCTGGTGGACACACACAGAGCTGAGGGCCCAATGCAAATCGCACCCCGCTCCGATGTCATTCCGAATTCTTCCAACACTCTTTCTCCTCATTTCTACCCTCCAGTTGTTACTGTTCAAAGCCTCCCAGAGCATGTGGCCCCGCCCTGAGGTTGTCCCATGCTGCAGACAACTCCTCTTTCCCTCTAACTAGAAATGCCCTTCGCTGCCCTCAGCCAGATGTGGCGTCGACTCGATGATGGAAGTGACTCCCAGGAAAGCTGGAATGACCCCAAGATAAACCGGAGGGACACTTGCAGTGGAGAGAAACCGGTTATTTAGATTCTTTCTGGACTGGTTCAAAGTTTAGCAGATTCTTCCCACTGGGAGCCTTTATGCTTTTCCTGTCTGTGCCAGAAGCCCCTCGGGATCTGCTGGGGACTCCATTCAGGGCAGGGGATAAGCCTGGCTCGGTCCCTTGGGGGAGTTTCTACGCCGTCAGTAAGGACAAAGTCATGTTTGAAGTCAGAAGTACTGTCTGATGCTGGTATTAAAATTTCAAATCCCAAAGCACAAGAAATATTTTATTTTTCTCTAGTAGCACCATGTGTGTATACAAATAAACGAATAAAAGCTGCAGCAGTGAGAGCTAGTGGGGGAAAATGGCCTTGGCTTTAGGAGGTTGAGTTCTTGATCTGCCGCCGATTAGGAATATGCCTTTGGACAAAGCTCTTAGTGTCTGTGAGCCTCGGTCGTCTCATCTGCGAAGTGGGCAGAGTTATTACCCCGCCTTGTTCCTTGCTGTAGCCCTAGTACCTAGGACAGTCTCTGGTACTCAGTCAGTGCTCAACGCGGATTTACTGAATGAATGAACGAACGAACGAACGAATAGGGTGCCATGAGAGTCGAATACAAGCACTTTGAAAATTGTGAGATACTACACCATGTTAGAGATTTTCCTGATAATTTTGTTTTCCTTCCAAATGAGACAACGAATGAGAGGAAAACAGATTTTTTTTACACTGGCTTGGTGCGTGCATTGCAGAATTTTAGGAAAAAGAAGGCAGATAAGGCAGAGACGCCTCAGTGGAGCAGGTTTCTTGGTTGTGGCTCCGAGTGTCACCCAAGGCCAAAATCCTGCAGGCCTCCGAGACGGACTTCGGAAGTGCTGCTGTGCCTCGTGTCACCAGACTGTGTGCCTTGGGCCTTAGGTTTTTCTCGGCCGGAGCTGACAGCTGCGGTGACGTGATTTTTTCAGTGTTGCCCGTGGACCCCTTCGCTGAGCTGTCCTTCACCCGGGTCCCCGTAGACTAGCTCAGCCAGCTTGCAACCGGCTCATCAACCAGCCTCCGGCTGCCCTTCGCATTGGAAACCTTTGTTCTCCTTTTGGGTCTGTCATCTTAGATTCATGTCACACCACCCCAGAGTGACTTCTCTGCAGGTCAGTGTGAGAGGCAACCCTGAGGACAGAGCAGAATCAGCTTTCTGGAGCCCTTTGCTCTGTGTCCCGAATCAGAGCCGTCCACGGGACACTCTGGGGTCACCCCGGGGACGCCCCACATAGGTGGTGAGGTGTGCCCTGCCCTGCCCACGTGGACGGGGAGGGGTGGTCACAACTAGATGGCAGTTTCAGCTTTGCTGGTAGCTGGAGATGTGACCTCGGTCAAGTCATTTCATCTCTCCGGGCCGTTAATCGCTATCCATTCAATCGAGTGGCATTTGAGATGCCCCCATTTGAGATTTAAGCGTGGGAAACGTCTGAGATTCTCATCTATTTGGATTTTTAATGTGATTTTTTTGGTAAGGACTGGCAAGAGGGTTTCAGAACCACTGAGTCGTCCACATTCCTTCTCTGGGTGTGTGGACACAAATGATGAAGCCTGAATGATAGGTAATTCCCTCGTTCTGGTTTAAATAAGTGTTAGCACGATTGCAGTTTATTGTCAGCCATCACTTTCACGTTACTCAGTCGCTGAGTCTCCCTTTAGCCACCTGACAGTCTGGGCTTTCCATTTACAGTGGGTGGGGATGCTGACGTCCTTACGGACTCGCTTTAGACGGTCGTGGGCACCTCGTCAAACTGATGGGTGGGAGAGATGAACCCATGGGACCTCTCGTCTTAGAAAAGCCACAGGCGCCCTCGCTGACGTTAAGCTAACCTCCACGTGCCAGTGAGGGTGGAGTGGGTTCGCCGTCCCGTCAGACAGAAGGCTCTGGTCTTTTAAGGTGTCGTCATCCTGTCGGTTGGATGTAGACGACCACGACGGGGCTTAGCATGAGCTTCCTGAGGTCACAGGCGCAAGTTCACAGCCAGCCTGGCACAGAAACAGAAGTAGCATGCTAGGTTTAGAAGCTGGAAGGGACCGTGGAGGTCATTCCAGTCCAGATGAGCCGCAGGGGAAACGGCGGGCCCATAGTTGGTCAGGGCAGAGAAGGGACGCACGCCCCCCACGCTGAGTCCCAGCCTAGTTCCTTCTCCCACGTCGTGAGTCAGGCAGACCCGGGATTGTGGCTGAGCCTGGCAGGTGCTGCCAAGCTGTCCCCCTTGCGGCCACAGTCCTCCCCCACGGGGCCAGTGTCTCAGGTTGGTTCTGAACCTGGAAATGAAGTGACAGGTTTCCCGTTGAACACATCACTCCCACGAGGGCTTTTCAGGGTTGGAGGGAAGAGGAGAGGAGCTGGGGGCCGAGTGGGGCGCCATCGCACCTGTGACCATCATCCGTGCCCCGGGGCTGGGGGAAACGGGAGAGCTCTCTTGGGAGGTCTCAGCAGCTCGGGCCTGGCCCCATGCTGGACTCTGCAGTCCTCGGGGCTTGCCTGCACCCACCCTGCTGCCAAGCCTGAGCCCGTGGAGGCCATGACACCAACCCCTTTTGCCCAGTACA
Organism: Cynopterus sphinx; assembly: GCA_030015415.1. Lineage (NCBI taxonomy): Eukaryota > Metazoa > Chordata > Mammalia > Chiroptera > Pteropodidae > Cynopterus > Cynopterus sphinx. The sequence goes on from CM057391.1 coordinate 8,247,162, forward strand.
GGCCCTGGGGCTCAGAAAGTGTGACCCGTGTAGGCTCTGGCTGCTCACCGGGAGCCCCAGGCCTGGTCCCCCACAGAAGGGTCTCTGCGGGGCCCCAGGAGGTTGCAGAGTCACGTCTGCTGGCAGGTGGCAGGATGTGCACCGACTTCAGGAACCCCGAGCGCCTGGCCCTGAGGATAGGATGCTTGTCTGCTGTGTTGTCAGACACCAGAGGGGCCCGAAGGCACCTGGCTCTGGATGTCTCTGTGCCAGACTCTCTCCCCGCCATTTCCCCGGTCCCCCTCCTGTGCTCTTAGTGAACCTTCAAGCGACCTTCAAATTGCAGCCCCTTTGCAGAATCAACTGAACGACCAGTTGGAGAATTCAGCATCCATCATGCAATCAAAATCGCTTTAGACGCTTTTAAAGTTCGCACTGATTGCTTTCTTTTCAAGTCACCCACGAAGCCTTCAGGAGAAGGGAAAAGAAGAGATCTATTCTCAAGGGGCTGTAGGAAGTGGCAGCTCGGGTTGCCTCTGTGCAAGGGCGGCTCCCCCCATCCTGGGGAGGGCTTGGCCTGGTGGAATTAGGCTCAGGCCGCAGACAGGCGGCTGCGGATGGGCCCAGCCTCCTCTATGTGTTCGCATCACCTGCAGAGGACAGCAGAGTGCCTGGCTGCCACCTCCCCTTCACCAGCACCATCCACTTTCCCAGCTTGGGGTGCAAAGGTCTCCCTACTTTTAACATTCAGTTAAATTAGCCTGAGCGCAGCCTTGCACGCTGCGATCAGGGTCTTTCTTTCCTCACAGAACCTCTGGGAACTCACCTGAGAGGTCACGTCTCGTCGCTGTCGTCTCCGGTGGCGATCCTCAGGCTTGCTATGTCACCTTGCTAACATGCAGATTCTGATTCAGCAAGGTGGGGGTGGGACCTGAGGACGATGCTGATGCCTCAAGTCCAAGGACGTGACGTGGGTACCAAGGGTCGTTATGTCCCAGCTCTTTTCAGACTGAGGCATGCGTGACATGTTGGTGTGGCACACTGGCATCGTTGCTGTGGCTGCCGCAAGGCCAGACACCTGGGTGCCGAGGGAATCAGATCCCAGCTCACTTCCAACCCACCTGAGGCGTGGAGTGGGCCGAGGTGCACCGGTTAAGGGAAGAGAGAATAACCAAAGTCTGAAAAACATGGGACGGTGTGTCTCTTTCTCTCCTACGGTTATTATAGCTGTTGCCCCACAGTGGGGCTGAAAACAAGCCACCCCCGGGGCCCAGAGGGGCCGTGCTCTGCCAGGAGCACCGTTTTGATCCAGCAGTGTAGAGAGGGGAGAATAAGGCCCTGTCCCTAGTGTTATAGTCAGCTATGGTCGACACACACCCTGGTGGCCTGGGATCCCAGGATGTCGTCCTTTAGATACATGCCTCTTCTGGGGTGTGTGTGTGTGTGTGTGTGTGCGTGTGCTGCTATGTGCCCAGGTATGCACGAGTACACACACACACACACACACACACACACACACGCTGTCATTTTCCCTCAGATACATCATCCATCACGCCCAAAGAGCCGAATCAGAGAGTTCTTACCTCATCCAGACCTGCCCTCTTACACAACGAGACGTCTCTTTCTCTGTGGTGTGTCCTCTCTGGGACCTCTGGGACCCTTTTTTTTTTTTTTTGTCACAATCTGTCCCCTTCCTGAATCTGCCAGAGATATTCCAAAAATTTTTACATAAGGTAGAACCTAAAATTAAGAGAAATGGGGTTTCAGATCCTTCCTTTCCAGGAGGCCACTATCCAGCAAACCACAGGAGAGAAAGGTGACCTCTTCCAACGTGAACAGAAGGCCCCTTGCACTCTTCCTCAAAACACTGCCTGTCTATGCCTCCCTTGAACTGAAAGGAGCCTCATGAGTCATCTTCCCAGCACAAAGCAGGTCTGTCTGGGTGCTCCCTCACTGCAAACACCAGAATTTGCAGCTTGCCAATGGCAGTTAGGTTTATTAAATAAAATGTTTCCTAAAATACGCAGTTGTGTCTCAGCAGGCACCCACCCACCACTCACCCCCGTGGTCTACCGTCCTCCATGCGCTGGCTCAGGAAATGTCTGCCGACTGAAAGGACGGTTTCTGGGGGGTCCTCACACCCCAGTCTGGCTGAAGCACCTCTCCTTTCTCTCCAGGTCCATTTTCAAGCCTTTCATCTTCGTCGATGACGTAAAACTTGTCCCCAAAGCACAGTCTCCCTGTTTCGGGGACAATGACCCAGCCAAAAAGGAGCCTCGGTTCCAGGAGAAGCCAGACCGCCGGCACGAGCTGTACAGGGCCCACGAGTGGGCCCGCGCTGTCATCGCAGGTGACCAGGTGAGCCTTCCCTGACTGTCCCTCGGGATTTGTCCTGGAGGCCATGGCAAGCTGTGGAGCATTCTAAGCAGAGCAGCGACATAGCCACATTGGCCTTCTGGAAGGATCTTTGGGGCGGTCCTGTGGGAAACAGATTGAATAGGGTGGGTAGCCCCCCCTGACCCACCCAGGAAGCTTTCAGTGTCCCTCACCATGACCCCCACTATCTCTGTCCCGCCTCAGGAGCAAGGTCGGAAGCTGAGGAAGACCATGCTGGAGCTGGAGAAACAAGGCCTGGAAGCCATGGAGGAGATCCTGAGCAGCGCCGGCCCCCCGGACCCCGCCGAAGTGGGGGACCTTTTCTATGACTGTGTTGACACGGAGATTAAGTTCTTTAAGTGAAGTAAGCGTTCTCTTCCCCCTTCTTATTTAAAATTTCCCACCTTACCAAATTACCAGCAAAACAAGCCACTCTCCTGTTTGAGTAAAATGAGAAAGCTCCGCTGTGGTCTCCTCTTCCGAGGCCAGAGCGACCTGTTGTTAACCCGTGTTCCGCTCCAGTCTCCACAAGGCCCCTCTGCCTGCCGCGCAGGTCCCCTTCCTCGGCGGGGGGACGCGGATCCCATTCGCCTGTTGCTCCATCGTATGACTCAACTGTGGATTTGAAGCTGCTGCTATTGTATTTCAGTGACAAAGGACACATTAGCCTTTCCCTGGGAGCGCTGGAGTTCACTGGGCCCTGGAAGGCAGGCTCCGCGGTGCTGAGGTTGTGGGGAAAGCGAAGTCTTCTGAAGTTTTTACTCTCAGTAGCGGCCCCTGGCAGGTTAAGAGAAGGGATTTCTTTGTCAGGCCTGGGGCTCTCCTGTGTGCTCCAGAGAGAAGCTTCCCGGCCTCCCACGACTAGGGAGTGTGTCTGTAGTGCAGAATGTCTCCAGGTGAGTCTCCTAAGGCAGCGGTCCCCGACTTTGGTGGCACCAGGGACTGGGTGCTCCTATGAGAATCTAACGCCTGACGATCTGAGGTGGAGCTGAGGCTGCAAAGCTAGCGCTGGGGAAAGCCTCAAGTGCAGATGAAGCTTTGCTCATCTGCTGCTCACCTCTTGCTGTGTGGCCCTAACAGGCCACACACTGGTACCGGTTTGCAGCCCTGGGGTTGGGGACCCCTGTTTTAAGGGACAGAGGCAGTGGGAAGGAATTAAAGGGAGCTCCTCCCCAGTCCCAGTTCCATCCTCCCAGTTCCAACATCACCGTTCCCGTGTGCACTGTGCTGGGTGCTGTGGACACACAGAGCGCTTCCACGTGTGGGTCTCAGGTCATCTGCGTCAGCTGGAACCTGTCTGCGTTAGAGATTCAGAGGCAGCTGTGCCGGGGACTTCCCTGAATCGCCGTGTGGCTCTCCCCAAAGTCACCTGGCTCTCCGACACAGCAGCGTACCCGCCACAGGGATGTGGCCTTGTGTAGGGGTGATTCCAGGCCTGGTTACTGCCATCTAGTTTCGGATTAATTAAATGTCCCTGTGGCACGGTTCCACCCCACAAAGCTGCGAAGCTCTCAGCTAATGAGGGAGAGAAAAGGAGAAACTTTTGACAGTTTTGGTTCTAGATGAAGTAGCTGGAATCTGAGCAGCCACGACGTTTTCTCAGCAGAGACTCAAATGAAGCCGATTTGTTTCCAGTGTCACGTTCCTGTGAAGGGTTTGACTTAACAGCAGAGCATGGAAAAGCATGCGAGGAGGACCAGATGGGCTCAGCATTGGGAAGGCGGAGGGCAGGAGGGCGACAGATGGATGTAGAAGCATTTCACGCCAGGGGGCCCATCCAGCAGCCACCCTTCCTGCCCAGCCTGTTAAATCCCACAAAGCTGTATCGGAGGCAGCTGGCCTTCCCTGGTCCTTCTCTTCCTCCTCCCACCCACATGCCCCAGTGGCTGCCTTCAGACTGTGCGCTGGAGTGGGCAGGGGGTCGTAGGGGTCTTTCCTCCGCCACTCATGAGATGAAAAGTGGCCAGCGATGACTGAGAGAGGGGTGTCCCTCTTCTGCCCGCTCGTGGGGGAATGGCAGCCTAATTGCTCCTAGTGACTCTGTCTCAGCCCCAGGGAGAGTCGGGAGGGACTTGGGTCCCTTACAGCTGTGGACACCGAGGGTCACAGGTTTCATCGGAACAGATCTGTTTTCCTAGCAGCTGTCTTTAAGAGGGTAGGCATCAGAGCAGCACGAGCTGTTTGCCCCGCCGCTTTGTGAATTCCGCACGTAAAATCACTAGCTACGAGCGGTGAGAGACGGGGAGGCTCTGAGCCGGCACCGTAACAGCGGCTGTTCGTGGTGGCTCGGAGTTGCTGAGAGTCTTGTCCAGGGCTGGCCTAGGCTTTCACCGTTGATGAACTCAGGGTCTCCTGGTAGGTGCGGCGGCCATTCGAGAGCGTCTGTCTACAGGGGGAAGGGGACCCGTCCCCGCCTAAGCCCACCTGCTGAGTGGCTGTTTCACGCAAGGTGATGCAGAAAGCATCAAGTCCGCCATGTCGTCTTACCCCCACCCATTAGGGCAACATTTCATCAGCCCTGACGTGAGCGCGATTTGGCCATTCGATGTTTGACCAAAAGGGGTCTAGTGAGAATAGGTCACGCAGAGGCCTGCTTTCCTCATTATGGGCCACACAGAGGGCACGGACCACGCAGGCAGCCTTAGGCCATGACCCAGCCACTGTGCAGTGGGCAACACAATGGCAGCTTCTATTAGGGGACGTTGCCCTTAGTCCAGGCTTCAGAGGGGGGCCCACCCTAACTCCGAGACGTCTTGGCTGACCTGTGCGTCACGGCTGTGGTGCCTCTGTCTGACCCCTAGAGGGCGAGGTAGCCCCGAAGGTACCCGGGGCTGGGCCGCCTCCACCAGGCAGGCACAGGGGGCCTGTGCGTAGTCAAATCCGAAGGAAGCAGTGGACAGACTCGTTAGTGCATTGGATGGATGGAGAAAGGCAAGAAGGGAGCGAAGAATCCGCCGATGTGGCTGTGCTCACTTCTAGTGACTCGTCTGCTGAACAGCTGGAGTGTGCCGGCTTTTGGGCAGGCTGTTGTTGGGAGGGAATGTCAGTCTTGAAAGGCTCCTAACAGACCCCGCGTTTGGAAAATGCTTATCATTACGTGGATCATTCATGGACCAGGAATTGCTCTCCTAAAGGCAGTATGGAGAAAACGAATATTCAAAGTGAACTCTGAAAGTAGTGTTTAAAGGTCAGCGTGTACATAGCTCCCTAAAATACCGCTTGTGTACCTATTAAGACTTGGGGAGGGGGGTGCGCGCTGCATGTTTTGTACAGAAAGAAGACATGGCCATAAAGGACAGAAGCCCCATCCCCCAGCCCCGGCTCCCGTGTCCCATAACCAAACATAAGCTAATTAGTCTTGTCAAGTAGAGGGGAGTTGTCGTAGAGGACGACAGCGCCTACACTAATGGGGGAGAGCGGGCAGAGGCTCCAGGGAAAGAAGACTAACAAAGCATAAGTAGTCCTCTTTCATTCTTGGAGGTGGTTGGGGACGTTAGGTGGGATAAGGATATACTTGAAATTATGGTGATTCTTTAGGGTCTAATAACAGGAGACACAGTGTTCTTATGAGTTCTCCTTGCAAGCCGTCTGACAGCAGGTGTACGCCTGTTAGGTATTAGCAGTTAGGTATTCGCTGTTGGGAAAACCAGAAGGTATAGAAAATAGCTATCCACCAGGCACACTTCTTAGATCCCTGCGGTCATCCACACGGATGCAGGTGGACACAGCTCTGGCCGGCCCAGCAGGGGAGCCAGGTGGGACCCGTGTGTCTGTTGTGAAACCACTACCTGCATTCTTGCTTGAAGAACAGTCCAGTCACTCATGGGGAGGTCTTCCGCTGAGCTCTCAGCTTTAGGAGGAAGGAGGGAGGGGACCCCCCCTGGCTGGCCATTCTGATATGGAGGAGGAGCAGGAGTGGCAGGTCGCAGACACTTGCTGTTCCAGGGCTGCTTCGTGCTTCTCTATCGCTGTGGCATTTCATTCCCCTCGGCCCCGAGGCCCAGCTCCCCTCCTGTGGTTTGTGTCAAATGTGCTTTATCCGATGGGCTTGAAACACCCCGGAACGTCACATGGGAACGGATTCGTACATGTTCGCAATCATGTTGTGAGAAGTTAAATGTGTGAGCTGGAAAGTGCTAGGGGCAGGGACTAATGAGAAGGAGGATCTTTGTTTCCTGCAGTGGGGACCCACCGTGTAGTCTTTACAGCCTTTTGTACAAATATCTGCAAACCAGATAGCTCCCATCCAGCGCTTGCCCTTGGAATTGTCTCTACGTACACCTCGCATACAATAAAAAGTGCTGAAGTTAATGTGCAGTGGCCTCTTCTATTTTGTGTTTCATGAATAAAATATATGGGGCATCGGTTAAAACACAGAAAATGTATGAAAAGGCATATATTTTTTCTGATTAAATCTTCAGAAAACCCGATTGATTCTTCAGTTTTCTCCATTTTATACCATTTTGTAGACAGATTCACGTTTTAAAAATAAACACAAAACCACAAGATAGCACCTCACACCCACCAGGATGCTACTATCAAAAACAAAACAGAACAAAACAGAAAATGGCTAGGAATTGGAACCCTAGGGCACCGTTGATGGGAATGCAAAATGGAAAGCAGCATGGTGGTTCCTCAAAAAAACAAAAATAGAATTTCCATATAACCCAGAAATTCTACTTCTGAGTATATATACTCAAAAGAACTGAAAGCACGACCTCAAAGAGACACGTGCCCACCCACGTTCCCAGCAGCGTTATTCGTGGAAGCCACCCCAGCGTTCATGGATGGATGAATGGATAGATAAAACGTGGTACATACATACAATGGAATATTGTTTAGCATTCAGAAGGAAGGAAATGCTGATACGTGCTCCAATATCGGTGATCTTGAAGACATCATGCCGGGTGAGATAAGCCAGTCTCGAAAAGGCCGATATTGTGTGATTCCAGTCAGATGAGGTACAAAGAGGAGTCAGAGTCGAAGAGGCGAAGCAGAATGGCGGTTGCCAGGGGCCGGGTGGGGTGGGAGAAACGGGGAATTGTTTTTAAGGGGTACAGAGTTTAAATTTTGCAAGATCATAGATGGCTTCCACGATCCCGTCTCCACCCGGACAGACAAAAATGCAACGCAACATCTCGTTCATGGAAACAGGACTTAGTCACTGGCGACGGTGACCTGTGTCGAGGGCGTAGTAGTTGACTGCCCATTTATAGGACCAGGAACTGCTAACTCTTTAAACTTTATTTCTGGCCCTTTTTCCATAAACATAATGTATTCCTCCTCCAAAGCCAGGAGGCGATGAAGCCGGCATTAGCTTGCCGGGGCGGCTGGAACAAAGCACCACAGACTGGGACACATTTGATGTCTCCATTTTACAGATGAGGAAACTGAGGCACAGACTGCGATTGAGTTAAGTTGCTTCATCAAACTTGTGAGAGGCAACACAGCTTCAGACCCACGTGTGCCCCTGAGCCGGCTTGCCCCGCAGGTAAACCTTGTAATTGGTGATTTGCTCTCATTCCACTCTGCCTCCTCGAGTCTGACTACTCTTTGTCCCTCATCTAAGTGGAATCACACAACGTTTGCCTTTTCGAGACTGGCTTATTTCACTCGGCACAACATCTTCAAATTTCATCCATCTTGGAGCGTGTGTTTCGGCGAGGACACCTGAAAGCACTGTGATGGAGATGGAGATGATACTGCCCCATATCGGAGAACTTTTGAGGGGCCTAGTCCCTTGGGGTCGGCCTGTTAAGTGTATTTTCGGTTGAATGTCGTTCTGTTTTAACACAGAGGGGTTTATAGGCAATACTGTCTACCCATATCGTAGCAGTAAAACTGAATCGAGTGTTACCTATTTTTTTAAAGAAATACATCTGAGTTTTCCCAAATCTCCATTAGTTTGGTTAGCCTACGAACACCAGGAAGACATGATTAAACTACGACTTTGTGGTGTTTTGTCAGAACTGTCAGCTCAGAGAAGAAAGCCCCCCCCCCTCAACACCGTGTGTCACAGCACGTCTGGGTCCTGCGTACACATCTGTTTTGCTCTGTCCTTCTTAGAAACCCTCCAAGTCCTTAAAAGTGGTCGGCAGGGACTAATACCGGTGACCGCTGATGGGTTTTAACAAGGAAACGACTGGACGCATTTCCGCTTATTAAAGTTTATTAGGTACAAAGAAATGAATCAGCAGAGGGGACATCGACAGATATAAACGGAAAGATCACAGACAGCAGTGCCGGCAGGGGGGCGAGGGTGGGAGGGCGCTGCGACGCCGCCCTGTGCGAATTCATGGTCAAGGAGCTAGACCTCTGTCCTGCTGGAGGGACTCGATGCTCCAGCCCGGGTCCCAGGGGCCTGGATTCAGGGGCAGGTCTCCAGGAGAGATGGGTGATGCCAGATTCCTGAGATTTCTCCCCAGTTGTGATTTTTGGTTTCTGCTCTTCCCTGTTTCTCTCTGTCCTTGAAGAGCTGTACTTCCCTCCCAGCGGTGCAGAGCACAAACCTACAAACACCACATCGGGGCGGGCAGTGCGTTCCGAGGTGGGACTGTCTTTATTAGGGCATGCTTATCCGTGAAGACGGAAACCTCTGGAATTATTTTGTACAACTGGGAGGGAGGTGGAGTGGAGACTGTTAGAGTAGAGAAACTCTGACCTTCTGGAAACCTTCCAGAACCCATGAAACGCATCAGGTATGCCCAGGGCTGATGACCTGGAAAAACTTCCTTTCCACTGATTGAGCCGTCAGAGATTCCGGCACGATTCATTCCCTGGAGGAGACTTGACCTTGCTCACTTGCTTCGATCCGGAGGGCGGAAGCACGGCGATGGTGGAGGCTGCATCTCAGCCTTACCTCCAGACCACACAGCTCGGCAGGTGTATGCGGCCACGTGTCTGCCCAAACCCTCCTACCCACCTACCAGTTTTGGGTGGCTCGATCTGGGTGCGATGTCCTTGAGGTGTGAACACGTGAGTGGACGGTTCCAGAGGAGACTTATTTCTCACGGCCCTCCCCACCTCTCCGTCCTCGATTTCCTTTCATCTGCAGCTCCTTTGAGCAGATTGAACCTGTTTCCTTCAATTTTCTCTCCTTCCTCTGTCACAGCCATCCTCTCCAAGGATGGGGAGTGTTTGGGGCCAGGAGGCAAGCAAAAGCACACTCCATTCCCTTGCTGGGTCAAGACAAAAGGTGCGAGAGCCACAGCCAGAATCCGTCCTGTCACCTGCCACGTTTGGGGTGGCCGAAGTCGCACACCGCCCCTGCCCAGAGAGGCCCCATCGCGTGGAACAGGAGCTCTCAGACACGTCAGGATCCCCTTAGCCCAGAAGGGAGCTGGGTTTTGCCTGATGGTTGGGTCCCGGTTTCCCAAGGGGGTGGGGCCCCGGACATTTGAAGCAGACATTTCACACTACGTCTTGATGTACACTTTCTAGTGTCATATTTTCCCCGGAAACCCGGCACTCGGTGGGGGTCGGGGAGAGACCTCTGAGACAGGGTTAGTAATAGGCTCTCCTGATGAGTTATGCAGGTTTCTAGCTGGCAGGGGGCAACACCGGAATCTCATCAAGCTCAGTCCACCTCACTCTGGCTGCCAGGATGGGGCCGGGACCCGGAGGAAAGTCTCAGGGACTTGGGCACGAGGGGCACTGTAAACAGTAAGAGCGTTGGCCACCTGGAGGGTCATTCGGTCACAAAAGGGGCCCTGTGGTTGGCATTGGAGGGACCGAGTCCACTCCTGCCTTCATTTTGCATTGTATTTACATTAGGCAGAAAAAAAGAAAAGAGAGAGAGAGAGAGAAAGAAAAAGAAAAACTCCCTGTTCTGCGAAACGGAAGCGAGACGCGGCGTCTCGTCGCCGGAGGCTGCGTGGCGTTGTCTGGGCGTGGGACACACGACGCTCTGAGCTGCGTCACTTGTAAGGCAGTATCTGGTTTGACTGTGCAGTGTGTGCGCTGAGCACATAAATCATGCCAGTAAGAAGCCGCGGTGGATACTGTGACCCTGGGAATCTGCTAAAAACGGTGTCACACCGAGGAAGGGCCAGCCTGCACGCGTCTTTCCAGGCATGGAACGGACGCTGTGGGGTGGGCACCGGGCTCTGTCGGCACCCGCAGGCAAACGCCAAGGTGCGTTTTTAAAAAATGGAGAAACGGTGGATGGGGGTTTTTAAAAAATAAAAGTCGACGACAATACCGATTTAAAGCCTGTGCAAATCACATATTTACAATAAATAAACGCTCCATTCAGAGCCTGTATGTCGAATGAGTCTCGACGCGAGTGTGGTGAGGTCGGACACGTTCCCAGCACGCTGGCTTCCGCCGTCCTCTCACCGGACTGTCTTCAGAGACAGCTGTGGAGACACGACAACATTACCAGGTGGGGTTAGAGGACTCGCTGCACACAGATGACCCACCCCGGGGCTGGGCACCGAAGCTTCGCCTCGTTCATGCAAGGATGCCAGGGCCTGATGGTCCCAGCAGGCGCAAGGAGCTGATTTTTACCCAGGGGGTCATGGATGGAAAAAGGGACGAAATGGGACATGTAGTTCATGGCACGTGGGGACCAATACTATCTTAAACACATTTATAGGATGGAGCAGCAGCTGATTCACTTGCCAGGGAGCTTAGGGAAAGCGAAGAACTTGCTGGAAGTCGCAAGACAAGGCGATGGAAAGAGAGACAGGGTCCCAGGCCTTCGGCTTTCCCGCCTAGGGCTCCCACCTGTGCACGGACCGCCTGGGCTCTGCAGCCATAAAAGGTGAGCACCAAGCACCCTCTGGGGCAGCACTTGCCCTGTCGGGAACCCAGCGATTCTCTGGGCGGTTGCTTTTTATCCCAGCGAAGCGCAAATGAATTAAGATGCTGCCCAGCTAGACGGGAAGGAGAGCTTGACAATGGGATGACCAAGAAAGACTTTCCAGTCCATTCCCGACTCAAGTTTTATGGGCTCGGGTGACTCAGGCATGTGCCGGCCACGAGGCCAGGGACCGGACCCCGCACAGTGTTTGATCATCCCTGCCATGTCTGAAGGCGACGGTGACTCCTGTCCTGGCCGCTCTGACGTGCAAGGAAAAGCACTGAGGTGTAGAGGAAGGAATACAGGACAAGGAGCCAGAGGTCAGGGCATGTGACCTTGGACAAGTTCCTTTGCCCCTTGGAGGTGGGTTTTCTTGTCTGAAAATGGCATTAACAGTCTCTCTCCAGCTCACACGACCGGGTCAACGAAAGGGTCAACTGAAATAACATACGCGAGGTGTCTAAGAAACGCAGAGAGCTATCTGATGTAGGGATGACTCTTTTGATGGTGACTGCGTTTTTGTGATCGCAGGGGTAATGCATTCATGGTAGGAAATTCAGAAACAGCAGAAATGCACTAGGGAGAGAGTAACACTCAGCCATCATCTCCCAGAGCGGGCGGAAGCCTGTGAACACGTTCGTCTCTCTTGTTCCCTCCACCTACGTTCTTGTACGTCTCCCTTAACCGCAAGCGTGGGCCCAGCTTTTGGCCTGTGATCAATGGTTATTGCAATTCTCGGATTAGCTGTGGCAGAAGAGGGACAGGTGCTGGTCCTCCTTCCAGGAACTCATCCTAGCTTCCTGTCCTTCTCGGGTCATTTTCCTTGAGGGCCCGTGCAGTTCGGAGGGGCCTAATTTAACAGCAGGCCACCGCCCTCTTTGTCACAGACAACTCTGAAACGGTGGGGGAGGGGGAGGCCAGCCGTCAAAGATGCAGGGGGCCTTTAAGGGGAGCCCCTGTCACGTGCACCGAGAGGCACCATCTCCGCCCAGGGCGGGAAACACTGTCCCCGCTGTCCCGCGGGAGAACGAGGGCACTTCAAAGTGTGTCTTATCACATAAGCACCTTATTGGGGGCCCCTCTCAGCTTTTCTCTCGCTACCAGGATTTGAACTGTGACTACCTGTGGCCAAAATAAATAATAATGTTGATGGGGGAAGCCCCCCGCAGCTGCTGTAAGAAACCAAGTGTTCTAGAAATGAGCAAGAACATTAAACCATGTCTCATGCATGTTACTGAGTCTTTCTCCAGACTTCTCACGACGAGGGAAGAATGAATGGGGAGTGAGCAGGGTGACCTCTGCTAAGGGATTCTCAAGGGCTCGGGTCCCCAGACTTGCTTCTGTATGTGGCAGTGATTCCAGGGAAGCCCCCCCTGTCATTCTTCAGATGTTGAAATGGGGAGTGTTTCATCCTCGCTGGAAACTAAGGTCCGCCCAGTGGCTTTCCCTGAGGATCCAGTGTCTGAGGCCAAGTGTAAAGCTGCCGGGGAGAAGGCACGGCCTCAGCATCTCTGGGCTTCTTGGGAAGGATTCCTGGTTTTCCATTCAGAGACCCGAGGGACACGTTACCTGAGAATTTCTGCCTTTGATGTCATCGGAGCTCTGGGCCGCGTCGGCGTGGAGCCAGGGACCAGGTGTACGGCCTGAAAGACACAGGAACAATCGCACCATCTGTTGGCCCAGGGACAGGCTGTGGGCTTCACAGAGAGCCGCGGGCCAACCCGGCGACCGCGACGGAACCGAGGGTAAGGTGAGCCCGGCAACCCGAACCCTTCAGGCTGCTGGCCCCAGGCCGCGTGTTTCCACCTGCTTCTGTGTCACAGACTGTGGATGCGGAGCCTTCACAGTCGGTGTGCGAGGGGGGACATGTCTACAAAGGCTCGCGCGATTTGGGGTGACGTTGGACACGTAGGAGAAGAAAAGCGCATAGATTGGATGAGCTCGACTAGTTTTAAAATTCACACAAAATGTGAATAATATACTGAATGGATCCCTCCCGAGTTCACCATTTTTTAACGCCTCAAAAAATACTTTCCGAGTTCTCTCCAACGACCATATGAGTCATCGTAAGAACCGGTGAAGGTGGGATACGATTGTTTAAACGAACTACCGCGCAGAAGGGTCTCCAGGAATTACAAACCGTTCATCCAACGGGCACTGTCACTGTCATTAAAATGCTTTTTAAATGAACGAGCATGTTTGTTCTAGGATAAAGATGATGACACAAGGAGCCCTAAATTCTTAGCCAGATCATTCACTAAGTAAAAGGTGAAGAGACACTGAGGTGTAGCCCCTGACCTAATTCCGCGTGGCAGCGTGACCTTGAGCTACTGTGCTGAGGTTTCAGAAACTCCCGTCTGCCACAGAAAAGGCTTCCCCTTGGCCAGCGTTTCCTAACGTGGCCCTGATGACATCCCGGGCCGACCGATTCTTGGCTGTGGGGGCCACCTGCATGCTGCAGAAGCATCCCCGGCCTCTACCTACTACAGGTCAGTAGCACGTCTCCTGTGACCCAGATCGTCTGCAACAACAGCAGGAATATCTCTAGACAGCACCACATGTCCCCTGGGCAGCGGAACCCCCCCACCCCACTGGAGAACCACCGAGCAATGAAACAGGCTTCTCCGTAGGTCAGCCTCGTTTCCAGTACAAACCGCTGGAAACAACAGTAGAGCTGGAGGAGACTCCATTTCTTCATAGAACAGGAAGGAAAACTCTGCATCTTGTTAAAGAAATTTTGTGGCTGCGGAAGTGGGCGGCCAGGCGTTAGTCCGGGTCCCTCCGGCTACTTTTACTCCAAGTGTCTCCTTAGGGGACTGTCCCTGAGGAGATGCCACCAGGGTTCACAATCCAGAGCTACCCTGTCGAAACGGTCCTTCCCTGGGCCGTTTTCTCACTCGAGACGCTCTCAGCAGTGCTAAAACAGTGGTTTTCGGACGTCGGGCACCACGAGTCGCAGTAGGAAATGTTTCTACGTCTCTACCCAATGACAGGCGTCTGCCGCACTCAGAGCAGCCCAGTGACCACGGCCGCTGCCATCAGAGGGCTCCCCTCCCGGGTGTTAACCGCCCCCTGCACTGTGGGGCTTCACGAAGGATGTGCTTGGGGTGAAGGAGCAGAGGCTGGGGCCCAGCTGGCTTCTGACTTTACTTCGTGTCACTTCTCTCTAAACGTGCAATCCCACAGGCCAGTGGAGGGAGATCTGGCCTGGGCTGATCCCGAGAGGGCCGTGAGCAGAGCAGACGGCAGACTTGAGCTCCCTGGTCTGCTCTGCAGAAAGTTGAACCCTCGTCAAGGCACCTTGCCAAGGTCCCTCTGAAAAGATGAAAAGACAGGCCTCAGGAGCCCGCTGCCCAGTCCTGGGTTAATCCCAGACACGATTTTCCATCGTTGGTCCACACGAGCCTGGGATTGGGGGTCTTGCTTAGGATGAGGGTTGAGGACACATCCGACCCTCGCCCCATGTTACTGACTCTGTCCCCGTCTTAGCAAGTCCTGTCCATTTGGACGGGCTCCGATCCGGACAAGCATTGGCTCCCGTTAACTAACAGGGAGCATCACCGCTGTGTGGTCAGCACCCCACTTTGTTTATCTTCGCTTCCTGTTTTCCTAAAGCACTCGCTGTCCCTGGCCTTTCAGCCTGAGGGGCAGGCCGGCCGGCCTTTCCCTCCTCCACCCACCCTTGGAGCTGAATGCCAGTGAAGGCCATTCTTGGGGCCTGGCCACGTGACGAGATAAGCAGAGGCAGCTCTTCCTGGGCCGAGACGTTCAGTCTTGGCTAAACTTTGGAATCCCTTGGCAGCTTTCAAAAATACCGACACCCTGGCCCCCTGCATGTATTCTGGTTTAGTCGGTCTAGGTGCGGCCTGGCCTTTGGGATTTTTAAGTCTTCTAGGTCAGGGGTCCCCAAACCCCGGGCCACAGACTGGTACTGGTCCATGGCCTGTTAGGAACTGGGAGGTGAGCGGCAGGTGAGTGAAGCTTCATCTGCATCTGCAGCCGCTCCCCATGTCGCCTCAACCCCGCCTCAGCTCATCAGGCATTAGATTCTCATTGGAGCATTGGTCCCTGGTGCCAAAACGGGTGGAGACCCCTGCTCTAGGTCATTTAATATGTAGCTAAGGTTTAGAATGACTGGCCTGGGGGATTTCACCATTTCGCTGTCTGCCACCCTTTTAAATGGGGGGGTTTCGGGTTCTTTCCCAGCTATTAATGCAAAGTTCCTGCATCCCATTTTCTTGGCATGTTTAGCTCCCAAGTCAAAAAGCCACGGGGAGGGGAGGGACATGTAAGTTCAGGCACCCAAAAAACCTGACACTAAACAATTACCTAACTCTGGTATTCTGTAAAAGCCTCAGAATGAACCCCTGGGGACTGGGACAAACAAATGTTCTGAACCTTCCAGAAGTAGGCATAGCGCTGCATCCTTGCTGTGTGGGACAGTGAAATTGTGACGTCATCCCCTAGACAGCTGTAGCCAATCCATGAGCACCCAATTCCAGAGGGCCAGGGGCAATCCGGGGTCTCATAGGGATGGTGCTTTGGTACTTACTTCTGGGGATCTTGCTGGGGTAAACCTTCTGGCATGGTTTGTATTCATCCGGAGGAGGGAAGTCTTCCACGGAATGGAATGTGAATTTAGACTCAAAGTCATCTGTACACACGAGAAATGGCAAAATCGCTCTGGTTACCGTGGCGACCCAAGTTTTGATGCTTTCCAGGAGCACACAGGGTGCGTGTCCATTTTAATGACATCCATCTATTTCTCAGTTTTTACTGTTTAGCTGAGACAAGGGGAATCGGGGAGAGCGAAATCGACAGATTCTCCTACCACCCACCCCAAAGTACTTCAACCCACAAGGAGCAGAGGGGCCAGGGATATCCAGGGCCCAGTGTCCAAGACAGAACCTGGCAGCGACCAATGGCCAGAAAAGTCCCTGTGGCCTGAAGCGCCCCTCTGAGCTTTAGTGGGAGAGGTAGGCAGGACAGGAGTCCTCGGCCTGGCTAGCGGGAAGGAGCACAGCTTATGTCCATCTGGGCTCCCGAAAGCAAACAGGTTCTGTCCCGAGCCCTTGGTGGAAGAAGAGAGGGGGCTTGTGGCCCTTTCATGCATTGAGTCCCTGCTTTATGATCTAGGCTTCGTGTCTGAGAGTAGCTCAACCTACAAAGGGATTCAAAGATTTTTGGTCACCCCGGACCCCAGGTGACTTTTGTTCCTATCTCCATGTTTTTGCCCTAATGGTCCCCCTGCCTGCTGGGCCTTCATTCATTCATTCACCTTGACTAAATCACTCTCTTCTTTCAGCCTTATGCAGAGACCTCTCCACGGAGACACACACACACACACACACACACACACACACACACACACACACACACACAATCTCTCTAAGCTCCATCAGGAGGTTGGAGAGTGGGTCCCGGAACCCCCAGGAAACCTCAAGAGAAACCCTATGTTTAACACAACCTGTAGGTTGTTCTGTGCCCCTGTTCCTGCACAGAATGCACCCTAAAATGACAGCACCACAGGCTGGCAAAGTCCCTCCTGAGCCCGGGGAAACCAGCTCTTCACCGGCAGCCGGCACGGCCGGTGGGGGCCCTGCTTACCGATAATGTGCAGGCTTCCGTTCCGCAGCTGCCCTCCGGGCTGCTGTGTCGGGGTCCAGGCTGGGGCCTGCTGGCTTTTGCTTGAAAGCTCTGTGGTGGGTGATCTCGCAGGGGGTGCTGGGGGCGGATTCAGTTTTCCTCCGCTGGTCCCTGACAGAAAAGACCATGGTGTATTCAGATACAGGAATGGGGACGGTGAACGCTCTAACCTTCTGCGAAAGCGAGGTACTGAGATCTTCGGATGTCATAGGACAGGGCGAGTAAAAGGGCAGCCTCTGGACCCAGCCTGCTTGGGACTGAATCCAGGTTCTCCCGCTGGGATAATGACGCAACCTTTTCATGCCTCTGTTTCCTCATCTGTCAAATGGGAATAATCCTTCTACACACACCTCCCGGGGTTGTCCAGAGGGTTAAGCCAAGCGGCATCTAGCGAAGGCTCAGTAATTGTTAGCCGCTGCGATGCTATTAATGATGATGATGTCATCGGTTGGCACCGCCCACAGAGGGGAACCACTGCAGTGTCCTGTCCTACCAGAGGGAAGGACTCTCCCCAGGCCCAGCTCAGAGGGAGGTTAGAGGAACGAGCTGTCGGGGTCTTGCTGCTGCCAGTTTCCACTCACACTGGTGCCCCTGCATCGCAGACCTCGTTTCTCCTTCCAGCCGATCTAAGTCCACCCCATCCACTCGGGGCCCCATTCGAATCCCAGCTGCATCTTCAAACCTTCCCTGGGGACCGCTATGGGAGGCGCACTCTCTCTTGCCAGGACGTTTTTGTACGACTCGTCTGTCTTGGCACATCCGTGCAGGCAGGTGTTCTACTGATTCCACTTCACGAAATGACAGTCGCGCTGCTATGATCTGTGCTAAGGTGTTCACCATGACAACCCCTTTCTCTCCCCTGCAGTGGGCCTGAGCAGAAATGGCCTTTGTTTTATTCATGGAAAACTAGGTTTCCCATCCAAAGACACAAGGAAAGAGGCCAGACGAGCTTCTGTTCCTGGCCTTGAGTTTACTGCTCCAGCGTAGGCCAAGGCATCCGCTCGGCCAGCCATTCTCTGTCACCTGCCACCGTCGGGGCTCCTCCCTTCCCTTCGGTTCCAGACCCAGTGCAGAAGGGCAGCTCCCAGACCCTCCCAGCCATCTGCTCAGCCCCTGGTCCCCTGCCCTCCAGTTCCCCACATCCCAGCTTGTGTCCCCGACTGCCCACTCTTCAGCTGTACCTCAAGTCTGTCACCTCCTGGTCACATTCCCAATCCACACCAGGCTCATGTGACCAAGGCCCAGAAATCCAGCTTATAGTTCAAGGAGCTAGGGCTGCCCCCAAGAACGGGCAGCATCCTCTGATCCTCTGAGGATAAGAATCACCGAGGGGGTCCTGGAGTCCATCCTGTCTGCCCACCTCCAAAGAGGCATCTGACGGTCCCGCCTTCCTATGTGAGTACGAGCCGCCCTGCACCTCCCTCTGGGCCCAGGTCCAGGCTGCCAGGCTCCCTCCCCAGTTCCTGGCATGGGCCTTGCACTTTCTGATGGAGCCACAGCCCGAATGTGAGCAAACCAGGTGTCAGGGGGGCGGGTGTGTGCACACAGGTCTATGCCTGTGGGTGGACAAACAGTCTGCTTCCTTTGAGTTTTTTAAAGAAAATAATCTCATCCTCCCTCCCCTTTCTGGTCTTTCCTTTCTCGATACCAGGCTCCACTAGAATTTTCTGGCTCCCACAAGCCGACTAAAGGGGTTAAGGGGCTGCTGACCCCTCTTCTAGGTGAAAAGCTGCCCTTGTACCTGACAAGAGAGACGGAAATAAAGCCGCTTAGGCCCGGCTACATGCAGAGTACTTCAGGCACATTTTCTCATTTAATATGTGTAACGATCCTATGCGAAAAGTGTTATTATTTTCATTTGTCAAAAAAGAGCAAGGTTCGAGAACATTAAAAAAAAAAACTAGTATGAGGTTACACGGGAGTAAGTGGGAAAACCAAGATTTGGACTTAGATCTCTTTAAACTTAAAAAATTGTATTTTTTTAAAAATCACACAATGAATATTTAAGAATCACACATGACAGAAGGGGCTCACCAGTACGAATGCTGGCCCTTCTGGTGACGAGTCAATTAAGAAGAGAACGATTAAAACCTTGTCTCTTGCAACTAAGAGCCTTAAAAACATTCTTGTCCTTTGTACCAAGAGCTCTCTCTGGGAACCCATCTTTAAACAAATATCAAAAATGTAGACTACAATGGCTATGAAAATAGTTCCTGCAATATTCTCGATAATAAACACACGAAATCAACTTCATATCTAAGACTATAAATGTGGCATATGCTGATTATCACATGAATGTGCTCGTAAACTTTAATGATTTGACAAATTTGTTTTCAATGTAATATCAAATAAAATAGAAAAGAGTATATATAAATAGTATTAACAACGTAGATACTATTTAAATTATTACAGTAAATGTATAGATATAGTCAGAAAAAAAAAGAAAGGAAACATCCAAATACAACAGCTTCACTTCTGGGTGATGATATTATGGGTGACTGCCATTCCTATCTATTTGCTCTACCGTGAGCTTGCATTATTTTCAATGCAAAGAAATACATTTAAGAGACTTTCTACGCCCAAAGACTTTCTGAGAGACCAGGGAATACGCGTCTAAGTGCGGATGGGTGTGGATACGGGCGCTTGCATGCATGGATGCGCGTGCGTGTGAGTGTGTGTGTGTGGGGGGGTGCGATTTCCACTCAGAAGGACACCAGAGGCGAATGCAGCCACCGTGCGACACACCGATCACGGTCATGGGGCTTCTACACTCAGTCCAAAGTCATCGCTGCTGGATGGGTGAAGGGTTATGCGTAACTTTGGGCTGAAAATATAGACTCTCGGTTTTGTGAGTCAGCTGGAGGACCTGCCCAAGATAAGGCAGCGTGACAATCCCGTCTCCCGAGGACGGGTGACGGTTCCTGCTGGCAGCCAGACTGCGATCACGCAGCCAAACGCTGAACGGGAGAGCCGGCTCTGACCGGAGGGCACCCACAGCCCCTGCACCCCGGGGAGAAGGTTCGGGGTCAGGGTGGCAAGAACACATAACCCTCCCTCTAGATCCCCCTGGTGCCAGGCCCAGTTCCGACAGCTGCATGAGAGGGGGAGCTGCTGCTATTCCCCTTTCACAGATGAGGGCAAGAAAGCTCAGAGAGGCGAAGTGCTGTCCCAGGCTCGCACAGCTGGGAACGGCAAGATCCTTGGCCTGGGGTCTGCACGACCTTGGAAAAGTCGTCCAGGCGCCCTCCCTCTCGGTTTCCTACCCGGGTCCAGAACAGGGGTGCTCACCTGGGCCTCGGCCCGGCCTCTTCTTCTGCAGGAAAGCCTGCGACCCCGGAGGGGCAGGGCCAGGCTTGGGTGGCTGCGCTTGGAAGCTGGGGGACTTAGGGGGCAACGGGGGTGGGGCTTCGCTGCTGCTGTGAGCGCCTGGCAAAGGGGGCGTGGGCACTGAGGATTTCGGGGTACAGGAGGTGTAAAGAGGGGGTGGGGGTGGCGGGGGCGGTGGGGGCGGTGGGGCGGGAGGCTCCCGAGCATCTTGGGTGGGGCTGGCTCCCTCTGTGTTGAGCCCAGGATACCCACAAGGAGGGAGGAGAGGGAGGGGTGGAGGGAGGGGCGGGAGGTGCAAGGGAGCCAGCTGAGGCTTCGCCCCCTTGTCACTGAGAGTGGAGGCTGGGGGGAGTGGGGGAGGGGCCGGGGGAGGTGCAGGGGGCACACAGGGTGCAGCCACCAGCGCATTCCCTTTGGTCTGTGGTCCAGGTGGGGACACCAGTGGCGCTCTGATGGGGGAGGCAGGGGACAGGGTTGGGGGTAGGGGTGGAGGAGGTGGGGGTGGGGGTGGAGGAGGCGGGGCAGGCACGCTGGGCCGAAGAGGGGCTGTCCTGGCAGCACCCTGCCCCTCGGAGGCATTGCCCAGCCTGGGAGATGCTGGGGGGTTCAGGGGGCCGCTGACGGTTTTGGCGGGAAGCCTGGGGGAAGGTGCGCGGGAGCCAGGGGCCTGCCCTGTCTTGCCACCTGTAAGTGAGACACAAGATCGGAGTTAGACAAGAGGAAAGAGGCCTCAAGGGTGCAGTAGGCATGACGGACACTCTCAAGCCTGATGTCAGTGACTTGCACGGTGGATGCTCTCTGCCTGCGCGTCTCCTGAGAGGCCTGGGGTCAGCAACTGTCACATAAGAGGGCCGGCTGGCCGTGCCTCAAGGTCCTTGCCAGCACTACTGTGCTGTCCAACTCTGAGACGAGCCCAGCTCGGACCTCCAGCTTTCAAATCCATCCTCACCTGCTAAGTGCCTCCCAGGCTCCCAGCCCAGGGCACAGGACTGCTCCCCCCTCCTTTGTCCTTCCTCATCCCAAAGCCACCATCGCATCACGCTCATTCATTCCTACCCACTAGGTCCGTCAACCCTTATGTCCTAGTCTGGATCCTCTGGTGTCAACCAGAATCTCCTGGTGAGGTAGTGTTCCTCTCTTGTCCTTGTGATCAAGGACTTCATTTCTGCAGAGAGCAGAAGCTTCACGATTCCCTGAATATGTAAGGTAACTCCCAAGTCGGTGGGAACACACCCTGCCTTGGGGATCCTGGTCCAGTGACCTTGAACCTCCCAGTTTCTTGGCCTCTGGAAGTTCAAGGCGCCTCCTCCCAAATGTCTGAAAAGTGTGTCTTATTGGAGACCAGGAGGAATACTGTCGTTTCCTATGGCTGGTCTCTGTTATAACCCGACTGGGGGTTATTTCTCCTATCTTTATCTCTGTGAAGAGAAGTCAGCAGAAGGTTCCCAAAGGATATATACATATATATATTTTATATCACTCAGGAAGTTTGAAAAAGAAGAGGGCACCGAAGAATCCGGCTCTTTTTTTCAAGTTGACCTCACACTGTCTTATCTGACAAACCCACAGCAAAAACGAGGAATGAAATGGTCTCTGAGAAGGTTCCAGTTGGCTCTCAGAGCATCCTAGAGCACTAATCTCTGCTGAATTTCATCAGTAGGCAATGGCGGCAAACACATCCCATACGGCCAAGCAGCCACAGAGCCCACTGAGAAGGTCAGCAGAGTCACATGGTAGAAGATTCTACACCAGGAATGTTTTGGGGCTTGATAGTCCCTAGAAAAATAATCTTCTTAGAGTTTATTCAGCTTGCTGGCTAAAGAGCCCAGTAATAAGGAAAACACTTATTTTTTTTTTCACACAATAAATATGTATTTGCCCGATTTTAATGCAATGCTTTCAAAACGTCTGAGATCCACTAAAACACAAATGACTGTGGCGGACTGGTTGCAAAACTGGCCTTGATTATCCATTCAGTCCTGATTCCATAATCTTTGAGAGGTGATTTTGCAGTTCCTCTCACGGAGAGGTGAAGTCTCTTTCCCACCCTTGTCTCGGGCTGGCCTTGTGACTTGCTTTGCTTTGGTAGGAAGTCACACTGTGCCGATCTCAAGACTAGGCCTCGAGCGATTTTATATCCTTCTGTCTTCTTTGCTGAAACCCTGCCATGACTGCGAAAACAAACCCCGAACAGTCTGCTAGGTAAGGAGAGACCACATGGATCGGTCAGGCCTGTCATCCCTGCTGAGGCATCAAAGATATAAGAAATATCAAGCCAGCAAAGCCGCCGACCTGATCGGTAGAGAGAGCCCAGCTGAGGCCACCCTAAATGGCCAATGCACAGAACTGTATCCTAAATAAATGGTTATTAAAATCCCTAAATTTTAGGGTATTTTGGTAACCATGGGATGATTGCAGCAGGATGAGGATTAAAAAGGTCCCATGAGAACAATTTTGTGCTTTGGCAACTTTCAGTGCTTAAGTTCCCAAACAGACAATCTCCTGCTCCATGGCTGTTCACTAAAAACTTGTTGCTTACTGGCACGTGAGGATTTCCCAGTTGGTTCTACAAGTGAAGGAGACAAAGGTGGCCAGGCAGCCAGGCTGAGTTCTTCCTTACCTGCGGCATCCCTCTGGCCTGCCGGTCGCAGTACAGGAAAGCCACCAGCGAACAGATCTCCCAGGGCTGGGGGTGTGCTTCCCCCTCGGGAGTTTGTGGCACCTCCTCCTTCTTTGTTGTTGGGTCCTTTAGAACCTTTAGAGAGAAGAGGCAAGTAGGTGAGGACTTGTGAGCAGCGCCGAGCTGCTGATTCCCACCTGGAGTCAAAGTCTCACGCTGCCCACGGAAGCCTTTCTATTCTCCCACCTACAATGTTATCCTGTTTGTTGGCGCCTTTCCCAAACACCTTCTGCCTTGAAACCCTGCAGACCCATGTGCCCAGGCCTGTCTGCTGTCCTCTCTGAACCTCCCAAATAACCGTTAGTGGCCGACCACCCTGAAAAGTGACCAAAATAATCTATGCACTGTGATATAGTAGATGCCAATGGACAACTGGCACGCCTGTCAAATTAGAAAACCCAAATGTGGTGGTTGTAGAGCTGGTCCTACTTTCAACTTGACTGTCATGGGGGAGGACTAGCCAGAGAAAACCCGCAGATTTAATTCCGCCGGTAATTTTAACT
Source organism: Cynopterus sphinx (assembly GCA_030015415.1). Taxonomy (NCBI): domain Eukaryota; kingdom Metazoa; phylum Chordata; class Mammalia; order Chiroptera; family Pteropodidae; genus Cynopterus; species Cynopterus sphinx. The sequence continues at coordinate 8,270,476 of CM057391.1, forward strand.
TCCTGTCCACAGAGCCTGGCCCAGAACTGCAAGTAGAAAGTGAAGATCTGCAGCGATTAGTGCGTCTGCGTTTTCCTGTCCCATCTCCCCGGCTCTCACTCCCCGAACCCCGCATGCTCCCCTGCACCTTTTCTTCTGTGGAAGAGAAAGCTCATGAGCCTCAAAGGAGAAGCGTCACCAAGGCCTGCCTTCCCGACGTGTGTGATTACCAGCGATGAAACATGAGAAGTCATTCGGCTTAGATAAGAATTCCTGGCGAAAAAGTCGTCACAACCCGAAGCTCACGTGCACAGAGAAATTAAGGCACAGTGCCCACTGGGAGACCAACGTGGCCAGGTTATTCCGAATATTAATATTATACCCGACCTACTCATTGGGATGATCAGCAAGTGAGTGGTCCAAGAAAATGGACTTGTCTGTTCATTGGAATTCACCGGTTAGTTAGTGGGCCTGAACAGAAACTAATTTTTACTGCGATCATTGAAAATATTTCTTAAAATAATTTGTCTATGCTTACGTATTAACACATACAGCTATAGATACAATTACGTTTCAGGGCTGTCTTTGAGAATTACCATTGTGCTCATCCTTGAAAATTATATGACGACATTCGTAATGCCTCACATTGCTAAATGGTTCTGCATGTGTTACTTCAACCGTCAACAGTCTTGACCAAAAAAAGAGCATGTATTATTATTATTATTTCCCCCAATTGGCAGATGAGCAGACTGAGTCCCAGAGAGGTGCCCTGAATTGCCCGGCATCAGAATCGACATGGGTCACGTGAGCCAAGCACAGGGTTCCCTTTACCCTATCGAAGTCCCGAAGACATAGAAAGCTGCGGTCGTCTGATCCGGGAGAGAATTCTGAACCAATCGTTTTCCTTGGGGGAAAACACAACTTTTGTCTTTTTACATGTTGAGACTCGACTTGTTCTCTCGTTGGGTTTGAGGACCACGTTGAGGCAGGACTGTGATGCTTGTTACCGCACAACGAACAAACGCAAAGTGGTGTGTCCATATGACGACGCACTATTCAGCAGTAACAAAGAGATGACGTTCTGGTCCTTGCCGCGGGGATGAACCCCGAGAACGAGATGCTAAGTGAAAGGAGAACTGTATGACCCCACTTACGTGAAATATCCACAATAGGCAACTCCATAGAGATCGGAAGTGGACTTCACGTTGCCAGGGACTGAGAATTGGGGCACGGGGACTGACTGCTAATGGGCATGGTTTCGTTTTGAAATGACAGAAGTGTTCTGGGATTAGACGGAGCGATGGTTGCAACCACACTGTGAACCTATAAATGCCACCGATTCGGACATTTCAAGTAGTTAAAATGGTGAATTTTATATTACGTGTGTTTCATCATGACAACAAAGTAAGTTATCTCGCCATGATTTGGTCTTTAGCACTTGAAGAGGGATGGAAAACCCATTATCAACCACCTGCAGACTGGAAGGGAAGCTCTCATTCTCTCCCCACATGGCCCATCCACCGAACGGTCTAATATGTGTCCTGGGTAACAAGGAGGGCCTTGCCCTGAGCAGGCCAGGGATGTCTGGGTGACCTCACGTGGCCGGCCCTCGGCTCCCGGCCGGCCTGCCCCAGGTGCTCACTTACTCTCGATTTGTGGGGCGCTGCGGTCGTTGATCTGCGTGACTTTTCGTAGGCGAGTTCCTTGCTGGATGTCAGCCAGCAGCGCGCTCCGGCCTTTGGGGTCTGCCTTTCTCGAGCTGGAAGTGTCTGTACTCACCTGTGAGAAAGTAGGAGGGTTCGAGTGTCATTGCACATCACATTCGCGGATAAGCCCGATGTCATGTTGGCCGTAAAGTTTACCTCCCGTGGTTCTCTGCCTTCCCTGTTCGCCCTGCCCTACACCATTCCCAAGGTTGGTCTCATCTGATTTCTATTCAGTTACCTACAAGTCTCGGTGGAGACTTACCTCCTGCCCTGCTCACGCCCCTCTCCCTGGGGACCTAGAAGGGACGCCTTCTTGTGCTCAAACTCCCAGAAGTCTAAGGAGCCCTGAATCACAGCCGCTCTTGCTCCTCCCAGGTGAGTCCCACCTGCAGGCCTGGGCTTCTGTCTGGGTGCTCCTAGGTTCTGAGTGATCGCCCTGCTTGGTATCCCCAGGTCCCCACCTGGGTCGAATCCTTTGCTGACCCAGAATGACAGACATTGGTCCTGTTACCCTGTCTTGCCCTGGGATGTTCTCCTGAGTGGCATTAGGTCATGCTCAGTCCCCAGTACTACATCCTCCCTGCTGTTGGGTGGCCCAATATGTCTCATTAATGACGCAGATTCATCCTTGAGGAACTGCTATTGAGGGAACGATGGTGGCTCTCATGTGGACATGGAGCAAAGGGGAGAACTGGGGCCCAGAGGGGTCATAAAATCAGGGAGAAAAGGAGGGCAGGGGATTACGGCGAAGGTTTAGTGACTGCCTGGGTGCATCACATTAATCCTCACAGAACCTTGTGAGTGTCAGGCGAGCTGGCCCTCATTTCACAGATGCGAAAACTGAGACTATGAAATGATGTGTTCGAGGTCACAGGGTTTGGTTCAAACCCAGATTTGCTGAACTCTGAAGGCTTTTTACTTTGCTTTTTACTTTGTAATCACTCACGTGCCATGGCTAGGATAAGAGTCCTGCAGACGGCTAAAACGCTTCGTAAATGTATTTGCATTTGATCCTAACTCTGCAAGTAGCACCGAGGTGACACAGAAGGAGTCTCCATGGGCTATCGGAACCAGAGAGAACACCAGAAAGAACATTTGTAGGTTGGCAGCAAACAAAGAGAGGAGTGGGGTTGAACCAGAAGACAGCCAGAAGGATCCTCTGCGGTTAGAAGGTTTGTCCCACGTGACCTGAGAACCAGTTAAGCATTTTTTAAAGCATGAAATATTTCTTTGCACCTGCTATATGGGGAATACCATGTGTCTTCAGTTTTCAGCTTAAACGTCACCACCTCGAAGGCCTTTTTTGACCCCGGATCTAAATAAGGCCTCCCAGAGCTCTCTTTGGGACTGCCGTATTCTTTTTCCCTCTGCCACTTTTAGCACAGGGAATCCATTTTTATTTCTCTTTCCATTGAGGAAATTTCCCATTCGTGGTTAATGAGTTTAAGGCTCAGTGTCCCACGTTTCTATCGGGAAAAAGATCTTGTTCATTTTGTTTGTTCATAAATCTCCAGAGAGTAGAACAGGGCCTGGCCCCAGACAGGCTCAATAACCGTTCACTGAACGAATGAATGAGTGAATGAGTGAAATGAATGAACTAGACCCAGGGTGTATAACACACTGGCCTCACCCCCAAGGGCATTTAACAGGGAGACAGGCCATACAGGCAAGGAGGCAGGCCACTCTGTCATGCAGTGTATGACCACGCATCCACGTGGTGTCACACAGAGGAAGCCCCCGAGAGTCAGAAATGGCCGTATCTGTCAGGCTGAGCAGGCTGCCAGGGAGCATCACGACCTTAGAAGGTCCTTGAAGTACAGATAGGATTTTCCAATCCTTGTTATAGTCATTTTCTGTCCCTGAAAGGAGAAATCAGGCTTGCCGATCAGACAGTCAGAGACTCTCTTAGTTACAAGATAAACAAGACAGGGAATTATAATGACAGTTAGGACCCAGCTCGGTGATGGCCCTAGGGAAGGCAGGGTTAGAAAGGCGTGTTCTTCTGTTTAAAGAAGCAACTCCAGAGGAGCAAATCTTAGCCCCAATGACCTGGTGGCGAGGGGGAGGGATCATCTCACCTCATTTAGAGTCGAATTTTTTATTTATTACCAAAAGGCATCCCCCTGCCCTTCCTTACGTTGCCCGTCGCAGGCTTTTCAGGGGAGGGCTATGAAGAGTGTCGTATATCCTTAGGATCATGATTTTCATTTGAGTACCCACCTAGCACAGACCTCAATATGTTCTTGATAATTCTGCATGACAGATTTCTTGGTAAAAACCTTCCAAAACCAGCGGGAGGCTATGGCAGGCCATGGCATGTTAACATGACGCGGTTCAACTGGCCGGACTAAATTTAACACGCCTCCCGTGGCTTTCTTTCCTGCTCCACGGCGAGCCCTGATGATTTCCCACTAGAGGGCTCCCCACCCCCTGACATTATGGCATCCTTCAGTCCTCTCCTGGGAGATGGCAGAGTGAATAACTCTGCGGCTAAGGTGACCAGTAGAGGTAGGCCTAACAGGTTTTGTACATAAGACCATCCAAGGACTGGTGTATTTGCACATCGAAACCTCTATTGCTCAGTGACAGTCACTTCTGTCACCTCTGATATTTATTAATAACTCAATCACAATTCGCTTTCTTAAAAATAGACAGCCTTAAGAAGTCTTGTGACTGTGGCTACAGGATAAAGAAACAGGGAAGAGGAGATTTCCAAATATTCACTGGGTCTTTTATTCTATGCAAATCCGGATATTTGGCAACTGCTAAAACTATAATCAAGAGAGAGAAAGTCATTCCTGGACAAGTTTCCCATAAATAAAGCCACCAAACTCCCCTTCTCCTCCTCATCCCCAAACAAGAAACCAAAACATCACTTCCAAGCCTGCTGGGGTTCTTCCTTGTTAGCATCGTTATGGAGTGTGACCGTGTGTTGGGATCCACACAAGGCTTGTGTTGGCTCCGTTCTCAAATGGAATAGCCCTGACCCTAAAAAGACGCAAAGCAGCAAAAACGGTCATGCACATTAGCTCATTTTGGGGGTTTGCAAAGGCTGGAAAACTTCGGTGAACCAATAAGATCAGAAATGCAAAGACTGAATGGCAACGCTACCAGAGGCAAGGGTGGTGAGCTGTCTGTCCTCCCACCTTGAGACACTATAAAAGGGTTTGCATGTCCATTTGTCATCCCGACAAACACGTCGATCAGGTTTCAGTGTGGTCTGGGGGAGGGAGGAGGGCAGTTCAGCCCAGATCGCAACTTGGAAACGCATGGCCGCCTGCTCTTTGTCGTCACCCTGCCACCAGATGCCATGACTGCCTCTGTCGGATTGATACTGGTTTCTGTGGAAACGCTAATAAAAATCTAGCCCATGGATCCGAATGTAGCACTTTGTCTGTCTCAAGGGTGACTTAAACCCTATCATTTTCATACAATTTCAGCCTTGCAGCCTCCTAAAGATACCTTCTCCCACATGGCTGTGAAATCTAAAATTGGTACTCGGGTTTCCAGGCACACAGCCTGCTCATTACCCCAGCCCTCGGCCTCCTCCTGCCTCCTCCGGACCTTGGGGGCAGAACAGGTGTCTGCATTTCACCACAGAGTCTGAATCCCAAGTGCAACCTCCTGCTGCTATCCCACCTTGACTTAGGAGGACACAGAGGGCCCGGGATGCGAGAGAGCGGCGTGGAACATTTTCAGAGAAAACTCAGCCTCCCCTGTCAGGCCTGACGCAATGTTCCTTGCACCCCAATGTGTAATAGGCAGGCTGTGCCCAAATGAGGCATGTTGCGATCTCACAGTTCAAGGCCTCGTTTTCAGAAATGCAAATATGCAATTAAAACCCGCAAGCAAAAACAATGGACCCTCTAACCTCCTTTTCTAAAATCTATTTTTTTAAAAACCACAGACAGGCCCATGACTGTTACCTAGAGTACAGAGCTGCCCCGTGCAATGCCTCCTCTCTTATCCAGAGCTAAAGGAGAATTAAGGGCCCTTTTGTGGGGGCCACAGGCTATCGGCAAGTCTGGTCCTATTTTCTGCAAAAAAGTCATCCATCAGAGTCATCTCGTCCACTGGCATGGCTTTGGTTACTGTATGCTGGCAGCTACCTCCTTGTCCAAGGACCTGGGGGCCACCTCAGACCTTTCTCTCTACCTGAATCCCAAGAGTTACTCAATCACACACGCCCGTTGATTTTTCGGGAGTGATTTCTCTGGAATCCAGCTCCTTTTCTCCATCCCTGCGATGCTGACTTAATGTTGGCCACAGTCACCTCTGGATCCTGTCGCCTGGTCTTCTAGGCCACTTGTCCTGCCCGTCTTCACACAGCCGCCAGAATGCCCTGTATAAGTGATGTCTCTCCCCTCCATAAAACTCTGTCTGCTCCCATTGCCCTCAGAACCAAGTTCAAACCCTTTCACGTTGAGTGAGGCCCTTAGTGACCAGCTCAGACCTTCCAGTCCCTGATCACTCCTTGCTGGAGTTCACCCCTGGACTATTGCTCGAGCCCATCTCTCTGCTCCTTTTTACACTTGTCCCTTGGCTATGTTCCAGGACGTGTCCTGACCCCAGAAGGCCAGGGGAGGAGCCTGTGTGTGTTCCTAGTGCATCAGGCTTACTCTCAGCAGAGCACTGGCCACCCAGACCACGTCGTTCTGCTCGAAGCCGGCACTGGTGTTCCATCTCACGGGGGATAAAAATTTCAAAGTCCTCCTTAGCAGAGGCTTGGGCACGCTACTGCATTTCCATGTGCCGCCATGATTTACTCTGAATGTCAGCGCTTCCCTCCCCACCCCAGTGTCACGTAGCAGCTGTGTGCCAAGTGTGACTCCTGGTACTCGTTCCCAGCAACAGCGACAATTTTGATTCCAACATGAATCCTAAGTCCCTTTCGTAGGGGAGGCTTAGAAAAGCAGGAGACTACGGGTTGGGAATGGAAAGCATAGAAAGAAAGAAATATGCGGAGAGAGGGATCTGAGATGCGTAGAAACAGAGCCCGTGAGACAGCTCCCAGAGGCAGGGATCAGAGTCAGTTATCCCAGAGCTATGCATTTGAAAAGGCCGTCAACAGAGGGATTGTGGATCAGAGGGTGAACAAAAAGACACCTTTTGGTACAGGGGGTGGTTCTTTTATGTGTATTTATAGCAAAATAAATTCGTAAGTAGCTCCTAGAAAGTGCTGGGGAGAGGGGGCCCCAAAAGATGGCAAGCAGACATCAGTAGAGCAACCCCCTTGGTTATTAACGTAACCCAATACCGTTTAGATACTGAGTGCTGACCCGGTGCCAGGCATGGGGTAGGTGTGGGGGGATACAGCCTGGGTAAGATGGCCAGCATCCTCTCTCAGAGAAGGTGCGTATGAGGGCGGGAGTGAGTGCGCATGTGTGTTTGCATACGTTGCATACGCACATGTACATCTGGTCCTCATTGGTTTTCTGCACCAGAGTCACTCCTCTGGCCTCCACGATCAGGCTTGTGACCTGTCTCAGAGGACTGTATTGAAAGCATCCGCTGACTCTCCTCGAAATGCTCCAGCGGCTCTCTGCTCTCTACCGAATCACAGCGTCCAGCCACACCGGCCCAAGGAACCCTGCCACCTTACCCCATTGCTTGAGGAGTTAAAACTGCTCTAGGTTTCTGCTGTGTTTCTTTTCTACCCCAGCCTGTGCTCACACTTCTGCCTCTTCTCGCATTGCTCCCCCTGCCCCATCCCTGCCAAGCCGTTTACTTCTTTTAAACTTTACATCAAAAACAGTTTAAATATATTTTTTAACTTATTTCACTGATCTTTTCCTTGTGTGATCCACACCCGGCACCCAAGTACCTTGTAATTCTCTATGGCACTACTCATATCTTGCCAAATATTATAGCTTTATATGGTGGTCTTGCCCCTTATTTTGGAGTGGAGATGCTTAGCATGCAAAAACTAAGCGATTCCCCTTTTAGTATAAGCATATCTTGCTTTATATATATAAAAAAAAGCCATGGGAGCTGTCTATCCGTATTTCACTGAAATGAACTTTATATAAACCCGAGCCCCTGGAACTTTGATATCTGTCTGCTCCGACAAACATCTAGGCGTGAGAAGAGCGGCTGCCTTTGGGGTTGTGCCACAGCCCTCGTCCTTCAAACTGTCTTCACACTTTTTATCCTTTGGTCACTCTGTCCCTAGACATAGGAATTCAGTTCAGCACCGTCTTCTCTTCTTTGATGATGCCAATATTCCCAGCTTTTGAGACAAACAAAATTAGGAGAAAACCTGATTTTAAAACCTGCATTGGATCTGGAAAGGTAGATAGATAGAGAGAGAGAGAGAGAGAGAGAGAGAGAGAGACAGACAGACAGACAGACAGACAGACATTGGGAGTCAAGGCTCTGGCACCAGGCTAAGAGTTGCTAAGAAATAATAATATGGAAGTTTGAAGATTGTCTCAAAAACTGGTTCAAGTTCCATATCTTCTTATTTTTAGACAAAATGTACTACCAAAAAGAAACATGCTTGCCCCTGCAACCCTCCCAGCAGATTAATGTGCAAACTCTGGTCTATTTCAGCTCGTGACATCCGCATGACTGTCCCGTTAAAGGCTTCCTCCCTTCCATCCCGACTCCCCTCCTCCTTCCATTTGAAATAACCAACCTTCAACGAGACGTCTTTACTGTGCACACAGAGGTGATCCTGGGGTCTGCGTAAGGAGGCTGCTCCATGCAAAGGGTGGTAACGACAACAGCAGCAATGACAAGGAGGGATGGGGAGGCATTTGAGTGTGCCAGGCACCTTCCAAGCACTGCACGAGGGCTCACTCATGTAAAGGGCCCCTAACGACCCCATGGTCTAGGTACTAGCTATTGTGTGTCCTGCCCAGCTTACAGGGGAGGCACAGCGGGAAGCAGGCTGTCTACCACACGTCAGTGGAGCACCGAGAGGTGAGCAGGCCAGAGTGGCTCTCTTAACCACCGTGCTGCATCATGGAAAATAGAGAAGGTGAAACACCCAGGAGATACGTGGCAAACCTGCAGCTGGGTGAAGGGAGTGGCCCGATTGCCCTCTTGCTTGGGACCTTGTAGACGTTGCTTCACAAAGAATGTGATGACCAGAGAAGAAAGGAGGAAGGGGGTTGGGGAGGGAAGGGTATCAGAAGGGAAAGAGGGCGGGGGGAGTAGCGGAGGGAGGAATAGAGATGCTTCTAAGAAGGATGGGGCCCACGGAGCTAAGTGCTAGGCGTTGACCAAGGCCAGAAAGGGAGGCGGAGGCTGAATGACGAACTCTGAGAACAGTCTGATCAGTGCGATGAGGACGAGCCAGCAGCCATCCTGGCAGGGGCTCTGCCGAGAGCACTTAAAATGGAAACTGCAGGGAGTAACCCTACGCGGTGAGGCTGATACCCTCCGCTGGAAATAGCCTGCACCTGAAACTCCTTCGTCAGGTGACGCAGAACCTCCTGCGGGCCAGCGCTGCTGGTCCCCGTCGTTCTCTCCAGGCGTCGGCCCCGTTCTCCTCCCGCACCTCCCTGCAGGCCGCAGGGCAGAGCGCAGGGCTTTCAGCCTCCCTTGCTGACTCCGAAATAGGTGAGGATTGTGAACATCGCCCAGATGTGAAAGGAGACACAGTAACAAAAATAACCAAGAGAAGGCAATTCCCCAAATTTCTAGAAAGTGCAAGAGGTCTCCTAAGTATTGCACCTATCCTAAATAACAGTGCCAACGGAGCTAGACTTTCTTTTCTCACAGTCTCGTTTCTAGGTCCTTCGTGTGGTGAGTCCAGCTTCTGGGTCAGGTCCGGATCGGATTGGATCCTAGAGAAACAACGACTAACAGCTTAGGCCAAGGTCGGCACCAAAATGATCTCACTGCTGGATCGGACGGTATTCTCGTCCGTTCCAGAACCTGCTTCCCAGTCTCTCTGGGCCCCTCGGTCACCAGACTTGGGCTGCTCCGTGCGCCTGCTCTATTGCTCTGTAACTACCCTCGGGCTTAGGTCGAGTATAAGTCAAGATAAGAAATTATTTCCATGCCATAATTTCAGGAAACGTATACATTCTTCTTCTAGCATCGCCAGGCAGAGGCTGTTGTTCTCATGACTCGACAAGAAATATTCGCTGAGCATCTCCTATGTGCAGGGACAGAGCAGGGGGAAGCCGGACGCTTCCATACGTAACTGGCGGGGTCAGACTCAGAAACACGCCAGCAGAGCCGAACCAGCTGGAATCTACTCAGTCTCTCTTTGGCCGTTGCTGGCATTGATGCAGCGTGGAAAGATGGCCACAGGAGGAGTCTGCAGGCCCAGGCTCACGTCTCCACCTGGCTGCTGAGTGTCTCCATTTAGGTGTCCCACTAGCACCTTAAACTCAAAACGTCCAGAACGACCTCATCACTCCCAAAGACAGACAGACAGATGGATGGATGGACACAGACACGCACACCAGTCATTCCTCTTGCGACACGGATCTCAGCCACGTCCTCTAATCGACCAGGCTCAAAACCAAGAACTACCTGTTATCACACTCTTGACGTCCTATAATGTGTCCAATTTACCTCCTATCAACTTTCCTTTCAAAACTCATCTCCTACTCCCACCACCGTTTCCAGTTCCACCACCGCTTTTTGTGATCACTCCCCATTTCTCACCCCCACCCCTTAAACCGCGGCTCCATTCCTAGCCAGGGGAGCAGGTGAGCCTTCGGGTGCTCAGGTGGACGTGGGAAGTCGGAAAGTCGCGCGTTTACGTGGTCTCCTAATGGTCCTCTTGCTTTCAGAATCTCCAGGTTAACGCTGATGTTGTTTCACCAGTTTTCTCCTTTAGATCTAGATGAGCCGTTTACCACATCGGGACAGAATTCACTTGGCATGGTGGTCAGGCCTTCCAGACTCTGGCCGCAGTCCGTGGTCCCACCTCACACACACACATTTCATATACCACCCTAGCTTGCCTAGCTTCCCACTCCCTCTACAGGTCCTCCACTTGGCATTGCAAGGTCATCACTCATGCATCCCCTCTACGTGATGTGCCCTTATCTTCCAACCCTGTCAGTTAAAATCCCAATCATCTTCCAAGGCTTGGCTATAAAGCCTTTCTCAGAGAAGCCTGAACTAATCCGAGAGTCAGAACTAATTCTTTGCATTTTAGAAACTTAGTCCTGTTGCCGTTCCCTCAGCCCTTGAGATTTAGGGGAGATTGGCACAAAGCCTATGTGATGCCCTTGGAAGCTCAAAGCCTCCCCCTCATTTCTGCAGTTTCAGGAGTTTAGGTCTCAGGGGCATGCTCGCTTCTGGGTTTTTACTTGCATACATCCTGTCTCTACTCGAATCCTCATGGTCTCAGAAACACAGCTTAAAGCTTTCTGTGATCCTTCCCCTTCTTCCTCCACCTGCCTCAATGAAATCCTCAAACCATGCACAGAGAGCGTTCATGAGCACAACAGACTTCACTGAAGTGTGGGTGCAGGACAGGAAGGCTTTGCACCGCAGCCTCCTCAACAGCCTCTCACTGAGTTCTGGGCGCCCTTGGCCCTCAAATGGCCTTTGATCATCCCGACACAGGCGGACTCCCTCTGGTCTGGCAGCCCCTTAGCTACCACCTCAACCCAGTGCTTTGGCTCCTTCCTCTCATCTCCCTTCTTAGCCACGGATTCCCTCTGCCCAGCCTCGTATGAATGAAGCACATTCTTACCTTTGCTTCCTGTGGTGCTGACTAATCATTCTTACTGTTGCCTTGTTCCTGTTCTCAAGTGCCACACCCCCGCCCCTCCACAGTTCATCAAGATGTGTCCCCAAAGCCAGGTCCCTCCCTAAGAGCAACTCTGGTGTCAGCCGCTGCAATCAGGTGTCACATCTCGATGTGTATCTGTCTTTCCCCAAGTTAAGTTTCTTGAGGCAGAAATTCCGTCTCAATCGGCCGTTCAGCACAATGGCTTACGGATAATAAACACTCCAAAAAATTCACTAAAATAAAATCGGTTCTTCCGTGTGAAAAGACAGCATGAATCAAGAATAAAAACAAGGGCTTTAGTCGTGAGAATCACAGAAGGGGCCCGCGGGAGCACCCAAAGTGTGACTCACACAACAGACTTTGATTAACGACATTCCTGTATATTTTTAATAAAATGGGGCCACCTCAAAGCCTCCCTTAAAAACACAGGAGCATCTGCTTCACTGGATGCCAGCAATTCTAGAGAACAGAAATAAACTGAAGGTCGGGACAGCTGCAGCGAATCAAAATGAAATGTTGGCTTCCCTTGTTCTTAATAACCATCAACATGGCTGGGTGACAGCGGTGACAGGGAAAGAATTCCGTTTAAACGGTACAGGCCTAAGAGAGAGCCGTCACAGGATAAAGGGGGGAGGGGTTATTTTTAGTTCGCTTCTCTCGACTGTATTTTTGTCTTCCATCTCCTAAAATTAGGCCTGCTGATGGAAGCTACATGGAATCAGAGCGGCGTAGGCTGAAGCAGCCATGGCTCCTGCGCACTGAGACACAGCCCCATCCGCTGTCCTTTTGCCCGGATGGATCTCAGCCACCTTGGCATCGCAGAAAAGGAAACTCTCCCCTCTCAGGAAGGGGCTACAGCCCTGCTCGAGGAGAGGCCATTTAAAGACCCCCCAGGCGGCTGGCAACAGCGAAGACCACGCTGATCCTCTCCCAAGCTGAAGACTGGTCAGATGAAGAAGCATCTGGAAGCCGCAAGACTCTTTCAGGAATATAATATCACTAGAGTCAACAGGCATCAACTACCTTTGATGTGCCGGCTGCTACTCTGATCTCTGGTACATTTAATTCCATTTTAAGAGCCAACAGTGCTTAGACGGGCAGAAAGTATGACGACATCGTATGCACGTAAGACACTAAAAAACTAACACACAAATCACCTGAAAAATCCCACCGATCTTTGGTACTCATCCGTTCATTTTGAGTAACAACGCCACCAAAGGAATAATTTTAAAGATTATGAATCTTTAACAAGACAGAGACCTGAAGTCCTAATAAAATCTGATGCTGATAGTGGGGGAGGCTGCGAGCGAGCGTGTGGAGGCGGGAAGTCCCAGGGAACTCTCTGTACTTTCTGCTCAATTTTGCTGTGAACCTAAAACTGCTTGAAAAAATAGTCTGTTTTGAAAAAAGTCGAATTATATATGCTCAGAGAGGTGCATTCCAGTGTTTCTATGGAAATATTTTAAAGAAAACCACAATCCTAAAGCACTTTTTAATATTGGTCACAGAAGGGTCGTGTGGGGGTCAAGGAATGCTGGAAGCCCCAGATGACCCCAGTGGCCAACAGCCGGCCCCCAGCAGTTGGAGATCTGGAGTGTGTTTTATCATCGAATTAGTGGTTGCCCGCACCGAGAGTTTTGAGTTGTTTTGTTAACAAATGAATCAGGCACTTCATCAACAACCAAACAAATCTGTGGAAGCAAGGCACCGGGGGAGGATTGCAGGAAAGGTGTGTGGAAGGAGAATCCTCAGCAATGGCTGTCAATTTTTTCTTGTGGCATCAGGTGAAGCATAAAATAAAAATTTGAAACAAAAATTCGAAAAGCAAGCCTACATATTTAATTTTTTTTCCCCCAAATAACTGGCCAAAATGCTGCCACGATTCTCGGGGAAAGAAAAACAACTTGGTTTAGCTTCTCAAAGGCTGGGCCGTGAGGGCGCGAAGTTTAACTGCTCTGTGCCACAGAGCCAGGGCGGGGGCGAGGTGCCGGAGGTGCCGGGGGTGCAGAAGGAGGAGTTGTGTAGGTGCCCAGAGTGGGTGCCAGCCCTTCCCACCTGACCCCTTAGCCACTAAGGCCTGTGATCACGCAGTTCTGGCTCAACCTACATTGTTCTTCTCAGTGGATACATATTACTCTGTGTTCTTATTTTTTCATGTCTCTCATCTGAGGGTAAAGATCAACGGGCTTCACTGATTTGGGAATTCCTACAGCCTTCCACAATGATTCGCAAAAAAGGCAAAAATGAACCAACGAACAAAACAAAACAAAAATCCACAAAAAACCAGACGTTAGAGTAATTTGTGCCTATCCACGGGTAGATTTTAAGATTTACTAACGAAGTGGGATGAAAGTAAATTAAATAAATAAATAAATAAATAGATAGATAGATAGATAGATAAATAATCCCATTTTTTATGAAGAGCCAGTGATCTGACAAGGCAAAAATGAATGTAAACGACAACAACAAAAAGGAAATTAGACTATCTAAACTGATCATGACCCCATTTTATTGGTTTTTAAAGGGAGAACTATCAAAGGTTTTACTTCTCAAAAATTTAAAGTGAAAAATAAACTTGAATGGATTCAGCACGACCAATATTTAAGGAGGGGAAAAGTACAGTTTTTAAAGATAGATAAGGGAGCTATATAATACGGAAGGGGATGGGGAAGAATGACCAGAGAAGAAAAGAGAAATGTGTATAAACACCTGGAACATACGAATGAAGGAGGGGAGTGTGTGCTGTTTATAGGGGAGAGAGAGATAAGTAAAGCCTCTGAGGGAGATGGCTGCATCTATTTTACCTCTGTATCTACATACGTGCATACACACATGAGAAACATACAAAAGAAGGCGTACTGAGAGACAGAGACAGGGTTGCCAGATAAAATACAGAATGCCCAATTAGATTTAAATTTCAGATAACGCAATTTTTAGGAAGTCCATATTTGCTTCCTAGCTATACTAAAACATCACTTGTTTTTATTATTTAATTAATTTAGTTGTTTAATGGAAATTTTAGTATAACTGGGTGTCCTGTAGTTTCATTTACCAACTCCGGCAACGGAGACAAAGTAATAAAGGGAAAGTAGAATGAGAAAAAGCGAAGGAGACAAAGATAAGGGGAGGAATAAGATGATTTGTAGAAATAAAGAACTCTCATTTCTTGTTCCTTCTCCGGTACTATTAAAAACTTTAAACCATTTTGAACTTTTGCAGATTCAGGTCTACACTGGACCTCCTGGGGGTCTCCCTGGGTTTACCCATCCACTCCAGCCATGACCGAGCGCATCATTCCAGCGAGAATCGCTTAACCACGGGGACCCAAGGAGGGAGCCCACAGCCGCTCGCTGCGCAGCATGCGTGCAGAACAATTTGCTCTGTGAGGGCTGGAAGACTGTCCTATAATGGATGCTAAAACGAGCTAAGGTTGCAAGGAGCAGTCACAACTCTCCATATGAGCTTCCAGAAATAGACGTGATCTGTGCATCGATTCCGAAATGCATTCTTCCTGCAGCACACTCAGCAGTTTACGCCATTAGAAGCCAAGGCCTTGGCGGCCGTTAAGCAAGGTCTTAGGGGCAGAAGTCCTCTCCTCTGTGTTTTTCTGAACAGCAGACAAAATAAGACAAAACAGAACAAGGAAGAACAAAACCAAACAAAAAAAGCACCGAACTTGGGGGGAAAGGATGTGCGTACACAGTAGGGGTGTGAAGATACAAGATGCAGATTCCGTCTCGGGGTGGCTGACCCTGGAACTCCATTTGCCCCAGGTGACCTTTCCTCTAGGCGTGGTGCAGTAGCTGAGGACAGAAGCTGGGACATCACTGAGCCCATGGAGCTGGAGAGTGGCTTCTGCACTGGCCTGCTAATGAAGGCAGTGTGTACTAGTTTGCTAGGCTTGCCATGCCGAAGTACCGCAGCTGGAGTGGACTAAACAAGGGAAATTAATCTTCACACAGTCCTAGGGGCTAGGAGTTCACCATCAAGGCGTGGACAGGGTGGGTTTCTTCTGAGTCCTCTCTCTTTGGCTTGCAGGTGGCTGTCTCCTTCCCGTCTTCACATGGTCGTCCCTCTGTGGGTGTCTGTGTCCTAACCTCTTCTTATCCACCAGTCACACTGGATTATGGCCCACCCTACTGACCTCAGTTAACCTTGCTTTCCTCTTTAAAGGCCCTATCAGTCCCATGCTAGGACTTCGACATATGAATCTGGTGGTGGCGGGGGACACAATTCAGTCCATAACATGTTGGGTCTGTGACTTGGTGTCCAGGCCACAGAGCCATAAGCCACACCCCACTACTGGCTACCTCTGTGCTTTACCTAAAAAGACTCGGTGATGGTGAGCAAGCAACCTGGCTCAGGTCAGCTCTGCCTCAGGGTCCTCTGCACGCCTCAGGGCACTGAGCTCCTTATCTGCAAAACAGGACACCCAATTTGACCCTGACCCGTTTTAACAGTGTGTCCAGGTCATGTCGAAATTAGTCCACCTGTTGCCACACAGTGCTCTCCGTGGTAAGACAGGAACGCCGATAATCACTGTTAACGCTGCACCCCGGAGTGCCACACTCCATATTTGAGCTTCCAGTTTCATCCCCCTGAGGATTAAATACCCGACCACAGCTGAAGATTCTTCCGAGGGTCTCAGAATAGTGTTCTATAAATACAGAGAAAATTCTAGGAGTGCATCTCTGCTGCGACCTTTCAAATTCCTTGTATGCTGATGTCACCGCCGGCAGGTGGCTCGGCTGTGTAACTCGAGCTTTGCTGACACCAGTGAACCCATGGAGGGTGCGCTCTCATTCACTGAACACACATTTTCCGAGCAGCTCCCAAGGCCATCCTGTGAAGGTCAAGGCTGCACGCGCTCCCTCCTTAGGGAGTTTATCAACGTGCAGACAAGACAGTCAATAGACAAATCACCTCAAGCGTAAGGCGTTCAAACTTGGCGAGATTCTCCCGGAGGTGAATGCAGCACTGCAACGTGAGCTTTTGCTTTACAGTGAGTTCACATGCATTCCAAAGCCGGGAAAATGTTAGCAAAAGAGAAAAAGAGCACCCAATTGCTCAGCAACGCTGGCAGCGAACACTTTTATAGCTCTCTTCCCTGCTAAGCACTTCACAGGTATGAATTCGTTTGGTCTTCACATCACCATAACGAAGCAGGTAGGACTGTAATGGAGAACGAAACCGAAGCACAGAAAGGTCTAAGTAATTCACCCAAGGACACATGATGTCCAGGACGGGCACACGGGAAGTCTGGCTCGGGAGGCTTAGAACCCTCGTGCTATGTTGCCTCTGAAAGAAAGGTCACCTCCGTCATGGGAAGGTCCCTGTGGAAATCAGGATGTGAGAAGTGCTGTCGGGGAAGGCCCGTCTGCCAGTCCTGCTCTCAGGCCTCCTCCCTCTGGCTGCCCTGAGGTTTGCGGGACATCTCGGCCGTCTCTGCCATAACCCTAGAGGTGATGTGGTGTGAAGGACAGAACACAGGCCGAACTGTCCGAAGGCTCTGCCAGCTGTGTGACCCTGAGCGAGTACTAAACATCTCTGGGCCTCAGGTTCTTCCTCTATGAATCTGCGATGACTAGAGCAAATGCTGCCAGCACCCCAGGCATACCTGCCCAGTCTACCCCAGGGGCCAACTTCAGGTGGTTCCTGCACATGCTGTGTGTGGGCCTCTGCCAGAACTCCCCGGAGGGTAACGTACGTCCCCGCAGGACTGCGGAAAGAGCCGGAGAGTGACAAGAGTTAGAGGACGAAACCCCCAGCTCTTCACCCCTCGGTGACACCAGGCAGGTCCACACAGTCTCTTGGGGTTCCCTGGCAGCATGGAGCTCTGATTTCCCACCCCATTCACTTCCTTTTCTCCTTCCTCTGTTCTCCCTCCTCACCCCCTGAGTAGGGCTTCTGAGAATCACCTCCCCAATAAACTGCTTGCACCCAAATCCTTGCCACAAAGACCTTTAGGGGAACCCCAAATGAGACAATGATCTTATCTAGCTCACAGAGGGCGAGGAAGGATTGAACGAGACTCTACGAGAAGGTGTTTGTGAAACTGTCGAGCTGTTTACCGCCTATGTCAGGGGATCGCTATTGTGAGGTACAACTCGAAGGTACGATTACAACGGCCATGGAAAAGTTTCCATGCCCAAAAGTGACTTTGGACGCACCCCCTCCTTTTTCCAAGCTTGTCTCCCACCAGGAGACTCAGCCGTCATCACAGGTCTGTGGCCGGATCTATATTTGGCAGCAAAGGGAACCAGCGGTTTGGTGAAATGCTCTGACTCCCAGTAGAGTCCATCAACAGGAAGGGGCAACATATAAGAAATTATAGCCGGTTGGGGAGCCCTGAGGGTCAGGGGTCTGGATGTCAGAGCAGAGACTTAGGAGACTGGGCACTTGGGTGATTCTTCCTAGTCTTAGGTCTCCTGGGGTCTGGGCCTTAAAGCAACACGTTCTGGAACAGCGTGTCCCAATATAAGCTGTCGTATGACTTCGTTTCACCGAAGAGCTAAGCCAAGGGTGTGCTTTTGTTAGTTTAGTGTTTTCCTTGGTTCCTCGTATCCTCTCTAGCAGGCTGGATGACACGGTCAAGTCCCCTTTCTCCCCTTATCCAGCCTCCCCATATTCCGTACTAGAGAACCCAGCCTTTGAAGAACAAGTTTAAAGCTTGGAATAGCCCATTTCCTTAGGCATAACCTAACGACAATAAAAATGAAATGAAACAAAAACAAAATGAAATAAGAAGAAAGTCAGCAGTGACCCCCACCTCTCTCCCACTAGGACTGTCCCCACTGTGCAGCCTGAGAAGTGAAAGGCAGAGGAGTCTGAGGTCACACAGAGGGCACTGGTGAGGCAGATGGACAGGAAGCGCCACTCGGAGCCAGCCCGACCTGCACGGGGTGTGGCTGGTCTCGCCAACAGACTTCACCTCCAGGTGCCAAAGGGCAGCAGGAAGGAACGCCATTGAACTTCATGAAGTTCACTGAGCCCTTCCACCCATCACTTGACTGCTGCCCTTATCCAAGCCAAACAGGCCACGTCTGGCTCTGTTACCAATGGAAAATTTACGTGCCTGCAACACAAAACTGAATTATTCATGTTAACGTAAGTCCGTGGTCCTCAGTGGCCGTGATGAAGGGAAACAGCCATGGTTTTTCCTAGATGTCGGTCAGGAAATGATGATCCAGTGAAATGTTTGGTCAAAAAAAAAAAAAAAAAAAAAAAAGGAAGATGAGGATGGGCTAAAATGAGAAAGAAGCTGATGTGCGAGTTTGCTGAGACATTGCTGGACGTTACTGGAATGGAAATGGGGAAACCAGAATGCCAAAGAGACGGTCTCGGACACCAGGCAGTGACCCTCACGTCTCACTCCAGAGAGCCCCAGGGAAAAGGGAAACAGGGTCTGTCTCCCTGCCCCTCTCAGAGTCCTTCAAGGACAGCCTTTCCTGGCCCAGACACAGAAGCCTCCCTGGGCAGATCCCACCAAGGTGAGTGGACCTGACAGTGGCTGAATGGGGTGCAGGTGGGTTTACTGCGCTCCCGGAGAGGACCCTGGGAATCCCAGGGAGATGGTGCTCCAGGCAGGGTTGGGGGAGTGGGCTACGGGGCTGTTGCTACCCGAACTGCATGCTCGTCTGTGTCAGGCACTGGGCTGCTGCTTGTAAAGCATCGTTTAAATTCATTCCTTTACCACCTTCGAGTGTATTGTTATTATTCCCATTTTTCAGGTGAGGAAACGAGGTCTAAAAGGATGTACCCAGATTCCAGTAGCCACTAAGCCTGGAGGCAGGCCCATCTGACATGGAAGGCTACGTGGGTCCCTCCCCACCTCGGGTGTCCTCGTGCTGTACGGGGCTGGTACACGGGTGCCAGGGCTCTCTGTCGCCCTGGAATCACCATGATTATTGGTAGCAAATCTCTATTTTAGCTGCCTCAACCTTAGCTTTCCTCAGTGATTCTCCAGGGGGGAAGAAGGATGGCCAGCCACCTTAGGTGGGTCCAAAAGGCCTTCGAAGACATGACCAATGACATGCCACATTTCTAATCATTCTCCTTAGCAAATGGCTTTTTTTTTAATCCTTTTTTTTATTGGATAAAACAATGTACTTTGGTGCATTTTTTAAATAAAGCAATAGTTGTTAATAAATGGCAAAAAAAAAAAAAAGTCACTTGTATACCAGCCCTTAGTCGTGTTTGCATGAGGGACCCTGAGCCAAAGGAATGGGTTTTGCTGGGCCTCCCAGCCCGGTGTGTCGAGCCTCCAGTGATGGCTACACTCCCTCCTGGCCACTGTTCTGATCCCCAGCATGGCTGTCCTTTTTTCCCTTCTAGTCCAACCAATAATACAGAAAGTGTGACAGTCTGCAATGCCCTGGTGTAAAAATCTATACCTGTGGTCTGACCTCGCGAGGATGTTGTTCACCTGCTCATGAACCCACAAAGCTTTTTTTTTTTTTTTTTTTTTTTAAGCCAAAGCACACTTTCCGAGCTATCTATCTCCACTCCCAATGATTGTGCCTCGGGGTTGGTTTGAAAGTCCCTCGCTCCTCAGCTCTCTCCAGAATCCTTCAGCAGCCACCAGCCAGGAAGGGATGGAGAAGGTGGAAATGCTTCCTTGTCTGGGTGACCTTGGTGTGGAGAAGAATTGCTTGCTAGCTGGGAAAGCTGGCTACGGTCATTCCCACCACTGTCCTCTGTGCTTCGTCTGAGAAGAAAACACCAGATAGCGTTCGATGTCCTTGTACCAGGGACGGTAAATGCAACAGTTTTACAAACCACCGTGTGTCATCCGGAGCGGCGTTCCCACTGGGTCTCAAGGTTTACTTAAATAAAAAGCAGCCAGAGAGACGGTGATGGCCAGTTTCAGGGCTCCTTTGACTCACCCTATAGAAGTCACTTGTATCAGTTCTTAGTCTTAGGAGATAAAACAAAAAAACCCTAACCATTCCATAAATCAGCTCAATGATTACGGATGACACCTCCGCCGGAGGGAAATGGCACTAAAATTTTTTACCATTAAACCCCTCGCAAAACAAGGAGACAGATTTCATGGGCCGAGGGCAGGGGCATGGGGGAGAGGCCCAGGGAGAGTTTCAAGAAGACATTCTGTGCCTCCACGGGTCTTATTTTTTTTTTTTAAATTAAAAAAGTGTATAAAATCTGGTCTCAAACACCCATCTGGATTCGTGAGAGCATGCTACATAACTCCCTCGCTGGCTCTGCTAAGTCCCCTCTATCTTGCATATTTTGGGGTTGTTCATGTCCATTCATTTCTTTTTATTACGGAAATTATCATGTACAAAAGCTGAGGAGTGTAAGTGGCACCCGTGTGCCATCATCCAGTCTTGTTCTATCTTCTCCCTCCACGTCCTTGCTTGTGGAAAACACATGTCTGACCTTAGACGACGTCAAAAAAAGAAGAGCTTCTAAAAATGTAACTATAGTGTTAGGAAATAAAATGGACCACGGTTTCTGTCACTGTTCCCCTGGTCGGCAGACTTTCAGATGGAAGTTTGAGCTAGGCAGGGAAAGGCCAAGCCGCAGCACTTGCATCTCGGCTTCCGGAAGCTCCCACGAGGCCCGAAGAACATCTTTCTTTGCTTTAGTTGGGGGCTCAGAGCCAGGCGGTCTAGACTTCTTGCGTGAGCATCACCACTAAACCTTCCAGGAAGACGTGTGCCTGACCCTTAGGCAGGCTCTTAGTCTGCTTCGGCCAAAGCTCCTTGGAAAATGACAACTCGAAGGGCAGCTGAGAAAACAGAGCATCCTCTGAATGTTTGGAATACGTGAACCAGGCTGCCGTCTCAGTGGAGTGGATGGAAGGACACCCCCAGATCACCGTGCCCTCCTGGCTCACAGCCCCGGTCCCACAGCCGAGGGCTCCACGCTCTGATCTGTGGCCGGTTCCAAGTACCTCTCGCTACGCCCGCAAATCCAGGCCACTGGACTCAGCACGAAGCACGAAGATGAGGGAGGGCAAACTGTTCTACTCCTCAGCAGGCCCGGCACGGCGGATTTGGACCCCAGAAACCCAGAGGTGGTAGCCTCTGCCCGCCTCGTTTTGAACTATTTTCAGACTATTTCCTGACATCGTGCTTCGAGTAACTCGGGCTCCCAAACCTTGATCTTGACATCTGGGGTCCGACCTCTCCCCCCGCACTGACCACAGGGGCCTTAGGCCTCAACTTATCAGTCCCAGGTCTGGTGACTTCCCCGAGTGATTCCTGGTCCCCGAAATAACAGTAGCTGCCATCGACTGCGCTGGCTCTGGGCAAACACAGCTTCTACGGTCGTCATATTAGATCCTGACAACAATCCCCTGATTAAGGATGGGGAAACTGAGGCTCGGAGTCACTAAGTAACTTATTCGACACCATGTAGCGGTGTATGGTACAGCAGGGATTCACTTTCCAATCTGTATGACTCTGAAGTCCACATGTTTTTATCTATCATCTATCTATCTATCTATCTATCTATCTATCTATCATCTATCTATCTATCTATCTATCTATCTATCTATCTATCTATCTGAACACACCGCATCACAACATTCCATCATCCCTCCTGGAACCAGCAGCTGGGCACAGTGAGTGCCGAACGGATAATGTCAAACATAAACACGCGTTTACACCTTTCTGTTTTAAAGGCCGTACGCGCTGCAGGTGGAATCCTGCTGCCACCAGCTTGCAAACACATTCACGCTCCGCCACTGGGAACAGACCCTATTAAAATGGAATTCTGTTGCTGCCACGCACGGAACAGTACACTGTGTCGCCTTCCCCGAGGTTTGAAATGTCTTTATGCAAAGCGAAGATACAACGTCTTTTTTTCTTTGAAAACATGACAAACTGGAACGGAAAGGGTTGTGTCTAAGAACGTTTTATGGGTGTTAAGTTCTGCTATCCCTGCTTTATAATTTGCTTTATAAAATGTTCTTACTCAAGTGTGAATGTTTAGCTCGTGTTCTGACAGGACACAGCACAGCGCGTGTTCTGGCTGCCAAGGCTTAGGCAGATGGGAGGTTTAAAGGAGTGGCGGGTTAGCCCCCAGCGGGTTTGCCTTATAAATTACAACGTCTTTGCTAAACTCTCTAGTTTTGGAAGCAATGGTAGGGACTGAGTGCCTACTGTGTGCCCAGTACTGACCTTGGCAGGGACTCCCTCTCTCAGTCACTCTCTAGCCGCCCCAAGTTGACTCGCCTGTTCAGCAGAGACCGCAAAGCATTAACGAGACACACTCAGCACCTGATGCTCAGAGGAGCAAGCTTAGGAAGGTGATAGGAACTTGCTTAGAAGACACAGGGCTCCTTAAAGATGAGAGTTCAAGGGTCCCACATGCAGGAAATACGTAACGAAAAAGCAACACAAGGCGCGCGGTTCTGGCCTGGGAATGACCATTTGCGTTCTCAGCTCCTCCAGGGCCACGCAGGGATCAAGCCCAAGCTTCTCTGGACTCAGGTTCTGACCCCTTCAGAGGGAGAGACTGGGTAATTATGTGCAGCAAAAGCTCAATAAATTTGCGTGATGGCCTGGTGAAGGTGAAGGGCACAGTCTGCAGCCACTGAGCTCACAGGCATTTCCTGAACCCACTGTGCGCCCAGCGGACACCCAGTGTTTCTGAGCCCATCAACAGCCCAGCTGCAGCTAAAGACAAGGCAAAACTCTTTCCTTTATGTTTCATCTGCTTTTCTGATGCTGATTCTCTGCTGTTAAGCCATGGGTTTTATCCAGAGGGTAACTGGCAAAAGGTTTTTTCTATTAAAAAAGAGGAAAAAAAGCAATTTTTTTTTTTGGGGGGGGAAATTATGGAGCCATAAAGAATAAAAGAGAAGAGCTATGTTAGCCGGAGGCTTCGGATACAGGGAGGAATCTGAGAGCTCTGACGTTGGTGTGGGAAGGGGACCCTTGGCTTCCCGGCTTTTACAAGACCAGTGCTCTAACCCCTGGGCTATAGGGTCTTGACCTCCTGGCTTTTAGGTTCAATCCCTGAGAAGGTCTTTATTAAAGGCCAGTGGGTTTAGTGGTTCGGACCAGGGGCTCTGGCATGTTCTGACAGCTTTCGAACCGCAGCTCTGCCAGTGACCAGCCGTGTGACCCAGGGTAAGTCACTTCCCCCTCTGTGCCTAGTTAACTCGTCCATGAAGTGAGAGTAACAACAGTATTCTGTCTCAAAGGGCAGCCGTGAGGATGAACTCAGTTAAGGGCTAAGCACTGAGAACGATGCTAAGCATACAGCAAGCACTACCTAAGTGTCCGATGCTATAGTCTTCGGTACCTTTTATCCGCCCCCCCCCCCACACACACACATTTGGGAGCGGTGGAGCACAGGGCACTGGGTCTCTCAGAAAGCCTGAGGGCGAATCCAGCGCTTACTGGCTGCGTGACACTGGCACACTTAGGAATCGCTCCATGCCTCAGTTTCCTCAACTGTCCAATGGCACTGTCCATGCCCGCCTCGTGGGATTGCTGCAAATATGAATTTAGATGATCCGCATTATCAAGTGCTCAGCAGCACAGTGCCTGTTACACATAGCTCCTCAGCAGGCGCCGGCTATAGTTATCGTCTATGAAGATATGATCCAGTCCGGCCTGCTGCTAAATAATCATTTATTCGCTTTTCTTTTTTAAAATCTTTCCTTCTAGGGATAAAAGGAATAAATGTCCTGTGTAGATTTTCGAGAGAACACAGAATCATTCAAAAAAATAAAAAGAGTGCAGAGATCACCCATCCCCCGCCCAGGTAACGCTGGGTGTTGTCGGGGTCCTGCTGGGTGTTATGGGGTCCTGCTGGGTGTTATGGGGTCCCATTTCTTTGCAGCCTTTGCCTGAGAGCGCATGAGCGAGCGTGCACACACACGGCTGTTCATACAGCTGGGCCCACACTGCCCACGTGCAGCCTGCTTTACCTCACGTCCCGATACCCGTCTTCTCATTTAACGTCCGAGGAAACATGACTTTCCCCACTGCAGAGATGCGCCCGAGCGAGCAGGGTCCCAGCACCCCTCCCCACCTGCTTACAGCTCTCTCCACCGGCTCGGGGCTGGGTATCTCATCACCAGCAGCTGACATTGGTCGTTTTCTCCCTTTTTCTGGCAGAAAAGGGAAGAGCAGCTTCGGGGAAGGAGTGCATGGCAGCAGAGACCCCAGCCCCAAACCTCAGCGGCCCACCGAAGTACGACAGCGTCTGTGTGAAAAGACCACCCTGGGGTCGGGGGATGGCTCCCTGGATTTCTAAGTTTCTAGAAATCCTTAGTCTCACGAGTTCTGAAAGATGTCAAAGGCGAAGAGGCAGCAGATTCACATAAAGCTTGGGTTGGTAAGCACTGCTAGAGACAGCCTTCAGGGATCAATCACCCTTTGGCCTCGCACCCCAGGGCACCCTCCTTTAGCATCCTCCAGCTCAGACGATGAGTAGAGTGGCTTGTGCTCCCTGGCGCCTATGGAATTTGATCGAGGCCTCTAACGGGCTTCTCTTGCCCAGTCCCAGGCATCCTGAGCACGTGACATGTCTCCCATCATACTACATGCAGCAAGCCTTTTCCTTTCTGTTCCTGCCACCCCTCCCACCTCGCAGCTGTGAAAAAAGAAACACATTTAAATCCCGTCCTGAATGGCCCTTTGGAAGTGTGAGTGGCGGGTCCCGCCACACCTCTCTCTCACAGCCCACGTACATCTACTGCAAAGGCTGCCTCGGTCCTTCACGGGAGCAGTGTCACCGCCGAAGGAGAGAGGGGGAACCAAGGTTTTAAAATTACTTGAAGACAAAAGTGTCGTTTTTGCAAACCGTTAAGCAGAGACAAATGTAATACAATCTTAATAGCCTGGAAAATGCAAAAACATTCTCCTTGCCCCAGCGGCCACTGCCAACCCTGGGTAAATGTCCCCAATCCCTTATTAGTGACACTAATCAAAGCGCCAGTGTCAAGAGGATCTAAGTGAATGACAGTATTTAAGAATTTTAAAGCCTTTCTTTATTCCAAATGCACCACTAAACATGCAAATTACCTTTTCCAGAAGTAGAGTAATATGCAATTCTAGTGAGCCCCCTTCCACCCAGCACGCCCTCACCCCTGCAAATTTTTTAACTACCACTCCATTTTCCATGTTTTCTTTCATAGATTGACGTGTTTTTCTATAGGACGCGAGCTCGTGCACCCTAGAGATGGTGGGAAAATCTCGCAGTGGAAGCCATGGCTGATAGTTCCTGACACTCTGGAAAGTCTGCCTCGCCCAGGAATCATGCAATCTTTAGGTTACAAGGAGAAACAGTAACTCACCGAGTTGCCTGAATGCAAAGACTCAGGCAATAGTAGGAGCGAGCAGAATAGTGAGGGGCCACAATATGCCTGTCAGCATTTTTAAAAGTCACCCCTGGAAGAGGCAGGAAGAAATATGTGGCACCATCGCATCTTCCTACTTAAGAGCTTTGCTTTTCATGGTAAATAAATGATTATCGAACTGGTTTCTTCTTTGTTTTTAAATAATGGTTTCCTCCTTAGGCAATATTAAAACATAAAGCTACAAAAACTTATAAATCTTTTAAAATAAATAAATAAATAAACACGCATGCTGTGGCCATGACTCTACTGTCAGGCTTTGCCTGGGCAACCCAGCTTCAAAGAATCTATCCGCTGAGCAGAGACACATATATTTCCTTCCTCTCGTATAGACGGTGTTAAGTGATGGTGACGAGAAAACAGAAATCACAGGCTCTCAAGGAGTTTATTCTGTCATCTTGGACACAATCAGGGCGTCAAAGCAGATTCGAAAACAAAAGTTTAGTAAAATTGGCTGCATTTCAAAAATCAAATTGGTTATATTTTCTTTAGATTTTTCAAAAGTTACATTCTGTAACCAAAGCGACAATCAAGATTTAATTGTAAGTGGACCAATGCACCGTGCAGGCAACATGTATGTTGCTACGGGATTTTAAAGGGATGAGATAAGGGAATAGAGCTCAAAAGACGGGGAAATAGGGGGCAAGAAAAATAGGGAAGCAAGATGGTGAGGGCTATCTGGCTTTCAGTGAAGCCTGCTCCCCAACTTTGCCAGGTTCCACCAGACCTTAGTCTGCTTCCACTCCTACATTCTTGGGAAAAGATACAGATTAGAGAAGAGGTGGAGACCAGGAGGGAGAGGCAGGAAGGGAAGAGGTGAAAGGTGCAAGGAAGCAACCGAAAAACTTTTAGGCCTGTCTCATCCCCAAGTCTTCCAGAGCTAAGGCGATGCTTATAGGATGCTTTTCATTATAGGTGATCAGACACTTCACACAACATGCCTGTCCTTGCAAAGATTACATAGAGTAAAGTCTGCCATGCCGGTCCACGAGCATGGATGTTTGAAGCCCTGAGTGCTGATTATGAAGAGGTTTAACTCCATATCTTAACCCTATTTACACAGATATTCATTCACGCATGCATCTATCCATCCATTCATTTAGTGAGCGGAGCACCAGTTGTGAGCCAGGCACTATGGACAGAAAAGCCTACAAACCATAAAATGTGGACCCCGGTCACATAAAAACAAAATCAAAAACTGATTACTGCTATGAAGGAGGGTTTTAAAAGGATGTTGGAAATGCCAGTTTGACGTCTAAGGAAGCGATGCTCCACGGAAGTGACATCTGAGCTGAGATGAGCAGGGTTTCCAGGGACAGTTATGCCAAAAAGTCCTACAGTAGGAGACATGGGGCGAGGGGCACAGCACAAGGTCTGAGAGGTAGGCAGGAGCACGATCATACAGGTGGAGCGGGCTACAGCCAAGGGGGAATGGGAAGTCCTTGGAAAGTGATGCAGGGAAGGGACCTGATCTGACGCAGGATCACTGGCTGCTGGTGACCAGAGGAAGGCTAACTGAGACCAGCTGTCTCATAGGACAGGTGCTGGCAAATTTCCCGTAAAGGGCCAGACAATAGATACTTCAGGCACTGTGGGCCAACAGGCAAAATCATGGATTTTATGCAAATTCGATATAACAGAAAAGAAAACAAACACAAAATACTTATTGATGAAATTCAAAATATAATAATAATTGAGTCTAATTTTAAAAATACAGGTCGACGAGTGAGAACACTGAAATTTTTTGTGGAGGGGATAAGAAGTTGTTTAACTGGTATTCTGTAGCACAAACGCAGCCATAAACAATATGTAAATAAATGAGCATGGCCGAGGGCCAATCAAACTTTATTTATGGACTGAAATCTGAATTTCATATAATTTTCATGTGTCCCAAAATATTATTTTTCTTTTGATTTTTTTTCCAACCATTTGGAAATGTAAAAAGCATCCTTAGCTTGAAGGCCACACACAAACTGAAAGCTGGGCTCTGCTCCGGTTTGTCACCCTCTGCCGTAGACGGTCCCACTTTCCAGAGGTCTAGCTGTTTGCTTAGGAGAACCTTCACTTTGGCAGATTACTCCAGGGTGATGGTATGCATTTCTTGTTGCATCGCATCAAAAAGTTGTGATATAAGGTCATTCTATTATTGGTAACACTAAGTTTGATCCATTTTGAAGGTACATTTTCTCCTTTGTAATTAGAAGCAATCTGTTGGCGGACACTTGGGATCCTACAAGCATCTTATTCCCCCAAAACCTTTTACTAGGTGATTTTAGCTTTTATGGATGATCTTCGCCTGAGTCAATCAGGATACCAGAAGTTATCAAATAACTTTGATAATAATTTTTAATAGCTTCCTGGTAGACCATTGTGTGGATTACATAATTATTTATTTATTGGATCATCTGGTATTAAAAATTTAGATTTCCTTTTTGTTCTTTTTCGGTTGCTAATACAAGTCATACTTTCATAAATATCCTAGAGCTAAATATTTCTGTACACCTATAAGTAGTTACTTAAAGAAAATTGCTTGAAGTGAAACTGGGTCATGAGTAGAGACATTTTTAAAGGGTTTTGATTTACATTAACAATTGCAGTTTAGGGAATTATATGAATTTTTGCTCCCATTAAGAGTGTTTGGTTCCTAACAATCCGGCTGACATTTAAAAAGTATCAGCACCAAATTGACAGATAAAAATGATTTCTCATTATTTTAATTTGTGTTTATTTAATTGTAGTGTGGTTGAAACATCTGTATTTCTCCTACCTAGTCAGATCTTATGCCTATTTATCTATCCTTTCCATATTAATCTTTAAAAGCTCTTTAAACTCTAAGAACATTAATTCTTTGCCTTTTAACATGCATTGTAATTTTTTCCCCCGATTGCAGAAAAATACATTTTTTTATTAAAACTGACATGTTTATTTTCATTTTAAATTGATCTGATCCTCCATGAGACAGCAAAAAATATTAGAAATGGGAAAAGGAATGCAAAAATAATTAAGCAAACGTAGAATTATTTTCATTATGAACTTAAATATCTTTCAAGAAAAATAATTCCCTAATGAGCTTAAAAATTTTATTATCAGCATTCAAAATTCTCTTTTGATCTTCGCTACCGACTATAATGTTATATAGCTGCTTTCATGAAGTTTTTAATCCATCGTTCCACATCTACTTTACATAATTGGTGCAGTTATAAATGTAATTTTTAATTAACACTGTGGCATAAAGCAATTTTTAATTAACAGCACCACATAACACATTTTCTTTAGTTCTCATCAACCATTTAAGATGTAATTCTTCACTAGAATAAATGGCATTGTTGTGCATATCCCTGGATAAATTGTTTTTGTTTCTCTAGGGTTAAATTCTTAAGTCAGTCTCAAAAATAAAACTACTGGGTAGCCTGGGGAAAAAGTATGATACATTCAGGCTGATTATTTTCTGCCAGAGAGCACGGCAGAAAGACTCATTCTGCATTGAGCCCCAGCTATAATATTTTAGAAAGAGCTTATTTTCCCAAATTCCCAGTAAAATGGGTTCTGGTAAGTTTGTTTATTCTGGCTGAGTTTATGGGTGCATTGTGGCACTTGAGATTAGTGTAAGGTGCACTTCTGTGCCAACGAGTCTGTGTAAGATCCATATGACAGTTTCACTTATGTTGCCTTCACTTACACACCTTTATCACCTGTGGGGTCCTATTTAGCAGTGGAACTTCAACACTTACTCCTATTCTTGCTACATACGAGTCAGAGTCAGACAGAATTCACCTCATGCGCTTGCTTTCCACTCTCTTCAAGGGCAAGGGCCAACTTCCAGGCGGGTGTGTGTCCCTGGCATGTCAGATACGGGTGGCGTGCAAAGCTAACATCCTAGGGGGTGAAGCCCAAGCGTACCCTCTGTCTCTGAGGCCTGTGGCCACGCAGGGGGGCCTCAGATCCCCCTTCACAACCAATACTCCCATGGTCATATCCTCACGGACCTGAGGAGAGGAGTGGCTCTGGGAGAGGGTGAATGGCAGGTGAGGCTCCATTCCTGGCCTCGGCTGACTGGGTTCCTGTCATCCCTAGGCAGTCCTGCCTCTGCATGCCGTATCGCCATGGCAACCGTATCTTTCATCTCCCACTGAAAACAGGGGCTGCGGTTCTTGCTAGACCTCACTCTCTGAAGGTCTCTTGGAGTGGGGACTGAGGGAGTGAGAAGGGCTCCCGGTTTTCCTCAGAAAGGTTCACCGCAAGCACTAAGCACTCACAAAAGGGGGTGCTTTAGTTCACCTCTTCCCCGGGACATTTAGCAATATCTGGGGATATTTCTGATTGTCATAACTGGAGGTCCTACAGGCACCGAGTGAGCAGAGGCCAGGGATGTTGCTAAATATTCTACAATGCACAGAAGAGCCCTCCACGGCCAAAATGATCTACCTTCAAAGGCCGGTGGCGCCAAGGTTGAGAGTTCCTGATCTAAAACGAACTAACGGGCCCCTGTGCCTCTCCTCCTACACCCAAATTAAACGATTACACCGCGACAGAGTATCCGGCAACACAAATTAAAAGAGACTGGATTCAGTTCTGCGCAGATCGGGAGATTGCATTTAGAGATCTGCATTTCATCACGGCGTTTCACGTGGTGCTTCTCTGATGGGGCCCAGAACCGGGCAACGGAAGGCCACGCTATCGCCACCGCCATCCGGTGACGCACTGGAGCCTGGCTTTGCACGCGCCTCACTGGCTGTGCACCTCAGCACCAGCTCTCACTGGGGATTTCCAGGGAGAGGGGAGACTCAGGAAACCTGTCCGGAGCACCAGGAATCAGAAGAGGCGTCATGTAGACGTCTGTGGACAGAGGATACCGAGGCAGAGCTGCCCAGGAATGGAGAGAGAAATACCTGGCCAGGCTGGTTTGGAAGCCACCAGCGTCGGCCACCTAAGATGCTGCCTGTCACAGGGGAGCTGAGTGGTGGCTGCTTCTGAACATTTAAAACCTTAAGGTCAAGTGTATTCAAAGCAGCTTATGCTAGAGAGTAAAGAAAAATTACAAAAACAGGTCTTACCGGAGGTGCTGATGGTGGGGGAGGAGGAGGGGCCCCCAGAGGCGGGGGAGGGGGAGGCAGAGGAGGAGGTGGTGGCGGCGGTGGCACTGGCATATGTCACAGCGTCGGGGTCTCTCGCTTGTGAAGGGTCCCAAGAGAATGGTTTCTGGTCTGCAAATGAGAAAAGGGACAGGTTTAAACGTGAATGCCTTTATTCCTGCACAGGAAATACAGGTCGCGCAGACGTCTGGATATGATAGAGAGTTGCATTCTTTAACTTGCTCATTCATTCATTCATCCATTCATTCATTCAACACTGAGTGTCCACGGTGAGCCAGGCATTGTGTCGAGCGCTGGAGACGGAAAGAGTAAGCCAGATTCCAGAGAGAATCGGATGATAAAAATGATAAAAATTCAGCTATTTATGTCTCATTAGTAACAGAATATATAAATATATAAATAGTGACACCTCGTCCCTTAATGATTTTTCCAAATAGCTCATTTCTACCTTTCTGGAGTTATACTTTGAGTTTTATTATTTCCGATGCAATTGGAAAGCCTTCTGTACATTCTCCCATATCCCTATTCAGAGCACACAATGAAATTTAAACTTTTCTAAATGTCACCGGCTCCACGTGACTCATGATGCCAGCCTCGAAAAAGGCTTAAAAGGGGCATTTGTCATTTCCCTGCTTCCTGCTCTACTGTCAGCTCTTACTTTTCTTGCTCTTCCTCTGTTATTCCTACACAGTCATCTGGGTGGGGGCACGACACTTCCCCTCTGCAAAGACTTTGTGCCTGGTGTTTGCTACACAGAGGGCTTCTTGGCACGATTTTGCAAATACAGTGATGTTTCAGACAGTTGATAGCGTAGGCTGTCTCACCCCGCAACAAATACAGCATTTATCCGCAGAGCATGTACGAGCGTGTGTGCAGGTGTATGTGTGTCTTAGAATCCGTATCAGGACACACTGCAAAGGCTTAAAACCTATGCTCAGTTTATCAGAAGCAGGAAAATCTGTGTGGGAATCTAAAAACAACGTAAGCAGAAACAGAAATACATATCAGACGTAGGCAGGGGTGAATTCACGTTTCTTTTCTCTCTTCGGTCACTGGAGGGTCAGGACAAGGCCTGTGGCTGTTTCTTCCACTTTAAAATCCCATGACATTTGTATTATTCCATGTTAATATTCTTATCTCTTAGAGATACGAAGTCATTATGCAATGTGGTACCTTATTCTTAACAGAGTCGCTGATTTTGCTTACTTAGTAGATATTAGGTCTCTTTATCTTTTCATACAGTGGCTGCTGTGTGACAGGCTAATCACGTTAATTCCTACCACAGTCTTCTAAGGTCAGCAGATTAGTCCCAACTTTACGGGCAAGAAAAATAGCAGGTGGAGGGAGACATCAGACAGTTTGCCCCAAATCACACACAGCGAGTGACTGCCAGACCAGGGACTGAACATAGGCTTGCTTATCAGGCTCTGACGTCCAGCCTCCTCTCAACGTGGTTGCTTTCGTCGTGGTAAGAGACACACAACGTGACATTTATCATTTTAACAATTTAAACTATCCAGTTCAGTGGCATTAAGCACATTCGCAACGTTGTGCCCTCATCACGACTATCCATTTCCAGAACTTTTTTCATCATTCCAAACAGAAATTCTGTTCCCATTAAACAATAACTTCCTATCCCTCCTCTTCTGGTGACTTCCATTCTGCTTTATATCACTGTGAATTTATTTACTAGTTCTAGGTACTTCAGATACTTCTGGGTGCTGAGAATGCTGCTTGCAAACGCTGGGGTACACCTGTCTCTTCAAGACGCTGCTTTCATCTCTTCGGGGCATATGCCTTGAGTGGAATCGCTGGGTCCGATGGCACTTTCTTGTTTTCAGCAGGGTCAAGAATCCTCTAAAATTGTACAAAATTTTAAAATGCGATAAAACATATATGTAAGTTCAACTTCTTGTGGAAAAGAGTCCAAGATAGCTTGCCTAGAGTTCCAAAGAAGTGCCCGAGCTAATCATGGCAAGAGACCACAATTTTCTTACAAAGTTTCCTTCTGAAAATTGCGAAAGCCTGATCGTTACTGTGTCACTGCCTCTGCCCCTGATAGTGAAACAAGAACAGAAAGACTGAAAAACAAAAAAACAAAAAAACTCAACAATATTCATTAGAGTCCACAGCATAAAACTACAGTAAAATGGGCAGGGATCCCAGAGGGTAATTAGTACTCCTTCCGGACAGCATCAATAATATTTTATTACACAGTCTAATCTCCTCAGTGATGCAGGGTCAGACAGAGCCGGACTTTCACTGGCGAAACGCTAAAGCAAGTTGCATGTGAGTCCACAATTGAGTTGGAACAAATATAAATGATCAGTTATTTGTACTTGAACACTTCCTCTCACAGAAGGCACAGGTATGTTCTTTATATGACCCTTAATTCAGCGGCAAAAATATTTTCAGCCAAAAATTTATGGTCGAAACGAAAGGGTTGGTTGAAGTATTAATAGAACCACAGAACGTACAGAGGCCTCATTGTATGAGGGTTTCATCTTTTAACCCAGACAGGTGAGATGGACCTGCTTCCCTGGGTGACACACTGCAAAGCGACCATGAGAGTAGCTTTAAAAACTTCAATGTTGCTTACTATTTATCCAAGGAATAAAGACCACAGGAAGTGACCTACAGGAGACCTGTGGCAGAGCCGTTCACGTAGCCCTTCAGCACACGGCCGGGTCATATTCCCCAGGCCCCTTTGCAGGTGGTTGTGACCACGTGACTGAGCTCCGGCCGACAGGTAGAGGCAGAGGTGATGTGCTCTACCTGGAGACCGGTCCACAAAGGCATTCTACCCATAACTTTTCTCTCCTCCTCCAGCCATCGTCTGGAGGCAAATTTCCTATGCATGGGCAGAACCAAAGATGTCAGGGGTCGGCTCCTGACTCACTTTTTAATGCACCTGCCAAACATCTGCTTAGACTTTACGTACATGAGAAACAAACTTCTGCTGTACTGAGCCATGAGAGTTGGAGTTAGCTTGTTCTAGCCACTAATTTTCAACCCGCCTAACACAGGAGCTACACAGGACACAGCCGAGGCTCCTGATTGCGGTAGTTCTGTTTCACAAAGCTGCCACGAGCACGGAGTTAGCAAATACTGAAGCATTGTTCCTAGGAGAAATACAGGATTAGGTTCCTGTGAACACCTAGTCGCCAGATATTTGTCACGTCATTAGTGCGCAATCTTGTTTTACGTGTATTTCTGCTTAAAGACAACTTAGTTAATACCCGTTGTTGATACGTGAACATCGAGCTTCTGCCAACATCACGATCCTTTACACCCGAACGAAGCTTGCCTAACGCACACGCATCTCATTCACCAGGCACATCACAGCCTTTTGAGATCGAGGACACTAGACAGAATTTCAGCATTACACCGAGAGGGCCATTTCAAATGGCAAAATCCCCAAGAACCTGGGCAAAAAATTGAACAACATGGCACTGAACAGAATGTGTAAAGGACTCTTATTTACAATATGAAAACTGGAACACAGAGGCAGAGGGTCACCTTGTTGAACCTCGGTTGAAAACACATGCATCGGGCCACTCAAGTTTTCCCCCACTTTGTACATGTCTTCGAAGGACCATGAACGCGCCTGTGAGTACTGACTTTGGGGGTACACGCAAAGCGGAGTGAGCAAGATGAGCAAACTATGGAGTCCACGAAGAATGAGGTTGCCTTTTCGAACCTCTGCACACGCTCCGCACTGCCTTCGGTGCTTATAATCCACTTTTAGTTCTTCGTCTCAACCACTCTATGGTGGACACCACATGTCCACGTGACAGATAGCCACATGTTGTCTCAGAAAGGTGATGCGACTGCTACCGCATTTCAGAAAGAGGACCGGAGCTGAGCTAAAGCCCTGACCTTTCTCATCCAAAGCCTCACTTCTTGGCTTCATAACCTGGTGTGATCCAGGCCACATTACCTCTCTGCTTCCATCTTGCGAAGACGTAAAACATCTCTGAGACCCTCAAGTGGAAGGCACCTCGTTCAAGTATACTTCTTCCACGTGCTCCCCCTAACCTAAGCATCCTTTCTCCCCACTTAATTTTATCCTTATAACTCTGAGGACGATGGGATCCTACCACCGGACTTCGGTCTTGCCGAAATCGCAGGAATGATTTTTCAGACTCTGAGAATAAGGGGTATTTTTATATGCAGTACTTGATGGCTGCGAAGGCTTTTTCCTGACAGTATAATAATTAAGCAATTATCAAGAGAAGTATTTGTGAAAATCTGACAGTTCCGAATGCAGAGCTCCAGGAAGTCACAGGCTGTACCCATGAGCTCTTTGATGCGCTGCACTTTCCTGATGCATTTTAAAATGCTATTTTGCTCTGTAATATATTAAATAATGCTTAAGATAAAAAAAAGATTCTCAAAGGCTTTTATATTTTCTCCCAACTCATGAAATAACCCTGAAAAACAGCGTCAAAATTCAGGTTAGGGATTCAAGCAGCACTGGAGGGTGGCAAGGGGAACAGCAGCATTGCCACGACATCCAAGGGGGACCCCAGGGGAGAGTGTCGGTCTTAGAGTCAGACGGCCCTGGGTGCTATTTCTACCTGTTTTTTCCCAGCGGTATGGCTTTGGTCAAGTCACTTAACCTTAAGTGGATCTCGTTTTTTTTTTTTTATTTGTAAAATAGCTATAATGCTTAATTTTTCATTTGTCGTCAGGACTATATGTGAAGAACAGAATACAGGTCGTGCCACACAGCACTGAGTTGAAAGCTAACTTATCACCACTATCTCCTTCGCCACAAATAACTGTACTAAGAGGTAGAGTGAGACAAATGCCCCCCTGAGAGGTGTGACATGCTAGGGAACGTCATCACCAATTCAAACACACGGGGGTGGGCAACAATGAGTCGATGTGTGGTAGAAGCGGCTGCATTTCTCAGCAGGTGAAAAGGTGGCTGTAAGAGTCCGTTTTACTTGGAAGAAGCACATGTGAAAAGGGACCCTGAGGTGGAATCATGCAAACGGCTTGGGAGACTTTGCATGTCTGGGAGAGAAGGGGAAAAGGCTGGATCACAGAGGGGCCTGAATGACCTTAAACTATTCTGCACGTGTCTCCCTCCTTGGGTATGGGTGGCCATCGGTCTTGGGGTGGCCATCATCATCCTTTAAAGACTTCCTATATGCTCGAGGAATTTCTCACATGATGAGTCCTGCCTCCCCCGGCCAGAAGCCGGGAACTCCTTTTCCCAGCAACCTTTGTGAGCAGGGGGCTGAGTTGTGCCCATCAACCCAGGGGTGAGGAAACTGTGAATGGACGAGGCATGGAGGGGCCCTGGCTAACAGGAGTGGTGACTTGGGTCTGGAGTGGGTGGCCCTCATCTCAGCTCTGGTGATTGATATTCAGGGAGAATGCAAGGCCAGGACTGGCCAGATGCTCCCCTTGCTCCCCCCAATGACCCCAAATCCAGATTTGAGTGTGAAATATAGTTTTGAGATGTGGGTAATTAATTCAAAAAACATTAAAACCCTACGCTAAAAGAACATGTCTGCCATAGTGTGATCTCTTTAGGGGAACAGTGGGGGTGGGGGTGGGGGTAGGGGAGGAGTACTGACTGCTACTTGGTGTAGGTGATCAGCTCTCTCTTCCTCCTACCCCCTCTGCTCCCCTTCCTTGCCTACCCGTCAGTCTGTCTGTACCCACTCGACAAGAGATGTGGACTGGGCTTACTTGTTCATATAAGAAGTTTGTTAAACCATTTTACATACTCGTTGCTTTCCTTACACTCACTTTTTCCCCCCCTAAGAGTAGCTTCTCAGATTACAGCTGTTCACAAATAGAAACTGTGCCTATTTAAAAAATATGAGCCAGAAGGGTTACTGCTTATATTTTTTGACACGATTTGACAAAAGCATCTTTCGCTGGTTCTAAAAATACATTTCAATAGGAATCTGAAAATAAGGTTCTCCATGCACATAACTTTTTATGTTTTGACACCATCCCACTGAGTCTCTTTGGCTAGGAAATCGGGGAAAAGAACAGAGATGTCTCACCTCTGAACTAATAAAGGCGAACGAAGCCCAGGAGGCAAACCATTTCTCACATGATGGCCTCAGCAGGGTCCTGTCAGGCTACAGAGGAGTCATTTATTTATCAAAAGTGCCCTGCAGCCAGGCCCAGGAGCATACGAGGCACAAACAAAAAGGTTCTCATAAGCATGAGGTGAAGTGTCAAAGCTCTAAGGAAAATAAGAAAGGATTAAAAAAAAAATAAAAAACACTTTTTCTGCAGGTGACAGTGGAAATGATTTGTGATTTGTGAGAGTGGTCACTTCCTTGTCATTTAAGGAGTGAATTCTTTGGGCACAGCCCTCTCCTGACACTTCCGGCCTGTGGGTCTCATGGCCTCGCACCAGCTCTTCCAGTTAAGACTGTCCTCTCACGGGCTAAATGGAATTTACTCTTCTTGCTCGCCTCAAGGGTTTAAAAATATTGGAAATATTTAGCCTCTTGGGGGAGGTGTGGCATGTTGGCCTAAGTAAACAGAAAAGCAGGGGACAGGGTAGGAAATGAAAAGCACAGGATAAAAAACATCCTCGAACATCTGTCATAGTAAAACAACTTAGCTCTGACGAGGCCCTTCCTATGTGTCAGGCATTATTCTTCAAGCTCTTCAGGTATTAACCGAGTTAAGGCCCCCCAAACCCCAGTCAGATAGATACTATTATCTCCATTCTTCAGATGAGGAAACTGAGGCACAGAGAGATTCATGAAGTTATTCAAAGTCACAGCGAGCAAGTGGAGGAGCTGACATGCATTCAAATCCAGGGAGTCTGGCTCCAGAGTCCAGGTTCTTAAGCCACTTATGTCCGTCCTACTTTATTATAGTTTTTGGCACATCCACCTACCACGTGAACTTACGTTTAGTTAAATAAGTTTATTTTGGAAAAGAGGCTTTAAATTATTACCATAAATGGAAAACTAATGTCACTTGCCACAAACAGATGGTAATTATAAAAATAAACACAATAATCATTAAAATTAAAATATTCATCTATGTGTCATGAAAACTCATTTCAGGTCTCTCTAACGATTCCTAAATCTTTGCGCTTTGGGGAACAGTGACCTAGAGCGATGCTTCCCAGCTCTGGTGAAGGATGCATCACAAGGGGGCTTGTCAAAATGTAGGTTTTGATTCAGTAGGTCTAGCGTAGAGCCTGAGATTCTGCGTTTCTAACACGCTCCCAGGTGAGGTCAACACCGTTGGTCTGGGAACCCCACTTGGCGCAGACTGTGCAAACACGTAAGAAGAGCACAGTCTCCACCCCAGACCTAGTGAAGCAGAATCTTTGGGGATATCTAGAACAAGTGATTTTTCTGTATGTCTGCTAAAGTTTGAAAAGACGTGTTCTCGAGGACTTGGGATGATGAAACTCTCTGCCCCATAGAGTCGAACCTTGGGCCCTTTCCTGGAAAGGCTCTTTCCCTGCAGACTCATCGAATTTCGGCCGATTGGATCCGTGAAAATGGCACACTGTCCTTGGAACTGGAATGGACACATGAAAGTGAAAGAGAAACCAAGCTGCGTTTCACCTCTCACACAGGTGATGTGCCGAAGTTCGGACACCTGAGGAACACCAGCCTTGACAATAGCTCCTGAAGCCGATCTGTTCAGCCCTAACCGGATATTGAAGGTAATTTATCTGCTGAAATGCTAAAGGGTTGTCTGTGTCAGCTCTAAAACAAAAGCATATTTTAATCACAATCTCATATGAAACCTAGTCATACCTACGATGAGCCTGTAAATTGGTTTCCTTTTATTAGGCTCTTACAGACACACATATTTGTTACCAGATCGCTCATCAGATTCATTATCACATTTGAACAATATTTGGTGAAGGGAAAAATGGAGACGTTAATAATATTTATCACTGACTCAGATATTTGTGTTATGACTAAATGCCATAAAAACTGTGTGTTTGGTTCCAAAGGGTGAAAGGAGAAAAATATCGATTTCCTGACTTTGAAAGAAAAATTATGTATTGCCTTTGAATTAGCTAACATAAGAAGGAGGCTTATTAAAAATACATGATATCAATCACACGTAAGTGAGCCTCATTTTCTATAGCAGCGATGCCTCTGGCAAATGGCTTCTCTAATTTTGGAAAGTCGAGGCATGTTTTAAGTGTATAAAGGGAGTTTATCTTTCAATGGTAACCCACAATCGGTGTGACAAAAAATGACTCATTTCACAAAATGAAGCGTTGCCTCTTTAATTTATGTTATGATGCTAGATTTGTATAAGGATGGGGTTTTTGACTCTCTAAGGCTAAGGTGGTAGCTTTTCACTTAGGATGGTAAGTACTCCCGAGAGTGCTGTTCTGAGAATCAGTGAGGAAATAACGTGCAGACTGGAGGTGGCTCAGGGTACAAGTCTACGAGACAAGCCCTGCTTTTCCAATTTTACGTCTGAGGCTTTACATCAGTGTAAGTATCTTCGCCTTATTCCTACTGCTATAGCTTGGGCCAGCGAAGGACCATGCAGATGCTGGCACCTTCAGCCCCCCGTCTAGCAGGACTGCAAACGACCTGCTGCAAGGAGCCACTGTCATCCCTGTCGCCAGGCAGATTCCTTCCTACGGCAGCCACGTCTGATAAACTGCCTGGAGGTCCTACCTCTCAGACGCCAGAGCATCATCACTCTCCAACTTAACACGGACTCCTTTCGAGGCTAAGGCTGTTGGCTAGGGCACTGGGCACTCTGGCAACGCTGTTAGAATGTGGAGAACGTTCGTTTTAAAGTTGGGGAAAATGTTTGCTTGTCTTGTTGTAGGCAATGCTGCACCTATTTCTGAAGCTGCTTTATGTTTCCTCTGATTTGCTGGAGAGCAGCACGACTAAAGGAAAATATTTCATTCAAAAATTTAAAAGAATATCAGAGCTTTAGGGGGTACTGGAGCCCTAAAAAATCTATTCCTGTGATTAAAAGGAAGAATAAAGGACACCCTACTTCCTTTTTCTTAGTTCTACCATATGGGGATAAAGCATCCCCTGCTCTCTTAGGGCAGCAATAATTTATGTCAGACATATAGCAGGGGCGCCCATGTCACTTTTTACTATAAGTTTATTCCCTGGGCCAATGTCATTTTTCACTGTAAGTTTATTTATGGGTAGACATAATTGAAGTTTTAGCACTGACATATGTGGTTAAGAGAATGCTTTGATTAGCAGTTCACGAACAAAACAACCGTTCACGTGTACTAAGCGGATCCCCTGTCCTGGGGATTCCGATTGTTATTTATGTAATTACCTTTCACCCCCAAAACAACTAGATGACAGATGTTATTATTCCCATTTCACAGATGAAGAAACAAATGTCCGAAGAAGTTATTAGCCCGAGATCAAATAGCTGGGACATGACCCAACCATATCCAACCTCAGTGAGTCGACCCCAAGCCAGTGCACTTTCCACTACCCACTCAGGCCCTGACAAGCACAGTAGACTCTCTATGGTCAATGCAATGAAGCAAATATTTCCTGAGCTTCTCCTATACGATACCCACCAGTGAAACTATAAACATGAGTAGCAGGAAATCAAGAAATATTTGATGAATGAATAAATCTATCGATTATTTGTGGCTCCTGTCCACAAATGATAGCTTATAATACTTACATATTGAAAGTTACTATGTGCCAGGCACTTTTCTAGGAAAAGGCAGAAAAGAAGAACAAAGGCAACAATAAAGCATATACTGTGTAAAAGGACAAAATAAAGCCCCATATATCAGTAATCACAATAACCATAAACTGATTATTAAATTCCCTTTCTCAAACACAGAACTATTCAAACTGCTTTAACAAGCAGCCACACCTCCTTGATAAGAAACACAGTTAAAACAAAATGTTGAAAACGTTGAAAATAAAGGAATGAAAACAATAGCCACGGTAGATCCTAAAAACTGGTGTAGAATCCTCATACGTTGCTGGTAGGGACATAAATGGATGTAACCTTTGGAAAGGTTTGGGAGTTCCTTGAAATGTTAAACAGAGGTACCATAAGACCCAGCAATTCCACTTCAAGGTATCCATCCGAGAGAAACGAAAACATATGTCCACACAAAGACGTATACGTGAACGTTTATAGTGGCATTGTTCGAAAGAGCCAAAGGGTAGAAACAACCCAGAGGTCCATCGAGTGGATAAACAAACTCCAGAAAGGCCATGCAAGGAACTGCTATTCAGCAATGAAAAGGAATGAAGTACTTATTCATGCTATAGTATGGCTAAACCTCAAAGACGTCCTGTTAAGCCAAAGGAGCCAGTCACAAAAGGCCACAGACTGCGTGATTCCATTAAGATGGAATATCTGGAATAGGTATAATAGAAATAAAAATTTGATTACTGGTCATCTGGATTGAGGAGATGGGGGATGGGATGTGATTGCTACTGAATTTCTTTTTGGGGGGATGAAATGTCCTGGAATTAGATGATGGTGATGGTTGTGTGACTCTGTGAATGCTCTAAAACCACGGAATTGTACTCTTTTAAAGAGTGTGAGTTACATGTCAGCAAGGCTGTTATTTAAAAAAAGAGGGGGGTGTACAGCATGATTAGTATCAGGCAAAACAGAATTCAGGGCAAACAAATATTAATAGGAATATAAAGTGCTTTGGAAACATGAATAAAAAGGTAATTGCTTGCTTCCACTAGCTACGGACAAGTGAAGGACAGAAGAAACCTCCGAGCCGGGCCTTGCACCATTGAAGGAGTGGGGAGGGCATGAGCCAAGCTTTGCCAAGGGCGCATGTGCGGGCTGTGTGGCAACCAGTCACAGTGAGCTTGGTGCTCCCGGAGCCAGGTTGTCAAGGAGTTTGGGCTTTATTTTGTAGGAAGGAAGGTTGTTAGACATTCGCATTTTAAGAACAGCACCGTAGGAACCGTGCGTGGAAAATGAATTATAGGGAGCAGCATCAGCACACAGGTAGACCAACTGGCGGGCCCACGTGACCGAGGATGGATATTTCTGTGAATTAGAAGAGACAATGAGACAGAGCCAAGGAGGATATGAGTCTAAATGTCTGGGAGGGGGGAGGAGAAAGAACCCAAGATGATCCCCCAGTCTCCTTGCCAAGACAATCTAGTGTTAAATGAGAAAGACAGGAGAAAATGTGTGTTTGCTGGGGATAGGAAGGTTGGGGGAGACGGGGGGCGGTGGGAATGAATGAGCAGGGAAAAGTGAGTTTAATTCGAGGCGAATGAGGTGCTTTTGGCAAGTGGAAATTTAGATCTGAAATTTGGAAAGGAAGCAGTGCTGGCGATAGTCACTTAGGAAACTTTCCACAAGGCGGCTGGGCACGTTTCATTCTCTGCTGCTAATTGCACGAAGACCTAGAAAAGTATAACATTTTAAATTACCGAGTCCCCGTCTGTAATTTCCAGAGAAACCAGGGACATGGCTAATAACGGAAGTGAGGCAGGTGGCTGGCACTGCTGGTTGCCTACTCAGTAACCATCCTCTCTCCTTCCTCAGAGCAGAACCCTTAATTTGAGAGGGGACTGACACTTGCAATCCGCCCAGCTAAAAATATTTGATCTCTCAGACTCTCTTACATTTGGAGTAACCCTGTGACACCACCCTGGCCCATGAGATGTAGGTGTAAGGCCCTGGGGAGGGCACCACTTGCTGAAAACAACGGCAAAACTTCCTTCACAGAAGCGCCCTGACTCTAGCTATCCACACTTTCCTTTTCTTCCTGCCTGGACTACGGATGTGAGCCCAGAGATGCGGCAGCAATCTTGTGACCATGAGGCACCCACATTTTGGATGGGGTCCTACAGGCTAAGGACAGTGAAGCAGGATGATGAAAAGCGTCTGACGGCGTTGCCTGAGCTCCCACATTGGCCCCAGATGGCCTTTCTTGGGAGTCCAGTTCCACAAGAGAGACTTGTGTCTCTTTAAGCCAGATTCTGACTTGGACACTGTTTTGTTTTGGCAGCTGAATGCAATCTTCATGAATACAACACACACACACACACACACACACACTCATGCTCAAACTATGAGCATTACTTCCATTACTAAAAGGAAAAGTTTAAAAATAAGATATTGAGAGCAGTAAGTGGTAGAAGAGAGCATTGGTATTTTCTTTTCCCACACAAAGCAAAAAAAAAAAAAAAAAAATGCAGCTAAAGGGAGATTATGGGACTCTTGAAATAAGAAAATTCATGAATACACACTTATCTACTAATGAGTATATGTGCATGATGACACCCTTTGGGCTTTTTCTGGACCCGATAAACCGATCTGGTTCATTGAAATGGCTTCAGCCAGAGCAAATAAATGTTCTTAAAAAATGGGATTGTTCGCCTGATTCTCACAAGAATTTCCATCTTTGGGGGAAGGAATCTTTCTCCTCCCCAGGCGTGCAGTCAACTCAGCTAAGGGAACAGCACGTCCTTGACCCACAGTCCCTGGCCCTTGGCAGAAGGGCACTCACTGGGCCGTGCTCTGGGATTACGTCTCCGGAATTACAGTCAGTTACGTAGGAAACTCTGCTGCCTCCCACCACAAAACTCCCATTGTCTTCCTGGCCGGGACCGTGGTGAAGACCGAGATCTCTAGGGCAACAGTGACTGCTTTGAAGACCGGCCAGGAGAAAGCTGTGCCAGACTTGACGACCAGGAAAAGCCCGGTAACTAATCCGCTTCTCTGTCATGGTCACTGTGGATCCGGTGACAGCGATCTGTGTTTTCCTTGCTGTTTTGGCTACTGGCAAGCTCTGACAAATTGATAATCCCATCTCCAGAAACAACGTTAGACTTCATAGGAAACTCATCTCTAGAAACTACCTGGACCTTATGATATATATTCTTGTTCTCTAAAATAGCTGATTTTATCTCACTTTCTAGTCTGCGTGTTCACTTCAGTCTGGTTTTATTATTTATTAATTTTATGTTGTTTACTGCCTACTTTCATAAACTCCTCAAATGCTGTATGGAACAGGGACTATTTAAGGCACATCATCTTTTAAATCATCAGATAATAAGCTAATTTACTGAACATTGTTATGAATAGGGCACTGTCCTAAGCACCGAATCTATCTTAACTTATTTACCCTAAATATGGGGCAAGGACCAACATGATGCCCAGTTTACAGATGGAAAAACTGAGCCACAGAGAGGTTAAATAATTTGTCCAAAATCATACGATAAATAAATGATGAAGGCAAGATTCAAACCCAGGTATTCTGAGTTACATAAGTTATACAACAAAAGGAATAACAATATTTAATTTCTAAAAGAAGTAGAGGCTTTCTGATTTTACAGGCTGAGCTTAGCATTCTTCAGCTTTAAGGGAGACCGCTTTTATACATCTAGTAATGCCTGGTGATCCATATCAGCAGACGGGAATGAGACAGAGTGAAAAGGACAGA
Organism: Cynopterus sphinx; assembly: GCA_030015415.1. Taxonomy (NCBI): domain Eukaryota; kingdom Metazoa; phylum Chordata; class Mammalia; order Chiroptera; family Pteropodidae; genus Cynopterus; species Cynopterus sphinx. Next base: position 8,314,706 of record CM057391.1, read on the forward strand.
TCATCCAAAGATAATTGGCTTTCGATCTTGATCAAAAAAGTGTTCGTTCACTCATTCATTCCTTCAGGACCCATAATGAGCCAGGTGTGTTGCAGGTGCTGGGGACAGAGATGAAGCGGACCCAGTACCTGACCTCTAGGAGGTCAGGTGCAATAAGATCAGGCAGGTAAAGGGCATCTCTGGGATATTAGGGCCAATAGCAGACCAGAGCACGGTGTGACATTGGCATTCTGAGAGCAGTTTAGCTCTTGTACTCTGTGTCCTAATTGATAATGGGAATAAGAAGAATCAGCTCCCTTATAGGGTTGTTGTTATGATTTCCTCCACATAAAGCTCTTAGCCCCATCCCGGCACACTGTGTTCAGTACGTGTGAGCCTTTAGCTCTTAAGGCATGGTGGATGGCAGCTTGGGTGCCTTGCTCTGACACATGTGCACTCACACAAACACATGTCCTCAGAAGCTCAAGAACTACGGCTGGCTACTACCCCCTCCCGCCTCCTCCCAGCAGATGACTAACTTAGAGTCCAAAGGCAGACCTAGCACCCTTTTCTGGATGCCCCCATCTCCGATTCAGTGTCTCGCTGGAGTACATCGCCCACACGGGATGAATACTCCTTCAGGATGCACTTGGAAACCTTCCTCCACAGTGCCTGGCCCACACGATGCCCGCTCGGCATTTCTGCCACATTTGCTCTGCTTCGTTTTACCTCTTTGGCACATCAACATTGCAGGGCACTGTGCACCTCCCCGGCTGCAGAACGGGTCAGGTTCCTGCTTGAACAGGCCTAAGGAAAGACCCAACTAGAATTGCAAAGGGGGAGTTTCAAGTGCGTTATTGGCCAAAGCCAGGGGGGGAAAAAAACATATGTGCTGCACCTGCTCAGCATCAGCTGGGAACTGTGCGTCTCTTGGGTTTTGTGCGGTGGCTAAGTAAAACAGGATTAATCATTTTCTCACCAACCCTAACTCATATTTAAGAGTTCCCTCTCGAAGTTTGTTTTGTCATGCCATCAGCAAAGTCAGTCAAACATTACGGTTCCTTTCTAAATATTCCAGCAGCCAGATGGCAGGAACACTACTGTGACAAGGCAAAACCCGCCTAAAGATAACTTGGTGATGCATAATCATGCTGGATGGCACTCGGCTGAGCGGATTCACCCAGAGAGACCTCTTCAGTTGCCCCACTTAATCCAGGGTCTTCAAACCAAACTGTATAATCCCAAGAATGGGACAAACATTCAACTCTGCAATATTAAACTGGCTGGTAAAACAAACATGTTTCTACGTCTCTAAGCTCTGAATTGTAGGCAGAAATATAAAATTGCTAGAAGATCACGTATCAGGACAAAATTTTCAAGATTTTTTTTCTAGATATCATGCTACTTTACCCTGAAGTTTCAAATATTTCTGCACTAAACTTAATGGATATTTACAACAATGTTTGCTAGAAAACAAATTTCTTTCCATCGAGTTAGTTTTTTGTGCTTTTTTAATGTTTGTTTTTTATTTACTTAAGCATTAGTGAACATATATTTATAAATTCTAGAATGTAACAAAGTTGACTGTTCCTCCCTGGTGAAAATTCTATGTGTTCTCCTCTAGAGTTAATTACATTGTGGTTTCTCAGATCTTTTCTAGGTTATATTATTTATTCTTTGCATGTGTGTTTGAGTTACTGCAAAAGCATAAACTATTGAACAATTTTTAATTTATTAATTAAATAATCAATTGAAATGTATTGTTTCTGAACAATGAATCTAAAAAGAGCATTGCCAGGCTAGACCAGCTGGCTTTCTCCTGCTCCTAAAACTTTATGTTCTGAGACACACACGGCCTTCATCCCTTCTGCTGCTGGCTGACTTCCGTCTGTGACACTGTCTCACAGTCGCAACGATATGAAAACAACAGAGGCTCCGGGAAAGGAACAAAAAGGGAACACAGCAGGAAGCCAGCCTTCAAGTCTCTGTCAGCCTGATGGTTCTGCCCTACCTGCTTCAGGTGACTGAAAAGGATCTGTTTAAGGTTGCATGGACAGAATTAGAAGTCTGTGTACTCTTAACCGTGCCTCCTCTAAGTAAGACATTTAACTTCTGTGACCTTTTGTTTTTCCATTGGTAAAAAGGCACAACAATATGTCCCTTAAAGAATTGTGAGTCACACGAGGTGATGCATAGAAACGCATTTAGTAAAGCCTCCTGAGGTGCCTATTTCATTTCCTGTAATTCCTCAAATTTCTTTCGCTCCCCTGTTTTTTTTTTTTTCCCCTTCCTGATTTGGTTTCTGTGGTTTTTTAATGTATCTCTAAAATGCATTGGCTGGAAAACTGCACTAATCTGCGTGCCACCACAGCGAGAGGGCTTTAGCATTAAATTTTATTTACTTTTTAATTGAGGTAAAAGTTACATAAGTGCACAAATCTAAAAGGAATAACCTCATAAATTTCGATCTGTGTACACCTGTGTAACCCCTACCTAGGTCAAGGTGGGGGGTTTTTCGGACACCTCGGCAAGTCTCCCTCATTCCCTGCCCAGGGCCCAAAAGGCAAACTTCTATTGCCATAATTAGCTTTGCCTAAAGTTAAAGAAAACATTCAGGGCAGGCTGGAGCCCCCGTGATAACTAGTGCCGACCACAAGAAATGTACTTACGAGCCTTCCTCCGAAGGGATGAAAAGATTCTGGAAAGGAGGAGAGGGACGCGAACTTTCTAAATCCCACAGCTCATGCTGCACTAGGCCTTCCTTCTGCAGCCAGTGACCCGCGGCTCTGAGAGAGGCGAAGTGACAGCCCAGCTTCCTGCGACAGAGTAACTTTCCTCGCACAGGCGGCGGGTGACAGCGCACCCCAGGTGTCAGGGATGCTGCTGCCGGTGCAGCCCTGCGGGGCGGGAACAGCTCTCCCCAGTCGCTCGCGGCAGAACTTCTTTCCCGAGAGCAGGGCACACTGGGTGCCCATGCCACCCCCGCTCACACCCACGCGGATGGCACAACACGTTCAGAAGCCGCTGTTCTGTGATCCAGAGCCTGCCCGCCCACCCGGCCGGGTCCCTGCACCCACCGAGGTCCACAGTGTCCCCGCCCCCAAGCCTGCTACCCACGCGCCTCTGGGATGGATGGGGAGGTGGGGGGGGGGTCTAGGCTCTGCCACCTCCGCCTAGACTCACCCAAAGGACTTTAAAGCCCATCTGTGGCCAGATGGAAACCTCTGGAGCACAGACGGCCCACCTCGGAGCCTTGGATGGGGCGCTGGGAGCCGGGGCCCCGACACCTGCGCCCCGGCCCCATCCCAGTGCCCACGAGCAGTGTGTGACCTTGGGCGAGTCACTTCCCATCTCCGAGGCTGGAGACGGGCTTCCTCTTCGGGTCCTGCCTCTGTATCCCCCAAGCCCCCTCCGGCTCTGCGATGTCCTAGCTCTTCTTTACTCCGCCCCGGCTCTCCGCGCGACAGTCCTCCTCCCACCGGCCCCACCGCCCGCCTCGGCGTGACCCCAGCCTTTTGTTCTGGGGGTGAAGCGAGGAAGGGAAGGGGAAAAGGGGGGCTTTGCTCGAAGGACCAGGCCCGGACGGCCTGGGCGCCAGGAGCCGCTCGCTGGCGAGTCGGGTCCGGGGACGTCACCAGGCCACCCCGCGGTGTCCTCCCCCGCGTCCCCCACCCGCCGCGTTCCCGCTCGCTCCGGCGGGGCAGGTGCGGCGCGGTGGGCAGCCCCGACGACCACGGCCCCAGGTGTGGGGGTGCGGCGTCCCCCGGACACGGGCGCGCGCTCGGCAGCCCTGTCCCCAGCGCGGGGGTCGCTCCGCCCTGGGACGCGCCCGAGCGGCCGCCGATCCCCCCGCCCCGGACGCGGACGCGCGCTCGGGGCCGCTGCCTGCCCCCTGCCCCCGCCACCTGCAGCCTCCCGGCCCCGGCCCACCGCACCTGAGCTCCGGGAGGTGCGGCCGCGGCTGCTCCGCGCCCCGCGCTGCGCCCGGCGCGTCCCCCGCCGCCGGCTCCGGTGCCGCCGCGACGCGGAGGCGGGGCCGTCGCCCCCACCTGCTCCGCCGGCTCCTGCCCCGCGGCCGCGGCCGGGACCGGCGGGCGGGGTCTCCCGGGAGCCCGGGGGCGGGGCGGGGCGGGGCGGGGCGCCTCCCAGGGACAGAGTCCCCAGCCTGCGCGGCCGGGGAGAGCGGGGCCTCGGGGAAGCCGCGGTGCGGGCGCCACGGGGCTCAGCGTCGCCGCTCCGGGGCACACTCCGCGCCATCCGTCTATCCTCAAGTATTTGGAACCCTTTCCCACGCTGCAGACGGCGGCAAAACGCAGGAGAAGACAGCATCTTGCCCTCGCAGAGTCCCCAGTCTGGACAGGGAGACGGACTAAGGGGCAGCTGTAATCCAGAACCAAAGGAGGGGTCGTCAGGGCAGTGGCACCTGAGCCGGACTTGGAAGTGGTCAGGGATGGCATCTGGAGAGGCTGAGGGCAAGGACTGGGCCAGGAGGTTGATCTGTCCCAGGTGGAGCAGATGGGGAGGGGAAGCAGGTGTGAAAACGGAAATAAGCCTGAGGAGCTGGAAGGACTTGTCATGGCCAGCCAATCCCTGTCACACTTCGTGTTCAGGCCCCTTGGAGGAGGCAGAAAGTTTGTGTCTGAGGCTGGAGGTATTCCTCTGGGTGCTGCGATGGCTTAGTGAGGATCCCTGTATCTCCCGTGTCCTGGGCATTCCCGCCAGCACAGGAAGAGCTAAGAGAATGCTCGTGGACCACTCACTCAGCCCTGCAGTGTGGGAGCATCTTCTATGAGCCAGGCACTCTCCAGGGTCTTAGGGGGTGCTGGGGAGGCCACCAGTGTCCCTCACGCTGAAGGAGTGACTGGTCTGGAGTGGAGGTTTGTGTGAAGTGCACAGGGACACAGGTGAGGGAGACATGGACACCAGCAGGGAGGATCTCACTCCTGGGTTGCAACCTGCTTCCACTTTCAGATTCTGTAGCGGCTGCTGTCAGAGTACGTCCCCAAGCAGCCCTTAGCTGGTTTCTTAATTACTCACAGTTATAGCCTGACAATGTGTAGGCTTGTATTTATAGCAAGGATAAATAATGCACTCCTGATGTCTTTCACTCCTGTGCTGTCAAGAACATGGGTGAGGAGGGGTGTATGTGTAGCCAGCGGAAGCCTAGGAGGTACACATTTCCACCTGTTTGTTCTAGGCCCCTTCTGCCTTCTTTGGGCATGAAATGGAACATGGGCATGAAATCTGAAACACTGTGCTCAACCTCAAATTCACAAATCATTTGCCCAGGTGATCACTATTTATAAAACAAACAAACAAAAAACCAGAAGCAGTACCAGATATTCTTTGTCTCTGGATCCCTGACGCTCGTTCTCATTAAACACATAACCACTAGTATTCTAATACAAAAAAGGAAGAAAAAAATAAATTATTAGAGAAGACCTTTCCATGAGCCCAGAACTTCCCTGTCAGGTCTTCTGCTGAGTGGCCCAAGCAGGAGCTAATTGATTGGTAAGGCTGCTATCTTAAGGGATGGATATGTGCTGGCTTGGATCAAATAATTTGTAAAAAAAAAAATGCTACCAGTTGGGAAGATTGGGGAAATGCTGAGTGAGGACACTATTTGTAGCATGAAGACACGTGGAGCTGAAAGCTTCAGGTACCCAGTGTCTCATATGCCTGTGAGGTAACTCTGCCATTAGTATCTTGTTTCTATGGACATTAGGGAAAGATTCTCTTCCCGCATTCCTCCCCACCTAGCTCCACCAAGATGATATAATTGCAGGACAGCACTAACCATTCCACATTGATGATCTTTATCTAGTGTCAGACACTGTGAGTCACCTTCCCAAGAGCCAAACTATTCCTTTTCTCTTCTATTACCAGAACCAAGTATCACGATGGGGCCAAGACTGCCTTTACAATTCCATTCCGAATTTCCCAGGTTTTCCTGCAGGTAAGGAACTCATTGACCCAGTTCTGGCCCATGAGTAGGAAGAGGGAGTTGGCTGGGGGTGCTTCTGAGAAAGTTTTTGCTGGCTCTGTCCTTCCATTTCCCACGTTCTTTATGCCTTGAATGCAAATGAGATGCCCAGTGATGCTGCAACCAGATTACAACCAAGAGACAACGAACATGAGGCCACAGAACTCCTACGATCAGAATGACAGTGGAAAATAGAGTCGGTGTGATACTCCTGGGCATTTGGACCAAAGCCAGCAACAGCCCAGTTCTGAACTTTCTGTCATGTGAGAATAACAGCCCCCATTTGTTTGAGCCAGAGACTGGGTTTTCTAGTCCATGTGGCCAAATGTTTCCTGACAGATAGAGTGACCTGGAAAACAGCAAACATCCTTTCCCACTGCTCACCTCAATGTCTATAATAGCTCACCTTTTACACCTCTCCTTATGAATATGTATTTATATCTGCTGTGACTTATTGAGCTCGTCAAGAAAAAGGCACTACAGAAATCTTAAATGTTTTCTCCATGTATTTACATCAACACTTCAAGTATTTACAGAGCAACTATTAGATGGTGATAATGTACTGGTTCTGGGGTGCAAAACTAAATTCACAGCCCTGGCCCCAGGGAGCTAACAGCTTAGTAGAGGGCACAAGCTTGTAAGTAGAATTTTACAGTTCCATGGGATAGAGGAGAGAGAGGTAATTCGGGAAAAGCGATGATGAACTCCACCTGCTGAGGGGAAAGAGGGAGATGGTAACACCTGAGCTGGGCCTCCATGGATGAACCGGAGCTTTCCTGGTCAGAAATTGGGTAAAGGAGGACTTTCAGGAAAGAGGAAGTCCCAAAGAGCTTGGTGGTCCAGGAGCCTCCGACTCCATATGGCTGAAATAGCACTCACAGTCTTCCTCCTGTTCTCTGTGTCGTCCACCTTCCCATCCATCAAGTCAGACTGCCCAGAAACTTCCTCAGCTCCCTTTTCCTCATCACTCTTCCCCGTGTTAGATTTCACCTCTTGGATCTGTCTGGTTTTGCCTGTCTGCACCATGGCCACCCAGGACCAGAGCCTGTCACCTGTCTCCGGCACTTCTACAGTAGGCTCTTAGCTGGTGGCTCTGCAACTTAGCTGCTGGTGCTTCTGTTTCCCAAACCTTCCTCCATGATGTAGTCAGAGACATCAGTTGAAACCCAAAGTGATTGTATTGACTCCCATGAGCAGCAGTTAGTGACTTCCATGTGCCCAATGATGATGATCAAGACCCTGAACCATCACAGTCTCAGCACAACTCGCTCAGCCTCTCCCTCCATCTCTTCACTCCAGCTGTGTTGGCCTGCTTTTGGGTCCTCGAACAGGGAGCAGCCTTTCTTGTCACCAGCCCTGGGCACACGTTTTTCCATCTTTGCAAAGAACATCCTCCTGGTGAACTCCTCTTCATTTTTCAGATCTCAGCTAAGCTCAGTCATCATTTACCAAGCTCAGCTCAGCTTCTCCTCTCATAAACTCTCAATCCCAACGTTGCTGCACTGAGGTACAGCTGTAATGATGTGGTTATCTGGTTGATGACTTGATTAACACCTATCACCCAAATTAGACCGTGGTATTCACTTCTGTGACCTCAGCAACCACTTCTGTCACCATTGTATCCTCTCACAGCACAGAGACTAGCACGCACTGGGCACTCAATACATATTTGCTGAGATTAGAAAGAAATGAATAAATGAGGGTTGGAGTGCTAAGCTATATATTTGAGAGTCTTTTTTAAAAAAAAACTTTATATCAATTTCATCGAGATATAATCAATATACGATTAAATGCACTTATTTGAATTGCACAGTTTAGTGAATGCCAGCTAAGGTGTACTCTGATGTAATCAGCATCTTTCAACCACCTGAAAAAGTTCCCTTGTGCCCCAGGCAAGCACAGACCTGTGACAATTGATTAGTTTTGTCTTTCCTGGAGCTTTGTATACTCGCACATACATGATACACTCTTTTGTATCTGACTTTTTTTTTTTGCTAAGCATAATGCATTGAGTTTTACATACATGTTATATGTAGTTTCTTTCTTTTTACTGCTGGTTAGTATTTCGTTGTACGGACATGCCAGTATTCTGTTCATCCATTCACCTGTTGGTAGAATCTGGGTTGGTTCTAGTTTTTGGATGTTACAAATAAAGCTGCTTTGAATATTGATATATGTCTTTTTTTAAGGTAAAATGTTTTTATTTCTTTTGGGTAAATACTTAGGATTGTAGTTTTAGGAGTCATTAACATTCATAAATAGAAAACCTTGGAACCATAATGAGGTACTACTTCTTAGCCACTAGGAAGAGCATTGATTAAAAAAAAAAAAAAAAAAAAGGAAAACAAATATTGGTGAAGATGTGGAAAAGTTTCACCTTCGTACCTTGAAGGTGAAAATGTAAAATGGCACAGCTGCTGTGGAGAACAGCGTGGCATTTTTCTCAAGGAGCTAAACATAGAATCACCATGTGACCAAGAAATTCCAATCTCAGGCATAGACTGAAAAGAATTGAACAAGGAGTTCAAACAAAATGTTCAAACAAATGTTCACAGCAGCTCTATTCAAAATAGCCAAAGGTGGAAGCCACCCAAATGTTTATCGACAGACAAATGGGTAACCAAATGTGATCTCGACATAGAATGGAATATTGTTCGACAATAAAAAAGTACGTAGAACTGATACACATTACCGCATGGGTGACCCTTGAAAACATACTGCGAAGGGAAAGAAGCCATTTATGTGAAATGTCCAAAATAAGCAAACCCACTGAGACAGAAAGCAGGTTAGTGGTCTTGGGGTCTGGGGAGATGAGGGCCTGGGGAACGGCCGCCAAATGGCACAGGGTTTTCTTCCTTTCGTGCTGGTTGCACAACATCGTGAAGGTACTTAATGCCACTGAATTATACATGTTAGCACGGTTAAAAGAGTAAATTTTATGCTACGCATGTTTTATCACTGAATAATAACAGAAAGATAGAAAACAAAATGTTCTATGTGAACAGAGAGGGCAGTTCTTCTCAAACAGCAATGCTGTGCCAGGTGGGCCGTTCACTACCTGTGGATGCAGTTTAATCTCATCACGCCGCCTCCAGCCTCCAACAATTCTCTATTTCTAAAATGCGCTGCCAATACAAAAAGGTTGAGATCGGCTTTCTTCACCTGTAGAGTGAGAATTGGGGAAGATTAAAGCCTATGGAGAACACAGGACTTTACTGAATAGGTAGAGAAACAGGAGCCAAACCATGAAGGAGGAGGGAGAGAAGGGAAGAGAGGGAAAGAGAGAGGAAAGAGCCTGGAGAGAGGGATGCAGAAACCAAGGAGAGGGAAGACATGGCCAACAATGTCATTCTGCCTGGAGGCCACATTCAAGGGCCCCAAAATGTGACAATGGGAGGTCGTCGGTTACCCTGGTAATCGTAAGCATCTTTTGTGCACTGCAGTGGGCCAAGCAGAAGCTTGCTCCAAGTGCGTTGAAATATGGAAAGACGCTGAGGGCGCATAGACTGCACTTTGAGTGTGTACTATTTTTAAAAAACCTTGACCAAGACGAGAAGGAGAGAGGATTATATCTAGACGAGGAGGAAGAGTCATGGGCGGGTAGAGGCCTTATCATGTTGAAGGTTAAGAGAAAAGAACCAGTAGATAAAGAGGTTTCAAGGTTTAAGAAGTGAGGGAGTTGGAAAGGGAGCAAGGAATTATTTTTAGACTTGTTCTTTGAGACAGAGACAAGGGATTTGCTGAACAATATTTCACAAAGTTTCAAACCATTGCTCCGTCTGAGAAAATAACATAAAGTATTAAAAAACCTTGATCTTGGAGACAAAAAACGTGGATTCAAGCTGTCATCAGCTAGCTGTGTGATGTTCGCTATTTCGGTAGCTCGTTAGAGCATTAAAATCTTAATCTTTCGTCTACAAAACAAATGCAATAATTTCCGCTATGGCTCAGCGTCGTTATCTGAATACCAAGCAGTGAATTCTACGAAATTCATAAAATCGGAAGTGCTCAATTTTACTGATAAGAGCCACAAAAATCTAGAGAAATTTACCCTTATTAATGTACCATATTTTAAATTAATCTGCACTCCCTGGAAACACCAAGTAAGAGAATTATTATTAAAATGAAAAGTATTACTGATAACTTCTGAACTGACAAACTATGTCATGCTATTTCAGAGTTTTCTGCTTTATGCACAAAATGATCACCTCCTTTAGCATCGTGGGGGAAAGGGACAGTCACTGTTGTGAAGGAAGAAAGGGGCGATGGGCCTTCTGAGTCCCTTTCTCACTTCAATCCAGGCCTGTCACACTTCTAAGGTTAGTTTTCTTCACCAGGATTTTTTTGGCTCTTCTGTAACCAATGTGGTTCATTATCCACAAAGAAAATCCTGCTTTCGGGTTGCTGAAATTATCATTTAGGTTATAGTGATTCCAGTTTACCAGGGGCTGTCCCCAGTGTTATCACAATGATCCTTCTAACAAGCTGAGGGTCGCCATATGTGAGATGACAGGATGGAAGCTCAGAAGTTAATGGGCTTGAGAAGGTCAAGTCTCTGGGCTTGGGAGGAGACCTGTGAATGGACATGAATGCCACCACAGGACTCCCGCCTCGCTGTTCAGCACAGTGCCTGGTGCAGAGCACACTCACGGACTGCACGGCTGGAGGAATGATCACTACCACCTCAGCTTAGTCATGCCCCGTGCAGCCTCCATCCTGGTAAGAGCTGTCATGCCAGACTGGAAGCCTTCTTAGGAGGAATGTTCATCCTCCTTAGGGATTACTTTTCTGTTAATGGCAATAACACTCACCAGTTCTCTCAAGCCTGAAACCTGCGTCATCCTAACCTCCTCCCTGACTTCCACCATCACCCTCTGATCCATCGCGCCACCCTACCACTCCGCATTCCAGACTTCTCCTTTTCCTGGTAGTTCCCTACTGTCACACGACTGCAGTTTAGGCCTGGTCTACTGCCAACGTCTCCAAACTGGTGTGTCTGGCTCCGGCTTCCTACCCACTCCTCCCAACTGTTCTCCACTCGGCATCCGTGGTGATCTTCCTAAAGTGAAAATTGAATCACCTAACTCGCACGCTTAAAATCCTTTGGCTGGTTTCATTTGATCGCAGGATAAAGCCTAACTTACTATGCCTATAAAACTCTCCAAGATTCGCCTCTCTCACGTCATCTTCCATCCCTCATCTTCCTCTCCATGTTGCACTGTGCTCCAGCTACCCCAAGGGACGTGGAACCCCTTAGATGGAGAATATGGTCTCCTGACTCTGCCTTTGCTCAAGCCATTTCCTCGTCTTAGAATACCTTTCCCCTCTTTATTACCTCCTCATCCTTTATTACCAGTGCTCGTTTGCTCTAGGAAAGCTTTCTGAACCCTCAAGGAGACCAGTGGCCCCTCTTCTGAATATTTAACACCCTCTTTCTCTACTCGTGCTGCAGCATGGAGAACATGGTGTCACAGCTATTGTTTTACTCACCTATACAGGAGTCCCCCCTTATCTGTGATTTCACTTGCCATAGTTGCAGTTACCTGAGGTCAGCAGCGGTCCCATAATATTAAATGGAAAATCCAGAAATAAACAATTCTTGTTTTAAATTGCACGGCGTTCTGAGCACCTCACTTCATCTCATCATGTGGCATTTGTCATCTCACATCACCGCAAGAAGGAGAAGGGTGAGTACAATACAATAAGACATTTTGAGAGAGAGACCACATCCACATAACTTTTATTATAGTGTATCATAATTATTTTATTTTATTATAGTTGTTATGTTGATCCCTTACTGTGTCTAACTGATAAATTAATTTTTATCATAGGCACGTGTGTATATAGTGTGATTTCGAATCACCTACAATTTCAGGCATCCACCGGGGCTTTTGCTACATATCTCCTGCAGATAAAGGAGGATTGCTGTATCCTAAAGGGTAGAAATGGCGTCGTTGTCCCAGCACTACTAGCACCAAGGAGAGTGATCAGTACTCAACAGGTGTTTCATTGACTGATTACTTAACAAAAAAGTATTTAGCTCTTTTTCTCTTCTGTCCAGGGAAAATGTGCACTAGACAGACAACAGCTTAAAGATAATAAGGCAGCAAAAATGGATGCTTTATTTCCCTCTTGGTGAGAAAGAACTCTGGCTGAGCCTGAAATCATGGTGCCGTTTAGAACAGAATGACAGAATAAGAAAGACGGTTTTGAGCAATTCCTAAGACAGATCTCAACTCGGTAGCTGTGTTATTTTGGTTAAAGTGGAGCAAATTTCTGAACAACAGCTACACATATTTCAAATGTTAATACAAAAACGTAGCCTAATGTTAAATAGACATACTTTATTTATTTTTTATTTTTATTATTTTATTTTATTTTTTGGTCCTTTTGGGCTGACTGTGTTTGTACTGGCCTGAACAGAGACACCCTGTTTGCAAGGACGATCAAGAACTGACTGTTCTTGAAAGCCCTGGAGTTCTGCACATTGAGATGATAACAAGGGGTCATATGTGACATGGCGTTAAATTGCCACTTAATGGCAACAAAGGAGACTGACGGCTCCGCTGCCTGGAAGGCCAGTCAACCAGGTGACACAACCAGGCCTTGGTTAGTCAATTCTCAACAAAAAAGAAACCTTAGTCTTTCTCTTCTTACATCTGTAAGGCAACATGTTCAAAACTCAGATTAGCTTTGTTTTCCTGCCATTAAAAAGAGTGGCATTTCTATTTTTTCCCCAACACTGGTGTTTCTTGATCAGAGACAACTAAGCTTGCGGAAAGATTTGCGTCCTATAGAGTTAACAAGACGAGCATGCTTGTCTAATGGCATTGCCTACTGGTTTTCCACAGATTAGGAAGAATAAGATTGCATCCTGAAACCACTTGAAAAGAGATGGTCATCAATCAGAGTACATTTAAATCAGCTTAAAGTATTCATCCTTCTTCTTGGCTGTTCAAGCGAATCGTCAGAAGGCACTTAGTGAAGATGGGGGAAGGAATGATGCTAAGTCTGCTGAAGAATGAAACCCCAGCAGGGCAGCCAGATGATACTACTCAAGGCCATGTGATCCAGCCAAGAAAAAATGTATAGGAATTTCAGGGTGTGACTCCCAGTGTACCTCTACACATCCAAAATTCTCATTATAACGTAGAAGACGTGAACAGGTAGAAAATGCCAGAAGTTCCTTAACTGTTTGTTATCTTGGAGAAGAGAAGAACTGGGGGTGGGGGGAATTAGGGCGTGAAACAAAAATCTCTTTAATAATAATAATAATAATAATAATAATAAAAAATAGCAGGAGCTAACATTGATTAAACATTTCCTACCTATGTACCAGAACCATTCTAAGCACTTTTTGTGTCAGTTTCCTTCATTCCCACAATAACAATGAAATCCACGCTCTGGCCTCTGCTCTTAGCCACCAGCCTGTCTTTGAATCAGAGCTCAGGAGCATCTCCCAGGTGTGGACAAACGAAGTCCTCGAGTGGCAAGTTCATTAACAAACCCCATTTCCTCCCGCTCCTCCTTCTCTCCCAGGCAGGCAGGGGTTATGCCTTGCTTTAAAGAGGAAAACGAGTTCTGGTCAAGGTTTCTTTGACTTTGTTTTTTATAATAAAGTGATACACGTTCTTGCCTCCTTGTAGAGAGAATTTGGAAAACACAGAAAATGACAAAAAAAGAGAATTGGTAATTATCCTACAACACAAAGGACAGAAATAATGCATTTCTCTGAAACACGCACACGTATGCACCCACGTGTCCCTCCGTATACGTGACATACACATACACACGTCTCCTCTTTTCACTTAACGTTATATCATGAGCGATTCCTTTGTCATCACACAGTCCCGTGGTAAGAACAGAGAGACCCAGGTGTCCGAAGCTTTGCTGCAGCTCACTCCTCGCTTAATGGCCAACCTGGGAGTGACATTGCTCTTGAAGGCAACTGGGTTTCAGAATGTTTGTTTGGGGTGGGCCTGAGGGCTGGGTGCCACCAGTGAATGGAAAGTGCATCTGAAAATAAAAGGACCTTTCACTATGGGTCAGATCACGACTGAGCAAAGACAGGACAGCGTGGAGCTCGGGGGCAGCAGACTCACACCCTCCCTGTTCTGTCTCCCGTTTGGGGTCAGCCTGGGACACTGACCCAGCCAGCGGAACCGAGGAGAAAGACGCGATGTGGCTCTTATTTTGCTCCCCTCTGTCACACACACTTCCAAGGCCTGTTAACTGTTTTCCAGCTGGGATCTACAAGGGAGCACAGCTTCCTGAGCTCTTCGGTCCACTCTTTCAGAGAGAGGAAGAAGGAAGAGAAAGTCTGGGTACCTGGCCACGTGTGAAATACCGTGGTCCACACGTTCCCTCGTCTATATCAGTCCCGGAAGATGCTTCGAGTGGCTGGATTTCTTAGTGACAAACTGGCACAGAGAGTTTTCAGATAATGCTTGTCTTTGCAGCTGTTCTGCTAGCTGTCTTCTTCCCTGACGCAGTTTGACAGATTCCTTCCCACCACAATTTATCTCATTAATGCATTTTGGCCCATCAGCAGTTAAACTGAGTTCTTAAGGACCCAGGAGTTTATGAGCCTGGTACTTCTAGACCATTCTGGAGGATCTTCTGTTCTAAAGCCTTCACATTGTATCAGTGAAACACGGACATAAATTCTGTGTGTGGGTGTGTGTCGTGCTGACCTTCTTGAGATAAATTGTCATTTCTCATAGGTGCTGAGATGGAGATAGAGAGACTTTGAAAATAGAAACTTCGATTTCTAGAATTCATAGAATCGGTTGAATACCTGTAATGAACCCCAAATAAAGATAAAATTAATCTGGATTAATCTATTCGTTTTCTCCTTTGATTGAAGGACCCCACTGAAATCGTTGGAATAATTTAGAAAGGAGCAACCACCTGGTAGTTTGTTTTTATATTTTAAAAATGGACGTTTTAAAAATCAAAGCGATAATACGCATAAGTTTGAAATCAGTGTTAAAAGCCTCCTGTGAAAAATAGAATTTTCTTACTCCAACTCCCACATCCTTCTTCTGCAGAAACACCCACTCTCAACTCCTTTATTTTATTTTTTTTAAATTTATGCCCATATTTTAAATACTGTGCATAAAGAGCTTTTGCTCAATTAGTCTGTTTTAGACATTATCATCTAACTTCTGTCGTGGTGGATAAGGATTTTAGCTTGTGTAATTGCTTCGTTTTAAAATTTATTTTCTTTTTAGCTATTGCTAAGTTTTCTTACACCCCCCTCATAGTTGCTCAGTCCACATTTGAAATACTCTTACTCCAAACCGGGCTGGTTGCTCCTTGGGCCTGCTAAGCAGTTGCCATCCTGGGCATTTTCTCACCCTCTCCTACTGGATCCTCTGTCTCCTGGAATGTACATTTTCTTCTTTCTCAGCTTTTTCCTGAGCGCATTCTTCAGTAGCTGAAAATTTATGCACTGGATTGTTGTTTTTGCCAGGTACGAAACTCTAGGATAAAAATGATGTTTCTCGATTTTGATGGCACCGCTCCCTTGTCTTCTAGCTTCCAATGGTGCCATTGACAAGTCCATTGCTATTCCTAGCCCTGACTTTTTGAGAACTTACCTTAGATCTTGTCTTTTTGGCCAGGACTCTGAAATCTTATAAGGATGGGCCTTGGTGGAATTCTTTCTCACTAATTATGCTTGGTAATTAAGATAGAAACACATTATGATTGCTTTTGGGGGGGGGTGCAGATTTGCAAATAAAAATTCAAAAACCATAGAAGCTTAGCTGCTTTGGGAAGTTGAAATCAATCAGCCCAGAAGTCTTCTCTAATTCCTCACTCACTACCCCTTCAGCCTAGTTTTACTTAGTTGAGCCGACTGTGGCAAGCGAAAATTCGTAAAGGCGCTTGGCTGTTCCTGGGTTTGAGTTCGCTGGCAGGAGAAGGGGGGAAATATGGCACGTAACCCAGTAACTAGTCAGGATTACTCTTCATCTCTTTTCTTAAAGAAATAGGGTGGGAGAAGAGAAAAGATTGACAGAGCAAGGTCTTCCAGTTTGTCCACTGGATTGGATTCTGACGATTTCAACAGAAATGAATCAGACGCACTGAAATTGCCCACACATTGCACCACGTTGAAAACTCAGTAAACATTAAAGCCCTTGGATTGTGTCGGGTTTAATATAACTCCAAAGACAAGATAGAGGGGGACGAAAAAAAAAAGCAGAACAAAGCACTGTTCAAGCTCAGACCATCAGCTCATCGCATTCTGTTGGAGGAGCCAGATTTTTTCTTTTTGCAATGATCTGGGAGAAAAACAGAGGAAGAGGCCGGGGATGAAAATCTGGATTGGGTCCCTGTATGAATTTGAAAAAGGAAATGTTCCTGAGAAACAGAATTTCGAGTGCTGCCCGATTTGGGGGTGTCTGTAATCCCTCCAACTGGAACATCTGGGTACAAGTTGTGCCCTGGTGTTTTTCTACGAACGCAGAAGATCACAAGAACTTGCTGTGCCATCTTGTGTGAAGAAAACAAGAAGACAATAGGTGTCCTATCCTCCTCCCGCGGAGGACCTTGGCCACAGCCCCCAGCTCTGGCATCCATCTTTATTTTGCTAATGTTACTGCTCGACTGCACCCAGAAGATGGAATCACTGTTCATTCTCAGGGTGAGTAATGACAAGGTTCACCGTTTTGCACCACACAGGTTTCCAGGAGCTTTTAAAGAAATCATTAAGGTTAAATAACCAGAGGCAGGGACCTTAATGCACTCTCGTTGGCAGCCGCTCTTTCTCCAGCCCAGAAATGGAGCAGTTCTCTCGCCCCTTCTCGACACTTCCATTTGAGAATATCTTCTATATGGTCAAGTAATGTCAAATTTTTAAAAAGGCCTGAGAGAGGAGACGGGAAAGAATCAATCTTTGCACTAAAATTGAGAGCTTTTCAGATTTAATGAACTTAGACGGAAGGCGAAAATCTCATTAGTCCATGACAAATCTCTTCCCTTTCTCCTTAAGAGGGGATTGGGGTTGCCCAGGGAATAAGCCCCAAAGAGGCTTAGCAGCCTGGCCTGGGGAGGCCTCACCCCCACAGAGCAGGCCCCACTTTCCTGGCTTGCACCATGGCTTCCGAAAGGGTTTTGGAAGCTCTGCCCAAGGCCCTTCTTGCTGGCTGGGCTCAGGATAAAGAACTCGGGTGTCAATATTCCAAGCCCTGAGCTGAGGCTCTGGCTGCCACCTCCTCTGTGAGACCCTGGGCAAGTAGTCTGACCTTCCTTATCTGGATTTCTGGGCTTGACCACAGGAGTAACACCTATTTTGTAAGACTGAGTGTGTAGCAAGGTGACATTTATGGAGACCCTTGTGCAAACCAGGGGCTTAATCAATGACAACGGTTATATGTCATGACATCATTTAACTGCCCACTCAGCAGCTCCGTTTGGATGATCTGTGTCTCGAATGTGACGTGTCCAAAATGGAGCTCTTGGTTCCTAAATGCCTCCGCCTTCCATGAGACCCTCCCCGAAGCGATCCACCTTAGCCTCCTCTATCCCAGCCAAAGGTGTCACCATCCACAAGAGGCTTGGGAGTTATCTCTGCCTTCTCTTTCCTTAAACCCCTACAACGAGTCCAAATCAAGCCCTGTTCTGCCTTCAAAATTCACCTCAAATCCCACCCCTTTCCCTAGCTCTGCTGCTACCACCTGGGGCTCAGCCATCCCCTGTATTACTTCAACACCCCCCGCTCCCTCACCCCGCCACCGGTCCCCCTGCCCCCACTCTTGGCCTCCCTGCAGTCCCTTCTCCATGGCGCTGCAAAGTGCTTCCAGACTCTGATTGCCTTCCAAACTCTGTTCCACAGTCTGGCTTTCTTGCCTCTCCAACCTGATCTCCTAACTCCTGGCTCTGTATGCCCAAGTCATGGTCACACATCAGGTTTATGCTCATCTCAGGGCCTTTGCACAGGCTGTTCCACCATTCTCTCCCTGCCCCATCCAGATATTTACGCGGTGGCCTCGCTCTCATTGTTAAGGACCCCGCTTATGTATCACCTCCTCAAAGAAGCCTTCCTGACTTTCCCACCTGGAGTCACTGGGGCATTCTCCAGTTACTCTCTATCTGTAAACCTTTTAAAAATTTTCACAGCCCTTACCACTATCTGAAATAACGAAAAAGGACATTGATAAAATAAATGTACCTGTGCTTTCTTCACGTATCGCTCTGCTCTGGTGAGTGAGCTTTGAGAAAACAGACCTTCCCTGTCTTAATCACAGCTTTCTACTCAGCACCTAAAATAGGGCCCGAAAATATTTATTGAATGAGTGAGTGAGTGAATGCATTCTTAATGGGACAGTGTTTTGACTCCAGCTCTTGTCTCCTCCTTCCACAGCCTTAGGCCCATGTGCCCGGTTCATTGGTTCTTTTTCCTTGCTCATTCTCTTTTTCTTTCAGGGCTCACCAATGCTAACTGAACGACTGAATAAATAGCAAAGCACTAAGAGGGGGAGAATTCCTGTAATAAAATGTGCTTCTTCTGATTAGAGTTTTTGTTGTCTCATCAATTTGGAGATTTAATGGTGAAAATTTAAGACTCTGCCAGGGTGTGGGGAACATGTCCGGGCCGTGCCCTCCTCAATCTCACCTTTCACCCATGTAGAGTGGGTGGGCAAGGAAGACTAGCTCTCTTCACATTTAATTAACTGAACTCCTCCATTCTCCCACCAGAATTCCTTAAAATAATTGAAAGTGACACACGATTGCGTCGTTTTCCCCCAGGTGGAATGCCTTTGGCTTTGCCCACTTTTGTTGGCACACATTTCTCTGCCTGACCTTTGAACACGAAGCAAAGAAGGAAGGAAGAGAGTCAACGTCTTCTAGATAAGCACTTTGTGGAACACTGTTTTAAGGATATTAACAAAAAAGACAAACACAAACACAAACAAACAATCAACGAAATTTCCCTAACTTCAAACTACTTAAAGGCTCATATTTCAGCTAAAACAGGGCAGGCTCTGCCCAACAGTTGGTGGCCAGTCTAGTCTGGCGGACACTGGAGTCAGATGGGCCTGGGTTTCTCCCTGGATCTGTCTGTTCCTCAATCTCTTGGAACTCAGTGGCCTCGTCTGAAGACAGACATGCTAAGAGCTACTTCATGGGGTTATCTGAGGAGCTAACGAGCTAACACGTTTAAAACAGCCCAATCCCTGATGTACAGAAGCCGCTCAATACGTAGCAATTCTTCCTCCCCGCACCATGATAAAGCGTGTATCTGCTCGGAGTGTTTTTGGCTGCAAACAACAACAGACCACCCGGAGAGGCTTAAATTGTTAGAGGCTTATTTTTCTCACATGACAAGGAGTCAGAGGAGGCCAGATACCTAATGTCGATTCAAGGCCGATGTCTTTGCATGTCTCCTGTTTCCTCTAAGTCACAAGGTGGCTATTGCAGTTCTCGTGTCACGTTTGTGTTCCAGGCAAGAAGAGGAGGAGGAAAGCGGAAAGTAAACGCAAAGGAGCAAAGGACCAGGATGAGTAGACGGGTTCCTTTCTATCAGAAAAGCATCCACTATTCCAGAAGATCACCTAGTGCGCGTCTGCTTAAATCTCATTGGATGAACTGGAAGAACATGGTCATCTCTAGAACAATCGATCACAAACCGGGGGGATGAGTTTGCTGAATATTCCCTGGAGCAAAAGCAGGGTTCTGCCTCCAGGGAGGGAGTGGGAAATGAACACTGAGTAGGCCATAAATGGTGTCTGTCACAGTTTGGGGTGGGGACGGGTGTGGAGGTGGGGGTGGGGATAACTCAGCCGTATAATTCTGGTTAGAACAAAACATTTTGTACTGCAAGTTCCAACCTTTGATGGATATTAACAGTCAGTGACATAGAAAAAAATTACTAAAAATTACTAAATGCCTCAGGTATCAATTTTCTCTAAGATGCTCTTGGGTACACATTGGTCCTTCTTCCAACGACTTGAGTTAAACATATGGAAGAATTTAGTTGCCCAAATATCAGAGTCCAGCTGGGAGAATCACCCACATGACCTTTAGTGCACTCACTATGCACTAAGTCTAAAGAAAATCGAGATTAGCCTGGATTTAAAAGTTTCCTCTCCAAAACTCTCTCGAACTCCAAGCAGAGAACATTTTCACAGGCTGTGACAGGAGGCTGTGATCCAGTATTCCCAAATTGTTCTTGGCAAATGATGCCACTTGCTGAAATTCATGGAACTCTGAGCATTGTTCCCGTGTAAAGGCCACAGCAGGAGGGCTGGGTTTCAGAACGGGGAGGAAGAATCAGGCACCAGGAGCACAATGGAAGAACCAAGCAATGGGTGTGAAAAAGAATCAGGGATAATTTACTAAATAAGATGATAATCACAAGCATTCATGCTTAATAAAGAATAATTGCCGCAAAAGACTGCATTTTCTCGACAGTAAGCCTGAGTATCCTTTGACGAATAAAACCCAATCAGCATGACAAAAGGCTGCTTGGGCCTGCATTGCCTGGAGATAGGGTAAATCTATTAGCCTCGAAGCTGCATCTTTGTTTGATTCCCTGAAATAAGAACAAGTGGTTAGAACTGGGGTGGTGACTGGAACCAGATTAATAGTCACAGAGCTAGGCACCTAAACCGGATGGAAGGAAAGAAAGAAGCATAACAAGGAGAGAAGGGCTGAGGAAAGGCCAGCCGGAGTCCTCAAGGGCACCAACCAGTAGCTAAGGGTAGCCTCAA
This sequence comes from Cynopterus sphinx, assembly GCA_030015415.1. NCBI lineage: Eukaryota > Metazoa > Chordata > Mammalia > Chiroptera > Pteropodidae > Cynopterus > Cynopterus sphinx. Next base: position 8,335,388 of record CM057391.1, read on the forward strand.
ATGGGTTCGAGTGTAAAAGAAATTTGGTATTCACGTCCCCACTTATGGCTCATTTAAATGTTATCCTTACCACTAGGCTTTTTCCTCTGTCTCAGGGCTCAGCATCCTCACAGGGATCACCCATGAAGATGCTTTAATTTACATTCCCACCAGGACGATGGGGGTTCCAGTTGCTCCACTTCCTCTCCCGCACTTGGTGCTGTCAGTCTTTTATTTTAGCCACTCGAGAGGGTGAGTAGTAGTGTGTCACTGTGACTTTACACGTCCGTTTCTCTGATGATTAATGATATTGAGCACCTCTTCATGCCCACGTTGGCCCTTTGGGTATCTTCCCTTATGAAGTGCCTGCTCAAGTCTCATGATCACTCCAATTTTTTATTTTCTTTTTTAAAACTTAATTTGTAGGAGTCTTTTAGGTTAGAGTTCTTCACCAGATACATGTATTGCAAATATCTTCTCCTACTTCAGTTTGCCTTTCAGCTCTCGTAACGGCATCTTTTGATGGACGGAAAGTTCTTCACACTGAAGAGAAATGTTTTTATCAACATGTTTCCTTTCTAATTACTTCTTTTTATGTTCTGTTTAAGAAACCTTTGCTTACCCCAAGGTCATGAAATAGTCTGCTTTCGTCTAGAAGCTTGATTGGTTTTGCTTTCATATTTAAGTCTATGGGATCCACCTTAAATAAAAATTTTCTTATTTAATAGTCGCTACTTCTCTTTCTAACAATACCTATCGAATGATTTAAAACATTCTGACATATTTTAAAGCAAAGATTTACAGCGCCATTTGCAAGTCAAGATTCGAAGGGAAGCCTCGTGCTACTTATTTCATGCTGGCGGAGTTTCAGAAGTACTCTGGGCACATCTGAAGGCTCCCACTAATGCACAGGCAGCATCCTTCCTTTACCCCCACACTTCGGGGTCAGAATATATGTTCACAGAAGTACCGTAAGCAGAGGGGGATGGAAACAGGCGGCCAGTCATGACACCCTTTGAAGACTTGACCTTCCCAAGTGAAGTATCTAAAAAACCCGTCAGTGTAGAAATACGATTGTCCTTAGGGTGCATTTTGCCAGGGACTTCAGATAGTGCTTGTGAGCAAACCACTCAGGCGCCTTGAACTTCTTCAGCTTTTTGAGGCTCCAGAGGGTGGAGTTTCTAACTACAAAAGCATCTCCCTGGGGTGTCATGGAAGGCGAGCTGCTCTGCCACAGTGCACCCAGGCCCTCCTGCGTGAGGCGGATGACCCACTTCATCAAGTGACCAGCAGCCATGAGAACAGGCAAGGGGATGGTCTCTGGCCTGGACTCAGACACGTAGATGTCTCTTATTTTGGAAAAGAATCATCCCTTGCAGAAGTCTCTGCTGCATCCTGAGCCAGAGTGGTACATCCCTGCAATATTTCTTGCGTGCCTGCTTCCTGGTGGGCACCTGCACGTGTTAGTCCATTTAGTCTTTGCCGCAAGCCCACGAGGTCAGTCTCATTACTTCAGAGGGATTAAGTTAGGAGCCCCAGGGATGGGTTCGCAGTTCTAGTAACGGCAGAGCTGACCTGTGAATCCAGACCTACTGACTCCACATCGAATGTCCTTTGCGCTAACCAAGTCGACTGCTCATTTCTATACACTTCCTTGGGGAGTAAACTTTCTTAATCTGCTTCTCTGGGGTGGCCTCTTAGCTCAGGTTGCTATAACCGAATACCATAGGCTTAAATCACTATTTATTTCTGACAATCTGTAAGCTGGGGGTTCCATGATCAGTGGAGTTGGGTTCTGATGAGGACTCTCTTCCAGACTGTAGACAGCAGACTTCTCGTTGTATCCACACATAAGGGAGAGGGGGAGCTCTGGTCCCTCATCCTCTTATAAGGGCATCAAGCTTATCATGGAGGCTTGACCTCCATGACCTCACCTAAACCTAATTACCTCCTTAAGTCCCCAAACCGTCACATTGGGGATAAAGGCTTCAACATAAATATGAAGGGAGCAGACATATGCAGTCTAGGGTCCCCTTTCCATGCTTTCGAGAAGGCTGTGAACCCTTGAAATTTTAAGGACATTGTGTTTTCTTAGGTGATGATTCACACAGAAGCCCTCTCTTCCATCAGATTCCAAAGATCAAAAAGGTCCATGAAATAAAAAAGTTTTAGAGTCGCATCGTTGGACAGTAATGAAGAAGGAACCCCAAGGTGGCCTTGTCGGCCTCAATGCACGGGCAGCCGAGCTCAGAGGCGGTAGGGGCGTCTGGTGCTGTCCTCAGCTCCTCAGGCTTCGTGCACTTGGCAGTCCTCCTGTTTGTAAACCCTGAGAGGCTCCCCCATCCTCTGTGAACATGCCTCAACTTCAACAATATGCTTTCTCTTCTCTCATGATTACAGAGAAGAAGAATAATGCTTATAATAAATAGTCAGGGCTCCTTGTAAATAAAATATAAAGCACAGAGTGTTCTTTCCAACTTTTTTCTAATTCTCTTCCCACATGTTTCTCCTCTTTGTGTCGTACACACATCCCACAGCAGCGAGCAGCATTCAGACTGGTTAGAAATTGTGTGTAGACGTTATTATTATAGTTACAGAACCTCTGGGTGGTGGTAAGTACGTGCTGCATTTGCTTAGTGAGAAACTGAATAATAAGAACTATAGGGAAGATTATTCAACTGAGGCTGTTGCATAGAGATCAGAGAGAGGAGAAACAGAAAGGGGTATGGGGAAGGGGAAGCGAAAGAAGGGAAGGGGAAAAAGGGGGAAAACAACAGCAGAAGGAGAAGGCATGAGGCAGCAGCTGGGAGGTGATGTTTTGCACACAAGAGGGTTTCGCAGATTGGACCAGGTAGATCCAGGAGGGGACCTGCCTTGGAGGCAGCCCCATCAGTGTGCACCACTGGCAGAGGAAGAAGCAGAGCTGGTATCTGTTATTCTGAGTCGAGTGATGTGTTGAGTTTGCTTATCAAAGGTTAGTCCATGGACCAGCAGCACTGGCATTAGCTGGGAGCTTGAAAGCAATACAGAACTGTAGGCCCCACCTACACCTCTGAATCAGAATCTTTACGTTAACAAGATCCCCCAAGTGATCCATATGTGCGTTTAAGGTTGAGAAGCGCTGACCCAGGGGACACTCAGGCGGATGGCAGAGGGGCTGGTAAGGTGGTTTGGAGTGAGACACCGAGAGCCATTACTGGAAGAAGCCAGAAACCAGAACAACTGAATTCTTCTGTTGACAGGTGAACAACTAAGGCAGTGCAGCTGAGTGCTCAGGAATAGTATATGGGTTCAATGCTGGGTGGCCCTGGACAATGACTTAAACTCTTTGGGTTTCGAGATGATTATCTATAAAACTGACAACAATGGCACTTCCATCAGAGTGTGGTTGTAAGAAAAACTGAGTTCACATATACGAAGTCTTAAAAACTGTCCTTGGGTGGTTAGTTAAAATGGTCGTTATTACTGTTATTGTTGTTCGTATACATCTGGCTGGAGAAACTATAACAGGGGAAGCAGTTTCCAAGTTTCCAGGAGAGTCAGATCAGGCTGGGAAGAGATGGGAGGGAGACATCTTTGGAACTTGCCCCAGTAGAAAACAGCTGATCTCATCCCTGTAAGCAGCTCTCCTGTTTACCAAGGACACTAATAATAACCAGCCCTCGCATCTGTTTCACATGTCACCTCCCCCTTCGGTCTGCAGAATGCTGTCCCATGCATATCTCCCTCTGCCTTCTCCTTCCCGGCCGTGGGCATGGGGTGAGTTTGAACATACCCTAAATGGGTGGTGGATAGTAAGATAAATGGGACCCAATTCCAGAAGTCAGAGGAAGTCCTGGCTCTGTCTGGGCCCCCGAGACTGCAGGCGCTTTGTCAAACTGCCATCCACGTGCCTTGACCAGCTGTGTGAGTAAGAGAGAATATCATAGTCGTTAGCACCAGCACTGCCTGGCATTGGTGTGAACTGGATGAGCACTTAGACATAGCTCCCTACAGCTCTCCCCCTCTTGAATGCCCAAGGATTTAAAAGGATCGACAGCTTTTCCAAAGTGGTTGACTATGGCAGGTCGAAGTGGGGTCTTTGTTCGTTTGAGGATGAGGCAAGTAGCTCAAAAAATTTACCTCCCTCTCTCCCCTGTTGTAAGTGCAATGGGTTAGCACCTGTTTTAAAATGTGAATACCCTTGGAAAGTAAACGCTAACATTGTAAGCAATTTCTCCTTTATTGTGAGTAACTCTCACTAGATAATCTTCTATCTGCCATCGACAACATTAAGGGAAGAGTGACTTCCTGGGTGTGTGGGAGGATGAGCAAGAGCTGGTTTTGCAGAGTAGGGAACTCACTATGGGGCGCAGTGGGGGTGGAGCTGTGTGGATGCAGGAAATCAAAGGCCCTGGGTGGAGGAGAAGAATATTACAGAAAAGGCAGCAGGAGGTCACAAGTGAGATGGGATGGCTCCCCTGAAAGTCTTGTTGACTTTGGAACTGGGCCAATGGTCGGTGAAAGCAACTACCAGAATGTCATTGCAAGTCATCTCCTGGGTTGCTCTGGGCATTTATGGTGTAAAACGCCAATGTTTTGCTTGCAGAATAAACCCAAGGTACTTGGATGAACACCCCCACAACTGAGTGGAGCTCCGCTTCATGCCCATCACCCACCACCGTCTTGTATGAGCTCTCTGTCGTGAGCAGGTGAGCACACCTGCCGGCACTTCAAGGTCCAGCAAAAGCTCCGTCTCCTAGGAGACCATTCCTATAACACATGGCCCACAGTGAACTCCCCCTCCAATAATTTTGTTTACCATTGGAACATTTTTTTTGGCACTAACTGCCTTGTATTAATCATTTACCTTTTATTGAAGCAAACAAAATATGTTTTTTATTATATTAAAAATTAGTATATGCTGTGCCAAATATGGAAAAATTTGAAAACCAGAAAAAAGCCAGAAAGCAGAAAAGAAATACAGAACCTGTTAAATTCTGGTATTCTTCTTCCCAGGCATTTTCTCTTTACATAATTGTTTTTTACATAGCTAATATAAGGGACATATGTAAATTGTTTTTATTTTTGTAAAAAAATAATTCCACTTTTGATGATTACAGAATATTCTCTTTCAAAAATACTAAAAAGTAGAAAAAAGAAAATTCAGATTTCCTAGATTTCCAATATATAGAAATAATCACCCCATGCATATTGATATACTTCTCCACAGTCTTTTCTACATATATTTTTACATGGTCTGGAGCAGACTGTCAAGGTCGTATAGCATGTATTTTAAAGTCCAGTTAACCCAGGAGTGTCAGCAGATCCTGACGCTATAAAGAGAGATCTGGTGACAGGTGATAACTCCCCCTGAGTAGTTTATTACATTTTTCCAATTGAAAAGACTCCTCAGAATCATTTAAAATAAGTTTAAAGATCCGAAATACCATTATGCAGATTGCCCAGTGTAAAAGTGCCCATTATGTTGTTCCATGTAATTCTGCTTTTATAAAGGGAAAAAAGACTTTTTGTTAAGTATTTCTTCTGGCACGGTGTCCCAATCGAGTGAAAACTTAGCCATTGTTGGCAAGTTCTGGAAGAACAACAGCAGTTATTGTTTTAAATAGTCATCAAACAGGTCAAGAGATTCCATCTGATTCGTTGGGTGGAGATTATGGCTCAAGAAACATTATACGTGAAAGGAAGAGAGAAATAAGGTGACGAGTTAATTTGAACAACAAGATTAAATTTTATCTTGAGACTGCAAGATCCACTTTGAAAATACATAATTCAACCAGATTCCTGAAGATGGGGTGCAAACTGAATAAAGGAAGCTCTTTTTATCCTTTTGGGCTATAAAGTTTGCATTCTTGCTAAGCTAATTTTTTTTTAATTAATCTCTGATTTGGTTGAAGTATGTCTTCAACTAGTTTTGAAGTATATCTTCAAAAAGTGTGAGAGAGGTATCTCTTATGAATAGTTGAACATCTATTCATTCATTCATTCATTCATTCGAAATATTCGTGAGGTCACCACATGGAAGCACTCTGCTGGGCATTGGGGCTACAGAGCACTTACATGCTGGTGGGAAAGACAGGCCAGTAACCTGTAATGAAAATACTGTGGTAGAAAGACAGGGTCCCATACAATTACACGGGTGGCACCTACCCAGACTTGTAGGCTCAGGGAATCTTTCTCGAATAAGAAATATCTATGCAGAGACTAGAAGTCAAATAGGAACTAGCCAGAAATTATGTGCAAAGGTGTGACAGAGCATGATGTGTTTGGAGACTCAAAGATAGTATAGCCAGAATGCAGAATGAGAGAGAAAGAGGCAAGAGAAGTGTCTAGAGAAGGGGCTAGAGCCTGAAGGGCCTGTAGGCCAACAAAGAGTGTTTAGACACTCTTTAGTTTCTTTGTAATTCTTCATATTTCCCTCTATATTTCAAAATTATCTCCCTGTCTTTTCATTTGGGGTTGCCTGGTTTGGGGACAGCTTCATGGATGTAAATTTGGATGCTTTCTTCCTCTGTGAAATGATCTCAGGGTGATTGCCTCAAGGCAGGCAACTCTGACACTCTTTTTGTGTTGAGTTTTTGGTGCTTCCAATATACTCTTCTGTTATGTGGACATGACTATGACCTAACGGCTACGTAGCAGGTCCTTTCTCCTCTCTAGATCTGTGAAGGTAGCCTGGTAGCAGAATGGTGCCTCACTGTGTCCATGAGCTTTTGCTGAGGGAAAAGCTTAGATGGTCTGGATCAACCCAGAGTAGAGTTGGAAGTGAGCATGTCTGACACAGAAAGATGGGGCTGGACAGTGAATTGTTTTCCTTTCGTCCCATTTCAGATTTAGGTAGGGAGTGGAGGACAGCCTTCTGTGGATGTCTCGGGCAATGTCCTATTGTGTAAACCTGACTCTATGTCATCCTTAATGTGAACTGGACACAGAGGATATTATCAATATTCTACTCTCTTAGACAATGGTACAGGAGTAGATTCCATCCAGCCATGGCCCACACAGCATGTTCCTACCTTCTGGGCAGATGACGTCATTGCCAAATTGAGGCAAAGGGTCACCCTGAACCAGACTCAGGTTGGCACTGTGTGACCACAGGGCTGGTTGCTGTATCTCTGGGAGGTAGGCAGGATCATCCCTGCCTTTTCCTTGGACCTAGTACTGCTTGTTTCCTGGGAATTACATTTGACCTTTTTGCAAAGCTCCAAGTCTCCATGGTAACAGTGATATCCACAGCCTCTGGTATCAATGTCAGGAATTCCGTGGGAAGGACACAGACACAGTTTTAACCATTTTTCCCAGTTTTTTTTAATCCCAGGTGTAGAGACAACATCTTTCAGTATTGCCAATGAGATAGCCATTTTTATTCTGAATTGTTTGTTTTAAAGGCCTGTCTAATAAATCTGTAGTCTTGAGTACATTGAAGAAAATTTAAAGGCAGACCTTAGGGATGGAAGAGATTCAATTTTTAACCTCAGTCTTCTGATAACTTTTTACTGTAACCAACCAAACAGTAAAAGTATTCCCTAAAGAAATCTTATTTTTTCTGTTTCCTATATAAATTTGATGTTAACATTGCATTATTATAATTTTCATAACAATGCCCTACTACCTGTGTTCCCAAAAAAATATTCACAGAATTAACTTTCTTAACTATGCAATTATACAATTTAGACAAATCTTTTTCCAAAAGCACATGGACTATCTGTGCTCCAGCATGCAAGAGTTTTATGATATGCCCATTTAATTCTCTGTGACTCAATTAAACGTTGTGTAGGATTATGTTCTGTTTAGGCAGCTCATTTAAACTTTTTTCAGCTTTTAGAGAACTAGTTTAACTTCTGTCTCTCCATCAGGAGTCACTCTAAGTGAAGCTCTGTTTCAACATTGGTAGTTCCTGAGCTGTCAGAAATGTAGATATTCTACGGCCTAAAAATAAATATAATAAGTTCCCTTACTCAAAATGACAGAATAGATTTGATACAACTGTTCCACCAAATTTACTGCATGACACTGGGTTTGGAAAGTGTCAACACCCAGAATGATACCATGGAAACTTTCAGGCATGAAAACAGGGGCTCTAATGGAAAGCACTTCCTTCCCTTCCTTGTGTGAAGAGAGATAACATTAGCTCCCTGTGCTGGCAAAGAGAGGAGCAAAGGTACACAGTGTTTCTGGATTCCAAAGAGAACCAAAACAAAACCCCCAAATCCCTCGGGAATGCAAAAACAATTAGTTTGCAAAGTTTTCCTTGGCCATTCCCCAAACTCATCAAGAAGAACTTCTGCCCCGCCAACAGATAGACTCTCCCTTACTATCGCTGTTCAGATCATCAGACCAATGTTTCCTGAAGGTAGTTCCAGGAATTACTACCTCTAAATGATAGGTGTTATTCGAAAGAAGAATTTAAGGTCAAAAAAAAAAAAATCAAGAAACACTAATTTAAATAAGACTGGCTTGTTTACTTTTGAATCCCAGAATGTGTTGATGGATGTGCAATGTGAACCACTAAGGGTGAGCTAGAGAAAGTCACTTGGGACTTTATTTTTCAGCAACATAGTGAGCCAGACATCCTAAGAACCTTTTCTTTATAAAACACCTAAAAATTCTGAATAAAATGTAATTTAAAAGGCACAAATATGCAAAATTAGGGAAATCCTCAGGAGCAAAAATGAAAAGAGAAACCTGGACCAATATGCTCATGATGAAGCCCCATCTGAACTGGGAACATTTTCTAATCCTGAAAACCCAGCATTCTGAGTTTTAATAGCTGCATGTTAGATCAATGGAAAACTAGAAAAAATTCATTTAAGAAAAGGGAAATGACAAGAGACATTTCTATCATAAGCTGTTAGATGTATAGGGAAAGCCTCACACTGTATTTTATAATAAGAGACTATCTTTATGGTCTGAGAGACACCACAAGGTAGGAAATTAACCTATTTAATTAAACTAAATTAAACGAAATTAAACTATTAGCATAGTTTCAGATTAATGCTCCAGAGTACATGGAACAAGAAAACAAAAAGCCTTTCTGGAGGGATTCATTCTCCATCCAAGCCTCTCAGTATTCCCACAGATAAAGCTCACTGAACATGAGTTCAAAATAAAAATTTCAGAACACGTAAAGAAACAATCTATGCTGACTTTGCAGAAACAATTAGCATCAAAGTTTTATCTCTAATGATTTTATGTACTGGAATTATTGGATACAAAATATAAAATCAAAGTATTTAAATTTTTTAAAGACAAGAAAGAGAGAATTGAAAACATGAACAAGGAATAAGCTGCCTTTAAAAAAGAACAGGTAGATTTGGAAAAGGAACAGCATCACTATTGAAATTAAAGTTTAATGTCCAGCACAAAGAGACAGAAATATGAAGAGTTTAAAATAAATGGCAGAATGTACAGATATTACTATGTCAAATGTGTGTTTTCCAGGAGGAAAAAATAGGAAGAGAAAAGATATTATGCAAATAGCTAAGGGTAGAAATAATATGGGATTTATGGAAGGCATACATCTATAGATTTAGGAACCACAATGAATCTGGGGCAGAATTAATAAAAATTATTTTATATCCGACTCGATTGTAATGCAAACTATGAAGACTGAGAAAGGATCTTTTATGTTGTCAAAAATAAAAGACAGATTCCATGCAGAGATTCCATTAGACTAATGGCACGACAACAGACTTCTCAATCCCAACAGCAAAGCTGGAAAACAGTGGAATGTTGAGTGGGATGCGGGGCGAAAACAACTGTAAATTTAGAATTGTATACTCTATCTTATAAGAAAGAGGTGAAATAAAGGTATTTTCAGACTTACAAAAACTGAGAGTTTATGAACAGACTCAGTAAGAGTAAATTTTAGTTCTTTTTCACTAAAGGATGTCCTTTAGGACAAAAAAACTGACCCCAGGAGGAAGGTCTGAGATACAAGAAGGAATGGTGAGCAAAGAAATTGGTTAAAAAAGGTGACAAATCTAAAAGAACTTTTATGTATAAAGCTAATGTTTGAAATATGTATTTATTATATAAACAATATTATATTAATATTAATATTAATGTTATGTTTTTTGTATAGTAAATAATTATGTAGGCAATAAAACAAGATAGAACCAAAATACCAGACAAGAAGAACCTGTGAATGGGGATGGAAGTGATTGGAGTTAAAGACAATGCAGAGTTTCTCACATTTACTTGAGTATAACCTTTAATTTGCATTGCGTGGGATTTGTGTTGCCAGGAAATGGGCTTTGTGTTTGGTGGCTCAATAAAGGCAAGGCTGTTCACATCTTAGATGTTCCGTTAGGGCCAACAGAGCTGCTGTTCCACCATTTAGGAAGGTCTGAGGCGCATGTGCTCATAGTGGGCGGACGCAGGCAGGCCCGTTAACTATAGAACACCTGGTTAAATTTGAATTCCAGATAAACAACAAATAAAAACTAATCACAGTTTATCCGAAAATCAGACGTAACTGGGTGTCCTATACTTTCATCCACTGAACATGGCAACTGTAGGTGGATGAAGAGGTTGAGGAAGAACGTGGGCTGAGGAATGAAGGAGGTGAGCAGGTGACTGTCTACGTGACCTCGGCGTACTTGTACTTTTAAGTCATGAGAAAACCAAAGCAGAGGGGTTTGGTCACAGTAGCAGGCTCTCAGCTGACCTTCGTGGGTAAGCATGTGCAGTGGACTCTGTCTAGGACCAGCTCTGGGGATTTTCATGCTCTGCTGAGGAAGAAGGGCGATGGAATGGGCCCAAGAAGTGGGCAAAGAGCAGAGCTCAGGGCCATCACGCAAATCCATATCTCACTCCCTTAAGTCCTAAGGAAGGCATTTACTTCTTCAGTAAAGTGAAGCAATCCTACAATGCGTGCATCACAGACGATAACAAAACGTTCTGCAACCTTCCGTGAGGTGTTCTCCCCTCCACAGTGTGTTCAGAGAGCGTTCCTTGGAGGGGGGGGAGCAGACACTGTTCCAAATAGTTTTCTGATATTAAAGTCTTAGAAATTCTTTTTTTAGAGTTTAAGAGTTTAAAATATCCATTGAGAGTGTCTTGAAGGGGAGTAATTCTCAACTAGGGCTGCCCATCAAGAGAAACCATAAAAGTTATATATATATATATATATATGTATGTATGTATATGTGTATGTATATGTATATGTATATATAAATAATATATATTATATACATATATATACATACATACACACATATATATTTGTGTATGCTAACAAGTTTATGGCTCCTCCTAAATATGTTATAAATAGTATATAAAAATAACAAATATATAAATATATTATGCTTATATATAATTGCTTACATATAACTATTAAACACATATAAAAATATATGTTTACGTTTTGAAGAAGCCATAAACTTGTTAATAATACACACAAAATCGTAACTGTTTTCCTTTGAGTCCTGATAAAAACTAATCTGTAAGAAGAGCTCCCTCTGCTGCCACTTGTACAAAATAGATTTTCTGTCCGGCGATCCAGAAAAAAATACATTAAAAGGCTGTTAGGCTATCATCCGGTCGGTGGCTGTCTATAACAGAAAATAAAATTACATTTAGAAAATAAAATTATATTAAACTAGTAGGATCTTCATCTCTTCAAATAACCTCCAGATTTTTTCTGTTCGGCAGAAAAGCCATGTTGCTACATCTTTCAATTTGATTTTTTCCTGTCAGTGGTTAACTGTAATGCAAATATAACTGAGAAACATAGACATCGGATGATGATGCAGTATGCAGTTAGGAGCACTTTTTCCAAACTCTTAACTAAATAAGGTAATTCCTTCTCTAGGTGCCCAAATCCAAGGTCAGAGGTCAACGTAATAGGCAGGACGAAATGGCTTTATTTACTCCAGAGCTCTGCGCTGACTTGGCAATCAGCTGCTTGTTTCTGGAGATAATAGTAAGGAGAAGGCGACCGTTTAACGTTCTGTAGCAATTCCACAGCAGCGATGCCTCGAGCAAATAAAGGATGCGTTTGCTTAGCACTTTGTACTAAGCTGCACATTGGAATGGATTAGTCTCAGGTCCTGAGTGTCGCACTCACACCTGACCCATCTGGGCGTACTAAACACAGACACGAGGGGCATCACTGCCCCAGGTGCTAGCCTGGAAAGTTCCGCCCCTTCCCTGCGTTCATACCTGCTTTCACCTCTGTGGTTTGCAGATCCCCTGGCTCAGTTTTGTGGCTTCCAGAATCAGCTTTTGAGCTCTTGCCCTTCTCTCATTTATCACGCTTGGCTCATTGCTTAACTCAGGATTTTGTAAGAATCTCTTGATTTTGAAATATTTGCATTTTTCAGGAAGGAGACAGTCTTTCAGCCAGCTTTGTCCTAGCCTTTTAGCTAGAAAAAGAGAGTTAGTCATTGCAACATCTCTGAGGAAAGGATTTATCTTCTCTAAGCCTTCTCCCGTTTCCTTATCATCGTAAATGGGAACAATAAAAAATCTCATTTCATCATGTTTTTGTGAGAATTGCAGCTGTTAAAGCACTTATAATAAATGTTAATTGTTATATTTGATAATAAAATAACTATAAGGTGTTATTATAGAAATTTTCTGAGTTAAGAAAAATATTAATAGGTGGTTACGATGAGGTCAGAGGAAGAAAAGTTAAAAATCAAGGGAAGGCACTTTTGTCCATAATAAATTAAATGTTTAAATACATAGTGTGCGGCCATGCTACCCTGAACAAGCCCAATATTTTCTTATCTTGGAAGCTAAGCAGGGTCGGGCCTGGTTAATACCTGGACGGGAGACCACCTAGGAAGACCAGGTGCTATAGGTATAAAAAATAAAAAAATAAGGGATTGTAAGCTGACAAGGTCCTTGCAATCTGTGAGGTCAACCAAGGGTTGCCTCGCCTAAAAAAAAACAACAAAAACCAAAACAAAACAAAAAACAACAAATACATAAAAATAAACCCAAAGATTAATATACCAAATGTTAACAACTTTTATCTTTGAGTGAGGAATCTATAGGTGAGTTTTTTTGTGTGTGTGCACAGGCGCAGTTGTGGCTCTGGGTTAGAAAAAGATAGGTCGGATTGCCGAGGCATAGGCTACACAATTTAAAGAATTTAATCGATTCTGTCAGTGTTCTCTAACGTGGCTTTATCACTTCCCACTCCCTCCCACCGGCAGTGTTTAAGGGTTCTCGTTTACCCCACTTTCACCAGTCAAAGTATGCTTCCACTTCTCAATAGAATGCTCCAATCACTGTCAATTTATACAAATAACATCAATCAGCTGCATTAATGGATTCCTTCAGCTGAATACAGGCAGCCGACGCTCAGCATGCATTCCTTCCTGATTTTAGTGCACTTTGGGGTACAGCAGCAACTGGAAAGCTTTTAAAACAAATTACATTTTTACGCTCCCCCAGAGGCAAGGTTCTGGATGCAAAATCGGTCCTGCCAATGAGGTGCTTTCATTGAAAGTCTGAAGATGCAAGTGCAGTTGAGGGACCTTCTGTTGCTTTTGGGGCAGTTTCTGACATCTCATACGGATATGGAATGCGGTGTTTTCATCCCCCCAGAAGTGGTCCAGCGTCCAATCTCCAGATCTGTGGATGATGAGAGTGCCAGCACCTTCTGGATACCAGTCACTGGAGCCTGGATCTTATCTGCACTGGCATTTTCTTGGACTTGGTGGCTCCAGTGGCAGCCTCTTGATTTTCTACCTTCCCGGTTGGCACAGATGTAAAAGCTTCCTTGGTGGCCAGTTCTGCAATGTTCTAAGCATCATTCTTGGGGACCTATCCTACAGCCCAGTCCTCCAGTCTTTCCACCAGTTTCCTAAGCACCTAATCCCTTCTATTCAATCCCATTCTGCATAAAATCCTAGGTGGTCTCTGTTTCCTGCAGTTGAATCCTGCCTAATATGTACCTGATTTTACTTCTCAATGGCCCTGCTCAGCCATAATAGATGGCTTCACTTCATTGTTGGTAGTCTGAGTCGTGAGACTCTTGGTATTCGGTATAATGGATTCCACAAAAAAAGTATTTAACTGAGCCTCAGCTGCTGGAGCTAACAGGTGAGAGACTATATCATGCCATGCATAAAAAGGCTGCACTTCTGCATCCAGTGTTCTAGCCTTGGCATTGCCCCTTCCCAGCCAAATGACCTTCATTAAATTTTTTACCTCTTTTTGGACTGAATTTCCTGGACTTTAAAATAAAGGGTTCCAGATAGCTTTTAAGGCCATTTCAGCTCAGAGACTTTATGATCCTAGGAAATCATTACACAGACCTAAGGATGAAATGGTTAACTGCTGCATAGTTAATATTTACAGCTCGCTAAATATTAAAAGCCTTGCAAATGACACCCTTACTTTCCTTCCTCCTTGTTCTGCTTGTCAGTCTTAGGAGCTAAACTTTCTGTGTTATGTCTGCTTTCTTTTGTTTTGTCTTCCATTAATAGTAAATTGACATAAAATTGCGGCTCCAGAGAATTAGAGGGGTTGCTATGGAAACAGCCTTGATTCATTGATGTAAACATTAAGCTGTTGATGCTCTTCTCTGAGGTGCCGGTAAAAAGAAAAACACGAAATAAACATGATAGTAAGAATAGCATTTTGTTTTCAGAGAAAATGGACCACACTCCGAAGGCTTGATCTGAAGGTGTAAGTAAGTAGCACATGACCACGGATGCGGATAGACCCCGGGTCTGTCGATGCTCCTGACTCAGTGGCTGACATGATGTAGCAAGACTGAAATGTGGGTGGTTGTACCATTCCCCTATGCCTTGGTTACAACAGAGCCCCAAAACTTCTGTTGTGATTAACATAAAATAAACATACCTTCACTTCAGACTTATTGGTTAAGGCTCAAAATTGTCCCCTTTTATGTGTGTGTTGGGGGAATCACTGAAATTTTGTTTCTTCCCTTTAAGCCATTTCATTTACTTTCAGAATGAAGATCTCCTATTCTTGGCTCCTTCCTTCCTTCCTTCCTTCCTTCCTTCCTTCCTTCCTTCCTTCCTTCCTTCCTTCCTTCCTTCCTTCCATTTTACTGAGATATAATGTATATACAGTAAAATTCACTGTTTAAGTGAATGTTTGATAAATTTTGATGATTTTACAAGTCATTTAACTTTCATCAAAATTGGATAGAGCAGTCTCATCATCCTAAAAGTTCCCTCTTGTTCCTCTTCAATAGATTCCTTCCACCCTGACCCCAGCCCCGGACACCCACTCATCTGCTTTCTGTCGCTATAGTTTTACCTTTAGTAGAATTTCACATAAGTGGAATCATGCAGTATGTTGTCTTTGTGTTTGACTTTTTTCAACTAAAATAATGCTTTTGCTATTCATCCATGTGGTTGTATATATTATTCCATTTCTTTGTCTTGCTGAATAATGTTCCATTACATGGACATGTCGTAATTTGTTTATTTAATTACTAGCAGATAGGCATTTGGGTTGTTTCTGGTTTCTGGATATTGTAAATAATGCTGCTACACACCAGTCTTTTGTGGACATAAATGTTATTTCTCTTGAGTAAGTACTTCAGAGAAGGATTCCGGGGTTATATGGTAAGCATATAAAGTTTCTTGACTTTATAAGAAACTGCCATGTTGTTTTCCGAAGCAGCAGTACCAGTTGCCTTCCTTCTAGCAGTGTGTGAGTTTTGCATCCTTGTCAAGATGGGTATCATCTCTCCATTTCTGTACTTATCTCATCTAGACAAACACCAGTTTGTGAACCATACTTTGAGTGGGACTGCTCCAAGTCTTTCATAAGAATATGTCATGATCCCACATGTAATCTGAAAAATAACTAGGCATTCTGGTGTCACCAACGAGAACAACAGGATCTAATGCAAAACTCCCCCTGGATTACATTATATAAGTTATATAAGTCTAGTTCTACAGCTTTTTATGGATTCTACTTTTAATGCAGACCCTGCAGGATACATTTTGTTGATGAAGCACTTTGAGATTTCGTTCTTTCCTAAAAAATGGAGAATAAATATATCTATTTTTTAAAAATGAAGCCTAATCTAGCTCTAACATGCCTTGTGGCTTTGAAAGCATGTCCATTAGCATCATTTCCGGTCTCTTTAGCAAAGCTTGCACTGAGCTTGGATGAGCGAGATATAATGAGTGGATGAGCAGGCGGGCTCGGGAACAGAGGCCGTGATACCTGTGCTAGTTGGGGGCGGCTGGAGTCACAAATCGCACTCTAATTAGGAGCCATGGAGGATAGAACACATTGCCAGAGGGAGTAGCTAAAGCCACTTTTCTAATGCAGGTAAATTTAACAGTTGGTGGAAGAAGGAAACACACCATCTATCTGAGATGTCAGGGTGGCTGTTAGCTGTTTTATTTCCTGCCTCTTTAGAAGGCAAATGTGAGTCACTGCACAGTCAAGTGAATCAAGTGTCACACAATTATGTGTGTAGTTTTCGATCCGGACCCCACAGCCCCAAGGGGAGGTTGATTCAGCTGCTTATTTGTGATTGAAGAGAGTATTAGAATAGAATATTCAGAAATGCATTAATACATACTTATCTCTAATTACTTATAGAGGCTTGGTTAGAGCTGAGTGGAGTTCTTTTGCTAAATAGTGCAGAAGAAATGCCATTAAAAGATAAATTCACTAAGGAGTGATTGTGCTATTCTCAAAATAAAAGCAGCCATAAAGTATTTGGAGATTCTGCTGAGACAATGTGGCCACCCCCGCTAATGGGTTATTTTTGGCAACATGTTCTGGAATGAGATGTGGTTATTAAAGACACATGAAAAATCAGACCTGCATTAAAACAGAGCACTCATTTTTTTTGCACAAGAAATAAAGTTGGGAAAAGTTTATGGTGAGATTTTTGGGTAAGAGAGGGTTTTGGAAAATAAAGCATATTATTATTTTGATTTGGAAAGTCTTTTTTTCTCCCTTTGCTATCATCAGCCCTAGGTTACAATGGTTACAAGTATTAAAATGTACTTTTTAATGTATCTTTTAAGAAAAAAATACCAGGTTAAAAAAACAAAGCTTATGAATAGTGAAGCAAAACACTAAAAGATGCTTTGCGGATTTTATGTACATTATAAATTTATTACGTAATTAGTGGGTTAGCAAGTATGAAGTCCTCCCCAAAGGATTGATTCAAACAAAATAAATAATTTAAATATTAAAATAATTATTAGATATCTGGGTTAATAAGATTGATAGGCAGCAAGATGCCTAATTGATCACTTCCCCTACATATACACTTTCTAAAACAATCATGAAGCTTCCACGAATCCTGAGGCCCTAGAGGCATGCGGCCTTCATAAATGGGTGACCGTCGGTTACCTCTCCATCACACAGGGTCAACTCTGTGAGGTGGTCAAGGCCCTTGCACCCCAGACCAATACCTAGCTCTCTGCTTCTCCTCAAGGGCTGCAATTTAAAAAATGCGATGCACTTCGACGTGGACAAGTTTGATGGGAGGTTCACTGCAGCCAGGAGCAGGGAGGTGATACAAGTGCATTCAGGAAAGGTGAGGGGAGTGGTAGTCACCAGAGAGTTTTAGTTTCTACATACTGCTTCCAGCAAGTGGTGAACTAGAAACTGCTTCAAATTATTCTGGAAGAAGAAACCGTGTAACTGGTCCGACAATTAGGTAACAGGTCTTAGTAGACATAATAATTTACTATTTCAATTCTTGGTTAACCATCTAGTAAAAAATAATTTAGATACTCATTTTATATCATATATTAAAATAAATTCCAGGTGAGCTAAAGAATTAGATGTTAATGATTAAGCTACGAAACAAAGAAGAAAAGTAATTGAGTTTGGGATGGGGAAGAATTTTCAGGTATAAAAATCAATGGAAAAAAATTGCAAAAGAAAGATTTATAATAGATTTGACCACATAAAACAACATGTGTTGCTTCTACACATGTATTTAACAACCACTATAAACAACATGAAAATATAAAATTGAGTATTTACAAAATTATTATAGAAGTACCCTTATTATAGCAAGATTTCACATATGTTAACCAGAACTGTTTTCCCCAAATTAAATTAAAATAACAAAGGATGTGAAAAGGCAGTTCAAAAGTTTAATATTTTATGAAAAGGGTAAATAATGTATTAAAACATACAGCCTCCCTAGCAATTACATAAAGCTATATGAAAACAATATTGTTTCTTTTTAATTATCAAATGGCAAAGATTTTTTTCAAAAGATAATACACAAATATCATTTGATAAAGACCCTCTAGAGCAATTTGGCCATATTTGTCTAATTTTACCACACTTCAGTAAATTTTTCTTTATATCCTAAAAAACTAGTCAGAAATGCAAGGACATATATATCAAGATATTTATCTATTAATTTATCAAAAATTTGAAATGACCCCAATACTCAACACTAGAGAAATCTTATATAAACTATACAGCCATAAAAATATTATTTTTAAATTATCTATTTTAATTTAATTTTCAAAAATGTCAATAATTATTTAAAATTGTAATTAGTGACATGAGAAATTTCAGAATACAGTGAACTTCTTGAGGTGTGACATATACTTTATTTCAAAATGAAAATGGTTTATTTATTAATTTATTATTTATTTCAAGTATACAGTACATTGGCTAGACATTTATATAGTTTAAACAATGATCCCCCTAATTGCTCTTTCTCTCCTCTGGCTCTCCACCTCACTATTATATTAACTCTAACTGCATTCCCTATGCCGTGTTCCCCATTCCCATGACCGTTTGAAAATGTTTGATTTTTGATTATAAAAATAAAATTAAAATTAAGCAACACAAAAAGCCCAAAGAAAAACATAAAGGTAAGTCAAAATACCATCTCTCAGAGATTAACAAAAATTAAATTAAATTAAATTAAGTTAAATTAAATTAAATTAAATTAAATTAAATTAAATTAAATTAATGACTATCCTTTCATATAGTCAGTCCTCTGGGCACATATACAGGCACACGTTCTCGTGCATAAACTCACATAATATTGTTTCCATGAGCTACTGTTGACTTTGTTGTTCCTTGTTCTCACACTGGGAACTGAGACCCCAAGAGGTTAACTCACCTGTTTGAAACTATTAGGAAATCGATGACAGCACGAAGAACTGAATGCATAATCTCTACTCCTGGTCATCCACTGGTAGGAAATGATTAGCCTGAATTTCCTTCCTGCCAGACTTGGGTCTCACCCAGGGTGGACTTTTCCATCAGGCACAGCTCCTATAGCTCATGACACGTTTAGGGGTCCATGAAAAAGGTTCTAATTCCTTTTAAAATCCAAAGAAAAAAAGGTACATCAACCCGCTCATAAAATAAAGCTTCCTTAATGGAGCAAGGGGCCCACGAAAGTCATAATGTAGGTCTGATCACACCTACCTCCTACCACGCAGTGAGGGGACAGACTGGCAGGTCCCTCTTCAGGAAAGACACTACCATTGGGGTAAGATGGCAGGCAGCATGTTTTTCAAAATAACGCCCTTCAGTTTTAAAGTCAGGCTTTTGGAAGTCTGATTTGGTGAGATTCACTCTTTTTACCGTACCGTTCTATGAGTTTTGACATATACATTTAGTTGTAAAAACATCTTCACAATCAAGATATAAAACACCCCCATCACCTCTGAATGGTTTCCCGTGTTCTGTTTTAGTCAACCCCTCTTCCCCAGCTCTTGACAACCACTGATTTATTCTTGGTCTATAGCGTTTTATCATCTACAGAATAACATATAAATGGAATCATACAATATAATACCCTTTTGAGTCTGGCTTTATTCTACTACATAAGTGAGATTCATCTATGTTGTTGTACATATCGATTGTTCATTTCCTTTTAGTGCTGAGCAATATTCTCTGTACGGTACTGTTTGTTTATCCACTCACCAATGGGAAGACATTGTGTTGGTTCCAGCTTTTGACAATTACAATTGAAGACATTATAAGCATATCATGTTTGTGTTTTATCATTTTTCCATTTTACTTGCGTGAACACCGAGGAGAAGGATTGCTGAAAAGGGAAGTAATAATGATCCCCCAAAGATGTCCGCATGTGTATCTCCAAACCCTGTGAATATATTATGTTACACCACTAAGGGGAATAAGTTTGCAGATAGAAGTAAACTAATCAGTTGATCTTAAAATTGAGAGATTATCCTGGATTATCTGGTGTGCTCAATGTATTCACCTGGGACCTTAAAAGTGGAGAACCTTGTCTAGCTGTGGTAAGAGAGGTGATGAACGAAAGAGAGTCAGCGAGAGGTGATGCTGCCGGCTTTGAGGATGGAGGAAGGGGCCACAAGCCAAGGAACGAAGGTGGCCTTTGGAAGCTGGAAAAGTAGAAGAAACGAATTTTCCCCTGGAGCCTCCAGAAGGGAATGCGGCTTGGCTGACACCTTGATTTTAGTTGGGTAAGGCTTGTATCAGACCTCCGTCCTACTGACTGTATAACAATAAATTTATATTGCCTTATATTAGTAAATTTGTGATCATTTGTTACTGAAACAATAGAAACTGAATACACTGGGTAAGAATAAGCTTAGCTTGATGAGAAACTTCTAATGGTTTTCCAAAGGGGCTGAATCATTTTGTGTATCTACCGCCACTGCGTGAGAATTCCTATTGCTTCCCATCCTCATTAAAACCCCGTATCGTCAGTTGTTTTTTAAATTACCCATTATATTGGAGGGTGGTTTTAATTTGCATTTTCCTAATGACTAGTGATGAATGATATGTCTTTTGATCATATATCTGTTCAAATCTTTTGCCCATTTAAATAAATTGGTTTGTTTTCTTGTTACTGAGCTATGAGAATTATTTATCTACTTTAGATGCAAATCATTTATTAGTTGCATTTTGAAAATGTTTTCTCCCAATCTGTGGCTTGTCTTTCATCTTAATATTCCTTTTAAGGAACAGTTCATGAAGTTCTAGTCATCAATTCTTTTCTTTTATGAGTCATCCTTTTAAATTGTCTTTAAAAGTTTTTTGCCTAATGCAAGGTCAATAATTTTTGCCCATTTTTTTTCTAGAAGTGTTATAGTTTTAAGTTTTCACATTAATTTTTTTACACTAAAGATCTCAAAGAGACAAGCCTGATGAAAATATGAAGCCATAAATTCATACAGTAGATGAAATTAAAAATATGTAAATTTACAAACTTTATTTGATCCTACCCTGAGATAAGATTGACCACCTTCCATTGTTACCCCGCCCTAAGCACGACATGCAGGCATTTACACACCCACAACCTGTGAGGGCACTTGCTGTTTAAGTTGCCTTCCTTACAAGGCCCCGGAGTCCCTGAGGCCAGTGACTATGTTCGATTCATCTACATATCCTGAGCTTTCAGCTCAGTACCTGCCCTGATAATAGGATAACCAACTCAATTTAATTACATCTGCAAAGTCTCTTTTGCTATGTAGGTAATACATCCTAAGTTTGTGGATCTCCTTGGAGGCTATAATTCAGCCTACCACAGTAGCATTAACACACACACACACAAACAAACAAACAACCCCCCCAGTGCATTAGGATGACAAACTTATCTTGTTTTGTCCAAAACTTTCTCGGTTTTTAGCACCGGAAATCTTGCATCCCAGTGGATCCCTCAGGTCTGGGTCAGACGTGATGGTTGCTCATCCTACTTGATAGACACAATCAATGTTTAATTGAATAAATGAAAAGCAGATAGATTATGAATTTACCAACTTAGAAGGAATCTTAGAATGTCATTGCTGAGAGCAGTTTCGCTTTCACTAGATAAATGCCAGCAGCACCAAGGAGCTCCCCACTGGTAATATCTATTCATTACCTGAGACTTAGGGAATCGCAGACCAGGGAGAAGGGATCTGGGGTTGAGTTAAAAGGATATGCGCCACCCTGGCTTCTCTGGTGGCACACATTTATTAGACCCATGCACCTTCATCTTTGATCTGCAAAGGAGATAATTTGAAAATATAATTAAAAAAAAAAAAAACAAGAATTTAAAACAAGTTTGGAGATTGACAAAAGCGAAAATAGTTCACAAGAGGGATTTAGGCCTGTGGGGCAGTCCAGGCTTTAGTTCCAGGATGATGATGGTAAAACTCTGGGCCGCAGTCTCCTCATCTATTACATGGGGTTAAAACTGTCCATTCTTAACTGACAGAGTTTCTGAGGACAAACAAGGTCTCACACTGAAAATGGTTTAACAAGGGCAGAGGAGCTTGAGCATTTTTTGACTTCAGGTAAGATAATGAACATCTTGCCTCAGTTTCCCCATCAATAATGAGGGTTCACTTATACAACAGATATTTATTGAGCATCTTCTATGTGCCAACGCTCATGGGAGTTTTAGTGGAAGTCACTAACAGCAAGCAATAAAGTACTATTTAGAATGACTCAGTCTCAGGAATTTTAAAATTCATTCATTCGTTCAACAAGCATTTGTTGATCACAGGAAATAAAAAGAGGCCTTATGACACTGACAAAAGTGACGGCAACAAGAGTAAATGCTTAGTATTTATTTAACAATTATAACGTCGTGTCCTAAGTAGGAATTCCATTGGCCTCCGTTTACGGGTGAGGAAACCGAGGCCAAAAATGTTAAGAAGCTTCTCCAATGGCAGATGGTAGAGAAAATGGTGCCATATCTGCCACAGAAGGGCTGACAAATCGTGGGGTGCATCCTCTTTTCTTTCTGTACCTCCGTTAGCACCAGATACAGTGTTGAATAAAATAATACGATTCAACTGAAAAAAAGGGCAGGCAGAGTCCCATGATATTGTACTATTAAATAAAAAAAGCCGTGGTGGATAGGCCTGTCCCTTCCCTTCTTTCCTTTGCCTGTATCGAAATGCAGAAAGTGGTCTCTGTAGGAATTCAACCCCATTGTCATTGCCACCCTGACCCATTCGGCTGTCTGGGTCATTGCAACTCAAGGAGTGTCCCATTGAACTGCAGGCTTCATGGAACAGCTACCCAGCCTGGGACATGGGGTTTAATTCACTGACCTCATTTTTTATTTCTTAAAAATACAAGGTCCAAAGAGATGATCTCCGAAGTCTCTTCCAGCTTAGGAATTTTGATATTCTAATCGGATAGTTGCTTGGGATTTAGTGGCAAAGGAGACACTGGTGGGGGAAGTAGCTACCTCTATTCTAGCTTTATTTTCTCTGCAGCTAAAGCCGAAACCTGAAATGGAAACAACCTGTGTCTTCTGACCCTTAACAAATCTCCCTCTCTTTCTATTTAACTTCTTTCCTTTTGAATATCTTTTGTGTTTTCTGATTCACAGTCAGCTTTGGGCTTCTGTAAACTTTTAAAAGCCCTGAGTCAACCTTTCTTGTAACTTGCTGGGGGGAGGGCGTGGGAAGAAAGGAGAGAAGAGAACAGCTCTTGTTTTCCGCCGTGGAGCAGCATCTGTCCTCGATTGGGACAAAGCCGATGAAAGGAGAAAGCGGTTCTTATTGCGTGGAAGGAAACAGAGACGGCAAAGCACAGAAGCCTTTCTGTGGCCAGCATCACAATTGTGTTTCCCCCTCCTCACTGTCCTCCCAGGGGCTCCCCAAGGTTCTCATGACATTGACAGTTTAGCTGGAAACCCAAGTCCCGCTCCTGGGGGATTTTCACTGCCTTCCCACGGACATCTGTCCTGCAGCCCTGGAAGGTGTGTCAGCAGGCAGAGAGAATAAGGGAAGGCCATAATACCCGGTGCCAGGTGACACGTCTGCTCTGGGCAGCCCCCAGTGGCCAGACTCGGCCAGCTAGTCTGTGAAACCAGAGACGGGCCCAGCGCACACCGAGACTCTCGGCCACTCGGCCCTCATTACCATGCATCCAGGGCACTGGGGCCCTGCTGGGGGATGTGGGCTGGGAAGAGGGATCCCGTGGCTTTGGGCTCTCACCTTGCTTCTCGTTTTCCTTTTGTCTTCTTTCTTAACAATCCTTCTCTTTCTCCCCTCTTTTTGCCTCCTCATTTCCTCTTCTGTTTCCTTTTTCTTCCTTTCTTTTTTTCTATTCTTCTACCCCACCCACTCCCACTCTTTCCCCTTTCCATTCCCCCATGTCTCCCACCTGTCTCTAATCTGCATCTCTTCCTCTCTCTGCCACTTCTGCTGCATGTGGAGGGTTTATCCAAGAAGTGCTTACGGGCTTCCCAACCAGCTGCCAGTGTGCCAGGTGTCCAGGTAGATGCACCTGTCTCAAGGATGCTCCACATAAACAGGCAGCGCTGGGAGGAGATGCGAGACATTTGCTTTATGCTCACTCCTGCCGAGATTGTTTGTGGGCTTCATGCATAAGTCGGACTATATTATCTTTAAAGCTACAGCACCGGGTCCCTGTACTCTATTGTTTTGTCGCAAGCACAATGAGAAAGACTCCTCTTCCCACCATAGGGCGACAGAGGACAGCCGTAAATGTGCACTGCGGGGCTGGCTGTGATGCCGGGTGCGAGAAAAGTCCATTTCTACCGCCTCCCAGGGCTGGGCCAGTGGGCATGACCTTGCCGGCAGCCACACAGAATGCTGCTCCACCACGCAGTCACAAGAAGACAGGCCCTCGAGTCAAAGGCCCTTGAGGGAGAAACCACGATGGCAACCAGAAAGTGTACCCTGGCCATTCTCACCCTTTCTTATCCCCCGGCCGGACCCCAGGAGCAATGAATCTCATGCTAATTCAATGACCACTGTGACTTTGGGCTCCACCGGCACATCCAGGTGAGGATCTCTGAGGTGGGCTCCAGTTTCATTGGTGCGGATGTCCATGGAAAACTTCTCCTGTTTCCATTTAATACATTTCAATGAGATTTCATCAAAACCGACCAATCTTTTTTGTTGTTGTTGTTGGTTACTTTGCAGTAAATATTGACATCGAATTAAATATAGTAGTCTCAAAAAACACGATGGTGGAGAAAAGCGCATTCTTTTCCCTGTTGATGAAAAAAACGAACTAAACACTAATTCTGGGAACAGAAATGGAAACCCTCTTCCCACTTGGAAACTGAAGAATTAGGGGAGGCACAGTCTGTTATAAACACAAACGGATCTCACAAAGTCCATTGGTTCCAATTATAGAAACAGAAAGTCAAATATCCAAAGCGTATTACTGTTCAACTTTAAATTTATGAACTCTTCCTCTTCTAAGTGAAAAATCTACCAAATCTAAAGTAAAACAAACAAACAAACAAACAAACAACAACAACAAAACCCAAAAATTAAAAAGTCTGCTCAAAACTGGAAGACTCAGTATTACTCCTGTCAGCTCTGGTGTCCACATCCTGCGAGCCGGATCTCTATGGCTTTGAAGTGTTCCCGTGGTGTGTTCTGGAAAGGGCGTTGGCTTTGGTTTCAGACCAGTGGGGGTCAGGATTCCAGCCCCAGATGGCCCTTAATCTCTTGGCACCTCACTGGGAGAGATTGTAACAGCTATAATGCCAGGGAGTTGTAAAGATTAAAGAAAACAAGCACAGCGCTTGCTTGGTGAGATGCCAGTTGTCTTCGTCTTGGGCAATAGGTTTCCTTTCCCTTCCCCTTTTTGCCCTTGACCCTGGGAAGAAGCCTGGGCTGCAGACCCTACACCACTAGATGGCACTCATCTAGAGAGTTCTTCCTCTACCATCTAATAGCACTGGGAGTTTATCACCATCCTATCCCCTCGGGGTTTACCTAAACGTTGGTGTTCTAATCTGAATTCTACTCCTACCGGCTTAAACCCAGTGACTGCAGATGAATTATTTGGACTGACATTTATTAGCAAAGCACAGACTCCACTTAGGCCTGCAGGATCAGTAGGGTGGAATCTAGCCCGCGCAAGGAGAGGCGTAGAAAGAAAAGGAAAGAGAGACAGGGAGAGTGAAAGAGAAGCAAAAAAAGGAAAGGTCAATGAGGAGAAACAATGAGAGAATAATGGCAGAGGACAGAGTAAGAGAGGCTGGGAGGAAAAGAAAGGAATTAAGTTAACATTTGACTTAAAAGGGGGAGGACTTTATTTTTGTTTCACTTGCTGTGAAGCCAAGAGAGATACCTCCTTTTCCTTTATAAACCAAGAGGCTTCGAGGGCTGTGCCCACAGAGCAGGCCGGTGTATCTGGCTGCCCGGCCTATGAATGCCAGAGCCACAGAACCCGGACAAGGGCTGCGCCACCCCCCAGTGACCTTTCAACTGTCAACGATATCTCCTCCTCCCTGAGTTGCAGAGGTGGGATAAGTGAGGACATCGCCTAACGTTACGGAAAGGTCTGGAGTATGAGGGAAGGTTGTTTATCACTCTGATAATGCTGAGGGAGAAGCTGTTCATGGACCTTGGGAACATTTTAGGCTTGAGGATAATCCTTCAAGACAATGAGCCGCCAGTCCGTAGGAGAAGGCGGGCCAAGGTTAAATGATTGCCTGTTAGGATGCTGGGAGTGAGGGTGCGGGTCCTGCACTGAGCAAGACAGGACCCTGAGAGTCCTGCCTGATGTTACCTTATTTCTCAAAAACCTGGAAAACAGGACTAGCGATGGCAGACTGCCTGGCCTCTACCTGCACCCCAACCACTTTGCGTGTGGGAATGGGGAAAGAGGCAGCAACTGTTTAAGGAATGATAGAAACACCCCTGCTTCTGACACCAATATTTGCAGATTTCACCTCTTCCGTGCTGGGAGAGGGAGAGGCGAGGAGGGACTGTGTGTTTACTGCATGGTCCACAGAGGGGAAAAACTAAAACGGAGCCAACCTAAGCAACCTGTGAACTTGCCACTTTGAGAATGTGATGCTGTTGGAATCGACTAACTAAGCATTTGCAATTAGCTCAGTCTGAGAACATGAAGTACCATTTCCTCCTGAGACTGGGGGTAAACCTCCAATGCCTCACTCTACCAGTGAGCATGAGAAATCAAAACGCTGTTTTCCTCCTCCACTATCCTCACCATTACGCTGATGTTATTGTTTCCTTGCGGGTTCATTGTTGTGGAAGCCTGCTTCGTTGTCTATAAGGCATTTTCTAGAACGTTTGTTAAGGAGCTTGAATGCAAACAGTCTGGGTCTGAATCGTGGCCCAGTGGCTTTGGGGAACTGACTTAATCTCTCCAAGCCTCAGTTCCTTCATCTGTAGGTGGAGCCAAGTTATTTTTACGCCTCGTAGGGCACCTGTAAGAAGTAGATGAGATAATACAAAATAATTAGTTCCGCGCCTGCCACAGACTTCCTAGCGTTACAATGATTATAATGTAGAAAACCTCTTCTGCATTTCTGCCATGTTTCAAAAGGAGACGTCTACCGGGCCCCGGAGATGTGAATTAATTGTGCTTTCTCACAGAGGTTAATTTGCTATTGCTTCTGAAGGGCAATTTGCAAAGCAGAGACGAGAAATTGCACAATGGGATAAAACACCGACTCAAGGACTACAAAAGTGCTGAGTTAATTGGAAGCAAAAGCACCCACAAGAAGGGAAGAGAGAAGTGCTACCTCATGGCAAGAGTCACCAGCCAAGTCCCAGGCATGCAGATCTGCTTTAGAACCACCATGTGCTAAATACTCTTGCTCTGCGTGAACATACATGCATAGCAGGCACCGGCTTTCACAATATCTGGGTCGATTGGAACTAGTAAAGAAAATCTACTCAGATTACTAGTCTAATCATTTTTTGAGAACGATGAAACATTTTAAGTCTAGTTTTTCTCTTGTTCCAACAATAAAGTCAATCTATTTGAGCAGATTTCGAACAATGCTTTGTGAGTTGACTTGGAAACTAAATTCACATTTTTTTTTTCATCTTCTGGTCCAACTGAAGAAAACTCTGGAAAATATTTGCTGGTGGCCAAGCTCCAAATGGTTATCTGTCATTCAAACTTATTAGTAAAGATATTCTCCATGCTGTCTAGACAAGCAGGACCCATTTTATTTTTAGTGTGCAGAAATTCTTTCAGTCTCAGAACGTTTCACAACTCCCACACGTGTGGTTTTGGGTTTTCCAACAGCTCTGTTTCCTTTCACAGGACCATTTCTTCTCCTACTTTGGCCTGTGTCTGGGACAGGGCAAGGGCCGGACACATGAAACCGAGCAAAGGCAATCAACCCCAAGTTCCGTTCCTCTGGTCCCAGCAGTCGACTCAGAGATGGTCACCTATTTATAGCAGGAGACAGAAAGAGATCTTTACTGGGAATTCTGAGAAAGATTCCTGCTGCCGCCTGCTGTCCTGGGTGTCGAGAGATGAGAATCTGGATGTCTGCATCCCCTCTCTGAACCTGAGAAAGGAGCCACTCTGGACAATCTGGGCAAGCTGAGCCAACATACAAGGAAAGACTGGTGACATCCTTGAAGCCATCTCTTTCCCCAGACTTTCTTTTAAGTGACAGTAACTTTTTTATATGTTAATCCAGGTGCAGTTGGAGCCACCTGCCAAGGAAGCAATGCTTATCACACAGGATGGGTGTGTCGATTAATGAGATAATCCCGGAGGAGGCGGTTAGCGCGGTGCCTGGCCTAGGGATGCTGGATGCGTTTTATCATCTCTTTCAGCAGCGGCAACCCCAGGAGTCCCTAGCAAGGAGCACTAGGATGCTCAGGAGGCCTTCATAAGGGTCTGAAGGTTTGGGAAGGGCCGAGAAAATGGAGAAGAGAGAGAGGAAGGGATGAGAATTTCAGGTAGCGAGAGTAAGAGGAGGAATGTAAAATGCACATTTGGGGCATGTTGAGACCAATCGACAGAGTGAGGACTCATGGAGAGGAAAACGCTAGATCAGCCAGCTGGACTGAGGCTGGGATGACTGCAGGTCTTGGGTGATGGGTAAAGAGATGTAAGGTATAGGGGGATATTGATCACCTGGCTCGACCTGACAAATCAGCATTAGTCTGACAAATCCCTGCCTGTGGTCAGCGATGTGGCATGGAGGCCATCTCCAAGTCTGCTGCAGGATGCAGGCCAGGGACAGCCCAGGCCTGCGCCAGAGCAGGGTGGAGGGGGATGGGACGGTAGCAGAGGGTGCAAGGGCCATGTTCGCAGCCCTGTGCACTGAGCAGCTCTGTTCACGAGCTCTTCCTTGCAGGCGGTGAAACGTCAGCCTCAAAGCACTAGATGTCCATTAGCCTTTGTCCCTGAGCAAGGCTAAAGGAGATTTCGCGGCATTTGCTTTGTTTGGCTTCCTTCGTGTTTATCAGTTTTCTGTTTCTGCGCTCTCACCGCACCCTCTGACTCACCCTGTGTGCTATAGGCGTGTGTTCCTTTTCAGAGCTTATATAAGACTTTTTTTTCCCCTACACATACCTCATTTTAAAGAGTGCATTCCACTTATATCACTTCACGGGGACTTTTTGTGAGATTGGAAAATCGTCCTGGTAGAATCCTTGCTCACTAAAGCAAAGAGCAATGAAGCAATTTGTTGTTAATTCGACACACAGATTTTGTGAAAATGTCAAAGGAAAACAAAGCAAAGAGCTGCTTTTCCTAACTATTGCTTTTCCTAACTGTTACCATGGTACTGTGAGAGGCCCAAATTCCAATCTGAGCTCTTGCATTAACGATCTCATGGTCTTAAACAAGCTCCTTAATACTTCTGTCCCAGAGTGGCAGTGTTTCATCTTCTCTTATGGCTGAGTGTCTGCTGTTTGGGACAACATGGATGGACCTTGGAATAATCATGCTAAGTGAAATAAGTCAGACAGAAAAGGTAGAGAACCGTATGATTTCACTCTGATGTGGAATACAAACCTGAAAGCAACGGACAAGACAAAAACCCAGAGACGCAGACAACGGTTTAGTGGTTACCAGAGGGAAAAGGGGTGGGGGAGGCGGGATAAGGAATAAAGGGGGTCAAAGATATGGTGACAGAAGGAGATTGACTTTGGGTGGCAAAGACAAAGTCATATACAGATGATGTATTATTGAATTGTACACTCGAAACCTATATAATTTTATTAACCAACGTCACCCTGAGAAATTTAATAACAGAAAAAAGAAAAACCTCTATCCTCCTGACCACCTACATAATATATCTATACATCTATATCTATATATCTATATCTATATTTATCTCTCTCTATCTCTATCTATCTATCTATCTATCTATCTATCTATCTATCTATCTATCTATCTATCTATCTATGTTGTCCCTGAGTTTTCTCATCCATAAAATGAAATGGCTTTACCTGAAGTGCTTTAAATTTTCTCCCAGCTATATAATTCTAAACATGTCTTGAGACCAACGATTGGGGGCAATTCTCTAAGGAAAAAGTGAAAGTAAGGACTTTGCTCTGTGTGTCACTGAGCACCGTGGGAGCAGTCCTTACCCCAGTCCCATGGCTGTCTAGTTAGTTCCGTTGGCCTGTTGCAACGCAGTCTGACTAGAATAGATTTTACTGTTAAGAAGTACTACATTTTCTTCAACTCTTCATGGACCTGGAGATAAAATGAGAAAACCATTACAGATTTTTTTTCCCATAAGTAAATATGAGGAAAGTTGAAGGAGCCTCGTTATTACCCCAGAGGGAGGCCATAACGCTTCCAGGGTAGAACAGCTCAAATTCCCACTCTGCTTCTTATAGGCTGGGTGACCTTGCAAAGACACTTAACTAATTCGATCTGTTTTAATGTTTAACTGGAGATAATAATACAGATCCGGAGGATTTATTTTGAGGGTTCAGTGATATAATGTGCATAATGTGTTTCGCACGGACCTGGCACTTAGCTAGGGCTCAGTAGGTGGTGGCTATGAGAAGTCGTGGTAAAAACTACTATTTTCCCAGGCTTATTTTCTGCAGCCTCAGTTCCTCAATCATGGAACTGGATCTAACTATTTACAGCTATCAGAACCTCCACCCAAATTAACTAATCAAAGTTAACTGACTTATGCAACCACGGTGCCGCTGACCCTTGATGTTTATCTGAACCTCAGGTTTTCTTTAATACCTAAATTTGCACACTCAGAGATGGTTGTGTCAGCTCCTTTTCTTCTCATGTGTGTTTCCTTCACATATTTCCTTTGAATACCTTGGATCACAGGCCATTTCATCTATTTAAATTTTTTTCTCTCGCTTAATGACAGTTTTGTTTTCCCACTGAAACACTGAACGTACATTAGTAAGTAGCAGACAACGACGTCCCAGGGGGATGAGTGCCAGGCAGTCACTTGGTTTGTTCCGTAGCTGTGTTCCTTTCTCCCACACGCAGGCCTGGCAGCACACAGTTCAAATGTGTGCCTGAGTGAAATGACTGCTTTCAATGTGTCACATCCCATTGGGATAATTGAAGAACAGCTGAAACTGCTAATATCTAATCTGCGAGCTCCAGATTCCTGGCTGCCAACGCACTGGAACTGCGAGAGGAGTCGAGGATGGAGAAGTCTAGGATGGAGGTAAAAATATCAGGTAGCAGTCCTCTCTCCTCTCCCAAAACGAAGAAAAAGAGCTGGTAATCTAAAACACCTGGAAGTCCCTCATGTGATCTTGTTCCATCGCCCATTAAAATTTAGAAAACAACCCAAAACTAGGCCTGCTACCCTCAATAGTGCCAAAATGGCCAAATTACACACTAGCTACAAAGCCTTTGGAGCTATGTTATCTGAAAAAGCAAACCAACCTGCCAAAAATGAAGCAGGAAATTACTTCAAGTCGGACCCCTATTCTGTGCCCTCTGACACAGAAAACCGGTCTAAACCAAAAAGAAAGTCAAGCAGACACCTCTCTATTGCACTGGAATTCCTATATGAGGTGAAAAGCAAGAGTCAGGACCATACCAGCTAGGCAGAGATCCAGCAGAGCTACCCAAGATAAAATTATACAAAATGTGGAGAAATGGGGCAAGAACTTTGAGCATCAGCCAGCCACAGTGACACTGAGCAGGACCAAAGTTAACCTCTGCACCTGACCGTTGGTAAAGGCTTGACCTGAATAGATCTCTTGAAGTTCAAAGATAAATGAATACCCAAAATGGGGCCTATGAAAACACATTGCAGCATAAAAAAGAGGACAAGTCTCTGATGAATCTTTAAATCAGATTGGCTTTGAAGATAACACCTGACAAGAAACAGGAGACTATTCTAGAAAACTACTTGACAGGGTCTCCATGAAAGAGGTGTAGAAAGGCATGCTACACGAAAGTGTCGAGATGAGAAGAAAATGATAGGCATGGAGTAGATAAAAGGCACAATTGGTTAGGATAAGAAAGAATTATATTTAAAATAAAAAAATTAAAAAATTCTCTTTATTGCAGTAACAAGCAAAATTTAAAAAGATGGAAAATCAAACTGGTAATGCAAAGAGTAAGCCCAACTGCTCTCTGAGAATGAAGAGAAGAATGATATGCAAGCCATGAGATAAAGAAGATGAACGTGAAGGTTAGTGTGAAGAGACCTCATTCAGGAAAAAGAACAATGAGAATAGAAATAGTAATTCAACATGTTCAAAAAACAATCTTACGATGTGAAAAATTCTTTGGGCGTGCAGATAAGAGCTCATTTTGAGAGGAAATCCAACTTCATAGTGGCAGAGTGTTCTGAACTATAAGAATTGTGACGGTTAACTTTGTGTGTCCATTTAGCTAGGTCACGATGCCCTGCTATTTTGTCAAACTTCACAGATGTTTTGTTAAGGAATTTTTTAAAAGGGGGAATTAACATTTAAATCAGGAGCCTCTGAGAAAAGCGGATTAACCTCCATAACGTGGGTGGGCCTCATGCAAGCAGGTGAAAGTCCTTCAGAAAAGGTTCCTCTCCCCATCTCCTCCACCAGCGGGCTATCGTAACACCCTTTACTCTCCTTTGAACTTTTATCAAAATAATCTTTTTAAATTACACATTCATTTGACACCTTTTGATATTGCAATTTATATAATAAGAGATATATATTTGGTCGTCATCCTGGTTCCTGGCATGGAGCTCCTAGAACTTTGTAATTTCCTGAGTGAATAACAGTGTCTTCTGTTATGTTAATGAGGGGACGAGGGGAAGCCCTTCAGTATAAGGATTATGGCTTGTCACCAGGGGAACCAACCACGTGATCAGACAGGTGGAACTTCCAGTCCCTGTTCCCACTCCTCAACCTCCAGGGAAAGGAGGGCGACTAGAGATTGAGTTCAATCACCACCGGCCAATGATTTAACCAATCACGCCCATGTAATGAAGCCCGTATAAAATCCTAAAAGGGCGGGGTTTGAAGGGCTTCAGGGTTGGTGAACACGTGGAGATTCAGAGAGAGTGGTGTGCTCACAGAGAGAATGAACCCTGTGGGCCCTTTCCCCCCAACCTCACCCTATGCATCTCTTCCCGAGTTATAACCTTTTACAGCATCCTTTAACTAGTAATCTAGTAGGTAAAAGGTGTCTCTGAATTCTACGAGCTGGTCAGACCCTAGGTGGAGGGAGAAACAGTCACTAGAACCTCAGTTGACCGGAAGCACAGTTGATCCGAAGCACTTTGGGCTTGTGACTGGGATCTGAAGGAGGATGGGACAGTCCTTAACCTGTGGGATCTGATGCTACTTCCAGGGAGGGAGTGTCAGAATGGAACTGAATTGTAGGACACCCAGCTGGTGCCAGAAAATTGCTTGGTGGCATGGAAAAAACCCATATGTCGGACACCAATATAGAGACCAAGCCTGGATTGCTTACCGTGGTCACGTTGGCTGTAGGCAGAGTAGCGGGCACATGGGAAGCACTTGGCGAATATTTGTTGGATGCAGGAATAAATGAACGAATGAATTATGGAAGTGGAAAGTGGTCAGTGTCCTGGAAAATGACAGAGCTTAATGTGTCAGGGGCCTGAGAGGAGTACATACCTTTGGCAATAAGACAGGACTCCTAGGAGTCTATTATGAGGAACTAATCAGAAATGGGCACAAGGATTTGTAGAAAATTGCTAACTGAAGTGTTTTTCAAGATCGTTGTTACTTTTTATGCTTTCCAGAGTAATCATGCTCACTATAAAGCATTTCAATGGCACATCCACATGTAATGTACGAAGTAAAAGTGTCTTATATTCCTATATTCCTGACAGGAGTATTATTGGTCAGTGTAATTTCCTCCATTTTTTGCATGTTTTAACATTATTTCTAATATAATACTTTTTTTTTCTCTTTTTACAAAAATGGGGTCAGAGGAATGTAGCTCATTTAATCCACCCAAACGATAATTTCACATAATATTATTTTCCTCTCATTTTCCAAAACGTACATAAATCTATTCTAGGATACCACTATTTTCTCTATATGCTGCATTGTTCTATACTCTGAGCCAGCAGAACAGATTCAATGGTACTCTCTTGGCCGATGAGGGCTGATCTCCATGCTCTTAGCCAATGAGAGTACCTATCGCCATTGTTGCATAATATATATTATTTATGCTTCTGTGGCTTCTCTTTCTGCTACTTATTTTGACTTCTGGAAGAAAATTTAACCTACTGTTGACACGTAAAGGGTTTACTGGTACTTAATACTTATAGTAAGTGCTTATACACCTGCTGGTGTTTAATGGTGCTGCGTCTGGGCCAAAGAAGGGAAAGAAGAGAAGCATGCTAGAACTTCACATGAAGATGTTATGAACCTGCAAGGCTCTTTAACGGAAGGCGTCCAGGAGACAGAGGATAAAGATTAGCGGGCAGGTAGTGACTGAGAAACTCCTTGACATCACGAAGGGCATCATAAATGCCACCTTTCCTGGACGAGTGGGCCTACAAGGACACAAACTGCAGCTCCTGCTGTTATTTCAAGGAATTTCAGGAGCAGGGAGAAGCAGTTGCCAATGCAGAATGTAAAACATGCAGCTCCCTGAGGGCGGGGCTGTAGTTATCTGACTCAGCTGACTCAGCCAGAGCTCCCATTTCAGGAACTAATCACTCCCGCACGTTAAGCGAGTATGTGTATAGAGTACAAAGTATTTTGTATAATCCTTTTAATTTTTAACTTTATAATACGTCAATATATTCTGGACATCTCTCCGTGTCAGCATGTGTATAATCTATCTCATTCTTTCTAAAGACTCCACAGTATCTCTTTATATTAATCTACTATTATTTATTTAATTAATCCCTTCTCAATAAACACGTAGATTATTTCCAATTTTCTATATTATGAACAATACTGCAATTTCCATAAAGCCCTTAGAAGTTATTATATTAATTTACATTTCTATCCAATTTATGAGAATGTGTATTTATGTTCTCACCAACATCAGGGATTATCAAGTGTTTTAAATATTTTGTAATTTATAAGTGAAAATAATCTGATTATTGTTTAATTTGAAATTCTTTAATATTAATAAGTTTGAATATCTTTTTATGTTTGTAGGACATTTGCCCTTCAAATTCAATGAGTTCCTTATTCATGTCATTTGCCCATTTTGATTTTGGATGTATTTATGACACCAAAAACTTGGAAATAACTAAGTTGTTTAGTGTGTTTCATGAGTTTCATACATTAAAATATGTAGTCATTACATATTATATTTTCAAAGGATATATTTTTAGTGATGGAAAGCAAAACAGAATAAAAATTGTACATCATGTATCATACTGGTTTCGTTTTTTAAAAAGCATAGAAAACATTTGAAAAAATGCACTCATATATTAATGTGAGTTGAGGAGATGAAATTATAAGCAATGTTAAAACTTTCATTATAAATTTTAATATTTTCTGAAATTACTATAAGGTGCATTTACTTATGTGATCCTAATGAACCAAAATGCTATGTAGTGTCGTGATTATGACCGTTTTTCAAGGACACTCATGGTCTGCACCTGAGATATGATATCATGACGGTTCTCTAAGTGAGGATGGAATTGTTTGCAAGATGACTGAGTAGAAAAAAAGGCAACCGGCAGGCCTCACAAATGCGGTCCATGCCACACTGGTGGGCCATCAGAGTCCTCCGACAGCCACTGACCAATAAAAACAAAAGCCAGTCCACCTCGGTGTTGGCGTCGGAGCTTGTGGGTGGCTGACCCACACCTCCAAGAATTTCATTTTTATGCAAGACTTGGTGATGCACAACAGCGACCCTCCTAAGTAAATTAGAAAATTCATTATGATTTGATATTGATAAAACGGGACTCTTTCTAGGGTAATCCCATTTTCCATCCTTCCAAATCCAAAGAAAGTGACTGGGCCCTCCTCGCAGAAGCGCTTCCTGCGAATTTCTGGTTGTCGCCTGTCCCTTTTTGTTTTGCTCAGCTGCTCCTGATTTCTGTCGGTTACCTTGCTACCTGCCGCGACTTTGCCATCCGTCTGCAAACCAGAGACGTCTCTCTCCAGCTCCTTCCTAATTTCCCAGGGATCACCAAGCAAGGCTGTTGGCATAGCCGACTCGATTGAAGATTGGAGGCTTGCATGTGGCTTTGCAGTGCAGAAGGAAAACCGAGCAGCAGACCGAAGGTCATCAGCCTGTCACCGTCACTAGCTCGGCGTCTTTCCTGTCCCTGGCTGGCGTCTCTCCTGTCCCTGGCTGGCGTCTGCTCCCTGCCCATCGGAGCCTCTTCTCCATCTTCACTCTTCACGGAGTCCCCACTCCTTGGTCCCCAGCGCGATGTCAAAATTACCCAGGGGCCCTCAGCACAGCAAATGTGTATCTCTGTGCCAAGAAGGTAGCCTTCTCTACAGAGAAACTCCAGCCTTGCTCTGTGCAAACCACGCTGGCCCAAACGATGCATAAGCAGAAAGCCCACTAAAAAATATCTCTTCCTTAGAATTCTGCTGTTACCGCCTTAAGGCAAGGCGTTTAAATGGCAAAAAGTTCTCAAACAGCAGGATTTTTTTACTCCCTCCTACTCTACGGTTCACCGACCACTCTCATTCAGGCGTCCGTGGAAGTCGCTGTCACACAGTTCTTATGAGGGCAAAAGGCTCCTCTTGTGAAGAGGGTGGACATTCAGATAATTGCGATTCCAGCAATTTGGGGGAGACTCTTTGTCATTCTGTCTTAGGTGACTGTGATTTTCGATTGCGGTTTTTGTTTTTGTATTATATTTTAATTGTATTTAATGATGTAAAATTTAATGTAGAAAATAATATATAAGATTTGATTATATGTTTAATGTAATTATACTTAATTATATATTACTGCTAGTTTACTTTGCTATAGATAGTTTGGTTAACCTAATAGTGGGTAGTGGTGAATATTTTTGTCAACAATATTCGAGATCTGTCATATTTCAATAACTTGATTTTTGGGATACTTTGTGTTTCATGTAAAAATCATCTAATTCTCTGTGATGAAAGCAGTTGGATATATATACAATTATTCCGTCTCCCATTCGTTTCTACAAAATGCTCCATTGTTTTCATTGATTTCCTCTCTGAAAAGGTGTGGGAGTAGGTGCCCTAGATGAGCAGGGAAAATTTTACAAAGTCTAACAAGTTTGAGAGAAGCTGATGTAAGGATAAGTGATA
Organism: Cynopterus sphinx; assembly: GCA_030015415.1. Lineage (NCBI taxonomy): Eukaryota > Metazoa > Chordata > Mammalia > Chiroptera > Pteropodidae > Cynopterus > Cynopterus sphinx. The sequence goes on from CM057391.1 coordinate 8,372,692, forward strand.
TTAAAACTATCTGGTAATTGGAAAAATATAGGCACCAAACCACTGGCATGACTCTGACTATTAGGGCAGAACCAGGTCCTAGAGCCACTCTCACAGGACAGGTGTTAACTTTTTACTTACTGGATCCTGGAGAGATCCAGGCTTCTTGAGAGATGGAACACATGGCAGGTCCCCAGTGGCTGTGTTTTAACTAGTAGATAAATATTTTGTTATTTTAAGAGCCAATGGGATCTTAACAGTGGTACCTGGTGTCAACCATGAATGGAGAGATACAGAATTATAGAATCCCTGAGTTGGAAGATACCGGGAGTCTCTAAAGAAATCACCGAAATGATGCCCCTAGTCAATGACCCAAAGCAAAGACCACAGTGCTGCTGCCTGCAGTGACTGCCACACCACAGATGCTCTGCACCTGAGGACCGAGTCAATGAGGAAATGAGCCGACACTCACTGCTGCAGACCTGACAAGTTGTCCCCGGTCTTTCCTGATCATCTCCAGTGACAGGAAACTCCTCCTCATGCGAGGCTGCTGGAGATGTTGTTTGTGGACCCCTCTCATTTTGCAGAGGAAAATGTGGCTTCAAGTATTTTTACTCTTATTTTCTGAGATTTATAGCAAATGTCTGGATCTCTAGATATTATACATACATTAGATATGTAATATAGATTAGCATATGTTTTTATATATGTTTTTATTCTGATTTCTGCAATTTTTTTAGGCAACCTTCTTTTCCTATCACAACTCCTTCGTCTCAAATTTTCTATTCTTTATGCTTAAGCAATGGCAGAGGAGAATCACTAGCTGGGAGGTGGTGATATGGATGCAAGAGGTATGGCAAAACCTAGAAGAGTGAAGAACAGAGAGAGAGGCCTAGAAGCAGCCTCACGAGCACTGCACACTCCTTACCTTGAGTTAAGGTTAGTTCTTTTTTTGTAGAATCATTTACATGGACCTTGAACCCTAGAGCCCTGCAGAGGGTGCGGCGACAACTAATGTTCTTGAAATAGCTGATGTCTTTGCCATCCAGAGTGACTGGAACACAAGTGTGTTGAAGAGACCAGTCCGGCCGCAAGCTGAAGCTTATTGTGACAAAGGTCTATAGGGGCACACGACACCCATGCTGAACTTTAAAATCAATAGACCCAAATCTAGTGTGACAGAGAGAGATGTTTATTTTGTTAAATTGTCTTTTTGGGCTGAATTTACTATATTCTCCATGGTTAGTATGAGTATGTTATTGCTTTTACTAATGAGGAGAGCAAAATGCAAGTACTTAACATGCATCGTTTCTACTTCTCGTAACGCCACCACGATGTGGACATTATTACTCTCACTTTACAAATGCAGATCACACAGGAAATAAATAGAACCGGATAATATTTAGGCCTCAAGTCTATACAGCCCTCCCTCTTTACGTGGACTCATTCCAAGTAACACAAAAAGCCCTGGTGGCCTCCCACCGGGACAAGGCTATAGTCTGTACTCTTCCCAACTCCAGAAAGATAAAGTTTTCAAATTTCAGATTTCCTTTCCTTTCAAAAATAGGAATCTCAGCCCTTTCTCATTTAAAGACTATCAGAGAGAAAGAGGGTGGTTTTGGAGAGGCTGAAGACAAGGTGCCATCGTTCTAAGGCCCCGCAGGAGTAAGAAGAATGGAAACTTTGTAGCTGTCTAGCCACCCCACAATGCACGGCTGCCCTAATAGTCAAGCTGCTATGTAGGAATAACATGCTCTTGTTGCATACTAGAAATGACACCATGGCTGCAAGCAGTCACACCTGCCCACCACACTAGTGCAATCTTATTTGGCCACCAGGGAAATGCCCACATGAATACAGACACACATCCACGTATGCATACGGTACACGTGTCCAGTTGGTCCTTCTTTTCCACAGAATTCGTATTTCTGAATTCACAGGATCCGTACCATGAATTGTCTTAAAATTCATTTGTAAGGCCCCAAATCCATACTCATGGTACTTGGTGGTCATGCGCACATACACGCAGAGCAGGGGAAAACTTGGTCACCCCATGCTCGTTTTCCCAGCTGAGTTCAAACAAAGTGGCGCTCTGCTTTCTTGTCTCAGCTCGGATTCCATAAACACGCGTCCTTTTCGTGGTCTGAGTAGTGCTATGTTATTCACAGTTTGGTGCTTTCTGTTGGGAACTTTGCTGTTTTAAAATGCTCCCCCCACCCATATCTGAAGTGTGGCCCAGTGTTGCTGAGCACAGGAAGGCAGTGATGTGTCCTACGGAGAAAAATGCACGTGTTAGGTAAGCTTTGTTCAGGCACAAGTTGTAGTGAGGATGGCCATGAGGTCGATGGTAACGAAACAACAGTGCATATTAAACATCGTCTTTAAACAGAAACACACATAAAATAAGATTATGTATCGATCAGTTGATGAAAACGTTGTAACAAGAGGCACGTAGGAACCTAACTCTGTATTTCTCCTAGGAGCAACGGTTCAATATTTGCTAATTCAGTGCTTGTGGCAACTCTACAAAACACAACGACCATGAATACGAAGAATCGACTGCATGTTTGTATGCATAGTACGTCTGTGTCTACAATGTGTGTGTGTGTGTGTCTTGTTTGGGGCCTTATCCTAATTCAGTGAACCTCTGAAAACATAATTCTACATTGTTCAGTGATACCTGGAGAAAACATTCAATAAACTTCATTTTTCTGAACTAGGGCTTACAGCTTCTATAGTTGATCTTTTGTTTTGCTAGCAATATTTTTGATCGGCGGTGATTTGATTGCACCGGCGTGATCATGTTGCTTAACTACTGCTTAGAAGCATGGGTGTGTGTGAGCTAGAGCAGTTTGTGAAGGTTATTGCAAAAACATTTACTTGAAATATGAGCACATTCCAAGCAACAGTTTTACTCCAGAAATCTGCCCAAGAGTTTGTTATCTAGTTGATGAATGGGCTTTTGGACATACTATTCTGTCCAAATCTCTTAGCCATGTCAACATAACCGGTACCCTCGAAAAACAACTCAAACTGAGTCAGATCTTGCAAAGACCAGACGCTATCTTGTAAAAGCCAAACTCAGAACCTCCCAAATTCACTCCTCCCTCTGCTGCCATGTGAGATGGAGCGAGACATTTGTCAGTCTCCTTTATCGGCCTCTGCAGTTGTCTTCCAAGAGTTTCCAGCATCTTCCTATTCTCCGTGTTTGACCAGATCCTATTTCAACACATCTTAAATTTGGGAAAGAAATTAACTAAAAACAATGGTGAAAAATAAGATATAGTTGTCATTTCTTATTTGGTCATCCCCATAATTAAATTATAAAAAGTGACCTGCGTGGTAGAAAGAGTCAGCCCTAGACTGGGAGGTGGAGTGTTATTTACATCGATGATATTAATTGTCTGTATCGACCAGGAAAGTGACCCCACTAAGCCTGAATTTCCTTATTTGCCAAGGTTGAGGTTGAACAAAATATTCTTTAGGATCCCTTTTAGGTGAAATATTTCTGGACTCTATGCTTCTGGCTGGACTACTCAAGATAATCTTGAGTTTTTTGTTTTATTTTTTTTAGATGATCTTGACATTAGAGGGACTTCTTGCCTTATGTAGATCCTGAAAAATGCACGAGACACCATACTGTAAGTAACACATCATACTGGGTCTGACAGTTGTCCTATTCAGTCCTGGTTGGTTGAAGAACGTGTTAATTTTCCTCCACGTCATCCTCAGAGGTTGCAGGTTTGGTTAATTTGTTAATCATGCACTTAACACATATTACTGAACCCCTGTTATGTTGCAGACACAGAGAAAATAAGATGCGGTCCCTAACCTTAAGCCAGACAAAGATCGTGGGTGCCCAAAGTCCGATAAAAGCGTGGTGATCAAAGTAGGTTAATAATTCATTATCTTATCAAATTTTATTCTTTAAAAAATGTGCTCAATATTTCAAGCAATGAGAGAAATGTCAGCATCAAAGAGAAATGTTTTTCTATCTAACTCAAAGATATAGAACTAATTTATATTTTTCATGTAAGAAAATGTGTTTGACAAGTGATGTTGATTGGCATCATGTTTTTAGTTGTTCTAGAGATATTTTAGAGGCCATAAAATCTGCCCCTCTCCCAATCAGCTACTCCAGTCCTACCACTCAATCACTCCCTCCCCGCTTCCAAAAATTACAGCCTTTTTTTTTTGCTTTTAATAATCAATTATAAAATAAAATAAAAAATGTTTATTACATAACTTGGCATAAGGCTATAATTTCTTTTGCTCTGCATGTCTAAATATTTATTTTATTGTTTTTTTCTGTTATTTTTATAAACTCTTCAACACCTTGTGCGAAAAAAAGGAGGTAGAAATAGACTATTGGCTTAATCAACATTGTGACATTTCTATAACCAATCTGCTTATATTTGTTTATATTTTAACCCGATTAAAGTTTTTTTGTTTTTGTTTTTTGTTTGCTTTTTTTTTTTGTTTTTGGAAGGGCATAATCTTCCAAACATATAATCTGCTATGGAGAGAATTATGTTTACTTTTATTAGATTTCATAGTGTTTCCTATAAGGAAATAACATTTTTTCTAGCTTACATTATAGAGTCGTCATTTTTATTTACTTATAAATTTATCTTTAATTCGGGCCCCCATATTCTCATTTTGGAAGCTTTCTCTTTTATTTTCTCTGCACCTACAAACACTATCTTCATTTTGAATTCAAGAATAATTTTGGCAATTCTCTTTGTAGAGTATTTTGGTAATAAAAATAATTTCTGTTCCTAAGTCATCTGTTCTGTACATTCAGACTTTCCTTAACTTACAGTTTATTACATTGAGATCTATCTATAGATACAAGACTTTGCTAAGTAATGTTTCCTGGAAGTCTTGAAATGCAGAGATTAAGATTTCACATAGAAATGTTTTAATTACTCAAAATGCTAGATATGGGAGGACAAGACCAAATATTCATGTAAGCTTGCTTCATAGAATGAAATTAATTAAAAAAAAAAACATTTCTCTTACTATTCAGCATATATTATTGTTTTCTTGTGAAATAAATAAAATAGTTTTGTATAAAAATAGTCTTTATGATGTATTCTTATCACTTAATTTTGCTAATTAGAAAAAAAAAAACTACAATGCCATTCGCTGCACATCCAAAACCTACAGTGCCTCCTGGAATCTATGTGATCAGAGTGAAAATTAGTAGTTCTTTCGAGTTTTTATACCTCATTAAAAAGAAATTATTTGTCTCATGTATATTCCTAGAATTAGTTTAAGGAAAATAAGATTTTGCAAAATAATTTAGCTGATCTTTTTTTGTGCTCCAGTCAATATTTTCGGTTGAGTCCCTTACATAATTTTGTGTTACCTTAAAACTGAATTATAATGAATGCGCCTCTCTCAACTTTATAGGAGAAGGAGCAATGCTTATAATAAGACCTTTGCCATTTAATACTGTGTTCAAAGTAAGAGAGTTAGGAAAGATAACGACGCCTATTGCAAGCTGCTCATCAACTAAGAATGTATCTGTTCTTGAGGTAGTTAAGGTGTGGTTGATGTTCAAATGATTTGTTGACAGAAAGAATTTTTAAAACACATAGACTGATCTTTGACCTTCCCTCTATTGAGTCAACAGAGTGCATGAAAACTCCCAGTAATTTTTTTGCTCCCTCTCAAGAATTAGGGGAAGAAATATCACTAGAACTTCCATGTCTACATGTGGATGCTACGTATTTTATATTTTTATTACTTGTTATTTTATGATAAGACCGGAGAAAGGTGATTGTGTTTGGCTTTGAGTTCTGTTATAACTATGTGCTCAGAAATATTAAATTTTGAGGAAGAAAATGAGGATAGTGTTAAATAATTAAAAGTACAATTTATTATTATCAACCAAACACTAGGCTTAGCATTTAAGTAAACCATGAGTTTATTTGATCATAATGATGATGATGACGGCACTAGCTAGCATGTGTTAAAGAGCCCTTAGGTGCCTAGCATATGCTAGGCACCTGAAATACAATAGTGAACATATGATGCACAGTCCCTGGCCTTATAGAGATTATGGATAGTGACAAGGTGTAGACAGAACAGCAGTTATGATACAGTGTAATGAGGGCTGTGATGAGAGAAGCACAGTTGTTGTAGAATCACACTGGGAGATATCTGACCCCGAGTTTATTGGGGCATAAGGAGGTGTGTGTCACACAAGACTCCCTGGATGAACTGGAATGGTATCAAAACAGATACAGAAAAAATGAATTGGCCACAAAAAGAAGTCCAAGAATATTTCCAGAAGAAGAATGAACATGGAGAAATAGCTAGAGGGTAGAATACGCACGAATCTTTCGAAGGACTGAAAAAAGTCCAATGTGGCAGGACCGGAGAGTACAAACACGGAAATAACAAAACACACGCTTAGGAGGAAAGTTTGAGCCACATGGAGGAGCTGGAACTTGGGATCAGAGAGGATAGTGTCCTGATCAGATATGTACAGTAGAAAGGTTACACTGCCACCGTGCAGACGAATGATGGCAGTGGGCAAGACCATTGACAACAAGACAAGTTAGCAAACTTGAAGTCAGTTGGTAAAAAAGTGACAGTAGCTTGACACTAGGGGAGTGACGATGAGAAAGGATAAAATGTGATTTGATTCAAAAAATGTTTGGAATGTAGATTTGTTAGACCCCAAATACGGGCATAGTGGAGGTTGCCAAGCATCTGCCAAGCATCTGCTTAGGTTTCTGGGAGAGGACGTTGGCATTCCATGAAATTGGGAACAGAGGAGAAGGAACAGGTTTTGGAGTGGGGGCGAATAGAACATTTTAAGTTTTGCTGTGCTGAGTTTTAGGTGGCTGTTGACCATTTCACTACATCCAGTACTTGTATACGAGGAAATGAAACTGGTGGAGGTTAGTGACTTGTCCATAGTCACAAAGCGGGATTCGAGCCCAGAATGGGCTGGCTCCCGGGTCCCTGCTCTTAACCAATACACTGCACGCCTCAAATCTTTGTGCAGAACCCTTCTCCAGAGACATGGATCCTGACAGTCTAGTTCTCTCGATGCTCCTTATTGGATCCTATAGGACAGTGATACTGATTTCTAATTAAGCCGTTAACTGTTTGACTCTGGGCAAATCGTTAACCTTTCAGGATCATGATCTCTAAAAGGAAGGAGTCGGATCAGGTCAGTGTTTTTCAAAGAGGCTTTGGGAGTAAGCATGGAAGAAGCTTAGAAGAAGGAGAGCATGAACAGGTGTCCCTAGAAAAGGCTTATCTCCTGGAAGAATGTCTCACACCATAAACTCTTCCCTAGGTCCCTCTCCTTCCTCTCCATTCTGACCTCCCACACCCTGAGAAGGCATCTCTTCCGGTTGAGACTCACGGCCTTGGCCTGTGCTGTACCAGATATGCTCAGATATGCTCGGAGAACTGAAGATCAATAACCCCTAGACCTCCACCTGCTCTAAGATATTTCAAAAGTCTGTCATTACAAATGGACTTCTTTAAATTATACAATAGCATATTGGTGTTGTTACGTCTTCTTTCGTGCACTATGTATTTACTGAGTAATTACTTTGGGTCGGCACATGCAGTAGACACTTGGGATATATCAGTAAGACAAAGTCCCGCAGTTAGGACACTCATATTCTGGTGGGGAGGGGCAGATAACAAATCAAAGGATGGACAAAATAACAAGTGATGATAAGAGCTGTGCAAAGAACTTCAGCAGGATGATAAGCACAGTGAGGGCTAGATAGCTATGCTAAGATTAGAGAAAGAGTGTTTCAAGGAGAAAAAAAAATGGTGCAAGAGCCCTAAGACATTGTATCAATAATAATAATAATAATAATAATTATTATTATTATTATTTGGCTGCAAGTAAGAGAAACTCCAAATCCACTGGCTTTAAAAAAATTAGCCAATTATTTCACTCAAGAAGTGTTTTCGAGGACCTGGTACTGCCATGCATAGGACTAAGTTATCTTAGGCCGGTGGCCAGACTGGGGTTCTCAACAGCAAAAGGAGCTGCATGGTTTCTTGCCTGGGTCCCAACAGTGAGCACAAAGAGGCTCTCCTCTGACTATGGGATAAAAGTCCAGTACTCGGTCCCGCACCCGTAACAGTCAGCAAGGACATACTTGCATGGCTTAGTTTTAGCTTGGATTTCAGAACCAGCCATTGGGAAGGGGAATGAGATAACTATAAAATTGTTTTAAATTTTCATGAGGACCCATCTCCTGATCTGGGCACGTGGCCGACTTTCAGGTTTTTTTTCCACCTTTTTAAAGATGTTATTTTATCATGTCCTGCCTTGCAATTGTTCTGGTAAACTTTCATTATTCTTCTTGTTGATCCTTCGCATGTAATGTCTAATCTCGGGGGATCTCTGGATATACAAGGAAGGAAGACCCTGAGAACATCGAATCTGAGAGAGTACTTAAATCTGCCCTCTACTACAATTATTCATTAATACAATTTTTTTGTCTCCATAAATCTATCACAATTTCTAGTGGACAAATATATTTTTTCTTTCCATTCTTACCACTAATATCAATTTATTCCTTCTTGTACTGATTTATGATCCTGGCAGTATGATTTTGGAAGAGATAGGCAATAAATTGTTGACTTAATCTGCCATTTTTAACCAGAATTGTCAGAGCTTTCAAAAGCACGGTTATTAAAAAAAAAAGAAGAGAGACTTCCACTTCCAGTTAGAATATAAAAGAATGCAAAAGACTTTTGCTCTCATGGTAATCACAAAAAAACCTGAGACAAAATAAAAATAGTACTTTTCTAAAAATAGTGGAGCTAATGAAGACTGATCAGTTTAATATTTAATTATTCAAAAGAAGGTTAATATTTTAAAAATTAATCATGTTTCTATATACTAGCCATGAACAGTTAGAAGTTGAAATTAAAAAAATAAGAAGTACCATTTATAATGGTTCCAAAAATAAGGAAATATTTAGGGAATAAATATAACAAAGTATTTGCAGCGTCTTCATGCTAACGACTACAAAATATTGATGAAAGAAATTTAAAAAGAACTAAATAGAGAGACATATTGTGTTTGTGTGGTGAAAGACTAAATATCGAGATGCCAATTCTCCCCAAATTTATCTACATATTTATGAAAATCCCAGCAGAATTTTTTTTTTAGTTCTTGCCAATATGATTCTAAACATTATTTGGAAAGCCGAAATAGCTAGAACACACAAAATGATTTTGGAAAAGAAAACCAGTTTGGAAGACTCATGTCACCTGATTTGCAGACTTACTGTGAAGCCACAATGATTGAGACAGTGGGGTATTTGTAGAAGAATAGACATAAAGAAGAATGAAATGATTTTAGAGTCTATAAGTAGAGCCATGAAAATATATTCAATATATCTTTTGACAAAGGTGCAAAGATAATCTACTGGAGAAAGTATTTTTTTGAACAAATGATACTGTAACAACTGAATAACATACATAGGTGAAAATGAATGTCAATGCATCTTCGCATAAAAATTAATACAGTTCATAGATCTAAAGGTAAAGCAAAACTTTTGGAAGAAATCATAAAAAAAATTCTACACGATCTTGTGCTGGCAAAAAATTTTTAGGTATGACATTAAAGCTCTAATACATAAAGGAAAAATTGCTAACTTGGGATTCACAAAATTAACAGCTTTTGCTCTGTGGAAGATACTGTTAAGAGAATAAAAGACAAGCTACAGACTGGGAAGAAATATCTGCAAATCATATAACTGACAAAAATTATGTCTATAATATATAAAGAGCTTTCAAAACTCAACAAGAAAAAACTTTAAAAGAAAAAATGGGTGAAAGATTTGAACAAATATTTCACTAAAAAGCTCTATGAATAGTAAATAAACATATGAAAGGATGCTCAACATCATTAGGAAAATGCAAATTAAAACCACAATGAGATACCTTTATGTACCTTTTAAAATGTTTAATATAAAAAGAAAAGCTGACAATACCAAGTCCTGAAAAGAACACGGCGTATCTGTAACTCTAATACTTCCGGTGGGAACGAAAATGGTCCAGCTACTCTGGAAAACAGCGTGTCAGTTTCTTGTAAAGTTAAACATACATTTGCCATATAAATGCAGCGACCTCACTCCTGTGCATTTACCTCAGAGAAACAAAAATTTTATGTTCACACAAAAACCTGTATTCAAATGATTGTAGCAGTATTATTCACAATTGCAGAAACCTGAAACAACCCAAATATCCTTTGCTGGGCACAATGGAGAAAGTGGTATATCCATTAAATGAAATACTACTCAGGAATAAAAAGGAACGGACTGTTGATGTGCGGGAGAACGTGGACGCATTATGTTCATCAAATATATTGTGATAAAGAAGCAAGGCTCAAAAAGTTACGTACGATTCTATGCATACGAAATTCTTGAAGAAGCACCATTGTAGGGATAGAAATAAGATCAAAGGGTTTTCTGCTATGATTTATGGGTGTGTGCATTGGGGGGGTGATTTGAGAAAAAGCTGACGTTGAAAAAGCTGAAGCTGACGTATGGAAGAATTTTTGGAGTGAAGGAAGTGCCTGTGTCCTGATTGTGATGTTTGCCATGATTTGTCAAAACTCACAAACTGTACACCAAAAAAGGGGTGTCCAGTTTTGTGACCAGAGGTGTACAGGACTGCACACCCAACTTTACCACGTGTAAATGAATAACTTTTTTAAATAACGGAGATCAGAAAAGAAAATAAAAAGGAATTAAGTCTTAAAATGCTTAAACATATTCTCTCTGTCAAAATAATCCTAAATAAAATTTCTAAATAAAACCAAGAAATTTCAAAAAATGGGTGAGGGTGGAAACGACCAATAATGAGGTCTTTGGGGGGAACCCTGCTGCCCGCCACCACTAGAGGCAGCACAGAGATGCCCAAAGCACTTCAGCCAATCTCCGAAGGTAAACAACAACATAATCACATCCTTCTTCTAAGCTTTGGCATTTTTTCAGAAGGCACACTTTGCAGTTCTGGGTTAGTTCCTTTGTTTCCCTCACTTGCATTGTGGGTGGCAAACAGAGTGGGCTGATGTGACCGCAGAAGCATGCCAAGTGGGTGCTCGGGCCCTCGTAGGTTTTGAGTGCCCTGCCTAGGCCCAGGAGCCCCTCAATGTGACAATGGGCCTGGGTCCCAGGCCTCTCCTTAGGGTGACAGATGGAATGGTGGAGGAGGAACTTTCTGGGTGACCGTGTGCCTCTGCTCAGGCTTCTAACCCTGGTGCCTGCGGAATGAAAACCAAAAACACGGGATGAGACCAAAAACACCTAAACGTCACAAAAATCAGCTTGCTTAGTGCGACAGAATGCCTGAGGGGGCTGGGCGAGGCTGAGGGAGAGAAGAAAGAGACTCTGTGTGGAGACAGATGAGGACAAAGGAAAAGGCCAAATATCTGAGCAGATGCCAACCCATCCTTCCCTCGTTTTCCTCTATTTTTGTTTCATTTTTTCCTTCTCTCTTCCTTCTTTTCCTCTCCCTTCTCCTCTTATTCTCATTCCCAACCTCAACCCCCACAACTCTACATTTTATCTTCTCTCCTGTACTTTTCGTAGCTTCTCCATTCCTTTGTCTCTAACAATCAGGTGAAATCCATGTCTTTCCTGAATGAGGCAGAGGGAAGGCCAAAGGACTGAAGGGCCATTCTTTTCTCGTGGCTACCATGACATATTACCATAAACCTGGCAGTTAAAACAACACAAATTTATTCCCTCACAGTTCTGGAGACCCGAGCTGTGACATCCAGACGTTGCAGGGTTGCGCTTCCTGTGAAGGCCGTGGGAGGGAATCCTTCTTGTGGCTACCTGCTTCCGGCGGCTCTGGACACCCCTTCGGCTGTGGCTGCCTAACTCCAGCCTCTGCCTCCCTCTTCACATGGCCTTCTCCTCTCCTTTCTGTGTCTCATGTTGACTTTGGGGCTCCCCTGGATAATATAGGTTCATCTCACCTTAAGACCCTTAACTTAGGAACCTGCAAATTCCAAATAAGGTAATAGTCACAGATCCTGAGGGTTAGGACAGTCTTTTGAGGCTCCATCATTCAACTCATGGCAGGCGAGATCCCAGTCTTCAGACAACATTTACTTCTGTTCCCGCTCATTCAGTAAGCCAACTAATTATTGTTAGCAAATTATGACTTAGTCTCAGGCTAGAATAAGAAGTAAATGATCCATAGATCCTGTAGTTAGGGAATTGACAATCAGGAGATTCACAAGAAATCCATTTAAAAAAAAACTCATAAAAACCATACAAAAGCATGAAAAAACAATGTAACAGCAGAAAATGAAAGACCACTATAGTTCAGAGATAGAGAAACAAGACTAGCATATGTCTCATAATTAAATAATTAAACCAATAACGTGATAGAAAAATGGACAAAGTATGTGAACAGAGTTCATATCAAAGATATAGAAATTACATGTTTCAAAAGATGCTTAAGCTTATTCGTAATAAGAAAAATACAAAATAAAACCACCTTGAATACATATCATTTCTTACCTATTACGTCGCTAAAATCCAAAAGTTTAATAACACTCCCTCGGGGAGGCTATGGTGAAAGAGCCACTTTCACACGTTGCCTGTGAAGTGTAAATTGGTACATTTATCGCGGCCATTTGACCGTCTATAAAATTTGTCTATAAAAAGGTTGTGAAGTATATATTCTTTGACCCAGCACGCCTACTTCTACAATTTTATTTTACAAAAAAATTTACACAGGTGCAGAATGATCTCCGTTCAAATGATTTTATGTAGCATTGTCTTAAAGAGTAACGTGTTAAATAAACATAAACCAAAGATTTTGCAGCAGGAGGCTGAGGAATATGCCTGTTAACACAGGGAGAGAGGTCAGCGCTGGGAAGTTCACAAGGGGATCCCACGACTCAAGCCCCCTGCGTGGCCCTGGTCCATTAATCTTTTCAAATTGTGATCATCTTCCATCCCGGTGAGGTTCTCTCTGCAGCCTCGCTCTCCTCCTGACCTTAGGTTTTATACAGTGTTCAGCATTTCACGGAGAAGGGTTGAGGAACACCCTCCATGAGGTCGGTAGCTAAGGAGCTCATTGAAGCTCATGCTCACTTTTACCTGGCGGCTGCTCCGGTCAGGCTGACACAGACATGCAGGGCCTGGTCTATCACAGCCAGTGAGCTATTATTCACTTGGGATCACATAGCCTGATCATCCCCGGGCCTGTCCCCTTCACAGAAAATACGGGCACCAGCACATCTACACACGCATGCACCACACACGCCTGCCCTCATTCATGTACACACTCACCCACTCTAAAGTCCAGCACATTAGGAATTGACCAGCCAAGAAAAGTTTCATCATAAATTGCCCACTTTAATGCATTTCTGTCTGCAGACTCTGAGTCCATCTTTCCTGGATTAGAATCGGAGGACAATGGAGAAAGCAAAGGATCTGAATTCAGAAGACTTAGATCCTTAAGACTTCCCAGCCACAAAACCTTGAGTGATCACTTAATTTCTTTGAGAGTCCATTTCTCATCCACAGAATGGGGGGGATAAAAGCAAAGTCTGCCAAATCAGTTAGCTTTTGCGGCCTGACAAGCCACCCCCAAACTTAGTAGCTCAAAACACCAATGGGAACTTCCTTTGCACAGTTCTGGAGGTCGCCACTTTGGATTGGATTAGTGGATTAGTGGAGTGCGAAGCCTTTCAAGGTTAGTTTTGAGGAACAATGAGGCAATAGCTGTGAAAGCCCACTCTTCTAAGGCTAGTACGCTAGAATGAGGTAGCCTTACTGCAGTTTGATTCTGAACATGAACAATGAGGCTTGAGGTTTTCATACAGTAGGATAACCCCAACTGTTGGGCCAGATGACAGCACGGTGGTGGCAGCACCACAAGGTGCTCGCCTTATTGCACTTGGCCTTTCTCCTGGTTCCCCATCTGACTGTCAGTACTGGACTTACAAAACTTTGAGTCTTATAGTAAACAATGAGCATAATATGAACTAGCTTTTACAACCAGTTGCTCGAAATAGCGGGATACTGGCAGAGAAGTTTGAAGCTGGAACGGAGACTTCATCCCATCATTTGATAGAGGAAGAAACTGACGCCCTGATCATGGGAGACACATCCGAGAGCAAGTCAGAGAGAGAACTACCATCAGGTGTCATGGAAAACTGTGTCTTGTCTTTCTTGTAGGGTGTGAATCAACCATCATACTTGTCCACTGGTACTAGAGAGAAATGAATAATCCAGGGTAATTGTAACTCAAGAAAAGTCCCTTTGAAAAAGGCACAGAGGGATATGATGGTCCCATATTCCTGCTCAGCCAAGTCATCTCAGGACAAGGGCCCCTTGGCTTCTTCGATATGAACGCTTCTAATTTTAGGGCCAGGCAATTTGTCTTGTGGGTAAACAGTCTTGTCACACACCGTATTAATGAATATTTTTATTGCATGAGATTTTATTGACAACTCTGACATGAGAATTATGAATCCATCATTCCATCATTGACACCTAATTTGGTTTGGAAGCGAACATTCCATTCTTTGCTTTGAATACCCAGAAGGATCGCGATATCCTCTGTCGGTCTTACTTGTCGTGGGCTACAGCTATTACATGTCTCTACAAATGGTCAACTGTCCACGGCTCGGGCAAAGCCTATGCAGTTCCCTTGTAGCTTATCTCCTTAGCGATAGTCTCCTCTCAGCACAAATGCTATTCATATTAGATACAGTGGTTGGGAATAATACGCTGCGCCCGTAGGGGGCTGGAGAATGCCCCCATGTCTCCAGCACCCCGTCTTCCATGTTTCTGAACCTCATCGGGATGCTCCTGTGAAGGCTCAGAGACACGGTGACAATGGGGCCAAGGAGTACATGCCGAAAAGAGCAGTGGGAGAGTGAGCTTATCTGGGACAAAGCTGGCCCTGGTCTGCACACTTGTTCCCATTCTAAGGTACTTAGATGTTGACACTCAAGGATGTAAAATATCTCTGGTCCCACTTTCTACTTGCCATAAAGATAAACTTGAACTTACCCCAAGAAAGAATCTCCTAAATTTCTGTATAATTATATAATAAAATGTTTCATGAATAAAATAAACTTTTCAAAGATCAGTTTCCCTTACAAGATCGATCAAACTAGGTTTTTTTGTGTCTCTTGCAGGTCTAGTTGACACTTCCCAGTCAGAGAAAAGTAATATTTTCTCTCTTTTTCATAAAAGGTCCCTTGAGGTCACTGGATATTAGGATTCCATTCATTTACTTTCAAGTTCACCTTTTATTTTATTCTTTCTGTTCATCGTAAACATTTATTTCAATGTGCCAAAATTCTCTTTTGAGCACCTCTGGAGAACTGCCTCTGGCAAAGCTTTAGCCAATGCTACCGTTCATTAGGTTTATTAGTTCGCTTCTAAGACGAGGCAAGATCAGTGTGGCTGAGTTCACATTATGTTTCACAGCAGAAAAAAGTATTTCCAAGTGTTATACTGAAGCAGAGTCTCCTAACTGCATATGCAAAATAGAGCCTCTACTCTTGAAAAGCAAGTCACAATGGGATGAAGCATAGAAGCAGGAACACAAAGGGACATTCAGGTGACAGGTAATGTGAGTCGCTGCCTGGCCACCGACTTTGCAAGGAGTCACTGAGGCAAAAACTACCAGTGCATATAATTATCATGATTATGAAAGTATTTAGCAAACACATCATTCGCTTTTTGTCCCTTTTAAAAATCTTATTTGGAAACGTAGTCTTAACATTTCTTTAATGGTTTCCAAACTTGTGGATGAAATTTCATTTGCAAGGGGGTTAAAAGAAAACAAAAGTCTCTAATCTAATCAACTCAAAATTTATTTACTTATTTGTTTGTTTGTTTGTTTATTTTAGATGAGGCAACCCTTGGCTGACCTCACAGATTGCAAGGACCTTGTCAGCTTACAATTCCTTATTTTTTTACTTTTTGTGCCTACAGCACCTGGTCTTCCTAGGTGGTCTCTCATCTAAGTACTAACCAGGCCCGACCCTGCTTGGCTTCTGAGATCAGATGGGACCGGGCTTGCTCAGAGTAGCATGGCCTGACACTTAACTCCAAATGAAATTCAACATTTCCCCTGTATTGACTATAAATTATCTTAAAGTTTAAAAAATTTTAAATCTGTATACGGTATGAGAATGTAATTAATCATCTCTAAATCGTATAAATCCCAGCAAGATACTTTGTCAGATGATCTCATTTCACTCATGGCCTTTTTAATCTCACTAATTTTGCTTGGTTTCGGGTTTCATTGAGTTGGAATTAAATCAGGGCACTGCATGATTAGGACCGTTTTAAAACTATGTAATTACAAACCTCGATTGCAGATCGTGAATTGCACTCACTGTCATAACTGCCATTAACATGGTTTTAAATTCTGTAAGAACAGTGGAGTAAAGATGTCTTGCAAATAAGTCCCACTCAATATATCCGCTATTGATTATCTGCAGCAACTATAGACCTGGATGGGATCCAAATCAAGACACAGAACCAGGAAAAATGCCAGTGTTCTATAGGTCTAAAGAAACTGAGAACAAATTCTTTCTCACTGTGGATTAAAGAGCGGTAGTCTAAGATTTTTAAATTATGCAGTTGCAAGCTTGATTTTATAAATCAGTACAGTCCTAATATATTAGTTTTCCTGGGAGGGGAGAAGTATTTTGGATACTGATCCACTCTAATTTTTATTACTTTCTACAGAGTGAAATTAAAATACTTTATGAAAGTATTCCAAAGCCTTATTTGACAGCTTCTGCTCTATGCACTCACAGTACTCTGCCTGCCCACAGTCCCCTCCCTTACTCAAGTCTTTCATCAGAGGCTAGAAGTGGTAAGCCTGCTTGAAATTGATGTAAAGTTTGTCTCATCCACTAAGATCACCCTGATGAGACTTTGGTTACATATTTCCCAGTTCTAAACACACATCAAAAAAGTCTTTTCATGATTTAAAAAAAAAAGGCTCACATACTTCCTCTTATAATTCAAGATGTTTATAATCCCCATGTAAACAATTTCTTTCAAAGTAAGTCTTTGATATGTGAAAACTCATGTAAAAATTGGTAAACCCCATTATTCCGCTGGAACCCCAGCTTGATTCACCAATTTAAATCCATTTTAGCCATTTTCATCAAGTTTCTTTGTTAAAATCTCTTTAGACAATCAGCATGGTTTGCTATTTATAAATTACTAATTTAAGAGAACAAGAAAACTGCCTTTTCAAATACCTATAACAATTTCAGAAGCTCCAATCAAGTTCTTGCTTATAATTATCTAAAAAAAAATACACTTTGATCATTATAATTTCCCTGCTATGCATTTCTGGATGTTTATAAATGAACTGAATAGTGGTGGGAAAAGGTCCTGGGGGCCCCTACAGACTACAATAACTCTCTTGTAATTTGCTGAAAGTGAGTGGTATTCGTTTACTTTCTTTCTTGAAATTCATAACAAAAGCAAACAGGTAGATTTTTGTTAAGGATCTTCAGGTTGGTAGATCTAAAGACTTTGAAACTAGACAAATGCATAGGTCAGACTAAAGCAGCTTTGAAATGAAGGCATGGGAAAAGAAGCAGGCTTTGTACAAACTAAGAGCCCAGTCCAGACAATTGTTAGTCACGTTCACAAGGAAACTGAAAAGAATGATTATTAGCATTTTGACTTATGTACGAAGATGCACTGAGTAAAATAGAAAATGTAGAAAAAATGAATGAGTACCTCTCCCTCCCTTCCTGGAGTTTGGTTAGTAAATAGGGATATCTGGCTCACTGGTTCCAGTCTGGGTGTTGCTAGTTTCTAGAAACGTTCTCCTCTCTGCACCTTTCCAAGAGGAGCTGTTATGTTGTGTGGCAAATGATTAACTCTGTCACTTTGGATTTTGCACACCTGCTTTAAGTATGATGGGCTTCAGCCTTGCAATGGAAAAAGTACAAGCGTCACCTTGAGTCTTACAGTGCAACTATTTTAATAGACCGCGCTAAAATAGGCAGGACAGCTTCAACTTTAAAAGGCAATCTTGCTTTACTCAATTGGATGCTTTCTGCTCTCTCCCATCCCTTCACGTAAGGTATAAGTCTACAGAAGTGCTTCTAAAGTGCATATCTCAGGCATTCAAAACAGCACTGTGGTTTGCTCTCCCACAGCAAGTTCTGCATTGGAGCCAGGCTTCCTCCTCCCAGGGCAGCGCAGTCCTAGCTAAGCTATCCTGTCTTAGAGAAGTACCTTTCCCACAGGTGACCCAAAGGGGCAGAAGCCACAGAATAACCTTTCCGAGATCATACTTCTGTCACCTTCTTCTGCGGCAGGGATTTCTCTGACCACTAATAAATATTTAATGTGTTCTTGAGTCACGAAATACCGAAAACTCAACTGACACTCCATTTCCAGGAAACTAAAATCTCGGAGGCCTCAGAGTGACTATTCTGGACTTGGTGGGATGAGACACACCAAGTGCAGGGCCGGGCCAGAACGCTCGGGGTGGGAATTGGGGTTTTGGGGAGGCGTGGGTCGGGGGAGCAAGACAGTCCGATCGGGCTACTGTTTGTCGTCGTAGGGGTCCCCCGCCAAGTCCGCCGCCGCCTCCAGGGCTCTGACCCCTTCGGGGAGCAGAGCGGCGCGCATTTTCCTCTTCTCCTTAAAGCGCCCGGAACGGGAGATCTTCACGTTGCGGCGGCTGCTGCCGGATTTCTCCGAGCTCAGCTTGTCGGGCTTGCTGGGCTCCCCGGGGCCGGGGTGCGGATTCTCCCGGGAGCTGCCAGTCCAGTCCTGGCTGGGGGGCGCGGGCGGCGAGGGCTCCCCAGAGGCCGGCTGCGCGCCCCCCGGAACGGCTTCTTTGCTTTTCTTCTTGCTGTTGGTCAGCGATTTCCACCAGGCGCCCGGGCTGTCCGCGTCGCCGCCGTCGGCCATGGCCGGCCGGCGAGGGGCCTCTCTCCTGGGGCCTCCGATGTCCACTCTCCTCCCCTCCCCTCCCCTCTGCGGCTTCTCGCGACCCGGCGGTGCGGAGGGACCCGAGGCAGCGGCTGTGCTGGGGACGAAAACAAGACTTGGTGACTGGGTTGGTCGGAGTCACGTGTTGCGCCCCCCACAGCCCCCCAAACCCATTTCCTCCCCGTCGCTGCGCGCGACACAGCATCGGCTGGGGTCCCAGCCCCCGGAGCCGCCAGCCCAGAAACCAGCAGCTCGCAGAGGGCACCGCAAGGGCGCGGGCGGACCAGTGGCCTCCCGGGCGCCACCGTCCGGTGTCCAGACTGAGGTCTCAGCCTCTGCCTTGCGTCCTGGTCAGCGCGCCAGGGGCCCTCGGGGGCGGTTGCCTGGCATCTGGATTAACCAGACCCCGGAGGGGAAACAGCCCGTCCTGTCGCTCGGGGCCTGACCGTAGGCGGACGCCCCACGGCGACTCACTCGCAGGAGCACCTGTGAGGAGGGGGCCGGGAAGCCAGGGTGTCCCAGGTACAGGTGAACGTTGAATACGAGACCCCCTATCAAAGGCCTTGGCTCCGTAGACTTCTGTCCCAGGGGCCTTCTGGGGGAGACGCTCCGTGGCAATTTACAGAACAGCAAGAGCGAGGGACACGATCATGGTGTTTGTTGTTTCTTTAAATTCCTGCTTCTGAACTAACTTTGCCTTATGACTTTCAGAGACGCGTTAGACTTAACTTTTCTAGAAAAACCGCCAGCCTCGTCTTTGCATTCCCCAGACAGACACCCATCTCGCGCCTCTTAGAAGCCAGCCCCGCGGGTGGTTGAGACGAGCCAAGCGGCAAATGTCCTCTTCCCTTCCTTCTGCATCAAAATCCGCCCCGAGACTGTTTGCACGAGGCAAGTCCACTCCGGAGAATTTTAGTGACAAATGAAAGGCTTCAAGTGCTTTTCTTTGCGCAATTCCCTCCTCCAAGGAGCGTGTGCGGGGCCCACGAACTCCGAGCCCCTTTGCGACTTCCCAGCTTTCAAAAGGGCGTTCTGCGGGGCCACCGCAGAGCACTTAGGGTGCTCATCTCGGACCCGAGGCGCCCCTGCCCGCCGTCTGCGCTGGGTCTGTCCCGCACTGACCCCACGATCACGCAGGATTCGCTCGCGCCTGGCCTGGCGCCCAGGTCTCCTGTGGGCTCCCCCCTGCCCCACGCCCGAGAGCGAAACTTCAGCAGTTTGCAGGTGGAGGCTGAACTCTTGGAGCCCGGGGGGAAAGTGTGAGCGCCCGCACCAGGAGGCGCGGCGGCCTCTGCTGTGCGCCCAGGCACCCACGCCTCCCCAGCACGCCCCGAGGGCACACTCCAACCGCGACTTGAAAACAGTAGAAGAAAAAATAATGGCCAAAAGTTCTTTCCGTGCAAAAGTTACCCGCACCCTCAGGCACGATTTGCAGTTGGGCGTGCAGCCATCCTGCTCCCTCTGCTCCACAGATCGGAAAAGCGCCCCCCAGTCATGCCCTGGGGGCGACGGTGGGGACGTCCCGATGCGGCTCTCTGTCTCACCTGCACTTTCTTCTCTGCGATCAACTGCGTGCACGGAAGGGCTTTGCACGAACGGCCCAAGGAAAAGATGGCCAATGACGCACATGTACGCAGAACGCCTGCGGCTCGCTACTTTTCGGGCGCCCCGGGAGCCCCCCATCCCCAGGGTGACCCCGCGGAATGTCCTCTGTCTGGGTCGCCGAAGCACCCCGATCGCTCACCTGCTCAGGACTCCGCGGCTCGGCGCCGCGATCTCCAAGGAGGGCACTGAAGGGGAGCCCGAGGAGCGACGTGGACCGCGGGGCGCAGCGTCCCTCTGCGCGGTCCCGGGGAGGTCGCGCCTCTTTCTGGAAGATGCGCCGGCCGAAATCCCCGCAGGCCGGCTCGGCCGATCGCTGCTGTTGGCCTCCCCTGGGGCCTCCAACTTCTGCTGGCTGCACGGTCGGCTCCGGCCGGAGGGCGCCGCGGCGAGTGGGTGGCGGGTTCACAGCCTCAGGTGAGTGTCCGGGCTGCCCTCCGGGTTACTGTCGGTTCATCCCCGGGTGCGTCCCGTCTCGCTGCCAGCGCCGCCCGCGAGCCGCGGGGAGCTGGGGCCTCGGCTGCTCACTGGTGCTCTGACCATTCCCTACGCGTTGAGCCTCGCGCGGGAAAAGACATCTGCCCACCTGCTGGTCATTCGCCAAGTGACTGGAGAAACCAGAACCCCGGGGCAGGGAAAAAAAAAAAAAAAAAACAACTGGGAGGCGGCCCCCACCGCCACAGGTGCAGCTAGGAACTTCGCCTTTCCACCCTCCTGCGCCCAGATTGGACCAGGGCGCGGACGTGGCGCCAGTTTAAGGGGTCTGATTGGAGGGAAGCCGTGCTGCCCAGCCCGCCCGGCGACTCCTCCTCGGGGAAGAAGCGGCGGAGGAGACGCGAGGCCAGGCGCCCGCGGCGGGAGGTGGGCTCCGGTGGACAAACGTCGCCGCGGCTCTGCCTCTGCCCCTACCCTTACCCTGACTCCTTTTCCTTTCTCCTCGCCAGGTCCCCAGCCAGGGCCACTCAGCTCCCGGATCGCAAGGTTTGTAACTCCCAGGGGCTGGCTTAGACCCGGGCGGCACGCCCCAGTTGCAAGGCTGTGATGTTAACAAGTGCGCCGGGCGCCAGGCAGGCGCCGTGCCCAGGGCTCCTGCGGATTCACTCACTTATAACTCACAGCGGCCCTGGGAGGTAGGTGCTATTCCTACCCTCACCTGACAGGCAAGGGGACCCAGGCACTGGAAGGCTAAACGGTCACCCAAGGTTGCAAGGTATCTGAATGGTGTCTGAACCCAGGAGGTCTGACTCCAGCTCCTGCGGTTCTCAGCAGCATGTGTCGTTATACTCAGCCTGCCAGGCGTGGGCTTTGGACACGACTAAATGAGGCTGTGACTGTCCCTCCCTCAGGACAGCAAGTCCAGGGCACAGCCACCCCAGCCGGGGAGTACAAATCCAGCCCGGAGCGGCTGCAGGAAGTGGACCGGTCAGGTGCGTCAAAGTTCAGAAGGCGTTTGCTCCTTGTCACATGCCGCTGATTTTTATTCTTAGGACAGAAAGTTACTGACGTAGGGCATGTTCGTTAGTGAAAGTAGAGATGCAGTCTGCTTTATCTTCCAGATGCTCTTCTTTTTCAATTTTTTTTTTTGCTGTTCCTTGAACTCATGTCTAACTCCTCTGAAGGCTGAGTATGGAGCCGCTGAGCTCTGAGCATCTTTTTCCCGAAGACTTTCTGAAGTAGTGAAAGACATGATGCTTACCTCAAATCACTTACACTATAGAGTTAGTAGAAAGAAATTTTTATAGAGTATTTCAATGCATGAAATATAAAATATGAATACTGTATCTTGTTAACTGCTTGGGTTAGCATTCTTGGATTTTAAATGATATGCACAGCAGTGTGTGTTTGGAAGTGATGCATTTTCAAATGTTATTGAGATTAGTTTGAGACAGTAAATGTTGGATGACTGCACCAGGACTGAACAAAGACAGGCCTCCAGCTGGGAGAGGAGGATGGGAAGAGTCATCTCATTACAGATGAAGACACTGGCCCAAGGAGGAAGGCCTTGTCAGAGGTATCATCACCCCAGGAAGTCGTGGAGCTGGGTTGCTACATCATTGATCAAATAGGTGACAGAAGAAAGACATTTAGGAAAAGAAAATTAGTACTGCCAAATGACTCCTCATCTAGCATGATTTAACAAAGGGGATAGCATTTTCTTAATAAAGGAACTTCTACTAAATGCTGACATAAAAAAAATTCACCCTCTTTAATACCTCCCACTTCTAGGTAACAACTTTGATATTTCTGTTGTGTTTCATTGACTGAATGATAACACCTTACAAATCACCCTTGCATGCAGTGAAAACATTTAAATGGAGACAGAAAGCGAAGGAGAAATCAGGCAGAGGGGACTTGGAAGGTGGAGAATGGATGAGCGTTCCAGACAGAATGGAAAAGTATGTGCAAAAGCCTCCAATGGTGAAAGAGCTGAACATTTTTCAAGAGGAAAGAGAAAACCAGTGTGATCTGAATGCTCAGAGAGAGCTGAAGTAGGACAGGAAGCTGGAAAGGGAGGTGTGACCAGACCATTCAGGACCCTGTCAGTTAAGGTAGGAGTTTTTAACATA
The DNA here is from genome assembly GCA_030015415.1 of Cynopterus sphinx. Taxonomy (NCBI): domain Eukaryota; kingdom Metazoa; phylum Chordata; class Mammalia; order Chiroptera; family Pteropodidae; genus Cynopterus; species Cynopterus sphinx. Next base: position 8,395,802 of record CM057391.1, read on the forward strand.
ACCCACTGAAGAGGAAGTGACATGATAAGATTTGCATCCATGCTATAGCTGTAAAGAGTGGGAGGGGACACGGTGGGGCCACAGGAGAACAAACCATTTAGGGACTATTGGAGGAGTTCAGGTGGGACATGTCGATGGCTTGTAGTAGAGTGTTTGCAGTCGGGGAGATGAATAGAATTAGATGTATGTAAAAGAAGTTTTAGGGGTAGAATCAACAGGCCAGTATTTCATTTCATTTAATTCACACAAACAAGGAGCCTGAGTTTACCTAGAGTCTTAAAAGGGAGATATTCTCATGGCCTTCCTTATAACTGGGAGTACCCACGTGATCCAGTTCTGACTTCTGTGCCTTCTGGAAATGTCCTCCCTGGAAAAGAGCCTTTTGGGAGAAGAACGTCGTTTGCTATACCCTTGATTCTTACATTTAAGCACAATGTGAGAATGTGATGTCTGGTGTTGCAGCAACCATCTTGCAGCAGTGAGGCAACAAGCATGGGAATAAAAGCCAACATGCTAAGGACGATGGTCTGGGAGCATGAGAAGTGTCTGGGTCCTTGATAATACCGATGAGCTCTTAAGAGAACCCTGGGACCACCTACCTCCCGACTGCTAGTCCAGTGAAATGACACTTACTTCTATGATTTAACCACAGATTTAAACACGGTTTTCTGTTACTTGTAGCCAAAAACACTCCTCCCTGATACACTCTGAGTTATAGGAAAACAAATGATATTGTTCAAATGGGAAAAAAGATAATATCACATTTTTTTTTCCTGACATCTAAAATGTTCTTCATGGAAGGAGGGTTTAGGGAAATGTTTAAGTTACGGGAAGGTTTTTAGAGGCAGGACATGCATCTGTAAAATAAGGCACTCTCAGTGAAAAGGCTTGGAGTTAAAGGAATGAGTAGATAACTGATTGTGAACAGCACTTGGGCAGATGAATAAGCTGGGGTAAGTCCAAAAGGTGAGAATCATCAGATTATCTGAGACACTATAGTAATTTGACTTTTAAAGGGGGAATTTTAAATCAAAGCAATTATGATGATTTTTTTGAATGTAGGACTATTTTAATTTATAAAAACTTTTGTAACTATCCCTATTCTCACACACACACACCCCAAAACCAAAAAACAACCTCACACAAAAACAGTTAGTGTTAGACAAATATAGTTCTGTAACTACTGGCCTAGGAATCCTGCTGTTTGGTCCTGTAAGGAGGTCATGGCTGGTCCTACACATCAGTGTTGGTAAGCTGGACATCCATCAGGCAGGTGCAGATGCATTTAAAGCTGGTTTATCTATCCAGCGCATAGCAGGTGACTTTTAATGTTACAGAATTTAGGTATGCTCAGACCAGGCAATGCTTACAGTTCTTAATAATATTTAATCTTGTCCTTTTTTAAATCTCTCACTTTACTTTTTAACTTCTTTTATTGAATTGCTCTTTCTCAGGTGACCCTTCAAGTGGAATGAATGAGCACACTCCAAGACAATAGAGAATGAATTCTAGAGAGCAAGATTTGCATACTAGAAACTCACATAAGAACTTCAGAGGTTAAACCTGGCATTTGCAAATCTACCAACCAACCTAGCATTGCCTAGCCGTGATTAATGTTTGAGTTAGTTCTTTTATTTATTGTTTTTGCCCCTATTTTACTCCTTTTCCCTTCTTTCCCTTTCTCTTTTCCCCTTCTTTCATTCCTTCCTTTTATGGACTCCTCCCTTCTTTGAAAATTAGGTATATCCTATGGCTTATTTCTTGAATAGTCCTTAGTTAAAATTTTTTTTTCTCCTTTCTGTGCATTCAAATCAGTGTTGTTGGACTTGGTTTATAAACTTTCAATTTTTTTTTATTGAGGTAGTGTTAGCTAATAACATATTAGCCATGCCTGAAGTTGAAATCCACTTTTCACAACATCTCATTCTGTACTGTGTCAGGTTAACATGAATGCATATCTAGAAGGACAAAAATCATAATTGCAAAATATTGTGAACGTTTTAGTTTCACACATGACCTAGGCAAAGCTGATTTATACCGTGCAGACTCTCTCTGAAATTCAATCAACTCGAGGTGAGTCTTCCTAACTCCCCTCCTCCTACTCCCTTTGTGTTCTTGTTTCTTGGTATTCTTGGATATTCTTGTATGCTCTTCATTTTCCTTAAAAATCATTCGTAGGAAAACTTAAGGCAAACTTACTCTAGACAGGATTTTCAAGAGCTCAGGAGTGCTGCCAGACAGGACCACTTTACACTAACTAAATCCACAGCTGGAGGATTTTGGACAAGAGGTCCATGGCGTGCTGGCCCATAGTCACACCCCCTGGGGAACAAATCCATCTGTTCTTTCCTGCCCTGCACCCCACTCAGATCTTTTCTTAACTTAATTGTCCGTGCAGACCTGTGGGCGGGTATGAATATAGCTTGCTTCTGGGTTGTGCAGACCTTGACAGCATGACCCACGGGGGTTTATGGGTCACCGGTTTGTCACTCCATTTTGGGTGAGCTTTCCGTTTAAAATTCTGTCCTTTTTGCTCCAAGAGGCTATCAAAATTGATGTCATTTAGTGCCCAATTGTTTTCAGCGGGATAATTTATTAGAATAATTGAGCCAGCCACTGACAGGAATGGGTGTGTTTTAATCACACTGTAAATCACTTGCTTGGTGTCTGTCCCCTCAACTAGACTATAGCTTTCTTGTTTATTTATTTGTTTATTGCTTGCCTTTCTCACTGCTTAATCCTCCTAAAAGCCCCATGAAATAGGCACTATTACTAGAGACGAGGTAACTGAGACACTACAAACTTACGTTACTTGCCCAAGGTTGCACAGCTGGTAAGTATCAGAGCCAGCGTGTGACCCTAGAAGACTGGCTTCAGAGTCCAGGAACTTAACTAATGACTGTGCTATGGATCTCCCCGTGAGCACTAAGACATATTACTAATCAATCTGTAGGGCCTGGCATGTTGCCCAGCACCGTTAACCCTGGATATTGTTGACTTAGTACACGGAAGGTGTAAATATGAATGTTTTCTAAGTGATAACATGATTGACTTATAAAAAGAAAAATAATAAAAGTGGCAATGAAATAAAATTTCGATCCATCATCACATGTGATAATAGCCTGATGTTCCTTAACTCTGAGGTGTCAGTACAGGAGGTAGACCAACTCATCGGATACATTTTTGTTTTTGGTGTTACAGTATTGGAAGAACAGTATCATGCTGCAATACCCTTTGAAGGAGATGGGGTTAAGGGGTAGGATAGGAATGGTGCAGAATAATGTGATACTAGAGGATGGCGGCTGAGATTTTTTTATTAATTATTGTACTTAGGGAATAAATGAATGAGCTAGAGGACGTGCCATCTCGAAACAAGACTCCACAGCACAACTTGACTCCCTCAGGAACTTATATTGTCTGTTAGAAGATCATCGACATAAATAAAAGTCATGAGTTACCATCGAAGTCATGTTCTCTGGCTGGTCACCTGGTTCCAGGTCAGTGCTGGGATAAACTAGCTTCTTGAGAAGGTGACCTGCTATCTGCAGTTGAAGGGTTGATTTGGTTATGCTCCATTTGCCAGGTCATATTTTTCTCTTCTGCGGTTGTCCGTGTGTCAGCTCATGACATCACATGAGGACAGGGAGAAGGTGGCTGTCTGATGGAAGAATAACACGATGCAGGAAGTGAATCTTTCGGTTTCCTCACCTGAAACAAGGCCAATGTCAAACTCACGTCGTTGGACGTTTACAAGAAAGAGCTGCTTTCCTAAGTCACAGGCTGCCAAGGAAGTTGTACCCAAATCTGGGGACTCGGCTTTCCTCAGGGCTAACACAGGTCAGTCCTACATGGTACACTCACTTAGCGAATATCCAGGCTTCTCTTTCTGATGTAATTTCATGTATATAGTGAGAGAAACCGCTTCGGTTGCAGCTACCTTATATAATCATGGCAAATCTAAAATTTTTACTGTGGAGTTTCACTTTACTCTAGGCTTATCCAAAAGTGGATAGTGTTCTTTCTCCTTTTACGATGGAAAAGCAACCCCGAGAGGTCGATACTATAAATCCCACAGTGTTATCCTAGAAAGGGGAAGCAAATTGCTCAAGGTTACAGGACTGTAAGAGGTGAAGTGATTTTGATTCAGTTTGAGTTTCTCTGTCTCTAGCACGGGGTTCTTCTAATATTGCTATTTGAATCTCTCATTGCTTTTTACTTAATCACTAGGTCCATAAATGTTTGTTGGTATCAAAGCTACGACGTCAAAAGAGGTAGTCATACTTTAAAAACTCTAGGTCAGTTTTTTATAAGTTTTCCCTCTAGAATGATGTTAAATTGTATATGGATGCTTAAACATTAAAGCCCAGTGGAATCACGGAGCACTCAAAGCTCAAGTGAATGCCGGGACTTGCAATTATATACATTTCTTCTGAGAAGACTTGATGGTCAGTTTGAATTACTAACTGTGCGGCTTTGGGAAAATTACTTAATAGCGTTAGGCTCTGGTTTCCTTAAATGTAAAGTGGAGAAAATACTACCTGTGTGTCTGGGTGGTTGCCAAGATTGAAGTAGACAATACATTTATTAAAGTCCTGAGCACCGTGCCTGACACACAAGAGGCACTCAGTAAATGTTGGTTTTTCCTTGAGTAATTTCTTTCATTGGCTATGTGGGGAAGTTATGTGAACAAGCCCTACGGATCAATCACTTCCAAGTGCTTGTTGGAGGTAATGGTAAAGAGTCTTAAAGATCCCTGCCATTGCTGTTTGGGGCCAGTATTTTCTTTCCCCCAGAAGACCATAATGTAAAAATATACTGGAGAGTATTTAATATACAAAAATTTGCTGTGCATCTAACTTTTTCCAGGAACGCATTCATGATTAGATCGAACCAAGCAGAAGTTTTCTGTATGTGATTCGAGAATGCTCTTTACGCTTTCAGCACCAAAATTACATTACCTGGCGGTACAGGAGGAAGTGTGCTCAGTTAAGCTTGACAGCACTGTTACCAGAAAAGGATTAACAGATCATAAGACGAAATCCTTAGAAGTAAGGTCACCACCAGACTGCGGCTAGGGCATGCGCCTAGGGATGTGTTCAGTATGTGCTGCTGCATTTATCCCAGAATCTGAATCTATAACCTGCATCCCTGCATCATGCTGGAAGGAGGAAAAGAGCAGGGCATCACGTCTCGGCTGTTTTAGACGACATGGCACTGTTTCTTTTCTTTTCTTTTTTTTCTTAAAAAAATTAGCTTTTATTTTATTAAAGTAATACATGCACATAGTTTAAAAGTCAGTGTTATTACAGGGCTTAAAACCAATGACAGAGGTTTCTTATTCCTTCCCTCAGGCCTCCTCCTCAACCACTTTCAACAATTTTTTTTTTTATTCCTGGCATGTACCCATCTCCATAATTCTAAATAATATGCATGTTATGCTCTCTTTAGATGTATCAGAGATCAATTATTATTTATTTAGATGTTTGAGCTAAGCATTGTAGAGAACAGGTGATGATATTTGCTTTCTTACTTTTCGTCTTTTCCTGACGTTAAGAATGGCCTTTGCACCCCCTTTTTAAAATTTACCTTTGTTCTTATTTCTCATTCTTTCTACACCTTCCAATGGCTTCTGGGTACACTGTACTTTATTTATTTTTTTACAGTTTCAATCCTATCAATAATATGTGTTCCATTTTTTTCTTAAAAATATCACTCCTACACCTACTGCTCCTTCCATGTGGATCTCTCTCTCTCTGGCCTGTGGCACAGCTTCTCCCTGGGGATATCTGAGGCTGAGTCCCTATTTCGTGGATTTTGCATCTCTTCTTTCTGGGTGGACTCTCCTGTTTTGGCAGAGCACATGGTCAGATGGTGCGGTAGGAGAAGGTATGGCAGTGGCAGTCCTCAGTGTGGCTGTCTCTTTAATCATTCAGTTCCAGTCTGGACTGTGGGTGCTCTATGCCTAGCACGAGCTGTCCCATTAGGATCTCCTTTTACCCTTATTCTGGAGAGCCCCTTTGCCTCCTTCCAACACAATGGACATCTACAGGCACAAAATCAACCTTGACCTAAACATCACACAATATACTATAGTAGTTCAAAAATGGATCATGGATTTTAAATTTAAAACTATAAAAAGTTTAGAATAAAGGGTCAACAATCTTTAGGATTTAGGGCTAGATGAAGCATTCTTAGACATGGCTAAAAGCACTATCCATAAAAGAAAAAAATTATTAAATCTGACTTTATCAAAACTAAGAAAAACTTTAGCTCTGAAGAAGACTTGGTTAAGAAGATGTAAAGATAAACTAGAAAGAAAAAATATTTGCAAACTACATATCTCACAGAGGCCTTATACTTACAATATATAAAGTACTCTCAAAATTCAACAAAACAGTCCAATTATAAAATAAGAAAGACACGTGAACGGATTTTTTACTAGAGATACAGATGACAAATAAGAACATGAAAAGATGTTGAATATCATTAACCGTCAATGAAATGCAAATTAGCACCACAATGAGATATCCATTTGCACTTACCAGAATGACTAGAATAGAAATGACAACACCGAATGCCAGTGAAGATGTGGACAAACCAAATCACTTAGTCATTGCTGGTGGTGACGTAAAGTGGCACAGCTGCCCCAGAAAGCAGTTCGGCAGTTTCTTAAAAAACTAAACGTGCAAATATGACCCAGCACTGGCCTTTCCGGGCATTTAGCCCAAATAAGTGAAAATATGAAAATATCTGTTCACCTGTAAACCTCTACGTGGATGTTCATGCAGCTTTATTCACAGTAGCTCCAAACTGGGAACCACCTGCATGTCCCTCGATGGGTGAATGGGAAAACAAACTATGGTAACTTATGGAATATTTCTCAGCAATAAAAAAAGGAGCAAACTATTGATCCACACAACCAACTAGATGCATCTCCAGAACATTATGCTAAGTGAAAAGAGCCAGTCCCTAAGAGTTATATCCTGTTTGATTCCATTTATATAACATTCTCAAAATGACAAAATTATAGGTCTGGAGAACAGATGCTTTTAGGGACAGGGATGGGGAATGAGCATGGGTGTCAGGAGACAGCAAGAAGTAGTCCTGTGTGATGATAGATCATATCTTAATTTTGGTGGTGGCTACACAAATTTGCACCTGAGATAAAATTGCATAAAACCAGACTCTCATACATATATACACAAATATGAGTGTGGAATTCAAAACTGTGGAAACCGAATAGGGTCTGTAATCTTGTAAACCAGTGAATTTTCTGGTTTTGGCAATGTGTTATAATTATGAAAGGTGTCACCGCTGGGGAAGCAGGGCGAATGGGACTCTGGACTCTTACTTTTTTTCTCAACTTTTATATTAAAATAAAAGTCAAAGACACCCAACCTTTAGCAGAGTGAAAAGCAGGACCATCTCCAGGATGCCCGACCTTGTCCACGGTGGGAGGGACTGTGCCTGAACTCAACTTCTCACTGGGCCAGGAGCCTCTAAGAAGTCCACGCGCTGAGCAAGCTGGAGCCTGAAACTAAAATGTTTATTGCAGGCCGCTCACCTGTTCCCCGTAAGAAGGAGTTCCGCAGCCCAGCCCCGATGGGGTGTCCGTCTGGGCCTCTTCTCAAGATGCCTCTCCACTGGGCACCAGAGAAGCGGAATGCATTCCTGCTGATCTTTCTCACCGTGAGTTCCAGCCTGTTCCAGTGATGTATGTTGGTGTGCGCATAAGCCCTTTGCCTTGAATGTGGGGAGGGAGGGGGCCGTGTGGAAACATGGGCAAGTGCGTGCCTGACGTGTCTGAGTCTGCAACGCAGTGCGTGTGGGGGTCAGCAGCAGGAGAGGAGATCAGAGAACCTGTGGGGGTCCGGAGGAGTCCTGCATGTCAGCCTCGCATGTCGCTACCGAGACTGGCTTTCATTGTGAGGGAGACGGGAAACCAGGGGAGGGTTCTAGACTATGTGGTGACAGATCTCACTTCTGTTTTGCTGTGTTGAGATGGACTCTTGGGGGTGGGGTTGAGGTGGGGGCAGGCAAGGGCAGACACAAGGAGCTGAGTGAGGAGGCTGCGGCAGGTGTCCAGCGAGAGACAGTGATGACTTGGACCTGTGGGTAGCTGGGGAGATGGCGAAGGTGGCAACGTGTGAGTCCATCCTGGAGTAAAGCCAGGAGGCTTGGCTCGTATTCTGCTGGTGGTGTGCAGAGACACGAAGGAGTCAAGGATGACGGCGGCAGCCTACCCCTCCAGGCTGCATGAGCTAGAAGCACTGGGTAGTGTTTTCAAAAACAATAACAGGGTCATAACCTGCATAGCCTTCCATTACTCAATACTGAGAATCATTTCCAAGCCAATAAATACAGTCAGTTAATGACTGAATAATATCCATTAGGTAGCAATACCAAGAGGGATTTAACAAAGCCAGTATCGATAGGCATCATGTTATTGTTCAGCTTTTTCTTACATGCTGAATTCTGGGACAAGTGGAGTGATCCGATAATCTTTGCCAATCTGGTAATCTATCAGGTGAATCTGCACTTCCGTTCATTTCCTGAAGCCAGTTTATTTTAAACTGCGTAAATGTTTATTTTTGAAACGTGCTTTTGTGTCCTGATTATCAAAATAATATATCCTCATTTAGAAAAAAACGTGTCTTACAGGATTTTAAATGAGACTTTCCTTACTGCCACCAAGTGTCAGGCAAGGCCCAACTGGGCAGGGCATTCTGAGAGCATGAAAAGTATTTCTGTGGTCCTCAGTTTACCATCCACCTTGAGGGTATCCCAGGGGAAATCGAGAAGCGAACGAGAAGCTTCCAAGGATTTCATTTAAGAGAGGAAATCTTGGGAGAACTGTTGGCAATGCTCTTCTTCTGAACCTGTACAGTGTTTTGATGCAGTGCGTACGGCGGATAGGAAGATTTAAGAGCAAGTGGGGGAGTCCCGGGTGTGTTCATTGGGAACCTGGGCCTTGGGCAGTCAATCACATGCTAGCTATTTTAAGCAGAAGGGATCGGTTACAGGGCAGTGGGGTAGTTTATTGAATCTTAGGGATTGTTCAGATGTGTTGACAGATGGCGTTTGGAACCAGAGTGGATGTGATTGGCCATGGAGAAAGCAGGGAGAGAAGCAGCCTTGGAGGGTGTGCCAAGGGACAGCTTATAGAGAGAGAATTGGCAGGAAACTTCTTCGGCGCAGAGGGTGGGGTGGAGGGTGGTGTCACAGCAGCTAAGAAAGAGGGTTCCGAGAAGAAGGGAGTGGCTAACTGTGCCAGCAACGGAGAAGCCAAGGAAGCAGGGACTGGATGACGCTGCTGGGAGGTCAGTGGGCTCCAGGGAGGGCAGCCCAGGAGATCGGAGCACCAAGCAGGAGCCAGACCGAGCGGTGTAGGGATGGGACAGCAGGCGTGACAGCACCTCCGTACCTGTCTGGCCTCAGTGGCAACCCTGGGAGGTTAGTAGGTCAAGCAGGCAGGCAGGCAGGGAGGCAGGGAGGCAGGGAGGCAGGCAGGGAGGCAGGCAGGCAGGCAGGCAGGCAGGGAGGCAGGGAGGCAGGCAGGCAGGCAGTCATTTTCCCATTTCAAAGGGAGAAACTCAAGGCTCAGAAATGTGAACGGCCTTGATCGGTGACTGAGCCAGGTCTCATGGCTCTGTGTCCAGTGCTCTTGTAGGGCCACCGTGCTGCCTTCCCAGCACAGCACAACACGAGACAGGTGTGGCTTGGCTTCAAAAACTCAGTGGACAGTAAACAGCTAAAATTTCTCTACCTCCTAATTGGCCAGGCAGCAGTGAGTGGTGATGCCTTATAGCTGCAAAGGAAAGATACGAACCAACGGCCTAAGCATCCAGCACCTCCCGAACCTGCTTCCCTCCTTATGTTCCTTTATCTTCCTAAATGCTCATTTGGTCACAAAACCCAGACTGCTTGGAGGAGGGGGAACATCAGGGAGGGTTGTCATTAGTGACTTTTGTCTTCCTTTCAGCTCTGGCATCAAATCCTTAAGGCCTGACAACCTCTGAAGTTTATCTCCTCTCTAGGCCTCTTCTCCATCCCTCCTGCTGGGGGTCCGGTTCAGGTGGTCATTGCCTGTAACAGCTTCCTGATCAGCTTCCATGTCTCTGGTCTCATGTCCTTTGGTCTCTCCTTCGTGTGTCACCCACCAGATGTAAGTTTGCTTTGAGCTTGGCACACAGGTTGCTTATTCCCCGGTACAGCCCCGCTTGTTTCATCTCCTTCCTCCTCCTCTCTCCTCACACTTCACGCTCTGGTTAAACCCAACTTTTTACAGTTCTCCGACCTTCCTGCACTCTCCCATGTTTAGGGCTGGCACCTACGGCGTTCTCTGCCTGGGTAAGCCAGCCTAAGTCTCAGAGAGGAGGTAAACCTTGGGTTGAGGTTTTCAGGATGAGAAAGGGTGTGTCTGAGTGTCATGTGGTGGTATCCACAGTTCTTGATCCCAAAAAGTGTGTAATTCAGAGGAAGAGAAAATCACACATGATTCCAGTCCTTTGTGATAACTGCTGGGTTAGAAGTACGGACTCCAGTAGGAAAGCAGGCAAAGAGGTCATTGCGTCAACTCAGTTTAGAAAAACAAAAATGACACAAAAAGGAAACAAAAATGGCTCATTTGCATTTACAAGTCATCTAACTAAGCCCACCTCTGAAGGTGCCTTGCACGTAGCAAAATACATCTAAGGGGAACGAAAAAGGCAGAGGACACTGTGAAACAGGCCCCAAAACAGGGGAAAGCATCCTGAACTGCACTCATGGGACCCTCCACATTTTATTACATTAAATGGACCGCACGCTCCTTCCCCTCTCTCTTCCCCCCTCCTGGACGATGGTGTCCCAGGGAACTCGGAATGAGGTCTCTCCTGTATTTCTCTGTTCCTCGTCCCTGGGTACAAGTTCCATGTCCTACTCAGTCTTGTGGTACCGGTTGTTACCTCTGGGGTCATTCCCAAATCGCATCTCCAGCCCGGGTCTGTTAATAAAATTGCTCACGAAACGTCTCTGCTTCTAAATTACACAGGCATCTCCGTTTCATCACGTCCAAAATGGAACTCATCGCCTTCCTGGCCTCCTCCGCCTCTCCCCAGGTACCTCTTCTCCTCTTTTTGTCTTCATTTCAGTAAATATTACCCGGTTGTCCAATTAAGCAACCCGAGGCTCATCCTTGATTCTTCAATTTAACCTTTTCAACTCAGTCCGGTTACCTCCTAACTCAGTCCTATTTATCTCACCTGATTGAGGCTACACCACCTCAGTCCTACGTGACAAAGACGAACATCTAACTGGCTCCCTGCATATCCCCTCCATAGTCTCCGATGGGCCCACAGTCATGTGAGTGACCCTTTCCAGGTGCAAACTAGATTGCGCCATCTGTCCATTAAAACGCATTAATGCTAAATATGTGGCACTCCGGATTGTATCACGGAACAGAAAAAGGACATCAGTGCAAAACCTGGGAAATCTGAGTAAAGTCTGGGGTTTAGTTACTGGCAATATACCGGCGTGGGCTCCTTACTTTTGATAAATGTACTGTGGTTTTGTAAGACTTAGTTAACTTTAGGGAAAGTGGGTAAGGGGTACCCAGGACCTCTCTGTGGTAGCTTTATGACTTCTCCTACAGGAGAATATAAAAAAAAAAATTCCATAATTAAGCTTATTAGAAAAAACATTAGCATCACCCCTTTCCCTCATGTTGGAGTCCAAAACCCTTAACACGACCAGCCTTGTGTCTCTAGCCAGACTGAAGTTACTAATTCTTTCAGCGAGATAAGCCTCTTCCCTGCTTCCAAGTATTCCCAGTGCCTGGTCCATGGATAAGTGCCGGATAAACATTGTATTTTTAAAATCAAAAGATGATAATTTGGGGGTGGACAGGACTTGGGAAGCGGTAACGCTAACCGAGTCGGGTTTTCCGTAGGAGCCAGGACAGTCCTGGCAGCACTTCGGTCGTGTGGCACGTCCTCACCGTGCTCTCCGCACTGCCCTCCTTGGCTGCTGCCTGGAAATCCTGCACCGAGACCCCTCCAAGCTGTGGCGACCAGGTGCCCCCTTATGTTAATGGGGGAAGGAGAAGGGTCCTCCCCCATCTCCCCTGCCCCCGTCCCACCTCCTACAACCCACTTGTGGACAATTTAATATGGGGTTCTGGAAACAACACTGCATCCCTTCAGGTCCACCAACTAGAGGCATTCCAATAAATAAGAAATTTCAAGCTGGGTAAGGGGAGCCATGTCAGGGTGCCAGATGGTGGGGCCGATAGGCATGGGTGAGCAGGCTTCAGACAAGAGCAAGCTCGAGGGGATCAAGTGTTGCAATCGTGTCCAAGAAAAGGAGTCAAGTGAATCTCATTACACATCCTGGAGCCCTGTCATCATACCCCCTAAAATCACCCGGGCCTGGATTTAACCTGCGGCACATCCTTCTTGTCGCATGCTTCTTCCTTTCCCAGCCACCACGTGATACCCCTTCTTCTTCTACGTCATCGCTCTTACAACAATGATAACAATGAGAAATAACTATTACTAACTACCTAAGATCTCACAATGGGAATACTGTCCCCAGTTTCTCAGAGGAGCAAATTCATTCCCAAGTTCAAGTGCAGCCGAACACAGGCGGATCTAGGATTGGAATGTTTTCTGGTTTTGCACTTTCTACTCTCTTGCGAGAGTCCTGGGGTGATGTGGTCTACATGCCACATCTCCCAGCGAATCACATAAGCGCAATGAGTCTTCTAGAAGGTGCAGGTGGAGCATTAGAATCTCCATCTTAAGTAGGTTCTTCAGGCGAAAGCTGACAGAGGGAGCGGGCCAATGAGGTGGGGACCCATGGAATGTGTGTTTTCTCCTTATATTTTGGTTGTGATAGACACTTTATTGCCAAGATCCATCCAGGAGTGATCTTTTGAATATTCTCTCCACCCTTATCCCTCACGACTCCCCAGCACCAATTTCCTTCATGTACTCCAAAGAGATAGACAGAAGAATTTAATACATTTAATGCTTTTCCTTCCATTTACACTATCATAAATTACAAAGTATTGTTCACTTCACAAAATAAAACCATTTCCAGATATTTTTTTTGACAGTATCAAGAAGTACATAAACTACAACAGACGAATCTGTACAGTCGGGAGGAGGGACAATAGCAGGGACCAAGCAGGAGCGTTTTAACCCCCACGTGCCAAAGGAGTCCGTCCGCGCGGCACCTTGGGACCTTCCAGGACAGTTGCACTGCCACCTCCTTCCAGCTCACTTGTCACAGTAATTCTCTTCTGCTCACTCCAAAACAAGACGAGTGAGTAAACACACGAACCATCTCAGACCATCAAAAGAAAACACACCGTAGTTGGACTGAAGGGAAAAAAATCCAGATTTACCTGGATTTTTAAAATATTTTTACCTATGTTACAAAATATAGAAATCTTGGGTGTGAAAAGCTCATTCTAAGATAAATATAACCGATCAGATGGAACTAGAGTAAGAAAATCATATTAAATTATTATCTATATAGAGCTACTTTTGTCAAAGAGAAACGACTATTCATAAAAACCAAACTTATTCATTCTTACTTTAAAAGTAGGCTTGTTTATAAAACAAAAATGAAAAAAAATCAACAATTATTCTGCAGATTCACTTGTCATAAATACAGAAAATGTGGCAAAGCTACAACTTGGCATGAAGAGATGAATTTAGAGTGCTTGCTTGAAAAGAAAAGAGGAAAAAAAAAAACGCTGACTTTCTATATAGCCCAGAAACCACCAAGGTTGTATTTGATGTAAATTAAATTATTTTAGGTAAAATGGCCACAGTCAGCGTGTCCTGGGATATACACACATGATATGGAAAAACCATGACCAATTCGAAAACATACCTTGGAATTCTATAAAACTTTTATGGAAAGAAAATTCGTGGGTGTTTCGGACCGACCCACAACTGCTATAAACCTACACCTCACGACAGCCAAATGCCAGCACTTAACAGCAAAAACGATCAAAAGCAGGGACACACAGGTGGCAGGTGAAATTTCATTGCAAAGCGCTGATAAGGACAGAGGTATGTCCACATAATACTGCATTCGTGGTAAACTTCTCCAGGGATCACGGCAAGAAGGCAGGACAAGGCGCACGTCAAGGGTGATAATCAATGCACTGCATTGAGTTCTATTTGCTAAAATAAAGTAACATTCTTGCAGCTCAAATAAAAATACGTTTTACAATATAAGTTTTATTTAACATTTAACATATAGAATTGTCTTCTTTTTTGCCCGTGGAAAATGTAGAGCTGTATCAAGTACCTCTATGAATTAAGTTCCCCGTTAGGACGGAGACTGAAGTTTAAAGGTCTACATTGTCCTTTTAATAAGTTAAAGATTCATTTAATCACTCTTCCAGCAAAACAGACACACACACGAGGCACGGCAAAGAGCCCGGGAGCGGGGCATCTCTCACTCTCACCCTGGCTGTCCTCACGGGGAGGCGGCGAGTATCTACGAGACACAGGCGCTGACTTGGCCATCCGCTGCAGTCCAGGAACTCTGTCACTCGCTCGGGAAACACATCAGGGTGAGAAATGCTTTTATGTCCTCAGCCTTGTCGACTTCGACAAGGCGGAGGCCACTCTGCTCATGTCCCTGGTGGATTAAAACAAAACATCTTCGTTTTCGATTAAAATCTGCACAATCAGCTTTTGGTACCGCATGTCGTGGAGCGTGGTGAGCGTGCTGTCCTCAGGGGGTCTCATCAGGGTGGGCCCAAACACGATCCCCAGATTTTCAGCATTCATAAAATTGTCCTTTTCGTTCATAGTCACCCTGCAGAACCAATACAGACACAGAGAGATGATGCCAACTTATGGGCAAATTTATATACTGAGGACACACCTACGCGCCCCCAAGAACTTCTCCAGTTTGGGAAACTGCAAAAGGAAATTGAGAATCAGAATGACAGAAAAGTATTTTTAAAAGGATAGTTTTCTGGTATTTTCCTCTTTAGCTTGTTGGCATTGCCCTCAGCTAGCGGAAGCCTATTACTAAGTGAATCTGGGACCGACACGATCTTCAAAATGAGAAAATCAGTCCTTCTCACTAAATAACCGTGCAACTGTCGTTGACGGAACATTGCTTTGAGGGGCAGATTCCCAGCTGGCACACGGCTCACACAGATCTCAGTCTAGGCTTGTATGGAAATGATTCCCCCCATCTTTTCCCTGCTTAAGTTGGCAAGCAGGAAAGCTGAAGGCAGATTCCCTGTGTGCTGGCAGGGCTAGTGCCAGAGCAGAAAGGTCACTTGCAGGATGGGGGTGTCATGAGTTTAGGGACAGCTAGGCCATTGTCATGAGACGGGGGGGGGGGGGGATGGCTGGAATGTGGCCAAACAGGAAAGCAGTGGGACATTATTTCTAGTTCCCACAGGATGAGGCCTGGAGCAGTAATTGCTGTTGGAATCGAAAATCCCCATTTCAACGTCCAGATAAGAACTACAAAGCCTTTCAGAATGAAATTCAGACTCCAAAGTTGGCTTCATACCTTCGAGTGGAAGAAAATGACAATCTTCCAGATTCTTGCCTTGCTTCAGGAAAGTTAGGTTTTAGGATGTTTATTCTCTTGGAGCTAATTAAGACGAGCCATTTAGCATTCTTTTAGGAAGGGCGATTTGGCTTGCATATTTTTTCATGTTGCAAAGCTAAGAAAGAGGACATTCTTCACTAAAATTGCTCGCATCCCTTCGTTAAGACAGGCACCATGCCTGGCCAAACAAGATGGCTAGCAAACCCCCTACAATTAAAACGCTGAGTTTTTGGCATTTAAGATTCAACTGGGACATGTCAGCGTTTTTCTGATAATAATGCTTTGCCTTCCAAACTCTAGTAACTGGACACTGAAAGAAATAATTTATAGCTAATTAGAAGCCCGGCTGACATTCACAATCTCTTACTTATTGAAAACTGATCCGTACTCTTAAATTTAATAAACTGATCAAAATGGAAACCTTCTGGGCTAAATGTTACACCTCTGAGCAACAGTATTAACTGTTTTATAAAGTAAAAAATACCCTCCACACCTGATGTTTATGGCTTAGTCTCAGCTTGCTTCCTTCCACTTACTGAACGGATCTGAAAATGGGTCAATAGAGATGAGTTTTGGTTTATTTTATCACGAATGGGCTGCTGCCACGTCTCTGGAATTTGTGTCCTTATGTAATCCTTTCCTTTAGAGTGGGGCTGGGCCTGGTGACTTGTTTCTGATAAGCAGAATAGAGCAAAAGCAATGAGCATGCCTTTCATCGTGGGTGCTCGTGCTTGCTTGCTCCCAGGGGAGCCAACGGCCACTCCATGAGCTGACTGTGGCAGGAAACTGAGGGTGGCCTTCAGAGAACAGTCAGCGAGAAAGAGAGGCCTCCCGTTCAGCAGCCTCTGAGGAACTGAATCCTGCCAGCAACCAAGTGAGTGGGCTTCGACGTGGACACCGCCCCCGTCCAGCCTTCAGATGAGATTGCGGCCTGGCTGTCAGTCTGACCGCAGCCTTATGCCAGACTGTGAACCAGAGGCACCCTGCTGAGCCACACCTGGATGCCTGATCAGGGAGACTGTAAGAAAATTATTGATTTAAGCCACTCAGAATGGGGGTAATTGTCACTTAATGGTAGCTAACTGATACACCAAGGAAAACAAGGGCCCGGGGCTGGGAATGTGCTTGCCTGGGCTCAGGAGTCCGGGACTGGGGAGAAGAGAAGGCAGAAGAGCAGGACACAGAGCACAGGGCTCGTCTCGGAGGAAGAGGCAGCTATGAGGCAGTGTAGGCGAGGGGTTAAGTCAGAGTGTGGGCTCTGGATCAGACTGCCTGGGTTTCTATCCCGCTTCCTTCACCTCCTCACATCCGTTATGCAGCCACCCTCAGCTGCGGCAACCTCATCGGTAACACGGGGGCCCTAACAGACCCCACTGCTGGGAGCCAGCACGTGTGAAGTGCGTGGAGGGTCCAGCAGCTACAGTGGGGCCGACCTGGAGAAGGCGGCCTCGTTCACCTCGAAGGACTGACTGTTGGGGAGGAAGGCTGTGAGCTTTGCCCAAGGCATTAGGTGCCAGGGCAGACGGGGTCTGCGGAGGAGGTAGGTGTCAAGGAGGCGTGAGCTTACTTCTTGAGGTGAATCATCAGGTATCGGAGGGTCTCGTAGTGGGCAGGAGGCAGCAGCATCAGCACTTCGTGGACCGCTTCCAGCCTCTCGTCTGCGTTGGAGATTTCTGCGAAGATGACCAATGCGAACAATCAGCGCAGCCTGGCGGCACGGACGTTTGCAGACAGGTAGCAGAAGTTTGGCTACAGCTGGAGGGGAAGTCTCAGACGCTCAGGTGAGTTCAGGTAACGTTTGACCTAAAGCAATCAACTGCGTTGTGTCCTGCCTCGTTCCAGAAAGGGACTGGGCCCGGGCACCACACGTGCATCGAGCTTCTGCTAGGGTGGTGGCAGGGGCTGTAGGTGCCTGCTCGTGGCACATGCACAGACTGTGCTTTGCCCCTCTTCTCTACGGTGGATTTGCCAGAAATGTCACCATCACAAGCTTTAACTTAGCCTTGATCATACTTGGCAGCGCTGTCTTGGAGTCTAATAAGTCTTTCCCTGGCAGGCTTCCATAACCGAATACACCTCACGATGCAAGGGCTCTGGCAGATGAGCCGGCTCGGCCTGCACTCATGGCACTTCCCGCCAAAGCGCTGGCATGGCGAGCCCTGGTGTCGGGTCCAGGTTCGGAAGCAGACACTAGGCACGTTAACAATGGGAGGAAGCATGCGTGCTTCTGCTGTCTGGGTCTTGGCAGCCAACAACCAAAGTCCTGAGGCTAGGACTGCTGCTAGGACCGTCTCTGCTCAGGGCCACCAGGACCCAAGAAGGAATGCTCTCACCAGGAGGCAGGGCCACAGCTCTTCCACCAAGGGCATCTCGCACCCATCCCTGCCTGTCTGCGTGTGTCCCTGTCTCGTTACTGTACTTAGAAGCACAGGCCTTTGAAGATGAAAGAGTTTTATAAACCTTCCCCAGAGTGGGCTTGCCATCTATGGCATGCATTCCGGCATCTGAGCCTCCCCTTCCTCACTGCGTTCCCAGGGAGAATGCAGGCCCCTTGTCCCTTCTCCACTGTGGTCCTCTCTCCTGACAACAGTGGACCCAGGAGCTAGAGACTGAATGAGCACCCGTGGGCTGAGGAAGACCAAGGCTGACGTCCCATTCCTAGACCTGTGAGCTCAGCTGGCCACGCTTTGCTTTCCTCCGCTGCAAATTGGGATTACGATAACATTTGCTTCATTGGGTAGATAAGATAAACCTAGCTGACACTGGAGAGAGTGCCTGGTATAGGACGTGGCACAGCATATCCTTGGCCTGTTATTAATTTTGAACGGCACCCATGGGCAGAACTTGGGGTACGACTTCAATCGATCACAATGGGATTCTGCCTAACGGACGACAGTAGCTAATCGGTCCAGTCCTCATCAGAATGATACCTAACGTTGTACTTCAGGAAGGTTTGGCTTTCTATTAATCGTACCACTGCGTCCACACTTGGCAAAGCGACAGGCCCATGCAATACTTTAAACAGTTCTGATTTTCTTGAATTCAAATGCATTGTACTTCGAAATTTGGTACAAATGAAAACTCAGTCAATACTTACTTGCTGCTTCTATGAATTTGGAATAGGTATCGTAGGTGATGACGGGGATGGGCAGGTCTCTGAAATACAGCTTCAGGGCTCCAGTGATGATGTTTATGTCTGGATAGATGTTGGCGGATATATCTGCCTTCTCACCATCTGAAAAACAATCGACGATCCAATCCCTGAGACGGACCTTATTTCACCAAGTTAAAGCCCAGAAGGAAAAAAAAAAAAATCCAACAGTGAATGCTCCCTTTGGCGTCTAATAACACTGAGATGCAGGAATTAACCAAGGAAGTTTGGGGAGAGCGATGTGGGGTCTGAGGGTAAGTGGAGCCAAAAGAAAAGAGAAATAGAAAATTTAGCACAAAAATTCATAATCTGGACACAAGATTCATAAGAGAATATAGCAACAAGCCAATTAAAACACAACAAAACACAACAAAACACAACAAAACAAGGAGCCCTTATGTAGTCCCACCAGTATTCTTCGGACTTGGATTTCAAGATGACAGATACAAACTACTTGTTGACTGTCTTCAGCTTCTACTGTCTCTATCTGGCTCACTGAAGTTTCTTTTGATTCTTCCTCTCCTCGCCCCTAGGACTTTAATTTGGGAAACTTTAACGTTCTCCTGTGTATGTATTTCCTGTAATTTTTATAATCCTTCTCAAGACAGTTTTGACTTTCTGTTTTTCCATTAAGTAAATATCAATCCAATTTAACGGTCACAGACTATAATATTGTTTTGGATAAAAAAGATTCAATCGTATAAGTACTATCAGCATTTCCTTTTATATAGAGAATTGAAAAAAGAAAAGAGTATCTCAGCAAATTTGGTTCTGACGATGAAAAAAGGCGAGGTACAGACAACAGTAAGAGTGTAGCAGGTTGCCATGCTATCCCATTTACATATTTAATAAACATTTATTGGAAATTTACCAGATTAAGCCCCAGTGAATCAAAGAAGAAAAAGCATCCTCCCTTCAAATAGCTCTGCTGAGGCTGGGGCCAGGCGTGCAACTCAACAATTACGAGGAAATTAGAAGATTGTTATGCGGGAGACACGTGAGCACATGGAGGGGGGACACAGGAAAAGGAACTGGAACTCCTAAGTCAGTGGGGGGTGGTCAGGGAGGGGTCGTGAGGGTGGAAAGACTTGAGCCGACACCTGATTAATGAGGAGTGGTTGCCAGGCAGAGATGTGAACACATTCTCGATGGACAGAGCAACGTGAGCCTCAGGGCTTGTTCATGCAGACGGGGAAGGTGCATCGCAGCGTTGCTGGGGTGTAAAGTGTACAGGGAGGAGGAGTGGCCATGACCCCGAACAGATCAGCAGAGACCTTGCCTCCTGTTCTACTGAGTAGAGGCTCTGTGCAGCAGGCCAAGGGTTCCATCCCTTGATTGGCTGCGCCAGAATTCACTCAATCGTTCATTAGAAACACAGATTTTGGGGTTCATCCAGCTTTCTGAATGAGTTGCAAGGGTGGGCCCCAGTGAACTAAAATTTTAACACATTCTCAAGAGTAGAGAGAACACAGGAGACAGTCATCAGGAGCAAAGGGAGTCACTCCCTGTATGTCCCCTGGATTCCCCACTTCCCTAGGGGGTGCTCCCTCAACCCTCCTCCCTATGCTCTCTTGTTTGGAGATTGGGGGGAAAGTGAAGACTCAAGAGGCCCTACGACAGGGGACGCAGAAAGGTACCCTGGTGCATGAGGACTGACCATAAATTTGGGGCAACCAGCTCATGCCTAACGGCCCCAGAGGCTGGCAACCCATTCAAGCCGTATTTTAAACCCACTTCCCCGTGTGGTCGTTGTCCACAACTTTTAAGGAAAGGCTTCCCCTGGACAGGCAGGGAACTCTGAGATTTGTGAACCGTGATTCCTGGGCCTCTGGCAGAACAACAGCTCTCAGGAGCCCCGAAACCTTCACTCACTCCACTGTGAATAAAATCTGGCTCCCAAAGAGAGGGCGCGAACGATGCGTCCTCTGGCTTTCGAGGACGTGAGCCTACCTCTGTCAAATGCCATTTTGACATCTTCGATGTGCTCGGTGAACCCAGAGACTCTGTAAAGGCCTTCTGACTTTAATCCTGTTTTAAAAAAAGGGACAGAGACTTTAGCTTCTAGAAATATCTTAAAAAAAAAAAAAAAAAGCCTGGCTTTGCGAAGCGAACCCGTGTTTATGACTTTCATCAACTGCTTCTTCGTTCATCAGACCACCCGGTGCCATTTCACGGCTTTAGGCAGTGACTTGCTTTCTCCCCAGTATCATCTCAATCCATGTGTCATATTGCGTGCGACACTGTGCTAGGAACACACGCATCCGTGTACACATGTGTGATCTGTATTGTCCTGATGTTGTTGAAACAATCCCAATTTTATAGTCTTTTACGTTTAATCATAAATACAGTAAGTTAAATGTTTCAATATTGGTTTAGTTGTTATACCTTCAAATAAATAATCGTACAGACAGATGTAGAAAAATAAAATTCTAAGGAATAATTCTGGAAACTCGATCATTGGATATTTAGGCTACGGAAAATACGTTTCTGTTAAACCTTCCTGACTCATTGAGATATGTCCTGAGGCCTAGGCAGGTCCCCAAAGCATCAGAAGGAAGAGAGGGACAGACTGAAGACCTCGTATGTGAAAACTGGCTGCCACCAAACTATAGCTACAGCAAAAAGTAAGCAAACGAATAGCTGCTGCTGCTGCTGCGGTATATTCTGTGAAACTCTTGAGGGTTTTTCATCTGGCAAACGTTTATTGAGCATTCTATGTGCCATATAGAACAGTCTGCATTAGGTCTGCACTAGAGACCAAAAAATGCTCCTCCTCTCTCCCTGGACCACCAGAGACAGTCTTAGTTGATCTTAGCTCCTTCGCCCACTGAGCCCCACTCAGCCTCAGAATCCACCTCGATACAGTTGCCCAGGTTGCCACGACTGACCATTTAATTGAGTTGGTTCGGAAGATGAGACCTGCTGTCGCCCTGTTCTGGTTGGTGATGCTTGTAGGCATGCCCAGCATGGCTGTACCTTGCACTGCGACTGAGGTGAGGGCCCAGTGGCACACAGGAGCATGACACAGGGAGCACAAACCCTGTCCGCGGACAGAGAGGCTGAGGGCGAGTTGCCTTGGGAGGACGTCAAGAAGGATGGGCTGGAGTTTGCTGGGGTGGCAGAGGCTGTCAGCTCTCCCTGCAATATTAGTTCTCCCATCCCTCTGTTTTAACGGAAACTTTGAGTTTGAGAACAACATCCACTGCAATGGCCATTAAATTCTGGCAACGTGAAGAGAGCAGAGGTGAGGTGTATGGTGCCTGGGGTGCAGACGTGAAGAAGAAGAGCAGGCCCTTTCGCCCTTGGCTGGCATGCAGATGAGATGGGGCTGGCCATCAGAGCAGCCTGCCCTGGGGCGTGGCTCGCGAGGGACAGATTTGTTTCCTGGTGAAGACACTAATGCTGGGGGTCGCTGTGACAGCACTGAAACACATGGGTTCAATAAGGTGGACAGACAGACGACTTTGGAGGTGGAGGTGGGTTTGGGGTGTTGGTCATGCCAAGAAAAGGCAAGAATAAGTAACTCAGGTCAGATCCTACATCTTGGGCTCTGTACTAGGTCATTTTAACCCTCACAACCACCTGATATCATACAACTGATTCCATTCACTTTATAGATGAGAAAACAGATATTCAAATGGAGTAAGTGACTTGCCCAAGGTCATGCTATAGCTCATATGAGATGGGGCTGGAAATCTAACTTTGAGTCCACGATCTTTTCATTCATGCAGAAACGAATGGCCATAAAAGAGCCTTTGGACAACGATAAAGCCTTTGCTATGGATGGAAGAGGTGGCACGATGTTGGCCCCTAGTGCCTGTGGCTCTAATCCCTTTGCCGTGATGCCTTGGCATAAATTCCAAACTTGTGCTATTCTAGCTTTTGTCCTAGGCGTGCTTAGTGCTGTGCTCACCATGGACACAGCAGACATAAGACAGGGTGGTAACTTTGCCCGTGTTATCAGTCGTCTCCGATGAGGATCACTGTGGGATGGCGACAGCTTCTCCAGAAAAGCACAGTCCGGACTGCAGGCTCCAAAGAGGCTGCTGATCTGACTCCACATCACAGAGCCTTCTAACCAGCAGGACCCAGGGCTGCTTTTCCCAGCTACTCATCCAGAGTCAGGGCACCCCTGCTCAACTGTTCCCCAGCTCAGCCCCCTGCATCAACACCTCACCACAGCTCGAAGCACCCACAGCCACAGCAGTCGAAAGGCAGGAGGCATTTCTTACAACTGGAGAGTAAATGAGCAAGTCTTAAGGGGACAGAACAGCTATAGTTTCCATTCCGCATTTCTTGCCTCTGAAAGGTCTGGGATAATAAGCTATCACACCCTCTTCTGTTGGGTTTTGGAAGGAATGGGATAGTTGGCCAGTTTGCAAACACCCACAGAACATATTGACCTGTTTTGGACAAAATCATGGCTATCAACTATAGCAGAGTACACACATGGCCAAAGTGGTGCAAGCCCTTGAGATTTTTACATGGTTCAGTTATCTAAGTTTTATCCAGAAATCCACGTTCTCCCCAACCAGGCTCCATCCACCACATCACTGAACATGTGGATACTGGAGAGCTGAAGAGTGGCCAAACAAAGCACAAATCGAGGAACGATGACTCACGCGTAATATAAAGAATCTTTTCTTTGAAATGTTTCTACCCTCCGGCCTCCTTGGCTATTCAATGCACAGTGATTTTTACTCTTTTAACTCTTCTCTTTGAAATAAACAGAACCTGCACCAGGAGTGCCTTCTGTATGGTAGAACATGTAGGCGTTGACCAACAATCTCTTTACTTATTGATAGGAGTCCTTGCTAAGACTCAAACCTCCTCTCTCCCATAAACTCTTTCTGAATTGCTCTTCAGATTAGATTAAAATGTACTCCCCTGTGGCTCCACGGTGCTTGGAATACACACACCCACGACATTTATTTATCTGGCGCTGTAATTCTGCATGCTACAGTATGAATTTCTTGAAGGTGAGAGCTGTGACTTTTATATCCTCAATGCACAGCACATATTAAATGCTTGGCCAGGATGTACTGAATGCACATACAGATGCATTTCATGCGTGAATGGTTTATGTAGGAAACAGACATTGATTTAGTTTGTGTGGAAGGAGAGAGAAGATTCAGTTCAACAATAGTGGGGAGAGAGTCAGCTCAACAATTATAAGAAAGTCTTCCTGACAGAGGTAGAAATAAATAGTCAAATTAAATCATTAGAATAGGAGTCTTTTCCCGACCTCTTGCTTCGATTTCCCGGATGCAGATGTCCACCACCATGGGCCTCTGGGTGTTGTGCGCCTTCACGAGCGTCGTGAGGTCGCAGCAGTACACCTTTTTGATCCTCTTGAGATCGGGCTGGCAGTCATTCGGGACGTGCTTGGAACACTGTTTGTGCACGTTCAAGCCACAGTCTGTAAACAGAGAAGCCACATTAGACTCGCCTGGGCCTCTGTCAAAGCCAGACACAAATTCTACGTTACCAAAAATACAAACGAAAACGCCCAAGGGGTTGCTGTCTCTCTCTGGGACACCCATCCTGCTTCGAGGTGGTGGTACTCGCCGCAAGGTGGGTGGGAGACCGTTTTTACCCATGAAACTTCTAGAGAATTCCGTTTTCCTCATTGAGCTTTCTCTGCCGCTGGGCCATCAGGATAGGACATCGCACCGAGATAGTTTTGGTAATTAGCCAGGTTGTTTCACTTCAGGACTGGAACCTTTGTACCCATGTGTAGGCTTTTGGGTTTGGGTTCCCGGAGCTAGTTACGGCTCATAAAGGGCACCTGGGCCTTTGCTGTGTTGTTTCTCTTAAGCCCTTGAGGCTCCTGTTTGTGGGAGAGATGACCACTCTCTCTGCACGAACCCATGACCACCAGCGTCCTCCTGCACTTTCCTGGAGAGCTGCCCACAGCTTCCACTCCCTTCCTCCTGCGGGCAGGTCGGGTGGGCCATTTTCCTTTCTAGTTGCCTTATTTTGACACCTGCGAGTGGAAATAATGTCTAACTGGACACCAGTGGGAGTATCTGAGAGTATACAGTTTAGAACAATGCCATGTAATGTGATGATTTAAGCAATTATTTATGAAGGTCATATCAAGATCTGAAGCTGAAAAGGTGCCTCTAGGTTCAGTGAACACGGTGTGAGCATAGTAAAGCCTTGTTAGCCGTTCGTGTCCACTGATGGACGGGCCGTGACAACAACAAGGAACAGTCTACATTCTGGAAAATAAAAATTTAATGCTGAAGTTGTTCAAAGTTGATGTGCTACCTATTCAAAGTGGCTTCTAACATTGTTTATTTTTTCTAGGTATAAAGAATAACAGCAATAATAATATATACTATTATATATTTAATAAATATTAAATATTATCACCTGCTTTATAAAATAGCATTTAACCATACCAAGGTTCTGAGAGGACTTTTTGTGAAACCATCAAAAACTGATTTTTAAAAATGAATACATCATGTTCATGTAATGCTACTGGCTAAGTTCTGTCTATCCTCCTTCCAAAGGGGGGGAAAAAAACAGTTCTAACTCGGCTTTATCAACATGATAGCTCTATTTAGCAAATATAAATTTTGGCCGATTGAACTAAATAGAATCAGTTGGTTTTCTCTTTTATGAAATGAGGAATCATGGCACCTACTTCCAGGGTTATTATGAGAATCAAATAAGTTAATATATGTAAGTCTGGGGTGTAACGGACACTACATGAGAGTTCAGTAAAAGAAATAGCCAATACGGTGATAAAAAATATAAGGATAATCGCTCTGCTATTCTTAAGTTATTTCATCCGTTATTTTTACCATATTTGTATAAACTTCATTTAAAACAACTTTGAAGAATTGTGGTAAAATACACATGACATAAAATTCACCATTTTAACCATGTTAAGTGTACAGTTCAGTGGCATTAAATTCCTTCACACCATGCGCTGCCATCGCCACCATCCATCTCCAAAACCCTTTTCATTTTCCAAAACTGAAATTCAATACCAATTAAACATTTCCCCAGACCCTCCTTTGCCCACCCTCTGGCAACCCCATTCTACTTTCTGTCTCTATGAATTAGACAACATTAGATACCTCATGTAAGTGGAATCATGATGGTATTTGTCCTTTTGCAATTGGATGATTTATTTCACTTAGCATAATGTCTTTAAGGTTCATTGATATTGTAACATATGACAGAATTTTCTATAATATTTCCCATAAAATGCACTATATTTTTTATCCATTCATCCATTGATGGGACACTTGGGCTGCTTCTACTCCTTGGCCATTGTGAATAACGCTACTCTGAACACGGGCCTGCTTTCATTTCTTTGCGGTATACACCGGTAAGTAAAATTGCTGGATTATATGATAATTCAACTTTTAATATCCTTATAAACTTCATTTTAAGATCTGAAGCAACAGTGTGTTTATGCAGAATTAAATACTGATATTTTATTAAAATGAAGATGCTTTTTAATAAATATTCAGTTTTTGCAAGCTAATACAATTCCACATGTTTTAAATAAAGCTCGGCTCATTTTAAAATATTTATTTAATCTCCATAAAGATATGGAGATTTAAGCTGCAATGGTCAGTTTTCAGTTTTCTTGCTGCTCAGGCGAAGTACGAGGCTAAACGATGGCCATTGGAGAATACTAACATTCTACTCTTAGAATGTTTTATTTAAAAAAAAAAAAGAAAATAAAAACAAGCTCGTTTAACCTGGAGAAAGTTGCTGTTCATAGCTAATCTGAATTCCAGATTTTTGTTTTCATAATATTGACTTCGGACCAATTTCTCGCTGAAATTGGATAGTTCCAGCAATTAGGGATAAATTTCATAGGTATAGTCAGGTGGAGCAGGCTGAGTTAATGACCACCGAGTAATTCAGATATTCTACCACTTTGCTCAATGGTGAGATACTTTGTAGGAAGTACGTCTTTTGTGTTGACCAGAGGATCTGGAATGTTTCTGGAAAGACTGCTTTGAGTCTTTGTGTTCTGTTCGTGACTCTGGGATGAAGGCAGGTACAGTCTACCAACCAACATGAGCCCATGTTGAACCATCCAGGTATCTCCACCAGCGATTTCTGCATCTACCCAGGAGAAGCTGAGACCGTGCCTTTCAAGTAAAGAAAGGACTTAAGGTCCCTTGATCCCGTGAACCAAAATGTGGGAAGATAGATCATTGCAATGTAGTATCATCAGCTTATTTTATTTTAAATGCATAAGAGTTATATTTATTTTAAATGCTTCAGCTTCATAAGAGTTATGTTTTAAAATCATAGCCTAGCCAAAAAAAAAAAAAAAAAATCAGTCATGGTATTGATGGAAACCCAATCAATAATACACCATAGAAGGCTGTTCTTGCTCCTGGCCAGGACTGCTTGCCAGAAAAAGCATGGCGAGGTGAATCAGGACTCCAGCTACACATCCATTTGGCAGTTCATTGCTATTTTTGTTAGCTATGTTGTTAGCAAAGGGGGTGTGTGTCCAGTTCTAGGTGGGAAAAACCTAGGGTTTCAAAGTGTTTTGAAAATATGTGATATCAGATGAAGGTGTGCAGTTTCATCGTTATCTGATGGCAGAACAACACTGAGCATGGGCTTTGGTGTTGAATTCATGTTCCACCACTTACTCTGTGGCCAAGGGCAGTTTAACAGTGGCCTGTAAGCCTCAGTTTCTTTACCTGTGTGATGGAGAATAATGGCATCTCCCCCCGCGTTTGTAGGTGAGGCTACATGGAGTGATAAATAGAAAGTGCTTAGCTCAGTGCCTGGTGTGTGGTCAACGTTCACCAGTATTATTGATTTTAGGCCATCCCTTTTGTAGTAAAGTGGGGATGGGAAAGAAATGTGGCTTTTTTACTGATGCGATTCCATTGGAATTAATTTCCTTTTCTTTTAGGGATTGTTATTTATTGTAGGTGGCAGGTAGTTGCCTAAAGACATGTGCTTGCTTGGAATTGTTTTTCTTTTCTTGCATAAACATGTGATATTAATGGAGTCTTTCCATTAAGCACAGAGATGACTCAAACCTTTATGAAGGCTAGACTTTCGAGCTAATTGGACCCTATTTTCCAGCTCTGGAGAGATGTCTCCAGCTCAACATGGTGGCACTTTACATGAATGAAAAAAGATAAAGAAAGTTCTGTGTCTACCTGAGCACCGGACCCCTTGGGCGATGAGCCCCCACATGAAGTTGGCACAGTATTCACACCAGTGCGGACCTCGGAATGTGTGCACCTGCAATCCAAAAAGAAGAAAAGTGTCAGAAAATTCAGAGTCATTTGGAGGCAGGCGGCCTCAGACATGACACAAATACATGAAGCCAAGACACAAAGGCTGTAGCGGGAATGAGCATCCCTCACTGGGCCTTTTCCTTCCAGTGAGGCAGAGTAAAACAAAGATGTGCTTTGATCTTTGAGAATCCTCCACCGATCTACCACGCCCAGGGCCAGGGTCTGAAAGGAATGTGGAGAAACGGTAAGATTATAGGGCCATGCCATCAACTGTGAGACTCTCACCACTCCGAACGAGACCCTACTGTGTGGACAAACCCAAGACAGCCCGAGCTGGTCTCTGAAACCTGCATTT
Source organism: Cynopterus sphinx (assembly GCA_030015415.1). NCBI lineage: Eukaryota > Metazoa > Chordata > Mammalia > Chiroptera > Pteropodidae > Cynopterus > Cynopterus sphinx. Next base: position 8,424,126 of record CM057391.1, read on the forward strand.
AGCTCAGCAAGTTCTAAAAGGCAGACCTCAATTACTGTATCCTTTTGACCAAAGTTTCCCATCCGTAGAATATCCAGGCAGGTATAAATAAAGCATGATTGCGGGATAATTAAAAAGTTCTGAGGCTTTGACTCACTTCCAAAAAAGGCATTTAAAAAGTGAGGAAAATGGCTGAAAACAAAGGGGACCAGCAGGGTCTACAAACCTGCCTTCCCCAGAGACAGGGTCTGTACTCAGCAGGCCCTGGCATGGCCTACGGATGTACAAACTGGAAGTCGCTCTTGCTGGCTGAGCTAACGAATGGTCTCATTGGTTGGTGCCTTAGCCAGTTGTTAAATGTTTTGAATCTCATGAAGTAAGGGTGGTGTTATCTCTAATTACTCAGGCACAGGTCCTCCTGAGACAGGACCATGTATTAAGTCATAATTTAAAGTGAAAAACAAAACAAAACAAAACAAAAATACATGTTCTCTAGCAACAATGAGTTTCAAGAAGCAGAGCTAGTAAATTCCTTGAAAGCAAATGTGGCCACAGTAAACCAAAAACCACCACAGGCAGTCTACTTGGAGTCATACGAATATGCATGAAAATGTTTTAAATTTTTACAAAATTAAAATATTATGAGACATTATATAAGGCCTTCCAAAGTTTAAACCTCCACTAACGAATAAAAAATGCAGCACAATTTATTTTTTAACAGATTGGGAGGCCTGTATACTATTTTTACTTAACAAAAAATCAGGATGACAGCTATGGTCACAATTTGGGGAGATGCTCATCAGAGCTCTACTTAAAAAATGACACTGATTCAAGACCTTTATTTCTACACGCTAATAATTGGGTAGGTATAAAGTGACAAACAAAACACACCTGGTTCCCTCTTAATGGAACTCACAGACTTGTAAAAGCACAGAAAATAAGCAAGTTAATAAATCTAAAAAAGCACCTTATGACCACGATTTCTATGCAATAAAACTAAGTTATAAGTCTTTTGGTATTTCAGTTTATCACATGCAGATTGCTCATTATACTATTTTGGCTTTGACTATCGATGAAAAAAACAAACCTCAGGATTGTTCTTACTAAAATGGAGAATCGTGCTGGGAGGCAATGACACTGAAACGCGACAAAGCGCTCCTTGTGGGAATGCAGACAATCCGTCCCAGGGAACACTTGCATATTCTCACAGAACCAAAATGCCACGATCCTCTTAGCCCACTCACACGAAACTTAGCATTAGAAGAATTCCTCAGTAATGCCTCCTATTGAAAGGTGAACATTTCCTAAATGCAGCAATCGAAGGTTCCTTAGTATTTTACTAGAAATGCTCGAAAGGGACTGCTGGTGAACTGTGGCCTCAATGTCTGTTGTTACATGCAATTGGCATTGCATGATTAATTAGATATGCAAAATTATACATCTCTCTAAAAAAAAAAAAGAGATGAGAAAAGGGCTATAAAAGAAAAAATGAGTCTGCCACCAGAGAAATCTAAGAGAGGTTCCAGTGTTGTCCAGGATAATCGGGAAGGCCTCCCTTGGAAGATTTCAGAAAAGCGAATTAAATCTCAAGCACAATAAATAAAAAATAATTGATATCCCCCAATGTTATAGTGAAACTGCAGAATACCAAAAGGCCAGCAAAACCCTAAAAAAAAGGTGACCTGAAAAAGGACACTAATTAGGATGAAAACAGAAAACTCCACAGCAAAAAAAAGACTAGTAGGTTACGGAATAATAAGAGGAAATTAGTACCAACTAAACTTCCATACCTAGCTATTTAGCATTGAATAACAAGGGTGGAATAAAGATATTTTTAGACAAGCTCCAAGAGTTTCCACTCACAGATACTCATTCAAAGAAATACTAAGAAATATACTTCTGGAGGAAGCGTATTGAATTTAGTGGGGGAAAACAGGATTTAAGAAGCCGTGGTGAGCAAGAAAACTAATAAACATGGGTCAGTTTAATCAAGCCCTATCTGTTTATAGCAGCAAGATGACTAATTTCAAGGGGACTTAAAAACAGGGTGAAAAAATGACATGGAAGACTGGAGAGTCTTAAAAGAGTTAAAACATTCTTATAATTTGGGGTATGTAAGTAGAACTACTAATTGAGGAGGATTTTTAAGTTCAGTTTGGATGTATTAAAATTTTTAATGTATACAGAAAGAGTGGGATGGAATAAGTAAATTTTAAAAAATGCAAAAGGGCAAAAGAAAAAGAGATTTAATTAGGATAAAAAAGGCTTGGTAGGAGAAAAACAAAGCAATAATAATAATATGATAAACAATAATAATAATAAAAGCACATTAAATATAGAAAAAAAATCCTTTTACATCTCTAATCACAATAAATATAAATGGCTCTAACTCACAAACAAGAGAGAAAAATTTCAGATATTTTAAAATTTTTGCAAGAAATACACTCAGAACGTAATATGATAGAAATATTAAAGGGCTAGGAAAATACAGACCCAGCAAACACTAGCCAACAGAAACCCAAAACAGATCAGTTGATATAAAGCGTATTTTTTCATTTTTAGTGATAAAGATGGTCATTCTATAATAGAGATTTAATTTTTCTATAAAGATATAATAATCCTGAGCTCTTATGCACATGACAACATGGGCTCAAAGAATAAAGCGAAAATGGAAAGAATTACACAAAGAAATGGACAAATCCATAATCGTGCTTTTAACATCTATTCACAGAAATTAGTAGATCAACTAGAGTTAACATCCTGAATATAATGTAATATAATAAAGTTAATATCCTGAATATAAAAGATAGCTCATGTCTAAAATTCCAAGAACATACGTTTTAAAAACACACGTGGAATATTCATACAAACTGATCATAAACCAAGCCTCAACATATACAAAAGCATTGATACTATAGAGACCGCATTCTAACTACAACATAATACAATTAAAAATCAATAATATTACATAGCCAAATCCCTCTATGTTTGAAAATTTAAAGTAATTTTTAAAATTTAGCAAAAAAGAAATCTTAATAGAAATTCGAAAACAGATTGGAAAGACAAAGAAAACTTGTGGGGTATAAAAGCTTTAAATGTATGTATTAGAAAACATAGTCTGAAAATCAATAAGCTAAGTATACTATTTAGGAAGCTAGAAAAATAACAGTAAAGCAAACAAAAAAGATGATTGTAGAATATAATAAAGTAGAAAGAAAAGATAAAAATGATTGTAAAATTTCTAAAGGGTGATTTTTAAAAAGATTTATAAAGTAGGAAAACCATGGGCAAGATCGATCGGGAGAAAAGGCACAAATAACAAAAGAGATAAATGCCAATGGAGTAAAGAAATAAAATGAAAAACTTGAGAATATTAACTTTATAACCATAAAATTAAAAGTTACATGAAATGGAGAATTTTCCTAAAGAATATAAATTTTCAAAAATACATAAAACATAAATTCAGTTACGTCCACCAAATGATTAAATCTGCAGTAAAATATCTACCCTCAAATCGTCACTGATCCCAAATAATATTATTAAGTTTTACTGAGTTTATAAGAAACAAATTATCTGTAGCCAATATAGATTACTCCAGAGTGAGGGGTGAGGGATAAGAAAAACTCCACAATTTGCTTTATGAAACTTATATAATCTTGACTCAAAAACTATACAAGAACAGTACATAAAAGTAAAGTTGTCAATAAATTTCAATTATGAACACAAATGTAAAACATTTTTAAAAAGATCCTACTGAATGTAGCATTATATTAAAAAAATGTCCTGATCAAGGAGGGTTTCTTTCAGGGATTTAAGGTAGTTAACATATTTCTAGAATTCACCACAATCACAAAACATGAGAGAGAAACCACCTAATCATTTCAAAAGCTGGAATACCAACAATCAATAAAATTCAACATTCTCTCATAATAATAGCATTTAACACACTAGGAATAGAGGGAACGATCCTAAAAATAGTTGACTAAGGGTATCTATGTTACATACATAATAAACACCACATTTGAAGATGAAACATTAGAATAATTTCCTTTAAAGTCGGCAAAAAGATAAGGCTGCCTGCTATAACCACTTCTTTTGAGCATCATTCTGTTGAGTTTAGCCAGGATAATAAAACAAAACGAAATACAATATCTAACTGGAAGAAGACACAAGGCTAGAAAGTCTGCTTAATAAAAGAGCAATATGAAGAGATCAGGAGCATTTCTATACATAAGTACTAACTCATTTTATTAAGCAATAAAAATTAAAGACTCATTCATGAGAGCAGCAAAAATCTAAAATAGATAAATGACATTAAGGAGATAAATAGGGAGATATTCTATATTCACGCATGGCAATACCCAATATTACACATATGTCAATTATCCTCCAAATGAATCTATGAATCCAATGCAATTTCAATAAAAATCTCCATGGTGCTTTCTACAAAATTTGATAAGATGACCCTAAAATCCCTGAGCAAAAAAAGCCACGATAATTTTGAATAAGCCGAAGAAGGTAGGAAAACACATCTGACCATATACCAAGACTTCTACGGTTACAAAATGTAAAATAACACAAGGATGGACAAACAGACCAGTGGTACAGAGTAGAAAGTCACACATATGGGGAGACGTGGTATATCTCAGAAGTGGCTTTACACATTAGTGGAAGAAGGATGTCAGAGAGGTGAGTTAATTCCTATTTCATTCACCTGCCCACCCATTCATTATTCACTCATTTACTTGGTACTAACATGCTGCTTGCCTACTTTGAACTTGGCACTGTACTAGTCCTTGGACATACAAAGTCAAAATACATCAGAGGAGCACAAACCTACCTCCTGCACTCAAGGATCTCATCTACAAGAATAAATAGGCAGTAGAAATAATTATCCTATGGTAGTATAATGGGGAGAATGATAAATCCTTCCTGGGAAGTCTAGAGAAATTGATATTTAGATTGGGTTTTGAAGGATGAAGAGGAGTTCACACTGGGAAAGATGGAGCTGGTGGGGAAGTGATGGTTTCGACTGGGGAGAGAGAGTCTTTAGGAAGAATGTTCCAAGAGAGAGCACAGTGGAAAGCCAGTGAAGGTGGGCTTGGTGTTACGCAGACTTTATTTTCTCGTAGGTTAAGCAAAAAAAAAAGAGTGACCGGGTTCTTCTCTAGAACATCTCTAGTGGATAAAGAAATCTCACAGGCACTACTTCCATACCTTGGGCTAAAACTGAAAATGCAATATTTAGAAATTAGGAGAACAGCCGCCCTATCCAGGTAGAAACCAGGTTATTGAATGCCCGGGAAGTGCAGGACACGCTAATCATAGATTTTCTGAATTTTCACTTTTTGCCAATATTTAAAAAAAAAATAATTAAACAGAACAAAATTGCACTTAATGTTTATCAGCCTCGCCCACATTTAGCAACATCCTTTCTCCTCCAAGTATCCCCTTCGCCTTCGATCTCTTTTCTCCCGCCCAACGACGGCAGGCAGACATTGCTGCACAGCAGACAGCCCTGAGTGTCCCCACAGATACACCTTCCCACAGAAGCCAAACGGAATGGTGAAGAGGGCCATGCCCAGCTAGGTCAACATTATTTTAGGCCCACCGCCTAATTTCCTCTTTGCGATGGGCCACTGTTTATTTTCATGGCCGATATAGTGTTCGATTGTCTTTTGGGTCCGCGAGGACAATCTCTAGACAGTAGGCTGCACGGAAATGTTCAGACGCTCTCTCCGAATCCGTGTTAGTTCTGGTTGAGTTTATTATGTCCACCCTCCCGATGAAATACCCCGTATCTTGAAAAATCACTAATCTAAGCTTTTTCCATTCTCTGAAGTTTATTGATTTTCAAGAATATCTTTTCAGAAAAAAAAAAACACAACACATTTTGCAAACTTTAGGGCAGTAACTAAAATACCCCAGACAGGAAGAAAATACCCCAGACAGGAAGAATGTCTGTCCAAGACTATTATCCTGGGCAAGGTCTGCCTGGAATTCAAAAACCACACCAAACAGAAAAAGATGATATTGCAGGAGATAACGTATGCTTGACCAAGAGCCCAGGAATGGCCGTTTCAGACAAACAAGAGCAAGAAGAATTCGTGCAGAAAATTCTCGGGCGCTCAGCGAGTGTCCCCTGACTTGACTCTTTCCTAATGAGCAGGATGTTATTTGTCTCACGTCTGCTGACGCTGGGAGGCAGGGGTCCCTGGTGGTTTCTCACAACCAGGCTGTTTTGCTGGGTCAGCGTGGATACTGCCCAAGGGCACAACCAGCTCAGCCCGGGTTCTGGACTGCAGGGAGCAGAAAGTGCTACTTTTGAGGTGCTACGGGTGAGAAAGTTTGCTTTATCAGGGTTTCTCCACCTTGGCACTGCTCACGGTTTGGCCGGGTGAACCTTTGTGCTTCGTGGATGTTTAGCGGCCTCCCTGGCCTCTAACCCCTGGATGCCGGTAACCCCTGTCAGCTGCGACCGCCACGAAGGCCTGCAGACTTTGCCACCCGTGCCCTCGGGGGCAAAGTGGTAGAGAATCACCGTTATGGACTGGACACATCACCTCGGTTGGTCACTTTTATGATTTATATTAAAAATGAGAACTTCACTCTTTTACTTTGCTTTAAAAGACTCTCTGGGTCAAAGGCAAGGTTTTCTTTGCTACTTAAAATGCATGCAGGAGCGGGGTAGAGGCGGCTAAAGTCACTCCCAGCTACAAGTCGCTGAGTTTGGGGGTCATCTACCTAGTCTAGCCTTTGCCCAGTTACCGGAGGAGAGCAGGCAGCCTGTCTGCGGTCAGGAGCACTGGGCCTCCAAGTCTCAGCCAAGGGTTTCCCCTGTAATCTACTGCATTTCCCTGAATCACATGACATCGCATTCAAATGAGCAATCAGGGTAAACCTGGGACCTGGGACTTGTAAGATCAGATGAAATACTGACCTTGAGGTGAACCTTTTCGGATCTGAGAAACATAGCGGCGTGCAGTCGTGAGGGAAGACTTGGGGGTTTCCTGAGAGGCCTGCTGAACAGACACTGCAGGAGAGCCAGCCTCTCAGCCATGGCGCCACTGACTCCCCCAGATCTGTCCATTTAGCAGCTGTTCTAGCACATTTAAAATAAAACTTAATTTCTAAAACACTGACAGCCACATGCGGGGTATCTCCCGTTGCATAAAGTGACACCTCCTGTGGTAGTAACTTCCTCTCAGGTCCATGAAGCCATCGGCACCAATTATTTTATTTTTTACCTCTCCCTGCTCAAAAAGTGGTAGAGAATCACCGTTATGGACCGGACACATCACCTCGGTTGGCCCCCCAGTGTCTCTTGCACGTTTTCTCACCCTTGGCACGACTGACACTGGGGCCACCTAAGTCTTCGCGGTGGGTGCCTGTCCTGGTCATTGGAGGATGGTTAGCAGCATCCCTGGCGTCGGCAAGATGCCATTAGCAAACCCAGCTGTGAGAATGAGAAATGTCTCCAGACATGGCCGAGTGTCCCCTGGGGAGCTAGACGCGGTGGCTGCGAGCTACTCAGAAGAGGAAGAGTTCACACGCCTACGTCTCCACTCTCTGCCTTGCACCTGCCAGCGCTGGCTCGCAATCGGCACTCGGTCCGTATTCACCAAATAAACAATAAACAGCTTCCTCTTATTAGAACTTTCAAGAACACCCAACTAATACGTGCAGTAATCACTGGTGCTTTTTATTTCTCCCCACAGAACACAAAAGGAGTAGTTCTCTGGACTGAAAATGCCAGCATCACCACGGAGTCCTGTAGAATCACCTCTTTGAATGACGTGGCCTTTGGGATAAAACGAACTCTCTGTAAAAATAACAACAGCTAAACGCTCGATGTGGGCCAGACCAGTGAATAGATGACTTCCATTTGTGAAAAAGCCTGGGGTGTGGCCGAAGCAAGGAGTCCTTGTTAGGTTTCTTGTCAAAGCCTCTTTTCCTGTCCCCGAGACTTGCTGGTTTGTAAAGAATTTACAGTGACAGGGTCCCGATATTTACATAAAAACGTGCCAAGGAGGTATACGACAAGCATTCAGCTGGACACTGGCAGGCTGAGGTGGCACACCCCCTCCATGGCAACCTTATCCAAATATTGTTTCCTCACTTGCCCCAAATCCCTGCCGTAGAGCCTCGAGGAATGAGGTGGAGAGGAGAAGCTGAGAGCGAGATGCTGAGGCTGCCGAGACTTAGCAGGCTGGATCTGCAGAGGAACTCAGCAGACGACACCAGCGCTGGGGTGGAGGCCGGGTGGGTGGCGGGGGCAAGAGAAACAATCCCGGGGTAAACAGGGGAGCTGGAACAACTCGAAGGAAAGGCAGACTTCATCCAACCTGAATGCGAAATGAGGGTCAGCGACAAACCTCACTTACCGCCCCGTTTTGCTGAGGGCTGGTCCTCACTCCACAATGGCACACAAGGGGTGGGCCAAAAGGGCACAAGAGGGGTGGGCACACTTTGTAAAAGAACCGAAAAGAGTAGAGACTCTTCCTTTTACGCAGGCAGAGGCCAAGACTAATTTCCGCTGCGGAATGCCTTGGCTTGCAAGTATTTAATAATAATAATAATAATAATAATAATAATAATAATGATAATGATAATAATAACAACAACAGCATCATCATCATCTAGGCTTAGAGCAGGTCCATGATTTACTTCAAACAGAACCTGGTAGAAAGAATTGGACTGGGACGTAAAACTTTAAGGGGAATTCTCGAATGCGAGGAGGAAAGGATGACAGCTGACATCTCCAGGCTATCGGCCCAGGAGGACTCTTTCCTTTTAACCTGGGCACTGTCCACCTCCCGGACATCCTGCGGCCCCATCTGCAGGTTTCCGGGGTGGGGAAGGGGTGCTCCGTGGCCAGAGTTATTTGAGCGCGCCGGGCACCTGGCGCAGGCCAGGCTGTTCCGATTCTCGCCCTGGAAATTTGGAATCGGGTTTTTTGTAACCTGATCCAGGGATCACCATTGACCATGTTCTGCAGGCCATATGGACTGAGACCTTTTTGTGCAGGGAGAGGACAACAAGGCTGATGCCCAGAGAGCAAAGATGTGGTGCAGAGGGAGGGGGAGAAAATGAAAGGAGGAGGGAGGGGAGGGAAAGGGAGAGAAGAAGGAAGGGAGGGAGGGAGGGGGAGAGAAGGAGAAACTGGTCCAGGTGGACTTCCGGTTGCTGCTTCCTCCCCTGCTTGAGTCCCGAGCAGACCCTATGGGTTCTATGACATCTTCCTATAGAATAGCCTCTTACTTAGCTTACGACAGTTTCTGGGGGTCCTCCTTTCCCATTCGGAGATCTAAGATTAAAAACCCGAAATTAGTTTTGAAAGTATCCATCAACGAAATATGTGTGGGCGTTTTTCACGCAAGCTCGGGCACACTCTCCCTAGAGGGAAGCTGTCCATGCAAACACATGATCACCGTCGGGCATACTTCCAGCTGTCTCTTAAAGCTGGAAGAGTTGGACTTTTCAAGAGGAAAGAAAAGAATGTGCAAGTCCAAGAAGGTTCACGTTCCCATTCTTGGCTGCGGGTCCACCAGATGCAAAAAATCAGGATTTTTGCTCAAAGTTAGACAAACACTGTCAAACATTAACGAGGGTAAAGGTAGAAAATGAGAAAGAGAAAACAATAACTTTTTTTTTTTTTTTATGTCCCAAATTAGGCCTGTCACTAGCCGGTGATGGGAGAAATGTCAAGAGCCTTGGCATGGATGAGCACAAATATAATGCCATTCTTCATCCTCACGCCACATTTGGAGGGCTGACGGGTCCGTTCCTCCGTTCAATAATAGCACGCAAATGCCTGAGCTGCTTGCTTTCTAAAAACAGGAGCAGGGCAAACCGACCGAACTCACGCGAATGTGTATTTAATAGATACACATTTGTCCGTAAGAAGGATCAGAAAGCAAAGAATAAAACAGGTCTCCTTGGCCGCCTCTGACAAAGGCCTATCTGGTTCCAAAAGTCGCTTGGGCTATTGGCCCTGAAGGAAACAAGAGGTTTTTTTTAAAAGAGGTTTTTTCTGTTTTTTGTTTTTTTGTTTTTTTGTTTTTTTAAAGAAGGCAATTCACAATTTGCTGCCCCTGCCTCTTCTTTTCGTCTTGGACCCTTCTTCTGCACACCCTCCAGCTTCCCAATTGTCGGCCCGGTTGCTGGAATATAAAACCTCTACCTCTGTCCCGTCTCTCCTCCACCCCAAAGCATCTCCAGCCGAACTGGCATCAGCACCTCCTCCCAGCCCTTCTTGGAAAACACATCAGGGCCTAGGAAATAAGCCGTAACTTTCGGACGGCAGGCCGCTTCTACCAGCGCTCGTCTGAAATGAGGCTAGCGGCATGTCTGGTTTATAAAACATGTGGGGAAACCCACTTAAACTCCCACCGACGCTCCGTATCTGTTTGTTTGGTCTGGTGAGCAAGATCAAGGCAGGAGGGAGCCCGGCCAGGCAGCCGGGGTGCTCCCTGCACCCGAAGCGCCCAACCAGAGCTACTGGGTGGTATCGCCTGTCAGTGGCTTTCACAGCTGTCTACACATAACCCCAAGGAATGAGCATCCCTGAAAACAAAAGACAAAACACAGAATGTGAAACGGCAACTGTTTCCTCTTGCTCGGAGACAGCGATACTCTCGCTGCTGCTCTGAGTGGAAAAGTCCCTCTGGACTGTCCCCAGGGCGTCCCCGAATGCCGCAGACTGGGCATGCTCTGTTTCCCCTTGCACTGGACGTGGGGATCTGAAGACGAAATGGGTGCAGCTCTCCAGCACTGAGTTAACACACATCTAGGTGATTCCAGGCACGAGCATCACGCAGTGTGAACTGACACGACAAAAAAGAAGCAGCTAAAGGTGGAAAGCCAAGGCATTGGCTGTCTTGAGCCTTCACCATCGAAGTCCACACGGAAACCGCACACGGCACCTGCCCCCCCCACCCCCCGCTTTCATACAGAAGAAAGAACGCAGGGTCCTGCTTACCTTGAAGTTGTGAGTCTTCTCGTAGTTGAAGTGGTTGTCGTTGTGCGTGAGGGCGGCCCTCCGGACCAGGGAGGAGATCTGTGGACAGGCAAAGAGTTTGAGAGGGGGCCACAGGAAGCCGCCTTTGACTCCCACCTTCACCCCCAAGGCCACGGCCAGCAGCTCCTGGCGCTTCCTGCCCGGCTTAGGCTTCCGGACCAGCGCACACTTTTTCTCATTCTCCAGCCTCAGTTCCTCGGAGAACATAGTGCCCGGACCCTAGATCCTTCCAGCTTCCCCGGCGGGGCTAATGTTAGGCAGCGTGTTGGAGGCAGCTGTGCCCTGTCTGCACAGGCCTCCCGGCATGTGACCCGGCAGGGCCGGGTCCAGGGATGGAGGGGGCTCTGCCTCTGAATAAGGACGGGCCTGTTCCGAGCTACGGCTTAAGGCCGACGTGTGCCTGGAACAATAGAGCACATTGATGCGCACAGCAGCCCCCGGGCGCTGTGTCCAGGCAGCCACGAGGAGTCGATGGAGGAGGCAGGGGCAGGCAGCCTCGTCCCGCCTGCCACACACAGCACAGTGCCGGGGAGAGACCGCTCCTACCTGCCAGTGGGTTTCACACAGACACACACACACACACAGACACACACACAGACACACACATGCACAGACAGACATGCACACAGACACACACAGACACACAGACCCCCCCCCCCAAATAGATGTTCAGAGCCTGAGGCTGCATCCAATTATTTTGGGGCCCTGAATCCCATCCTGGGCTCAACTCCAGCAGATTAAACCTTTAAACCCTGATGATGGTTTAATCTTACAGGGATAAAGCCCGAGTCTCTCTCCCTCTCTCTCTTTTTTAAACCTATCCCAGCCCTTGAAAGCTTAATTTTTATTCTTCTGCGTGCATTAAATCAGAACAGTCTGAGCACCGAGCGGGGCATGGAAGAAGAGCACACACAGCATTTCGGCTCTGAGTTCCACAGCCAAAATGTTAAAATGAGAGGTAGATGTCCTTGTTCCAGGATACTCCCCAGTCTCCTCCCCGCCAACCACAGGCAACTCCCCACAACCCACACACAAAATTCCTTAACCCAGTCTGTCAGGGCGCCCGCCTAGCGCCCTCCTTGCTCTTCAAAATCATCATCCGTGTGACGGTCTCCCTTGGGACCACAGCTTTTTGGTCCTAGGCCTCTCCATCAATAGGACCAAGGCCTTTATCACATCTGGAAGTACTCCTGATCCATTGGCAGAGTTCAATGCCGCTCTTGCCACATAGTAAAATCAATGCTTTTGCAACTAGAAAGCTAGAACCACGTGGGTGGCTGGGCCACGACGTGGATGGGTGGTCCAGGAATTTCTCCCTGCCCTCTCCTGAGACTTTGTCCTATACTCCAGCCCCTCCAAGCAGCCTTGTGAACAGTAACAAAAGATGCATTTTCCCTTGTGTAATTCTTTATTCCTGGCGATCACCATTATCCAGAAGCGCATCCTCCCATTTCATTTGCCTTCGTGAACAGCAGTCAAATTTGATATTGAGCTGTTGAGCAGAATGACTTGTGTTGCGCCAGACAAGATTCAGAAGAAACGTGCGTCGTCGTGCTCAATAGCTCAGTAAAATGGTATGTTACTCATTTAATTCCAGCCCATGTGCATGGGGAACAAGACTTTTATTCCCATTTTTCGGATGAAGAGACTGAGCCACCAAGAGGTGAAGCCGTTTTCCCAAAGACAGGCAGCTGGTTTGAGCGGCCGAGCCAGGACTGGAACCCAGAACATCTGCGTCCAGCACCCGTGCTCCTGAATACCAAACCCTGGTGCCTAAGCACCCGTGTGGTGCCACATCCTCTCCTGTGCCTAGGCAAATGCTTTATCTGAAATATTGGCCGCATCTTCTCTCTCCTTATCACGCTTGCCCCGTGGGAACTCAGACCCTTCGAGTCTCTCCAGCACACCACACGTAGCACAGTGCTCTGCTTAGCCTGCACCACTCCATCAGCTCCTCACTCCTCCATGAGTTAACCACGACCTGGCATTGCGGGTTTTCATGAGCTTGACCCAGTCTATCCAGCTCATCTATTTCCCTCCATCCCCCTCCACAAATCCTGCAAAACCTCTTCTCTGACACGCTCAACGTCTTGCCTCAGTAGCTCCCTGTGTCCGCATATTTCAACCTCATTTTAACATGTCCACATCGCAGCGACATGCACTTTCTAACTCTTTCTAAAAAGACTTCTCTCATCTCCCTGCTGGGAGCAAACTCTCTCCTCTGAAACCACGTCGTGTTTTTTCCACATTTTCCTTATTGCACTTACCATTTCCTAATATTAGAGTGATTTATAGCAGGTCTTCTACCTCTGTCATATTGCGAATGCATTGTGACATGCTCGATGTCTACTTTACTTTTGTTTCCCCTATAAGAGTTTCCCCTATAAGAGTGTTGAATAAAATTCTTTGCCGTAGTAGGCACTGAATGAATGAACGTAAGTTGCCAGAAAGTACCTGCACATGGGGGAAGCCAGCGTTGTGGAGGAAAGTGCGCAAAGGTGACCGTGGGGAGTGGGGTCTCCTGCCCCATCCTGCGATCACTCCTCGCCATGCTTCACCTTCCAAGGATCTGGCCTCCAGGGCCTAACCTTGCAGCGGGCCCCACCCAGATTCCTTAGCCGTCCTTCCTACTGCCCGGTCCTAACGGACACCTGCCACTCACAGGGCCTGAATGAAGGCGCCGCACACCTTGGAAAGGCTTCTAGTCCTTAGTCGAAAGGCAAAAAGAGGGGGAGGCGGAATACGGGTCTCTTACCAACCCCTCACTGCTAGAGACCTCATGACGGTGAACCATTCTGTGTGAGAAGGAATTCTGTGATCTGAGCTAGACACGTTACAGGGACATGCAGTTTTAGAATCTGATAAAATAACTCTTTAAATGGAAAGTGGGCAGAAAGGGTCTCCTTTTCCTTTTGGTATATGGATAATTGAATACAAGGAGATTTAATTTTTCCTCCTGCGCCTGTGCTTTTACTTATAACAACTATTTTTTTTTTGTTATTAAAAATTATTGGAGGGACATTAATCGACAAAATCCAGTAAGACCCAAGTGTGTGTGTGTGTGTGTGTGTGTGTGTGTGTGTGTGTGTTCACCACCCACAGTTAGATTTCTTTCTGTCCTCACATATTTACCCCCTTTTATCCCCATCTACCTCCCTGCTCCCCCCTTCCCTCTGGTAACCACTAGTCTACTGTCCATGTCCGTGAGTCTCGATAACAACTAATCTTTATTTCTACTGGTGACAGCGATTTCTTTTCTAGATATTTGCTCAATAGAATTTACGCCAACAGAAGACCCATTCAGACGTGCGAAGGAGCTACACACTGTTCGCTTACGATGTGTCATTACAGGGAGCCAGAAGTGCTGGCATCGAGTGAGCAGTGTTGTGAGTAGCGAGGATGACCCCAGATCACCCCTTTATTAAAGGAAAAATGATTACAAACGTCTCTTGGAAGAAACTCCCTTCCTAAATGACTCCATCACACAGGGTGCTTTCTGAGCCTCGTGTCTCGGGGACAGTGCCTTGGTTTCTTTCTTACCCCCACAGTGGCTAACGCATGTTCTCATAAAACGTGGACACGTGACACTTTGGCTGACCGTCTTTTCCTAACAAAAACGACCCCTTTACAGGTGAGAAAATGGGAAATGAGTGATTAAGTGACTTCCCCGAGGTCACACAGCAGAGCTAACGTTAGAACCCAGGCACAGCTCAGCAGGTCCATGCTTTCTCCTCTCCCTCCGAGAACAATTTTATTTCTTTATTCTAGTAAAATACACAGAACAAAAATTTTACCATTTTTAAGCATTTTAAGGTATAGAATTCAGCAGTTCAGTAGCGTTAAGTAATTCCCAATGCTCTTCTACCATTACCTCGACCTAGTTCTAGCACATTCCCATCACCCACAATGAAACCCCATACCCAATAAGCAGTCATCCACCATTCCTCTCTCTCTCTCTCCAGCTCCTGGAAATTGCCAATCATCTTTCTATCCCTGGATGTGTCTACTCGGAACAATTCATATTGATGGCATCACACAACACACGGCCTTTCGTGTCTGGTTGCTTTCCCTTCGCATGTCTGCCAGGTTCATCCAGGCCATAGCGTGCAGCAGTCTGCATCGTTTTTATTGCTGAAGGAGACCCCATTGTAGGGAGAGAACCTATTTTGTTGATCCGTTCATCAGCTGATGGACATTTGGGTTGTTTTCACCTTTTGGCTAATGTGAGTGGTGGTGCTAAGAACATTTTTGAACAAGTTTTTTGTTGGAACATCTGTTTTTCGTTCTTTGGGGTTTACACTAAATCTATGCTTTTCACTATTTTAAACTGCTTTCCATTCAAATAATGTTCACTTAAAAAATATATCCAGGGGTTAGATGCCGGAATCACTCTCTCCCCACTGTTAGCCTGTTAACGACTCAAAGGGCTGGTGTTCCCTGGTCTGGATTTCACAAAGGAGACTTTTGTTCTCCCTGACACCCCTTCGAAAGCAGGCACCACTTAAGACAGGAGGTGGGGCTATAAATAAGTGGTGAAATAAGCTCACCACTTCCCTCTTCCCTTTTTACAGAAAAGAGTTGGGATTCTGTGTTCTATCTACAGCCTCTCACTGTTTTTCTTTCTACGATTAGGATCCTGAATGTGAGAAGGAATCAGGTAACAAGAAGGAAGCACAAGGCTGTCAGGTGAAGACAAGGAGGCAAGGGTAGGTCAACGAGCAGGAAGACGTGGGAAAACAGAGCCCAGTGGGGTGACTGCGCACATGAAAAATGCCAGTGGGAAAAAGGAATAGCCTTCCCTCTGGCTGCCTTCAGTAACCCAGCATCATAGGCCTAGGGGGGACCTCAGAAGTTCCTCTAACCAGTGGTCCCGTCTCCCCCGGTGCAGGCAGACCCACCTCTCGGGACCATGGCATTCTGCCTCATTGGTAGCAATTTCCAGAAAAGGTGATTTACCATCAATCGGCAATTCTTCTGCAGACTTCAAGTAAATTCTAGCTCTGTGTTTTAAACAGGACTTATTGAAAATGCCATCGTCAGCCCCTACTATTCCCACCCCAGGCTTTGTGCTCCCAGGGTCCCCCTCACTTCTCTGCCTCTTGAATTCGAGGTCCCCTTAGGCATTGAAAGACCAAACCCAAGCAATACCCTTGCTAGGGACGCTACTCTGCAGCTGCAGGCATTTGCCGCCTCGTGGCAGTACATGGGATGGAAATCAATGTTAGTAGCGCTGGCGAGGGTGTCATGACGAGAGCTCTCTAATAAGCTGCTGATGTCTGTAGGAAGTGGCTTGTGTCAGGGAAAAAGAGTTAGCAACAAATCAAATGCCTCATGTGCATCAAGGCAATGATTCTCTTTCTAGGATTCTATTAAGGTCCTTAGACAAAGAATTAGATGAATCAGTAAACACATGGATCATCGATAGGTAGATATTCATCATGACAATAATCAAAGAAATGAGGAAAGGCCTACACATCCAAGATAGGGGACAGGTTAAGTAAATTACGGGATAAACATGTAATGGAGTGTTATGTAGACAGTAGCAAAGGTGATTCAAGCCGTTTTTCATGATGAAGGGGTATGACCCTATATAATGTTAGGTAAGAAGTGGGCTCCTGACCGTATCTAGTATGATTCCCAGCTTTGTAAGTAGATGCACACAGAAAATACCGAAAAACAGACTAACATATCTCCAACACATCAAATTGTTGAAGACAAAGCAATAGGCATCTGTGGGTGGAGCCATTTTAATCGACATTTAACAACTTCTTTCTTCTTTTCTGTATTTTTTGAGCTTCTTACAATGTTTTGGTTCCATTATTTAAAAATGTACATTTTTAAAACAACATTATAAAAATTTTATGATTTCGTGTGTACAGATGATAGATTCCTGACATCACGGGTAAACTTTGAACTCGTCTAATCCCACCTGCTCTGTCTACAGGTGAAGAAACCAAGGGTCAGAGAAGTTCAATCACTTGTATCCCTGCCCCCAACCCCTAGGATATGGCTATTCTAAGACTAGATCTAGAACCAGATCCAGACTTCAGATTCTCTCGCCTGCAAATCTCTACAACTAGTGCTTCTTATATTCAGGCCAGGCTCAGGCGCCCCAAAAGCTTGTTAAAACGCAGACTGCTGGGACCCAGCCCCAGGGTCTCCGGCTCAGTCCGTGTGAGGTCAGCCCCAAGAATCTGGATGCCCTATGAGTTGCAGGTGACACTGATGCTGCTGGTCCCCGGACCCCACTTCGAGGATCCCTGTTTCGTGCTTTCCACTGAACCTGTGGGTCTCAACCTTGAGAAAATGAACCAAACAACCAAACAAACTAATAAACAAATAAACAATCACCTTGCTCAAGCACCATCCATCCACCTCAGAACAATGAGAGCCAAATGTCTGGGAACGGGCCACTTCTCTAAGAGGAGCTCCCAGGAGATTCTCACGTGCTCCTGATATCGAGAGCCCTGACACTGATCTCAAGGGCTTCAGTTCAGGGGGACTGTCAGAGCAGACAGAAGTGGGAATGCTACCGAACACCCCCACCCGCACCAAAGAAATCCATGCCCTTTCAAACACAAAGCGTGGTCATGGTTCTGTTCATGCCCACCCCGCGCCTACTTCCCATCAGGCCACTGAAAACCTCCATAGATTCTCAAGCTAAACGCAGATTTCCATACCATGGCCTCCAGGGGTCTGCGTGGCCTGGCTCCTGCCACCCTTCCAGTCCCACTCACTTCCCATCTCACTCTTCCTGTCACCATGGGAATGTATAACCATAACCTAGCACTGTGATTTTGAGATTATTAGCTACGAACCCCAGTAGCTTTATGAGATCAGGCGTTCTGCGAGCTCGGGTCACAATTAAGACCCTCGTGTCATACCTGGACCAGGCTCAAAGTGAGCGCTTGCTCAATTTTGCTGAATGAATGAATGAATGAATGTCCATGACTACAGTATATCTTGAGGTCAAAGGACCACTGTAGAGCGTATCATCATCATTAGCTACTATTTTGTCAATTACCTGTTGTCTCTGATATAAAACCCTAACAGGAGTGTTCTGGGGGATGGAATCAGCTTTCCTGACTGTCTTTCTGTGGACTTGCTAGGGCTCAAGTTGTGCAAATGAGTAGAGCCGGCTTCTAACAGCCCAAGGACCCGTCCCTCCTCTCCCTTATAGGGGACTTCCTACGGACTTAAATGAGGCCCTCCCCGTAGTTCTTATATCAACTGTATCGCTGGTGACTAGCATGAGGTCAATGCTAGCTTGGCACTCACAACAGTTTTATTTTACAAAAAAAAAACATACCTGCCTTTTGGAGTCTATTTTCCTTGCCTTCCATCAAAATGACTTCTAATTTTAAAAAGAGTCACCGTGGTCATGTTTTTTCCCCTTAGTTCTGCCCTTCACATCCCACACATACATCTGGGGTTCTGGGGTTGAGCAATGAGTCTGGGCTGCACGTTCTTTCCCCCAAACCACGAAATGTTAAATCCTGCCCAGAGACACTCAGTAAAACGGCTCCTTCAACTCAGAGCCATGGCGGGAAATCCTTTTTCCTTTTCACGATCTGTGGGTCACACTTAAATACTTTCAACGGCTGGTTATGGTGTACTGAGTGTACGCTTACTGCTCTTTATTTCAGTGTCTGAGGTATCTATGAGGAGAGAGGGGCGGGGAGATTTTCATTATGGCCTGGCCATGGCATCCTAGACCTGGCTCTTCATTCACGCTGGCAAGTGAAAAAACTATAAATACCAAGTGAAAACTGCCTCCTTCGTGTGTGCTACCTCCTTTGCTTGTGGTTTTCAGTCCAGAAAGCGGAGGAAGACAACAAAGAGGGATGTGACCGAACTGCAAACTCATTCCCATGACTGCTGAGGAAGCGACAGAGACCAGGGAGGGACCTGCCATCGCCTTCGCCAACGAGCTAGTGAAAGCCGAATCATCCTGGCTTGACTTGCATCCACCAAAGCACCAGGTATCGATGGCTGAACTGGCTGACATATCTTACATTTCAACATGTGTTTGTTACCTTTTTTCCTGCAGTTTTTGTGTGCAATTTTTGAAAGAGGAAAAAAAAAAGTTTCACAGACCAGCGCCGTAATCCATTTCCTTAACAAAAACTTTAAAAATCTTGGTCAAACATCTGAAATGCGAGTATGAAAACGTTGGGGAGGGTTATTTTGAAAGAATGGACCATTTGTCGAGGCAAGCCTCTTAAAATTGCTTTATAATACTTTAGGCAAACTTTAGGTAACACTGAGACCCAAGTAAACAATTCACGTTTTCAGGGACTGGCAGCAATTACAAAGTTCCCAGCTGCTATTTGGCTTTTCAATTTATGTCGCTCTCATCTCGTATTCCACATTCATCTCATTTTCTTCGTATTTTCCTTCCTGTCATGTGCCTGTCCACCTCTGGCCATAGAAGCAGGTGTCAAAAATGATGGGCTTTATTACAAAAGTCAAAGATGCTCAATTTTTGGTTTAGGGCACCCAACTGTAGAGCACCTTGTGTGTATTCCTGTCTTATCCTCTCTCGGCCACTGTCGCTCACTCTGTTGAGCCTGAGAAATCTCTGCCAGAGGCCATAAGTTTGCTAAATTACATTTTCTTGTCATTCAGTAGAATGGCAATTTGCAGAGTGGCAAATACCAAACAGAGCGTCAAGCTGTCATTCTACCAGGTTCTTTGGGTAGCAGCCGGAGTAAAGGACACCTTTCCTGACAGAAAAAAAAAAATCAGATGAAGCAGCTGTTTCCTGCACGCACACTGTCCCACATGGAAAACGACGGACAACTATCAAACGATTTTTTAAGATTTCACACGAAAAACATCCCAAATCTACTGCATTTTTTCATGGTGAACAATCCCCCAAATGAAACAGTCCTGGAAGCTGTTCGCAGCTGTGCAGCTGACGCTGCCCAGCACAGATCCTAGGGATGGTTACGAACTCAGGGGTGCTAAAATACGGACGCTTGCCTGTTCCCAGGGTGGACCTCAGTTTATTTCTGGCCTCCTCTGTAAGTAACGATCGAAACTTTCACATTCTGCAACTGGACTTCATCTTCATGTGTCGGAGAGACCGTCCTGTGCCAAGTCTATGGCCCTTAGACCCTTCCCAGATGGAACGTGAGACACCTCCACCTGCCACCACCTTCTCTGGGAAGAGAGACTGTTGTGCTGTTGCATAAGCATCAATATATTCCCCCAAAAAACAATTCAGTGTGAAATGACACAGCCAATTTGGCTTCAGCTCTATTTTAAAGCAATAAAATTATTCTCGAACATGTTTCAAACATAGGTATCTCTTTCCCTTTCTCCTTCCTTCCCTCTTTCAGCGAATATTTATTAAGCACTAATTATACAACAAGTAGTGTTTTAGGGAGCAACTGACAAAAATCTCTGCTCTCTCGGAGGGCAGGCAATAAACAAAATAAACAAGTACATTGCAAATTATTCTAGAAAGTGACAAGTGTTATGATGAAGAAAAGAAAGCAAGAATATAACTGAGCGATGGGGAGGGAGGATGCAATTTAAAGCACGATGGTCAGGAAAGGCCTCGTTGAGAAGGTCATATTTGGGGAAAGAGTGGCAGAGGTGATGTCCGGAGGAAGACCATTCCAGGAACAGGGCATAGCAAATGCAAAGGCCCAGGGGCAGGAGCATGGCTGGCATGTTCAGGAAACAGCGAAGATCAAGAGCGGCTAAAGGAGCATGTAGTGGGGCATGTGGTGAAACACGTAGGGCCTTGCAGGACAGAGGGAGGATGTCTTCCTTCACTCTGAGCGATGTGAGCAGCCACCGCAGGGCTCTGAACAGATTTGTGGCGTGATCTACATTAAATTTTAACATCACCACTCTGCCTACTGTGCTCAGGACTATAGGAGGGCAAGGTGGAAGCAGGGAGACCAGTTAGAAGGCTACTGCAGAAATCCAGATAAAAAGAAGACCGTGGCTTGAACCAGAATGAGCAGTGGAGGTGGTGGAGTGTTCAATTATTGGGCACATATGGTGCAGGTACATTAACCATTGTGTCAACTAATCAGCAGTCATGTGACACAGGCATCCTCATCCCCATTTCACACATGGGGAAACTGAGGTTAAGAGAGCGCTCACTGCTCAGGCTTGCAGAGCTCAGAAGGAGGGTTTGAACACAGGATGGGCCGCTTCCACAGTTCATACTCCTACATTTCACGTGATTCCACCTTCACCCCAGGAGAGTGTCGGATCCCGAGAAAGACCCCTGCATTCACATTTTCTAATTTCTTTGGCACTAAGAATCATCGAGAGCATTGAAAGGTTTATGAATAAATGAATGTGTCTGGACCGGCCCAACCTCCCCGGTTACAAAGGGCACCGTGGTAGGTTAGCCGTGGAGCCAGGACAAAAGTAAGGTCCTCGGACCACAGGCCAAGCTCTCTGCAACGACCACGATGCAACGATCTATGTGATCAATAACCATGCTCTTCTGGTCACACAAGTTAAATAAGCCGCACACACACACACACACACACACACACACACACGAGTAAAAAAATATACCAAATATAGCGGGGTGGGGTAGGGTGAAGTGGGCAAGAGGAATCAAGCATATGGCAGCTGAAGGAAACTGGACTTTGGGTGGTGATCACATAATAGAATATACAGATGTCAAATCATAACGTACACCTGAAAATCATACAATTGTATTAACCAGTGTTACCCCAATAAACTTAATAAAAAAATAAATTAGAAAAGTATATCAAACCTAGGCAGGAAATTGCCAGACAGTGTGCAATGCTAAAATCATCTCAGAAAGACACTTGGTCACGTGTATCAAGAGTTTCAAACTATTAATATCTTTAAGATTCTGTAATTCGATTTCTAAGGATCTATCCTAAGGAAAGGATCTTAAATACAGAAAGGCATTTATAACAGCCTTATTTCTACCAGTAAAAATGGAA
Source organism: Cynopterus sphinx (assembly GCA_030015415.1). Lineage (NCBI taxonomy): Eukaryota > Metazoa > Chordata > Mammalia > Chiroptera > Pteropodidae > Cynopterus > Cynopterus sphinx. The sequence continues at coordinate 8,446,074 of CM057391.1, forward strand.
TATATCGTGCATGTGCTGATGTCAGGGAATAATTAAAGAAGTATGCCACTCACGTGACAGTCAAAAGTGATGTTTGTGAAGAGTGCACAGTAGGATGGCTGTAAGATGCTACTGGGCAAAGGAGACGTATTATAAATGTACTATGTTTAGAAACATATTTTAAAATCCCAGTGCATAGGAAGTCACTGTAAGGAAATAGGCCGATGTCTATTTTTCTTTATTTTAAAAAACTCTTTTGGTTATATTACCTTAGTCATTGGAATGAGGGGAAAAAAGCAAAATGTTGCCACAGAGAAACAAAACATTTAGTTTTTCCTGGTTTGCATCAGTTTTGTTTTGTAGTAGGAAGTTTTTAACTTACAAGAAAAATTAGGTAGGTTTTAAACATGACTAGAAATTGGATAACTGTAAAGTATTAGAGACTTCTGTGCTCTGGATCTCATAGCTATAATATCTTTCAAGAAACTCTCAGACATGCAGAATAATTGAGTAAGTAACATTACTGGAAATGAAAACTTCTAATCTAGCAGGTATTAAGGAAGGATTCACTCTGTGGGGCCTACAACATGCCATGCTATGGCCTTTATTGATATAAATGGAAATCTTTCCAAAATGCAAGAGAGGACACTATTTCATGTAAAGACATGATTTAGGTTAAATTTTCTGAAGAGATTTTGACCTTAAGCCAAGAGAAATAAAAGTTTAAAAATAAAAATACTGTTTCTATCATACATATTATCGTTTGTAAGACTCAAAAGGTAGTAAAATAAAGATTATGTCTACATAACATAGATTTTCTCTAAATAAATTTATTCACATAAATTTATATGTAATATAAAATATATTTATTCATATAAATTTATATGTAATATAAAATAAATTTATTCATATAAATTTATATGTAATATAGCTATGAGAATTTAGATCTGTAATATTTCAATAATAATTTGGGATAGAAGTGCTTCCCTTTTTAAATAATTCAAATATTAAAAACACTTTTTTTACTTTCCCCTTACCACAATAAAAATGAAATATGGCTTTATTTTTAACTTTCATCAATAGCTAAGGGTTTTCAGCCATCTCCTGGAGAGCTGTGTAAGAGGCTAACCCTGTAATTGGCCACACACTATTTCAGGTGAAAATGCTGTGTGCCTGTCATACAAATGGCAATTAAAGTCTAAAAATGGTGAGAGGTTTTTGTTTGCGAAGAATTCCTCGTTAAGAATAAAGACCCTGGAGCTAAGATGCCTGCGTTCAAATCCCTGCAACCCTTCCCAGCTGGACAGTTTTACGCCAAATTTCTTAATCTCGTTACACCTCATTTCCTCAAATGTGAAACGTGGATAATAATAGTAGGTATCTCAGAGAAAATTAAGTGTGCAATTTAAGTTATAAGTTGTAAATTGCTCGGATCCGTGCTTGGCGTAGTTTTGTATGTATGCATGCATAGCTAATTTAACGAATAAATTAACTTTAGTGATTATGCAGGTGATGCTTTCAAAGTAAGGCTTCAACTCAGGAAGGTGTTGACAACTGTGTTTAACTAAGGCTGCCTTTATTCCATGCGATACGGCAAAAAAAAAAAAATTCTTTTCTGTGCTGCCACAACCAAAAAACACCAGGTCACCTGAATTTGATGAGAATCACCGGAGAGCTTACTAAATAAGTTGGAAGCGAATTAATCACAAAGGGCAGGTCTTCAGAGGCATCAGGTGAAGCAAATACAAGGTTGCATCGAAGATGAATAAATGCTGCCAAAGTAGGCTGTTTCCTGAAATATTTCATGTCAGAAGGAAAAAAGATAAGAGGGGTGTATTTTAGAATCTGAATTTATTAAAACAAACAAACAAAAACTAGAAGGAGTGTACAGTGGTCTGGGATGAAAACATGGCTAGGTAGGAGCTTTGGTCCTGGGCTCCAGCCTTGGACTCAGAAAAGAACCTTCCAGACTCCTGGGGAGTGTGGTGAAGAGCAGCCGGGCAGCCTGTGAATTTCAGGCTGGGCTCAAAACGGGCTCAAAAATCTTCACTCTCAACTTCCTCACCTTCCACATGTGACTGGTGGTTGGCCACATGTGGAGCTCCGCGGTCCTGTCACAGAGCAGACTCTCTGGGAGAGCTGCGGCGCAGATGACACATTTCTAAAACAACCCGTCAGCTGCTTTCGGGCGTCACCAAGGTCCCCTTGGTGTATCAGGAGAAACTGTTTTCAAAGAGAGTCACACCAGATCCAGCCCTGGGGGTTCAGACTTACACCTGCTTCTCAGTGGCTCTTAGACTACTCGTAGGACACGAAGGATGTTCTGTGCTGACCCATTTCTATACCCCCCACGCAGGTCTCAAACTGGTGTCCCTTAAAATATCAGTCATCCCGGCTCTTCCGTGAGTAGAGAAGTTTGGAAAATTCTACATATTTCCCCCTCTCGGCGAATGACCATTTATATCGCTGTTTAGAAGTATCACCATTCCCCATACCTGCCTGCAGCCAGGTAGTAAGGCCGGTATCTATTAGAACTGGTGTTTCAAAAACTAATACTGGATACTTAACCTCAGAATTGTTCTGAACATGAAAACAGATCATCCACATGGGGGTTGCAGTGCCTCAAGCACAACGAGGGCTCAGTGGATGTTAACTATGATTATTTTTAAGAACAATTTCTCTTTAAATAAGCTTAGCTAATGGTCCCGCTGTGTCCTGGGTTTGCCAGGTGGCCCTGGTGACGAGGCAGGGAGTGGAGACGGTTGCTGGTGTTCTTTCTCTTCCACAGGGTGAGTCATTCGGGGCAATAGCAAAGGTAACATGAGACAAAGTAAGCACAGCATGACTAGCCACAGAGATGACCTAACGTGTGCTTCGGGACGCGAGTTCCAGAAAGGCGGGGCAGGAAGCACCACCTTTGGGCACTCATCCCCAGGTGTGTCCACCAGCAGAACTTGGACGCACACGCTGGTTCTTGTGGGTCCCTTAGAGTGGGTATGACGTCTCGCTGGACGAAGCCCAGAGTGTCACCTGAATCCCAGCATTCCACAGCTTGACCTCTCAGCCCCCTGGTGCCAGTTAGTCTGAAGTTCCAAGATCTCTAGGCCCTGACACAGGTCCTGGCATCCACCCACCTTGTTTTCCAAAACCCCCGATGGATAAAAAACAATCTCTTAGCCCCAAATGACATGTCTTAAATACTGTGAATCCACAGGAAACTGCCCACTTGACTGCTGCCCTGAGCCCTTCCAGAAACTGCTGCATTCTGGTAAAAGGCCCCAAACCAAATGACAAGACCCTGAGGAGAAAGAGTGCGTGTGTGGGCAGGCGGAAGCTTGGAGGGTGTCCCTGCTTTGGGCTTGCTCGGACGCAGACAGTGCTACACATGGTGGTAGGGTTCACGCATAATCCTTTGTATTTTAGTTTCTCTGCGCAAATATAACATGCGTAAAACAAAGGGCGTTTTTCCATGATAAGAAAGACACTGCTCCAAATACCGTATTAAAATAGGTTAAATACGTGGAAATTTATAGGTATCACTGTGTATAAAAAACAAGATATTTTATGCTCTCAGACAACAGAAATATAAAATTATAACTTATCAGATATATATCAGACAGTTCTCCAGATGCTTCATGCCCTCTTTCTCTCATCCACCCACACACCTAGCTATCCATTCACTCACCCATCTTCCCATCCACCTAGCTATCCAGCTACTCAGCCAGACCGCCAAATATCCAAGTATTTATCCTTTGATCCATTTTCCATCCATTCTTCCTCCCTCCCTCCCTCCCTCCCTCCCATCCATCCATCCATCCATCCATCCATCCAACCAACCAACCAGCCAACCAATCAACAGATCAATCAAATAATCAGCCAACATTGTATTCAGCACTGTACTAGGCTCTGGGCATCTGAAGCCCAATAAGATCCAGTCCCTGTTCTCACTTAAGACAGTTCACAGACTAGGAGAAGTGTTTATAGCCTAGGAAGGGTGACTCGTGCAGGGCTTTGCTCTTTATCGCTGTTGTCTTTTATCCCTGAAAGTCTCTCGTACCTATTTCTTAGCCTTTACTGATCTCTGTACTTGGCATTGTCCTGAGAATACAGACCTTTATTGCCTGAAAATAAAGAAATTCTTCTGCTCAGCATATATATAGATACATAATACATATATATACATAAACAGTTTCTGGCAAGCAGCTATCTGTGCAGCCCTCTCATGGCACAGAGGAAACTGCGCCTCAGAGAAGTGTGTGTCCCAGGTCCCCAAGCAAGTTGGCAGCAACACGGAACGGAGCGTCTGGAATCCCAGTCTACGGTTCCTTCTACTTCACCTCCCTGTCATCGGCAACCATTTGCTCCCTTCCATTGTCAGAGAATGACCCTGTGCAAAGAAGCCACACCTGGGAAGGTTCTGGAATGTAGGAATTTCTAATGCTCTAACCCAAAGTCCTGAAGCCAAGGTAATTTTAAATAAATCATCGTTGACCTTGAAAAGTAAATTGTGACATTTGGAGTTAAGGGACATCTCCCCAGAGCGTCACATTTTACCCTTTGACCTGAAAATACAAGAGAGACTAACAAGAGTGTCTGGTAAACTCAACTTTTTCAAGAAATTCTGGTCAAAGTTAACATTCCCAGGGCTCTCCCCAAGAGACGCAAGGCTCAGGTGCAAACCCACAGGGTGGCTGGGTGGGGCCAGAGACCAGAGCTGAATGATTTCTCTGTATTTTGAAAAGCAAGGTCATAAATCAAAAAATGACTGCTACTAATTTAGCAAAACCGTGTAAGGTATGAGAGAATAAACACAATGGGATTACAGAACAGGCATGTTTATGAGACCAAGACGCTGGTGACCATTTTCAACATTTACTTCCTTAAGCTGCGTCCTGTGATTCTGACGACGACGACGATGACGACAACGATAATAAAAGATAATAAAAGTTCATACGTATCTAGACACGGCGCTTGTACTTTGCATGCACGACTTCATTTTATATCAAAACAGCCCATAAAAGAAGATACCAAATGGGTAAACTGAGACTCAGGAGGATAAGTAATTCGTTCAGTCACACAGCCAAGAAGGGACAGAGCTGGCTTTGGGGACCAAGGCTGTTCCAGCTTCACATGATTTTTGCACTTTTCACAAAAAATCCAAATTCAAGGTTGGGGTACATATTTTAGTTCGGTGGGGTTGGGATGGGCCCCTCAGCTCTTTACTTCCTCCCCCTCCCCCGCTGTGACCTCTGGCCCCGGGAAACCATCCTCTCTCACTTGTGAACGTCGCACTGTCTGAGGAGCATCTTGGGAGCAGGAAGCCATAGATAATAAAGGTCAGAGTTACACACTCACATCCTAAGATGGTTTTTGTCTTTTGAATGGGCACTTGCCAAGAAGCCCCCTGCCGCGCTAAAGGTCAGGCATAAGAAGTTATCAGCACAGGGCATGGCACGTGACAGGTATCCAGGAGGTATGGACTGGATCCAAATCTGCTCCCAAATGTCTACTGTGATGGGCGTCCCAGAGGGAGTGCAGTGGGACCTGTCACCAAGGTAGGTGGGGTAGGGTCCTAAGAATTCCCTGGTCACTAATCCAGGGGTCCCAAACTTTGTTGCCCATTCGGATCGCCCAGGGAGCTTCAAAAATCCAGATGTCTACTTGCCTCCCGGCCCGGATCAATTAAATCAGCACGTCTGGGCGCGGGAAGGCGGGCACTGATAGTTTTCCAAGACGCCCAGGTGATTCCAAGGGAAAACGGTTTCCAAAGGAACACTGAGGGACATGGTGAGATGGTGGCTGCCGGTTTGGAGAAACGGGCAAGTGTGCCTGACCGGCCTTAGTGACAGAGACGGGGGAGAGGACAGATGTTGACATGCGGGTGCACACTTCATTTGCCAGAGCGTTTTCCGTCGTGCTGACAGCTTCTCTCCCGCTCCTCCCCTTTCCTCCTGGCCTCTTCCTCCCGCTGCTGCCTCACTAGTGCGATAGCACCAGCATCTGAAGACTTCCAAACGCCGGATATATAGGCTTCTAGAGGCTTCTCCTATGCCGCTTGTGGGTTTGCTGGAGTTTGTTCTTGCTTGTGTGAATATCTGTGAGCCTGGCCCGCAGGGAGGGAGACGGGGGGAGATGGCGCTCTCCTGGGCTGCAGGCTGCGGTCACACACCTGGCCGGTGGGGGTACAGGGCTGTCCCGGCAGAGGCCCCCACCTTCTGCCCTGGGCTGCTTGGTAAGGTTGGGTCCTGCCTCTGGAACTGGCTGATTCATCCCAGAAAGGAATTTCTTCTTCTCTCTTCTACTGCACAATTGATGAGATATTTTATTGTGTCATGAGGCCATTGGGCCTTCCCTGGCTGACCCATGGAGGTCTCACCTAATAAACCCCCTGGAGGGGAGGGGAGCTGGAAAAGTTCGATCTGTATGGATGAGGGATGAGCTAGGATTACCTCGCCCTGATTTGTTGAAGGCTGTGTTCCCTTTTCAATGGGGAAAAAAAAAAAAGAAAGAAAAAGAAAATTTCAAATTACATGGGAAACCAGAGAAGGGGGAAGTATAGTGAAGACAAAGAGAATTAGTGTCACGTTGAAAAAGAAATAAGGATAAAAACACATGAGAGGAGAAATGTGACAATTCTCTCCCCAAACCTACAAGTCTTTGAAGGGACATTTGAGAATAAATTTTTAAAAAATTGAAACGTGTGGTGCTGAGCCTTTCAGAGCCTTCAGAAGGGGGGGAATCTGAGCCCTGCTCACCACGTGCCTGGCCCGGTGTCCTGCCCCGGGAGAGACGGAAGGGCTCCTGAGAACACCCGAAACCACATGAAAGGGAACAAGGAACTAGTCTCTCTTCGTTTCGTGTAACTTAATTCAAAGCCAGAGGAGACATTTTTTTTGTAAAAGAATCACTGTCACACTCAAGGCAACAGAGTTCTTGACCGGTTGAATTTCACAAGCGTGTCCTCTGGGCAGGACATCTGTCCCTGAATCCCGATATTCTGTCATACCCTGGGATCGTTGCAGAAAGATGAGACAGGAAAGGGGAGACCAAAGCAACAGGACTCATCTCCTTGGGTGTATCTGTCACACAAAAAGCACGCGCTTTCGCATATCCAGGTGATTCAGGGAAACGAAGAATTTTGACCGGAGACACTTGCTAAAGATTTAGGATTTGACTGAAAAATCTCCTGCTTATTACCCGTGCGGATTTTTCCCTCCCGACTGCATGATCTGGGCCAAGGATCGCAGGTCCTCGAATAACGTCCTTCCACTCAGAGCTGTTTCAGGATAACTAACGTCGATGAAAGTAAAATTGATCTCTGGCCGGGGCAACGGTGGGTGCGGAGCCCGCCTGTCCTCGCCCTGTGTGCTGGGCTTCCTCCGGGAGCTCCGGCTTCCTCTCACATCCCAAGGAGATGCTCACTAGCTGAACTGGTGCGTCTGAACCGTCCAGGTCTGAGTGTGGGTGTGACTGGGCCTGTGATGGAAGGGCGTCCGGTCCAGGGTGGAGTCCCGCCTTGTGCCCTGAGCTGCAGGGAGAGACTCGGGCCACCCACGACCCTGACCCGGAATCGGAGTCGGAAAAACCCTTCTCTTACTTGTTTCTCCCGTCTTTCTTCAATGCATGTATAGCTCACATTTCTTTCACTGTTTACTACTAGAAATGTTTTGAGTCTTTACTTAGAAGTTTGATGTTTGTTTGTTTTATTTTGTTTTGTTTTGCGACCAGAAATAGGAACTTAACTCTTGTTTATACATCAATTAGCCTATGGTAAAGTTGGTTTCGTTATTCATCATTCCACTTAGAGTCACAGCTTCCGAGACCCTATCGGCAAAGGGAAGGCTTTCTGCAATCAGGTGTATGAGGGCCTCAGTTTCCTTACGTCCAAAATGAGGGCTTAGCCAGGGTCGCTTTCCACCTTCGAGTGCTCAGCACACATCAAGGCCAGGCCCTAGGACTACGCGGGCCCTTGCGAAGGTAAAACCTGAGGATGGGGCTGAGACAAGTGACCAGATGATGCTATGATACTGGAAGCACGGGAATAGAGATGGGACAGCTCCCCTTGGAATCCGACGTCTCTCTGTGACGTGTGCGTGGGGCGTGTGTGTGTTGCTCTGGTGGCATCCCTGAGAAAGCGAGTTATTTAGTTGTGCAACTTGCCTCACGCTTTAGAGACTCAAATAGAACCGACGTATCCCACTACCCCTAGAGTCTTCGCCACCTAAAAATTCTTGGAGACCGACGCTTCAAGGATGCAACCAATGCCCCCAATCATAGCCTGTGAAAACCACTGCTCACGGAGCTGCATTTCACCGGGAAAATCTGAAATTAAGCAAGAATGAAAAAACGATGTCGGTGTCTCTTGTCACACGTAATAACAGGGGCCCGGACTCTGAACGGTTAATCTATGAACATAACACACAAAATTATTTTTTAAAAAAGAATGGGCGATGGGAATTATAGCACGATGACTGTTTGCTTGGAAATTTTAGGTGGAATAATGTGTAAGATTTAAAAAAAATATGTGCTAATTCATAAACAGGCGACTGAGTCTTGGGCAAGCATCACGTTAGAATAATCCAGCACTGAGGAAGGCTGCCCCCACCCCCAACACACATAGATGCACAATTCATCAACGTCAAGGCTCGGCAGGGCCACCCAGCTGGCTTCCCCAACATCCCAGGACTGGACCGAAACCCGGCACTGCTGTGCCAGGGCGTCCAAGCACTGCAAAAGCTGCCCCTTGCAACACTCGGTTTCTCCGCATAATTACTTCTCGCGTTTCCCTCCTGATACTCATTTAAATGCTAAATAAACGGAGCTCCTTCTCCAAGGCAGGAGATGCGTGGCTGTAACCTGGAGCTACCTCGGAGTGAAAATTAAAATCAATTACACCCCATGTGGGTATAATTATAGGAACGGAATGAGCAGGAATATAAAATGATCGTCTCCTGGGAAACAAGTCTACTTTGTCATGTGAATGAGTGTGACAAGGACCGCTCAGCACCTGTCAGATCGTTTTTCTCGAGTTCAGTGCTGAGATCCACTCAGGTGGGGCTCTGCAGGGCCCGGAGTGCTTAGAGATGGCCTGGGGGGGCGGGGGCGAGGATGCTGGGAACGTGCCCTTTCCAGGAGGTGACAACCGTGTTATCACTCGGCGGCAAGGACAGGGGTGGCTGTTGGTTGGCGCTGTGCGTGTGGCAGCTCCAAAGGTGGGTATGACTTGAGGAGAGGGTGCTGCTGTTATTGCCGGGGCCAGGGCAGCAGGGCTGGTCCGAAGGCGGCTCCAGGTCAGCCTGTGAGGTGCTCTGACAGTGGCACTGGCCGGAGTCGCTGCTTTGCTGGGAGACCAGGGTCGCGTCCCATGTTCCTGAGCCGTGTCATCCCTGGTTCTAGGTCTGCTGTGCAGCTATCCCACAGCACAGAATGATCAAATCAGGAGCTAGAACTGAAAATGTTCAGATGTGCCCTTCACATGCTGAAAGTCTGTCCAATATTCTGGAGCTAGAGGTGTAGCCGTGCTGCTTCTGTGTGACCGTGGCCTGGGTGAGTGGGGAGAGCTCGTGGGCGACAGACACCCCTAGCATCCTCCAGCTCCCTGAGATTTTGGAGAAAGAGTGCAGGTTGGCCCTCTGCAGGCCCGTAGGGGCTATGGACTCGAGTCTGCACCCTCCAGGGGGCCCAAGCCCTCTGCATCCCTGTAACTATCTGACCGATGCTTCCCCAAAGTGTCCTGCTGTCCACCTGAGAAGAATCTCGCCCGGAGTGCTTGTACAAACAGATTTCTGCTTCTCCCTCAGGGTTATACATCAGAATAGGGGTGGGAGGGAAGACAAGTCTATATTTTAAATAAACACGTCTTGGTGCTATTGCCCCAGAATGCATAGTCAGTTGGTGACTTGGGGGCACGAATGGGCACAGGGGACTTCCCTTTTCGCAGAGAGGCTGCTTTCAGACCAGGGTGGTCCGCCCTGTCTCGCTCTTCCTCGCTCTGCTGTCTTCCCTCCTTGCTGTCTGCTCTGGGCTGGGCCAGGCACTATGGCGGGTGCAAAACACTAAAGACAAATAAGAGCTGGGCCTTGACTCAAGGGGCAAGTGTTCAGTCTCACAGAAGGGACAGCTATCTGGACAAACAGGTGCGAAGCATTCCAGGGGCAGCGCAGAAGAAACGCTACAGTAGACGGGGAGATAGAAGGTACTGGAAGAGCAAGGTCAGGAAGCTCCCCCACGACGAAGTGCCACTGAGATGGGCCTCGAAGGAAGAGCAAGAATGTGCTAAATGGAGAAAAGCGGAAAAAGACATGTAAAGTGTGTGCTCAGAGAGAGCCACACACGTTTGAAATCTATCTGGGGATAAGTCTGGCTTTGCCCCGAACGAGTCATCATTATGGCAGAGTCATAATTATTCTGATAGATTAGTACTGGTTTTGACTCTACCCTGAGACCTGCAGAATGGACTCCTTCTCCCCAAGACCTTTCACAGCTCCCACGACGACTGGTTGAGATGGGAAATGCTCCGTGGTCTTTTTCTGAACACGTGGCTGCTGTTACTATTCTAGAAATGTGTGGAAAACTGGGGCGGGGGGGCGCACAGAAAAGGCCAGGGGCACCCATGGCAAGTGGCTCCCAGGTGGGTGAACCGCAGCTCTCAGGAAAGGTGACCATGTCCCCTCTGTTCTCCCAAGGCAAAACACAGTGTTGGGACCCAGCGGCTCTCAAACAACCCCTGACACCCCTCGCCACCCGGCAGGCCCGGCCGCTTGTCCACCCCAGGCACGGAGTAGCCGAATGTTTTGACCTTTTCAAATTAATACTTGTCAGATGGATATCGGAAAGTGACTAGGAGCAGTGGTACGTGTTCAAACACCGCGCTCCCACGGTTCCTGCCGTGGTGGAGAGAAAACACACACACACACGAACTAGGGAATCGGGAGACTCAGTTTTGGTCCCAGCTTTGCTAGGTGACTTCAGGCCCATCTTTTACCTTTCTGAGCATCCTCAACTGTAAGGTCACTGCAATATCTGATTATTATTATTATTACTATTATTATTAATTAGTATGATATCATCATCATCATCACTAATTCTGCGTTACGAGCAAAGTGGGAATCTGTGCAAGGCAATCCTGGAACATCACGAAGATGGCCACACATGCTGCTTATCCTAATGTGAAATACAGCGTGCTTTAATGTTTTTACGGGTGTGCCGGCATTGGCTCACAATGTGTGCATCTCCTCCCAGCTGGATGAGTCACATTACACTGGTAGCTTGAAATCAGCCACGGTAGGAGTATTCACCGTGTGGAAACAGGCAAATATCAGGGTTCCCCCCCGATTCCAGAGGGAAAGAAAGCATGTCTGGTTGGTAAACATTTCGCAGCACACTCCAGGTTATGGTGTTTCTACAAGTAAAAATAGAATTGCTTTTTAGAAACCGAGTAATAGTTTAAGTGGCCGTTTTAATAATTTTTAAAGGTGGGCGTTTGTGCTTTGGAAAGTCAGAATTGTGGATGTATAATTTACTGCAGTAAAACGTACTCGTTTTAACCACAGCTCTGAGTTTTGAAAAACGTACACAGTCGTGTGCCCATCCCCACACGGTCGGACCGCGCTGCCCTGTTCTTTCTGAAGTTGGGTGTCGGACGATGAAAGGGAAGTACTGATGGGTGTTACTTTGGGGCAGAGGCCTGGAGCAGCAAGGTCACAGAAGAGGACACTACCGGGCAAACACTGTGAGGAGCGTGGAACATGAGTAAGAAATTAACGTTGGATGTTTTAAACCACCGACATTCGGGGGTTGGTTGTTAATGCATCTTAACCTAGACCGTCCCCACTGGGACAGTGATGATCACCAAGGAATGACAAAGCAGGGGGAGTAGTTGGCGAAAATGCCCGGTAAATACAACATCTACCTTCCGTAGCTCACTGTTCAAGGCCTTTCTCTCTCTCTCTCTCTCTCTCTCTCTCTCTCTCTCTCTCTCTCTCTCTCACACACACACACAACCATTTCCAGACCTTCCCCTTCTGTATTCTACTCATACCGAGAATTTGAAATTCCTTGAACGTATTACTACTACTACTTCTACCCCCGCTTGCTGAGCACCTACTATGTGCCACACACGGTTCTCAACACTGCCCAGTTATCACCTCATCCCAAGTACCACATCTTTGCTCCCTGTTTTCCTTTCTTCGCATACTCATCTCCTTTTTTTTTCCCTAAAAATGCCTACTTATTCTTCGTGATATAGTTCCAGTGTCATCTCCTTTTGAAGTGTCCCTGATCCTCCCTGATAAAATTAACTTCCCCACTACTAAGCTCCCAGAGCACGTTGTGCAACATTTATCTTATGCGATGACGTGTCTGCTTCTGCAGTTCCCCGCACCCTGTCATCACGATTGAACTATGCACCTCCTGCGGCACTTATTTTGGGTAGGAGCTGAGGCCAGGGAGCAAAGGATGAGTAAAGGTGGCCTTTTAGGTGGACAAGGAGCAAGTAGGAACAAGTCTGGTTAAAGGGGTCAGCTGTGATGCACTTTAGACCAAAAGGTCCAAGTGAGTCTTTCAAAATTATACAGAATCCTCTTAAAAGAGTTCATGAATTGATGGGTCCAGATTCAGCCTTGGTAGACCCTGACCTATCAAACCACGAACAAATCCTGACACGTCCGAGTCCGATTTTAACATTGGGGTTAGCATGAAGGTCTCTTTTTCCAAGGTGTCATGATGCTCTCATGACAGAAGGAGCAGACGTGCCTGAAAATGCTCCTGGGTCCTCACCCTGGATTATCTATCTGGTTACAGAGTCGTGGGGGTGGGGTCTTAGCTCTTTTGTGCTGGGCTCAAGCTCTTCTTCTTAGGGGACAAGGGGTGTCCTCTTCCCAGGGTGACATTTCTTGGGTCTCAAGGTCCCCAGGGCTGTCAGCCTGCATTCCCAGATAATTCCTACAAACAGCTGACACCTAAATCCAGACTGCCTGGTGCCGAAGTAGTTTTATTATCTCTGCACTAATAAAATCGCTCTTACACTTGCCCCATAAAAAGGGAGATAAACAAGGTGGAGAAGGGTTCCTCCCTTGGGACACAAATCCATCCAGCAGCAGAGCCTCAGCTGCTGGTCTTTCCATCTTCTCTCGAATGGCGGACCTGGCTTTGGCTTTTCCTCAGTAAAGCCTCCTCAAGGCCAAGCTCAAATCAGGGGTGTGAATTCCACGACTACTAACCTTGTCGGATGACAGGCGGCAATGCGGAACGGACCCATCTTGTAAAACAACTCCCCTCCCCAAACTGAATTTTGTGTCAACAACCGGCCGGCATTTTATAATTGGCAGTGGGTGTTCAGATGCACCAAATCTCAGTGCGAAGTCCCCTCACAATGATCATGTGAGACAGAGGGAGCTTTATCATTTCCAATTTATAGGAGAGAAAATGGAGGCTGAGAGGGCATGAAGCGTTGCCCAGGTCACACAATGAATAAGCAGTGGAACTCAGGACAGAACTAAGGTTTTCTGAATTCACTCCACACTCCTCTTGCTCTTTGGTGACACGAGGAATGTGACCACCAGTGCCATCTACTCTTTCCCTCTTCCCATAAAACGTTTCACGGTATTGACCATTCGGCTTTATATTGAATTACATTTACCCAGTAGAGCACACACCAGACAGCCACAGCCAGTCTTGCGGGGAAAGAGGAAATATAATTCTTCCTCAATAAGTGAGTGAGAACACTTTCAGAAAAAGCTAAGAAAAAGTCCATCGGTAGGTTTCTGTGCGTTCCCTGATCCAGCTGATGAAAATTCAGTGACCGGAGAGGCCAATATTCACTTCTAAAGACAAAGAAAGCAGAGCAGAGAGTGTAGGATGCTCAGGTGCGGTCCAGGCGTAGCCCAGGTACGCTGCAGAGCGGGACCTGGCTGAGGCAGGGGAGGCACACCATTTAAGGGGCACTCCCTCTCGGGAGCTAAGCCTGTATTTGCACAACCCTGAGAGCAAGCATCTCCTTCTGTTCTGTGCCCCAGGCCCTCCCTTGCCTCACCCAGCCCCACTTTGGTGTACCAAGTCTCCTCACCCCACAGCTAACGGCCTCTCTGACCCTGACAGGCAGCGATGAAGGCTGCATCTCCAGAATGAGACCCGAAGTGAACTAGAAAGAAAACGTAATTAAATCCAAATTCTCTTGCCCAGAAAGGACAAGGCGGCGTGATCCGCAGGGCCCAGTACTCAGTGAACACGTGCGCCCCTTTTTAAGAACTAAGAATTTCAGGAAAGGGACAGCAGAGCGTTAAATCAAGTCAGGTTCTTCCAACCGTCGGACTCTGTGAGGCCGCACAGGCCCGATGCCGTTGAAGTTGGCCCTGGGCCCAGGCATGCCATACCTGCCCGGCCGTCCTGCATCAGAGGCGTGGCCCTGGTGGAGATGCGTATCCTTCAGCTGTGAGCACACACCTGGTTGCCTGGGAGACGACCTCCAGGCAGTCCATGAAGATGTGTCATCAGCAGCCACTGGTATAGAATCGGAACGGGGTTTAGAAGGCAGAAAGACGTCTGAGTTTGCTCTTGTCCCACTAATTAGACCAGAAGGCCCTGGGCCCATCACAGAATGCCTTTACCCCCTCGTTTCCTTGTTGGGGTTGGCGTCTTACTTGGATCTTTCTGGCTACGGACGTCGAGGGGTCCGTGGTTATTCTAGGTGCTTGGAGAATCGTCTATACAGGCAGAGCTGGGAGATATTGCGGATTCGGTTCCACACCACCGCAGTAAAGTGAATTATCAAAATAAAGAGAGCTGCACGAGTTTTTTGGTTTCCCAGAGTATATAAAAGTTGTGTTACCAGTGCGCTGTGGTCTATGCAGTGCACGATACTGTTATGTCTCAAACACAATGTCCATAACTTGACTGAAAAACACTTTCCTGCTAAAAGGTGCGAACCATCATCTGAGCCTTCTGTGGAGTCGTAATCTTTTTGCTGGTGGACGGTCTTACCTTCAATTTGTAGAAAGCAATCCCCGTGACGTGCACTAAGGTGGAGCACAATAAAATGAGGTGCACCTGCGTTTGAAATAAATACGGCTCCCCAATCATTTGTCTCTCCCTTCCATATATGAGCATCTTAGAAAGAGGCCACTATGATGCGATTAATAAAAATACAAATTCATTGAAAAACATCATTGAATTTACAGTAACTTTTTAAAAATCAACGGTTATTTTTTAACAGTGGATAAAAAAAAAAAAGCAGTAAGATGTATTTCCAGAGGCTTCTGTACTACCATCCGTTTCTCACCACGACCTGGTAACATATGATCCTCAGACAGACACTGGTCTGTGTGCCTGTCTTTAATCACGGTTTTAATCTGGGATCCCAGTACAGTTACAAGTTCACAGTGAACCCAGAACCTTACCTGCCTGATTTCATGTGCTTACTGAGTAACTATCTGTTGAGCACCTATCGTGCTCCAGGGCCCTGTGCTCAGAGTTGGGGACACAGTGAGCATAGCATACAACAATTTCTGCCCACGTGGAGATTACGTCCTCACGGAGGGAGAGACAGACTCAAACAAAGTCTCTGTGCTGTGGAGAAAAGTAAAGCAGGGAGGGAGAGGGCTGGGCTGAGAATCTCTGCCTGGTTCTAGAAAGCCTCAGTGACCTCCTTCCCTCCCATGCTTCCAGACGTCATTTTGCTGCGGCTTCTCGCATCGGGCTCCCCCCGGGCACGAGTTCAGTAACTTGAACTATTTATCATCGTCCCCTCCTTGTGTGGATAAAAAAATATGTGTGTGTTGGGGGTGGGGGTGGTTGCCTCTTCCTCCCTTCTTCCCCCTCCCCCTCCCTCTCTGTCTCTCTCTGTCTCTCTGTCTCTCTCTCTCTCTCCCTCTCTAATCATGGTGCACAAAGCAATGAAGTCACGTACACACTATCCGTTTGATGACTACATCTGTAGGAATTTTCTATGGCTGCTGTAAATGGCTACAACCTCAGTGGCTTAACATAACGCAGATTCATTCTCTTAACAGGCCTGGAGGCGAGAAGCCTGGAGTCGGTTTCTCCAGGCTGACATCGAGCGCTGTGCTCCCTCTGGCCCTGCAGGAGAGAATCTGTTCCTTGCCTTTTTTAGCTTCTGGGGATGCTGACGCTCCTCAGTATGGCTCCAGCTTCCTCACACCTCCCTTCACAACGACCTCCTCTGTGCCTGTCTGGGAAACTTCCTTCTGCCTCTCTCTGACAAAGACACATCTGGATAATTCAGGAGAACCTCCGCTCAAGAGCCTTAATTTAATCACATCTGCAAAGACCCTTTCTCCAAGTAACATTTCTAGAGAAACCCGATTACTTCGGGGCCATTCTCTGTCCACCAAACATCCGTAACGACCTTAACCCTCCACCCCCGACTTTCCAGCCGTGCATCTTCTCAGGTTACTTGATGCTGAGTGCGGAGACCTGTGATTCATGCAAACAGACGTGGGCATCGCAAACAGACCAAGCGAACCCTCCTATTTGCCCTAAATATATCCGCCAAGTGAAAGTAAACCACGCGCCCTGGATTTCTTAAATTTCACCACATCCACTGGGGAAGGTCCTGGAAGCCTCTTCATGAAACTCCAAGCGAAACACTGACCACAAAGCGAGCCTGGCGTCTCCATCGTTTTCTTTGGAGGCAGAGAAAGGGAGTGAAGCCTTCCCCGGAGCGGTTTGCTTTAGAGCAGAGTAAACACGCAGTCACCACCCACCTGTAGCTCTTCTCTCTGCCCTTGGCCTTTGCCCAGACTGTCCCACACGCGGGAACATCTGTGTTGCTGCCTTTTCAGGGAAGCTGTAGGTTACCCAGCAGCTCGGAGTGGTTCATGAGCCCTAAACTCCACACCGTCGGTCACGGCGACACTTATTTGGGTTAACGATGCCAGGTACCATGCTCACCAGATCACAGACCTGATAATCCGGATGTGACACGGAATGACTCTTGAACAACACGGGCTGAAGCTGCGAGGGTCCACGTATACATGCATTTTTTTCCTCCAACAAATACTGTAAATGTTTTTTCTCTTCCTTATGATTTTTTAAAAAATTAAATGTCCTGAGGTAAGAATGGTTAATAAGATTACGCAAATGTCAGGCTCACAGCTTTACAATACGTCTGTATGCTCTATTGTGTGTTCTCCAGGTGAGGCCTAGCTTCCTCCCTCACCTTGTATTTGACCTTTACCTTCTCTGTCCTCTCCTTTCCCCTTGGGTAACCACCTTCTCTTGTCTGCATCTATGAAGATTTTTTTAAATTGTTTGTCTGTTGCTCTTTTATATCTCACATAGGTGATATCATACGGTTCTTGTCCTTTTCTGTCTGACTTATTTCAGTTAGCAGATACTCTCGAGCTCTATCCACGTTGTCGCAAACGGCAATATTTTACCTTTTTATGGTCATGCAGTGTTCCATTGTATGTGCGTACGACATCCCCTTTATCCTATCATCCACTGAAGAACTCCTGGATTATTTCCAAGTCTTGGCTAATGATTTTCTTAAGAACATTTCTCTAGTTTACTTTACAGTAAGAACATAGTACATAATACATATAACATACAAAGTATGTGTTCCTGAGAAATTTCTGAAATTTTCTGCTTGAAGTGATTTTCAAAAAAGCTTGCCACACACCTTTCAACTCTCGGTTCATTTGCAAGGCTTTCCTTGATCCCCAAAGGCCCTTCCCGGGGTTCCAGGCCTCATTATCACCGTGGAGCGTAAGTCAACTAAACCTTGAGTTTTACTTCCTTGTGTTCACATCACTTTTCACCAAAGCGCACTTAAAAAATATCCACCTGCCTGGCACGCAGCACCGTGCATGCAGCCCTAGAGGTGCATAATAGGTATTTGCTGACGTAAGCACTGAATAGAAGACATAGCACTACATAAACCAGGCCTGCCAGTAAGAGCTGGTTCCTCTGACAGGAAACCTATGTCTGCGTGAGAGCTGCACATCTTTTCTGTAACCGTTCTCTACAATGTCCTTTTATACACTGGGAGCTACAGAGCTGTCAGCCGACAGAGAGCTGTTGGAGCTACAGCCTCCCAGTTGTCAGCTCTGAGTCCACATAAGCCTTTTCCTTCTGTTTGCGGCAGCCAAATTCTAGCTCAAGAGAAAAACGTAATTATATTCCAAAAGGCCAGGGGTAGCTGCTGAAAACACCCCAAGTACGAACAAAACAACAACAACAACAACAACAACAAAACAACAACAACAAGGGGTAAGTAAGGATTACCCATGGTGCATAGCTAATCCTAAATATTTCTGGGACTATTATCAAATAATTACATTTTTGTCTTCTGTTCTCCAGTTTAAAAATATTAGTTAAACAGTGGCCAGGTAGAGTGACAGGGGCCGATAAATCTGTCACATTTCTGTAAGTATTTCTAATAATGTTGGTCCCTCCTAGCACGTACGTATACCCACACTCCATACCTGCTCACATAGGTCGCCCTTTCTGGCAGGCTCCCCAGGTAAAGAGCAGAGTGAATTTCTCCACGCACATTTGTATACAGAAGGAGCTCAGTAAAATTCTTGCGGACCTATCTGCATTTGGGGTATGGTATCAAGTCGTAATTATGCTTTAGTTCGTTAGTGTTTAGAGTGCAAGCAGTTTCAAAGCCCAAAGTTTGGAAAAGTGGGAGGTGACAGCTCTCAGGAATGCGATATGCTGTGCTTCTGGCTTCACGGGTGAGTCAAATGCAGATTTCTGAGTCCGGCTCTTTGAACTGGCTAACCTTGACAAGTTTCATTTCCTTCTGGGTTACCGTGGCAAGCAGACGAGACACAGTGAATTTATGGGGAGTGGGCCGTGTTGGCGAGAGTTCATAGCTGACAGCAGGTGCCAAAGGCAAACACCGAACTAGAACCTTCTCAGCCTGGGGCCACTCCCTGAGGGAACTCTAGAACTCCAGGGGCTTTCCGGGATGTGGGAGCAGTCTAGCACCACGTGTAATTCGTGCCTCTGGGTCAGCACGCTATTGCAGAACGTTTCTCTTTAGGTATTGCTATGCGATGTCAAAGTCAGGCGCACCACCCAGCGCAGGGCGACCACAGACCAATGTGACCTGTGGACCAGAAGTGGGTCACATAGCAAGGAGGGTTGCCCAGGAGGCTTTCAAATTCAGGCTTTCAGAATCATCTGAAAGGTTAAAAGAAGTTGAAAAAAGAGAGTTCTCTGTGAAGGGGGCAGTGGGAACCAGTGGCGAAGGGGGACGTGGCCGCCGGAGGCACGTGTGCAGTCCTAAGGCCGACCTCTGACCATTCTCCCTGATTGCCCCAGACAGTCGACGGTCCCAGTTCTTGGCTGCTGGCCCATTCACTCTCATTTGCACTGTCTGGAAGTGAAAGTGTTTGGAAGATGAGTGGTGTGGTTACCCAGGCATTACCCCTGTCATAGTAACTGCAGTTGGGGGGATCCGGTGGGGCAGCTCCCTAAGAACCCACGAACGCGCCTACCAGGCCCAGTGAGTGTGAGGCCTTCTTATGGTAATGCCAGCCGAGTGAGAGCTCTCTCCTGTCTCTGCACCCTGACTCTGTGGGCAGGGGATGGGGCACAAGAGCAGGGAATGGGAGAAGCTGATCACGACTCTGGCAGGCAGGAGGCACCCTCTCTGTCAGCCAGACGTAACTCTGCATCAACTTTGGATTCTGTATTAGTCAGGACCGGATTCTAGCTATTAGAACAAGACTGTGTTTTGAGATTGGAAGTGATGGTAGGGCTTTCTATTATCGGCTACAAGTGGCTAGAAGAGTCAGGGGGCACAACAGAGGCTTTATCCTAGCAGCAGGAGAAAAACTTCCTCAACCCTAGGGCTGTAAGTGGGCAGGTGCACGTCGACCACCTTCTGCGAGCTGTGCCTGCTTTGTGCATTGGGCACACTTACACTAGTTGTCCCCTGGGGCAGAGCCTTTTAATTTGCTCCCCCACAGCTACTTTCTCCTTCTCACTTGCCAACAAGACCCTGATTTGTTTGGGCAGCAATGTGCTCCGATCTAGAAAAGGGATCAAGTCTGATGCAAGCCAGTTATGCCTCCTGGTTCCCTTTTGTCAGTGACTGGCCTGTGGAAGGGCCTGGGACCTGTGCTGCCAATGAGATATGATGGGAAGTCAGCTGGGGAGAGGTTTTCTCCTGCAAAGGAAAGGACGGAGAAGTCCCTTTTTGCTTACCTCCCTTGCCCTCTGCCTTGGACATTGTCGTGGCTGCCTGTGATGGAAAGATAATAGTGCTATTATTGTGTACGTGTTGACCAAATTGAGAAGGAAGGCCAGAAATAAAAAGAGCCTGGGTCCATGAGGAAACCTTCGGCCCCAACCCATCCTGAAACCACCTATCTTGGCCCTGACGGTAAGAAAACAAGAAATGACCTAAGGGTTGAAATCTGTTAGCTGGCCTCTTTTACTTTCAAAGGTCTGCTACCTTTAAACACTAAGAAAATGCCAGACTACACATCCTATGCAAAGTTCGCTTCTTTTCAAACACAATAGAAGCGATAAAGAGGAGAATCCTAAGGTGGATTTATGTTCTCCTAGGAACAGCATGCTCATATTCCTTATCGAGGTCTTATATTAACTCCGATACTTTATGGCACAAACAGTACGTGAAAGCAAAGATATAGTGATGAATCATTACACAACGTGGTAATAATTATACGAGGCCTTTTACCACACGATGAAGTTCACATGTGGCATTAAAGCATACCATCCTGTTACATATACATTTTTAAATTTAGATGTAATGTAAACATCTAAATTTAATCTGGTCGCAGCTTTTAAAAATCAAATTTTCACCTTACAATTTTGTCGAAGCCTATGTTAACTAATACCCACCCAAGTCTTGATCTCAAAGTTTTAGTGCTATAGAATTGAATCCTACAACGAAACTCTGAAACAGGTGTGAGTGCATGTGTGTGTGTGTGTGTGTGTGCATAACGCATACTTTGTTTCAAAAGTATAAGAGATGACCCATGATGTAGGCTGTCAAAAGTCATCAGTTTCTCAGGTTCTAAAGTAGATTTTGCATGAGTGGTATCAGATATCAAAGCAAAACCCCAAATAAACCAGAAAGAAACAAATCAAAATAAAGAGAATCTTTTAATCCAGCTCCAGCTATCCCTGGTTTCAAAGGGATCAAACATTTATGAAACATATCACTCTTTTTGTTGAATCACCTGATTGGGTTTGGTTCTAAAAAACCCCAGATATCTCTTTTTACTTCTTTGGCTAAATGCATTGCTATTTCAGATAAGTCTCCGCCAACTTCTGAACTCCTAAGGCAAGAAGCAGGCTTCTGTTACAACTCTGAAATTTTCTGAAGTTGTCTGACTAGGTTTAGCCAAATATTTCTGCTCTTGGAAAACATTAAACAAGACACTTGTGATCCACGTGTGCAAGATTCAATAAACCCTTGGTGACAGTCAAATATGGTAAAGAAAGACGGTGAGATGGTGGGCAAACCCGTTTCCATCTTCTCTGGAGCGATGGCCAGCTGTACCCCCAGCCTCCCCTGTCTGGTGTGGCTGTGTGCCTGAGTTCCAGCTAATGAAATATGAGCAGAGACAATGTGCTACTTCTAAGACTTGGCCCACAGAAACCTTTCTATGGGATGGTCCAGGATCATCTCACCCTCTGAATGGAACAGTCTCCCAGGCTCTGCATCTCTGGGTCTCTAACTTTTGGTCTCAGGAGCCCTTTTTACTTTTATTTAGGGCTCCCAAAGCTTTTGTTTCTATGAGTTACAACTATTACGACATGCCAATGAATCTTAATTCATTAAAAAATAAAAACATAAACACTATAAGCCCTAACTGTTAATATAAATAATTTGTTTTTATAAAAGTGAACCATATTGGCCCAAATGAAAACAACCTATTGACATATGTGGCATTATTTCACATTTTTGGAATTTTATGTCTAAATAGAAGACAGATTCTCACGTGCGCTTTGATATTCTACCTGTTATGCTGTTTTGGCTGAAGAATATGAAAAAAAATCCAGATTTTCATAGATGAACAGTCGGAAAGGGGGTATCTTGTGGAAATAGTCTGACGATTTTAGGAACCACAGGGTTTGGGGATTATACTTTGAGACCCAGTGATTTAGAGACAGACAGAGCCACAGGATATAAGGGTCTCGGCTATGGAAGGCTGCCCAGTTGGAACCACTCCCACGGAACCATGATGCAAGAAAGAAACGACCTTTGATTGTATTAAGCCACTAAGACTTGGGGATTTATATGTTACAGCAGCTAGCATTATTATTATTGCTCAATCCTCATCACACTCCTATGAAGTAGTTGCTTTTAAAATCTCTAGAGGTGAGAAAATAGGCACAGGGAGGCGAAACGACTTATCCAAAGTCACAGAGCTAGTGTGCAAGTCTAGCTCCAGACTTACTGCATCCAGTCCTTCCTACGGCCTGCTAACCTTACCTCAACATTTCTAGCACTATCTTATCCCTTACAATCCAGACAAGCGACACAGACAAGTAAAAAATAAATAAATAAATAAATAATAATTATATATATATATATATATATATATATATATATATATGGATTTGCACTAATGATTTGCTTGCTTGAAACGAGTGTATGGGTAGCAGCGAGTTTTGGATTCTCCAGAAAAGATGAGAGTGGGGAGGAAATAAAAGGGCGAAAAGGAGTTGCTGGGGACTCTAGAACAGAGAGGTGTTACAATGGGCAAGGGCTGTGGGCGGCAGAGTTCTAAGTGGCCTCATGAACTTGCCACCCGGCGTTACCTTCCCGATTATGTTACGTGGCGTTAATTTGCATGATTCTGTTAGGTACTAACAGGAGATTCTGCAGCTGTAATTAAGGGGACTAGTCAATTAACTTTAAGATAGAGACATTATCTGGATGGATAATCATGAGCCCTTTAAAAGCAGAAAGTTCTCTCCGGCTGGTAGCAGAAGGGGAAGTCAGAGAGATTTGAAATACGACAAGGGCTGGACACTTCACTGGTGGATCTGAGGATGGAGGGGCCTTGTGAGAAGGAAATCAGAAGGCCTCCAGGGGCAAAAACCAGACCTCACCTGACGGCCAGCAAGGACACGAAAACTTACACCTGCCACTGCAAGGCTCACCCTGGCTGAGGCCACCTGGACTTCTGATTTACAAATGATGAGTTAATAGATGAGTGTTGTTTTAAGCTGCTAATTTTATGGAAATGTGTTACACAGCAATACTAACTCGAGATAGACTGTATCCGTCTCAGGTTACTTGCTTATGTAAGAATGCTTTTGCCTCTACTTTGTCTTCTGTCTCTAATTTTGGCAATGAGTGACAAATAAGCCTAAATACCAGCAAATACCTACACAAATACCTACGCAAATGAGATAAATGAATAGAAGAAATCCCAAACACACATTTCCACATAAATATTTTCAATCTATTTCATCGGCAACTTTAAAACTAGTAATCCACAATTGTTTGTTATTATAAGCCACAGAAAAGCTAAGAAATTTATTAAGGCAACATTTTTTTTAAAGAAAATTTTACTCGTAGAATCAATCTCAAGAGGCAGAATAAGGCAACATTTTATATGCAAAAATCTCAAGATCCTATAATCCACTAATCTCTCTCATAGTCCACTCTTAAAAAAAAAGTCTTAGAAAATTCCAGAATTAAACACCACACTCACACACAGACCCTGTTAAATGTGTACAGCGGATTCTCAGGGCCTTTATTTTTTACCTCAGAACAAACTAATACTTTTTCAAGGCAGACATAGATATGCATCTGAAAGTAAACTCTATGGATATAATTATTTCTTTATTTCTGTATCTTGCTCTTTCTTAAAAATAATAGCCTCCTTACAATAAGATAAGAAGGAGAAAAAAATAAGATTAAACTAGGGGAAGAGTTGGAATACCCACCAAATAGCACAAGGTCCTAAACGTCCACAAAAGATGGGTCTGAGACTCATTAAAGAAGATTCTTAGAGTTTGTAAGCTAAAATGAAACCAGTTTCTGGAAAGAAGAATTCTCCTCGTTCTTCAAAAGATATCTCTGTTAGGTCATTCAGTGTAGGCTAGGGTCTGCTACAATAAAAAAAAAAAAAACCCTCAAATCTCAGGGGCTGGTATGAGCAAAATCTATTTCTCACTCATGCTGCCTGCCCTCTGCTGTTTAGCTGGGGGCTCTACTTTGTGCCTCTTTCTTCTGGGACCCGGGATGGTAGCAGCCACCATCTGGGATGATGCTGGATGCCGTAGCAGCAGAGAAAGAGTCTGGAGGGTCTTGAACCAGCGGATGATGCCATGGCCTGGAAATGACACATGTCATCTCCTGTCATATGTCACCGGTTGGCTGTCCATCTTGTCACTGCCGGAAAAGGCCACAAACAAGAGCTTATGAAGAGCCCTGACAGAGGCTGTTATCGAGTGTGTGATAACATCACACCGCACCACGAGTCATAGTGGGTGAGTGTCCTATGACCACTTCTCATAAAATCTCTCGCCAAAGGTGGAACGCATCACACCCGAGCAGAGCCAGGTACACGCCATACTAGGTGGGACCAATACAATCAGGCCCAGGATGCGGCTTTGCCAGTCCTGGCTGATATAAAGACTAAACCCTCTGGGAGCAGGCCTCCACGGACTGGGGAGGTCAGCAGGCCGGGGAAGCTGCCTGGTGGACCAGACTGTGTTGAACTGGAAAGCACCTGCCCCGTCCGAAGGAAGAGGGGCGGCAGCGTTCGGTAAATTGACTACCTTGGGTGACTAGATATTCCGATTTTTCAAAAAAGAGAAACTGGAAACCTGGGTTTGTAAAATCTCCAAAATTAAGATGTTTTAAAACGACGTGCAAACCAGTCAAAACATGTTTGTCAGCCAGACATGGCCTGCGGATGGCCAGTTCATGGAGAAATCCTATGTCGCTGACAACACAGAGTCATCGGCTGTGATGATCAACTCAGCAGAAGGAAGTGTTGGCGTCCCCTTGGGAAAGGGCCACCGACAGCGGGAGCTCATGTAACCATGACAGGGAGGCCAAAGGGCAAAGGCCACCTCGGTGCTGAAATCACCACCGAAGATGTGCTGGTGCCATAGAAACCAACAGCCACCAGGAAAGCTCGAGGGAGGGATGTCTAAACCCCACGAGGCTGGGGGCCTCGCCGGGCTTATCTCCGTGTCCCCAGAATCTGGAAGGAGTGCCAGCAAATGAAGTACTCGACAAATACATGGTCAAGGAACATGGAGGTCGCATGGAACTCGTTTAAAACCAGTTTCCGCAGGAGAATATGCATAATGGTCTTTTTTGACTCAGGGGCACCGAAGAGTAATTGCTTTTTTTTGGGGGGGTGGGTAGGGCAATGCTTGGTTGACCTCACAGATTGCAAGGACCTTGTCAGCTTACAATCCTTTATTTTTTACGCCTACAGCACCTGATCATCCTAGCTGGTCTCCCATCCAAGCACTAACCAGGCCCTGCTTAGCTTCCTGA
Organism: Cynopterus sphinx; assembly: GCA_030015415.1. Classification (NCBI taxonomy): domain Eukaryota; kingdom Metazoa; phylum Chordata; class Mammalia; order Chiroptera; family Pteropodidae; genus Cynopterus; species Cynopterus sphinx. The sequence continues at coordinate 8,471,527 of CM057391.1, forward strand.
ATTGACAAAGACTGAGGTATCACCATTAGGCAGAATGGAAACTTGAGCGGGAAATTAAGTTCAACTAAAGAGAAGACGGAGTGATCACTTCCCACCTCCAGGCTGTAGCCTGAGATCCCACAGTCCCTGCGTGACTGCTGCAGTCCCGTTCCCTGGGAAGCAGACTCCGAGGTGCAGGGAATTTACTGGGGAGCGGTCCCAGGACCCACTCCCATGGAGAAGAGAAGGAAGAGGCAGGGCTGGGCAGGGGAGATGCTCGCTGCTGTGACGCAGTGTCTCCAAAGGCCTCAGCTGACCCAGGGAGTTCTGAAGCGGGCAGGTCCTTCGGAGTTGTCCCGAACTGGGGCAAAGCACGGGGCTTTGTACCCCGTCATTGGATGTAGGTCGCCCCCAGAGAGAAGTGAGGCTTTGGGCAAAAGTCCCTTTCCTCAGCAGAGGGCTTCTCCCAGCAACACCCCCACAGCTGGGGAATGAGCCCTATCGTTCTAGGGAAGGCACATGGGTGGCACATTACAGCACCCACCAATAATCAAGTGGTAATTTGTACAGCGTGGCCATCCCCAAGTTGGTTTATAAAAAGCATGAAATAAATGCCAGTTTCACTGCCTCTTTCTCCCTGCTCTGCTCCTGGTTCGGGAAACTTCAGGCACACCCTGGTGCTCCCATTTCAGTCACAAGGTCTTTTCCACGACATTTCACGCAATCCTTTGAGAGCGGTGGCCTCGTGTCGACAGGCCGAAGGCAAGAGTGCGGCCTGCAGCAGACTGAAGAAGGGCGTGGATTGAACAGGGCCACTAGGTAAAGAGGAACCGTAACTGCCAGGCTACAAAACAGATCTCAGCTGGTAGGCGTCGGCCGCTGCACCTGAATACACTCCACATACCCTGTGTCACTTAAGGGGACGCTCAGGCTGGGAGAGGTTAAATGACGTGGCCCAGGATACACAGATGGAAAGGCTGCAGCTGACCTGGATAGTGGGTTTTAACAGCCCATGCTCTTTCTGTCCCCAGCCTTCACGGTGCACCATTCTTTTAAAAATGGATCGACGACCACAAAAAAAGGCTAAAATCATGTTTAAAAGGAAACTAACACCCATCCCCAAAGAGAAAGGCACTCAAAATATCCTCACTTTGGAAACTGATGCAAATAAAATATCAACTTCGACCGTGAAAACTCGCTGATTTAGACAAAATCAGGGATAGATATTTCAAAGGAGAAGGCTGCATATTTTTCCCTCACAGAAGGGGATTTTCTGTCTACACGTGGCATAAAAACACACCCCGATTCAGCCGTCCCCATGTGAACTAACGGTCACCGAACGCTTGACTGAAAGTTCTGTGTTTGGCCTGTCTGACGGTGCTTTAGTTGAAAAAGCCTTCTTCTTCCCTGAAGCCTTTTGGGTTTTTCCTGCTGAAAGAGAAGGCCGGCATGCCGATCACCCATTCTAATCCGCTTCCCCATCACCTTCCCGCGTGGGTCAGACGCACAGGAGTGTACCCCCCTTCACAGGGGTCTGCATACCTTCTACCCACGGATACTTCCAAGCACTTCTCCCTGTGGCTTTCTCCTCAGTTGGCTTTTTTTCCCTTTTTTTTTCTCCATTTTCAGCTTACCTTCTCTGAGCTAAAATGTTCCTGCCAAAATAAGTCACTAGGGAGCCCTCCGCTCTGGAGATGAGGAAACAAAGCTGGACAAGGACCGGTCACTAATGAGCTTGCGTTGTCCTAACATAATAATCAACAGTCACTTCCCCAACATGTGGTTAGCGTGGCAGGAACACAGCTACTTGAAACTCAGTGACTTTAACCAGGGGCCTCAACTCCTTCTGTGAACAACACTTTTTACCAGCTCTGCCTGGACTGCCACTTCCTTCCAGAGTCTTCTCTCTGGTGACATATCTAAGAGGCAGCAAAATAGCCCAAAGGCAGGAAGGGGGTCGGGGGAAGTTAACTGAAAACTGGGGAGTCCGCCCCTGGGTAGATGAAAAGTCTCCCGGACAGGCCTGAGCCCTGTCTCGGCCGCGGGTGCTCAGGCTGCTGCGGACCAGCCTTTCCCAGCTGGGGCTGAGCCGCGATTAACATGCAAGAGAAATGAACCCAGGGTCACCTTCGCTAAAAGCAAGAGAAAGGTGTTGGACCCATCTGCTCCAACGGATTGAGTTTTAATCTGGTAGCAAGTTCAGAACCCTGTGCTGGATGTGGAATGGGGGTAACTACCGCAAACTAGCTAACAAATTACTACACAAACCCTCCGGGTGTCTGGCCCTGAAAGCGGGTTTGGGAGTTTGTATTGACGCTAAACACACACCCACTCTCTCTCTCTCACACACACACACACACGGATGGTATAACAGTCACTTGTTCTTAGAAAACTTAAAAAGAACTGCCACCTAGTGCTGGTGTGCCCTCTTATTCCGATAACTCATCCTGTCCGGCCCTTCAGAATCCAGATTTCCGTCCATCGGCCTCCCTGTCGTCGACTTGTTAATGAACAATCGCCATGTGCTGCAGAAGCACCCGCAGGAAACAGATACTGCTTTGAATCGCATAAAATGGCCTTTTTGTAGGTTAAAAAATACTAGCACATATCCACACTTCCACGCGGCTCAACCTAAATCATTCCTAGGTTTTCTACTTGCTGGATTTTCCTCTAGTTTCGAAAGTCAGAGTAAAGACGTTACACAGGGAGCCACTTGAGACAATTCCTCCCCTGTGTCCCCCTTGCCTTCTCTTCCTTTTGTCCCTCCACAATCTTAAGGGACTCGTAAGTACCGAAGTCCATCAGTTTCCCAGCTGAGAGAGGCGCAGCCTGGACCCTGAGTGCCGTGTCAGCCAGCAGGGACGCTGACAGGGGGACAGCTCACGGCCCAGAACAGCAGGGCTCTGAAGAAGGTACAGGGGAGACGCTAACGGGGGTGCAAGGAAGGGAAGGGGGTACTGGAGAGCCCTGAGGAGCAGCCGCTGGTTCCTCCCATGGCCGATGGCTTGCTCTGTGTCCGGCACAGAGGGGTGTCAGAGAGACGAAGGGAGCCTGCGGTCTCCACAGCACAGAGATGACCGTGGGGTGCAGATGCCCTTGGGAGGGTGGGAGCGTTTCTGGCTGAGGGGCTCACAGTAAGCGTTTCCACAGCGGCTGGAAAGTGTATGGGGTGTCCAGGGGTCATGGTGACGAGAGAAACACCAGGCCGGCCTCCCGTAAGCCCGCGTCCTGTGTCAGGCACTCCTCCTGGAGTGTCGCCTGAATTAACTCAGTCGCCTGCACACCCTTCCTGGGAGGGGGTTATGACTGCTTTTGCACAAAGAAAATGAGACACGTGGAGTTTAAGTGGCCTGCCAAGGGCCACACTGCCACTGGCCCAGGAGCCCACGCTCGTCACCTTTGTCATCGACCATCTTTGTGGAGCCACTGAGGAGAGTTTCATGACAGAAGGAAACATCACACAAAAGTAATGACTATTTAAAAAACACTCAGGATGCACTTCGCTTGTAGTCTAGGAGAGGTGGAAATCTATCAATCATCTATCTATCTATCTATCATCTATCTATCTATCTATCATCTATCTATCTATCTATCTATATCTATCATCTATCTATCTATCTATCTATCTATCATCTATCTATCTATCTATCTATCTATCTATCTATCTATCATCTATCTATCTATCTATCTATCTATCTATCTATCTATCTATCTATCTATCATCTATCTATCTATCTATCTATCTATCATCTATCTATCTATCTATATTTATATAAATATATATACACATATATAATGTCTTATAACATTTAACTCTGGAACTAGGCAAACTCTGAAACTGGGCAAAATAAGTTAATAATATATAACATATTATCTATGTTATAGATAGTATAGTAATGATATGCAGTTAATCGATAATATATAATTATTATATATTTATTGCATATATTTATATTATTAATCAACTATTATTTTGCCCTAGTTCCAGAGTTAGTTACATATAATTATTAGATATATTTATATATTATATATATTATTACTTATAATATATAATATATATAATATATATAATAATGACACATATTATCAATCAATATTGTACTGCCCCGCTCCAGAGCTGCCTTGCGGAGTCAGTAACAACCCTGCTGTACTGACTAGACCAGCGCTTCGAAGGCTGGTCCCTGGTCCAGAGCCTCCATGTCTCCTGGGAGGCTGAGTCCCCAGCCCAGACATCCTGTGGCAGCAATGATGGGGGCGGGGCCTGGAAATCTCTGTATAAACCGACTTTCCTGGGGATTCTCACGTATGCTAAAATCTGAGAACCCCTGGACCAGAGAACATGCGATTAGCAGCCTGCACATTGCTGACCCCCATTTTTAGCTGTAATATTCTCACTGAGTAGGAAGGAAACCTTTGCTCTCTCAAGTAATAGTCACTTTCATTTTAATATCCTCTAAACTATTTAATTAGCAGGTAAAAGTTTCACAGACATTAAAGGTTAGGATTTGCGAGGTCCAGGTTAATGAGTATTCTTACTTTATGGCCAAATTCAACATTACTTTTCAAGGCCACGGCTTTTCTAAGGAAGGCATGCATTCTCTGTCTTTCTTTGCTGGTGGAGGAGGAATTGAGAGAGGAGCACAAACGCATGAATTCACTTAACAAACACTTCTCGGAGTGTGTGTTTAAGGGACGCTGGCAGAGGGCCTTGGAGAATAAAGATCGTGTCCCGCACAGATAAGCCTGTTGGGCCGACACGGCTCCGTGGGGCCCAATTTACACACAGAAGAGAGGTGAAGGTGTCTAGTTGTCCCTGCACACCCCAAACCGGAAAACCCTGTGAAAAACCCTTTCCCAAACTCAGGCTTTCTGAAATTGGGAAGAGTAGGTTGATAATTAGCTTTGGGAATAGTGTCGTCATTTAAAACTGGAGAAGGTGGGCTTCGAAACTTTTGCCAACAGTGATTGGCTTTTGAAACGAAAAATGCCGACGCCTCAGTATCACTGCATCTGCCTCCTGCAGAGACCTCGCCTCTCTCTACTCCAATCCTCCCCCCACGCCGCCATCCATTCATCTTTCTAAAACGGGCATCGCAGGCAGCTCCTCAAGCTTTCAGACATAAAGTCCAAACTGGTCAGCCTGCTTTCCATGGCCCTTCTCAACTTACCCATCTCTTCAACCTCCTGTCTGCTCCCTGGCCCTCCTGTCTGCCGAGAGCCTCCCTCTTTACGATCCTGTCATCCAGGCTCTGCCCACAGTCCTCCCTTCTCTACTGGGCATGCACCTGCTTTCCTCTGCGACTCCGGGAGAGACCTTCCCACTGCAGGAAGCAGGACTCTACTCAAACCAGCACCAGAACAAAGAAAAAGGGAAACAGGTTGGCGCATAAACCAAGGCCGGAACTGCTCCGGCGATTCTCTGGAGAAAGAGAGAGGACGCCCAGAGGCTCACTTATTGAGCTCGCGACACCGGCCCACCCTGAACTAGACTCTGGAAGCGCGACCGGCCAGCTTTGAGAATGGGGCTTGGCACGGATGAGGTTCTTAATGAATATTTAAGTGTTGGTATTAATTATTAATAGGTAAGAATGAATGGATGAGCCCTCCAGTACAGTTTAAATGCAATCAGAATTATGTCGAAGCCACAGCTAAGTGGCCAAAGGAAGGCAGGTCCAGGTAGGCTTGGGCGGCTTTAGGGAAGACTGACCTTGGGCAGGGCAGGAGGTGCCTGAGCTTGGTCTACAAAGATAGGTGAGTCCCCAAGTCAGTCCGGGGGTATGGGGAAGGGCTGGGCGAGAGGAGGAACCTTGCAAAGAGTGGGAAGATGCTGGGGAAAGGGGGACGGCCCTGAAACAAGCTGGTGAGCTCAGAAAACAATGGTCAGATGTGCTGGAGTCTTACACCCAGGCAGGGAAAGGAAGAGGCCGAGGGCAAAGAGATGTGTGTATATGTGTGCAGGGTGATGGGGCAAGGCGACGAGGTCCTGAAAGGCCTGGCACGCCACCTCAAGGTGTTCACTCTCAGGTAGCGGGAGCTCTTGAAGAGGCTTTCAAGCCGGGACGGCCAGGGGTCGGGTTCCAGCTTGCTTACCAGCTGGGCGGTCGTGAGAATGGCACTTTGGGTGCCGTGATGCCTCCCTCCCAGAGCCGTCGTGGGGACAGGAAATGGCAAGCACCCCTTATAGCGCCTGGTGCACGAATGCTAGCGTTCCGTCCTTTCCATGTGACCCAGCTGATTCTTATAGTTAACTCACTGGAGGAAAAAAAGCAAATCCAGTGAATTAGAAATTCCCCGTGTCCTATTTCACAATCCCGGAGTTCAGCTGGTGTTTCAAAAGCTGCCGCGAACTGGGTCACACATGACTGCGTGGGGGCAGCTGTGGTTTCAGTTTCCTCTCATCCCACTTTACTCCTTCGTGCTCGGGAGAGGGGAAGTGCAGGCTCGCTGCTGAAGGCCTTCCATGCTCATCTCTTCGGGATTTAGCGAAGCTTCATGCAGCTTCGCAATACCGCCGAACCCTTTTAAAATTCACATAGCGCCAGGCTAAGGATGCACACAGGGATTTTCTCTCAGAAGTCGCAGAAGTAGGCGCATTTGTCTGTCATGATCTCTTGTCTCCTCGAGGAGCTCCCTTAGCCATACATGCACCTTCATAAGAACGCAGTAGTCCAGGACGGAAGATGGGTAGATTCATGCCACTGACACGTGAAGTGGAAACCAATTTCCCAGCGTGATGCTTTGTTTAGAAGCTGTTGAGTTAGACACAAGGCAGATCGGTTTACTTTGCCATTGTGGTGGAGTGGACAAGACAGCAGTTCTGAGGTCAAGTGAGCCAGGTTCTAATCCTAGTTACTGGCCACACGGCCTACATGCTACTAGTTCTGCGACCCTGGGCAACATCACTGGGACCCCCCCATGCCTCTCTATTCTTGTAAAGAGTAGAAACACTAAACTTAAAGATTGTTATGGAATTGAAGGAAACAATGTAGGTCTGTAATGGATTAGAAATTATGCCATGCTTGATAAAAGTAAAGTCGGGAAGTTTTGCGGTAATTCTAACCTTCTTAAAACCATCTAGGATTAAAAATAAGAGAAGTTCCTTATGTCGTGAATTGTTTTATGTGGACTTTATAAAACTGCGATAAAATACACTCTGTTGAAGGCATGTTGGGCCTTGCGGAGCTCTTAATTCCGTGTCTTATTTCTGACTCTCGATTTGGGTATTAAAAAAGGATCCGTCGCAAATGACAGTGACTTGACTTCTGAATCCGTTTAAGCCACCCCAGGACAGGAGGACAGTAAAAGTTGCATTCGTGAACTCCGATTTAGTCTTCAGACGGTCGGACTTCATTAGCTTCACAAATCAGGAGTAGGTACAAAGTGAAATATTAACTTTCTGGAAACTTCAAAGTGATCTGGTGTCAGGAGAGACAAAGCCAGTCGGGATATTTATAAACTGTCACCGAAAACCCGGCCAGACATTTCATTATTGAGGAATGAGTAATGCCACTTCTGCAACCTGCTCCGGAGGCGACGACAACAAATAAACTAAAGTATAGTTTTGACAGTCTCATTTCCATTCACGTCAGTGGAAATTATTCAGAAAACAGAGTCCTTCTTCTGGCCCACAGTTGATCTGGGGGAAAACCCCACACATCCTTCTAGACCCAACTTTTAATTCTCAAACACTACGGATGGAATTTCAACTCTTCTTCCTTCACGGCCTGACATCACCTGTTTTTACTGACCATCCGGAAGGTCCCGTGTTCAGCAGAAGTCCTCTGTGGCCAGAATCAACTCTGCGGACGGGGCTGTGTTTCTTTCCGTTTTGTTAAAATAGGTTTTCTGGCAATATCACGAGTAGATAAAAATCTGGGGCTCTTTAACCTATTGCCTTAATCTTATTCAAGGGCATGACATTATGAAGAGTCTACAGACACACTTCTTCAGAGCCCAGATGGTGAAACGTATACCAGAAGTTGTTTTGGGGTCACTATTTCCCAGGTCTACCTGGCAAATCCAGGCAGGATGTTCCTTCCGGTTAGTAAACACTAGATGTCCCTTTTTCGGATTTAACATCGCCATGTTAAAGAAGGATACTGTGGCTTATTCAATTAAAATTATAATGACCCCGAATTTGAATACCTGGACTTTCTCACCAACGGTGACAAGTAAGGTGAGCAATGGGTGCAGCAGAAAGAGGGTAGAGGGCAGCTGATGGGGACGGTAGGAGCTGGAGTTCTGACAGAAAGACAGCAGATGTCTAAGCTCAGCACACACGTCGCTGTTGCCCAGGTCCAAAGCTAAACAGGAATTTACTAACATCATTAAAAGACAGGTGTGGGCAGAAAAAGGGCAAATAAGGATTCTTTCTAAGACCCCAGTGGAAGTCTATTGTTTTCACTGGTTCTGACTGGGCCATGTGCTCATCCTGGAACCAACCATGGTGGCCAGGGACCCCTTCGTTCAGCTTTGACCCATGAATTCCCCTTTGGGACCAGGGGCTGGGGCTGGCTCCAGCTGAAGCACATGAGAATGGGAGGGGAGGTGGCTCTGGTCCAATTTCCAGAAGAGGAAACAGAGATTGTAGGGGACCAAAAATTGATAGCTACTCACTACGGGGCTGGAGGAGAGAGGATGACTAAGTCCTGATTCAGTGGACCCGAAGGTGGTAGGAGAGGAGAAAGGAGGTGACAGCCTGTGCTAGGCCAAAGGAAAAAAAAAAAACGGGATTCCGTAAAACTGCGCCTCATCCCACCAGTGTTCACTGTCACCACGTCCCCGTAAGCTTTGGACCTCAGTTTCTCATCTGTCTGGGAAAGAGAGTGAGACCAAGTCAGCGGTTCTTTACTGGGAGTTTTCATCAGAATTGCCTGGAAAGCCACTCTCAAATGACAGGCCCCAGGATCAGTTTCGTCATCGCCAGCAAGGGCCACCGGGGAGACCTCTGAGGCTGTAACCAAACGTTGCAGCCCCTGCAGGTGGACAGCAGCGCTAGGCGACAGAATCGTTTACCTTCCACAGTCAAAGGCAATACGAAGTTGCACAATCCTTCCTTCCAAACACCTCCTCGGAGACATACAAATACATAAACCTGAAAAAGCGTGCTTTTCATCCGTCAAACGTCCACCTAGAGCAGCAGTTCTCAAAGCGTGGTCCATCCAAAGGGACCGTGACGGCCACACTATTCTTCACTAGTTGCCTCCTCCACTGATTGACATTGCAACTGACCTTTAAGAAACGACCGTGTGTTTTGTTCTATTGTCAAAAATAATAACGACATCAACACTCACCTAAAAAGGTATAAAAAAATTCTTATTTTTTCCAAGGACATACCTGTGTGGGGACAGAATTTCTTCCTTTACTTCAAACAAAAACAATATATTCTCCCGGATTGAACACAGAAGCAGATGTGAGAATCCAGCTGGCGTCCATTAAGCCAGACACTAAAGAGATTTACAAAGGTGTAAAACGATGCCAACAGTCTCGCTATTTCTTTTTCATTTTGGAAACAGGGTTTTTATTTTCCCACAAAAAAAGTTATTTACACAAACATATAGACTGATTACTGGTCATTTAAAAAATATTTTTAAATTTTCTCAATTTTGCTTTCTGAAACAGTCAATATTAACAGATATAACCCACATAAATAAAGCTATTTGAGGGCCTCGGTACTTTAAAGCATATAAAAGGATGCTGAAGCCAAACACTGTGAGCAGCTCTGGACCCAAATCCCAATGAATCGGATCACTGGGACCATTTTTTACGTCCCCATGTCCCCGGCTGTTAGCACTGCCCACCTGCTTAGGCAGATATGAGCGCGGAGCACACAGCAGACAGCCCCGAGCCCCGGCACAGCCTGATGTGTGCTATAAAACCCGAGGAAGCGGGACGATTCAGCGGATTCATTGCTGAGAATTTGTTCTTGCTCATTACTCCCGCATCTGTTCACCGCGGGCCTTGGAGAGTCGCCGGCAGGTAACTCTGCTCCCCGCCACTAGATGACACTGCTAGCACAGGCACGAGAGGGAAGGGCCGCGTCCTCGCTGTTCTCGAGAGATTTTGGAGGGAAATGAATAAGGAGGGTTTGGCCCAGCTTATTCAGACACACACTGAATGTGTTAAGAGAACTTTCCTTTTTCTTTTTTCCCTGTAAATCTCTCGCCTTGAGACCACTGATGGTGAGGAAGCGGTAAAAAGAGAAGTTTTCAGATAAAAAAATAAATCCAGGGCACAGAAGGACCTAACTCATTTGTAGTTATTCTTCTATAACAGAGGTTCTCAGCTTCAGCTGCATATAAGAATCACCTGGAGCACCCCAAAACCAGATGCCCAGGCCTGTCCCAAGTAGTTAAGTCTGTTATTTATTTATTTATTTATTTATTTATTTATTTATTTATTTATTTATTTATTTATTTTGAGGAATTTTCTCTTTGAGAACTCCCCAGTAGATTCCAGCGGGCAGCCAAGGGTGCGAATCACTATTCTATAAACATTGTCATCAAGAACCACCAGTTGGCCCCTAAGGAAAAGACATCAATTTTTTCCTTGTTCCTTCACTAAATTCTCTTAGTCCTATATAATTAAAATTTCCCCATCATTTAATTTTTAGCCAATAATCTGGGAAATGCAGCCAGGGGAAAAGAGAGCAAAGGAAACTTCTGGACCAACCTTGAGTAACCAGAACCACCAGAGTTTACTACTTAACACTATTTTCAGGGAGGACGGATGTGTAGGCGGAGGCAGAGCAAGAATGCCAGGGTCTAAATGAGGACACAAAAGAGCCTCAGAAATAGCAGAGGCAAAGAGGAGGTGGGACAGGTGTCCTGAAAAGAAAACCCTCCCCCAAGCATCTGATAACCTTTGCTCCCCCATCTCGCCTGTCCTCTCACCGAGGGTGGAGACCTTCAGAATCACCTGGGGAACCTTAAAGACAGAGCTACCTGACCTTTACCGGTGGGGGCTTTGATTCAGAAAGTCAGGAGGGCGAACACGGGTATTTTTTTAAAGCTCCCGGGGTGAGTCTAACCTGCAGCCAGTTTGAGAACCACTAAATCCCCCACCATCCGGGATCCTGGTTTAAAATAACGCTGGGCGAAACCTGGTTCCTGGGCAAATGTGATCTACGTTCAGATCCATTCTTGTAGCATTTCCGCCCGTTCCATTTTACGGCTCTCGATGTGGCATGAGATCAGAGTCACGGCTGTGCCTGTCACTTTTACTGGCTAAGTGATGCTCATCGCCGTGTATCCTCGACTCCCGAGAAAAGGCTGGTTATGTCAGTTATGTGTGACTTCCAAGGGACCTCCTGGGGAGCCCGTGCACAGGGTTTCCAGACCCTGTAATTTGAGCAAATCTTCCTCGGCTCTTCAACGCTTCTGCATGAACGACTCAGGCTCTCTGGCAAGTGACTGCTGTGCCTCTGCTGGGTGAAGGGCGACGGGCGACACCACGCTTGAATCCCAAAGCCTCTCCGACCCCCAGGGCCAAGATCACTCCCAGCACGGCACAGCTCCAGGGAAAGGGGCGACCTCCCCATCTTACATTAATGCTTCTGAAGCTGGTGAACTTTAGGTAGTGATGAGGACATGCTAACACACGGAGCAGGAGAACTGCTCAGCGCAGGTTCTGTTCTAGTCGCTCCTTGCCTTGGTTACCCTCTGCTGCATCCTCCCAACCCCCAAATTCCTTCTCTGTCCTGCTCTCACCCCTGGTGGGGAGACTGACTCCTACGCACTGCATCCCCGGCTCCTTTGTCCTCTGGCTTCCAGTGGGGTTTGTCCAGTAGGAGGCACTGGCAGGAGATCAAAGGGCGGGAGGAGAGAGAAGTTGGGATATTTCTCCCCTGTCCCCTCCCTCTTGGGTGGCGAATGGCTGGAACCTTGCTTAACAGTGGAAATCCCCCCTCCTGTGGGAGTTCCAGCCCTCACCAGCCTCTAGTAACCCCAGTGCTTCCCCCAGGTCCCTTCAGCACTGGGGAGGTGACTGCTCCGGCCATTGCCAGCCCCTGGGAAAAATCCCTCATTCATCAAATTCTCTTCAAAATTCCAGTGACGTGTCTTCCATTTCCTGCTGGGCCCTGACTGCTGCGACACCTTCTAGACTAACCGCCACCTAAGTTTACTTTTCGCTCTCCAATCACTTACCAAAGAGTCCTATAGACATAGCTCATGCTCCTCAAAGGTCTTAACTTGAAGAGAACTTCTAAGCTGCAGGTTACGGCAAAGCCCCCTTTTCTATCCCAGCCTCCACAGCCTCTGAAGTACTCTAGACTAGTGAGCCTGATGCCTCCCCATTCTCCGCTGTGAAAAACAAAGGGGCTCAACGAGGTGGTCTCCCAGACCAGGCTCTGGCTACAGGGAGTCGGATCTTAGCCCAGGGAGGAAGGACCTGCGCAGACAGCAGGCGGTGGGAGATGCTGACACACACCATCGTGGTGTATTTGAGATGCACTGCTCCTTAGGGTGGCTGTGAGGCCATCTGTGCCATCTTCAAAGTCACCCATCTGTCACTCATCTGACCGTGTTTACTCGGCTGAGCCCTTCGTGGCCTCGGCTGTAGAGCTGGGAGTAAACTGAAGAATGACCATGGCCTCCAACTGGTCAACCTCTAGGGGAGGAGAAAGGCAAACGGACTCCAGGTTCTCAAGCTTAGGTACACACCAAGGCCACCTGGAGGCTTAGCCACATGCAGACGGGTAGGTGCCACTCCCAGTTCCTGACCCAGTCATGCCAGGTGGGACATGAGAAGGTGCATTTCTAATTGGTTTCCTGGATGATGCTGATGCCACTGGTCCCAAGGGTCACACTTTTGAGAACCACGGAAGCAGGATGTCCAATTATCATAAAGATGATGTGCCAAACACTGGGGTAGCTGTGACACAGGAGTAATTTCTTTACGGTGGGTGAGGGAGGCTGAGTCTCGGCAGGTTTTATTAGAGGCTGTGCTGGACTCTAAAGGGCGAACAGGAGCTGGCAGACCGCAGGAGAGGGAAGGCGTTTCGGACAGTAAGTACGGAGGGCGGGTGGCAAGGGGCCTGAGGGAACAGTCACGGCGCACTCTTTGCTGGGTGATTTGGTCCTACGCTGCCGTCACCCTCTTCTAGCCCTGAACCTGAACCTGCAGTGAAAGGCTGCGAGACACGTTCTCCGTTAACGAGCCAAGAGAGAAATGAAGGACGAGAGAGCTGCAGGATGGGGAAGGAAAAACTGAGAAAAACAGCCTGGGTCTGGAGGGTTGAAACTGCCCACAGCTCTGTGCATATGTGTGCGTGTGCGAGAGAGAGAGAGAGAGAGAGAGAGAGAGAGAGAGAGGCCTTGAGAAGACGTTTTACTCAGGGTTTGCTTTATCATACACAATGCACTCTTTCCCCTCATTTAATTTTGGAATAGGACGTTGCATTGATCACAGTTTGAAATTCCAGAAGAGTCTCCTTCCCTCAGTTACCCCTCAGAAACCTCCTGCCCCTCCCACAGGCAACCAGTGGTACCAGCTCTTGCATCCTCCAATGGGTAGTTGATGATTTTGCAAGAAAAAATCTATAAAATCAGTTTTTCCTGGTCTACACAGGTGAAACCATATTACACACACTAAGTGGCAAGTCGCGTTTTCATGTAATAACTCTGTGTCATCTTTCCTCATGGCCTGCATGAGTTTCCTCGTTCTTTTCTGCGGTTACACGTCATCCCTCTACCATGGATGTACCATAATTCACCTGAGCAGTCCCCAGGGGACGGGTATTTAGTTTGTTTTCTAACTTCTGCTCTTATAAACAGTAGTGAAATGAAAAAACTGGTAAGAGAAAATACATTCTCACATGTGCTTGACTATATCAAGGGTGCCGATGATTTTTCTCCAGCGAAACACAAATGCGATTTAACACGACACGCCAGATCTATCTAATAAAAACGTGCTGCTACGAACATTGCTGTCGCGTAGATTTGATTCAGGCAGGTACCGCTCACGAGACAACATTTGGTTGTTATAACTAGTCCTGGCAGTGTCTTTTCAAAAACAGAACGTGTAAATATGGAGTGATTCTTAGCAGCAGTTGGCCTAGGATGGTCAGAAGCAGCCAGGGCAATAAGGACAGAATGGGACCCAGCCGCTGTGCAGACTTAAGAAGCTCTGAACTTGGACTTATAAAGCCTGTGTTTGATTCCTTACTCAACCACTGTGAGTTGAGGCATTTTCCCAATAAAATGGGGATAATGATTCTGGTCCTTGAGAAGTTGTTTTGAGCACAAAATGGGACATTTTGCATATGTGAAATCCGTTTATGAACAGGAAAATAAATTCTGTGATTTTTACATTGCTTACGGTGCCAGTTTTGGATGATCTACGGAACAGATTCTGAAATAAATTTCGTAAAAAGAAATTATACTGGTACGGCCATTTTAATTACATGCACCAGATGATAGCCCTTATATGCCATAATGTTTTAAAAAACCAATTATATAAAGAATCAGAAAGGAAACAGGTTGCTATGGGCTAACTACCACGACCTTTTCTTTTGGACCCTCCCCATCTCTCCACCTCATCTACAGTTATTAAAATCAAGTTCACTGCTAACACCTGGACAGGAGATAAATCTGAAAAACCACTCAAATCCGATGAGCTAGGTAATGACTTTTGGCCAATTAACACTGCTAATATTCTCAGATACACAGGTAACGTGGTCTCTCTGGGTGCATTTGGTAATGATCAGTACAATTAATGAGCAAACAAATTTTAAGTACTCTAGACATGAAATGCTGGGCCGTCGGATTTGGGAAATATCAGGAGGCCTATCTATGTCACTTATTAAAACCTTCAAGATGCGCCATTACCGAAGCAGGCGGGGACCCAGGGCACTCTCGGCCAAGCCATTCAAGTTTCTGCCACCAACTTTCTAGTCACCGCCTCCATGGCAACAGTCCACCGACCTGCCCTTAAGGGAAATAGAATTTCTGGCAAGACTGAGACTTTTAATAATTCCACTTGTCAATACAGGTCAGAGAGAAATGGATGTGTTCGTACCAACTCACTTAACCAACCACTAATAAGATGCGTGACCCCTGGCAAATGACCAGGCCCAGTGTTCAGAGCACCCCGCAGGAAGGCCACCTATCACATCATTAGTGTCCAAGAAAGTCGGCACCACCGACACCTGCCCTTCAAACCCTTCGCCGAGCCTGGACTTCTCCCTTCAGCATTTTCTTTACCTTTTTCCTAGAAAGGTAAAAGTGCACCCAGTGGCTCATTCAAAGTGATTATCAATCCGATTATTATTGTTATTTAATTTTAATAAATAAGTACAAAACGATCTACAGTAAAGGACTATTTCGTCATGCAAGTTTCCTTACAGAAACGTCATCTAGAGATAGAGGCTTCTATTGACCAAACTTCCCTCTCAGGGGAGGGTGAGGATCTAGAAGTAATTCCAACACGCAGGGTCTAAACTCTCACCCCAAAAACACCAGAGACGCTTTTCCCGCTCATGTCTTTCCCTGAAAACGTTCTAGTGTGCAGCCAGCCCGCAGTCGGAACAGATGGCCGTTTTAGTGGCATTACTCCCCGGTTCGGAAACACGCACGCTGCTTCAGAGACTTATTTTACAATTCATCTTCTGATCTGTCATGGCCGAGAGGGTCAGCTTCCCGATACTCTATTCTAAGTTACTTCTGAATACATTTTGCAAATAGACGAAGGAAGGACTCTGGCCTGGACCGGAACAAACTTTGGAAGTCGGGACTCAAGTCCTCCCTCTCTTTTGTTCAAAGGTAAACAGTCCGAAACACCGCCACGTCCCAAATCGATGCTTTGTGAAAGGACAAACAGGTGTTTTGGAGACACTGGAGTTATAAAAAGAAAATGGTGAATGATTTTTTCATGGGCCAGATGCTCAACTGATATGATTCTGGGGGAGGGCCTCCCAGGCTCTAAAACTCAATTAGCGAATCAGTTCAAATCAGCCCTCTGTCTGCCAGCAGGACTAGACTGCCCGCCTCTGTCCCCTCCCCATGTCAGGGCTTTCGGCTGTGTCCCCGTTGCCAACACCAAAGTCCAATCAGGTCCACCTGAGGTTCCTCTGCTTTTCCGCTAACACTGGATGATCGGGAGGGGAGTGGGTGCCCTTCCGGCTTAATTAAGGATTAGCAGCCACCAGAAGGAGCAGTGTTCACGGTTCTGCCCCGCTTATTTATGTCTGTCCCAGTCCCAGATCGCCTCAGGAGCTGGGCTCAGCACAGACCCAGTGGGGGCTGACTGGCGTGGCTGGCTGTCACTTTCCTGCAGTGGAAAACAGAGAGGACCAGGCAAGGCAGATGGTTTCTGAAGGGGCACATCCAAAAAATCTGCTAGCGAACGGCGGTGTTGTCTTTCAAACAAACAGCAACTTACTGGAGAGGAAAATCAGATCGTCCTCGCCACATCCTGCCACGACCCACCCAGGGGGTTTTAATCCTCGCCGAGGCATCATCACTGTTTTCTTTCGGGCAGAAGACAGCCTGTCTTTCTAAGCCTCCCAGAGATAGCTATCATCACCGATAATGCTCCCATCTCCGTCAGTTCCATCTGTTACTAGGTAAGACCATCTTCAAGAGACGGCTGACCTGGGATCACACGTCCTCACCCCGTCCTGAGAGAAGCGAATACAAAGAGCATGGATTTGGCCCGTCGAGCACAGTCGAGACGGAGCCAGTGACGCCTCCAATGGCAATGAAAAGCAAGTCACTATTTTCATCATAAAACATTCAAGGAGTTTCTTTTTTTTCTATTAAATTCCAAACAAATTCACAGGTAATTATTTGTGGAAGTCCTGGCTCTGACGGTAGAAATTTGGGGGAAATATTGAACATTTCTGGGCCTCAGTTTCCTCATCTGTAAAACGAGGGGATTGAACTGCAAGGTTTCTAAGCTTCCTTTTAGCACAAAAATTTTAGATTTTTTAGGGCGGGCTGGATCTCCTCCAATATTGTGGCAAATCGCATATATAATCAATCGACCGGTTTTTCAGCACAGATCAGAAACAGACTATTTCCACCACGCGGGCAGCTTACCTTTTCAACCGTGGTGTGCTCTTCACTGGTGACGCTTGTCTTCCTTGATTCGTTTTTAGACCTGCTTAGCCTTCTGGATACTTTTTCTCTGAGTAAAGTGGCATATCCGATGTGTTCATATATGGGGTTCGTTGTCATTTTGGAAATGTATTCGGAGGCTTTTGTTTCTATGTACAGTGTTATCAAGCCATCCGTGACCAGATCGTGAATCGATTCGAACCTCTTCTCCCCCACAAAGTGTTTTCCATCATAGAAGAGCCTGTAGTTTAGGGTCTGGTTTCCAAACCTGCCACGAGAGAATGAGGCACCGTAGCCGTGTTAGAAATAAAGCCGTGAATACCAGTAGTAGCTGACTTATTAAATGCTTTATTTGTATTTTTATTTTATTTTGAGAATGTACTGTATGCCAAGCACTGGGCTAAGCACTGGACCTGGTTTTCCCCCCATTTAGTCATCAGAGAGACCCTTTGAGTCAGGTACAATTATTATCCCTGTTTTATGGCTGACAAAACTGAGACTGGAAGAGGCGGGGTACCTGCTTGTGGCAACATTTCCAGAAAGAGGCGGAGGTGGGATTTAACTCCAGCCTGTCACATGGTATCACTGGATCCTAGAAATCACTAAGGCCATTAGGTCCGTATCATTCTCATTTGCAAAAGTCAGACGGCAGCAGCTGATGCACGAATATATCTTACTTATAAGCTTCCTGTACCGGGCTATTACCTCTGCCAGGAAAGCTACCACCAACTGGCTGTGACAGTCCCTCTTATTACAGCTTTGTCTACCACCAGCAGAGCACTTGCGCCTCCCACCCCAGTCAGTCCAACTAGAGGGAAACGAGGGGAGCTGTCTGTCTGAGCTACCGTGCCAGAATTCCAACGATCTAATTTACAGCATCCTCTCGCTTTAGTACTTGGCCTTCGTCCTATATCTTACAGCTCCTGCTTGGTTCCCCGCTGAGATTGCCAGCTTCTGCCTTCGGGGTGCTGGGAGGACAGGCGAATGCTGTGCATATCTCCAGCATTTGTTAGCTTTTGAAGCACTTCCTCACAGTGACATCATGTAAGACAGGTTCTAGCCAGCCCCTCGTTGCCATTTCAAAAGAATCTTTCCACAGACACAGCATTGGGAAGGTGCACTGAACACACCTTTGTGGGCTGGGCTGGGAAGTGTTTCCATTGAGACCATTTTCGTCTTTGGAGACAGGACTTCCCAATTCCCGAAAGTTTGAAAAATGAATTTTTGGAAGACAATCTGCTAATAAAATTGGATGCTTTCCTCCAAACTCACAGGATTGCTGTGAGGATCAAATGACATAAAATAGTTGATCAAGGTTGGAAAAATGCACTGAATGCAGTGGCTTTCTGTTGCTGGGATAGGAGCTCCGCTCCGATGGCTCCCGGGCATGGAGTGTCACGATGGCATTGGGAGTTCTTTGGGTCAGTGGGATCCCTCAGAGAACCTCATGGACAAACACGCACAATGTGAGGTGACAAGCTTTTTGACAAGGACCACTGGGGACCAACTGAGGCAGAGACGCTTTTCTCCTCCACAGGCTCGATGTTCCAGGCAGAAGTCACCGCAGGAGCATTAACTTCCCAGATAAGTCTTCAGTTACTGTGTGTGCATAACCAAAGCCTCAGTGTCCATCCTGCTGATACCCTCTGTGGTCCAGGACATGTGTAAGCCCCTAATTTGCTGCTGGTGCTTTGTAAACAAAGTGAACATAAAAAATAAGTAGGGGGGAATGGGGAGTGATCGTTTAATGGGTTTTGAGTTTCTGTTCGGGATGATGAAAGAGTCCTGGAAACAGAGAGTGGAGATGGTTGCCCAACACTGAGAATATACTTAATACCACTAAATCGTGCATTTAAAAATGGTTCAAGCGGGAAACTTTTTGTTACATATATTTTACAGCAGTTAAAAAAAATGGGGAAAAATTAGTAAAGTCACTTGTAATGCAATCACAAAAAAAATAAATGAAATCAAGCTCACCTTAGAGCTAATGTGTAGCATCCTGGCTGGCGCTGGCTTTCTCTAAGGATGTAGGCCCCCTCCACGCCTCCCAGAAGCTGGTCGGCCTGATCCCGGGAGATGATCCCGTGAAACCTGAGGACAGGGGGGACCATCGTTGATCCAAACAGACCACACACAAAGCGCGAAGCACAAAGAGCTGGGGTGGCAGGGCCACGTGAAGCTAGGAATCCACAGCGTCCCACTGGAGGAAGAGAGGCGTGACCATTGTACATCCCCGGGATGGATTTGGAGCCACCTCTCAGCACGGGACCAGACAGATGAGCACTCAGGAAGCAAAAACAAAACGAACACTCAGGCTCCCTGGCTTGCTGCTATTGTCTTTGCTCAGCAAGCTGAACATTAAGGTGGAAACAAAAATCTTTTTTAACCATGGGATGTAACAAAAGAGCAATTACCAGTTTAGCTCTCCCCTCAGACACAGAGGGGAGACTAGGCCTTGTCCTGATTGCAAATGAACACTTACTGATTAGCAACCTGCTTACTTCAGGGGTGGGGTGCTGTTGATTTTAGAGGCTCGTTCTCTGGAAAGAAGAGCCAGCTAGAATCAACATTCCTCTATTTCTTTAAGAGTTGAGAGTGACAGCTTATGGATATTTCTGAACAACATTCCTTCCTGGAAGGGGGAGGGGAAAGAGGGAAGTCGGCTCAACAGCAAGTTAGGTCTCCCCAATGCCCTCCTGCGGGCATGCAAAGATTAAGTCAGGGGACAAGTGTAACCAGATATTATTTTTGTAAAAATGCCCATCACAGTCTTTATTTCCTAATTCCCTTCTATCCTTAACAAGGAGATCTTATGAGCGGAAGCGCTGGTCCTAGGGGAGAGGGGCCAGAAGAAGCTGTGGCTTTGCGTTTCAAAATTGACTCTCGGGAGTCTAAGGCAGTGACAACTTGGGAGAAAAGGGTTTTCTGGCTTCCCCAGTTTCGAGAGCCAATGTGTGGAGATCTCGGAGTGATGCTTTTCCAAAGTGAGGGTGAATGTGCTGTGACATAAGAGCAACCCTCCTGCCCAGAAAGAAACCAGTGTCCCCAGTTCTTTCGGGAGGGAGATTTGGAGAGATTTCAGTAGAGCCCAGATCAGTGAATCCACGTGGGCCCAACAGAGCAGGTATGGGACTGGAATTGGTGGGTAGGTTCCTGGGGATCATGGAACTGAGCAGAGACGTTTGGGGTTTTGAACCTGAATATGGCCACTGGACCCTGCAAACCTCTTGGGGAAGTCCCATATGTGGCCTTAGCCGGGGCCAGAGATGGCTGGACAGACGGCCTGGGCAGAGAGCTGATTCAGGGCCAGTGGGGTGGGAGGGAGGGGAGAGAGACAAAGGAAGAGAGAGGGAGTTGGGAGGGTCATAGGGGGATAGGTGGGGCATCAGGCTTAATAAAGTTTCCCACACCAAAGTCAGAAAGGACAAGGCTGGTGCCACAAGAGCTTTGAGGCTGGGATGTCCAGGCCACACACAGACCGTGGGTCAGGGCACACAGGAAAGGGTTCAGGTACCTGGTGCTCCTGCCCCATGTCACTCTCGGGGAAGGCAAAACATCCTAAACAGGCAGTTAATCTAAAAGCAGTGAATTTTTAGTTAATCATTTTTTTTTTTCAGTAGTAAGTTTAAACTCCCTAGAATTGACACATTCAAGTGATGGCCAACAGCTGACACAGAGCATCAAGAACCAAGTTAAATTTAATTGCACGAGAAAAGAGGATTAATGATTTTTTGAACCCAAAGACCTGGTCTATGGCTCATCATCCCCTTTATGCATGTATATCTTATGATCTCAACTTTGTGAAAAGAAAGCATGACCCAAGACTGGAAGGAAGAGATAAAAAGTTAACCATGATCTCTTTCACGCTGGGCTATGGGTGTTTTGCATCTTTAATACTCATATATTTCCTAATTTTCTAAAATTAGAAGATATTCATTTATTAACTAGTAGGAACAAAAAGAATACCCATGCACAGTGGAAAAACCCAAAATTCAAAAGTTAAAGACACAAAAGAGGTAAAAATGTAACCAGGACAGAAGTAAAAATTCTATTTCCCTCAAGGTATCCATCAACAATTTTCTGTGATTCCTTCCAATGGGGGAAAAAAATCTATATATTTCCTGAATAGAGCATGTATTACTTTTTGATTGGAACAAAAAAAAAAAAACTTTCATTTTGAAAAAAGAAAGGGAAACCCAGAATCTGATGGTTTGAAGCAAATTTTCCTCTAATACAGCGCATTCCTTTTCTGTGGCTGAGGAAATGTTTCCTGGGTCTCCTCTCACTACTGGGGGTTGGAAGATGAGAATGAGAAAGTTACTCAATAAGATTGTTATGCAAAAAGGGAATTGCCCAATAAATGAAGGTCCTTTTGGAATTCATGTACGACAGTGTTCCATTTGAGGAGTACACGATAGGTTTTCATTTTTGCTTGTTTTATTAATCACTCTCTGTGAGCGAAATCCAAATCAGCATATCGAATTTAAAAAGGCACACTACAACTGACGAGCTTGGACATTAGGGACGTGGGGATGGATGAGAGTGGAGTGGAGGCCAGGGCTCCTGGGCTGGTACCCCAGAGGCGCCGGTTGAACTCCCAAGGTCAGAAAGGGAGGTTCAGAAATGCAGCCATGGTCATTAGGAAGTGGCTGGGGACTGGGACAAATAAGAGGCTCATTAATCAGAAAGATGAGGCTCTGATGGGTAAGGGAATAGAGGAAGAAGGTTTGGGATTGGCCGGGAGGCCTTGGGAGATGGACTTAAAAGGTACTTAGCCTCCTAATGCCTCCAGGTTGGACATGGGAAGAAAAGGGACCTGGTATCTGCACCCACTCAGACTGTCCTGCCTGCCCTGTATGCTGTTCTCCAGGCCACGACCCTAACCACTGTAAGTAACAATGCATGTTCACTCTGCAGTAGGTTTCCGAGAAAATAAAGCAAAACAAGACTAAAAATTAAGAGGAAAATGGGAGGAAACGATATCAAGGCAATTTAGCTAATATAAGCAAGTCAAGAGAGACGATCATTTCGGTTTTATGAGACTGCAAGGACATGGGGGCGATTTTCCTGAGTGCTGTATTTACTGAAGCACATGAAAGTAAGACGTTTAGCTACAGTTTATGACCTTTGACACCCACATGTTTATATAGCATTGAAACGGGAAGTGAACTAACATGCAAACAGGGCCTCGGTTGTGGAAAATGCTGCCTTACGTTTCCAATACTCGCTAGGCTCTCAGTGTCTGCTTTTGTGAAAAGAACTGCAGTAGGAGACGTTGTCCCTCCCACATTAATAGAAGCCGAGCCCTGAGTATTTTAAAGAAAATTCAATACAAAAAGATCTGATTGCATTTATCACTACTATTAAATTCTTACACAATGGCCATTTGATGAAGACACCATATTAGAAAATTTAAAATATTTATATATGAATAACACGCAGTGACTACTTATTATATTATTAAAACAAAGAATAGCATAATACATACTCTCTTCCATAATATTTTGGTCTGTTTTCCACCTATAGTAAAAAGAAGAAAAAATATTAATAATGCATTTGAACTCAAATCAGTTAGATAAAAACACTATTCAAATAAAAAATAAATGGAGGTAGAGTCCTGGAAGTAATTTTATTACAATTATTAGTCCCCAAATCAGAGATCTGTGAAAAACTACAGAGTTAACAAACACATTCCATTATCTGGGGTAGGAATGATCTAGAATTGCCATATTTCTTTAGTCATTAGGCTCATTCCTCACCCAAATCTAATCATCCAATAAAAGAATTTTCAAAGGAAACAAAGTGATGCTCATTTTAATATTAAGAAACTTATAAAGATATTGCAAAGCTTCCTCCTGAAGGATAGAATGAATATTTTTAGCATGAATAAAACATAAGCATTTATTTCAATCTTCATCTAATTATTTTATTATGTAGTTATGATAAAAACATGGAGTGTACTTGGATTAAAAAATAACTTTAATTTAGTCTCTTTTCAGATAAAATCAACATTCTAACCTTCTTCTTCCTTTTTTTTGACAAATGGCTAATGAGCTAAAATTTACTTGACACCAGAGGTAGAGGATATAGAGAATAAGATTTATGACATGACTAAAAATCCCAAGCATTCCAGAAAAAAATTTTTCCATCACAACTTCTGCCTTGGGGTTATCCCATCAGATTTTTCTCACAAATACACAATAATCTACTTTCATAAGAACTTTGTTTTCTCATGTTCACGGTGTTGGGTTGGTGAGACACTAACATGAATCCTCATGTTTAGCTTTTGTTCTTCTACTCCGCCTCCAGGGACACTGAAAATATAGTCAGGTCACATTAAATTACGGATTTTCACTGATGCACTGATGGTATGACAGCAAGGTGGTGTTTATTTACTACAGCAGACGACGAGCCTGCAGCTGTTTTATTTATAGTCATTTCCATTGATAGTCCAATGGGAAGTTTTCTCAGCAGGGCCCACAGGTGGGCACAGCGGTGGGATTTCAAGGTACTGGGCAGTCTCCTGGCCTATGTCCACCCTCCAAAGGATGCAGGGGATCTGAGTGGGCAGTAGGGTCCTATGGACTAGAAAAAAAGATTCATTCAAGAAGGGTGAGCCAGGAATCCGAGAACCACATCCCCAAGCCTGCCTTGGACAGCCTGGCTGGCATAAAACTAATCATCTAGACACTTCTAAATATGTGCTCACTCTTCTGTGCATTTTACACTTGAAAAGCACTGAACCAAGAGGGCGCATTCATAACTCTCAATCTTCAAGGTTTGAAGCCGGCTCAGTATCATTTACAAAGGAAGCTCTAAAAAATGTCATTAATAGAAGCACGAAGTGTGCAAAAAGGCACCTTGTTATCTGATGTGTACCATTACTCTACATGCTGGAAAGCTTTTTAATGTGAGTTGAACATTTTGTCATTTATACCAAAGTTCTTTCTTACTGTTATGAGACTATAGATTTGCGACTATAACAGCACCATGTCGTAGAAGAAATTTAGTATTAGAAAACCCAATGGAGGTAGACAATATATAATTAGCAAGACATCTCTCCATTTTCTGAGAGTCAGTAGTCCACATTTTGAAATGACTCTCTATGTAGGACGATTTTATCTCCAGCTTTTTGGCTGAGCCTTAAAACACGTTTGCAAATCAGGGTATAGCTTCCAATGCCATTTCCTTCCTCTCTGCTAGCTCCCTCAAAGGGAGGGGTAATTCATCAGATTCCCCAGATGGACAGCATAGTGGACAGAGCCTGCAACTGATTCCCGACATGCAGGTAACTAGTGAACGAAGGTTGAATTTCAGGGACTCTTGACAATTAAATCGAATTTAATTGCTTTCAGTTCATCACTTGATCATAGAAACAGATGGCACACTTACTACGCTCTGTGCTAAGCCCTGTTCATTGTTCGCAAAGTAACGATTTCACAGATATGAGAGGAAAGGTATAAGGAGCTCAGAAAACGCTTGAAAAATCTAACATAGGCCCCCACATGGGGAAGTCAATATTTATGGTGCCCTGAGGAATACCAAAGAAGACCCTGCTTGGGGGACAGTTGCATCTAACCAAGGTACAAGTCCGCATATGAAAACCATGAAAAAATAAAAAAATGAGCACCGAGTTGTGCGGGACAGGCTACAGGTGGAATATACAGCCTTACAATATATCCCAAATATGGCACGAGACATATCCTAAAATATTATTCTTTGTTCCTTTGAAATTCAAACTTAACTAGGCATCCTGTTTCTACTTCTTTTTTTTCCTCCTTAAATCTGGCAGCTTACATAGGGGGAGAAGAAAGGTAAGTAGGAGACAGCCAAGACAGATGCCGTGGTGATCTATCTGGTCACCGACCCCCCTGGTTGGGGCTGTTTCGGTGGTAAACGGATTCAGTCTCTCTTCCCTTTGTTGTCTCTCTGGCTCTTAAAAATATAGGGCTGTTCTGGTTAATGTTAAAGAGAGAAATAATGGCCGGGATAAAAACCGAACAAACAGTAATCTCTTCCTTTTCCTAAACTTTTGCTTACAGGAGTCTAACACAGCCTCTAACTCCACACTTGCCTAAGCCTTGAACCAGCCAACAGCTTCGTTTAATGTAGATGAATCTAGAAAAACCACAGAATGTTCCTTTTTTTTTCAAGGTGGATAAGATCCTTAGACCCAGACAAAACACAGTCACAAGTATCCATTTCCCAAGTATTACTAATATGCTTTTAAAAAGCTACAAAACAGTCTGAGAAGAATTTCTACATAAAACGAAATATTTAGACACCAGGCACGTAACTGTTGAACACTTAATAAGAGTAATTAACAGAAATGTTTGTGTGTAGAACGTGAATTTATTGTCCTTCTACACTGAGCATGTAGTAACAATGAAATTATACTGCTAAAGATACTCTCTAAATTGGACCTGAGTTGGTAGTGCCACCAGGCGCCTGGCCTCAATGAATAGAGGGGCTAAACCCTCAGGGGAAAAAGTGGGGGGACATGTGGATAGAATGTGCAAATGCTTAAACACAAGGCCAAAAGAGGAACACCGGGACATCAGGGACGTCCCCTTCTGTCTTCTAGTAGCCTTGCTACTCAAAGTGTGATGTGGGGCCCGGCAGCATTGGCATTATCATGAGGCTTGTATGACATGAGGACTCGTCACATCAGGTTTTTAACTGGAAGAGTGACCTGGGTTAAAACTCCCTGTGAGTTGTTGTGACACGTATTTGGCGAGCAAAGGGCGCCTTGTGCTCATCCAGTGGTTGCGGAATGAGGCAAAGGCGATGAACACTGAGCCCCACTGTTAATTCCCTGGCTGTGTGACCTTGGGTAGGTCATGAAACTTCTTTGCATCTCATTTTCTTCCATTTTCGAGAAAACTGGAGTTATAAAAATTTACGACTTTCATAAGGCCGTTTCGAGGGGTAGATGAGATAGTGCGGATGACAACCGCAAGGCTTGGAACACCGCAGTAATACGCCGACACGTATGGTGGCTGCGCCGGGCCAGGAATCTTCCTTAGGTTTTCACATGTTTATCTCCTTTGAGCCTCCATGCGACCCTGGGAGGTGAGTGAGTGCTATTCTTTTGCAGAGAGCCACTAGATAATTAGCTTGAGGTCACAGAGCTCGTAAGCAGCTGCAGACCCAGCATATTTACCTTTACTGAACTTTCCGGCATCTTTAGAGCAGGTACCAACGATGCTGGTGCCTT
This sequence comes from Cynopterus sphinx, assembly GCA_030015415.1. Taxonomy (NCBI): domain Eukaryota; kingdom Metazoa; phylum Chordata; class Mammalia; order Chiroptera; family Pteropodidae; genus Cynopterus; species Cynopterus sphinx. Next base: position 8,497,780 of record CM057391.1, read on the forward strand.
CGTTGGCTATCACACAATTCTACACTTGGATTAAGTACAGATTATCCAACTCGTCCTTGATTTTTCTTTGCCAGGACTAGCTAAATACCTTAAGATCTCTTTGACTGAAGTCCGTCGATGAGTTAACAAATGAGGACTTAGGATACATCTGCATAGATGTAATGATATTTTAGGTTTCTCGGCTATTTCTCTGTAATTTAGAATTATACGTACTCCAAGCTACCTGGCTTGTGTTCCAATTTATTCTTCGAATTTGAAGGAAGAATTCTCGGCATTTTGCAAAGCTTGACAGAAACAGTAGGGTGACAGCTGCAGAGTGAGAGACAGGGGCGTAATCCTTAAATGAGTTTGCTTTATAGTCAGATTATCGTTGCCTAGATAAACACGAGTTCTTTTATATTCAACACAAAGACGGGTAAGGAATATTGTGAGTCCTCTGTAAACAAGGTTTCCAATTATTGAAAAAATAAAGCTTTTATAATCTCTCAGCAGCTGGTATATGTTAAGTTTTTACTTAATAGAAATAATTTAATAACCTAATTTAGCAACCTCCTACGCAGGGCGGCTAGAGTGCTGGAGTTTCTGAGATACAGATCCAATGAGGAAAAAAGGCCTTTTATGGAGGGATTTGTATTGGTGATATTGGGGTGATTTCAACCAGAAAAAAAATAAATGTGGATAACTCTCTTCTAATTAGATATCAAAGTCCTGTATTAAAAAGGAGAGATGGAAAGTCGAGGACTGAAATTTACGTTCTTGTAGTCAAAGTGCACAGTATAGAATAAAAATTGAGCAAACGTTAAAATTTCCCCTCATACCATTAATTTAAGGCTTCCAGAATTCTCAGGGGGCACTGAGGAGGTGAAGTCCTTCCGGCCTTGGTTAAAATATTTTTTTTTTTTTTTCAAAAAGCTACTGGCCAGACTCTTTGCCATAAACCTTACAAGGTCACCCATGGCTTTGCAAAGTTCTGTAAGTGCACACAAGTCAGGCACTCAAGTAACTGACCATAAACAGTAAATAGTCTGCTAAGTTACAGATGTTCACACTCTGTCAGGCTGGGGTGCTCGGGACAAAGCACTTCCCATTCACCGGTTTGTTTTCTGCTGCCTTTTTCTTCCAGATTTTCCCAGGGACCATATTTTTAAAACAAATAATAACTTAATATAAGAAATAAAAAGTGAAAGCTTTTCTTAAACCAGTGGTTCTCAACTGGGCGGGGAAGTGTTTTCATGCCCCAGGAGACAGGAGGCAATGTCCAGAGGCAGTTCTGATTGTCGTGACTGGGACAGGGTGCCACTTGTATCCATCCAGGACTGATGGTGAATGTCCTGTGATGCACAGGACAGCCCCCACAACAAAAAATGACTCCACCCAAAACGTCTCCAGTGCTGAGGCAGAGAAACCCTGCTTTAGACTTAAAAAATTCTGGAGTTGTCCTGAGTATTCCCATGAAAGACTATAAAAAAAATTTTTTTTCTGAACCAATATGCAAAGAAGCAATGAATACTTTAAGTACATAAAGTAAAAAGGAGTAAAGGGAAAGTAAGAGAAAATGTCTGTTTTTGATAATACTGACAATTTATAGAAGTACCTATTCAGACAGAAATACCTCCAATTACGCCAGGAAGCAGCTCAGCTACATGCAAAACTGAAAAGACTAACATTTCAATAAGATTAATAAGGAAACCTTCCCCTCCCTTTGGAAAAATTGTAAACAATTCAAAATATAAAAAATGTTAAAGGAAAAAGTTTAAGTTATTACTTGGGTGTCATCAACCATGATATGCATACATGTGAACTGACGTGTAAATCGCTCCCTGCCATGGAACTCGACGCCTTGCAGCATGTTGCTTTAAAATTTTGCCCTGATCACTGGGTTGGAAACAAAAATTCTACCACTGATGGCTTCCCTGGGTCACAGAAGACGCCCCGGGAGCTGAAGCATTGTCCGGATGGCTGCCTAGTACCTCAGTGATGCGTTGGCTTCCTAGGTTTCAGTATCATTAGATAAGCAACCATACAAAATAAGCATCATACAAGAAGAACATGTTTGCTCAAATGACTTATCTTTGGATTTGAAAGGTATTGGAAGGGCAACTACATTCAAATACACACTCATACATTCAGCCCCTTTTCTTGGTCCTGGTTTTCTCCAGGTTTGGGTATACTATTAATTAGAAACACCTGAGGGCAAGGCCCAGGAGGCTAAGAGGAGTCAATACTTAACAGGTGCCTTTGTTGTGTGTGCTTCAGTTCTCCCAACCAGCAAGTCACCTAGAGATTGACATTCCCATTACAGATGAGGAGAACAAGACCCCAGCATTACAGGACTTGAAGATCATGCAGAGGCAAGGAGATGGAATCAAAACCAACGTCTGATTGACATCAAGGCCCATAATCTTCTCCTACACCAAGCGGAAGGGAAATCTTCCAGGGGATAAGAGAGATGATGCACTCATCATCCACCCTCATGGATGGGTTGGTTGATCTCCAAATCGTTAAAGCCCTCCATGTGCTCATTCTGGAGACCTGTATGGGATGAATATTACAGGATGATCTTCCCGTCACATCTAATGGCCAACCTTTTTTACTCCTCATCCTTGGGAATGATACCACCCAGAGCATCATCCACCCAGTGCCCACGCTAGAACTGTCATCCTAGATTCCTTCCTCTTTTCTAACCACAATGGCCACCTGCTACTAGGTCATTTCTATCGCATGTAACGTCTTAATTGCTCTTGAAGTGGTCTCTTTGTCTCCATGATATCTATTCACCTGGACCACCGAAATAGTCTCCCTGTCTGTACTTCTATCACCTTCCAATTTATCTTTCACACTGAGATCAAAAAATGCAAGTCTCATCATGTTGCTCCCTGCTAAAAATTCTTCAGTTGGCTCCACATTGCCATGTGGTCACACCTGTACAACTTGGTGGGACCTCCCCAGACTTCTTGCTTAAAAGTGGCACCTCCTCTCCTTGGCACATTCGTCTTTCTTCTCTGGTTTATTTTCTTCCCACTACATTTTTCACCATCTAAGACACTACATATTTTGCTTGTGTGTGTGTGTGTGTGTGTGCACGTGTGTGTGTGTGGGTTTGCTAATCTCTCACATTCAAATGGACTATACAAGGGCAGAGATTTTGGTGTTTTCTTATCATTATATCTGCAAAGTCTAGAACAGAGCTGAAACATAGTAGATGCTCAATAATATTTATTGCATGAATAAAGGAAAGGCATAGGGGATCTTCTAACACGACCTTGCTGGTGTATCCAGAATATGTCCTTAGCATGTATAGTCTTGCTCTACCATATGCTCATTCCCCAATCCTTTATGTTCCTAATATGGAAGTCCTTTTAGTTTCTGAAACACCCTGGTTGTTCATACATTTAGGCCATTCTTTGGTCAAGGTATTTCTTCTTCCCAACCTGTCTATGCCTGCACCTGTCAAAATCTCACTGATCTTAAAAATAAGAAGCAAAACGCTGCCATCTTGGAAAAAATCTTTCCTAGCTGCCTTACATCAGCTTAGGTATTGTTTCCTACCCTCCTTCTGAACTCTACAAAGGCCTGAGTTAAGGCTGTGATCTTACCAGACTTGGGATTGTTGGTCTCTATGGTCTCCAGATATGAGCTCTACAGGGATGGGCTCCTGTCTTTTCATCTCTGCTGTCCCAGCACCTGACAGCTTATCTTGTAGAGAGCTCAGCTTCAATAGAAGTAATAAATTGTTGGAAAGGATGTTCTGCTAATGGCCCTACATCCCTTTTCAGGTTTCACCAAAGTTTCAGATGGCTCCATGTGTTGATTGCCAATACCCATCTCAGGCCTTTGTTGTCTGGACATCCCATTTAGACCTACTGCTCTGGCTCTGCCCTGGTGCTCTTTGTCCTAGGGGTCTGTACTCATCCTCTGGCATCCCAAAGCCATAGCTCCAGGTACAATGGCTCTTCCTTCCTTTTGAGCCAATCCCCACAGAGGCCAGACATTTTCTCTTAACATTTAGTCTCCTATTCCTCTTGCTTCAAAACACACGTTTGATCCTTCCTCTGGTCTTCAGTGCAGATGGGGATCTGAGGATATTCCCTACAGGATAAGGTGTCCACCATCATGGCCAAGTCTGTGCCATCTCATTGCCTGTTCTTCTCACACTAGATAATCCTTGTTCTTTAAGCCTTTTAATAGATCCTATTTTCTACCTCTTAATCCATCTTCATTATTCTCCTTGGAACTTTTTAAATTCTCCACATACCTCTTAGGCTCAAAGAGCTCGAAGTACCCAATAGAATTGAATCAAATCAAGGGGAAACTAATACTGTTGTTAAATTTCTAGGGGGAAACGATTGGGAGAATACACTCATTTAATTTCTCATTCTTGTTAATAAATTCCTTCCTTGAAAGCTTAACGGTATTTGGGTTTAGTGACACTATGTGTATTTTGGAAAAGGCAAAGAATTTCCATCATTATCATTCTTCTCTCCAGTTTTTTTTTCTTTCTCCCTCTAGAAATGTAAGAGTTTTCAAATATTAAGTGTTCGATGTAAATATTCAACATGAGTATTCAAATGCCAGTTTTCAAATTGATGGATAAAATTAATCCACCTAAAGAAAAGAAAAGGGAGACAGAACTTGGGAGGTTGCAGAAATTAAAGATTGTCTGATGAAATGTTCTCAACCGTTTTTGCATTATGGCCTCCTATGGACTCTTTTTATACACATTTTTTTTTCTCCCTAATCATCTCTCCCCAATGGAATTTTAATACTGCAGATACGTTCTGTAGGTATATCTGTTCTTTATACCTTAAATAAGATTTTTTTTTGCATGTCCTTCAAGAACCAGTTCCCCTGCCTTGGGAGTAACACTGCCCCAACTGACAACTCAATGTCTGGTGAGCTCTTCATGGCTTTCAGAATACTGTCGTATTTATTCTTCCACCAGGAAGATGGAATATATGCCTTTGTATCCTTCTTATAGATGAGAAGGCTTTAATTCAGAGCTGTACATTGATTCGCTCACATCCTATTCAGGGCTAGCAGCTGATTTAGGGTGGAAGCCCATTTTCTGATTTCAGGTCCAGTACTCATTTCTCTTTATTGTGAGGATAAGATCTAGAATCCTGTTCACTATTACTTAATTTAGCATTTTAAAAACAGGCACTCTCCCCAAAATGGTAATAAATAAGAGTAAAGGTGCCTTATTAATATTTGTCCTTGCTCTCAAAACCTTTTCCCGACAAATTATTCCTTGTTAAAAATTCTTGAGCTAGAGCATGCTCTGGGCCAGAGCATGTCCTGTCATTTATCTTCTTATACAATCTTTGCTTTTTCTTCTTGGCATTTTGTTATGAAAATTTTCACACATACAGAAAGAATGAAAGTCTTTGACAGCAAACATCCATATGCCCACCACCTAGATTCCGTAACATTAACTATACTTGTTTTATGGCAGATCTATTTATTCATCCCTCTATTCACCCATTAATCCAAGCTTTTTTTTTTTTTTTTTGGACGTATTTCATAGTAAGTTGCAGACATAGCACTCTTTCCCTCAAAGGCTTCAGCATGCACATCAGTAATCTGAATTCAATAACATACAGACTTTTAATGTGAGGCTAACACCAGCTTTGTTTCTGAAATTAAAGAAAGTGAGTTTTGTTTACATGTTCAGATATGGTTCCCAAATAAACAGATGCCACATGCCTCTTTAATTTCCTGCTAACGGAGTGAGTGTTGTGCCACCTTTTCTAACAGGCCACCGTTTCTTATGTGGGGAGAAAGTAGCCATGAGAAAGCAGGTATAAAGAACACCTGCTGATTGTAACTGCCTTGGCCTCTTTTGTCAACTCACAGGGATTAAATATGAAGGCCAGAACATTTCTTAAAATGGTTTGGGATCAAATTCATCCTAAAGTAAGGTCCAAAATTTCTTTTCTTCTTCTTCTTCTTTTTTTTAACATTTATATAGTACTTGGAAAATGGTAAAAATTAAAGGCCAATTCTTCCAAGATACAGATGCCAGGCACTGTTCTGAGTGCTTTACGTGTATTAACTCACTTTTCAAAGTGACTTCTAGTGCAAGACTAGGGTCAGCAAACCTTTCCTGGCAAGGGCTAGATGGTAAACACTTTAGATTTTGAGGACCCGTCTCAAGTACTCAACTTGCATGGGAGCATGAAAGCAGTCAAAGACAGTATGTAAAGGAATGAGCATTAACGTGTTCTAATAAAGCAAAAATAGTCAGCAGGCTATAGGTTGTCAGTGCCTGTGCTGAACTAACAAACGTCGAGTCCGTTCTCAAAAATCAGTTTCTTATAATTAGCCCAGAACTCAAAGCTTGCCAATGCCTCAAAGGCCTTTTTAGCCAATGGTGGGTCACATAATCTCTTTGTGTTTGTGCTGTTCCGTCTCTTACTGAACTTGGAGAGAATTATGAAATTTTAATCTATGTCATACCGATGCCAACTTAAATGAACTAAGGAAGTGGTTGAAGTCTGTTGTAACACAACTGAGAATACTGTAGTACTAAGGGATCTGATCCGCATCCTTGAATTGAAAAGTATTGCTGAAGCATCATTGAGCATGGTCTTTAAGAAGTTATGGAACCCTGAGAACCCCAACAGAGCAAGGGACAATCAGAAAAGTGTGATTATAGACTCAGTAAAAATAGTCAGGGAGCTACAAGAGCAATTCACCAAATTATTGATGTGTAATTACCCAGAAGGACACAAGGAGCTGGATGGCAACCAATATGCTTTTGTTGAGCTGTGCCAAGGCTATTTAATCTCCTTCCACAGTAGATGGAGAGATGACACTGGCCATGTAAATAAAGAGGAGGAAAGAGATACCATTGCTAAAGCAAAGCTTGCTATTCTGTCTGATGAGACAAGGAGATACAGCGTAGTTAGAACTAGTGCCAAGAGAGGCTATGATCTGTAAAAGGACACAGCCAAGGAAATTGATTGCCAGTGGCTCAGTTAGTGTTGGCCTAGAAATGATGACGGGAGTGGTAGACTGAGGCAAGGAGGCGGGACCAAGAAAGCGCCTGGGCTGTACTGGCTTTTATTAGCAAACCAACAAACTCGTAACCAGTCACCTACAATCTTGACTTGAGAAGTGCTTATTAAGCACACAGATAATCCCCTGAATTAAGAGACTAGCACTCGGAAAATAGAAATATAATTTAAACTATTCCTGACATAATGATAATGGATTTGGTGTTTTTATGAATGCGAAGGTCCATTAAAAGCAAAAGTAAATCTAACAAGGATTTGTGAACAGCCGCAAGATAAGAACATCTTTCAAAAACTGGAGTTCGTTCTAGTGTATACCAAGTATGAATCATCCTAGAACTGAATTGGAACATATTTGCTAATTAGTAAGGCAAACATAACGTTAAGAAGTATAACAAACTGGAAGGTGGGCGTAGGAAACCAGGATAAATTAGGCACCGACCATACTTGTACAAGAATTCATAGTTGGCCTCTGCAGCATGCGAGGGTGTGGGAAAGCTGGGCATCGCAGAGAAGGCAGGCAAAGACAGAATATTTTTAAAGGGTGGAAAATACCATCTAGGAAGAAGTTCATCCAGAAAAAAATACTGTGGGGCTATGGGGTGACTTGGCATCTACTGTGAAGCCCATGAAAGGTCTAGCACAGCACTGGGAAGTGGTGAGCATCATCAGGAGACACAGCATCGTGTCTCCTAGGGGAGGGAGTACAAAATAGCAAGCAGAGGGAGCGGTTATAACAGGAAACCTCACACTTGAGTGCGTGTCAGGATCACCCTAAAGGCTTGTTAAAGCCCAGATTGCTGGACCCCAACTCCGAGCTTGTTTTTCAGGAGGTCTGGGGTGGGCCAGAGAATCTGTATGTCTGACAAGCTCCTGGGTAATGCTGTAGCTGCTGGTCTTGGAACCACATTTTGAGAATTATTGGGTTAGAAGCCCAGCCCTGGATTTGCTCTGGATTTGCCTCTGGCTCTACCTGTCCTATGCTATTTGTCTCATTTTCTCTTGTAAAACAAGAGGGATAACAATCCCCATGGGACTGTGGTGAAGAATGACATGTGTTAAACTCTTAACCCAGTGCTCGGGGCTCATTAAGCACTCCATAAGCGTTAGCCCTCATTACTAGTAAAGGACTGTCAACAAGCAAATAATTAGGTGATATCACTTAGGGGAGTCGTGTTGAAACTGGGATGATCGGAGATGGTGCCATACACGTTTTTCTGATGGACAGTAGAGCTGAGGTTACAATAGTGTTTTCAAACATCTCACTGCTTGGTTAGCCAGGCCACCTTAGGATACATGCTTGCCTGGGGTAAAGTGGAACCTGCTTTTATCAGCATTATCTCTCAGGTAATGTTTAACCAGGTGAGTAAAACGTAAAGCATGTCTTTAAAACCTCACTAGCGAGTCCAGTGCTATGCACCTGCTCCCTTTCTCAGATGGTCCTGGCCATACCTGAAATTTTATTGGACCTCTGAGTCACGGAGCAGACATACACCGAGTAGCTCAAAGAGAAGTCATTGTGAGGGCGTGATATTTGCTTTCTGTTTGGAAGTGTAAGGATGGCCTTACAAAAGCTAGCACCTCCCCACAAGCATTATGCCCGCAGTCTGGACCACCTCTCTCCCACCCCCATCAATGAGTGATGGTACCTCGGGCTATGGGTGTCACAGCCCAGGTACTGACAACAGAGCATGCATTGAGATCCATGATGCTATAGGTAGTTCTGTTTTTCTAAAAAAAAAAAAAAGTGCCAACTAATGTAGTATTTCAACTCTAATAATTATGTAAAGAAATACACATCTTCAAGTTAGATTTTAAGAAATAAAAATCACCTAGAGAGGTTAAAAAAGATTCTCAAGAAATTTTACTTATTATCCATCACTGTTTAATTGCCCCTTTGTTTTCTTTATTCTGTTTTAAGAAGAAACCTTCCACTTTTGCTTCAACTTCTGCTTCAGCATATATACTGCTCCTTGGTGGCCCTCTCCAGTTCAGGCTGTCTGTCCCCTGAGCCTTTGAATTCTAAAGCAGCTTGTCCTCAAGAGCCCTTTTCACTGCTCCCGATATCACCCTGGAAATAACTAAATATTTTCTATGTGTGAATGTGCAGCGTCTGCATTACGTTAGACGTTCAGAGTATTCCAAAGAGAGAAAATGTTTTTTTTTTTTTTGCAGAGTTATACAATTTTGGTAGGTCACAGTACTTCTCCGTAAGAAAGTTTTTATTTTTAAAAGCAGAAAACTTTTGGTTCTATCTTTAGGGGAAAAAACCCATGTGTCTGAACATTTTTTTTTCTAATATTAGTTATACTAGCTGTTTCCCCTTCAGCACAACAGGTCTGGAACCAAAGCAAGTCTAGCTCAGGACTAAGAAAAATGTCTGACTACCTTGGGAAGCGAGATGAAAGCCTGGGAGGAATAATGATGGGAAAAGCCCTTTATTCTAGGCTGTGTGATGATAAAGGGGGATGGGAATAGACAAATGGGAAAAGTCTAGGATATAAAGAAAAGAAATATTTCTTACCAGGGACGAAACAGCCTTCTGATTACATAAAAGCCAATTAAAAGGCAATGGGATTGATTTGTTTGTGGCTCGCAGAATCGATCTCGTTACTTCAGAAACATATCTTATCTGGATATCTAGAATCTCTAGAGTTTTCATGCTCCCCCCAATGCACATTTGTTTTAAAATATTTCATTTCAGTGAATAAAAGAAGAAAAGGGAGAGGATTATAAATGGTAGGAACCCCCTCCGAGTTTACTTTAAATCAGTGGTTCCAAATGTACTGAGCTAGTTGAGTAAGATGTAGCCAATCAGTATGGCTTGTTGGGATCTTCCAGACATGCCTAAAACTGGATCAATGCCTGAAGCTACAAGGCTACAAGACCATGAAGTTTAGGCGTGGCGAATCAACATTTTTAGAGCATAAAGATAGAATGAAGTGCTCTTATAGGCTTAAGAGAAGAGTTTTTTGTTACAAAGAAAGGTAGAAGAGAGTGAAATGGGCAGATATTCAGGAGCATGCAAAAATGCACAGAACGGGAGGAAATGCACAGGAAGGAAGGGCATTTAAAGTGATATTTAAAAAGTGAATACAATTCACCAGGAGCTAAAACACAGCGTTATTGAAATTCAAGACAGGTCACTGTCATCTGTAGTTGGCTTAACCTTTGACAATCAAGAAAAAAAAATGCTAGTTCTGACCAGGAATGCTAGAAATATCACTTCATCAATTCACTTCTGCATTAAAAAGTTTTTTTTCCAAAGTAGATTCTTCTATGGCAAGGGAGATAGGAAGCAAAGCTGCAGAAAATGGAGAACGATTTGAAATAATCACATGCAATTTTATTTCGCTTTTTTTTAAATCGCTTTTTACAATCCCATATTCACTCCAGGAATTTCAAAAAAGAAAGACAAAGGACACCAAATCATTTACAGTTACCCAAGAATTTCTACAGATTGTGGATGTTTTCAGTAACTCAAGTGGAATTTAGTTTTGTATTAGTCGTGCAAGTGAATCTGGATGTTTGGCCTCTCCAAAAGGCCAAACAGAAATTTCAAATATTCCAGGAAAAAATATTAGTCTATGTTTAAGTCAGAAGCGGAACTGCCAAATACCCCACTGACTAGCCTAATAACAGCATTGAGTAAATCTGATCTGCTACTAGTAATAGTTTGAGAATTCTAAGTGTCTTATATCAGTGGCCTCTATCCTTTTTCTCATCGTTTTACCATATATTTACTGATTGCCCACTGCTGCTTGGCATTGTGCTCAATGCTAGGGAAGAAAGTACCTATGATTAAGACTGATGAAGTCTCTGAAGCTGGTATTCTCCTAGAATAAGACGTACAAGCAACGAGTAAACAATTACGTATGATAAGAAAGCATATTAGAGGGTGCACTCAGTCCTACAAATAAAATCCCCTGAGTGATAGGACAGAGAAGATCTGCAGCTGCCCATTTTTGTGGGGTTCAGTGAGTACTGTGGCTCTTTGGTGAAATCTGTTCCGAAACCTGGACGTGCAGAGAACTAGAGGAATGGACTCCAGGCAGAGAGCAAATGCAAAAGCCCTGAGGTAGCAGTACTGGGTGTGATGAAAGAGCTGGTGGGGATGAAATGAAGGTCCAGACGAGGCAGCAATGATGCCGGAGCTACAGCACGGCTCGCAGGCATAGCAAGAAGTCTTGTTTTTATTTAAAGAGCAATGGGAAGCTGTTGTAACTTTGAATTTATAATGAACAATGATGATTTGGGCTCCTGTTTGGTGAATAGTGTGTGTGTGTGCGTGTGTGTGCGTGCTGCAGGGAGAATGCCCAGAGCAGAGGCAGGGAGACCAAGCAAGAAGCTGCCGACTTGTGATAATCCAGGCAAGACACGATGATGGCCCAAACCACAAGGCAATCATGGAGATAGAGAAGAGTGGGAAATGCAAGGTATTTCGGAGGTAAATTTGATTATTTATTGCTAAGAGAAAGGGGTAAGGGCGGTGGAAAAAAGGCGTCGAGGTTTTTAAAGTTAGGTGACACTTAATGGAGTGGGGTCCTGTTCTGTTTTGAACCTTAGACTAGAGGTCGTCTGTGGGACGTCTACTTAAAGAGGTCAAGTAGACAGATGGAATGAGGTGCTCAGGGCCCGGGGGAAAGGTTTCAGCTAAAGACACAACTTTGGGAGTCGGTATTCGGCACAGCTCCTGGCAGACCACCCAGGTACTCACATTCAGTAATTAGTAAATGGTTATGAAATGACTGATTGGAGATGGACGGAAGGGGCCAGGGAGAATGTTGCACATGGAAGAAGTTCTGAATCTCCTGGCAAGGAGTCCTCAGGAAATGCCAGCAGAGTGCCAGGTGCCGCGGCGGCTCAATACATACTAATTCACGGCGATGAATCTCAAGAAAGCAATGAACTGTTATTTCAGGAGCTGACCCTACCTGGCTTAACTGGCGCCAGAGCCGTTGTTCAGCTGCTCGTACCTTCTGTTCCTCACCCTCAGTACCTTTTCTCCTGGTGGTTTAATTCCTGACCCAGGCATCCCGCTTTGTCCTTGATCACTGCCCCTCTGACCCTCACGTTCAGAAAATACTGTCGTTGCTCTGACTCCATGCCTAATGACTGTCTCAGAACCTGTTCTTCACGGGTTTCTGAGTCTGCCACGTGTCATGAACGCTGAGCACCTAGTAGGTGCCAGGCACCCAGCAGAGCAGATGTCTGCCCTCAGGGTAGGCCTTAATCCCCCCTAGGCCCCCGAGGGAGTAGGTCCGTGGGTGTAAGTCAGCCAGCTAGAAAGTGGTAGAGCAAGGATGCAAGACAAGTCTTGCCGGCCCTGCAGCCAGGCTCCCCTGTCTGGGTTTGCAAAGCTTGTTATTGTTGTTGTTTTAATATTAGTTTCGCCTAACCATTCATTGCACTGTACACCAGAAAGCTCACCGCTCCTGCTGCATCGGTCTGTTCCCATGACTCACCTAGTTCCCCAGCAAAGTCCATTAGGTGGTAGGTAGCTGCTGACAGCCACCCAGCATTCAAGGCAGTGTCTGCACCCTGGAGCGACGGTGTTCCATATCTCTGTGACTGCAGACTCAGTGCTCCAAGGTGGGTGTTTAGCACACTGAATGAGAGGACCCTAACCAGAAAAGCCCACCGTCTGGGAGGTAATTAATCATTAGAGGAACAAAGAGATTGAGTATGCTGGAGCAAGACCCTTGGGCAGGCTTGCCAGAGACAAGGCGGCTTAGAGGAGGTGAGATGAAGACGAAAAAGGGCGCCAGGAGGACTGTGTGTAAAAGAAAAATGTGGACTCTTAACATTAGCTAGCTGAGGGGTGAGACGGTAAGGACATAAAAAAGAAAAAGAAACATAACTCATTGCTCTAAAGAAATAGCCTTTGTGGCTTCATGTAAATGCGTTAATAAAGCTTCACCCTCCCTGGCCAAACACACTGAAAGGCTTTCTGTCTTCATCAGGCACGTCCCCTGAGCATGCAGGTGTGCTACGAGGCAGACAGACGTTGGCACAAACGCCGTCCGCTGCAGGAGCAATGGTTTCATGCACGGCCAAGAGGAGGTCAAGCCTTCACCAGGAGGCTATGTCCTGGGAGGCCAAGCAATCTGGGCAGGAGTCATTTGCAGCTAATGCCGTAAGGGAGGACAAAGGGAACCGAAGCCACTCCTGCTGGCACTCATCAGCAGCACCTGCTTTCTAGCACGCTCGACCCTCTATTGCTGACACCTGTCTGGCTGGCTGGGCCCCGCACTGCCTGCTGAGGAAATGGAGATGAGGAATATCCATTTCAGGGCAGGTTTCGGGGCAGAAATGGGATGTGGAGTTTCTAGAGGCGAGCTACCTATGAATCCGCCATCTACCTGGCAGAACTTATAAATGAATCAAGTTGATAAGAGGTCAAAAGGTGAAAAAGCAAGGCTTAAAAGACAGACAAGAGAAAACAGGCGGCCTGGGCATCATGTCCCTTAGTCACAGCAGATGGTGGTGGCTGCGGCCAGCCCTGCTTTGCTAAGGTGTCTGTAGCATTTCAACACAAGCGCAACGTTAAAGAGAGATGTGGTGGACCCTCTGGCCACTGGATGTCTGAAGAGTTCCAGCCGAACCCTAGAAAGAGCATCTACGAATCTAATCTGAACTCGCCCATTTCCACTGCTAACGTTCCACCTGGCCTGCAAGGATGACTGACATGGTGGCAAGGATTCTGAGAAACAAGAAGCCTGTCCGTCTCTCTCTCTGTTTCTCTCTCTCTCTCTCTCTCTCACCCACACACACACACATACACATGCAGGTAAAATCTTAAATATATCTTTAATTACATACATCATGGCTTTGTGCTCTTTTAATGCCACTCAGAGTATCGACAGGTTCTTTGCTGTGTCCCCAGCACTTAGATCAAAGTCAGAATATGGTAGGCTCCCCATATATGTTTGCTGAATGAACGAACACATGAATATTCACTACACCCCTGGGTTTCTGGCGCTCAACCTTGGCTGGAGACTTTTTTGCTAATACTCCCAGGAAGAGTCCATATCTGCATTCTAAGCTCACACACGTTCTTTTCAGGAAGACGTTTAAACTCCTCTAGCTCCCCACACGTAGCTATATATTTTTTCTTATGGAGAAATACTAAATGTAAAATAGGAGCGAAGGGATTTTTAACAACCTGGTTCTTAATTCTTACCCAAAACACTCCATTGGAAGCATTTTATCAAAATCGTATCCTAGTCTTCTCTTATTTGGATATTAGTGGAGAAGCAAAGGACAACAGTCAGCAGGGTCAGGGACAGGACAAGATCGGACTCCCAAATAAGGGTGACTTCATTTTGGATTTTTCCTTTAGGATTAGACACTTTCTCCTCTTAAGCCATTTTCTCAGAATGAGAATGTCGACTCTGTGCTAACATTCAGATTACTTGATGAATTTCAATGCCCTTCGACAGAAGTAAAATTTTATGTAGAAACACTGATTAAATAGTACGGAGTTGGCTTGGGGTGTGGGTCCCCAAGTCTGAGACAGGTTCACAATCAGACGTTCAAGAACGAATCTCAAGATGCTGGAACTGGAGACTTTCTCCTGACAAAGCAGATGTGACCTTTCAAAAGGCATCTGCCACTCTGCATTTAGTCAAGTCATAATAACAAAAATAAGCAAGGACCTCAACTTTTGTTTGAAGAATATTAGTTTGGCTGTTAAAACACCGATCAGTATAAAAATAGAAGATAGAGCCTTCGTTTTGCCTCTCAAATCTTGCTGGCATCTCTGACAATCAGAGAACTGGTTAGGGAAGGAGGGCTAGGGAGGGTCTTCTGGGCTGGTCAGCATTTTCATGCATCGATATATTGTCCCAGCTTATCTCCAAGAATGAAAACGCAGTCACTTTTCTTGTAGACTTAAAATATCAAGCCAATAGGACCCAGTATCAAGGTTTGCTAAATATGGGTGTTGAGGATATCTAGATATTTCTTGTTCTTTATGTTTTTCCCCCACTTGGGAGCATTTCCTAATAATAATAAAAAATGATAAAAGAATCAAATCAACAGAATAAGGAAAACAATAAAAAAAAACCCCATGTTTGGGGAGCGGTTTACAAAGCGTACTCACTTTGCCTCTGCAATGGTTAAAAACATGAGACATTCGATTCCAAGTTTGTTGGTATTTTTAAAATCAAACCTGTCTTCAAAATATAGGTTAAGATGTTAAATTCGGTGACATTCTAACAAGTGTTAATAGAAACCAGCTCCCAGGAAACCTGCACGCCCTCCCAGCGCTGACAACTCATCACATTTAACAAGGTGGATTGCAAATAGCTGCGTACTGACCTCCCCAGGACAAATAATCCTCTTGGGGCGAGGAGCCTCTTGCTGTAACTGATACACTGCCAAAAACAAAACAAAAGACAATTATAATTAGACAACAGCAACACATACCCACAAGCCTTCAAAGAGTTCCACCTAAATGCACCTCAAAAAAAGGCAAGTATTTCAAACCAAGAAAGAGGATCCGGGCCCATTTTTAGACCAAATAAAGTCAGGTCATTTATATGGAAATTAGTCACTGTGAATGTAAACTGGCAAAATTGATTTTTTTATTCTTATAAGGCCAATTTAGTTCCGTAATCATTACTGGCATTGTTCACTTTATGGCTTTCTTGGAAGACCAGATAAGGACTGAAATTCTTCTATTTATTTTAAAGATGAAATTCTCCTTGCAAAGGCCTGAAGTAGTAAGATCATGGAATAATAGGATTCCCGAATTTAAATGCTGCTGGCTCCTGACATAGCGGGGAAAGGCTGGCATTAGAAAAGAAATGCCATTTTCTGAAATGTGAGTTATGTACAAAGACACAACGGATTCTGTGAGTGAATGGAACCCAAGTCACCGCTCTCGTCACGAGTCCCGTTTCTGCCCTGCCTGTCACCAGGGATTCTCATCTGTTCGCCTGGTCCCCACACGTTGTCATTCCTTTTTCTTGGGCTCCTTCCGATCTTAAACAACAAGAACGCTCTTTCTTCTATCCTGTTTTAAAAACTGGCCTTCGAGCTCGGGCATGGAGAAAAGCAGGTAATTATATGCGAAAATCTAACTGATCAGACGATTATTTGTGATTTTTCCCATTACAACTGATTTTCTGCTGCTCAGCTAGGCTGGTTATTTCTCTCGGATGAAACGACCCTTCGTGGGTACCCGTGGATTCTACTTCCATGAAAACAGAAGCTGAAAACAAACCTAACTACTGTTCTCTTCAGAATCTTGAGAGGAAAGAATTTTGGGTGGAAGAGATCTATGGGAAGTTAAAAACTCAACCATATAAGGTGTAGATAATGTAATAAGGTAAGGAGAACCTTCAGATGTACCCTTGGGTCTAAAAATAAAAAAAGACATTTTAATTGAAGCGCAGATGGTTACATGGGAACCATGAGGGGGACGATGGGATCTAGTTTATAACTGCAGCTCCCTTCACCCCAGCCTTCGGCTCAGTGTGGCTATTTTCGTACCTAATTAAGTGCAGACTACCCAGCGTTAGCACAGAGAAGCACCTGTCCACGTCTCTTGCAGATGTTTTAATGGGCCACATCTCTGAGCTGAGGTCGTCTGTACGAATGACGATGCTTGTGTGACCGATGCTTGTGTACCCATGAATGGCAGATAGAGTCAGGGAAGGTTTTCTTTGTTTTGTTTTGTTTTCCGAAAAGGGAACCGTGAAGAAGAACTGGCCAAAGATAGAGAAGTAGCCGTGGACATTCCACTGCCCATCCCAGAGGCCCACTCTCTCCTTACACAGTGAGAGGCTCCTTTATGCTTCATGAATCAGCCCCAACAGCAGGGGGGCAGCTGTTAATGAGCGTTAACGAGAACCAGAGGGACCAATTCCTAGAATCAGAGTAAGGGGAACTGCAGAACCCACGCCCAGAGAACACTGTCTCCTCTCCTGGCTGTCAGAGCCTCTCGAAGCCAACAGTTTCATGCGGAGGGCATGGCTGGGCCGGCTTTGTGAACGCCATCCCCTCGGAGGAGACAAAGGAAGTGCATCTCTTACAAGAGAGGAGCATGTTTAGCTGAGTGTGCCTTCGCAATTCATATCAGAAAATATGTGAACATCTGCTGTAGACACCATAGTCAGCACCATGTGGAACTTTTGAGGATGAATGGAGAGGAAGGAAAAAGACGGAAACCAGCACACTGAGTGCGTGCTGCGTGCTAGGAACAACATTTTATTGAATCTTGAGGAGAACTCAGAAAAAAAAAAAAAAAGAATGTTGTATCATTCTCATTCTCATTGTTTTAGATGAGAAAACAAGGGCAGAGAGGTTAAATATTTGCCCCGGGGCACTCAGTTAATATGTATCGTTTTGATCCAAAGCCCTGGGCTATTTTCTTATGCCTCAGGGCCTTTGCACGTATGATTTCCTCCCACCTGCGGATGGCTCCCTCTCTCCCTTCATTCAGGTCTTCCCTGACTTGCCCGGCTTGGGATAAAAGGCCATCCCATCACATTCCTCCCTTACACCATTTTAGCTTCTTCACAGTGCTCCTCACCATCCACACACTTCTGTGTATTGTCTCCCTTGACTCTAGCGTCAACTCTTGGGGGGCAGTGACTTTGGCCACTGTGGTGGCTGCAGCACCTAGAACAGTGCTTGGCACAGGGTAAATGCTGAATGCACATTTGGTGAATGCATGGGTCACCATCTGTGACCTTAAATAAGAAAACACTAATCCAGCGAGGGAGGTGTATGTGAACAAATACCACCAGGGTGGGCCACGCTCTTTAATGAGCGGAAGAGGAAGGAGCCGTTCTTTTCCTCGGGTGTTCAGGAGGGCTTCCAGAGGGGAGAGGCCTGGAGCTCTCTATGTAGAGAAGAGAGAAGGGCCACGGGTGGAGGAAAGAGCCCCAGAAGGAAAAGGGAATGACGTTATCAGTGAACGTCCACTGTGTCTCCTGCGGATGGGGGAGGCGGCCACATGGAACTGCACGGATGTTCTTCTGTCTGAAATGAGGAGGTGGTGACATGTTTTGAGGGAGGTGACCTGATCTGGTCTGTTTCAGAATAATGATAATAAAGATAAAACTATTCAGACTACGAGAAGCTGTGCCAGACACCTTAGCTACATCTTCTCATTTAATTTTCCCAACAAACTTTCAAGGTCACTGTTATGCCCTGCTCCCTGATAAAGTAGTGGAGATGCCAAGCTTTGAAGGAGCTCAAGGTCACACAGATGACATGATAAAATCAAGATTTAAAGGCCGACTTCCAGGTCCCAGGGTCTGTATGTTCCAGCCTCACCAGCAGTTCCCTGACGCAGATGGCGAGGAGGTCCTGTGCGGGCTGCTGGCATCAGAATCCCCGAGGAGCTGTTATAAAAATACAGATTCCCAGACCCCATCGGCCCTGGTGATGCTCACTCTGCCAGTCTGGCAAGGGGCCCCGAAATGCTCTGTTTAAAGCTCCCTGGAAGATTCTAATGCGTGGCCAGGAGGCCGGGGGGCCATTGCCCTTTGCCTCGTGGAAGGCGGGAGCAGAATGGAGACCTCGGAGGCTGGAAAGTGGGAGAGAACATTATCCTGGGTGGACATGAAGGAGATGGTGACCGTGCAGAGGAGGGCTTGAGTACACATTGAGTGAAGGGAAGGACCTTGAATGTCTGGGAGATTGAGAGGCCATCAACGATCACAGAGGATGGAGAAACGTTCTGGACAGTTCCTCTCCCGTGTCCCCAGGCTGAAGCCCATAGCTGTACCCTCTAGGGGTCCCCTGAGGTTCACTAAAGAGAAATGCTATGGTTTGCCATTTCAAACCGGGGTCAGGATGAGCCAGGGGAGATTTCAAGGGGCTCCTCACAGACTCTGCAAGCCAGGGACACCTCTGCTCTCCTCCTGGGTTCCTGGCCAGCACTTGTCGTTCGTCCCCCACCATTTCTCACTGAGCAAATCTCAGGATCCACAAGATCTGCCTGGTGCTGTTCGGAATGACAGAAACTGACAATAGGGAAAAGCCTGTTTGGCACCTGGATTGTGTGTCTCTATGAAAATAATGAGATGGCAGCCAATGGCGTGGTCGCCAGATAGAAATGGGGCCCTGAACCCTATTGTCGTAGCTTTGAGTGAGGGCCCCAGTGCCTCATTTTCAAAGGTTAGCTGTAACAAAACAAACAGCCCTGAGAAAAGTCTCCAGGGTACGTTTAACATCACTGAAACACGTCACGTAATCGTACGTGTAGTGTCTTTTCTTTGTTCAACAGACACGTTTCACAAGCGACATGCAATGATGTATGTCGCTCCTTGGGTGATTCTGGGGGCTGAGAGGCTAGACAGAATGAAGTTTGCTTCTACAGTAATCCTGCAAATATGTCTCAGGTACTCCCCAGCACCGGGCCTACCCCCCAACCTTTTTGGCACCAGGGACCAGTGCTCCCATGAGAATCTGATGCCTGATGATCTGAGGTGGAGCTGAGGGGGTGATGCCAGCCCTGGGGAGTGGCTGCAGATACAGACAGATGATGCTTCACAGGCTCGTCTGCCATTTACCTCCTGCTGTGAGGCCTGTATCCTAACAGGCCCTGGACTGGCACTTGGTCTGTGGTCCAGGGATTGGGGACCCCTACCCTACAGCGCATGAGAGAATTCTTAGCGCTGAAACAAACCGTTTGGCGGGGGTGGAGGTGGGGGAGTGACTGGGGATGAGAAAGGGGACACCTGAGGAGATGGGAAGCTGACTGAGAAATCCAGAGCTCACTGAGAGAATATTTTATTTTTTCTTCAATAAGAAAACTAATCCACCTTCTCCTGGCAACAGAATCAGTCCCCGTGGATGCCAAGTGAAAGC
Organism: Cynopterus sphinx; assembly: GCA_030015415.1. NCBI lineage: Eukaryota > Metazoa > Chordata > Mammalia > Chiroptera > Pteropodidae > Cynopterus > Cynopterus sphinx. The sequence continues at coordinate 8,517,621 of CM057391.1, forward strand.
CCAAGGCCTGGGTGATGCTGAAGCCCAGTCCAGACCCATCAGGCATGTCCTCTAACAGCCACTTATTTCTAAAGAGACCATGCAGACCCAGGGGCCGAACCCGGTCCCTTGTTAGTGACACTGAACCAGCACCACTCTGCTCACTGCTCACATCTTCCCAGGTTTCATGAAAAAAACCAAAAAAACAAAAAACAAAAAACTCATGGTAAGAGTGAGAAATAGCAGGTGCCTCAGATGTCTTCTCGGCTCAACCCCACCTTGCCTCAGCCTGCTGCCTGAGGGTCCTGCCTTGCTAACATGATGTCCAGGCTTAATGAGGACAGGGCTCTTCTCTCATCTGATGGCACCAAAAATCCTGAGGAGAAGGCTGCGGGGACTGGAACTAGGGTGTCTCAGGTGTAGACGTGCCTGAGGAACACACGTGGGGTGTGATGCATCGGAGAAGCCCTCACTCTCTGATTCAGACATCTAAGGTAGGGCTGAGGGATAGATAGTACATTTTCCTGGGGTGGTTCTGATGCGGGGGGTCTGTGGACCAGGGCTTTGAGGCTCCAAGCTCCTCTTTAAGAAAAAACAGGCACAAGCCATGACTGCATGACCTGCTGCCCAGGCAAGCATCCTGGGAGAGCTGTTGGCCACAGCGTTTGCCATTTAATTGGCAGTTGGCCTCTGACAAAATAAAATCTTTCAAAGTATACCCGTGGTGTTGGCTTTTGAACTTGTCTGATGAAGGCACATAGTTCATGCATTTCTGGCTTCAAGTTTAAAATGTGGCTTGGTTTTTTTTTTAAAGTAAACTTGAAAATAGCTTTTCTTTTACAGAATTGAAACTAAACCTTTCTCAGTGACATCATTAATGTTTTGGGGTTTGGTCTTAAGTACTGAGGGCTAGCTGCAGATACATGATACTTTGGGACCAGATTATTCTTATGGAAACAGCCCAGTAAGTGACAGCATTAGCTTCTAAGAAAGGGAGGGGGGGAAGAGAAGCAGGACCTGAAGGGACATCATGCGACACCCTGGTTCTTTGAATCAAGATCCAGTCTTATCCATCCTTGTGGTCCCAGAGCTTTAAGTTCAGAGTCGGCCTTAAGGCAGAGACTTAAATGCACTTGTTGATGAATGGATGGATGAATGAATGAATGAATGAATGAACAATCGACTCTATAGAAAATGTTGAGAGAGCTGATTTCTAAGGTTCCTTACTCTTCTAGATTTCTAAGTCCGACATTTATGGTCGTCTTCCCAGCATCCATCTCCATCCTTCTTGTTCTAACAGTACTCCCAGTTTTCCAGCTACGTGGATCATGTAGAATTGATCTCTCCCCGAGTTTGACTGGTTTGGGGCAGTTAACACATCCCAGCTCAGACTACAGTGATGGAGTCAGGCTTGATGACTCAGGTCAGTCAGGGCTGAGGCTCGATTCTAAGACTTTGCCTGCTACTCTTAGTTAAGAGAGTGGTTGCCCTGGTGTGTTGGCAGCTCTCTAGGGATCACAAAGGAAGAGCCTATTCATAGTGGAGCCAAACCGAGGAAGGTCGAGCCAATAGAGGAAGAGACGCACGGGGTTCTGGTAATGCCATCTGAGTCGCTGGAACAAGGCCTGTCTGAAGTCAGTTGGCCTGGACGTTTTGGTTCCATGAATCAAGGTGATGGAGTGGAATATTTTGTTATTTGCAACCAAGAGCATTGCAAATAGCATTAAAACTTAGAAAAAAAGTGGATCTTAAAGTGGATCATTATGGAGCAGACAAATTTTCTTTTAGGAAAAAAATATCATAATTGGGACTAATGCTTCATAACAAAAATGTGACCTAAGTCAGAGTATGGAGAACAATAGGTGATGGGGGAGAGTGAAGACATACCTACATACTACCACAATCACTGCAAATAATTTTTAAACCAAGTCCCGTAAAATGGCAAAAATGCACTGCATGCAGTAAATATATGAGAGATTTCAAAGTACCAAATAATGGTTGGTTAAAAAAATAGCATGTGATGGAAAAATATAAAGTCCATTAATGATATGCTAAGATTAATATTTAAAATTAATCTCTCAAAGGATGGCTTGTGAGCATTTCCAAGAGGAAAGCTTGGGAATTCCTGAGGTTCAGAATGGGTTTACTACCAAGTTTGAAAAAGAAAAAAAGATTTCATATTCTGATAGGTTTATTGGACTTTCGGTTCAGGAAAATGCTATGGTTTTAGTATATCTGAAGTTTAAAAAGTATCTCATGAAGTTCTGCAAGGCCCTCAGATTCCTCCTTCTACTTATCCTTCAGACTCACATGCAAATTTAACCTCTTCTGCAAAGTCTTCTGCAATCTCAGGAGGTGAAGAAGTAGTATATTATTTCTAGAATCCATGTGCATTTTAAGTTGTTAAGTAATTTACATCATCTCCCTTACTAGACTGCAAATTGGAGGAAAAAAGTATGGACGATATTTTATTCATTGCTGATTCCTAATGCCTATCCTCTGACGGTCAGAAGGTGTTCACTGTATGTTTTCCGAAAGACCAAATGAGTGGATGATAATCTTGGGAATAAGATAGAGTAGCATGAGCTTGGGAATAATATTGTCAGGTGAGTTTACAAGTGGTCCAACACCCAAACTCAAACAACTCTTGGATCAGAATAACTAAGAAGAGAGTTCTTTCTCAGGGGTGCTCTGTAGGCCTTCGGTCAATGTGTTTTCGATGCTGTGGTTGGCACCAGTGGTGGCATGCTCCCCTCCGTTTTGGAATTCCATGTCACCAGAGACCCTCAAATAAAGTCTGGATGACTACTGATGAGCTGGGTGTAATAAAAGGAACTTCATAGATATCATTAGGTTTATAGTAAATAACCTCAACCGTCCCTTCTGTATCTGAAGTTGTATGAGTCTAGAGCAAATTTAAGAATAAAATTAAAAAACACTGCTTGGTTAGATCCAAAAATTAAACTTAAAACCCATACACTAAGGTAAAATTGATATTGTGAAAACGTAATTATTAATGCCTTTTCGAGCTTCCTTAGAACATATTGGGTGGCCCAAGGTCTCCCAGCAAAGGGTGAAAGACAATTGAACCCGTGCCATCTTTTCGCTTCAGTAAAGCCCTCTGTGGTGACATTCGCTCAACAAATATTTATTGGGTGGTTAATGTATGCAAGGCTACGTGCAAGGCACAGCAAGTCATAGAACACCAAATACCGCTCACTGCAGATATTCTGTTGATTTACTGTCGGAGCACTTCACACTCCATTAGCAAACAAACAAACAAAAACATCCAATTACTAAGTCATTAGCGCTGGCTTTTGAAATAGAAGATCAGAATGCAGAACAGTCGACTGCAAGGCCCCTCAGAGACCCAGCACAGGCCCTTATTTCACAGATGGAAGAACAGACTCACGTAATGAAGAAGGTGATGACCTTACATATGCTGACGTGGAAGGAGAAAGACAAGATATTCGTGAAGTGAAACAGGCAAGTGGAAGGACGCTGAGTCCAGCATAAACCCATTTTTACAAAGGGAAGCGACAACGACAAAAATGCCTCAGTATTCGATGAACGTGTTCTGAGCCTTTGGAAGACGTGCCTTCTAAAGCGGACAGGGGTCAGCTCCTGGGCACGTACCGGAATGTGGAGCTGGTTTGTAGATGAAGGAAAAATTTTATTCTTAGCTTTAGATATTTCTATAATGTTTGTTATTATTATTATTATTATTATTGGCTCCCAAAGAGGGACATGAAATGTTTGTCCTTTATGTGGTTCTGTATTGCTTTCGGAACAAATACATGCATACATGGGTCCATGCACAGACGTGTGCGTGCATGTGTGTGGTGTGTAGTTATTTATGTACTTACGTGTACAATTCTAAATAGAAAGAAAGAAGTCTTGGAAACTTGCAGGCTGTGGGGCAGGCTTGCCCCTGGGCTCCACTCTAAATGCCATCTCTAGGCTTTTTGTAAAACCTTTGTCAAGTTTCGGAATCTCCCTGAGCTGTGGTTTCTTTGTATGTGAACGAAATAGGGATAATAATGGTACCGGATGCTTAAGGCTGCGGTGAGAATTTGAGAGTCCAAGAATGTTGCTAGTGCAAGGAGCTGGCCCAGGGCAGGTCTCAATGGGCGGGAGAAAGAATGCAACATCAATGACAATAGTTGACAAGAGAAATAATAATTATTTCTATTAATGTCATCCATAAGCAGAGAGTAAACAAGACCCTGTGTCCCCAGGTCTCCACGCAGTGGGTTTCCATCCTCCCACACTCTTTCCCTCCCTTACTGGAGAGAAGAAGCACTTAGTCGGGTAGAGGATGCTGAGGAAAGAGAAAATGAGCCTGAGGTGACAGCTGTCTGCCCTCATGAGGGGAGCCGAATGGTGACCATGATCAGATGACGATTTCTGTTTCTAAAGAGTCACCCTTAGTGACCAAGCATTACACATTATTTTTTGCAACTTGGTAATTTTCTTGTGGTAAATGTCATATGATATTACAGCCTCAGGACGATTAGCCAAGAACCGAATTCACGGACGTCAACACATTTCCCTGCTGACCAACAATGCTAAAAAAGAGAAACAAGAAGAAAGAAAGGAAAGAAAGAAAGCCCTAAATCAAGGGCATCCCTTCTTCCTGAAGTGGGGCAAAGGCAGCCAGCTCTTGAGGGGCCTGGCTGGGGGAGAGTACTTCTGCAGCCATCTCTGACCAGTATCTCATCTTGGTGGAAAAACGCAGATTTGGGTGTTTAGTGCCATGCGCTAGGGGACTGATTGTGTGCACTAAACCAGCAGTGAGAACTGTTCGGAAGGCAGGCTCGCTAAAGCCTTCTGAGATTCGCATTCCAGATACTCACGGTACGATTTCCATATTGGAGGCTGGTATTCTTCAGCATCTAGAATAAAAAGAAAGAAATCAATCCGTCAGCCTGGGCCTCAAACTGTCCACACGGGTCTTCTCTGGAGGAACAATGGTCTGTCAGCAGCACTCGCATTCCGGCCTCAGGGGGCCTCTCTACTCAGTTAAGGGACAGTTGCAGGCACGAGGGAGGAAATGTGCACGGCGACCCTTGTGGACTCACACGCCACTCTCTTCAGATCACTTACCATGACAGAACCAATTGCTCAACCGTTTTCATAGAGTCCAGTAAATCAAAAAAGATTTCTAAAGCAATTAACTTGATTATACCCTCAAGTAATCCTTCCAAACAGTGTTTACTTAACTTGGCATCATAAACATATAATTTATCTCACAGTTTCCAATCAGACCTTCAGCCCATTTATTAAGACTCGAGGGCAAGATGCAAAGTGGCAAGTATGTAATATTCAATCTGGGAAGTTGTGTAACTCAACCAACTCCTAAAATACCAGGGCTGACAGCAGAGACACTGATGATTCAATTGAAATCGCATTATCTCCTCGAATTTACTCCACTGTGTGACTTAGAAAATTTCCAGAAAACCTCTCAGCAATCAGAAGTGTCAGAGAAAAAGAGCTACAACAAAATGGAGAGGAGGAAATTCGTATTCATCAACCTGGAAAACAGACAATGGGAGAAAATCTGCTTGTTCAGTCGACTCAACAAGCCCAGTGCTGACAGCTGAATTTATAATTCTCGTAGAGTTATCGGAGTCCTCCTGAGCTAGTAGCTAAGGCCTTGGGAAAACACATTCCAGCTGAAACAGCCAGAGGGAAAAATCCTTTTCCCCCAATCACAGAATGTTGAGCTGGGGGAACCTTAAGTGTCCTCTAATTTAGCACCTTAGGTAGGAGGCTCTGTTTTTTTCTGTCACAGCATCATATAGACACGCTTATATTAACCCCTGTTCTTGTACGACTGTCACATATTACTTTTATGTAAAGGGACAGGACTTTTTTAACCTCATGCGTAAAAGAGTTTGAGAGTTTTTCCCCTCCTGAGAAACAAACATTATTTATAAATAAAACCGAAGTCAAGAGTGATGAACGTCCCCAAATCTTACTCCATCACTCATGGGTAGCTTAAATTAAATTCTTTCACAATTAATATCTTGCTCTCCCGGGCCCCCCCATCACAGATTTATCACAAACAAATGCCTCCAAAGGTAGTTTCATTCCAATAAATCTGTACTGTTAGGTCTGCACAGTCAGAAAACTACTTATGGAGAATCAGCCACACAGACACACAAACAAACACAGTGCATTAACGATGGTGTAGGTTGTTATTCAAACTTGGTTTGCTAAATCAAAGTGAAACTTTGTCCAAGTAAGAGAAAGATAGCTTAAAGAGTGAGTTTTTACCTAAGCAAGCAATTATTTTCATCCTAGATGTGACATAAACCAGTTTTAATGGGTTGACATGAGTGTATGTTTATAAGGAGCATTCCAGTAAAATACATCAAGTTGCCGAATTTACAATAAACTTCTAGAACCATCCATACAATGCCACCTCACCAGAAAAGTCAGGTCCTTTATCTTAAAATGTTGACAACACTTGCAAAAATATTTTTCGCAGATACAGATCAGCACATCCACATCCACATCAGATTGCAGAGATGCAAAGTCCTGAGATGCCATCTGCCCAAAGCTGTAATGTCCTGTTATTTTGTGCGAGATTTATTCTATGAGGTAAGATAGAATCACAACCCCCTGATCAAGAAATGGTCAGAACCTAGCATGCAACTTTCTGCATGTTGAGGGAAGGTCCCCAAAAGAGGTAATCCCCTTTAGACAGGTTTTAAAATAAAGTTCCAACGCTCCACTTGGATTTCCTGAAGTTTCCTCATCTAAAGTGGGAAGTTCAGATTGGATGACCTGTCACTGTAGGCTCAGTCTCCTCGTTCTGTGAAGAAACCTAGAATTTTGTTTCACCTGAAACACTGGCTCCAAACTTTCCAACTTTCATTTAGGTTGCGCTGCATATAAACAACTTATCCTTTTCCAGTTGCTTCTTGTTGGCAACGAAAGATGAAGGTGAAGAAAACCACCTCCAGAGACTGGGGAATAGAACGCGTCTTTGCTTACAATCTGCCAGTGTCATCCCTCTGCCTTTGGCATAAGTATGCACGTGGTCCTGTGGCCGACAAGGCCCTGTGTCATCTGGTCTTTGCCCACCTCTTGACTCCTTTACAGACATTTTCCCCTTTCACTTGTCATCCAACCACACTGGTGCTCTCTCTGTTCCTAGAACAAGACAACCTCTTCCAAGTCCCCAGCCTTTGTTCTTGGGGACCCTCCATGTAAAAAGCTGTTTAACTGATCTTTGTATGGCGGTTTTGCTCCAACATGTCGGGCTCAGCTCAAATGTCACCTCCCGGGGACCTTCCCTGCCAAACTTGTGTAAAGTAGCCTTCCACAAATCCCAGTCACTCTGTCATAGCATCATGACCACCTAAAATTATTAACTGATTTGTTTGCTTGTTGTTCCCAGCCTCATCCCATTATTAGTCAAATTCCATGTAAACAGGAATTCTGTTTCGGTCACTTGTGCATCACCAAGCCTAAGAAGGGTACCTGGCACATACTCGACAGTCAAAAAGTGTATATTAAATAAATGAATACTCTCTCAAGGTTCAGATCTTACCTCTGACAACTACTGGCTGAATAACTTGAAGCAGGTTACTTAGCCTCTTTAAGAGCCTCCCAATACTCATCTTTATAAAACAGGAAAAGTGAAAGAACCAACCCCTTAACCTATCTCTCAGGGTTACTGTGAGAATTAAATAAGCTAACGTATATAATGTTCTTGGGCTAGCACCGGGCAAGCAGCGAGTTCTCAGTGAAGCCCCACAAATGTTGTCGTTGTTACCTCACTCTGTCCTCCTTCATGCTCTTGGTCTCCTGTCCCCTGACTGTAGCCAATGACTATCTCTGTTCTTGCTCCAGATCTGGAGCCTGTAATTAAGTTCCAGGGCTGTCGTCATGGAAGGTTTTTCTTTTCCATAAAAGAATTCAAAGTGAGAGGCCATTTGTCATGCTTCAGTGGAACAACTATAATTACCTTGGTCTTAGAGGCACGTTTCACAAACCACTGAAGCACAGTTAGGAGGAGGCCTTGGTCAAGTGACAAAGCACAGAATATTTTTACTATGTTGAAACAAGTCTTTAGCTGTCTCTGACACTGCCCCAGCAACATGCACATTTGCCCCATTTCACACAATATTTTTCAAAGATCTACTTTACTCTTAGATAGGCTGACACTTTTATTTTTTAACCTAGAATAGGCTTTCTAGGTCATTTAGCTCACCCTTTTCATCTGGCAAATGAGGAAAATGAAACGCAGACGATTAAGTGGCTTTCTCAAGGTCATAAAACAAGTGAGAGGCAGAGGCAGGATTAGAGTGGGAGGTCTGCCTTCCAGGCCTCTGACACATCAGTCATCCTTGCCAAGCTGGCCACCCTAATTTACATATACTGAAATCAAGAAAAAAAATTATATGACAGATTTGTTAATTCAACTTTTGTGAAGCTTGAAAGAAAAAGTAAAATAGAGAAAAGAGAGAAGATTAATGATACAGAATATTGACATCAAGTCATATCGCAGGACAGTAGTCTATTTACTCATGTACCCCCATCTGAGAGTTAAAATCCAGGAGATGATTGAAGTACTGACAACACAAGGCATGATGCTTTTGGAAAGTGCATTATTTTGATAAACATTTTAGGGAAATGGGTAGAATGCAGAAGGAAGAAAGAGGAAGTAGAACAGAAGATTTTCCACACACATTCTAAGAAAAAAGTTATCATTGAACCAAGAAGACATTTATACATTTTTTGGAAAAAAAAAAAAAAAACAACAAAAAACAATGAATTGTAAAGGTCAAAGAGGCTTTGAAAATATGTTGCTTAAAAGTATTGACTAGTTTCTATAAATGTCTAACCACTATGCTGGACACCTAAAACTAATATAAAATAATATTGAATGTCAACTCTAGTTGAAAAATAAAAATAAAATGGGAGAAAGCAATTAAAAAAGTTAAAAAAATAAAAATATCGACTAGTTCGAAGCAGTCTCACGTGTTTATTTTCGATTTTGTTTATCTTGCTCAAGGAGACATATCCACAAATATGTTACTTAGACTGATATCAAATAGTTTACTTTCTTTGTTTTCTTCTAAAAGTTTTATGGTTTCAGGCCTTTAACTTGTTGAGTTCGTTTTTGCATGTGGTGTAAGAGAATTGCCCACTTTCATTTTTCGCATCATATCTGTCCAGTTTTCCAAACACCACTTGAAGAGACTGTTGTTATTCCAATGTATATTTTTACCTCCTTTGTCATAGATTAGCTGACCATAAAAGTGAGAGTTTATTTCTGGGCTCTGTATTCTGTCATATCGATCTATGTGTTTGTTTTTGTGCCAGTACCATAGTATTTTAATTATTATAGCTTTGTAGTATTGTTTGTCATCAGAGAGTATAATACCTTCAACTGTGTTCTTTCTCAAGATCACTTTGGCTATTTGGGGTCTTTTGTGATTCCATATAAATTTTAGGATTATTTGTTCTACTTCTGAGAAGAATGACATCGGTATTTTGATAAGAATTGCATTGAATTTGTAAATTACTTTGGGTAGGATGGTTATTTTAATAACATTAATCCTTCTGATCCATGAGCATGGTATATTTTTGCATTTATTTGTGTCCTCTTCAATTTTTTTCTTCATTATCTTATGATTTTCAGGGTATTGGCCTTTCACTTCTTTCATTAGGTTTATTCCTAGGCATTTTATTCTTTCTGATGTTATAGTAAATGTAATTAAATACTTCTTCACAGTGAAGGAAATCTTCAACAGAGCAAAAGGCAACCTACTAATTAGGAGAATATATTTGCAAATGATATATCCGATAAAGGGCTGGTATACAAGATATATAGAAACTCATACAACTAATGAAAAAATAAACAATCTCATTGAAAAATGGGCAGAGGACATAAATGAACATTTCTCCGAAGAAGACATACAGATGGTCAACATACACGTGAAAAGATGTTCAACATCACTAACCATCAGGGAAATGCAAATCAAAACCACAATGAGATATCACCTCATACCAGTGAGAGTGGCTATTATCAAAAAATCAACAAATGATGCATTGGAAAAGATGTGGAGAAAAGGGAACCCTTATGAATTATTGATGGGACTGTAAACTGGTACAACTCCTATGGAAAACAGCATGGAGATTCCTTGAAAAACTAAAAATGGATACTGTGTAACTCAGCTATTCTACTTTTGGGTATTTATCCAAAGAAAACCAAAACACTAACTCAGAAAGATACACTATAGCATTATTTACCACAGCCAAGATATGGAAGGAACCCATGTATCCACTGATAGATGAGTAGATAAAGAAGATGTGAAATGTATATAAAATTGAATATTATGCAGTATTAAAAAAGAACAAAATCTTGCCATTTGCGATGACGACATGATGAATCTAGAGGGTATTATGCAAAGCAAAATAAGTCAGGCAGAGAGAGACAATTCACTTAAATGTGGAAACTAAAACCAAATCAAACCAAAACAAAACAAAAACAGACTCCTAGAAACAGAGACCAAAGGGATGTTTACCAGAAGGGAGGCGGTAGGAAGGTGGGTGGAAAGAAGAAGGGGAATAGAGTCAATTTTGTGATAAGTTTGCGTGGTGACAGATGATCACTAGGATTAGTGGGGTAATCACATGGTAAGGTATAAAAATGTCAAATCACTACATTGTACACCTGAAACTAATATAAATAACCATTATAAGACTGTATATCAACTATACTTAAATGAAAAAAAAATTTAAATAAAATAATAAAAAAGTATTAACTGATATGTATCCAAACTTTAAAAAATGTGTAAACCCTTTGATTCGGCAATTCTATTCATGGAATTCATAAATATTTATATATATAGAAATGATATACAAGGCTATAAATCCAATTATTAATAGTTGCTATACCTGAAAGTGAAAATAGAAGTATTTCTATTTTTCTCTTCTCTCACTCGCCTACATTTTCTAATTTTTCTGTTCATATTGTTTGTATAAAAATTAAAATGCATAAAAAATAAATTAACAGGACTGCTAGATGGTTTCTTTTTCTTTTTTAACATGCTGTTTAAATAAATCACCACCTTAAAAATAAAAAGTAAAAAATATTTCTTATAATAACACATGCAGTGTCTATAGCATTAGTGCAGAAAGAGGTAGGGGAAAGACAAAAAGGTTGAGAGCTTCTGTAGAAAAAGGCCATGCCTAATTCCCTTTGCCCTCTTTTCAAAATTGTGTAAAATAAGCGTTAATGAGCAATTCTAAGCAGGCTAGGAAGCAGGTATCTTCTTTCATTAAAGAGAGAAAAAAAAGGGGAAAGGGAGAGAGATAGATACTTAGAAAAGGATCAAAACCTTACAAAAATAGGTAATCAGACCACTCAAATAAAATAACTCATACAGAATCTGAACATACTATACAAAAAGAAAAGCTGGTTAAAAGGGCCTGGAGGGGCCAGTGAAAACTTGAGAGCAGTGTCGAACAAACCTTACATGCTAAAATAACTTAGCCCTGAAAAGGCACCTTTCTAGATCAAGAGTATGATAAAAATAATATCTCTATCGTTTTTACGAAATGTAAAAGTGATAAGCACTAAATGTTGAAAACAGAAAAAGACCAATTATCAAATGTATGTCTCAGAAAGTCCCCAAACTCAGAAAAAAGCACCATCAATAGATTTATGTAGATTCTTCCAGATTTTGTCCTATAAAGGACTAGAATAAAAATTCGTTAAAATGGTCTCATCTCACATATACTGTTCTGCAATTGGATTTTGAATTTAATACCATTTCTTAGGCATCTTTCCATGTGAGCGCACATAGGTCTGTGCTGGCTTTTTTTAAATCTTTTTATTTTTTTATTTTTATTTTTTTAACTGTGGTTTGGCTTTTGTTGTGTGAGCATACCAAAATATTTTAAATTCACGTATGTAATAATTTCCAACTGAGGGACATTGAGGCTAGTTTCAACTTTTCAAAATGATGCTGCAACAATATGTTATATATGTGTCACAGATTCTGGAAAGAGAAAAGAGTCTATTTTTTATTATAAAAGCTATTTTAAAAATGGCCTTCTAAAAGATGCATCCATTAGACCTCTCGACAACGTGTGGAAGGCATGCCTGTTTCCCCACACCCTCGCCAACACTGGTTATTATCAATAGACATTTTCATTTTTGATGCCGTTAAGACTCAATTAGAAAATACACAGACTAAGAGTGCATTTGCAGAGGAGCAAATGGAAGCACAGAAGGTTCGCAGGCGTGAACCTGTGGAAACATATGGCCGTGGGGCGAGGTGAAACCCCCGATTCTCTGCAGTCGGGGCTGTAGCTGGGGGGCTCTACTCTTCCAGACATTTTCAGTTCCAGAAATACAATGGTTGGATGGAATCACCTGAGGAGCAAGTGAAAAGGAATTTGGGGACTGATTAATGAAGAAAAATTAGAGAATGCCGTGTGTGCTACACTTGGGTAAGTGACAACTCAAACGAGAATACCTGTAAACATTCAGGAGAGCCAGATTCCGCCACTTGGCGCAGTGGAGTGCGACCAGATTAACAGAGAAACACACGCAGGGGCTTTGGGAAATGACAGGAGTGAACGATTCACCAGTTTAGGGAATGATCTACCCAGGAAGTTGGAGATGACCCATTTTTAAGAATATTTCAAACAAAGCTGCATATGTGACACCAGAGGGATCATTTGGGAGGTAGGTGGAAGGACTGGGTCCCTTCCTCTGCCATCCATTCTCCTGGGAAAGCCAGGTCTCTGCTGTCACTTTTGATTTATCGACACACACGTCTGCAAATGGGCTTCTTCCAGGGAAGTTGGGAGGATACGATCAGGTTTGGGACAGCCTTGCAAGGTGACAACGGTTCAGAATTTGTTGGGTGATTAGCTTAATGGGTTCAAATGGGTTGGAATCCAAATGAAAGTGAGCAACGCTGCACACGCAGTGCGTTACGTTTGTGCACACTCTGTAATGTGCCCTTGACACACACACATGTGCCTAAGCTGGGACCTTGGGAAGGATGTGAGAGTCCAGGGTGTGCAGCCTGTGGCTGGGATCCTGCTGGGCCATTGCAGCCAAACGGCGCCACGCCTGAGTGTGAGATGACCTGGAGGTCACCCTAACTATTGCAAAATACTGAGATGCTGTTACAGAGCTTGCTTGCTGTCACACGGCTGTGTTCCAATACTTGTCACCTCTACAGGTTCCTTGCATTCCCCTGAGAAATTAAATGTTTGCGCATCCTCTTTGGAAACTGCTGCTTGAAGATCTGACGGGACTCTGACTGCGGGTCTCAAATCAGGAATTTGTGTCACTGATTTAGTCCTATTTGCAGAAAATAGTTAATAAGACAAATTCCAGAAACTATTGCTGGGCCTTCAGGCTGGGCCCCCAAAACATGGCTAAGCTGAGACTCCCTGAAGAAGATGAAGCCATCAAGAGCCTGAGGCTGGAGTTTGTGGTCACTAGAGGACACTAGGCCACACAGAGGTTCTGCTCTGGGCCACTTACTCTGTATGCAGAGGCATGATGACATTATTTCGGTCAACAGGTATTTGCTGAATAAATACAATTAGCTGGGCCCTGGGTGCGGCTCAGTGAACAAGGCAGGTAGGCTTGTGAAGCTCTGCATGATCGGGCCTCTGGCCACCTCTCCCCGGTCATCACTATATCATCCCCTCTTACCCACTGTATCTCAACCACTCTGGCCATTTTTTTTTTTAAATCCTTAAATACATCAAGTAAGGAGGCAATCGTATGACAAGAGGATGTATAAAAGGTGTACCTATAACAGAACTTCCCAAAGTTGAAAAGGTGAGTGGGGCCTGGGACAGGTAGGCCCTTCCCCATATTTTGGCCAGTTACTCTGGCCTTGAGCGGCCTCTCCAGGGCTCCTTCAAGAGTTGTACCAGAGAAATAGAGTCTAACAGCAAGGTCTATGGTCCCCAAAGACCGAAGAATCGTTATTAACTTCCAGCACATTAAGCCTAATCACAGAGGTACTGTGTCACTTTGATGTTAGTACAGATGCCAGTGGCAAGAGTGCCTTTGTGGGCAAATGGGCTCAGGGAGCCATGACTCACAGACCGAGATGTGGTCTGTCAAGGCCAAAAGCAAGACAGGATATGGCTTCGAGAGCTAGAAGTGGTTCAGCCTGCTGGCTGAAACAGAGAGACGATGGTGTTGTGAGTATGTGTAGGTTTCACAGCGTGATGTATTAAATTCAAGAAGCAAGCAGGGCCAAGATAATCAAGGGTTTTAAAAACCAGGCTAAGGGCTTGCTTTTGTTCTAGAAAAAAAGGGAAATATAAGCATCCAGTTGTATTTTAGAAAGATCACTCCAATTGCCATGTGAAAGTGGATGGGAGGAAGAGAAGATGGGAGGGAAGGGAGATGAGGAGAGCTACCTATCAGGGAGCTGGGCAGTAACCCAGGCAGGTGACACTAGTGGTCTGAACTCTAGTGGTGGCAGTGGAGATGGAAAAAAATGGGATGGATTTGGAAGACATTAAGAGGATAGAATCTGCATGACTTGGTGATGAATCGGGTATGAACAGAGAAGGATAGGAGGAAAAAGGACTTCTGACTTGGAAGGAAGAAAATGAATGGTTTTTGGCATAAGCCACTGGATGGGTGGTGATGCTACCCACAGAAGTAGGGCAGACCAGAGGAGAAGTCGGTTTGGCTGACAGCGATGCACTTGGCTTTCCCCCGTTGGAAAGAGACATCTAGGGGACAGCCAACTGAACATATCTAAGAGGCTTGGAGTTCAGAAGAGAGATCTGGGCTGGAAATTGAGAAATGGAAGTCCTAACATATGGATGGTGACTCGAGCCACCAAAGTAGATGACATGACCCAAGACGGGTATTCAGAGTAAGGAAACAAGGTCTTTGACAGGGACTCCCAAGAAGCACCAACATTTAAGGGCTGAAGAATGAGGAGAATGTGGAGACACCGGAGAGAGAAGAGAGAAACCATGAGGTGGGGTGACGCGAAGGCAAGGCGAGAGACGTTTAACAAGCGGTCAACAGTACCAGAAGCTGTTCAAGTGAGATAAGCATGGCAAGCCCCATTGCTTCAGCAGCAAGGGGGTTTTTGTAACCTGCAGTGGGTTGCGGGTAGAAGCCACAGCTAAGTGAGATGAGGGGTGGATGGAAGTTGAGAAAACAAAACTTGGGAGTGTTAACAACGCTTTGGGGGGCAGGTATGGCAGTGGCATGAGACGAACTTCTCTTTCAAAAACGTAAAAAGGGATGAGGGGTCGAGGTTAATAAGAGACACGGGAGCTCTAATTTGCATCTCATCATCTCTTGCCAAAGCACCTGCCCTGTCTCAGGCCTTCCTCTCTCCCAGGACATTCTCCCCACTTTCTAGTCCTAAGTTTCCACAAAATGCGGATTCCTCCCCGCAGGATGGGGCGGCTTTCCTGGTGGATGGCTTCCTCCTTTGTCATTCACGCACTTCCTCCTCTGCTGTTTCTCTAAAGACAATCCACACCCACGACCTCTGTCAGCCTAGAGCCCTGTCTCTCTTCCTCCCCGGCCCCCCACACTTCGCCCCCAACATCCTCCCTTCCAGCATTTTCCCGCCTCCTCTTTTCATCAAAGGAATGTCTTCCTGGCTGTTCTCCAGAAGCCCTTTTGGGCATTCATTTATTCATGCAACAAATATTTATCTAGAGCTTACAGCTTACTTGGCACGAAATATTGCACGAGATACTGGTGTAGATAAAAAGGTGAGATGAGGAATCTAACCACAGGAGTAAGTTAGGAGAAATAAAGACATCAACTTACTTTTTCATTCAGCAAACACTAACTGACCATCTACTAAACATTCAACTCCTGGGCATCTGTGCGTGTAACTGTAACATAAGGTAGAAAGTGACACATTATACAGCAACCGTAGACCGAGAAGGAATGGAGAGGAAAAGGAGATTACTCAGACGCTTCTTGATAATTATTCTTTCATTCATGTCCTTCCTGAAGAAGATGTATTCTTCCTTAGGGAAGACAATTTAGGTGTGCCTTCAGCCAGCTCTCTACTCCTGCCATCTAGAAAAGTCTCTTTCTTCATCTGTAATATCTCTCTGTCTTGAGTTTACTGCGGACATTTGTGTCTCTTCAGATATATAATGGTTGTGGTAAGGAGAGACTAAATTCTCATGAAAGCAGCTGATTAATCATGGCCCTGGCAATGTTGCTACTGGCAAAAAAAGACAGATTTTTTGGCTGCATTATCCTCAGAGTCGGATAGAGGAAGTCCTAGTGCAGGGATAAGAGAGGAAGTGAGGTCTTCTACAAAATTGGAAAGGAATTTTAAAGTGCCCGGTAAATTCCAGATATACATTATCTCAGCCTTTACAATTTTTGTGACTCAACTGTCCTCATATTCACCTATCTGTCTGCCCATTTATCCACCTGTTCATCATCCATACAACCACCCTCCCATCCATCCATCCATCCATCCATCCATCCATCCATCCAACCATCCCAGCAAATATTTATGTGTCAGGCACTATACTACATGACAGAGATACAGCCCTGAGCAAGGCAAACACAGTCCCTGCTTTCACGGTGCCTTTAGTCCAGTGAAGAAGGCAAACAAAACATCACATGAGTAATTACGATCAACTATGAAAGGTTTTATGCTAGACGAAGTTTAAGGTGCCAAAGAAGCATCTAGTGGAGGTCCTGTAACTACGCATTTTTACCTCCTAGAGCTGAGGAAATTGAAACTCAGAGAGATTAAGTCATTTGAGCACAGTCCCATGGTCAGAAGAAAAGTAGAATTCAAGAAGTAGAAAAACTCATGACACTGTTCAGTTTTCTGTCATTTTTAGAACAACAAAAAAGTAAAATCTCTCTAACTGAAATCTCCTCTCTCTCTTCCTCCTTCCCTTCTTTCCTCCCTCCCTCTTTCCCTTTTTTCTCTTTCCCTTACTTCTCTTCTATGTCTGTCTTCCCTCCTCTCTATCCATCCATCCAGCCCTGTTCATCTTCCTAAAGGGCCCTCAACATACCAGGTACTATGTGTCACTTTTCCCCAATTTCATCATCAATAAAAATATTCAGCCCATGCCTGGGCTTGGTTTATCAACTCGACGCCAGTCTGGCAACAAATGGGCCTTCCGGTTTGGGCACAGCCACCCCCGACAACAGACGAGGTTTATAGCAGTACAGTTGCAGTAACTGATATCGAGAATGGACGTGCCAGTAGCCACTCAGCCTGGCCCGTGTCTGGCAGGTTGCTGTTGGTCCTCCAGGATGAAAACAGAACCAGCTGCAGTGAAGCATGACTTTCAGAGGGCCATCGGCGATACTCCACCGAGAAGGAGAGACCCAGCCTGGCCTGTGAAGGACACACAGTTAGTGAACGCCTGGCCTCTATCTGGGCCTACATGGTATCCCTGGGGAGATGGCTTATGCCAGCCCTCGGGAGTCCTACCCTGGAGGTTTAGCCGGGGAAGCTTGCTTTTTTTTTAATTCCGAGGTTCAATGCTTAGCAAGTCCACCTAGCTAACAATCCTTCTGTCTGTCCTTGGTAATAAAGGGGACATCCTAGTCTACGCCTGCTTTACTTTATTTGATTACTATCTGTTTAGAATAGAACTGCTAAATATTTGGGGGGGCCTAGTAACCCCCAGCAGAAGGCAGATTCCATTTCCCTAACGAGAAGATCCACCCTAAACGATTTTTAAATACATAAACTTTTAAGAATATCAGTGAAATTATTAGCTATCCACTTATAATATTTAACTCATTTACATGTGCACATATTTAAAATTAGGTGTAATATAATACACAAATTTAGAGATAACTGCTTTCATCAACTCACATTTCATGGAACAATTTTATTTAAATTCTCTGTGTATCTTTCTCACTTTTTGAGCCATCTAAAGCATTTTTTTCCCAAAGTACATCATAAACCCTCTTTTCTGAAAGATAACTTGGGGCATATATCATAAATTTAGTTACAGATATTTTAACCTCCATCGACAAGCTTTCATTATACTGTGTTCTTCGGTGTTTCACATGCAGCCTAATTGAATAGTCATAACTAGTTTATAAAATAGGCACTATTAGTCCCTTCGTACAGGTGAACAAACTGAGGAGTACTGAGGTTGCTTAGCGACATAATTAAGAAGCAGTAGAGCTGAGTATTCACCTCCAGGTCGGTCCAACTCTAAAAACCATGCTTTTCCCATTATAAAGTCCTGCCTCTCCTACTGAACCCTGCTACACTGTGGGACTTACCTATGTTATCATACGGGATTTCCAAACAGCACTAAGAGGTGGGTGATATCCTCCCATTTTACAGATTTGGAACCTGAGGCCCAACAAGAACTGTGCCTTGCTCAAGACTGGCCCACTCATTTGTACCCTATAAAAATAATACTATGTTCACCCCGTGGTCATCTTGAGGAGGCTGACCTATCACATTTTAGCACAAAAATGAAATACGTTTGCTTCACAATGTGTAACCCTGTTTGCTTAGATCTTCATCTAGAACCAACCCTCTTACTGTAAACCAAGTGAAAATAAATGTGGCCCAGTCAGGCTGTCTAGTGCGGCTATACTTGGCTTGGAGACCTGAAGAGCCTCAAGTTTTGCTTTTCCCCTGGGTTTCAGTGCTCTGCGGTTTCTTATCACTTGCTTTAAAAATAACTTCTTACAGAGAAGGTATTTCTAAAGATCATAACCTCCTGCGCTAGCAACACCTCTGACTTCTCACCAACCGTACCCCAAAGCGACCAAAACAGCACCGGAAGCACCACTGTGATGCACAGGAAAAGGAGTAAAGACTGGGTAGTCAAATCGATCCTTAGCGACCTGCAAGATGCTAATTTAAACATTAGCTCAACATTAAAGCCAGCCGGAGCATGCATTTGCACCGCTTTTATGCCAGATGCTTAAACAAATGTGTGCAGGAAGGACAGCCTTCCTGTGGCAGGGCGGGTGGCAGTACCGGCAGCTCTGTAATTAAAGGGTTAAGAGTGAGGCACACAACAAGTGGTCCTGAGGATTTCGGAAAGAGAAAGTATAACAGACCAGGACGAATAGACCGCCCCCTCCCTCCTAGAACCCTGATGTTATCTTAGCGTTGCATGTCTTCAGAGGGCTTGGGACAGCTCTGCCTTGTGCCAGAGGGAGAGTCATATCCTCTTGCTATTTGCACAGTGGTACATTTGTCTTCCTAATCACTGTAAGTGCAAGTTCCTGCTTCCAAATTCAGAGGCCAAATATTAACACAAATCTGTCCTTAATACTACCCTCCTGCCTCACGCTGTTTGTACTTGGAACCTCTGTTTATCTATTTCCAGCAGCCTTGTCATTAGGGTAAATAGTATATTTACTCACCTGTGCCTCTATAAGAGATCACTGTCAGTTTCCTAATTTGTCCCTATCACAAACATTTACCCGCCACCCTGTTCCTGAGCCCAAGTTAGGAGCTGGGTACACACGGGTGAGTTTTTCCTCTGGGGTCCGTGGGAGGGATGTGTACAAGGCCCGGCCCCTGGCAGGGGCGAGCAGGAAGGTGATGAGAAAGAGGACATGACACTGGGGCTGGGCCGTGAAGGATGAGTAGGAGTTTGCGAGGCTCTGTGTTATAGGGAGGGAGAGGAAAGTGGAGGAAAAGGAAAAAACCGGGACATTAGTTTCAGTTCAAGCATTCTGGGAAGGAAGGAGACTTCGTGGGTGTTTTCCCACAAAGCCTAGTTAATCATTTCCACTGGGAGTCTATCTACCCTCAACAAAAGCCACCTTTCTCTGCCTCTAACGCACAGGTAAACACAAGAGGGACGGCAGGCTTTGAATGAAAGGGCAGGAGAGGGTCTGTCGCAGGGAAATCTCCAGAGCACTCTGCTGTGTCACCTTCTCTTCTAGGCGGGAAGCCTATTAATTCCTGCTGCTGGTGGCAGAAACCCCCCACCGTGGTTGCTCCCTGTGAGCGCTGTCTGGCCTTTGGTGGAATGAAAGCGAGACGTGAGCCCCAGTGGAAAGCCACCCTCATGTCCCCAAACCCCAATGCTCCTCTCGAAGCAGAGCTTTATACACACCAAGTGTTCGCCAGATGCTTGTCTGACTGGCCAACTGAATGCCTACTATGAATGCTGAGAGAAAAAAAGTCAGATTATCCTTAGGAATGTCGACTCTGGCTGTCGGTACTGCATTTTCAGAACAAGGTTCAAGCGAGTCAAATCATCCTCACTGTTCTCAGTGTCCACGTGACCAGTCACAGGCTGGCGGATGGGATTAAAAAGAAACAGACCGACTGAGCGCATTGGAAGTTGCCTCCTTAGCTGGGCCTCACCTGACACGTGCAAACTCTGATTCAGGCCACTAACTACTGTGGCTACAATGTGGCCGTCAGAACCCAAAACACCGGAAAAGGAAAAAGCAAAGAAAGCAGCCAGAAATGACTAGATGTCAGGCCCCTGCATAACACAGAGGAAGGGCCTTTGTCTCCAGCGTCTGGGGCCCAGCACTTGGGGGATCTCGCAGCCTCCAGGCCTCCATCTCCTCCAGCAGCGAGTGGGTGTAGCTCTGGGTGCTAACAGACCCCTTATGCCGAAGCAGCCACAATTCACAAGGTCAAGACGTTCAGATTTTCATATGCAACCTCCGGCTTTCGGGAGTTGGTTCTATTTTCAGAAATCATCGTTACGTTGTATCAGGCTTTCTTCGTGGGCCCACCATTGTGACAGGGGATGCTGGCGCGACTCTGTGGTTCCAGTCCCATGAGCACCACGGCACTGAATAGACAGATGGTTCTGGAAAGGAGACATGCTCTGATCTTGCTCACCGCTTTTTACTATGAAATTTTAGAAACCTTTCTGAATGCATTTTATATCGCCACTATTTTCGAAGCGATTGCATTAAAGCATGGTCAAGGGATCCACCGATTACAGTAACTTAACTCTGGGCCATAGCGAATGACTCAAGGTGTCAATGCAGCCTTAGAGAGGACACAACTGTAGGCACTCATTCCCACTCACAGGCTTCCTGCAGACACATTCAGGGGTATCACTGCATTTGACTTTTTCTTTCTACTCTAGTCCTTTGACTCTCATATTTCTACTTAGGGGACAGTGATATGCCAAACATGCAGTCTGATGGACATTTTCTAAAATATAGAAACATAGGAGACGAGAGGAATGTTTCTCATTTCTTACCACTGTAGCTTCGTAACGTCAGACAGCCGCAACTTGACCCATCAGAATTTTCTTCACTCCTCTTGTGTGGGGAAACAATAAAGATGTGATTGAACGTACTATCCTATGGCTTTTTAGATGTGTTTTAATCCTTCCTTACAGTAGGGTGGTCGAACATACTGACTGTCGAAGGCCAGGCAATCTTTAAAATGTCAGGGACTGCCAGCCCCCTCGCACAGCGTATTTATTATTATCATCTAGTCCTCTCTCACCAGCTCACACACACTCATCTTGTCCCTGATTCTTATCCATCACCGCGAAAAATCCAGAGATTGCTGCTGTGAAAGGCACTGCCTCTGCAGCCGCGGGCTTGTCAGTGGGCTGGGAATTGGGAAGGGGCATAAATTAAAGAAACAAAAACAAAAACCAGAAAAAGTCGGGGGCTGGAAATCAGTCAAGAAAGTGCTAGTGGTAGGAATAGAACTTATTCAGGATAAAACTGTGCCATGATTTCAGGAATTTTAGAGCAGAATTCTGCTCTTAATTCCCAAGTCTGTTAGTGCCATTATGTTCATCCAACTTGCTTCCAGTTTTGATTTTAAACACTATACCCATATACTGGAGAGCCAACCAACTTAGAAGTCTCAACTCCATCTTTATGTCCTTTCACGGCATCTTTTTTCCTCAAAGGACCCCAATGTGTTCTCGATGCGCCCTTAGCTGCTTGTATTTCTTCCACTCACTGTGACATCTCTTCTCCCAGTATTGATTGTTGTGCAGAATGAGATTTCGAGCAAGGCCCTGTGACCCCTTTCAACAGCAGCCCCCACATGAAGCTACGGAGGCCGTGGGCTCAGAAAAGAGTGGGTCCCGACCCAGCGTGAGTGTGGGAAAGCAGTGACAGAGCCAGAAAGTGCCTCCCTCGTGCTGCTGTCGTTCTGCGTGCCCTGGTCAACCCCTGACCTGGTAGGAACTAGCACACACCCTTCTTTCATGACTTTCTCTGCTCCCATTTCCCAGCCCCGTGGGCTATCGCCATCTGAGATAAGCAAGATAGTCACTTCACTCTAAAAAAGGAGAGGATGGTGGGGGTGTTTCTAAGGCAATTGTAGCCCACGATCCCTTTTAATAAACATAAATACCCCATGCCCTTATCCTCACCCACATTCTGATACCTGGTGCAAAAGAGAGACATCTCGTGGGACAGAACCACAGCCAGGATCGAGCCTTCCTGCCTGTGAGGTGGATTAGCAGCTAGCAGCTCTATTTCCTGAATGCCGACTACGTCCCAGGCGAAACACTTCACACTCACCTTTTCATTTCAGCCTCCCGAGAACACCAGTGGGTAGGCATGATTGTTATCCCTACTTTAAGAAGTGCAAAGAGGGTCTCAGAGAGAAATTTGCTCCAGTTGGTGAGAGGCTGAGCGGTGGTCACAGCCGGATAGTCCTGCCCAGGGCAAGTACTCCTCGTCACTACAGCATGTGGCTCTTTATTTTCCCCTTTTAGGGACCTAAGTCACTTGGTACTATTCACAATGTTTTTTTTTTTTTTCAGATCATGTAAGCTAATCCTCGACCCCAGCCAATCCAGTGACAAATCACTGTTGGCAACCCCGATTCGGAAGAGAAGTGCTGACTCTGACAGGAGTCGTCTCTGTCCAGGCCCCTCTCCTGCGGCTCTAACCGTCCCCAAGCTCCAGTGACTTGGTTTCCTGCTGTGGACCCATCAGGCCCAGCAGTGGTCACGCTTCCCACTGTGGCAACCCCTGGGCCTTCACCATCTCTTGGTTCTCTTGGCCTGTCTACACCTCTGTAAGTACGTCCCTTCATTAACTTCTCTTCCACATCCCAGCTGCGCGTGGCTTTTGTTCCCTGCCAGGACCCTGACAGAAATCCTTTAGCATCTCCTAGATCACAGGAAAGGCTTTCAAAAGCCCCGAAACCAGACCTAAATAGAACCAAGGTCGTTTATTTTTGTAGAGACTTTTGACTCGCTTTTTATAAACTGGAGCCAAATATGTTGCCCAAAGGAGAAGAGGGGGCTTGGGGATCTTTCCAGTTTCCACAGCTCGGCCTCTGATCTGCAAGGCAGTAGAGGGAGAATTTCAAGCCCACAAGCCTAAAGAGCAAATTCGCTTCCAACTGCAACGTTTAAGTTGGTGGGCTAAATTTAGAATATGAATAAACATTTACCCTTGATACATACTGCATAATTTCACATCTGGAATAAACTTCCCATGCCGTATCATATACCATTTCCCAGATAACTCAGTGTAAGGCAGCTGTCACCTCAGACCTTGGTTTTTCTAAAAATAATAATGATAACGACATCACCAACGCTCCCCCCTTTACTCTTTTGTGATATATTCTGAGCATAGCAAGACCTCATAGTAAACTGGGCTATTTTTCTTCATATAACATGCAGGCCACAAACCTACAATTATGGGGTTTCTAAGAATTTAAACGATACGCCCTAGACACTACATGGATTCCTTTGTTTTTCGTATACACACCAACACAGCATCCAAGAACATGACTTTGTCTCTCGAAGGTCAATTTGTGACCAAAATTAAAATCCAAGAGCAAGTTTCGGAAAGGTCATCTTCATTAACCTTTTATTAATTAGAACACGTAAGTGTCCACTAAGAGGGGCATTCTCTCTTTCTCGTGTTCTCTTTGTGGGAGCTCTCTGAGTGTAATAGCTCCCGATTACACTCACACGGAAATCATCCCATCTGGCCCTGTGCACCGGGAGAAAGCCCATTCAATCCAATAATACTGGCTGAAAGCAGGCTTATTACCCAGACTATCTGACCCCTTCAGAGCTCAGCAATGAAGTACTGGACCACAGACCATTGTGCTGAATGAGGCCGGGGTCTCATTTTAGAACAGGGAATGGCAAACAAGCTACATTTCAAGATGAATTTATGATATTTAAATAGAAGGAGTTGGAATTCACTATTTTAATAAAAAATAGGTCAGATCACAAAATACATAAATACATAAAATCCTGTTACAACTGCCCTGCAAGCTGCTGATCCAGGTACTTTGAGACATATTAAAATATAGGAGATGATGCTTATCGTCAAGGAGTTTATAGGGAGGGTCCCCAACCCCTGGGCTGTGGACCGGTACTGGTGTGTGGTCTGTTGGAAAACCGGGCTGCACGGCAGGAGGTGAGCAGCAGGTGAGCGAGTGAAGCTTCATCTGCATTTGCAGCCACTCACCAGCGCTAGCATCACCACCTCAGCCCCATCTCAGATCATCAGGCATCAGATTCTCATAGGAGCACTGGTCCCTGGTGCCAAAAAGGTTGGATACCGCTGGTTTATAGTATGGTCAGGTTTAGGGCATAAAAAGAGAATTAATAGCACATAAGTAGATACTGAAAGGGGAGAAATGAATAGTCTAGCCAGTGAGAGCTAGACTGGGAGTTCAAAAAAGAGAAGAACCACAGAAAACCGCCATCCGGATCCCTCAAGACAAACATTTCTGTTCTGAAAAGCAACCACTCCGGTTTTAAAAACTACAAGAGGCACTTTTACATGACCGAACTCAATCAAACACAACGTTTTCTTTATTGCAGAGGTTCGCAGACTAAACATTAGAATATGAGAGTGCTTTAGGATCACACAAACAATGATGAAAGGCACTTATTCCTTGACAAATTTCTACGGATTCAATACACACTCTACATTAATTATGACCGAGCACGGCTGGCTTTCGGAGAAGAGGGGGCAGTGAAGCCACACTCTCTTTCCTCACCACGTTTCTATCCATCTTCTTGGAGCCATTGCAGAAACATCGCAAACAAATAATTTACACCCAGTAAGAAAAGACCAGCCCCGAGAAGATAAGGAATCAGACAAATGAGAGACGCTCTCTGGCCGGACCACCTTCTATAGTGAGGGGCAGGCCTGGCCCGGGGGCTGACCATTTTTCTCGCCTTATCTGAAGCCTGGAAGATGAGGAGGCGTTAACTCTTCCTTTCTGTTCGCTGTCAACCCTCACCAGTGGCCAGACGTGCTACTTGTTTTATTTCATTGTAGAACCCAGCACATTGCCATTAAGCTTGGTGGAAGCAGAAGCCATTCTTGGGTTCAGCCAGGGCTTTTCAATGAAAAGAGAAGGCACAGCCTTTTCCTCCTCTCTTTTTCCCTTACAGGGAATCAGCCGTCCAATTCATTTCGACTTATTTGGACTTGAAAAGGAAACAAACACTTCAGTCTGCAAGGAATAATCCCAGGCAGTTGTAAAGTTAGTCCAGCTTCTAAAAGGATCCCACCCTGGCCCTTCTCAGTGCAAACGGCGTTTCCCAGGTAATTCATAATTAGCTGGTGGTGCCCCGAATGGTTTTTAGCTGTCGTAAGCACCGTTACATTCTTCTGAAGAATTCAGAAACGTTTCTTCAGAAACGACAGTAGCTGTTAGCTTTATTGCAAAACTCTTCTTTCCATTAGCAGATGGTTGCGTTTCTTTCTTATTTCCAATTATGAAAACATGTCTCAACTTGTTATTTTAGGCCATTGTGTTTGACCTCTACCATAAGGTACTTGGAGAAACAATCCTGTTTACTTGAGACTCGGTTTATAAATTAGTGAGTTGATTCAGGGTCTGGATGATTCTTTTCCTGCTGTTTTTTTTTTTTTTTTTAAATTCAGTAATAGTGTATAATTTAAAATGTCAGGAAACGGTAATAAAAGGGTGGAGGTTTCTTTCCCCCTGTCCAGCAATTATGCTCCAATGCTGAAGTTAAAATATACAAAATAAAAACTATGGTTAGTTAGCATTTTAAATTTTTTTCTTCATGCCACACTGTCGGTTTAAAAGCCTCTTTTATACACATATCTTTGTTTATCTATCCACATTTGTATCCTGCATATAAATTCAGCCCTGGTCACACTCTCAAAAGAAATTCTTTCGCTGTGTCTTCATCTGGGTCTTTCTGGTCATTCATCTGTTTAAGATTAGGGGTCGGGAGAAAGATTTTATATCCAAGTAAGACAAACTAGCCTGGACTCTTATAAATCTAATCTAAATTGAGTGTATACATAGGACAAGCAGTCTTGCCTAAAAAAGGAAGTATTTGCCTAACTGTAAAAAGAATGACCAAGTAGAAAATATTCAGACTTCCAGGGTTCAAAATAGGGAAAGGAGGGTTACTGTTAGAAAGATGAGCAGAAATGAAAATGTTGCACAAGATGAACCGTTTTTAAAATGTCTCAGTGTGGAATCTCAGAGAACCAGCATTACCGTAGACACCAGCTCCCTCTCTGCCTGTGGGGTTCCTCTCACTTTTCTGTTTAAAAATTCTATAGACTCCATGTCTGACAACCAATCAAGCATCCTGCTTTGGAGAGGTGATTTTCTCATATGGTCCTGATTTTTAAAATGTGTGTTATTTCCTTCCTTACCCACTTTCTCTGGGAGGTTGTAGGAGGCACACATACACACAATTTTGGAGTAGGGAATAAAATATAAGTGCAAATACCAAATGGTTAAATTAACTTCAAACTACAGTTCAGGGAAGAAAAGTTAAATGTGTCAAGTTGTAGGTGGCATGTAAGGCCATAAACTGATCATTATCCTACTGGATTTATATGGTGCCCTGGGCTCCCGGGGCCTCACAGCCACTAATTACACGTTTCCCTGGCTACCCCAATAAGGGAGCGAGGCATCGTTAACCACATTTTATAGGCAAAAAAATCAAGAGTTAAGTGATGGGCCTCAGGTTACAGACTAAACAGAAGGTAGAAAAGGAATCTGATGCCTAAGACTTTCTCAGTCCAAGCAAACACCTTGTCTAGCCTCATCGTAGATATCAAAGAGGTAAACATTGGTGTGGATTTAAAACCTTGATCCCAACAGTGAGAGAACCTAAAGCTTCTCTACTACAGAGATAAAACCAAAGTCAC
The DNA here is from genome assembly GCA_030015415.1 of Cynopterus sphinx. Lineage (NCBI taxonomy): Eukaryota > Metazoa > Chordata > Mammalia > Chiroptera > Pteropodidae > Cynopterus > Cynopterus sphinx. The sequence continues at coordinate 8,544,688 of CM057391.1, forward strand.
CGAAGCTGGTCCACAGCAGTGGTTCTCAAACATTTCCAGAATTCCTGGGAGGGCTTATTAACACACAAACTTCTGAGCCTCACCTCCAGCCTTTGGGATTCGGAAGGTCTGGAAGGGGGCCTGAGAATTTGTATTTCTGGAAAGTTCCTGGGTAATGCTGGTGCTGCTGGTCTGGAGAACTCAATTCTATGGAACTGATCTTCTACCTCAGATCCAAGCCTGTTCTCGTAGACCATGAATCACCACCCCCTAGCCCTCCCCAGGTATCATCTTCAGATTGATACTCCACCTCCTTTTGGCCTGGCTTTTCAGCTTCCTCGTCCCTCCTCTTACTTGGTATGTCCCATAGACAGAAACAAGGCCAAGCCACAAGGTGATTAGGAGCCTCTGTTTTGGTATGCACCAGGCTGCTGCCATTTCACTCAGGTCTTAGTACCTCTATTGCTGTGTCTGTGAAATGGGAACAAAAAAGTCTACCCCATAGGTTTCATTCAAGGGTTAATCGAGGTAACCTATTAAGGCACTGAATGCCAGGCCTAGAATAAAAACTCATTAATAATAATCATTATTATCATTACATATTTACCCAACAAGCATTTGTTCAGCATTTGCTATACTTCAGACTCTTCCAAGAGTAATGAAGACAGAATGACAAGTCCTGATCCCTACTCTCAATGAGCTTCATCTAATTCTTTAGCTAGACGGGGGCTTCAAAGTCATCTATGACACGATATTATATAGACAAGTACTAATCAGTAGGCAAAACCAAAACGAAACAACAGCATAAACGTTCCTCTAAATGAAAGCCAGTGCAGAAGACCCATAGGTAAATACTGAGTTGTGGTTGGACAGGGAGGAGGACAGGAAGTCCCTCTTCTACACCCCAAGCCTGCTTCACCCCAGGCTTCTGTGAGCCCTGCTCATTTAGGAAACTGCAGAACTAACCATTCCCCTCTCTTTAGAACTGAGGAAACTAAGAGTCAGAGAGGTGGCGTAGCTTACATATAGGACGTGGAGCCAACAACAGTGGGAAAGATGGATGAAGCGTCACAGAGGCATGCTGGGAATGACCTTACAGATGAGTTTTTATTACATAGATAAGGATACAGAGGCCTCTCAGCCCATTTAGAAGCAGATCCTGGGAATATGACCCAGTCATCCTAACTTCTAATCCACGTCCCCCTCTGCTTTACCTCTTCTCCCTTTAGTTACTGCAAATAATACTCTAGGAATGGAGTGTTCTCCTCCAAATGAAACAAGCTTTGGCTCTTCCCCATTTGATGGCACCAGGTCCAGGGTCCCAGGAAGGTCAAATGTTCCAGCCGCACCATAAGGGAACAGTTAACGGTGTTTTCCTTTAAAACCAGCCCTCTCCCCTGAAGCTGCACAGCCTTAGCTTACCAACCCTTCTCAGAGGTCTTTACATTTTCATAAGTGTCCCTTAAAGACCAAAAGTCGCATTTACAAGAATTTGGTGTGGCTCGGAGCCAAGAGAACATCAAAGAAGGCCTGAGTCAGCTGCCTGGTATCCACCATGTGATGCTGACTTACATCAAGAAGAAGCGCAACTTCTTCTCCAGTTGCCACTGGCTTCCTTGCCAAGAAGAGTAGCCTCTGGATCATCAGGGACAAAGCAATGACTGCAAAAAGGAAACGACCCCAGATGTGATGTACGGAATTGGAGGAGGATACCTAACGGCTTCAAGTGAATTTAAATCTTGCACCTGGACAAACTGTGCCACGAGCTCAGAGGAAATCTGCAAATGAATGAGCGCCCTGTTAGCAGAGGCCTTTGAAGACATGCTCCATGAGAATGAGGCCAGAGGCAAGGAATTTGGCTAATGTCTCAACTTTTTTAAAGAGAGGAAAGGAAAATCCTCTAAGATATAGGTGTTTGAACTGGAAATACGTCCCTGGCATGAATTAGTTGATAGAAAATGTTTCTTGGCCTTATCCTAGGCAATATTTTTATGAATAATTTAACAGAAAACAAGAACATCTTACTAAAACTATCTGTATACGGGAGATCTAATTCAATATAACTGTAGTTACAAGAAGTATGCCCTTTACCCCTTCTGGAATAAAGATCTAGAAGCTTGAATTACCACCTGGGAGAGGTAGATAATATATTAGATGGCAGAAATGTGAATTTTAAAATGTGGATTTTAAATTATCTCAAAAGCCTTGCACCAAATTTAAGAAAATTTCTTTTTAAAAGGGTAAATGTAACTTTTTGTTATGAATTAAAAAAAAAAAAACGCCAATGTTGGGGAGATACAGAGATGTAATCAGTATAACTTCAGTAGCTGTGGAGCATAAAAAAGCTACCAGAAAGCTCTGATGTGAGGCTGTGCTAACAGCGTGATAAGGTGGCCGTGATCACATTACTGGAGTGCGTGTGTGGTTCTGGCAGCCACACTCTGCAGTATTAGGGAAGGACCAGAATATGTCGCAGGAGAATGAGTAGAGTGAGAGGATTCAAAACCGTACCCCGTAAGACGTGGTTGAAGGAAGCCGGGTCAGCGACGTCTCTGCGTCAGCGTGGTGTGTGCCTCCAAACAGCACAAGGGCCCGATGTGGACGTGATGTGAGATACTATGGGTCCGGGGCCAGATCACCACAACAAAGAGGGCATCACAATAAAGCGAATCGTTATCTTTGTGGCCGGTGGAAGGTTTTGCCTTCAACTCGTAAAACAAAAACAAAAACAAAAAACAACAAAAACCCATCTGTGCATCATAATAAAGCAAAGTGCAACAAAACAAGGGATGCGCGTAGCTGAAGGCTGCAGAGAAACAGAATTACTGTCAACCCAAGGGAGCGCTTCCTAACGGTCTCCGATTCAGAAGGTAGGGAGGTCCCCACCGCAGGAGGTTTTCAGGCATGACAGACAGTGCTTCTCACGTGGGGGGACCTTCACCCTGACTCTAGGCTGTCCCTGACTTGGATGGTGTTAACTTGACGATACTTGCAGTAAAGACGCCCTCTCTGGAATAAAGCCCTGGGACTTCACACTACCAGGCGTTAAGACCTACTTCTACGAGCCCCAGAACCATATCAAAATCCTAATAAAGCCTGTTTAATGATATGTTGGGATTATCCAGAGCTTTCAACTAGGGAGCTCAGGGCATTTTCACATCAATTATTACCTTTTATCTTCCCAACACTCTCGCCAGGTGAGAAGGAGGAGGAAGCTTGTTTGGTTTTGCCCCCGTGGTAGCTGGGGAAGTTTGACGGGATTTGATGAAAGCTGTTCCATCCAGATGGGAATCTGGGATTTAGAATTCGGAGTCTGGCTCTTTCCCAATCTCTATTTTAATGGATAAATGCCATATCCTACCTTTCTGCAGGACTTTCCCTGCTGCAAAGCCTTGAAAAGAAACAGTAATCAGGGACTGAATTCAAACTTTTGATTGCAGAAGAGGCAGGGACTGGCTGGTGGAGACAAGCAGAGCTATTGGGAAGCGACGTGAGAAAAGCCATTTGCCCCTTAGTCGTGGCGAGGTACAAGGAGGAGACGCTCAGGTACAACGCTGCTCACCCTCCCGCATTTTCCTCAATTATCTGAGGAGCTGATTGTTCTCTGGGATGCAAGGCAGTTCCAAACATGGCTTTTAGCATCGTAAGAAAACGTCCAGGCTTCAGAGCCCGCTACTTTACGTTTCTACTGGGGTATTTAACACAGTCTGCCTGAATTTACATCGGCAAACGTCTCTGATTAATCCCCAAAGCTCAGTAAAGGGAACGCTAAACCTTCTTTGTCTTTGTGTCAGGAGCAGGTACGAGTCTCCGAAACTAGGCTGCCTGGGTTTAGACCCCATCTCTGCCACTCAACGAGCTAAAGCCTTTCACTTGGTGGTTAAAGTCAGCCTACCCTCTATTCACCTGCAGGAAGATCCTGGGCTGTCCACGCCGAGGGCAACCTTGGGAAGGCATGCAGAGGTGGAATGCACAGATTAACTCAGAAACCTAATTTCTGCATGAAAATCCCACTGTTTTCCACCAGCGAAGCTTGGCACCAGATCTGGTAATGAACGATCTGTAAGGACCTTCCCCAGACTGTCTGTTTTGCAGAAGAGATAATGGTGTTTTAAAGAAATGTCATTCCAAAGCCAGTTTTAAAAGAAGACACTTTCTCTCACGAGGGAGAAATTTACCGAATTGCTCCCAGCACTGGGTGTAATGTTAAGTGACTGAGATTCTGGTGTTTGAAAAGTAGTGATGGAGCCACTGTGGTCCCTACGGTTTCCGCAGATGCCCCCTTGCCAGTAGGATGTGAGGGGACAGGGAGAAGGCTGGAAGCGGCCCACATGACAGGTCAAGGTCTTCCTCGGCTCGGAAGGACCAAATCAGAGAGCACTGGAGAAAAGTGGAAGAGAACCGTCAGGGAGAGATGAACCCCAGGGAAGGGGGTATCCAGGTATGGAAAGACTAACATTAGGAATAACATTCATATTCCATTTAGGGTCTGAGACCCACCTGGGTAGGTGGTAGATGTTAGTGAGGGAAGTTGCCGTATTCTGGAAGTTGCTCTGTTGGTTTTGATGTTTCTTTAATATTTACTTGGTTTTTGCTCTTTCAGAAAAGAGGATGTTTTATAATAAGGTTGCAGAAAACTGTACAGTCACAAATCTGTGGAGAAGCCAGCTAAAAGCTACCTTGGCCAACCTCTGAGAGGATGCCCTTGTTCAAAATTGCGGGGTCTGTCACCCCTGGGTAGCAGTGTGTCTAAACCCCAGCGGAAGGGAGAGGCAAATGGATGTCTTCCCTTGAGGCAGAAATTGCAAAAGTCAGAAGCCATGGTTTGGTGGCATGGGGACTCAAACCTCCAGCGTGTGAAGTCTGTGCTGCTGTCTGGCATGGCGGTTAAGAACCCGCTTCTGGTCTGACAGGTGAGACGTGGTTCTACTGCACAAGGGAATACTGGACAACAGCTTCGTGCTAGCGGAAAAATAAGGCGATGGCTGAACTTCTGCACCCATCACGAAGGTGCTGAGCTGACGTCCATCTGCATCGCCTTTCTCTTCCTTACCTTATAGAGACTGCTCATCCTCGTCTCAGAGCTCAGTACCTATCTCAGCTGTGCTATTGTCTGACACAGGTGGGCTAAGAGCTGAGGCCTGATAAAACGTTTCCCACACAAAGGCCGACGCATAACTCCTCAGAAGGACAGGTTGTGGCACTCAATGGCTTTTAAACTCACAGATTTGAAACACACACTTCCCTTTTTATGCCTTAAACCATTTCCTGCTCCAGAAGCATCCTGCCTTCCCCCTCAGCAACCCTCTGTCTCACCACCTTCCCGTGAGTCTGAAGGGGGCGGCAGCCTCACGGCTGGGCAAAGCATGGAGACCAGGCCCGCTTGTGGCCATCACTGCTTTGGGACAGCATTACGGGGACGGGGTTTTGCAAGAGCTGTTGCTACTACTGCACACCCCTAGCCAGTCATGGGAATCAGGCAAAACAAATATATAAAGAAAGGAAATATTTCCTTTCTATTCAAAAAATAGGTTAATGAGGCCTAAACCACTATGTTACTTACAGCCTTCATGGAAATGTAAGTTATGTGTTACCACATATAATCTGCTAACTATTAGGGTTACAAATTATACACTAATTCAACGGTTCATTGAATTAGTGCAAATTTCTGGGCTTAATAAATATGCAAGTGCCAAAGCAAATAACAACAACAACAACAACTGCTGCAAAAGTTATCAAGGAAAAAAATACAAAAAGAACTTGAATGGCCAGGAAACCACCACAGGCACCGGAAGCACACGAAGCGCATGGAGCAGTGTCTCTCTCATGGCTCTGACCCTTTCCTTTTCTCTTCTCATTGCACATCTTCCCGGGATGGTCTCACAATTCCCCACTCCGCCCTGGCTGCTATGAATTCCACGTGGCTGTCTCTAGCCCAGACGTCTCCACTATGTTCTAGGAAAGGAGTCAGCAACCTTTCCCTGGAAAAGGCTGGAGAGATAATATTGTGGGCCACAGGGCCTCTGATGTCCCTACTCAACCCTGCCCTCCGAGTGTGACAGCCACCGTGGACAACAGGTAAACCGTGAACGCGGCTGTTCCAATTAAACTTTCTTCGCAGAAACAAAGGGAGGGCAGGATTGGCTTTGCAGCCGTCATCTGACGACCCCTGCTCTCCACTCCAACTGCCTTCTAGACATTTCCACCTGTGACTTCCACAGCAGCCTCAAAATGCAACGTTGCGAGGCGAGAGGCATTCTCCTTTACTCCTAGTCTGACCTAAACATACCACTGACGCTCATGTGCTCAGGCCTAACACTGAGGCATCATCGCTTTCCTACCCTGACATCCCATGGTCAAACACAGACCCTTTTCACTCTGACTTTTAACATATCTCATAGGGCCCACCCCAATATGTGCTCCTGAAGTGCAGGGGCTCTGTCTTCTGTCTGTAATTCTCTCTTTCTTTCATCATCTAGTCCAATGTCTGGCACATGGAAGGGACTCCCAAAATGTTTATTGAATGGATGAATAAATGAATTAATAAACTGTGATAACAGCTCCAGGGCAGTGCTTCTTAAAGTTCAATCACCTGGAGACTGTTAAATGCAGAGTCGGATTCAACAGGTCTAGAAGGGGGCCTGAGGTTCTGCATTTCCATCAGACTCCCAGGATGCTGAATGTTGCTGGTCCATGGACCACTCTTTGAGGAGCAAGGATCTAGGACACATCCTTTGGTCTCAAAATGCCACATACAAAGAGATTTCTTCCCCAGTATGGATGCACATGTGGATCCCTTTCCACGGCTGTTTCATTCTATCATTACTTGCACTTACTCAAATCTCCAAAGAAATGAACACTATAGTTCATGGCCTTTTCAGTTTGCAGTTTACACACATTTCCATGTCTATGCCTCCGACTATTTGCTGCTTCAATTAGGCCCTCCTTTCCTATCTACTCCTATCCCATCGTGCCTACTTAATTTAATTTAAGCACAACTGTGCTCATTATCTGTGTAGTGGTCTTTCTACAGATGCTCTGCCAGTGCAAGGCTTTCTTATCAAGACATGCAACTTATCACGATTGTGCAAATGCCTTAAACAAATTATTATTGTTTAGAAATTCAAAAGAACAGTCTGTTTTCCCAGAACTCTAGTACAATGACCAAATCGAAACCTATTTTCAGGCTACCTACGTCCCTTTTAATAGTAACAAAACACTTTTTTATCAACAGAGCAAATAATTGCTTACAGAGCTCCAGAGACTATTATTGCCCCCTCTCCCCCCAAAAAGAATATACACCCAGGTTATCAGGAGAAACGTTATATTCCATGAAAGCTGAGCTATTCGCTTTGGCAAGTTAAAAGTAGAAGCCCAACATTGTGGCAAAAATCACATTTCCCAGTATGAGTTCAGTAAACTTAGATATCACACTGGGGACAACACTTCTGTCTGGAAACTAGGTTGTACTCTAAAGATGCCATCGTAGGCTACTTTACGCCGAGCAATCTCAGCATTTTGGATAATTACATCTCCCCCGACAATTTCTGAGGATATTGAATTGTGTCAGAAAAATAGGTGTCATAGTGAATAACTGGTTCTAAATAGCCTTTTTCACTACTAAATTGTAGTAAAATGCACTATAATCAACTCATATCATACAAATCGCTCTCTCCCGATATTTATCTCCGATGGAGGGAATCAAATTGCCTTACCTGAAATTATAGAAGCAACCGATCACAAAGGTATGACAGCTTTATAACTAATAACTTATAATACTTGGGCCTCCGTCTGTTTGGGCTACTGTTACAAAACACCAAGACTGGGTGGCTTATAAGTAACAGAAATTTAATTTTCGTAGTTGTGGAAACTGGAAGTCCCAGAGCAGCCTGGTCTGCTGAGGGCCCCCTTCCCGGCTGCAGACATCTAGGGCATGAATGCCACTCCTGAGGGCCCCACCCTGATGACCTAATCGCCTCCTAAAGGCCAACCTCCTAACACCGATATTAGGATTCCAACATGTGAACTGGGAAGAGACCCCAACATTCAGACCACTGCAACCTGATTTTTATGATACATTTATATATACGGCAAAAAAAATCTAAATGACCAGCTCAAATAAAATGGGTTTAAGTGGGAGCAAGAACATCTCTGGCCTTTGCACTGAAGAGACACCAGAGTTTGCGAATGGCCCAACTGGTGTGCGTGGAATACAGGAGGTGTCTGCCACACTGCTGAGTATGGCATTTCTTCCAGCTGAGTGGCCTGGAGTGTGGACCCTGACTGCACCTGCCCCGTTTGCAGATGAAACCAGCTGCCCGTGCCAAGCACCCCGTGAGAAACTGACCATTAGCAACATCAGTTGACAGGCCTGTCAGAGCATGTGCTGATGGAATATTCGACCTCTTCCACTCAGGCCACGCATGGACACTTATGCAAGCAGAAACAGCTGCTCGTTGGTAGGAGCCTGCAGTGATGACCTCACCCACAAAGTCAAAGATTTCACCATGATGAATGAAGCAGAGAGATAGGAAGCGCTCGGACACTGTCACTATGTAGACAAAGTCATCAGAGATGCTCCAGGGTTTCTGGAAAAGTATGAGGGTGACTTTGTGGCCCATGAGGACATTCTATGCTCTCCTGCTGGCTCTGATGACGGTTATGAGCATATAAAGGAAGCAGGAACGTTTGTTCTACTGCAGAGAACAGAAGGCATCTCAACATCAGACATCATCACTAGAATTGTCCGAAACTATGATGTTTATGGCTGAAGCAACCTCCAGAGGGGGTACACAGCCAAGGACCTGAATGTCAGCTTTACAGATAAGAAGGACCACTTCCAAAACCAGGTAGATAAGATGAAGGAAATGGTCAAGAATGTGGAAGAAAGATCAAAAGAATCTGTTAACAGAGTGGAAAAAGGGGTCATGATCTAATTCAAAAGTGGGAGGAGAAGTCAAAGGAATCCACAGGCCACTTCTGGAACTGTTTGGGCCTGATGGGGCGTGGGCAGGTGTTCCAGGAGGGGAGGAGCCAGATGCTGTAGGCCTTGTCCCCAACGCAGAGCCCCCCTAGGTGCTGGTCCCTTTCCTGCTCCCCATCGCCCACCTTCTCATGGCTCCTAATCAAAACCTGACCCTCTCCCTCACCCAAAGCAGTCGTAGCCTTCATCAGCAGCCCGGGTGAGGTGGATGAGGATGAGAAAGAAGTAAAGGCTGCTGGTGGACAAGAGCCACACCACCCAGGCTGGGGAGGGAGAAGGGCGTCCCTGAGGATGCTTGGGTGGTGTTTGAAGGGTGATAGTCACAGGAGCTTCAGCTTGGCAGGGAGCCCCTGAGCTCTGCTAAAGGGAGGCCTTGGAACCAGCTCACTCTCAGTCTCCATTCAGCCCAAGACCTGGGGTCTGCATGGAGGTTTCCAGCCAGGCAACCTGGACAAAACTTCTTAGAGTCATCTAGAATCACTCTACTTTGAACTCGTTAAGGAAAGATGCAGAACACTACCCGGAGACTTGCACCAAGTGAGGTGCCTTCTACTCTAGTCCTTACACCTGCCCTTACCAAGTGCACCCCCTGTGGCAGTGGCTGTTCCCTCGACCCGCTACTTCCAGCTCCTAAGGGCCCTGCACGTTGCCTCCTAGCACCCAACCTCTGCCAACGCTGCCTCCAATAAAAACAGTTGCGTTAAAAGCAATTCCAACCTCAGTTTAGTCACCGGAAAAAAAAATGAGTTTAAGTGGTTTTCCTATTGCCAACTCTGGGGAACTGAAAACTCCTGAAGGGTCTTCTAACTCATCAAAGGAGCATTAACACAGAATTTTAGAGCTGAGAGAACTCATGTGGTCCGCTGTGCACGTCTGACAGCTGTGTGCTGTCCAGTTCACCGAGAATGAGCGAGTGGCAGAGCAAGGCCTGAACCCAGTGTGCCTCATAGACCCACAAATGTCCTATGCACTATCCCGATGGAATGATGTTAAGTATCATGATCTTCTGTGTGTCCAAATTCTTAGAAAGTTCATAATTCGTGTGTGGTCCATCTACCTAAAACAGCACGCAGCACAATGTTTCAGAAATCCTTCCTACTTTCCCTGCTTTTTGGCATTCTCAAAAAATTTTTTTGAATCCTCTGTCTCCCCTTTAGAAGGTAATATTCCTAAAGACAAAGACATTTTTCTCCTTCTCATTGTTACATCACTTAGAATAGTGCCCAGCATAAAGCGAGAGGTCGATAAATACTTGCTGAACGAAAGGAAAAAGAATCACATGTGATAACCCTCCAGCTTATCACGACAGGATCAGAATACCCCGTTCTATGTCATCTATCTGACATTCTTCCAGAACCTCAGCTATGCCAGGCATTTTACAAGACTGAGGTGAACCTCAGAGTAATAGGTTTATTTTATTCATTCAGGGCACTGCATTTAAGGTGATCCTACGACTGTCACCTCCTAATGCAATGCCATCGCTTATCAGCTTAATTCTGCAGACTGTACCTACACATTACTCCCTGAAGGAATTATTTCACCTTCAGCGTGAAGACAGGACTCTTAAGATTCAGCAAGCTGCTCCTCGGATCAGATGGGAGGGAATCTTTGTGCTAGGCTGCCAAAGCTGAGAACGAGGAAGCAGATCAAAATGAGCTCGCTTTGCCCGGCAATTGGGCCATATTCTCTCTTTCAGGTATGCCCATCACAAAGCAAAGCATTTCATAACCATGGGAAGATCCTTGAGTTAGAAGCACATATGGCATCAGGTACGTCGCCTACTATATTTGCTTTTGAGGCAATCAAAAAAGTAGAAATGGATATATGGCTTTGTTTTCTAAGATTACGAAAAAAAACCTTGTAATTTCATAATAACTCAGGAAATTGAACAGAACTTTCACAATTCAATGCTAAATTACAGTAGAGTTAACTCTTCTGCATCGACAATGCCGGTGTTTAAAAGTGCGATGAGGCCTGAGGGGTCTGGTGGCCCTTAGAAATCTCTGGCCCATGTAAAGTCACAATGTTGATTTAATCAGGTCATACTTCATGGAGGGGATACCTGAGCTTATGCTATCTCAAAATCATTTATTAGAACCCAGAAAAACAAAGAGAAATAATAAAGAGTCTTCATTATTCATCCTTCAATGCAAGTTCAAGTAATTTTTAAAAAAAAGTTTATTTAACTCTAGATTCCTACCCATCCTTCTGAGTTCACCTGAAATAGTCACCTCAAATGCTCTACCTCCCACCGAATGCACACTTGCATTTCTTGGAATTTCCATTTGATTAATATTCTGTGCATATCCATTTCCCAGGCCACACCACCATGCCCTTGGGGACGAGAATCATGTTGGATTTGTCTTTATTATCCTTCTTGGCTCTCAGCTCAGGTACCCCGCATATAGCAGTCACACTGACAAATAATCGCTGTCAGTGAGTTTTAAAACTTTTTGTTATTGGAGGTGGTGTAACTTTCCAATTCTTCTCAGGTTAATTTTTTTTAATTTTAGTTTATTTTTTTATTGTGTCAAAATACACATAATATAAAATTTACCATCTTAACTATTTTCAAGTGTACAGTTCAGTAGTGTTAAGCGCATTCACATGATGGCATCGCTAATCTCCAGAATTCTTGCCAAACTAAAGCTCTGTACCATGAAACACCGACGGCCATTTCTCCCTTCCCCCAGCCCCTGGCCCCAACCACTCTGCTTTTTGTAGCTGTGATTTGGCTATTCTAGGTACCTCATCTAAGTGGAATTCTACAGTATTTGTCTCTTTGTGACCGGCTTATTTCACTTAGCATAATGTCCTCAAGATTCATCCTTATTGTAGCACGTGTCAAAGTGTCCTTCCTTTTGAAGGCTGCATAATATTCCATTGTATGTATACACCACATTTGTTTATCAAGTCATATGTTAACGGACACTGGCTACTTCTGTCTTTCGGCCATTGTGAATAATGCTGCTATGAACGCAGGTATACGGATATCTCAGTGCGATCTTACTTTTAATTCTTCTGTATATATATACATACAGAGGTGGAATTGCTGGATCATATTGTCCCAGGCTCACCTTAATTAACATTAGTTTATACAGTGACAAGCACTAGGGATAAGAGATGGACAAGGAGGATTCCAAGAAGACACTGGGCAGAATGAAACGGGGAACAGCACCCCCTGGACAGAATTTTGAGACTGTGATTCTGAGAAGCTCCTGCTTTGTGTACAGTTTTTATAAATGATGAATACCCACAGTAAGCTATGTTCCATAAGCCACCTTTAGACCCTCATCCCAACCCAGAAGAAATCGGGGTACAGACCTGAAGAGCCTGAGGGGAGAGGAAGGAGAGTTCAAGAATCAAGGTATCGATAAAACTTTCTTGGAGAAATTTTCCCAAGTGGAAGAGCATCATAGGAATGAAAGATTTGGTGTTTAGAAAGCTTAATCTCTGCTCCTTGGCCAAATAGCATGGTCCTAAGGACAGCCTTTCTCTAAATGGGCTGCTCCCCCCAAGTGCAGCAGTCGCCTCAGATGAGGTGTGTTCCCACCTGCGCAGTCAGTAGGGTGCTCGGCAGAGCACTGGAGGGAGTGACGAGGTACCGGGGTGGGTGTGCATATTTCTGGAGTAAATAGACACCTCTGGGAGCTCAACCAGCAAATCATTTGCCAAACCAGCTTTGTGGAGATTTTCTCACTATTCCAGTCTCCATTTCAGGGGAATCTTCCCGGTTGGGTTCACATCCAGTAACCTAGAGGCTAAGGCTTTGGGTATTTCTCCTCCAATCCTTTTTAAAATGGGACAATTTGTTCCTGGGGGGAAATCTGAATATAAGCATTATCCAGCGACTGCATCTATCCTGGGAATGCTGAAGAGCGCCAGGGAAAGGCTTGGCTTTGGCAGTGAGTAGGTCTTTGGTGACCTATGGGCTGATTTGGCCAGGCTAGTGTCCCCCTTGCCAATGGTTAAAGAACCGAGTGGACTAACAGGTACAGAAATACTGACCACATTTTGGAAATAGAGTTTGACAAAAAGATTTTCTGCAAAAAATGATGTTCTGGAAACCAGGGCTGTATGATTGCTTTAGATACAGGGAGACTACTGATAAATGCAGGGGCTTCCTATGGTCCCGCTCTAGCTATCAGAATCCAATATGGGATCTAAAGAATAAGGAATTTCCATTCCTGAAGACTGCAGTGTGGGGAGGGAAAAATGAAATAGCCTATTCTGGTAGTACATCTTTAAGCTAGTGTTTTGCAAGTCTAATAGGTTATTTCTATTCCTGTAAGAATCCATTTGTTTTAAAATAATGACATTATTTGGGAATAGTCTGAGTTTCTTAATGCTTCAATTTCATTTTAATAAATGAGACCCCAGAAAAACGCATTCTTCAAGCGGGAGAATTTTTTTCCATGTTCTTCTCTGTGTAAGGTGGTAAGCAACACGGTGTTAAATAACGAGGTTTTCTACACGCTCTTCATTACTTAGGCAACTTTAGACAATTACTCCTTTTGAATCTTTCCTTTGTTATTAATAAAATGAAAGTAATTTCTACACTGTGAGCTTTCTCTGACCTCTAAAGTTAGCCTCACTTCTTCCTTCTGTATCTAAGCTCTTGGTGACACAAATTTTGGTCAGATTAATTCCTCGTCATTTTTACCCTATAGGTTGAAAGAGAAAAATCTTTTTGCCTTTATGAGTTTTGATCAACTGTTCAAAAATACAAAGGCAGCAAGGTAGAAGGAAGAGGAAACCATGAAAAAGGGGAGGCAGAGAGAGTGGGGTTGAAGTTGCAGGAGGCACTGGGATAGTTTCATAAGAGAATAAGGGGAGAAAAACAAAAAAAATAAGTAAAAAAAAAAAAAAACTCGAGCAAGAAAGAAGCGCACAAAAAATGAGAGGTTATATTTTCAGATATGTACTGAAGTTTCAAAAAATATGTTCCGAAGCATTGAGAAGCATCAGGCAGTCATGATTTGAACACTGACAGATCACTTATATTTGATCAGTTGCAGAGTGTGATATGACAAATGAAAAATTGCATTAATTTCTAGCATTGCGGTTGTCTCAAATAACACCCCAAATTTAAAATGTAATCTAGTGAGGCCTGAATACAGAAGTAAAAATCTCATCTAAATATGCCTAAACTGTTTACCCAAATTTCCCCTGACATTTTCACTAGAACTGAAGTCACTCCTCTACTCCCCACTGAGAGAGTTTTGTATTTATTTTATTTTATTTTATTTTATTTTATTTTATTTTTATTTTATTTTATTTTATTTTTATTTTCGGCAAGGCAACCCTTGCTTGACCTCACAGATTGCAAAAACCTTGTCACCTTACAATCCCTTATTTTTTAATTTTTTTTACACCTGCAGCACCTGGTCTTCCTAGGTGGTCTCCCATCCAAGTACTAACCAGGCCCGACCCTGCTTAGCTTCCAAGATCAGACAGGATTGGGCTTGTTCAGGGTAGTTTGGCCATAGATGATTTTGTTATTTATGTATTTCATGTGCTTAAAACAGTCCCTGGCATATAGTGGATGCCCAATAAACACTTGCTGCATAAACAGTCATTCGGTCAATGTTTATGAGGTGATTGCCACATGCCAGCCTTTGGAGTTGGCATAAAAGAAAGAAAGACACACTTAAGACATAATCCTTCCTCCACAATGTGGTAGGAGAGAGAGACGTGTGCAAGGCCATACGAATACGAGAAGCAGCGGCACATAAATACGTTCGGGTGGAGAGATACTGGAGCCGCACTACCTGGGTTTGATGTCGTTCTAGTTTCTGCCTGTGATGCCTTGGACAAGTTACTTAACCTCTCTGTGCTTCAGTTTTCTCTTTGTAAAGTGAGGCTGCAGCCCTCATGGGGTTGTTGCAAAGGACTGCATGGATTGCTATGGGGGAAGCGTATAACGCCTGGTGCAAAGTGAGTGCCAAGAAGTGTAGCAGGAAAACAATAACAATGATAAAGAGATTGGAAGGGATTTGAGGAGGAGATGGATATGACTATGGCCTTCCTTGATGGTGGGGATGGTTTCATGAGTGCAGATTCATTCCCAAACTCATCGACTTCTATGCATTAACCACGTGCTGCTTTTATGTGTCAATCAGAGCTCAAGAAAGTGGATTGAAAAGAAAAAAGAAGCACAATAGAGATGGTTAGGCTTCTACGAGAGTGGTCAGAACAAAGGGTGACACATAAAAAGGTGTGGATTCTGGGAAAGAAGTGGTGACTGTCAGAAATGACTCCATGAGAACGCGTGGCCTTTGATGACAGGTACCCACTGGCCAGGCTGTCGGGAGAACAGGACGGCAGAGCTGAGAACAGTGTGGACAAAGCTCTGGAGATACAAGTCCCATCAGAAGGTGACAAGGGCTAAACTAAAGCAATGGCAGTGGGGATGCGATGGAGGATGGAGACCAGAGATGCCAAGGACCCTCAGTCATCAGTGTGGGTGGGATGGAAAGTGAGAGAAAGGCTTTTGGATGGAGAAAGGTAAGAAAGACAGAAAAGCAGGCTTGGGGCATTTTTATTGCAATTCAGTGAATTGTTTTGTTCCTTATGTCTTCCATCAATAGTCATATTTTTTATATCTATATAAACAAGTATTTATTTTGGGATTTAGTCATCTAATTTGTAAAGTAAGTTTTTAGGTTTTTATGTCTTTTTAAAAAATATGTACATGTTCATTATAGGAGAATTTAAAAATACCATTGGGCCCTAAGAGAAAAGTCACGTATCATCCCATTTACCACAATGCCCACCCCATTCAGATCTTTATCTTTCTCATTGTTTATACATTATACATTAAAATTCTTTTAATTGCAAAATGGATCACATGGTGTCCACTCTTTTATAGCTTGATTTTTAAAAACTAAATATGAATATGACTACATGTCGTTTAATATTCCTCTGCACGATCAGTTTTAATGACGTTCAAGTGTTTCATCATATGCATGTATGACAATTCATTTTTATCCTCTTTGTTATGTGAAGGTTTAAGTCGTTTCTGTTTTTTTTTCTATTACTGAACATTTCTGTTGATACATCTTTGCACACATCCTTGATTTTAGTGTTCGCTTTAATGTATTTCTTCTGCACCATAATGCCAAAACGAGGGAAGGAAAGCGAAGCAAACACACAAAGTAGTTGATGGTTCTTCTCACCACATTTATCCCAACCACAAGTCCTTGGTCCTCCCATCCTGGAAGTGCCATGTGCCTGCCCCATGGGATATAGAGGGGGTGGGAGAAATCCATCTGAGGGAGGGGCATCCTGCCTGGATGCTGGTTTCAGGAATCAGGAGTCTGGGCCCTCACTCTGCCATAGTCCACAGAGCCTGGCCAATGGGGGGCCGGCCAGAGCCAGAGTGATGCTGATGATACAGGTAGGGTAGGCCTCCACTGTGTGCACCTGGGTTTGGGGGAAAGCCTTGGGTTGAGCATTTAGCTTCTTGAATACTCCTAGCGTTCACTAGGTCAAGAAAGGACAGTGACAATGAGAAGGAAATGAGAAGCAAGATAACTCAGCATCTGACACGGCACGCTTCCATTCTCTGAGCCACGAGGAATATATTGATAGAGGGGGGTGGAGAGGAGCCAAACGGTTTGGCTTCCGTGAGTGGAGAAAGGGCAGATGAATTAGGAGCGTGAGTGCACGGGCTTGCACTGGACTCAGAAATTCACGAGTAGTATTAATCAGCTAAAATACAAAATTAAAAAAAAAAAAAAGAGCACTGCTCCTCCCCAGTCTGCTCATCTGGAGAACTGAACGTAAGCTAAATTGAGCTAAAACCAAAAGAACAGTGCCATTCCAAACACTTTTATACCCCAGTCCAAGGTCTATCATTTTTAACTCAACGGAAGATCTTGGTTGCTCCTTAAATGTATTAGCACAAAAGACAGTGGGCTATCTCCTGTTTTTGCTATTCTAGTGGATACCCTCTAGATAAGGTCTCTGTTTTCTCTTCATTCATTTGTTGGATCATTTGCTCAGCCATTATCACACATCGACTGATTAGCTATTATTGATTGGCAATCTACTCTGTGCCGAACATAGCGTTGCCAGATATCGTGCATATGGCTGTGAGCAAAACAGACAACCCCTGTCCTCATGCAACGCTAGGCTTGTGGAGAAAACACGATTAGCAAAGAAGCAAGTAAATTATTAAGGAGAAAGTGGTATGGAGAGGAAGGAACCATCAGGAGATTAACAAAGCAGACCTGCTTAAAGTGGTTATAGGGGAATCTCTGAGAAAGGGCCGAACAGGGCCATTAGTCACCCAAATAGTGACTTTTCCCCTGAGCACCCAGGAAGACTACATGCCCAGCCCCGTTGCATGTAGGTGGGGTCATGTGGGATGAGGGCACAAGTGATGCTTCCCATTTCCAGGTCCACCCTAAACCATCCCCCACACAATCCTTATTTCTCTTCAGGTGAAAGTGATGATCCTGCAAAAAAGGCTGAGAGGATGGAGGGGTCACATACTGCAATGGCTTGGTGGCCAAGTGGAACACAGGGGAGTTCCCTTTCTTATCTCTGATTCACACACACACACACACACTGCTCACATCGGGTGATGACCTGAGGGCAAATAAATTTTACTGTTTTTTTTGGAGTTGTAAGCGATAGACTATTTTGATTAATGGAGAAGGAACGTTTGCACTGAGGCCTAAAGGATGCAAAAAAGTCAGCTGTCAGAAGACCTGGAACAGGGGCATTCAAGGCAGAGCAAACAGCATGAACCAGGGGCTAAGGCAGGAACTATAAGGAACCGACACGAAGCTGAAGGTGCTGGAGCCAGGTGAGTGAAGACGTAACATAACGCAAAGCTGGAGTGACAGAAGGGGTAAATGATGCAGGTATTTGTAGACAGAAGTAGGGAGTTTGGATTCAGTCTACCTCCCTCACACTTTAACAAGTCCTCCATTACTGCTGTTTGTATGCCAGGGGACCCAGTAGATTTATTTTAAATGACCCAAGTCCAGAAGGATTCAGCAAGCACATGAGTTTCCTACTGTAACAAATTCCCACAAATTTGGTGGCTTGAAACAACACAAAGTTATTACTTTATCCTTCTGGAGGCCAAAGGTTCAAAATAGGTCTCATTGGGCTGACAATAGGTGTCAGCAGGGCGGCGTTCCTTCTGGAGGCTCCAGGGAAGAATCTATTTTCCTACCTTTTCCAGCTTCTAGAAGCCGTCTGCAAGCCTTGGTTCGCAGAGCCTTCTCCTATCTTCAAAAGCCGGTAGGAGAGCATCCTCAAATCTCTGCCTCTCCTCCTTCTCTCTTTCATTTAAAAAGGTCTTGTTATTACTTTGGATCCACCCAGTTAACCCAGGATAATCTCATCATCTGGAGGTCAGTGGATGAGCGACCTTAATTCCACCTGCAGTCTTACTTCCCTCCTTGCCACAAAACGACGTGTTCACAGGTTACTGGGTTTAGAGTGGGGACATCTTTGGGGGACTGTTATTCTCCCCATGACACTACGGATGCCACTAGCTGTAAACTGAGTTTAACTAAACCAGAGTTATCAACCTTGTAACTCAGAGACCCTTATTATTTTAGCCCAAACTGAATGTTTGGAAAAGTTTTATTTCTAACACAAATTAAATTATATCATTACCTATAGAAGATGGTTTCTATTTAGACTTTTTATTAGGCTTTTCAAAATGTATTAAAGAGGTTCCAGATACCCCCAAAATATTCGAAGCTATTCTGTATGAGGGGGCATGAGTATTACAGAAAGCTGGGCTTCCTAGCTGTGGTCGAAAGGAATTTGTGGAAAAAGAAACAATGAGCATTATTGATACGATGCAGCTGGGTGCATCCCATTCTTGTTGTCCCCCAAATGCAGGTCTGAGGCTGAGCCCTTGAAAATGTCATCACAATAAAATTATATTCTTAAGACTAAGGGGGCTGGGGCATTACCCATCACACCTGAAATACAGAGGACTAATTACTATACAGTGTCACACCTCTGGAGGGAAAAGCTCATTAACATGGTATAGAAATCTGGCAACTCTGCAGAATGCAAATCTCCCAGAGCAATTGCACCTGAGCTCACCTGATCACCTTCCCATGTCATTCTTCAAGGATCCTAACAAAACTACTGGGACAGGAGGGACTTAGTCGAAATTCCGACATATCAATTATCCTGCAATGAGTCTTTTGCCACCACATTTAAATAACAAACAAAACGCATGATTCCCTGGACATTTGCTCTTGAAAGGGGAAACTGTTTACAGGTCAAGGACAGAGCAGTTCATGGGGCATCTGGTCGACCACTTTGTTCTTTCTAGGCTCTCCTTTTCCTGCTAAGTCCCTGAGTTTATACCCACTTTCTTGGCAGTCAGGACTCTCATTAATGATTCATCGGAAGGGGATTTTTGTCTTCCCATCGCCATGCTTCCTTTTACATTTTTTGTTTGTGGGTCCTCGTTATGATTTATTAAACAAGTTATTTAATCAGAACGCTTTCCTTTCCTTTGCATGATGCCAGTACTTCCATTTTCAGAAGATATTAATAATTAACTTCCCGGGAAAAGCTTACCTTGACTACAGTTTTTAAGCTTGAAACACCCTCCCAGGAAACTGATAAAACAATGTGATGCTTTCAAAGATGCTTTTTAAGAGACAACGAGTTTAGGGCTAAAGATTTATTGGCTCACGCTGTGCATCACTGACAAAAATCAATAAATATTTACATCCTAGCTTCCACACCAAATCCTAAAGGAGGCCTCACAATGGGATCTAAACCAATCACAGTACTGGCAACACTCTGAGAAATCTGCTTGACACTGATTCTGCATTTTGCCTACCTAGATGTGAGCATTTTGGATACAGAACACAGAAATCCAATACACAAGTAAGATTCAAGTATGTGTCTAAATGGATTTGGGGAGGTGGGAAGTAGAGGAAGAAGGAAACAAAAAACGAGAGAGGAAGAGAGAGAAATGAAGAATGAGGAGAGGAATAAGGAGAGAAGGGGAGAAGGGAAGGAAGAGGCAGAGGGGAAGGAGGAAGAAGGAGAAAGTGGAGGGTCATTAAGAGAAATCCGCATTAGGTAGATGGGGTTTTTTATTCATAAGAATAAAATTTGGGTGTGAGGGTTACTTTCTGGGCAGCCAGTGAACTTTTTCAGACTTTGCACTCTGTGCGATGCAAACCAAATAGCTAACTACAATTGCTTTGATTACTTGGCCTCTAAAGATATCCAGCTATTGACTCGACTTTCCATTTTATCACGCCTCTAAGATTTAACAAATGCAAATTTTTCTTACAAATCACAAGCTTTGTAGTAATATCAGGGTGTCAAAGTGAAAAAAAAAAACAACAAAATTTATCTTTGTCATCGAAGAAACGATCCAGGCTGAAATGCTGGGTCCTGAATAATTATTTCATGGTATTCAGCATGTGGAAAACGAACAGCAGATAAAAGGATGTTCTTCCTATACCATTCTGGTCCCTAATAGGATTGCCTGACACAGTAAGAAGAGCTCAGGAATATCCACCTGTTGGATACACACATTTTATATCTCTTTGAAATCTTAATCTACATAACTATCATTTTGAGCAAGCTAAATTGAGAGGCTATAAGAAACTTCACTTTTGTCTCCCATTGTCCAAACTTTAAATTTATTCTGGTTAGGTTAACTCCTCCTCTGCTCTGAAAGAAATTTAGGACAAATTCCATGTCTTTAGGACTGCTTTTAGATCATGAGAAGTCTGTCAGCAACTCAACTCACACAACACAAAGTCTGTCAGCAACTCAGACTCACACAACACAAGCGCTTCAATGTCACAGCTTCTCCACCTCCCCTGCTCTCTCTGCGATTGGCTAGTTGCCTGAGGTGGAAAAACTCTCTTACTTTTCTCTTCTTTTTATCCTTCCGCCTCCATCTTGCCAAACGTAATTTTAAGTTCTTCTAGATTAGGGTGGAGAGGAGAGCTGGGGAGGAAAGGTCTTAACTCCATGAGTGCGGCTAAGAGAGGGCCTAGGTGCGTTCATGGCAACTTCTTAAAGTACAGTTGACCCTTGAGAAACATGAGGATTAGGGCCACCGACCCACCAGCACCGTCCAAAGTCTGAGTATCACTTTCTACTCTCCCAGTACTTAACCACTAATAGCCTGTTATTGACTGGAGGCTTACGGAGAACAGAAATAGTCAATTAACACATATTTTGTATGTTACGTGTATGACATACTGTATTTGTACAATAAAGGGAGGGAAAAGAAAATGTTATTAAGAAAATTATAAAGAAAAGAAAATACATGTATAGTATTTATCAAAAAAAGTCCACATAGAGGTGTCTTCTGTCCTGACAAATTCTAAATACCCAATGGGGCCCCAAGATGACAAGCTGAGAGAGGCTGGCACAATCCATATAGTTTCTGGAGAGGGTGGGGTTAGAGCCTAGGGCATGGCTTCCTCCAAAATTCGATTCCTTCACCTTATTACACCTGCAGTGTGCAACAAACCAGCTTGTGTGTGTGTCTTTTGCACTCCTGCGTGGTCGTCTTTTCCAAATTTTGAAATGGAACATTTACCATATTGGTTACTCAGCCAAGACTGAGATCACAATGGTTCCA
This sequence comes from Cynopterus sphinx, assembly GCA_030015415.1. Classification (NCBI taxonomy): domain Eukaryota; kingdom Metazoa; phylum Chordata; class Mammalia; order Chiroptera; family Pteropodidae; genus Cynopterus; species Cynopterus sphinx. The sequence goes on from CM057391.1 coordinate 8,566,257, forward strand.
TGTTCACACAGCATCATATAAGAATATTCCATTTTACCCTAAAACATTAATTTTTGATTTAAAAAGTAAATTAATCAAAATATTCTTCACAGGATCACATTTTATAATTTTTCACTCTGTTCAGTTTTAAGGTATCATCTCTCTCTATAATTATAGCTTATCTAAGCCTCTTTAAATATGCTTTTTTTTTTTTTTATTTGCTCCTTCAGCCTTTTCCGGTTTCTTAGCTCTCAGTTGTGCTTCGCATCACATAAATCTCTTGGGGACACCAAAGGATGAGGTTTTAGTCATCTGCAGATTGGGTTTGGTGCACTAACTTCTGTCCTCTACTCTGTCCCTAAGCTTCTGTTACACCATGGAGTTAGGACGTTACAGTTAGGAGAATCCTTTTAAACACTCACCCCAGTGGCTTTTTTGTGTGTTTGTTTTGTATTTTGTCCCTGTGCCCAGTGACCCTTGCTCATTCAATCTGCTAAGACTTCTGCTTCCATTGCTTTAGAGAGAAGGGATGACACAGCACCATGGTAGGAAACAAAGAAATACATTCTTTCCTGTTTCAAAATCTCAGGTCCTGGCATGGGCTAAAGACTTGTAGGGGTGGGTATTAAGTAAGCAAAGGCTCTGAAGACGTCCCACAGGCAACGGGGGAGCTAACAGGCCAGGGGAGTGTGGTAGAAAGGCGTCGGAGACTGGGGAGTCGCTGAGAGGTGGTCCCATCCCCCACATACCTCCAGGCAGAGCCCTAACAGTAGTGGATAAAGGAAACCCTCTGGTAGAACTGGAGAATATGAGAATGGAGTGCATTGGTAGAGTTGAGGGAGGAGGGGGAGATACCAGGGCATGGGTGTCTGCATGGTGTGCGAGGACAAGTGACGGAGGCTGCCCCAGATTGGCCCTAATGCCCCAATGTGTAAGAACAGGTGAATGATTCCCAGGTACCCCAAAGGTAACATATGTGGAGTACAGTAACACGTAGCTCTATGCAACACACTTGTTCCTGTGTTTTATCAAATGGCTACAAACAAATCACACTTTAAATGATCGAAGACAAGGCACTTCCTATTCAAAGACTCCCTGAAGAAAAGCTATTGAAAAAGATTTCTTTTGTTTTTCCAATAATTACCTGCTAATTTATCTACTTCAGAGTTTTATGATTTGGCAATTTTTGAAAAAGAGAAGCTCTTCAAGTCTGAAAAATGAATTGCTGTCTTGTTTTTTTTTTTTTAACTCTATGAATTTGACTCATCAGGCTATTTCGTTGGCTCAAAACATTACACTGCACTTTGGCTATTTTGAGCACACTCAACGGGAGAAAATAGCACCATTCAAAACTGAGAAAGAATGTAGAAGGGCAATATTTTCCAAAGACTGTCCATTCAGAAGCCAAAGTCAAAGGCCCAGGGACCCTGCTGGCCCTAATGAACCACCTGACCCTTCGCCCCACCTCCTCCCACCAGCTCAGCTTTGTTTCTCCTACTTCGCTAATGGCCAATTCCTGTCTCTCGCGGTATTTCTTGCCATCTTCGCCTCTATTTTCTCTAAAATGCCCTAGTTCCAGACATCATCAACTTCAGCGGACTGCCTCTAGACTCTCCATCATCCCTCACCACTGCTTCTGCTCCAAGTCCACGCTCCTCAGTTTGACATGCAAGACCTTCCAGCATCTGACCCCAGTCTTTATTCTTAGTCTAATTTGTGTTCTAGTCCCTCATGTGCCTCGGTTTTAATAAAGTTTACTCCTGCTGACTTCCCCCCAGGTTCCTGCCTCTATATCTTTTCTCCATGCTATTTTCTCTGTCTTCCCTGTTTCTCCTACCCTGTTTCTCATCTGTACTCCCCTGGAGTTATTGATTTGTCTCTTAAAATGCTTGTTACTTTCTACCCCATATAACAGTTATTTGGTGTTTACATCTCAGTCCCATGCTCAATGAGAATAAGGAATTTTCATGCGATACAAACCATTAACCTCATTTTGCTCTTATAAAAAGTCAGAATTCTGAACTATGTGCAATAGTAATAAAATGTATTAAATACATGCTGTGCTTTCCACATTTATTATCCATTATCTCAGGACTTTTGAAAAAGATGACGTCTCCGTCCTCATTTGACATATGATCGAAATAAAGCAGAGTTGACAAGAGGCAAAACCAGTGTTGCTGTATCAGGTAAAATAGGAATTTCTGAAAGTGGCAGAAAAACACAGAGCATTCACAAAAATAAAGCTTAATCTGACTGTGCACCTTTTGCTATGTCTCCAGACGGCACTTCCTATGAGCTTAGCAATGTCTTGATTTATATAGATCGTGACAAACACATGATTTATGTGGATCAAGACTTCAGATGAAACGAAAGAGAGTATGTTCTCTCATGACACCAGAAGTCGCCATGGATCACTACAGGTAATGTCATTTAGGATGGATGGCCCTTCTTTTTGTCTGTTCCTGTGTGTGTGCGTATGTGTGGATACAAGAAGTAGGATTTCTTTGAGGACCATTATTATAGTGATCTCCTACAGCAGCGTTTAAAATTCCATCCATGACTTATATAAAATTTTTAATGGGAAAATCAACTAGAATAGGAATCCACTGCAACGGAGACACTTTCTGGGTTTTAAATTTAAAACGTTCTAGAGACAGAAACCCCTTTTTAATCCAGAGGAGCCACTGATGGGGCATCCCCCTGAATTTGCCTGGCTCCCAAGTGCAAATCTCATCTCCAGTCCGGATCCTGTCACAGAAATAACTTTGGGCACAAAATCAGGCTCGTGGTGGAACACCTGACCTGTTATAAGTCACTCTGCATTCCTGCAAGGCGACTCATAAATATTTGCTTTCCAGTATGCCTCTTTGGAGTACTAAATAGATTTGGAATACTTTATCTCTTCCATCGCTCACTTTTTCAATGGAGGACACAGAAGCCACATGAAGAAGCTTTTTTTTTTTTTTTTTTTTTAAATCCACAATAGATAGTAACCCAACCCTGTGGCATGCAAATACCTGCAAGGCCAGTGCAAGCATTCTGTCAGATGAATGCTCTCAGGCAAATGCTCTCTTGGAGGCACCTTTTGTCCCCTTTGCAATGTCCAATAGCTCTCTGTTATTTTACTCCAGGGCACTCGGCAAAACTCAAGTCATCTACCCAACATCATTAGGAAACCTTAAAAACGAAACATTTTAGAATCTGCTTAATAAAACTTATTGGATATAACTAGATTTTTTAAAAAGGTGATTAAACAGGAACAGATCCTTCCCCTTTTGGGGTAATCTCAGCTGGGGGCTTCTCAGTCTCAGCGTGTGTTTCTTCAAATGGACTATTTCTAGCATGTGGTACTCAGGGACAGCTCAGCCAAGATCATGACAACTTTCCCTCCTCTAAGACCCAATGTCCAACGTCTGAGACATCAGTGAGGCCTCCCACAAGGCCCTGCTGGCTTGTGGCCCTTTGCTAATTTGCCTGATCCTCTCTGCTGGCAAAGACAATAATGCCTCTGAGGGCAGATCTGCATTAATCAGTAGTAATCCGCTTCTCTGGTGCTCGGTTCTGGCCTTACTACAAATGTCTTGAGAAGAGGTGGGTAAGTAGGCTCAACAGTCAAGTATCACTGGCATTCATCTCTGCGACCAGGTGAAAAAATGGTAGAAAAGCCTCGCTGACCCTCCATAACCATGAACCTTGTGGTTTTATGTACACGTCTTGACTCCTGAGAGTTCTGCTCGTGTAGACAGAACTGGCATGGTTCAGATGCAAATTACTCTTAGACCCCCAGACTAGCATTTCAAAAAAGCAGATGTTGAAATCCAGCTCTGTGTTATAGGACAATCTTATGGGAGTTGCTTAACCTATTTCTTCCTCCTGCCAAACGAGAATAGGATGACCACATCCGCCTCTGTCTGCAGACACGTGGAAGGGCACCTGGACAAGCACGAGGTGTCCTGGATTAAGTAGGAGGCTTTGGTATGGTGCACAGCGGTTCCTCTTCAAACGTCTAAAGAGACATAAAACAGGAAGGAAAGAAAAACAACCGGCAGGAGGGGAATTTAGAAGAATGGCTTTAACCTAAAGAAAGAGGGTTTGTGCCCATTTTATCACAATTTTAATGATGCTGAGTGTCTTCACTGACCAAGGCATTTCCATGTGTTGAAAACACCAGAAAAGTAAAATACAGTTTCTGCCCTCAGTGTGTGCATGCGGTACGTGCACCTGTGTGTTGCACCCAGGGGTGTGTGTGTGTGTGTGTGTGTGTGTGTGTGTGTGTGTGTGTCTGTGTTCGCAGCTAAACGGCGGTACACTGCAGCTTGCTAGTCTAAGGACTGCAGTCCATGGGGGGAGTCCACGGTGACAGGCAAGGATCTGGAAAGACTTCACAGACAAGTCTGCCTTTGTGCCAGGCCTTGACAGGAATCAGCTAGCGGAAACAGAGGGGAAGGGATTTTTGGAGGAAGGAAAAAAAAAGAACACTTGGGAAAAGACAGGGAGAGGGGATAATGCGAGGCGTGTGCCATGTGCACCACTCTGCCGACGTGCGTGGGGAGTGCGAACTGATAACCTGCGAGGTTTCTGCCTGAGTAGGAGGCACTAAGACAGGCAGGAGGCGTTCGCTGTGTTTCAGCAGAGGCTCTCAACCTGTGCCTGCAATGCCTCTGAATCAAAATGAGCCACGTGAAGGCCAACTCTCTGCTCCTTCTCTCCGATCCTGCCCTTGTCATTCAGTTTGGCATAAAAACGGCACTGTCTGTGCTTACGAGACAGACTCTCAGGATTATACTTGAAATTCAGAGTTCTGAGGAAGCGTTTCTGTGTATACAGAAGGGCTGGCAACATAAGAAAGGCATTCCATCTTATAGTCAGACAATTATAAGAAAACTAGGAATCTTTGAAACTCTCGTAAGGTATGAAACTCAAGCGCTTCTACTGAAACATTTCTCCAAGCACATGAGTAATGATATTGAGAACATTCATCATTCGTTCGACAAACATTTATTGAGTACCTACCATGTCCTAGACGCTGTTCTAGGCATCAGAGAGAATATGGTAGAGAACACAACAGATAACTCCTCGATTACCGTGGAGCTCACAGTCCGGTGGGTGGAGACTGACAGTGAGTGAAACAAGTAAGTGAAATAGTAAGACAGACGATGAGATGTGCTATGGGGACAAGTGGCAGGGGATCGACAAAGGTAGCCCTGGTGACATTTGAGCCAATACATGAAGGAAAGAGGGCAGGGATCCATGCAGATATTTGGGTGAAGAGCATGAATGGCAGAAGCAACAGCAAAGGCCAAGGCCCCGAAACGTACCTGACATGGTTGAGGACACACACGGAGGCCAGTGTGCAGGGGGGCAATGAGCAGAATGCAGACCGTGGGAGCAAGGGGAAGAAAACATCTCACAGTGGAAGAAGTGAGTGATCAACATCACTGAATGCAACCGAGAGGGCAAATCAGGTGAGGGCTGAGGATGGACTCCCGGGATGAGTGCCGTGGAGGCTGATGGTGATCCTGCCTAGAAGATGTTATGTAGGGGGAGGAGGGTGAAATCCTAACTACAGGTAGTTCAGGGAAGAGTGGGAGGAAAGAATGAACAACCAAGCGTTTGGGAGCAGAGAAACAGACTGATCATGGGAGGAAGAAATGCTGTCAAGAAAGGTGGTTTACATGCAAGGAACTCAAACAGCTCAGTAACCGAAAAGCAAATAATATGATTTTAAAATGAGCAAAAGACCTGAATAAACAGACATTTATTTTCCTAAAGAAGACATGCAAATGGCTCAAGGTACATGAGAAAGCTCCACGTAACTAATCATGAGGGAAATGCAAATCAAAACCACAACGAGATATCACCTCACACCTGTGAGAATGGCTGTTATCAAAAGGACAAGAGAGCAAGTGTCGGCGAGGATGTGGAGAAAAGGTGGCCTTTGTGCACTGGTGGTGGGAATGCAAATTGGTATAGCCGGTATGGAAAACAGTATGGAGGGTCCTCAAAAGATTGAAAATAGAACTACCATGTGATCCAGCAATCTCACTTCTGGGTATATACCCAAAGGAAATGAAATCACTGTCTCAAAGAGATGCGTGCCCCCAAGTTCACTGCGGCATTATTCAAAATAGGAAAAATATGGAAACAACTGAAATGTCCCTCGATGGATGAATGGATAAAGAAAAAGTACTTTATATACACGTAATGGAATATTATTCAGCTATCAAAAGGAAACCCTGCCATTGGCAACAACATGGATGAACCCTGAAGGCATTAGGCTTGTGAAATACGTCAAACAGAGAAATAAAAATACCACATGATCTCATTTATATGCAGAAGCTAAAAGAATAAAAACAGGCACAGCAGGGGGACCATAGTTACAATACTGTATTGTACACCTGAAATCTGCTAAGAGAGTAGATCTTAAACGTCTTCACCGCCCAGCAGAAACGGTAACGATGTGAGGTGATGGATGTGTTAACTAATCTTATTGTGGTAATCATGTCACAATATATACGTGTATCCGATCATCATGGTGTTTACCTCAAACTTACACAATGTTATTTATCAATCATATCTCAGTAAAGCTGGTTGGGGCAGGGAGGGAGAAGGAAGGAAGGAAGGAAGAAAGGAGACTTTGTTTGATAGATCATTTTTGTTTTTCTCTTTTTTATATGAGACAAATACCCCAGTAGGTTGTTAGAAATGGATCCAGAGGAGGGGAACTGACTGAGCAGGGGGAATAGGAGGAAGAGGAGAGAATCTAGCGAACAAATGAATGGGGTTGGCTTAGGCCGCAACAGGGACAGTTCATGGTCTGGAAAGACGAGGAGGGGAGACATCCGGTCACCGAGGGTGGGATGCAGACAAGCTCCAGGAGCTCATGAGGTCCTCCCCAACAGCTCTACTGTCTTCTCGATGGAATGGCACAGGGGTATGTGGTAGGAGAGAGAGATGTGGGGACTGAGGTGTTGACTCTGAGTGAGGAGGGGATGTGACATGATCCGACCTCATTTTAGAAGCTCCCCTGGTTTCTGGGTTCAGAATATAGAGCCGAAGGTGGAAACAGAGCAGCCAGTTAGGAAGTTCATGCAATAATCCAGGATGGAGATGAGATGTTTGTGACTTTTTTGGAACAACCAGAGTGGTAGCAATGGAAGCAGAAAAATGACTAGATTGCGAAAATATTTAGAATACAGGTAAGTATGGAAGAGTCAATGAAGTACAGGGTTTTATTATTTTTCCCCAAAACGAATACAACAAAACCAAGCGATGTTATCACAGCATTTAAACCCCAAACCAATAACATTTCAGCTGCTTTTACTGACAATAATCCAGTTTTTAAGTAGCAAAGACTATTCCAGAACCGTGGCAGTATCAATAAGTGATGCCAACGAATACATAAAAATCCGTTGGCATCGTAGAGCAAAGCATTAGAGAAATGGAAGCTATAGTTAAAAGCAAGGCGTCTGTGTCTGGTCCAATAAGCCGATTGTCAGGAATGAACCAATAAATCACGAAATGTGTGTGGAAAAACTATTTCAAGCTTTCCAAGATCAAAGACTGGATAGTGAAATATTAACTTGATGTCCTTTTAACTTTCTTTTCTCAATATTTATTAGTGTTTGACCTCCCTTGAAATGAGAATTCCATTACAAGCTCTTTTGATAAATGGATTGAAAGGTTGCTCAAAGCACTCCGTCGTCACTAAGTATTTTCTATTCTCCAGCGAAACACCATTAGTCTGAATTTTACAGGAACTCTCCGCAGCGTATCAAAACCTTGCATCTCTGCTCAACACAGAGAAAAACTCTCCATAAAGCTTTCTCTTCCTCCTCGGCCACCCATAACAATAGTTACAGACATCCCTATAGATAAAGTAGGGACAAACATAGCAAGGTAAAAGTGTCATTATAAAAAATGTCTATTCCTGGTCACTGAGAAGGTCTATTTTATACTTATTTAACCTAATACTTAGAGCTTGGAAAAACCAAAATACATGAAGGGCCCAGGTCCTTCCCTTCAAATTTATAACAGGCAATAATATACGAAAAACTTCTCAGAGAGTAGAGGCCAGAATTTTTTTCCTCTTTCGTTTTCTTAGGTTCAATTTGAGAAGCATTAGCTGCGAATTTTTGTCACTCGGGTGTTCTATGCCGTCTCAAAGGGCATATGCATATGACAGATTCCTATAAGAATCATGGCAATTTTTGTTCCAATAATTAAATGTCTAGAATTTAATACTAAAGAAATAATTAAAGATGCATAGGTTTAGCTACAAGAATGTTCATCACAAGATGGTTTTTTAGAAAAAAAAAAAAACTGGACTCGACCTAAATGTTTAACAGTAGGTGACTAGTTAAAAAATAGAAGTTCCATCCATGCAACTGAACTATGCATAGCTATTAAAAATGATGTTGACTACTTAAAGGTATGGAAACATGTTCACGTTGAGTTTTAAAATAAATTAATATGAATGTTCTGACCATATGTTATAAAAAAATATAAAATTACATGTATATATGCACATAAAAAGAAATTAGAAATATAAACATCAAAAGATTTATATTTCTAATATAGGATTTTCAGAAATATTATCCTTTCCGCTCACCTGCACTTTGTTTTGATTTCCCCATAGGTATCATTTTATGACTCGAGTAATTGGAAAAGTGTAATAAGTGAGTGAACATGTTCATGGTGGCATTCGAGTGTCACAAGAAGTCTGCTCGGCCAAAGGCACCCCCATGGCTCCTGACCTTGCTTGCTTTCTAGTCGTGTGGCTATGTTCGCGTTTAAGCCCTAATGTGGCCCAGAGATGGCCTTCTTCCATGGATCTGTGACAATCTGCTCGGCAATCAGGCTGACTGCTGTCTTCAAACATCAAGTGAAAGGTTATGGGAACAATAGCAGAGATTCGAATACCCACAGAACCACAAATATCGAGGCTTGACCTGTAAACTCCAAGGGGGATGTGTCATAATGTCAGTTGTCTTGGCATGAAAGCAACCGGGACTGTCTAGTGACAAAATGCAGCCAGAACACCTATGGGGGATAGAAGGTAGAGGCGCAAAGGGGAGACGAGCAAAACCCCAGAAAGATAATAAGGACCCAACACGTATTTGGTCAAATAAGCCTGTGCTATAAAACAGCACAGGACAGGTAGGGAAATTCCAGATAATTCCAGGAACAAGACTCAATATCTGAGCCCGAGCAATTACCAAAGATTCCTTCAAATCAAAAATAAAGTCTCCAAAGGACTAAATTCTTATACCTTGAACTTCAAACAAACGACTTTAAAAGCAACACTGAAAACATCAACCGGAAAGCAGATTAAGCGCATGCTCCATCTGTAAAACCTTGCTTACCACAAATTCAATTACTGGTTTCACAATAAGATACCGGCCTGTTTGGATTTAGCGATAGGCTTGTCCTGATAAATGAGAATGACAGATCTCTTTCTTCCTCACACTCAAAACCAAACCGCCAGGTAAATGCACAGACAAGGAGCTGCTCTTTGCAACGCACAATAGGACCATACCTATAGGCAAAGCCAACTCTAGTACTGACTTTTATCTTTGGGGCCATCTATTTGAATACATAAAGCGCTAGAGCAAATTTATCTCTGGAAATAGTTTTCCCTTCAGGGTAAAGTTTATTCCAAAGAAGTGTTTTCTCTTTGCCATCGCCCTCTGTTCAGCTCCGGATTTGCTCATATTCGATTTTGGCCTGATTTTCAGTCCTGAGCAGAGGGCAAAAGCATGTGTGCCTTGCTCTCCCATTAGCGCACTCATGCCTACTTTCGGTCCTGCTGGCCTTTGTGAGGCTGCCAGCATCCCCCTCTCGGAGACATCTGTTGCCTTGCTAAACCAAGAAGCTCCCTAAGCATGTGACCAGGCCGTGCAGAATCAGAGAGTACCACCTCCAACAAGAGGCGTCTGTCCACCTCTTCTCTCCCCTGTCATTTCCTCCTCTAGCCTCGGCCTCAACAAGTGGCCGAGCCTCACACAAGCTGTCAGGGACAGATGCTCTGTGAAAAGAGGAAATTGGACTCAAAGATGCTACAGCTTTTTTAATTAAGTCCAACCTAAAAGCCAAATAGTGAGGCATGAAATGAATACTTACTTGCAAATAAGCACCACGTTTTAAAAACAAATGTGCTGGTTCGGGTTAGCAGGCGACTTATTTGCTTTCTCAAATGTCGCATTGTTCCTCATTCAGTGCCTGGTTATTTTCGCTTCTGAAGTGGAAAAAATGCGTTTTGCATTGGTACATCAGGAATCCTGAGTTTTCTTTTGTTATTTCCTTTCTCTGCTGTCCCTGGGCTAGTCGAGTTGGCAGGATGAAGTGCGTCCACACACGGCCAAATGCTCACTCTCATCTATTCATCACTTGTGTCCTCACTCCCCCACTCCATAAGCATCTACCTACACCTCAACGCTGCCCACTACACACCAAGCCTCGCTTTCCATTCCAAGAAAAAGGGAGAATGACAGCATTCTGGCTTCCCTCTTCTCAGCTCCCTGAGCTAATCCTAGGCATTTGCCTTGTCTCCATTTCTTTGTCTCCGTTTTCTCTAGTTTACTGTTTGTTTCCTATTCTGGTTCCTTATTGTTCCTCTCCCCATGCTGCCTGCTAATTAAAGCTGACTAGAGGCCCAGGACTTCTGCTGCAATTCTCAGCTTAAATGGCCAAGATCCTTGTTGATTATTAAGGACAGTGAGGACTGGAGGAGAAGACCATGTGGATTTTTAGAGAGAAGAAAACAGGAATAAAACAAAACTCCTCGGATACAGAGAGAACATAGAGAGGTGAAACCTTAAAATATACACTATAAATTCTAAAGCAATCGCAAAATCCAGATGGATTTCATTAAGATTTATTATTTTTCTAATCTCCTTTCCATCATGTCAGCCACAGAGAAAATTAAGTATATTATTTAAGGTGCTTAGGAAAGTTTCCATACGTTTCGAAATCTATAAGGAGGAAATCTCAGGTATCATCTTGCCTGCTCTACAGACGAGGTTCCAAGGAGAATGACTGGTCCAAGACCACCCAGCGAGGTAGTTCCTAGGCCAAGGCAGAGCCCTGGGCTTTCTGATTTGTACCCCCCATTCCCACCCATAGCCTTAGCCAAATAACCTCTTCCCACTGAGTGCTTTCTAGTCTATCTCCATTTTAAATACTTCACGAACTGGAGATAAAGGAGGTAAGGCATATGCCTGCTATGAAAATCTAATTACGATGTTCTAAGCTTTCTTATCACGACACGCAGCATTTTTTAAAGAAATTCGGAAAAGTAAATTTCAAACAATGAACCGAGAAGATGGGAAGGAGAAGAAATTAGCCTATTCCATGATCATCCTTTCCACTGATAACAATCAGGAAAGGAATATCAAACTTCGGGTTATTTTTATCTCAATCTCACTGAGGAAGACAAAACTTAAAACTGAGTAAGAATTTCAGGTCACTGAATTTACTCATTATGACTCTTTGAACTAAAGGATGAAAAGCTCAACCCAAATGTGCTCAAGAACTAAAAAATCAAGAGAGGAGTCTCATCTCAGGTGTGGCTGGACGCAGAGCTCAAACGATGGCCACCGTCTGTATGGTCCGTACTGAACGCTGGGTGCTGTTCTCAGCATTTCACGTGACTCTCACCTAACAACCTTCTGAGGAGATACTGTGATGTTTCCCACTTTACAATAAGGAACCTGAGGCTCCAACACTAACTTGTCCTGAGTGACCTTGATAGCAAATGGCAGAGCAATTCACACTCAACCTGGCTTCAGCATCTCCAAGTTAATCAATCATTGCCTCCTCATATCCCCAGAATCCAGTTTTGCCCTGTCTCATCTCCTCTCCGCTACGGTTCCATCCCCTTTGAGATTCTCCTCTCCTGGAAGCAGATCATGGGAACAGTTTGAGCCTGAAAAAGTGGCAATTTCAAGTCCAGCATGAAAGATCAGAGGCTTCTTTTCCAGAAGTTCCAGCAGGAGTCTATCTGGATAGCAACAAAGATGGGAGAATGCTAATGTTCTGACTGGCCAAACAAACCGGGGTCACACACACCCCGGGAGCAGAATGTAGAGTCCCCTCCACCAGAAACACGTGGACAGAAAATAGAGGAGGCGAGCAGACCTCCTCATCCAGGGAAACCGAAATATTTAACAGGGATGGTGGATGAATAGTGGGTGAACACTATATTGTAACATTTCACCACGATAATGACTTATTTTTCCATAGGCCAAGTCTTCGGGTATTATAGGTACCTTTGGCAACTTTCATTTTTATAAAGGAGAAAGGTTTATGAAAAAAGAAACAAAAACAAGATAGGACAATCGTGATGTATTTGTAATCATGACTACTACCACGACCCACTCACATCGGTTTTATGATTTCTCAATAAATTGTGTAATCAGAGAAGCTTCACTTTGTGGTGGATACTGGAGCTCGTCCATTCGAAGGTCCCACAAGGAGCAGAGGCCATCCTCAGTACTGCCAAGGACCATGCCCCCCACTTTACAAGGCGGATCTGACTTCTCACCTTGCCCTGTTCCCACGTAAGGCATGACTGGCAGAGAAAGGGCAAAAGGACAAGTGAAAGAAAGGGTGATGCTGCCGAAGACACCAGTATTTACCTCCACCTCGTGGAAACCACAGAGCATCCTCAGCCTTGGGCCTCCACCTCCCTCACCGCCCCATCCCCACATGCAGACCTTGCCTTTAGCTACACTCACCTCAACCTGTCGTGGTTTTCACAGCAGAGTCCCTGGCCCACTTCTTATTATAAAACACTTAGGGAAAGCTCCTCTTCTGAAAGGAAGGTTAGCCCTACCTCAATCTCTTAGGTACCCCACGATTTACTATTATCCTCCACACAGTCTCTATACTTTCCCTTGGGAGGCCGAGTGGAAATAAAAAAGGTGACAGAGAATGGAGTTGTGGGAGGAAACGTTTATCTAAGGAGGAACCGAACTACAGATCGGTAAGTCTGATGCACAACCTGGAAAAGATGCTGCAAGTGTGCGAGCCTTTGCTAGGAGCTACCGTGGCTCCCTGGCTGGGAGGTCAGGGAGCTTGACTCAACACCTTGCACCTTGACTCCAGGAAATATTTCATTAGGTTTCTGGGTACACTTTTATGAGTTGGATGCCAGCCAGGAGATGATACAATTAGTTGGATTTGGGATTGTTTGAAGGACCCAAGCCCTGGAAGTCGGCCATCACTGTGGTGCCAGAGGGCCCTGACTTCAGCCTTGTCCGGTTCCAAAATTCTGTCAATAACCCCAATGAGGATATCTATGGCATCCTAACCCAGCTGAGAGTTGAGGGATGCTCAGAAGAAGAGCAATCCTGTTGGATGACATCATCAGGATCAAGGAAGGTACACCAGATCCCTGACGAGACAGAACAGTGATGCACAGTAAGCCTGTGTTCAGGTAAAAAGAAACACGCCCAAGTCCATGAACGCGGAGACACATCTTAGCAGCCGCACGGGTGAGAGAGTTGTTTTGCTTGGCTCTACTCGTGTTATGACTCAACACCGTACTGTGGTCGCCCCAAAGCTAGTGTGGTCTATTGCTGCACTGGTGGAAACAGAACATTTAGCCTGTGGTTTGCGTCTGACGTGCTGCATTCTATGTGAAGCAGACCACGCCAAGAGTCCCATGCCTGGTTCCTGGCCTTGCTCTAAGACAGACAGACAGCCTGAAGTCCAGTGGGAAGTATGGGGAGACAGATTGTAATGAAATAGAAAGATGACTTTCCAAAGGAACGGTCCCCAAATGCAAAGACAAGTTGAGGGAGGCATTGGAACAGGGGCCAGGAGACGACAAGGACAGTGCAGAAGGAGCTACGAAGTCGGATGGGGGGTCGGATTAGATCCGTGGCTCTCACACCGTGTCCCTGAGATGCTCGGGGAAGAAATGCAAAGAACAGACGTGGCTGCGGGAGTGGGGCTCCATTGTTAGACAAGCTTCCTGTTCCCACACCCCATTTTGAGCAGAGCAGCCCCCCTGACCTGTTTACACAATGGGCTTCTGCTGTGAAGGAAAGGTTTATTAAGCCACCGGACTGGATGATCTCAAAGGTTCCTGTGCCACCTCGGAGTTCCAGCAATTCATGATTTTGAGACGTGCCTTCTCCCGACAGGCGTCCTGGGGTGGTGGGGGAACGTGTCAGCTCCGCAGCCAGGACCGTGAGGCTCAGATCCTCGTATAGGGGTCTGCCGCTGCTGCGTGTCGAATTGACACAACCTTAGTGGCTTCAGACACATGAGCTTATGACCTCACGGTTTCTAGAGCGAGGAAGTCCAGGCAGGGCTTAATTCTGTCCTCTGCTCTGGGTCGCACACCGCTGAAATCAAGGTGTCATGGGCTGTGTTCCTTTCATGAGCTCGGGGTCCTCCTCCAACCCGGCAGAATTCATCTCCCTGAGGCCGAGCTCCTTGCTGAACTCCAGGAACCACCCTCAGCACGGAAGGCCACTCTCATTCTGGCCACAGGACCGCCTTCGTGGGCTTTCAGAGCGTGGCTCTTGGGTTCTTCGAGGCTGGCAAAAGAATCTCTTGCTTTGATTCTCTCTCCCCTGGGAAGGCCTGGTCTCTGGACCTTCTTATTAAGTCAGGCCATCCCAAGAGGATTTTCCTTTTGATTAACTCAAAATCAATTGATCAGAGACCTTACCTAGATCTTCCAAATCTCTTCCTCCTGGCCATATAATGGTTAACCTAATCAAGAAGAGGAAATCTCACAACGTTTACAAGTCTGGTCCGCACTGGAGGGGAGAGGATTCTCAGGGTGTGTACCCTGAGAGGCAGGAATTTGGGGTGGCGGCGAACTTGGAATTCTGCCTGTCACCTGGAGCTTTTCCACTCATTGATTCTGCTATCGAGTGACCTGCTCGTCCTCTTTGTAACTCAGTTACTCCACCTATAAAATGGAGATGATGATTTACCTCGGAATCAGGGGTTCAATGAGTTAAAGCCCCAAGCACTCAGAACAGTCACCTGGCGCCAGGTTAGCACCCGAGGAGGATTGTCAGGTATTAATTTCCGGGCAGGAACACACGGTTTCCTTAAGAACGTCTGGATACAGTGGCGATCAGACACCTTTTGGTCAACGTGGTGCTCTCAGGCAGGAGCTGCTAACGTGGGTCAGATACTCAGCTTCATGGAGAGGTAGCCTCTGGGCTCTCTCCTACGGGCCAGCTCTCCCCTTGCTGCCATTTCTCCTTTTGGCTTTAATCTCCTCTGCCACTTAGGGCATCCACGACCTGCTGTTATCCTACCTTTTCTTTGTTTTTTTTTTTTTTTTTCCAGTCTTTTTCTTCTTCTTCTATTGCTCTCTTATTTTCATTTTTTTACACTGGCAAGATTTCTAATATTAGCCTAGCAAATAAGACAGTGTCTTCCCTTCAGATCAGCTAACATTCTGTCGTGCGAACTTTAAGACACTGGTTTGTTCTGTTAGTATTCACTACTCATAAGCTCTTAAAAATAATTTTTTCTCTTAGTTTCTTTTCCCCTAATTCCTGAAGTTATTAAATTTTGAGTTATTTTCTCTTTAGGTTAAAAATTCTCCTTTATCAAACAGATAAATCAGAAAATAACGCTTCACCTTTCAAAGCAATTCAGCATCCAAATTTCCTTCTAATAGAAAAATCCCCCAGTACAGTTTAAACATTATTCATTTTATAACAATTCATTTTCAAAAACAATTTTCGGGAACGCTTCTATTGTGCACAGGGAATCCCTTTTGGTTTCCAATCTCGTTTATCATCGAAGACTATCAGGAGAGGCTAGCAAAGGGAAAAGGCAATGTAATTTCAGTCTGCAGAAGTCAACAGCAGCTGTTGTCAGCAGTATTTAAACACCACACATTTCAGTCCTGTGACCCGCACATAGTAGGCACTCGGTAGAAATTTCCTGGGTCGAACTGAGGCGGTGTCTCAGTGACAATCTGCTGAACTGAACAGAGGGGCGGTCTCAGTAAGACACAACCATGAATCCATTGAATTACTGTTCTTTCTTCTATCTGATACCTAACTCCAAGGTGAAACAGTTTTCAAAACAAATGGAAGAACCGTTCACAATAAACACAGTGCGATGCGGACAGCTTGCACGGAAAAATGAGCTGACCTGCGTTATCATTACATCTTCAGAGCTCACTGAACACCAGGTGAGGTCAAGTTCCCACGCGCACCTGTCCTATCTTGCCGCTAAGAGTCCACACGACCTTCTCCGTGTTGCTTGCGTAGGAGGCCGGGAGGGAGTCTGGAGCAACCCCACGACTTCACCATCCCCGTGCCCAGCCAGCAGAGGCTCTCAGCTGCCACCCTCTGCTATTCAATATCCTGTGGCACAGCACTACATGTGCCCCAGGAGCTAACTCTCAGGAAACGGCACTGCCCCCAATGCCGTCTGTACCTCAGGGGAGATCAGGCCACTCCCTGTCCAAACTCCCCACTGAGAAATATCTCTTTAGAGGGAATGGCTGGACAAGACTCCAAAGACTCACCTTTTACATGTCACTGTCACTGTTTTCATGAAAACGTCTGTTTCCAAGTTTATTGCCCAATGTCTTCTCTTCTAAGCTCTGTGCAACCGAGCACAGGAGCCAGGTCTACACCCAACGACCAGTAGTGTCTTGTACTCAGCAGAATATACGTTCAGTTATGAAGAGAGAAATGAATGGAGTCGTATATCCCGAAGGGTAGGAGCAATGGCAAGGTTCCCAGGGTATTCAAATTCACCGTAGCTCATCCAGTCATACATCGTATTTTATTCCCAGGTGGTAGGTCCCCGTGCACTAGCCGGGGCTGCTCCATTCATGACCGATCCACCCTGAAAGGCTGTCTGCTCGGCTGGCTCTTCCTCCACTCAGTTCCCTAAAGGCTAGTGCTCCCTTGGCCTTTCTGCTTTGGACCTGTTCCCTTCTCTTCCTTTCCCTTCCCTTTCCTTCCCCTTCCCTCCCCTCCCCTCCCCTTCCCTTCCCTGCTCTCTCATGCACTCTTTGGGTTAACTCATCACTTCCACGGATTTTATCACCACCTCTGTATCGTTTTTAGCTCCAACCTCCCTCTTGAATTCCTGCCCCCATTTCCCACAGCCTGATGGGTAATTCCAACTGAATATGCCTCAGACCCCGCAAATTCAGCAGACCCGAGCCCACCTCATTAGCTTCCTCACTCCTCTAAAATACCACGCCCTGTTCTGTGTTTCTGGTCACAAAGAACTCCTCGGCACACACCTCATTACCCAGTCAGTCTGACGTCTCCTAAGTACAATCACACCTTCCTGCTCCTCTCCATCCGAGCTCTGGCATTTGTAGTCGGGGACTGCTTTATTTTTAAAACAACCCTGCTTCCTTTCCTCCCTCCCTCCTTAGTTCGAGATCCCATGGCTTCCAGATCTCTCTAAAACAGAAACAGGGTTGCGTTACTCTTCTATTTAAAAACTTTTACTGGCCTGTATCATCCTGTGAAGCTCCCAGGCTAGTTTACACATCCCTTTGCCATTTTCTAAACTCAATTCCCACCTGCCCTCCCAAACCACACACTCCAGTCCCACAACCACACCACATGACCACAACACACTCCAGTCGTGTGACCACCCCACACCCCAGTCGTGTGACCTCATCACACTCCAGTCACGTGACCTCATCACCCTCCAGTCCCAAGACCACACACTCTAGCCACACACACCACACTCCTGCCTTCGACATGCTGGTCCCCCACCCAGCGGTGTGTTTCCTCCTGTTTTCTGGGTGGAGACCTTACTCAGCACCCCCTGGGAGACCCTTTCCCTGAAACCTCAGGCTTCCGCTCCACCCTCTCCACCCAGAGAGCTGAGTGCGTGCCTCTGTTATGGTGTCTGACGAGGTTCTGCAGTTATTTCTTTATGGGATGGTCTCTCTCGAGTGAGTTGGGAGACTTACCCTATGTCCCTGACATGCGGAACGAACGAGAGTCTCGACCTGTAAACGAGTAGCTTGTAAAGATACCGAGCACAGGAGCTGTTAACATCTTCAGTGCCGCCCATGTGAGCAGCCTTCTTTCACCCTGCCATTGTCGCACTGTCCCTACGCCTCCTGACCAAGGACAGTTGACAGAGGAGGGAAGACGAGGAAAGCACGCTTTGGTTTTCATGTTCTTAGGGGGCTGGGGGGTAATTCTAATCACCATGAGCAATGCAGCGGCTTTACTGTCCAGCTGCCCTTTTGATTTTGTAAATACGAACGGTCTGCGACTGAGGACGGTTCGACGTACCATTTCTCCACGATGATCCCAAACTGATACACACTCAGCAGAAACCACACTTCCAATCTTGAATTTCGATCTTTTCCTGAGCTAGCGATGGGCAATGCCACGCTGTCTTCCGGTGCTGGGTGGTGGCAGGGGGCAGTGGCTCATCAGACCCATGATCACGAGGGTCAACGACTGGTAGTCCGCAGCATGCCGTTGTCACCGTTTGTTGGACATTGAGATTAGTGTTTCCCACCCCATCATGTCTGTAAAACATTTATCTGTGTCTCCTGATTCTGGTGAGAAGAGAAAGAGGAAGGCAACGACTTGAGATGAAACTCAAGAAAATGGCCCAACTGCAGGCTAAGGTCAGCGTGCTGAGCACGTCTGCGGCAGGCAGGGCTGAGCTGCCATGTGCGGTAAATGCATTCTCTAGTTATGGTATTTTTAAGTTGTGAGTTTATCAGGACAACCCAGAATTTCAGAATTGTTACATTAATATTCCATAAAAGAAAACTAATTGATACGCTGAACTCCTCAAGCTCCACAAGGAAAGGGCAGGGAGTGGGGTTCTGGGTGAGGAAGGGGAGGGAGCCAGCCCTCCCTGGGGGTGGGCTCTGGAAGGGGACGGGCTGGGGAGGCAGGCAGCGAGGGGAGGCATGCTCACACAGGGCCAGTCCTCCTACCAGACAGGTGGCAGCCTTGCAGGTCCAGCTAATCTTCCTCATTACAGCGCACCTGGCTGCTGGCCAGGCCCAAGGGGGGCAATTTTAACTCCTCATAGAGAAGGACAAGCAAGCCAGAAAGGACCCCTGCCAAACAGGTGATGGTTCATGGCAGGATTTCAGACCCAGGGGGAAAGTGGGGTCCTCGGCAAACAAGAGCCCATTGTAAAGTCTCAGTCACATCAGGGGCCAACACCGCCAAGCCCGCAGAAAGGAGTGAATTGGAGGGCATAGAGGTACCCAGGGGTCCTCTTCCAAGACTTCACAAAAACCCAGATCCACAAAACCCAGATCCGCAGCGTTCTCACTGGCAATGGCCAGAATCTGCGAACGAGCCGCCTGACTCGATCAGCTGTTGGCAAACTCTGGCTCGCGGGCCAATTTCGGCCAGCCACCTGTTTCCATAAATAAAGTTTTACGGGAACACAGACTTGCACATTTGTTCTTGGATCGTCTTTGGCTGCTTCTGCTCTGAGAAGGCAGAGCCGAGTAGCTGTGACGGAGACCATATGGCCAGCACAGCCTAAATATGTACTCTTTGGCCCTTTATAGAAAGTTTGCCAACCTTTGGTTCAGAAAATGCCCAGGCAGAACCTCTGACCAACTGAAATCAGAATCTCTTGTGGAGAGTTCCAGGTATGAGCATTTTTTAAAGCAAGGCTGCCAACCACTGGCCCAGCGTATGCAGCGACTTTGAGAAGCCGCTGAGCAAGTCATGGACTAAGTTTCCATCTCAGCTGAAAGCCACACGGAAGGTTTGGAGTTTGAGCTTCGAGAAAAGAAGGGCCTAGTTTGCATCTTCGCTCTGCCACTAAATAGCTCAACCCCTCTACACCTCAGTGTCTCCATCTATAAAATGGGCATAAAAACACCACCTACCGACAGGGTTGATGGGAGGATTAAAGGGAAACATGCAGGCAGAGCTCTCAGCCTTGCGCCTGGCATAGAACTGCACTTCGTAAGTGGCAGCTAAAACAGGGGATGGGTAGGCAGGAGTCCGGCCGACAGGCTACTGACTCCGTGCTGGCGTAGAGCAGCTGGAGGAACGGGAGGAAGTCCCAGGGCTGCCATAGGTGGAGCCTGAAGAGAGATGTTCATGTGAGAAGCTGAGCAATGACTTGGAGATGCTGCTGAGAAAGCCACGGTGCGTGTGTGATGACCAAACGTCCAGCCTGTGTGGGCAGGCGTGCGGTCCAGGCAAGCTTAAGAGACCCCTACATGGCTGTGGTGCAGTTGTGGGTGCCTGATACCCGCCCTGCAGATGCCCGCTTCCTGCCCACCTTTGCTCTGCCTCCGTGCCAGCCTGGTTTAACATCGGTCTGCTGCAGTCTGCAAACTGTGTACCCAGGTGACACAGGGGGGCTCTGGTCTGCCATGCACAGAGGACTTCTCCTTAGGGGCAGACAATCTGACCCCTAGAGATGCTCCAACAACATCTGTACCTCGACCGTTCAATTAACAACTAAAGGGCGTGCATGTTGCAACATCCTCGAGACACCTTATTCAGCTAATGACCTGCACTGGCAGGGTGGGTGGTGCCTGCATTTACCAATCTTGCTCAGAGTTAATAACCTCTCCCATCTGCTGTAAAGATGAGTGCCCCCTCAAATGCATGACCGGAGTTCCTAGGAACCCTGGTAAGGTTTGGAGACTCATCAAATTAGGAAATAGTAAACCACGAGCTTCGTCAGCTGAAGCAGGGGCATGGCTGTGTCTGCAGCGGGGCCACCTCTTTCGGCCTATTGGTTTATGGCTTAGGCTAGAATCAGATCAAGCTGAGTGACCAGTTCCAGAAAAGCCTGGCCGATACCATTCTAAACTTAATACCCGTGTAAGCACCATACCGGGCCCTTCCTTATCCATGGGCCCTGTACCTGAACTGGCACCACATATGAGGATCGGAAATCGCTGGAGGCCAAGCAATGGTTCGGGGGCAGCCCGTCAACACAAATGGAAAATCCAGTAACAAGCCCGTGGGAAGTTCTCACTATCACGGCAGCAGTAATACCAACAGCTGTCATTTACCAGGGGCTTACAAGGCACTAACTGATTTCTTTACGTGCAGTTTCTTATTTAACCGTACGACCATCTTATGATCTCATGGAGAATTAAGTATTTGCACAGCTACACAGCTTTTAAGTAGCAGAACTCAGACCCGAATTCAGGTTTCTGACTCTAAAGGTGCCACTCAACATTACGAAGTTATACAGGCTCCCAGAAGGAGCCAGTCGTGCCTCTGCTGCGGCATAACCTTGTGCTGCCAAAAAGCACTGGACTAGGACAGTGAAAGAGCAGCCAGACCTCGTGGCAGAGCCTCCAGTTGCTTTAAGAAAAACCGCATCCGTCTCCCCTCCACGGTTCTACCTCATGCCTAGGCCTCACTCCCTGGGTTGGATCCTGGGTACCTTTTCACAGAAACTCCTTATGGGTTTCTGTTCCAGACCCCTCCTTACACCGTCCCACTGGCTGATCCTTGGATAGCTATTAGTCTTGCCTCCAACCTCTCCCATCTCAAAAATCTACTCTTGGCTCCATCCCTGCATGAGGTCTAGTCAACAACGTATTCACCTAAGAGGCAGCCACCTCCTCTTCCCGCAGACTGATGACAAAACATCGTGTCTTTTATCTTATTGAAAGAGCAGAAAACATCTAATTCTTTCACCTGCAGAGCACAACATTGTGGCCTGTTGAACTCAAACTAGGATGTGTCCCCATCCACGTCATAGACCTCCAGGCCTGTTAATACTCTGCAAAGAGCCGAGACGGGGAAACCAGCCTGCCTGGGTTCACACCTGGCCTGGCCAAGCACTACCTGAGCAGCCCTGGGGGACCTTTCAACGTCACTTTCCTCATCTGCAAACTGGGAATAACAACAGCATCTCCTTCAAGGGGCTCTGATGAGAAGCGAGACAATATATTACATGTCAAGTATGCCAACTCAGGGTAAACACTCCACAAATAGGAATTATTATTACCAGTTTGGATTATACAACTGTTTCTCCTCTAGTCGTTAGTATATATTCATTTAATCAAAATTAATTGCCCTAATTTCAAAATGGTGCAGAACATTACCACGTTACTGCTCAAGAACTGAAGTTTCTCAATGGAAAAACACTAAGGTATAAAAATTGACTTGTTTTGTTGACTTACTTCCAAAATATAGTGCATTACTTTTAATGACATGTTAATGACATTTTTTCTGCAAGACGTGACCATTTATTTTCTAACTGAAGCCCCACACCAACTGGGAAAAATGTACTTTTCAGATGAAGAAACTGAGTTGCAGAGATGTCAAACAATAGTAATAATAGCCACAACATTCATAACAACAGCTAACATTTATTCCAGGCTTCCTATGCATTATACACTGTTTTAATACACTTCTTATGTGTATTTTTCAATTTTCAGAACAGCCCTATTAGATGTTATCGTTATGCTCATTTTTCTAGATGGGGAAACTGAGATACGGAGAG
Organism: Cynopterus sphinx; assembly: GCA_030015415.1. Lineage (NCBI taxonomy): Eukaryota > Metazoa > Chordata > Mammalia > Chiroptera > Pteropodidae > Cynopterus > Cynopterus sphinx. Next base: position 8,588,676 of record CM057391.1, read on the forward strand.
GTTCAGTAACCACCCAAGGTGACAGGAAGCACAGAGATAAGGAGAATTGGGTAATTCTAATTCCCTCATGTGTGGTTCCTGAGGTCCACAGCGAGGTCTGGCAGAGGACAAAGAGAGACGGCGCTCAGAGGCCTTTGCTGCGACGATGCTGTCCACACCCTGCACCCGCCTCCTCTACACACACCCACATGCACCCTTCCCGCCTCCACACGGGGTGAGAGCTCGGACTCTGCTTCTCACTAGAAAATTCCATGATTGTAACAGAATCTCAGAGAACACGTGCCTCTGTCAGCCCTGGGGTGACCAGAGCACCGATGCCGTGTAATTTTTCCGAGAGGCTAAGAATGAAGCTAAAGATGTCCCCAGCCCCGTTCAAAACGATGTCCCTCCTCAGAACACCATCAACATGAGTTTGGTTCGGTTTGTCTTCTCACAGCCTCTGATCTGCACGCTGGCTGCAGACCGGCTGCACACTGTCCCTCCCGAGAGGGCCGAGTCTCGGTGACATCACCATCCTTTATAAGTCCTGGCTTTCCACTCACGCCCATCTCGCAAGTGTCACAGCGCTGTCACTGGCCTGATTAGTGCAGTTACGATTCAGACAGATCTGTCCTGCCCGGGAGACACCAGACAAGTTGGTAAACTGCCCAGTCACTGGCACTTGGAAAGCAGATTTCAGTTGCCCTGGGCCCTGGGAATGCACAACTCAGAGAGACTGCAGAGCGGCGGCTTCCCTCTTACAAAGCTTTGGGTGAGGGTGGAGAGGAAAACCGTCTGAGCTGTCCAGGCTGCGTGCAGCTCAGACAATCCGAGGGTCCCATTTTGAAAAGCGGGGAAAGGCGACTGTCTCATGCTCTGGATTATCTCGTTTGCCAGTCAATGAGCACGAACTTGGCCAGACTGCACAACGGGTCATTCGGCAGCACCCTTATTCTAGCCTGTCTCCGGGATGCTTTGTGGAATGTTCACACGCCCTGGTCGAAGGGCAGGGGCTTTAAAAAGAATTATCCGCTTCGCTCACCACACCCTCGTTCTGCCAGTGCAGAAATGCCATCGTACGAGGTGGCCGCGGGGTAAACACAGAGAAAGGCGAGTTTTACGGAGTTCACACCGGGCAAGCAGCTCTCGAAGGGTGCTGTGGGGAACCCTGGGAATCCCTGGGGTCCTAGAGATCAAAACTGTTTTCAAGAAAACGCTCCTTCTCTCTCAAGTGTACAGTAGAGATTTCCAGAAGGTACCTGACATGGGGTATGTCAACAGGTTGGATGCATGCGCAGGCCAGACGATCCAACCATCTCTCAGTAAGGTGGACACTAAAGAAATGTGCAGCAAAGTAAAATAATGCCACTATTGTCACTGACTACTTTTGGAAAACATAGTTTTCTAATCAAAATAATGCATGCTATATATGATTGCCATCTCGTTTGAAATAAACTAATAAATTTTTAAAATTTCTTACGACAGTGAATATCGATTAATATAACCCACATGGGAGTATTTGAGGCCTTCAATAGTTTTTAAAAGAATAAAGAGGTCCCTGGGCTCCAGAAGTCTGAGAACCACTGACCTGGAAATATCTGATAACTTTATTTTTTCCTCAGGGGAGCGTTCCTTCTCCAACTCTGCAGCTAAGCACCCACCTGCTTCAGACTCAGCACTTTCTTAGACTGGGGTGAAAGTTCTCTCCTCTGTAACCTTATTACGTGCTTTGCCCCCAATCCTTACTATTGGATTGTCTTTGTTGTGCCCAGGTCATGGGCCCGGGAGGTTCTCGGTTGTTCATCTTGCCTGGCAAGGAAGAAAGAATGGCTCTCCTTAGCCCCTCAGCTCTCAGTGCCCAGACGCATCTGAGGACTGCCACTTCCACCTGGATTATCAATCAACAAATGCCATGATGGGGCCTACGGAGGGAGATGCACATCTGTGGGATGACAATGGGAGGGAGCTGGACCTTCACCTGGGAGATGAGAGACAATCCTGAGCCTGGGCTACAGAGACTGGGAGGGAGCCCCACGTCTGGGGTGAAGGGCAGGAGATGCCAACCTGTCATTCCACGGGTGGTACCATACAGATAAGTGTTCCCCTCCATGTGTGAAAAACACTGGGACTGACACCAACGCCACAGGCAGAGCCACTTTCTCTGCAGGGACCTCCGATCGCCTCCGGACAAGTAAAGCTGGAGCCCTGTCTCCATTTCTCTCCAACAAATGACAGTCAAATAGTCACTTCAGTCTAACCCACCTACCTCCTAACAATGACTGAGCTCCTCCTGGAAACCTGTGTCAAGTGCTGGTGGGGGGAAGTGCAGAGGATGATAAGAAATGCTCCCTCCATACCCTTCGGGGCAGGAAAACCCTTTCGTGGAGCCGCTTATTAGCAGCAAAATGGTCAACTTGAGTTTTAACTCGTGTCTCTTACCTTGTCTGTTTTCTAGAGGGAATGAACTGTGCAACGTGAAAAAGCAAAGCTGCCAAAGAAAGCAGAGAGACGAAACGCCTAAATAATTCATAAGACTGGATAATCAACGTCTGAAATACGAGAATCGATTCTGCAAAAACAGATACTCTCTGTTTCTCCTTCATAAATGTTATTTCTGAGCCTCAATTCAATTTTTGCTCTGGACTCTTACAAAGAACCTGATTCCCTACTAAGCTGAAAACGCCCGTGTCTGACCTGGTTATGCTCAGGTTCCCAGGCAGGGTTCACCCACAAGGCTCTTCGGAGGCATCCCCCCAAAGGGCCCTGACACCCAGCCCAGAGGGACTTGGAAAGCTTTTGAATTGCAAAATGCCAGGCTCTGGAATCATAAAGTTTTACATTAAAATGGGCTGCCTAATCGTTACCTGTTGATTCAACACCCCAGAAGCAACCAAGGCTTTCACTCCACACAGACGACAACCAGACAACCAGCGGCTGAAGCTTACCCGCCTGCTGCCAGTCGGGCAGAAACCTGCCATGGCCAAAGCTAAAAACTGCACTTCATATGTGAAGGTGAGGAAGGGGGAAGATGACTAAAAGGAGAGTTGACGGTGAAGGCACTCTCTGAAGCCATTTCACCCTCCTCCTTCCCCTTTCTCCTTCCACTTCCTCTCACCTCTTCCACCGCATCTCAATTTTAATCATGTCTATTACACCAAGTTTTAAAATTCAGGGAATGGTCTCACTTGAAGCACTTTCTAATCTTCAATGAAGATTATCAAGATCACGTATTTCTAAACCTCATGCACGAAACATCAAAAGCTCAAAAACCAATTAATCATATGATTTTAAAGATTATCCGCACCTAAAATGTTAGAAAATCCCTATTCCTGTCATACACAAAAAATTATATCTTTTCCTCTTGGTCATGTATTCTCTTCCTCTTTCTCCCTTCCTCCCCTACTGTCTCTTCCTCTCTTTCTCTTTCCAGTGTTCTCTCTTCTCTCTTCTCCTCTCTCTCTCTGTTTAATTACCACAATTGCATGCCACGCTTTCCGGCTTTATGGTACCCTCAAACATTAAAAACGGATTCCAACAATTGATAAAATTTTAAATCCCTTAAAAAGTGTTAAAATTAAAAATGAAGAATATAGCTCCTTTGCTTAGATGGCAGCTATAAAGAAAGTGTATAGGCTTTTCTAGAAGGCCAAGAGAGATTCAGAACCCAGTGCCTATGTGAACTGACGCAGTAAGGGTACCAACCAGCAAGTTTATCGTGAGGATTAAATAAAACAATGCCTGGCAAGCATTTAGCTCAATGTCTGGCACATAAAAAATGCTCAGCAAGTGGTAGCTATTATTATTATCAGGCAGTACTTGCGATCGATATTACCCACAATTCAGAGGAGGACGAAAATTAGAAAGACACCATCCACGCCAGAGACTTTCTTAATTCATCTGTGCATTCTATTTAAATCGCTTTCACTGTGGACAAAGCACTTATATTAACTTCGCTGATGTCCAGAACGATCCCGTGAATAGGCAGGACAGACGGTTCTATCCCATCGGATAAACCAGGACATGACGAAAGGCCAGAAAACTATGAAGACGGTTTTGGTGTGAGGTTTAACAGACATTACGTGGAAGAACTGGGATTAGACAGGAGCCACACAGCTCAAGGCCCTGAAAGAGGACCGTTTTCTCTATCTGCCTAATATCCTCAGTCCTTTTAATCTATGGCCCTGCCTCATCTCAAGAACTGGCCTCTAAAGAACATCTAAAGAATTTAAGATTAAATGCCAAAGTCAGTGCATCAAAAGCTAACTCCGGATGATCCACCTATGGCCCCGCTGAGTGGATCGAGGTGTTTCGTCCCACCCACCAGGGGGAGGTCACAGACTCTCTTTTCTGGACCAGCGTTCGCTGCTTAGGGGCCAGAGTCCCTGCAGCTGGCTGTGGGGAAGCCAGTAGCCCAGCTGTTATGTTGCCATCTGTGGCCACAGCCCCAGTTTAACAGAGATTACAGGCGGGCAGCTGTCAATTATCCAAGGCAGATGGAATCTCCATGGCATTCCACATCTGGAAAAGCCTCCCTGGGAACTGATGCAAAAGTATCCACGCATTCTCCCTCTGTTATCTTCAAAGCTACCTAGAGAGTATTATCTTCCAATTGCAAAAATGAGAGAAAATGCAAATGCAGAGTAGTAACTTTTATTTTAAAAAACTCGTAGCCAATGCTGGTACACAAGGAAACACTTTTTTTTTTTTTTTTGATGTCATGGAATACAGAAAAAAAAAACTCTGAAAAATACATTAAGAGTGGCTGATAAATCATAAAATAATTTATACTTCCTCCTATGTTACCTAAAATGGATGACCCTTTTGAGCTAACTGCATCCATGAAATATGGATAATTTATTTCTCAATCTTTAATGCTAAGGTTTTAACTAAGCAAAAAAAAAAAAAAAAAAAAGATAGTTAAAAGGATTTTCCTCCTATCACACATAGAAGAAATATTCTGGGTATAGGGAGGAAAAAGGTTTCAGCATAAGGCAGGCAGCCTTCTCAATGGAAAAGAACCTTCTACAACACAAATCAATAGGTCGGGCTGCATCCCTGTTCGCCCTGCTTAACTGGGAACTTTGCTATAAAATCTGATTACTGTTATCAGCAGGAAGCTCATTTGGCTGTCTTGCTTCAAGGAGAGTCATCCAAATTACAGATCAGCCAAAACACGGGCCAGGTGATCCTGGCACGCACAGCAGAATGCTCCAGACCGTCTCCTTGTTCCGTGGTGTGGGGAGGGTTCTGTGGCCTGACTCGACTTAAACTGTTCGTGCAGGTGACAAACACCAGACTCCCAGAATAGGGACACACTGACATCCCCAGTCATGGAAAACGAGAGAAAATTCAAAGGGGTACGAGTGCCTGGCCTGGGGTTCTTACACCCACATCCATCGAGCTCCTCTTCTGGAGACACGTAGTTTGCCTTTGTACCCTTTAATGAACCATTGAGAAATGTGTATTTAGCGCCTAAGGTGCTGAAGGTCCTGGGTTGTCCACGTAGATAGAGATTTGGGGAGTGTACCCCAATGCCACGCCTGCCAGGGAGAAACACAGGAGAGGCTGGAAGGCACTTGGTAACACTTCTAGAGCTGAGGTGTGGGTGGGGCTCAGGCCAGGTAGGTAAGTGTCAAAGGGAAAGAAGGAATTAGACCCACAAGGAGTCCTTCCATTCAGAGACCGGTGAGACTTCAAACAAAAAAATGACTTGGCTTCTCTTATGAAATAGAGAGAAGGGCCAAGACAGTCAATTTGCCATTTTTCAAAAGATGGTCACTGAAGAGCAGTCTGGGTTTGAGGGATGCTGGTGCTGGGAGAGCTGGAGGCCTTCTGGAAGGGGGTCGTCTAGTTCTTGTTGTCGGCTGTGTGGTCAGCACTTTGAATAGGAAGAGCTGGGAGGGAGGGGAATGGAGGGTGGTACTTAGAACCAACCTGTCACTCGTGCTGAACATGGGCTATGGTTGAAAGAATTGGGGAGTGGACCTGGGCTCAAAATCTGGCTCCATCTCCCCAGCTAGGTGACCCTGGGTCAATTACAGGCCTTCCAAACCTCACTATAAAATGGGGTAATGCCTGTTAATTAGGATTAAATAATACATTTCAAACTTGAAACACAGTATCTTACAGACAAATGGTCAGTAAATGCTAGATATCTCCCCTCCCTCGCCCTCCTCACACCATCTCGCTGCACACACTGAAATAACAATTATTAGGATCACAAGACGTGGATTCTTCCCAAATATGCATAACTTCAAAAACTTGTCTTTGGTCAGTCCATCCAACAGCCAAGATGGTCAATTTGAGATTTTGCAAATATATCCTTTCCATTAGAAGGTAATAGTATCACCTGAGCAATGTCTTGTTGGATCTTCCATCCTTTAGACCCGTCTGAGGGGGATGGTGACAGGATAGATAGAAAGGAGAAGGGAGAGAAAGGTGGTCCAGTTTCCTAGAAACCCTGCTCAGAGATCTCACAGGATAAGTATACTGGCCACACTGGCTTTGTAGATGACATACACATCCGGGCAGTCACTTGGGCAACATATCACACGACCAACAGCACGAATAATATCTGAATCAGGTCTCGTGGACATACATCTTCATTCCTGTGGCAGGCAAGTCTTTATCATTTAAAACAGAGTTTAGAAGTTGACTCAAAACTTAAGCTTTTCCTACTCATGACACTCACCCATGGTGACAAAGGGTGTCCTTGGCACTTACTCTAGTTGGCATCAAAATTCTCTATTCCTCAGCAGGACTCATCACCAAGGTCACAGAATTCTCCTTCCTGCATGCTAGAGGGAGGTGCTTGTGTACTGCTATCCTGGACCCGGAGACTTCCCTTGTCTAATTTCTCTCAAGAAGGCTCTTCCCATCTGCAGTAAAGTCCTTTAAATTTAAAGAGTGACAAGCAGGTTCATCTATCCTAATGAGAGAAGATTTTTATTTAATTATCTCTTTGCTCTACGATTCCTTAATGCCTACCCACATCTCAAGCAGTTAATTAACGGCCTGTTTAGTTTCACAGCCAGGATCATAAAGAGCCAGGGGTAAAACTCAGAACAGATCAAGGTTTCAAGAGATTTCATGAGTTAGTTTGGTCAGTCTAGTCTAGAAGAGCAAGCAAAAGTCCTGCCCTCTGTGGCATCGGGTTATAAGTCTGATTCCACCTTCATGCCCGCTGCCTCCTCTTCCTGGATGAAAATGGGTAGTTTAGTAAGTGCTGCTTTCATTCTTAACTTGTGTCTAGTCATCTCACAACGTCTTTATTTTTTTCTCCCTTTTGTCAAAATGGAATCTCAGTGAGGTTCCAGGATGCATTTTCGTAAGAGCAACGTCATTCTGCAAATCCTTTCGTGTTATCTTGACTTATAGCCCATCCTTGATGTATTAACTTTCTCTCAAACCATCAGCAAATGAGAAGAGGAGAAATCCAACCTCAGTCAGAAATCCTAAGATGCAAAAGGTCATTTAACAGGATGAACATTAATGTGATCCATGAACAGAAGACTGAAAGGAAATCTAGGGCCCCCAAACAGTGCAGCTCCCCAAGGAAGCCAGGGGAGAGATGAAGACTGCCCAGAGGAAGCAGGAGACGAGTCAGGGGGCGACTCGGAGACTCAGAAAACTTGAAGCTGAATACGTGGGAAAACGTGTTGTGGCATCAGGAAAAGTTGCAGGAATAGAGACAGCAGCAGGGACTGTGCAGACGAAATAGCCGTGACACCTCAGGGGAAGGGCAGGAGGGGAACATGGGTAAATAGACATCCTGAGCTAGGGATGAGGCCAATGGCTTATTCCATCTGAACCCAGGTCTCGTGTATGTGGGGCCCAAAGAGCTGGTGGAGGCGGGGAGTGGGGGGGCTCTTTGAGGTCCTCGGAGAATCCGTTTCACGGTAGGTTTTGTGACTCTTCAGCAATGTCCAGTCAACATTCTGAAGATGTTTGCTGAATCAGATCGCCCTAAAACTCACCACGATGTGGAAACAATAAAAGCTCTGGGCAGGGAAAACTACCAACTACTGAATACCTGCTCTCCCTGCAATGACCTTCTGAACTGCTGGCCTCATCCCCAGCTCAGGATGTCTCATACCCATGCTGCCCTTCCGTCTCCGAACCTCTCGTGCCTGTGGGGTCCCTGACTCTCGTGTGTGTGGTGTTCCCATACAGATGCAGGGATTACGCCTGGTATTTTCTCTTGCTAATATTCCCATGTCTATTCGATTATCAGACCAGCCAAAAGAATCTGGAAGGTAGAAGAAACCTCTTCCTCCCCACACAGGCAAACTAAATGGCCCTACGTCACACTGATAATCGATAATGGAATTTGGATTCAAACGCAGGCGTTTTGGCTCCAAATCCTGTGAGTTCAACCGTCACACCACACAGACCACAGGGAATCCAATCCTCTGGGTAATTCCTGCATCGTTCTTAAAAATATACCCACACCAAATGAACAACATCTCCAGGAATCATGCTGGTCCTTAAATTACTATAGCTTTATCAAATATGAGATTTTTAATTTTTTTTTTGTCTAGGAATAAATTTTAAAGGGGAGGAAGGACAGTTACGGTCTAGTTACCATGAACTGAATTGGGCATAGAGAGAGGCTTTTTTTAGAACTTCATGCTTGTTTGTGGAATTCTCCATAACAGCTACTTACTATCCTCCTGATCTCACTGTGATTTGAAAGAAACAGTTTTGATATCACTTCTCAATGGGCTGAATTTGTGCTGAAAAAAAAACAAAACCTCCTTTCAAAAGGCCAACGGTTTATTCCATCTAAACCCAGTTTCTTTTTTTTTCCTGTTAACAGTCAATTGTCCTTTTAATGTTTTAAATTTTTTATAATTTTTTAAAATTGTGGAAAATATACATACCATACATTGTACCACCTTAACCATCTTTAAGTGTACAGTCCTGTGTCATTAAGCCCATTTACAGCGTTGTAGAGCCACCATTCAGCTCTTTTCATTTTGCAAGACTGAGCACGGCACCTGTTAAAATCTACTTTCTCTTTAGTAACTAGGAAGGTTCGTTTTAATAGACAAAAATAAAAGAAACAGTTGGGCAAAGAAAAAGAGAGGGAGCTGAATAAAGTCAATCCAAAGAAAATTATAATCAATCTATCCTCTATTCCGATTTCCAAAAATCTCAGATCCTTGACATCTATACCGACAGTCTAATCCTGGTAAAATGCAACTCTCTTTAAGGTGGCATAACTTATTTCAGCCTAGTAAAGAGAATATAGTTTAAAGTATTAACTGTGGGGTCATGTTTGTGACCAACACAAAGCACGGTTGACACTTTCTTTGAAATGCTTTACCCCATTGGACCCCATGCCCAGGATTCTGATTCGATTGATTTGAGGTTAAGCCCTGATCATCAGTATTTCTTTAGCTTCCCTGAAAAGCCTCATATGTGGTCAAGGAGGGATCCTAGAATTTAAGGGGCTGATAGGGACTGAATATCAATCTGAAGCCAAAGAGTTAACATGAAGAAAGCAGTGGGTCTTAGTCTTTTGGTTTTTCTGAAATCAGAGACCACTTTGAGAATGTGATGATGCCACAGATCATCTCCTAGAAATACGTGCCTCCCTCCACATACAAAGTTAACATCACATTGCAGCAATCCATGCACGGTCTACTCAAAGCCCACCTTGACAGTCTGAGTACAGAAGAAGCAGGGACAATAAGCCAAGGAAGAAATCAACAAATAATGAGCCAGCTGGAAAAAAAAAAAAAGAAAAAAAGAGCCAGCCCAGGAGACGGAGATGGTGCAGCCAGGGAGATAGGAGGAGACCAACTGAACCCAAGGAATGGGAGAGTTTCCAGAGAAGAGTGTTGCAGAGTCAAATGTTGTGCATGGATCAAATAATGGAGTTGGAGATGGTTTCAGAGCCGAGTAGCAGGACCTGAGAAACAGCAGCCAAGCCTCTCTGCTGGAAGACAGGCTTCCGGAAGGTACCACGGGAGAAGTACGAGAGGGAGGTGCAGAAAACCCAGCGGGGCAGCCATTAGGATGGACCACGAAGAGGTGTCCAGGTCAGAGGAGTGTCAGGATGGTGGCAAGTGCGGAGGCCAGAATGCTGAGGGCTGAACTGGGATGTGAGGTTGTAGACATTGCACGTGCTGGGGTGAACACCTGTGTCCCTCTTTCCCCGGACCTCATCCTCGTCCTCCCCGCATCTACCTGTCGACCTCTATTCCCTAGTTCTGTGTGAGGTGCACCCTTTTCCCTGACATCCAGATGCCGAAACATCCAGCTACCTCTCTCCCCAAGCCTACAACTGCGTCCAGTTGCCTAGTTCTCAGTAATTCTGCCTTTGGTTCCTATCACTATTTTTCCAAACGTCCACATCCTGTCCTTCCTCCTTTGTCCAAGCCTCATCCATAAATAACTTGTCTGTACCTCTACAGCACTCCTGCTGTTTTCTGCCTTCTCTGACTGCTCTATGTGGCCTGCCAGCATTCTCTGGGCACGGACTGTATTTCCCCTAAATGGCCACAACGCTACTTCTCTTCCCACATGATCTCCTACAATGTCATATTGACACTCCTGCCATGAGAGGTAGGATCCAGATCCCCTCTCCCTGGACAGACTTATGACTTGCTTGTAGCTGAAATACTGTGGCAGGAGTAACAATGGGTAGTCGCTACCAGAAAGAAGACCAGGCCAGAAAACAACCAAGGTGGCTTCTACCTTGTCCAATGGAACTTTGTAGCTTGGCACTCTGGGCTGTCACGTGAGAGGTCCGACTCTCCTGGAAGGCTGCGTCATGCTGGGAAGAGGCCCAGTGCCAGTGAGTAAAGACACTCTTAAGTGACCCCAGCTGAGCCTTCAGGTCTTCCCAGCTGAGGCCCCAGATGTCATAGGATAGAACAGACTCGTCCCCTCCGTGCCTTTCTGAAATTCCTGATCCGCGGAATCCAGGAACCTAATAAAATGCTTGTTGTTTTACGTTTCTAAATTTGAGGAGGCTTTGGGACAATGAGTGGCGGTTCCACTTCTCCACTGGGCTGTTCAGTGTCCTGAGGGCAGAATCAGTATCAAATTGTCTGTGAGCGGTACATTATTCAGACACGAATATAAGGTGACCCTGAAAATAAAGCCGTTGTCCATTTTCTCAATGAGAAGATAAGGACGTTAGTTTTTTGGTCAGTTTAAGTACAGAAACTTTTAAGGGTAAAGATGGAAGAGTTAATTTTCCACTCATGCTATTTAATTTACATTTTCATATTCATAGTCACATATTGTACAAGATGATACATTTGGAAATACTGCTCTTTTTCATTCCGACATTTCATAAAACAATCTTATTAAATTCTTGACACATCTCTGTCGACAGCCTCTTAGTCACTTTCTGAATCATGGGACAGATTTCTAGAGCCCGCCATCTCCAAGTCACTTACACGATTTGAGATAAAGCGCCTGGGAATCAGCGTAGGATAGTGTCGCTGGAAATTTCGCCCCCGACACAATGGTGTGTCTATATAACACGAGACTAGCTTTTATTTGATTGTCCGTAGATATGTATTCATGAGCATCACAAAATAAGGGATGACCGCTGTATCACTTTGTAAAATCATCTGAAAAAGCCTGGGTACAATGGTATCTCACGTGCATTTCTATGAGGGCAGAGCCCATGAACAATCTCTGCGCAATAAAGCGGTGCAAATGTGCTTCCTCTTAGAAGCCATCCCATCAGATGGCCTCTCTGGACATCTAATGCTGGTATTTATTTCAGACAATGTCAAGCTAGTGTGTTCTGCCCGATGTTTATGGTTCAGAGTAAATAACTGAACGACATTCTAGTAAATCCAAAAGACTTTGTGAGAACTCAAATTTAAAACAAAGTCCCACATTCGGAGGAATAATTTTTTGAGAAAAAAAAAATCACTATGTATTTGGGTAGAGACTCCAGAAAATGCATGCGGAGTGGAGAAATGAGACCTGTGGCCCTCTAGGGAGACTGAGCTCGAGGCGGGAAGTAGGGTCTCTGGGACATGAGGGGAAACGTGGAGACGGGGCCCTGCTGGGAGGAAATCACAGTGCTTCGGGCGAGAGGTGGTGATGACGCTCGTAACTGTTCCCAGTGGGTTTGAAAACGATGTGGAAGATTCTAGCAAAGGCCAAGTTAGGGAGGCAGCGAATGCAGTGAAACACCTCTACAGATGGAGGGACCCAAGTTCAATCCCCAGGCCTGTCAGTAAGTGGCTGTCTAACCTTGAGCCAGTTACTAAACCTCTCTGAGCCTTGGTTTCCTGCTCTGAAAAAGAGCTGTTGGGAGAATAATGTATAAAATATAAGGAAAAAGCCAGCTGGATAGACATTTCCTGAAGACACTTGATCAAGGACACCTATTATTATGATTGACAGCTGACTGGATGTGGGGGCTGAGGGAGAGGAATCATTATTGCCTGCAGAGTTTCCCTTGGAGTTTTCTTAGAACGAGTCATTCCAGGTGTCCACGTTAAAAAAAAAAAAATCATGTTCTACTTTTCTTTCCTTCACAAGAGCTGAAGTGTGTTGGAAGGAAAGAAGAATACCATTGCAACGTGGTTTTTTAATGGGGGTTCATTTCTAAGGGACATTCCCAAAGAGCTGCAAATTGCATTTGTCAGAATGAAATGTGGTGAGCAGGACGAAGGTCTCTTTCCTCCTGTCTCTGACATCGGGAGAAGCCACCACCTATGTCATCAAGTAAAACAGGTCTGGTGTCCACAATAACCGAGCTGGGAAACTGCTCTGCTCAATGAAATGTTCGCCCGAGGACACTCCAAACCCTGAAGGCCAAGGCAATAAGAGGGAAAAGCTGAGACACGGGGCCGGCCAACGACACTGTGTCTTACCTGGAAACCTGGTTCACAGAGCAACACGCAGGGCCGGAGGCTGGGAGCCCAGGGCACTGAACCCGCCCCCCCCAGGGTGTCACCCCTGCTGCAGCCCTCCCCTTCCCTTGACCTCGTCCCAGTGTCCTCACTCAGCGGCCGAAAGAGCTCCCCACAGCATGACTCCGATGTTCCTCTCTTGACTTGACAGTTACTGAACCCCACAAACTCAAGAGTGAAAATACTGCTGTTGAAGGAGAGCTGCTTTAATCGCACTGTGTACTACTTTATAAAAGAATTGCATAAAATAAAGCACTAAAACATTAAATGAAAAGTACTTAAATTACTGAATCGTCATGGTGCTCACCTGAAACTACTATAATGTTACACGTCAATTCGACTTCGATAAAACTCAAATAGAGAAAATTATAAACGGATTTTCTTCCGGGGCCATTAGCTTGCATGCAAGCTTAGGCTTAATACACAATCTCAAAAAGTACTTAAATTAAAAATACTTAAACAGTAGCACACGCCATCCACGCTCCTGCACCTTGCTCTTTTTTCTCTGTGCTGTAGGTCTCTGCATATTCACACACAGAGATCATCTTTACTCTTTATAGTCACACGGATTTTTTAACTAGTGACACGGTACTCCATGTGTGCTATGTCACCGTCTACTCAGCTAGCTCCCTACTGCTGACACTTGGTAGTTTCCAAACTTTTGAGATGACAGTACCACCACCAGCAGTAACCTCATACATCCGATATTTCCCACCGGTGCGGGCAGGATTGGGATTGCATTTGTACTTCTGTTAGAGGTTGTATGGCTTCACACATTCCTCAGTAAAATAAAGTTCTATTTTGAATATTTTGCTCATTTTAATATTTTCCCTCTGTTTTAATTTCATGGTCTCTCTCTCTTACATAGCAGACATTTTCAGAGGAACTGATCAGAGACCATATCGTCATTACGGAGGAAAAAAATCAAACCACCTCATTTTGCTACTTGTATGTGCGAAATTAGTTGTATAGACAGCAGGTGCATGACTTTGGGGGGGCACACATCCTTGAGAGATGAAACTTATTTAGAAGACTGTATGGGAAAAAAGGAACTTGATTAAGCCCTTTAAGAAATCAGAGAAGCTATGGAAGCAGAGAAAAGGTTGTAAAGCAGAAATATATGTAAAGTGTACCAAGAAGGATGAGAACGCTGGCTGGAGCAAAACGCTGTGTAGAATAATGGAGAACAGGACTTAGAAATGTAATTGGGGCCTGAATGCGGCGAAGCTTTCATTCCAGAGAGCAAAGTCTGGTCTTTGTGATGTAGGCTCTATGACATATGACCACCCGTCCTGGTTTGCCCAGGACTGTCCTGGTGTGTGTTCATTGTCTTAGCATCAATTTCACTCTCAAGAATCCCAGTTTGGATGATAAATGATATAGTTAGTTGTCCTAGCAATAGGGACCACAGAAAACCTGCGGACAAGAGAGAGAGAGAGATGATACAAGGAATATTCTGGCAAAATAAATGTGAGTACTGAACACGCAGAATGGATGAAGGGAGAGAGGCTGGAGGCAGGGGCACCATGGCGTCACCGGGCAGGACAGCAAGAATTACGGGACCAGAAAGAAGCAAGCCAGGCCTGGTCTAACTAGTCTGAAACAGAGTAATTTGTTATCTAAGCTCTTTGGAGCTGCTGTTTCCTCGTTTTTAAAATGAAGATATCGAATTAGTCGCAAAAGGACCTTTTCAGTTCTAATACTGCATAGTCGACCAGATTATTGCTGCAATCTGTAGAAATATGTGGAAGAGTGAAAGGGGAAAGCATGGAAGGATGGTGAAGGACAGGGAGCAGTCAGAAGCGACAAGGAGGACAGAGTTTTTGCCACTGACATTTAAAAGGTTTGCAGACGACTGAGCTGAATTGCAGACAGTCCACGAGGACGGTTTTACACGCGCTGTGCTTCAGATGACAACGCGGTGATTTAAAGATATGTATAGAGGGGCACAGTGCTGTGACCAGCCACATGGAGACTAGGGCTGGGCTGGACCACACTCAGAGACTTCCGGCAAAGGGCCTGATGGATGGTGGTCACTCATTCTTGGTGCTCGGGTGTGGTCAGAGAAGGCGGGTACAAAGACAGCAGGTGAATAAACAAAGGTTGGGGATCTGAGTTTCAGGCTAGACAAACCAGAGGAGATTCTTAATGCAGTGCCAACTGCGAGTCCCAGTCTCCATCGCCAAAGGCTCTGGAGGAAATTTATCGCTTTTACTCTGGATGTATTTAAGAATAACTCTACCTGGGTGGCTTTGATGCCAATGAAGTGCCACCTCTACCTCTACTCCTGTGTGGTTTCCCCCCTCAGTGACAAAAGAGATCTGCATCCAGAACGCCTTATTATCAGAGAGTCTGGCCAAGGGTGTCAGCTCATCCTCATACGCTAGAGCGTTGACTTCCTGGACTGCTGGAGTCTCCCTACCCTGGAGGTCATGTGTCCTGGTCTCCAAAGGTCACTGAAGAGTATCCTTGCCGGGCGATAATTTATGGTGAATAGAAAATGGGCTTTAAAGTAATTCCTTGAACAAATGATCCATGAGCATCAGCTTCCTAGCAGAAGATATGAGGGAATGAAAAGTCTCTCCCCCAGGCTCCTCCATTTCTTTGAGATGAGATCAGAAACAGATAATTAAATCACCCAGAGGCGTGCTGCACTACATAAATTCAAAACCGAAAGGTGAGAGTTAAAATACTGTAATTGTGTTCAAGGGAAAAAGAATGGGAAATGGCTTTTCCACTCCTTTTGAATGTTCACGTGCTAACTTTTTCTTTTTTGAAGAAGAATACTTTCGACTGAAAAAGAAGCACTAAAATCATAGGGGAATGAGTCATTAAACTCCAGGCTTATTAGAGAGAACATGTTCTCAAATGATCGTGTGGTTCTGTGATTCCAAAATAGAATGAGAAGGAGCCTGGGACCTGAGGACAAGGTTATGTCCCATTCACGTACCCGACAAACATCTGACACATTCGTGACACTGGAACCAAGCGATCATTTCTGATACAGCATCTCTCTGTGTCTAGAATAACCCACTAGTTAATACGGACTGCAACATCACACCGAGAGGATACCAGGAATTGAATGAAAGAAACAGAAGAAAGGAAGGAAAAAGGCGCCTGTTACAAGCCAAAGTGCTGTGTCTGAGAAATGTCTGTTCCAGCTGTCAGGAACTTAAATACCAAAGGAAAAGCAAATCGGATTAGGTTGCATTTGGAAGAGAGTTCCAGGAAGATGCTTGGTAACTTCTGATTGCATTTAATGCATTAAACGGAATCGGTTTCTAGAAAATGGTTTTGCATACCGCAAGTTGCATTTATAGATTCCGTCCTGACCAAAAGCATACCTGAGTAAAGGACTGAGGAGGATGCAGCCTGCAAAGAAAGAAACGATGGCAGCAAACCAGTCAAATCCTCCATGAGCCCTACAAAACAGAATCAATAAAATGGGGGTGGCGGCAAATCATGGCTGGGTTGTGTGGGTGTTTTGGGTTCTTTAATTTTTTAATTTTGTCTTTGTTTTGGGTTTTGGTGGTGGTGTTTTTTGTTCTACGAAAGATCCTTTCTGAATTTTGAATTATCCAACTTGCCACCTTGGCTGTCTACAAGATCAATTCCTGTCCCATCCATCGCCTATGTCACAGTCTATAAAAACACAACTTAAACTTAAGAGAAAAACAAAAGGAAAAGAAAGGAAAGGAAAGAAAAGGAAGAGCACATTCCCCAACCAAATTTTGGGGTTTTATTTAAAGATCACTCAGCTTCTTTCCAGTCTTAGGCTTAGGAGGTCGTAACAAAAGGTTCCTCGGTGTGGAGGATGCTCCTTGTTCTCCTTGCCTCCTGATTATTCCCTCCCGCGACTGATGTTTCAGGACCACCTGGAGGGTCATATAGGCCAGGCCATGGGAGCCACATTCCATAGATGCCACAGGAGGCCCTTGTTTGTCATCCCTGCTTTGTTGGGATGGATGGGGCACGATGGGCAATGAAGCAAGCTTGCTGGCCTTGCTTGGAGACACACCTCTATCTGCAGCTGAGTAGCTGGGATAGTGACCAGGAAAGGAAAATGCAGGAGCAGGTATCCTTTTGCACACACAATGTACCCAGCATGCCCAGAGACATTACCTCTGGCCCTCCTCCTCCCCTGACTCTCTGTCCCCCAGTCAGCAACACACTGTCCATTCCAAGGTGCCTGCTCTGCAGGCTCCTGGGGTCTGTGGGCCTGAACTCTTCACTAGGTCCCCCTGGTCTTCCAGTGCCTCCTCTAATAGCCTCCTCTAATAGCCTCAACCCTCTGTGACCTGTAGCTATCACGGTGGGACAACTGCACAGAGCTGCTCAAAACGACTTCTGTGCTAGACACTGTGTTAAGCAATCCCCTTTTAGCAAACCTGCCTGGCCTGCAGAGGCTGAAAAGCTAAAAACTACACTTCCTAGTCTCCCTTGCAGCTACACATGAGCTAGACTCTGATGAGGAGACCCATTCACGTGAGATCTGGAAGGAGACAGTGTCGAGCACTGGCTTTATAGAGAGATGGGTTTCTTGCAGGCCTGGTGCGTGTGATCTGTCTGGGGCAGCCAAGGCAGATTCTCTAGTCCAGGGCCTGGTAACGCCAACGCTGAGCATGGGTGGTGATGGCAATGGAGTGACTCCTAGAACAGTCCTGGTTCCTTAGGTTCTTAATAACTTGTTACTAAGCCATTTTCTGCTTGGAGGGGCTTCTGTTGTCTGCAAACAACAATGATCAAAACAGCTTCCTATCCTATCTTTGTTCTGTTCTCTTCATGTAGAGCGTTCCCACCCCATACTTACAGGTGCTTCAGATGCATGCACCTAAACCTCAACTGAGAAATGACAAATCTCAGTTATTTTTCAGTATTCGGTATAGTAGCCTTATCACCAGTGACCCTGACCAAAAGATGCCATTTACAATTCTGGATGGTCCTGTAGAAAAATAGTTCTTTTCCCTAAGCTGAACTCTCACCCTGCATAGAGGTAGCGATTTGGTTCCTAAGAATGTAATTTAAGAGAAAAAACGTGTATTAAATACTTGTACATAGACTATCTCATGTAATCTTCATGCAATACTGTGTGATGGGTCTTCCTATGCCCCCGTTAAGAACAGCAAATAGGACACCGGTGCGTGTAAGTCCACTTCTGATAAGTGGCTGTGTTAGAACCACGAGTGGGCTGGCTTAGAACAGCAGAACTACATTCTTTCACAGTTCTGGAGACTAGAGGTCCAACTTCAAGATGTCAACAGGTCCGTGCTCCCTCTGAAGACTCCAGAGAAGAATCCGTCCTTGCCTCTTCTAGCTTCTCACGGTTGAAGGCAATCCTTGGTGTTCCTTCTCCTGGCAGCATCACTCCAACCTCTGCCTCCGTCTTCACAAAGCCGTCTTTCCCCTATGTCTCTGTCTACTCTTATGAAGACACCAATCATATTGGATTCAGGAACCACGCTAATCCAGTGGGGCCTCCTTGTACTGTTTACATCGGCAAAGACTCTATTTCCAAATCAGGTCACATTCTGAGGTTCTGTGTGGGCATGAATTCGGGAGGGAAGGGAGGGCAACTATTCAGTCCCTTACAGAGCCTTTACTTAGGGCTTTTCTACAGCTGTCTGGGGGGTAAAGATAATGAGTTTGTGTCTAACCCTGTATATATAGCATGTTAGGTTCTTGAAATCGATATAAAATTTAAAGCACCTTCAAAACAGCGAACATAACAAACCAGTGTCACCTGCTTTTAATTGCTTGAATCTTTAAGATTACATTTATCTTAAAGATCCGTGCACCAAGTCTAATATTGTCTTGATTTATACACAGGTAGGTTCTGTTTCTATAATGAATCCATACTCGTACCAAATTTGGCTTCACTTTTCACAGTTGAAAATCAGCATTCACAGATCACACAGACTTACACGTTTCTCTTCATTTGAATCTTAGGACACTATGTGGGGAGAGTGACATCTCTGTTTACCCAAGCATCACTGATAGGTCTGGACTGCCTTAATTCATTCTGAAATTCTGCACATACTTTACACAAAGTTACCTTAAAAATACTACCTAGCATTTAATCAGCACTCACCAGACTAGGTGTTTTACTGTACCTCATTCCTACAACACCCCTAAACGTGGTCTTATCAGAGGAAAGTATTTTATTGAATTACAGCCCTTTGCAAAGTATCCTGCATAGTAGATTCATAGCAAATGTTTGTTGATTAACTTTATTATTCTCATTCGTTTTTGCAATCCTTGCCTGTAATTAATACATAACAGAAATGTTACTAAACTGTAAAGAAGTTCCAGGCACTCAAAAATGGAGAAGAATCTGCATAGTAGGAAGCATCTTAAGGTGTAACAGGAAATCAGAGTTCCTAGTCTAATATTGAATTACTTCTAAAGTATTTTTATATCTCTTAATGAGTCATGCTATGATCTATGCAGGTCTCAGGTCTTCCGTACATTCCTGAATCAGAAACCTCTGCTGGCATTGCCTGGTTCCCCGAGACGTGCAGTCCTTCTATTGGTGACGCATAACCAGGTCAGTATCCTGTCCATAACATTTGAAAATAAAAAAGAATTTTAACAGTCTTATAGAATTATCAAAGAAGCAGCTTTGGGTCATTTAAAGATTAGAAAGAAAACACTTCTAATCCAATAAATCTCCTTTCTAATTTTGGTAATGGACATATAATTTCATTTTTTTTTCAATGCAGATAAAAGGATATTAAAAAATGGGACTATATCAATAAAGGTGTTGCTATAAAAGCTATAAACAACTGACTCCTGATGTCTTCCTTTCATCTCAGAAAATGCCGTAACACTATGCCTGTTAAGCAGAAGCCTGAGCTAATCGGTGTTTCTGCTGCTGAACAACAGCAAATGTAACAGAAAAAAAAAAGGCTGCAGATGAACAATGAAATCATAAACCTTGTTATACAAGGTTAAGTCAGCAAAGTCCCAACAAAACAGATACGTTCAGAAGCCTGACACTCCCTTGACTAGGCAAGGCAATGACAGAAGAGAATTCTTAGACAAAGTTTAACAACTAAAAGGGCTTAAATTCACAAGTCTGAGTTTTTTAAAAAATGGAGTTCACTGTAGGTATTCACGCCATTCCCATTCCCGAGATAGCTTCTTTTTTTCTTGCAGCTGTAAAATAGCGCATAAGTGAGTATAATATCTACGTATTCTTACTTGATTATTCGATCGCATGGTATCTTTCACATTGGAGCAGCTATAAAATATAAGTTGGCTTCCTGGAAGCTGCAAGATACACACAGAGGAGTAAAATACACTCCCTACACTCAGGGAACTGATAATCAAGCAGGGAAAAGGCGAACGACAGGCCAAAGAGCCAACCTATAGGATGGAAAAAGAAACCATTTTGACTGCTGAGCTCAAGGAGGAAGAGGCCTCTGATGTGGACACAGAAGAACAGGTGGAGTTTCGGTCGTAAGAGTGAGCACACCAGGACTCAGGACTGGAGGGACCGGACAAAGGTGACAGTCCCCAGGCCAGCTCACCCACAGAGTCACTGGGACCAGAGTTTTAAATGTGAAGTGTCCGATTCCAGCTCCCAATGTATTGGCGAACGCCCCTTGAGGTGGAACCTGAGAAGCTATACGTTTAACAAGCCCCCCAGGGGACTCACTGGGCCGAGAGATGAGACTTGGAATGTACAGGAAACATTCAGAGCGCAAGAGAATGGGACGGGAGGAGGCGTGAGGCAAGGCAGACTGCCTGAGTCCTTGAAACAACGGGTTTAAGAGGGTGGAAACTACTGAAGATCTGTCAGGTAATAATGTGATCAGAACCACTTGTCAGGTAAAGACATCTGGCACTGGTCCAAAAGGCAGATGTGATGGGGAGAGACTCCAGCAGGGAATGAATTCATCCCCAGGCCAATAATGGCGAGCTGAGGGAGGAGTGAGGCCTGCATGGACCGCCCAGCCGCAGAAGTGGAGAGGAGGAAAGGCACGCTGGGTACAATGGGCGAGCCTTGGACAACGAGCTGGGACAGAAGAAAGACAAATTTGCAAGTGAGTAGGCCGCAGGCAGGTCTGGCTGCAAGGCCCAGTGTCCCACGTGGCCATTCCGGAACTCAGGTCTCAGGGTGAATATCAGACGCTGCTTCTTGACAACATCACCACTGCCCGCTCCGGTACTGTCCTTCCAGACCCTCTGGACCTCAGTCTCTGGCTGCCCAGACAGACTTCCTCCCATCACCTGCAGCAAAGTCAGATCCGACAACTGACTGCCCTTCGCTACAGTGGACAGGGTCTGCTTTACAAGCCCCCAACACCCTGCAGCCCCTCATTTAGCCCCTGGCTAGCCGGATGGTCTCTGAGCTCTGCTCTCACAGGCATGGTGCACGCCCCCCCCCCAAGAGCAGATGACTCTACATGCAATAATGCTTTTTCTATAAAAATAACATCTAGCATCTCCCTTAAAAACAATAGCGACAACAAAACAAAACTAAAAACAGCGTGACACTAAACCACCTGAAAATTTAGAGTTGGGAACTGGGGGTTGGTTTGCCTTCTGTCTTGCTTTGTTTTCATGGGAAAGCCAAGCCCCAGAAAGGGAAAGCTCGCAGAGGAAACAATAGAACCGTGTCAACGCTCCGGTCTCAATGGAGCAGGCTGTGATACAGTGAAGGTCAAGACTGGCTAGTTAAAGGTCAGGACGTGTGATGTACCATCAGGGGAAGCGAGGCTCCTATTTGTTCGTTTTGTTGTGTTTTCTATAACTCTGTAAGGGGGTCAAACGAACAAGTTCCAGCCCGTTCTAGGCCACTGCACGGGCACCACACGGTGCAAGGGTGCCAGGGTGGTCTGCGTGCACGGGACCCTCGCAGCTGCACAGCACAGCAGCCTGCATCCTCCTGGCAAGCTGAGTGCAGGACGCAGGGCAGGCTGGCTGTGGGCAGGAGGCTGAGGAAGCATGGGGACGCAGGACACATGGACAAATGGGGACTTGTTCTCTGGAGGGTGCTGGGCAGCCACTTTCACAAATCATGGAGAGGGAAAGAAGGAGGTGCCCGTGTGCCTGATGTGACAGGGAGGAGGTGCCTGCTCTGGCATCTTTGGGCGACCGTGTTACTTGCATCAGTGTCAGCAATATCTGAAACTGAAAATCTGGAGGTTGTGGTTGTCACTGGACCTCAGGCCTGCGCTTCCCCCAGCTCCGGCTCTGCCAACCTGCTCTCTCTACGCACATGCTGCTGCTCCCTGTCCCTAGAGGGCCCCACCCCCACCCTTTCCTAGCTCGGTCAAACCCCATTCCTCTTTCAAGTCCAGTCAAGGGCCTCTCCACTTCGGTGGCATCCTCTCTGCAGGTCGTTCCTTCTCTAACGGTATTAGTGCACACTGCCACCATAACCCACGTACACGAGGTGTGATACTGCGCTCGAGTTAGCTACCATTTGGCCGCCGTTTGCCCTATTGACCTTTGACTCCATAGCACCTGCAAGCAGCGGTTCAATGGGCCCTGTGGAAGATGTAGGGACCACACACCACCCTCGTCACATACTCACAGGACGATCATGAACATAAACTATTCCAGTCGTGGCCTCACTTTGCCCCTTCACCCCTGGATGGAGGAAGCAGCTCTGATCCTCCTCCACAAACCCATTCTGGGTTTGCAACTCCCAGCAAGTAAGTTCCTTCTGAGACTGTTCGCTCCACCCCAGTGTCTAGCTCCTCCAACCCCTCAGGGGGTTGCTTCTGCCCAAAACAAGAAGTAACTCTCTCCATGTCACATAAATCGCAGATGACGATCTCTCATCATGGGTGCCACTACACCCAGAGGACAGTTGTTCTAACACTGGTAGAGTCTCCCTCTGTTGCCAAGTGCTAAAGAGATGTTCGTCGAATGGAACAGAATTCTCTGGTCACTTTTCATTAGATGTTCTTAGCGCCTCCTTAGAATGCTTTGCAGTAAAAAAAAGAGATGAAGTTGGCATTATGCATTCATTTTACATGTCTTCGACAGTCTCACAGGTACTCAGAATGTGCTGGCCTAAATGAATCTCCTTGACACTTCATTTCTATCACTGAGCCTTTTTGTTTTTCCTTTAGAGAAATGTTTCCTATAATATGTTAGCCTGACTGGACATGGGAGAGAGTCCATGACAGTGAATGAATGAAGAAATACAGACCCTGACCGTCATGAATTTGGGGCAGAATCTACAGGCAATCGGGTGAATGCATAACCAGGTGAAATAGCTTGTCAAGTATTAAAGGTTCAACGGGGAAAAGTTCTATTAGACTCAGAGTCTAAAAAATATGAGTAGGATTTCGATAATCAGAGAACAGGGGAAGGCAGGGCATCATGTTTAGAGAAATTACTAAAAAAAAAAAAAGAGAGAGAGGGAGAAATCAAGATAAAAAAAAAATCTGGTGTGTGTTTGGGAAATCACGGGTGTCTGGCCTGGCCAGCAAGTGAAGGAAATTAAAATGAGTTTCAGGTCAGACCAAAAGGAACTTCAAGGCCAAGATCAAGATTCAGTACTTATCTCACGAGCAGTGGATACCCATAGTGCCCTGGCCTGGGATCAGAGAATCGGAGACCTGGAGGGCTCAGTGTGTCCACTCCCCTGTGAGAGACCAGAAAAGCAAGGCCACAGGAAGCTAACTTGCTCAAGGCTACAATGCTCATTAGGGCCAGAACTGGGGTGAACACGCTGGTTTCCTAATTGTTAACCAGGAGCTGGAACAGCCATTGCAGGGAGATGACAGTGTGTGGCATGTCCACCACCTCCTTGTCCCTCACCCGAGGCAGACGTTTCTAATCGATCAGGGCACCCTTTCCTGCTGAGTCTAGACCTCACCGTCCGCAACAGCCTCCCAGTGTCTGCCGGCCGGCTGCGCTGCTCCTGGAGGCGAAACCCACCCTCCACCATGCTCTCTATTCAGCCTTGCTGCCTCCGTACAAGAACCCCTGCTTTGAAATTCCTACAGAGGATAATGAAGATGGCTGAGGAGCACTTGGTCACTTATAAGAGTCACCTGCTTAGTGCATCCCTCCGTATAAGAGCTGAACTGTGTCCTTCACAGTCTCAGACACTTGTCCCCAGTCACTGAGGGTGATTAGCCATGGCCACCTCTGTCTGCTCTCGATGCCACCCTCTCCCCCCAGCAGTGTCTCTTCTACACCAATATTGCAACCAAGGAGGAGAAGGGGGAAATCCCAGCCTCGGCAATGAGCGCGCGTGAGCATAAATAAGTAAACACGCCACTTAGGATGTGGCAGGCAGAGGGAAAAGTGGGTGTGGGGAAAGAAAATAATACATGGACCCACAGTCTCGAAATTAAGCACCATTCAATGTTTCCTTTTTGGTTTAGAAACCACTAAATAAAAATGAAGGAAAAAAAATCAGGAAGTTCCCTCCTTAGTGTTAACAATAGAACAATCCAGGGTGCTGTAACTCAGGGCAACTTATTTTTTAAAAAGAGGCACTGAATGTTCAGATCCCTTTGGGCCCTGCCTCGTGGTCTAACGTGGGTGCATTTGGGGTGTCTAAAAATAGACTAGTTAGTTAGTGATGGCGATGAACGGCAATTAGCTTCAGACTGATTTAAATTTTGTAACTTTAGATATACTGGCGAGCGTACTAACAACAAATGTGGGCATTCTGGATTCTCTCCCCTCAACAGCCTTGAAACAACTACCTGCATATCTATTTTGCAAGCAAATTTCTGGAGTATTTTAAGCTTCTTCTAATTCAGAATCTGCATAACATACACAAAAGTAAAATTATATCACTTCTAAGTATATAAACATGCCTATTTTATTAGTAAACTGGTATACCGAAATCTAAATTTTAAAAACAAGAAAAATAAGATATTTTCACATAAAATGTTTTATTCATTTTTCCAAAAAGATTCCCCCAGAACCCCTTTCAGAAGAGGAGTTATTTTTATGTGAGTGCACTTGTTCATAACCGTGCAGGATTATACCTGTGACCCAAAGTGAAATGCACCTGCATTAGGGAGATGGCAATGGTCTCAAGCTGATTGAAAATGCTAGAAATGGAATTTGTTCTATGCAAAATGCGACATAAGAACAGCAGCAGCATCGTCTTAAAAGGATGCTTTTTCTGTTCTTTGTGTTTCTCCACAGCATGAAAAAAAGTTCCATTTTCTGAAAAGTACTTTCCTCCTCTTACCATATTTTTAAAATGTCATAATTAACTGAATATATTACAATGGAATTCCAAAGTAACTAGGCCACCTCACAGACAACAGAAAATACGGCTATTTAAAATTTTTACAAATATCTTTCACTGATATTCATTTCAAGGCTTATTTGTTGAATATGTAAGCAATAGAGTTCTTAATGAAAAATTAATTTATTTCCCTGCACATGGGAACATTCTTAACATGTGCAGAAGTTTTGAAATTCGTTTCTGGGGAAAAAAAAAAAAAAAGGTTGTCATGATTTAAAAAGACAAGCATTCACCCCGAAAACTATGATTACTGCTTTCCTCCCAGAAATATCATCATCTGATTATTTTGGTTTTCATTTTTTTTTTTTTTATGAAGAAGAGTCAATGCTGCAGATTTTTCCAGATAACAATCAAAGAATCTCACTTTAGGATTTCAGCATTTAAACTTGTGCTGTTGTTCTTCATCCAAGAAGGTCCTTAACTAATGCACACTAAGCATCAAAGAGAAATGCTTTCTGAACATAATGGATACTTATTCTGCTTATAGGGTCCTCCCACCTGAACCCAGCCCTCCAGAGTTCTAGAGGGAAAAAATTACCTAAAGTACTGAGAGATCCATTCTGTTTCCACCAAGACAGATCACTAACTGCCTTGAAAGGTGCGGCCACAGGCTGCACTGTTTCACATAAACGTGGTAGTGACATCAAATCCAGCCATGCAGAGGGTGCAGCCGTAGTGAGACGTGCAGCTCCGATTGCCCTCTGAATGAAGGCAGCCTCTCTGACCATTTGCATTTGCAGGTGTGACTGCCAACCATGCCAGAGAAATGTTTGATACAAACACAGCAGCCCCGTCCCGTCTCGGGGTGCTGGATATTTGGTATTTTATGGTGTCTTCCGAAGCTTCTGGTGAGAATGACCACGACGTGGCAGACAGAGTGTTGCACGAGAACGGTCAAGAGCAGGGACTCTACAGGCAGCCTAATGGGTCCCACGCCTGCTCTGTCACTCACAGGCTGTGTGACCTTGGACAAGTCACCTTCCTACGTCGGAACCAAGTACATCTTAGGGAGGTTTTGAGAATTCAGTGCGTTGCATGAATGCATCCGTATACAGAGCCCTTGGGACAAGGCCTTGCGGAGTGAACACCGTAACAGAGCTTGAGATCATTACTATGTTCCATGGCTTATAGGAATGGCATGAGGTCTCAAGGGAATTCATGAGGATTATTTGCAGCTTTCTTTTAAAGTGGCCTCGGATTCATGGTAGCTCTCCTCTTGGTATACATTTTGGAAGAAGAAAAGGAATTTTTGTTCTTTGCCTCTCGCAACCGAGATCAAACTTGCCATGGCAGCCTTCCAGTGAAGTCAGGAAATCGCTGGTCCCTCTTTTTCCTCTTGGACAAGGCCCTGCCAGACCTGGCCCCTGGCACCCTTTGCCACCCTGTGTCCTCAGCCTGGCTGTGTCCTTTCCATCACACTTTAAGCTCTCACAATGACTAGAGTCCTTCAACTATTCCAAGGCGCTCCTTGCCTCTGAAACCTCACACGTGTTATTTATTTTTCTAGAATGCTCTCCCCTAATCATCCACCTCTTCATTTATAAAAACTGGCCCACTACCACCACCTCCAAGAAAACTTTTCCGACTCTCCCTCCATCTTTGGTCTTTGCTCGTGGCACCTCTGACCTGCTGCTCTTTTCACACTGCTACCATCTGCTTCTTTTCCTATTGTCTCCTCCACTGGGCTGTGACTCTCTTAGGAGCAGACTGTGTTTTATTCTTCTTCTGCACACACATCACATAGTAAAAGGACTGGTATCTAGCAAGTCTTCAACATATAATTGTTGGAAAAAAAAAACATAGAGTTCCTTCTTTCTGCCCAAAGATTAACTTTCTCCCTCAGATTGTTATTTAGCTACTATTTAGCTATTTTATTTTATTTTATTTTTTATTATTATTTTTTTACCATCAAGCATTTGAGACAGAGGCGCTGATTTAATAGTCTCTACCTGTCTCGCCTACGAAATGAATCAATACTCATTTTGCTTTTGAAGTGAGATACAATATCGGGAGGCGAGGGGATGAAAGAGAACAGGACACAAAATATTCTTCAGTGAGGTCCTGGGGAAGGTGTCTCATCATCTTTCCAGAAGAGCAGGGGTCTGAGGAGCTGGACTCAGGGAACAATGTGCCTTGGAGACCTCCCTGGCGTGGGCGGTTCGTGCCCTCTGCCTGCACTGGGGAAACCAAAGCGGACAATCCAAGAGGTTCTGTCTGGGAGCCAAACCCCAAACCCAGCCAGGCGGCCTGTCCAACAGGCTCCACAGTGGTAAAGGCTGGCTGCCTGTGGACTGGATTTGGTCCCCAGATATATTTTATTTGGCCGACAGAGTCTCGAAAATGTGTCTTAGCTGCCAATGTTTAAAACTCAGGAGGCTGCACATTTTAAAAATCTGGATTTCTAGCTCACTTTTCAGAAGAACTGGCAACAAAGGACGCCCTCTGTGGCAGGGGCATCAGGTGGGAGCAGGACAGTGCTGCCCTCTGTAGGTGGGGCATGTGTTTCGCAGTTCACCGCACTCCCCGCTTTTCCCAGTCACCGTAACTGCCGGGGGCACTGTGCAACCTGAGTTTGCAACCTCGGGGCTGGGCTCAGCGAGGGAATCCAAGCACTGCTGGAAGGAGATGGGGAGCGGAGGAATCAGACCAGAATAACCGAGGGGCAAGAGCTGTTTATAGGATCTGAATTACTTAGGCCAAGGTAGGGGTGTGCCGTGAAGAGCAGTGACAAGTGGAGGCTGGAATGAAAGGTTTTTAGGAAGTGTGACCACGGAGACCAGAGCTGACAGCTTTATGGTGTGTGTGTGCACATGAATTCACATCTCCAGCCAGGACCTCTTTCCTCTGAATTCTACACCCGTATATCCAGCGGCCTAACTTGACGTGTCTAATGAACATATCAAACTGAGTATGCCCAGATTGAACCAGGGATGGTTCCCCCAAAACCTGCTCTCCCCGTCATCTTTCCTATCTCAGTTAATGTTCCTCCATTTACTCTTCCAGTTGTTCAGACCATCGACTTTGATGTCATCCCTGACTCCACGTTTTTTCACTTCCACATCGAATCCATCATCAAATCCCATTTGGGCTCCACTTTCACAATATCTCCAGATTTCAACCCCGTGTCAGCAGCCCACTGCCATCGCTCTGGCCCAGCCCATCACTTTTCTCCACGATTACTGAAAAAGCAGGCATTCTCAACAGAGACGCCAGAACGAGCCTGTGAAAGTGAAAGCCAGGTCGCATCATGGCTCTCTCTGCTCAGCACCTCCCCCACTGTTCACGTGACTCCAGCCACACTGGCCTCCTTGCTGTTCTCTGACTGCTCCAGGCACATCCCTGCTCCAGGGTCTTTGCACTTGCTGTTCCCCCATCTGGGGTGTTCTTCCCCTGCAGATGCCCACTAACCACGCACCTCATTTCCTTCAGATTTACTGAAGGAAGGCCCTCCCTGACCATGCTCTCTCCATTCAATCCTCCTCAATATCTTACATCCCCATCCTTGCCCTACTTTTCTTTCTTTAAATTTTACGTATTTCTGTTTGTTGTCTGTCCCTCCCAGCCAGAATAAAAGCTCCTCAAAGACGAATTCAGTGTATTTTGTTAAATAGTGTATCTTCAGTGCCTAGAAGAATCCTTGGCACAGAGTCTAATAAACACCAGATGATCAATAAATATTTGTTACATAAATGAGTTTATATATAGTCTGTATTTTAAGATCATACTTTCATGTGATCATTCCCAATGGAACAAATGTTTAGTAGTCTGCCTGACAACCCTCAATTCGGGGATAATAGACATATTAGGCTTAAAGCTTCCGTTTTAAAAAGGATGGATGTCAAAATGGGAGTGAGTGACAGAGGTTCCAATGCTGGGGTGACAGCAACTTACGCCACATACACAACACTGTGCCCCACAGTTGAAAGAGCAGCCTGTTCCTTTTAAATCCTACCCAGGCCCCTTGGAATCATATACCAAAGACACCGTGGCTAGAATTTTTCACGCACAGGACGTGTCCACTCCGCACCACACTTTATTCAGCCCCTTTTGTCCCAATGGCCTCCTTTGTGCATCTTCTGCTCCTCTGGCTGCAGAACCTCTGCTGTCTGGTCCTGAGGCTTCCAGTCCCATTGCCTAATCTCCTGGCTCACAGCTGAGCTCCTGTGTCCAGACTCGGCCATGAGACCTGTTATCCTCTCTGCTTTAGCCTGGAGTATAAAAATTAGACAGGAACCCAGGAACGTTGTTGGCAAAGGCCCCTGATCCATTGTGATGCTTTCTTTTTTATTTTTCCTTTCTCTTTTTCACTTGACTTTTGAAGTTATCTGGATAAAAATATAAGGCTTCGTAATGACACCTAACGATGAGAACACAAAGTTGAAATCTTCATGACTGCTTTAGATAAACACATGTTAAAAAGGTATGTCTTATCTGTTAAAAATGCACTCTGAAGCTCATGCTAAAAGGCATTAGGATGAGGAGTTACTGAAACAGTCAGGAATCTGATGAGGAATTTATAGACCTGCAAAGGCAAGGCACAGAGCCTGGAAATCTGCTGTTTTCCACCAACTTTCCCCGCGGAGCCAATTGTGAGATAAGACACTGCTAATTCTAATCACATTAAAACACTTTCTATCACGTACATTATACTGGAAAATGGACAATGGGCCATCTTGGGGTTATGAAGATTTATCTGGCTCCAAAACTGGATGAGGCTGAGGTGTTGGTTGGAAGGCCTTTAGCAAAGCACTTCGGCTGTTTTTAGTGCTATCATCCCTGACACGTTGTGGTAGGCAGAATAATGGCCCCAAAGCTGTCCGTATCCTAATTCCTAGGACCTGTGAATGTGGTACTTTATATGACAAAAGGGACTTTGCAGGTCTGATTAAATTAAGGATTCTGCGGCGGGAAGATTATCCTAGATTAGAGGTGGGCCCAATAAAATCATCAGAGTTCTTATTAGAGGGAGGTGGGAGGATGGAGAGAGAAGGAAGTGTGAGAATGAAATCAGAGGCAGAGCGACGCAGGGGCCATGTGTCGAGGAACAAGGGAAACTTCTAGAAGCTGAAAAAGGCAAGAAAATAGATTCTTCCCTAGGTCCTTCAGTAGGAATGCAGCTCTGCTAACCTATTTTGGAATTACGAACACGGAGAACTATAAGATAGGAAATTCGTGTGGCTTTAAGCCACTAGATTTGTTGCACTTCGTTATAGCAGAAATAGGAAATAAATACACGTCTCTTCTCTCACCCCCACATCTATTCCTTCAGCCAGGCTTTGTTCAGAATGTTCTAGGTGTTCCAGCAACCTGGCTAGTGTAGAAGACGTTGAAGTTGTTTGCAAAATCATAGCTCATTTGGTGTCACCTCTTAACCATCTACAAAGGAGCGGCCTTGCACACAGCCATGGCTGCTAGCTCCACGCAGAGGACTGCAAGAAGTGCCAGACACACCAGGTGCAGCCCAAGTATTCACTGAGTCACAAAGATAGGCTTCAAACGAGGTCTGAGCAGGTCACAATGACCGCCTGCGGTCATCCCGCGCCCTCTCTATCACTCAGACACGCTTTATGGGGACTTCTAATGAATAGTCTTGATCTATCGGAAGAGAAATCCAAGATGGGTGAAGGCATTTGTCTCTGGCCCCCTGCTGCTCTTACTACCCTTTGTTATCTTTTCACAGAAAGCCTACTCTTCCTCCCAGGCTCTCATTGTGTCCTACCATCCTGTCCTCTTCCAGCGGAAGCTTATTTTCAAGACAAGATCCGATCAACTCATCCATTATGAAGGACACAGCGGCTGTGACATTTAAACCACACCTCCATGGGGTATTTACTTTCTAACAAAGATAAGAATAAGATTGTCAGCCTGTGGAGAACAGAGTCCACACCCAACCTCTCTATCGTCAGCATCCCTCATCCTTAGTACCATGTCTGGAATTTAGTTGGCCTTGGATCAAAATTTATTTAAAAAATGAATAAAATCATACCAGCAGACAGAGCACCCATGCTGTCTCCTGTGAACGCTAGGACTTCCTATGATACAGAGATAAATCTGTGTTCGCTGCCGTGAAACAAACGAGACCTTGGAAATAAGGCCTGCTAAGAGTGACCATCGCTCTACCGTGATGATAAATCTTTCCTAAAAACGGAGACTATGCGTACAGAAAGGTCACGTGACTTGGGACATAACATTGCCACAGCAGAATGAGAAACAGAAGATAAGGCTCTAAATTCTCAATTTAACTAAAAACACAGCCCAGTCTCTGAATTATCATGTGCTCCTAGGCTCATCATTGAAACCTTGTCACTGGCTGTCTTAGCAAATCCCGTGCGAACCCAGCATTATAACTGGGTGGGTGGGGGCCTTCAGTGCGGTTTGTGGGCCCCATTAAATTTTATGTAAAACACTGTTTCCGTGCATCTGAGTTGTTTTAAAGCAGTAAGTCTGATTAGGGAAGGTTGAGGATGCACTGCTTTAGGAAATGGTCCCAACCGGTATACCTTGATAATGTACAATTTCTGACATTGGTGTCTTTCTTTGGTGTCATTGCCTCAAACAATTAATGTTAATTCAGTCAATTGGTCACGACATTAGCTTCCCATTGCTGCTCCCACAAATTACCAGTACTTGGTTGCTTAAAATGACACAAACTTATTATACGATAGTTCTGAAGCTCCGAAGCCTAAAATGCATCTCACGGGACTAAAACATAAATGTTGGCAGGGATGCATTTCTTCTGGAGATTCTAGAAAAAGAGAATCCATTTCCTTGTCTTTTCCAGCTTCTACAGGCTGCCAGCAACCTTAAGGCTCCCTTGATGTGTAATGTGACATTCACAGGTTCTAGAGATGAGGATGTGGACATCTTGGAGTGTGGGGGACAATATTCTGCTCACCACTGCTACTCAACACATTCCTTGAGCATCCACCTTCATTACGAGGTTCTGTAAGGGACTGTGAAGGTAGATTGCTTTCCACACTGTCCTTATGCTTCAGGAGACAACAACAAAGAAGATGATAATAGCTGCCTTGTGCAAGATCGGCAGAGAAGACACATTTAATGAAGCCAGGCACCAAAATGCTAACACCCTTTCCTGGAGAGAGAGAGAGGTTAAGTTCTCTTGTACTCAAAGAAGAAATCTACCTGCAAGCGTTTGGCAGACCAGCCTTACTTCCTTCTTCACCTTGGAGCCAGGAAAGACAAATGGTGGTGATCAGAGGAGTGCCTCATCTCACATAGAAAGTCAGACCCACAGAGAGTCTAAGAAAGATGCAACACAGCTGGGCCATCTAATCCAAGGCTTGGGGGCCGATTTCATGGCACCCCCTTTAGCTACTTCAACCCTTGCAGACATCCAGGAAGCTGGACATTCTCCTCAGTCCCTCCAGGCTTCTGGCTGTCACAGAATGGGAACCCCATTCTTGACTGTGCTGTCTTAGTCTGTGCTGGAGAGAGCCAGGACTCACTGGCGTGTTCCTTCACCCAGGACTTCAAAGTCCGTGCTTGCTGGACCAAAAAGAGAGAGAAGATTCTTCCTGGAAAAGGAAATGGCTTCATGGATCTAAGAAAACGAGTTGCCAGGGTATGGAGAGATGCAATAAACCACTTGGGGGCAAGGGCCATCAGTCCTTGGACAAGACTAAATTGGAAAAGTTGTTGGCCAAAGGAAATAGGCAGCCCCCTGGCCCCTTTCAGACATACAGGGATTCCTGGGGTGGAGAAAACACAGAAGCCGTGAAACAAAGCTCTTACGCTGCTCCTGTGTTTTCTTGGGACAGTGAAAAGAATGACGGGGACTCTCGGAGTCAGATTTTCACTGAGGATTCTCAAGGTCATTGCCCACGTCCCTAGCGCCCCTTTCCAAGATTAACCAACAACCGGAATGCGGGCCAAGGGCAGTTTCCTGACGGGCCTCAGGCTCCGTGCCAGGACAGGCCCACTCAGTTAAATCTGCAGCCCGATTTGTTCTTTACTCAGGGTTTGGAAGGTAATCAACTTACCAGACACTAAGTCTAAATGTCTTTGTGTTTGGTTCTAAAGGTACCTCAAAATGACAGACATAGGAAAATATCTAGGGGCAAGGGTTGTTGGGGGTAATATGTTTGGGGAGGAGGAAGGTATGGAATGAAGCTGTTATTAATGAGCATTTTCTGTGTAAATAAAGCAGGTGATACGCTTGGAAAACTAAAAAGCTGCCTAGTTGAGCATTTGCTATCTGCCAGGCTTTTTTCTAAACACATTGTATGACTTAACTCATTTAATCTTGCGACCACCCAAGAAGTTAGGCAATATGACTACCAGCATTTTAGAGAAAAGGAAACGGAAGCAGAGAGAGACAATGCTTCTTGCCCAAATCATACAATTAGTTTGGTGGTAGCGTGAGGTTTAAACCCAGGCACTCAGACTCTGGGACCAAAGCTCCGAAAACCTCCATGATTAGTTTCTTCTTTAATGAAACATTAAAAAAAATTAAAGGAAAAAAAAAAGAACATTAACAGGGTAAACAAAAACAATATAAAGGGTAGAAATAATGAAAATCTTCAAGCAAATAAAGGATCATGGAAATTAAACAAGTCATAATAAGGAATGTTAAAAAGATAGGACCATATTATAGATAGATGAGGGCAATTCAATGGAAGTAATCAATGAATAGTCATTGTCACCACTATTCCTTTAAAATAATGTCCGTCATAAAAATAACTGAAGTTTTTATAGGGCGTATAAATAACAGATTAGAAAGAAGACTGCAAAGTTTAATGGCGTCTTGCATTCAAGGGACATTCGACAACTCTAAAATATGGGAGTTCACATCACAGGGACACACAGTCGGCTCAGATGGAAAGAAATGGCCTCAGCCAACTCCCAAGGTTATGAAAAAGATGAGCCTCCGGTCTCAGATGGAAATAAATATCAGGTCGCCCATGTTGTTTGCAGGTCTGAAGCTAGCAGAATGAAATTAAGTTTGCAAAATTTAAGGCTGACGGCTTCCTAGACATGAAAATTGTATCTGGTGTATGTAAGTCTACAGCCAAAAAAACAAAAAAAAAGAGGAAGAGAGAGAGAGCCAGAGTATAGTGTTTCTCAAAGGAAGACCGCAGCTGTGATGCTGGGAGAGTGATTTAGAAAGGCTTCCTGGCTGGACACATGAAAGGATGAGAAGAAATCTGACAAAATGAGAGTAAGAGCCGGCCACTAAACTAGTGAAAAGATTAGGAAAGTACAAAAGAATTTTTTTTTAAGTAGCTTTTAAAGGAAGCCTGGAAGAAAGGGTCAGAAAAGAGAAATTCCTATTTTGAAGGACCATCTCACTCTAATTCTGACTGTAAAAATGACAGCAAGGTCCTGATCTACTCTGTCCAGAGATGTCCTCATAAAATATCCTAGGTTTACACATCTGTTTCCAAACCAAAGACGAATCTTCTCACTGTTCTTTCTCAACCACAGCCCGGGGTCTCAGCAGCCGAAGGGTGAATTTCCTTACATGATCACCAGGAATTATGACTCAGAAAAACACAGTGGAGGGAAAAGATGCTGCTGTTTGTGTAAGGAAAAGTGGTTTACGCTTCAAATGATTACTAGCATTATCAGTAATAAAAACACATACTTAAACCGCAGTAACCTGTAGACACACGAGAAACTCAATCAGAAAGATGCCTTGTGCATCTAAGGATCATGATTGTGCACCATCATAAAAGGTGAACGACAAGCAACATACAGCTGAAAAAGGAAACACTTAAATTTAACTAAAAATGCAGAGTGTTTAAGGCGTTGCCTGCATCGCCCCTAAACACTGCAACCAATAATTTAAAGTGTTAGTGATAGCATCTGAGCTATAATTTGGTCTCCAAAGAAACAACTGAAAGGCTAAAATAAGTAAGTTGGAAAATATCCATCACCCAAAGTGCGGGAATGATCGTTAATATTTCTGTAGCAGTGTCCCTATGCTGTCTTTGTGCTTTCTTAAGAATATGCTGTTTTTAAGGAGATACCACTTTGTTTCTGTTGCTTAACATTTTTATTAATGGCTCTAAGAGAAGAATTTCATGTTAACACCCAATGGTGATGAGAAAAGACAGCAGAGAGTATCTTCAAAGATAAACTCCAAAATCCAAGTAATTTTGGCAAATTAGGCTACTAAATTCAGCACATGACAAGAGGAATTCAAATGGCACAACGCGAAACATGGGGATGGGCTGCTATGAGTGATGCCACAAAGATATGTAGATAATATTGCCCTTTTTATAGAAAAAGGATGCCACTGGACACTCTCCACCCCACAAGGCACACGCATTTATTTTCTCCTGCTGGTGATGGATTTTTGTTAGTTTAACCACACTCTCCTTCAGTTTTTCTGCTAACTCATGACCTTGTCAGCTGTGGCCAACAGAACGCAGTGACCACATTTAAATGGTGGATGGAGGACCCACTTCTCACTGGTCCCGTGTACAACTTTGAGCTAAAGCTGAGCCAGTAGATGTACAATGAAGAACTGAATATGTCGGCCCCAAAGCAAGCACGATATTATTGTAGCAGACACGTGCTCTGTAGCTTCTAGGAACTGTTGCCGTGTCCTCCTTCCAGGCTCATTACAAAGCAATGGACGGCGTGGTCTGCCAGGAGGGGTTTATCCAGTCCTGGCTGTATGACCGCAGGCCAGGTATTTAACCTTGCTGAGCCTCATGGCTTCTCAGCCACAAAACGGGCGTAGCAAACACACTAGGAGGCCTCACAAGAGGTTCTGAAATGCAAACTGATTAGACACCTGGATGCACTCTGTAATAGGCAAATATGATCAGAACAAGGTCCCATTCTTCATGTAATTAAAAAAAAAAATGTCATTGCAGGGAATGGAAACGATTTCGTGGGTAAGTCACCAAAAAAAGGTCAAGATTTGGGAATGCTAAAAGGAAGGGGAAAAAAAACAAAATCTGAGCCCTTTGCTAGTCTTCAAAGCTATGAAAAGCTTCCACTGAGGAGTTAAAACAAAAACAACAGAACTGAAGATAAATGGGTTGACTCTGCATCGTAAAGGATTCAGGTGAAGTGATCTTTTCAAAGAATTTTTCGACAGTAAGAGCCGGAATACAATGAGACAATACTATCTTCATCCCTAGAAACCTTGACTCACTAGGCAAATACTTTCCCGAGGCAACAAAAACACAACCCTTCCAGAAAATGAACGAGTGAATTTAAATGGCCTTCCAAAGTCCAGTCGGCAAATTTTCTCTGCGAAGGGCCAGAGAACAAATGTTTTAGGTTTTGTTGGCCATACCGTCCCTGTCATATGTCCTCAGTTTTGCCGGTGTATGTGAGAGCTGCCACGGACAAAACTTAGGCGAATGGGTGTGGCTGGGTTCCAATAAAACTGCATTTACAACAGGTGGCAGGCCGGATTTGACCAGCAGGTCGGAGTTTTCCGATCCCTCTTCTAAAGGTTCCTTCCAGTTCTAGGATTCTAATCCACAAAACCCAGCTACAGCAAACGGTGACAGTCAGACCAAGTGGAAAATACCATCATGCTCACTATACTAGGCCACGGATTGGGTGCTGCCTTTTCTTACCTAGGTCTTAAGAATATAAATTGATCTTCATAATCAGCTCATTAGGATAATACATCATCGGTGATTTTTTTCCTTTTTAGCAAAACACAAAAATGTTTACATATGTTTATGGCTGTAATATCCAGACTTTGTAATCCAAGTGTATAATATTACAATCTGGTGCGCTGGGAAGCATATGCCATATGCTCTGCTTTTTCATCATTTCTGCCAATGGGAAATTTTTTTTTTTTAAAGGTAAAACCGTGTGTGGGAAGATACTCCCTTTGTGCTTTTTATTCATCTGTTGACTCTTTCATCTCAATCTTCTTCCTCACCGCACCTTACCCTTGCAAACAAGATGGAAACAGCAACCCCAGCCTAGGAAGGAGGCCGGGGGCTGGTCAGACCAGGCTAGGGGACCCAGGACCTTTAACAGTTAAACCTGGATACGGAGTCCAGTCTTGACTCCACAGGCCAGGAAGGAAAGCACGTCACTCGGCTTAGAAATCAGGCCAAACTGGAGCAGATTGGGAGCAAAAGGAGGAGTGGGTGTGAAATGCGAGTTCGGGAGGGAGGATGGAGTTCGGGAAGGAAGGATGGGTTTCGGTGCCAGAGGCCCATCCACCTGGCAGCCCGCCCTGTGCTGTGTGGGCGGAGTGGCCTCCTTGAAACCCAGGGTCATAGGAGACAAACAACCTCCCTTTTCTTCTGTGTCTGCAGCCAAATCATCTTGGACTTTGATTGCGTCAAATTCTCCACCTTGGTGTATTTATTTCCTGCTATTGCTCAATGGGAAGGTTGTTTTTTTTAAATCTAGCAATCCAATCAAACGTTGCTGTCCTGGTCATTCTAAAGATGTAACACACACGTGTGTGTGCATATGTATAATTTATATTGCTTTATAGTTATATTTACATATGTTTATATATATATGTATCTGTGTATGTGTTTTCTGTATATATACATATGTTTTTTAAGGAAGCTTCTCTTGAAATGAAAAGCAATGACTTGTAGGTACCCTGATTTTAGCAACTTGCTACCATGTTTAGCGCTGAAAAAAGACATAGGGCCGAGAACTAATGTGTTGTCCAACTTGAGCCTCAAATTCAGCAATAAGCTTGTTGGGCACCAGCACCCATGGGTGGAGAAAGCTTTTGCAGGCTTAATACATTAGTGGGAACACCCAAGATAAAAAAAAAGGAGTGAAATTCTTCTGAACCTGGACTATAGATACTAGGCTTGTATTTCTTAAGGTTATTTCTGTTGTAAATGACAGATGACAGAAGCTCCAATTCCTACTGGTTTGAGCTAAAGAAAAAAGGCTTCGGAGCTAAAATGCCAGGGGTAGAGCATCAGGGGTAGGACTCAGGCTCAGACACTGCGAATCCGAACTCAGCTGCCCACAGGGGTAGAGTCTATCTCGGGTCCCAGAGGGGTGATTGCAAGGTGACTTCAGTTGAAATCCAGCCAGCCAAAGCCAGAGTGAACAGCTGATGGTTGCAGTGGGGTCATGTGCCCTTCCTGGCCCAATTCTTCAAGCTCTTCTCAGTGAAGCTGGAGTCACAGGCCACCCTCAGAGGCTCTGGGACTGTGTGAACTGAGAAGCTTAGGAGAAAGTGGGCACCCATAAAAAACGGGAACTTTCGCCACAAGAATGGGGAGTAATGCTGGACAGGTGACAACCCTTGTGCAGGATCAAAGCTTCCATCTCTGGGGAACAAAGGACAACTTAAGGGAGTGCAAGTGGCCAATGGGGGAAGGCGTCCTGCAACACTCTAACCAAATGGCAGCATCAGGTCACACTGCTAATGACCTGAGATCGGAGAGCTCCCATCCCTCCTTTAGAAGCACGAAGTTGTAAACATTACCACTTGCTTCTGAAGCCACCAAAGCCCTCTCTCTGTACATTTCACACAACTGTGGGCGGCCTTTTCCATTCTCCAGCTTGTAGACGGGAGAAGTAAAGACCGGATTAAGAAATTCATTTCAGGAGGAATACAGAAAAAAAGTTGGGGGATCGTCAAACTCTCTTTTCTCTCCTGACCATAAAATTATCTTCTTTATGTTAATTATTTAGGGCATACCTTGAGAAAGTTAAAAGCAAAATGAAGATCTCCAGGATAATTCTAGAGAAAACCTGAAAAGTCATACCACTGGTAAACGGCATGAATTTGATTCTGATTTGTATCATTTTTTTTTTTTACTTTAATGGTATAAATTGGGTGACTGTTCAGCTCTCTGCTTTGCTGAAGAACACATGATGCTCTAACCAACACGTTAAAACACACAGACCCAAACTGATGCTCAGCACCACTATGCAGTTAACACACGGGATAAAGCTCTGAGACGTTTTTAAGGAAAAACTAAGACAGCGACCGCCTTCACGTCAGGAAATATAACCTATTTTTCTTTTTTAAAAGTCATCCTAACTGTGCTGCTTTTCTAACTGACGATACAGATCATGTGAGTCACGTTTGTGTTTCACGCTGGTCTATCTCAGCCTTACCTTGCTTATATCATAAAGTTTCCAAAAAGTCGAAATTTTTAGGACTTTAGTTCATTTCCCCCACTCATAATAATAGCTTTCTGAAAGATCATTTTTAAATGTTAAATTTCCCTTCATTTTTCAAAGCGTTTAGAACGCTGCACTCAATTGAGAGAAGACAGCTCATTGTTCCATGTTTTTTCCCCACAGAGAATTTATGTCTCAAAAGATATTTTTAAAAAAGGAAGGTTATTTAATATGTCTCCTTGGCCAACCCAGAAAATGCTATAAATTCAAAATTCATTCTTGTCCAATGTTCTTAATTATGAGATAAGTAATCTTTCCGTGTTAGTTTAATTCCGTCCTATTTATCTTCTCAAGTGGAATGACACACAGCAAATACCATTTGGGTAGTTTTATTAATAAAAGCCTAATCCCATGGCTTGTAGGACATGTCTCAGAATAATGTTTTAACTACAGGAAAGCTCAGTGATTATAACATCCACTCAGTAATTATAACTGTCCCCCATGTGAGGTAAGTCGTCTTTTCTAGTGTAATTAGTGGTGATTCCTTAAAATGGGTCTCAAAGAGCTCACAGCAGGTGATGGGCTCCAGTCTCCTCCTGCCTTGGCGGTGTAGCAAGGATTATCAGCTTTGCTGTACCTTCGGATTAGATTGTCTATGTCATGGAAAAGAATCAGGATAGGAAACCAAGAAAGACGCTGAACTACAGCATTGGTGTCCTACAGAATCTGTTTGACAAAGATAATTTTTGGAGATTTTGCTCTAACCATACACATACGTAACTCTGTACAGATGGACAGTCAGAAGGCACACGTGTGCACACACCTGTGCACACATTTTTTCATTTATGGGTGTTGGTTGACTGGTCTAAGAAACTTAATCACAATACATATTATTGCCTATCTTACATGTCATATGCATATAAAAGTCTCAACCTATTTTACAATAAAGTTTGCATATTTGATAGAGAACGTATCCCTCTGGGCTAATTTGCCATGTCCAGGTACTACAGGACAATATTATAACTAGGCCGTCTTCCCCCTCTCTGTCTTGATTTGGACAAATTATGGATTAATTTAAATAATTCGTGAAGTGTGTGACGACAATCAGGAAAGATCACATTCTTATTATTCCATCTGCTGTAGACACATAAGGAGCTTGCAAGGGGCTCGGTTGCAGAGTGTCAGAGCGCTGGCTTCGGCAATTCCTGCAACTCTAAGCAATCTTGCTGTGATTGAAAACGAAGGTGTCAACTCAGGCAGGCTGCAAATTGCCAGCACAGGGGACAGCCATTTTAAATTACTTCCAAAGCCCAAATAAATTCCCCCAAATAGAAATCTGCCTTTATCCTTATTTTCTATCTCCAGGAGATGATATGTGTTTTACTCATTATGCATCCCCCTCTCCATTCCTTTCTGCTGAGGCCAAGGAGAAGGAGCAAAATGTACTTCGAGACTGCGTGCACTACGCGGGGCTCTGCTTGTGGCATAAGATGTGTAACAAATAAGACTGTCGTGTGAAAATATGATTTATCATATGAAAAAAAATACCTTACCTTTGAAAAGCACTCTAAGATTATTTTAAACATAGAAATGAAAATATGTGGAAAATGCTCTGACCTTAAATCTCCATATAGATGAGCTGCTATAGGCATTTCGGCTGCTTTTCACAATAACCTTTGTGGTAAACAGAAGATAGAATGTTCCATAGCTTTTGCAAATACTTCAACCCGAGACAAGACATCCAATGACTTCGTTCACAAAATTACTAACGACAGATATATGGCTTCGGACTTTCTCTCCTGTGATCCCTCTTTAAGCAATGCAGGGTTTTAGAAATAAACTCAATTTGTGCATTCCACAAACAGGAAAAAAAAAATACGTGTATCGTGAGGTTTCTTCCTATCATAATTTAGTTATGTTAGTTGTGTACGTGCTTTAGGTAAACCTTAGTAGCGTCCGATCATGGCTTGAAAGTTTCTCGATTATGTTTACTGTGTTCACACATAGTGTCACTTACTCGGGACGAGTTGCATAGTGTTTCATAACTGGGACATTTCTGGGGGGAAAAATAAGTTAGTGATTAAGAAGGAAGGGCTTCCAAATTGGAGCAGGAATTCCACCTAATTGTTCCCCCTTCAGAAAGCGGCCCTGATCTATGGGAATTGTCCCTCCCATCATGTTTGCTGCTTCTGCCACTGCGATGGTTTTAACCGTCTGGTCAAATGTAATTATCTTCCCCGTGATGAAAAGCTTCTTGTTCTTGAAATAGAAAAGCAGTGAATTGTACTGCCTGCAGGGTTGGAGAGAGCCAAGTCGACAAAAAATGGGGCCTGGGAAGGGTGTAGGTATATCACCACTGGGATGTTGATACCCTGCTGGGTGGAAAGTTAAACTGGTAAAAACCACTTTAAAAACCGTTCGGTCGTATCTTAGATATTTATATACCCCCTGACCTAACGATTCCACATGTAGATAGATACGCAACACTTAACTACTCTAGTATAAGCGTTTCCTAAGTCATCAGAAACTCTTCCCAAACTTCATCTAACTTAGAAAAATTCCAATGTACGGACGCACTTTTCCTCACTTCACCATGGCCGTAATCACCTGTGGTTTGGATCCTATTTCTCTCATTTATTTAAGGGTTTTTAATAAATGTTTCTGAAACTTTAAAGTACAAAAAATCTTTTTTGAGGATCTTGTTAAAACTCAGATTCTGAAACAGCAAGTGTGAGGTGGGCCTGAGATCTGTCATTCTAACATGCTTCTAGGTGGTGGAGGCATCAAGGGCCGCCTCCTGATTGTTCAAGACTCATCGTTTGGGACGCTGGGCAAACACTGAGTGTTTCACTACCTTGACTATGCGTGAGCATCACTCAGTCATCTCTTGGAGATTCTAATCCTTTGGGTCTGGAACGTGGCTCGGGCCACTGTTTTTCAAAAATTATCCCTGGTGACTCAGGATTATGAACCACTGTATCAGTCAGTCTCTGACAGAGCCTGTCCTCATCAAAAACAACTTAAACATCCTGTCTGTGTTAAAACATAACTTTAAAAAGCGTATCCTAATAGGACACAACCTTTAAACAGCGTTATTACGTGATTCCACCACTCCTCATGCCTTACAGCACGAACTTAAGAAGGAACGGGAGCCGACTCAGGAGCTGAGAACAGAAGACTCGGGGTTAGGGGGCAGGCGGAAGGGACTGTCACTATCCCAAATAAGACTAGAATCATCCAGGGCCCTTTACAGCTTTGTAATTAATTTCAATTCATTGTGTCTCTTGAATTGTCTTTTTTTACTTTTTAATATGAGATTAAGAGAGTTGAAACTACATGCTAAGCCTGGTTTTATTAACATCTAAACTCCACCAGTCACTATTATGTGTTAAACAAAGCCAAATGTCTTCTAATTGCAGTGCTGGCTAATCAGGACGATGAGCCATGCAGGGTATCCTGATTAAACAGCTTTGCTGCCAGTTCATTCAGACCCAGGAAAAGACACCTACTTTCTTGCACTTATGCATTAATTCTCATTCAGGTTAAGTTATTGCATTGCAGCCTGCTGCCCAAGGGATAAAGCTGAGATAGCGAATTATCAGAAATGTATCTTTTATTCAGATAACCTTAGAAGCATGCGTACAATCTAAAGGAAATCATCCTTACTTGCTCCGAGCAACTAAAGGAAGAACCAGAATTAAAAACAGGAGACCCAAAGGGACCTTAGGCCTGTCAGACATCCTGTAACCTATACCCCCACTAAATATTTATATTCAAATGAAAAGCATTGTTAGGACTCTTTCATCTTGAAGATTAATTTTCTGTTTTAATTAAAACTGATACATCACCATTTCCAAGACATTTTTCAGCTCATAAACGTGCCAAGTGCTTTTATCCTCCCAACGGCCCTCCCAGTCTATAAACGTCGCCGGTCCAGACTTAAGGTTTCTTTGCCATGCTGACTGAGAGACTGACACAGAGCACGTGAGCAGCCTCCAGACAGAGGGCTGCTGAAGTTGAGGAATGTCCCACAAGCACAGTTAGTGAAAAACATGCTGAGTCTCACACAACGACTGCGTGGAAGCGAAGGCAATGGTAGAACAATAGGTCAGATAACTACTGTGGTTTACTTTCTGCAAGGCACAGCCCGAGATGATATAAAAATAATTATCCTCACCAACCAGATTTTCCAAACCACTGACTTAGTTTTCTAGGTCAGGATAGCTGGTCAAATCCCTCTGAAAGTTAAGTTTTCCAGCTGACCGCAAATGGGGAGTTCACTGACATTATTGCTCTGAAGTGCTGCATATATTTAGAAGTTCAAGAGACCATGATGTTTATTCCCCGTTCTCTGAAAGGTTTTTCCCTCTAATAAGTACTGATAGTAGACTAGGGAGAAAGAGCAGATCAAAAGCCATGCTACCGTAAAAATGTGACACCATCTTCATTACCACGTCATTAAAACTTCAGGTACAAACAAATAAGTCCCAAACGACTTAAAACTGCATCCACCCTAATACAAATTTATCATTTGCATGTTGACATAAGTATAATTTTCTTAAGTGTAGCCAGCTCGACGAGAACATGCTAATTTTCCTTTCGTTCCAATTTATCCTGTCCTCAATAATTTGCACCAGAAAAAAAAAAAATGCAATGGTATTATTTTCCTTTACCGGAGTAAAAGCCAATGCATCGATTGGTCCCTGTGATTTCCAGGCT
Organism: Cynopterus sphinx; assembly: GCA_030015415.1. Taxonomy (NCBI): domain Eukaryota; kingdom Metazoa; phylum Chordata; class Mammalia; order Chiroptera; family Pteropodidae; genus Cynopterus; species Cynopterus sphinx. The sequence continues at coordinate 8,632,554 of CM057391.1, forward strand.
GCATCAGTGGTCTCGGAAATTGAAAGCATGCATCATCATAAACAGACTTGAACTGACTCGCTGAGATGTTGATTCTTTGGAAAAACGAAGTCCCAAGTTTGCCCTGAGCAAAAACACAGGGCAGGGGCCAGAATCTCTGCCCACCAAATGATGAGCACTCCAATTTGACAACAGAACTTATGTGGGCATTTCCATAAAAAGACAAAAGACAGTTTCAGGAAACATGGTCAGTGGGTTTCAAAATGGGCACATTGGTCCCATTAGGAAGAGCCAGGGCTAGGTTTTGGCAGGCGTCCAGCCTTGTCAATTATCTCCATCCTAGTGCAGTCTTCGGTCCTGGTGGGATTCCCACCTACCCGAGGGTCCCCTACCAATTTCCCCAATCCTAATTGTCTTTGCCTTTCTCTCAGATATACTGCAGAGTCTCCCTGTCTCTGGAAATTAATCACTATTTGAGAGATTAATTGGAATTTTAAGACGATTAATTGTAATTTCCTCTTCGTCTTGCTTTTTTAATTTTGAGGGAAACCTGCAAGGACTTTCTCAATAACTAAAATGTCTATTTTTTTTTTAAAGGCATGTTCCAAGACCCCAAAATAGCTGCTTTTCTGACATTTTGACTCTATGGTGTGTCAGTCATTCCCCCTGGAGAATTACTTAGGCTCAGTTACAAACGCCACCCGGGGATTAAAAATAATTGGTTTACACAATAAGATGAATTATCTATAACCATTAAAATATTAAGTGATACCGTTTCCACTCCCTAAAAGAACTCTTTCACATTCAGAATCAGTCATTTAAGGAAGAAGAGTAAATAATTAACTAAAAGAAAAGAGAGTGGCTAAAAACTTACCCTATAGGTTATGATCCTCTGAAAGCCTTTTTCCCCCTAGGAATTGAGTCTGCCTTATGATGCAAAGACACACACATATGCTCCATGCCCCACAAAGACACAATGACACACAAACACAAACCTAGACACAGATACACGTGTACACACACAGCAACTCACAGATACACCCATACATGCAGACATTGTCTCTCTCTCTCTCTCTCTCTCTCTCTCTCTCTCTCTCTCACACACACACACACACACTCTCTCTCTCTCTCTCTCTCTCTCTCTCTCTCTCTCTCTCACACACACACACACTCTCTCTCTCTCTCTCTCTCTCTCTCTCTCTCTCACACACACACACACACACCATTACTTTCCACCAAGCAAATCTTTGCCCCGGAATGACCGAGCGACAAGTACTTTTAATTCCTCTTTAACCAGTAGTAAATGTCTCCTGGCACCACAGGAACCTAAAACTGTAACTCAGACAGAAGGAAAAACCTTTGGAGAGCAGCCGCAGACTCCTGTGCTGGCTTTCTTCAAGGTAAGGATTTACAACTACAGGCCTGGCCCCCGGCTACACAAGGCCAACAGCAGGACATCCGGGAGGCCTCTCCAGACTGACATTTGCAGAACCAGAGAGCATGAGGACCTGGGAGTGCCTCGGCTAGCGAGACTACCAGGCCAGGCGAGGCAGGCAGTGAAGGAAGCGGACAGCCTCCCTTTCTGACGTCTCGTTTTCAGCTTAGAAGCCACACCTGTGCCACTGTTTCTAAGGATCTCCATGTAGAATTTCTGGCATCTTTAAGAGGGTACAAAAAAACCTCAGAAGACGGTGATTCGGGGGGTAGCACTTTAAGGGAAGGGCTCCGAACTACAAATATTTATAACTGACGACTTGACAAGTTCTAAAAAGCTCCACAAAGTCCACATTCACTATCAAGCCTTGGACCGTAAACTCCATTGTGGTGAGGCTCACGTCTCCATTTATTCAGTCGTTCGTTCAAAAATGGTTTTAAGAAGCTATGCGATGTAGGCCCCCTGCTAGCAGCCGGTGGCCTGAGCGTTGCTGCTTCGTGCTGGAACAATCGACTGGGGACAGACTGAACATTACCTTACAAGGAGGCTGCTTCTCATCTCCTTATGTCCCCAGAGCCACGCGTGGTGGTGGGCGCCAAGGATGCACTCAATGTTTACGGACAAGAGAAAGGAAAAAGGAAGAAGGAAACAAGAATGAGAAGGAAAAGGCTGAGTATTGCCCTCTCCCTTACCAGTGTTTCAGAGTATCGGGGTGATTCAGTCAATAAGGAATAGGCTCACAGTGGATTAGTATATGCCCTACACTCAGACATAAAAATATTTACCTACCTCCACCTGAAATTATGACTGTTAAACATACTCAGAGGTGACAATGTTTCCAGTAATAGAGCCCATATCAAATCAGTGGGTGGCAATCAGGGCTAATATCATAGGAAGGCAAACACCACACCCCGTTGATTGCGGGTAGCAGGCCCATAGAGCAGAAAAGACAGAACTGTTCTGTGGGACACGAGATGAACACCTTGAAGGTTCCTGTCAGAGTCGATACTGACCCAGGAAGCTTTCCATCCTAGCAGAGATGACGCTTCCTAGAAAAGTCAGGTTTGAATGGGGTTACAACATACGGCCAAAGGAACAACGGCCAGAGGGCCAAGGACAGGCAGGCTCCTCACTCCAGCTCCGCGTTCAGACAAGTAAAACATTAACAAAAGCCTGAGGGCTGCTGGGTGCTGGGACCACGTTAGTCCCCTGGGCGGTACAGAGATAAGAAACCCAGGACCTCCTCCTGAGGCATGAACCATCCATTAGTCAACAGCCATAGAAAAGGAGGCCACATTTAAGTAGCAATGAAAGTACAAGAGATATTGAAATGGCTCCTTTTGGACAGTAAGAAAGAATTTCTTCAATGGCAGCTCTGGCACCATCCAGAAATACATCTTCAGAATCAGGAGCGCGAAAGCATGGCCACAGCTTCCTTTCATTAAAGTTGCTGGTATTTTCTTCTTTCAGAGAGAAAGAGAGGAATCACTGCTCACGCACGATGACTGTAATCACATCTCGTAAGGGACATGTCTTTTTAAAAAAGAGTCTCCATCGTTTAAGATACCAACCGAAATATTTATAGATGAAATGATACCAGCCTTGGGATTTTCTTCAAAATAATCCAGAGGAGGAGGATGATGTTTCGATGACACCAGGCCATGAGTGCATCATTGTTGAAGTTGGCCGATGGATCCCTCATTATATTCTTCTCTTTAACTATATTTGCAGCGCTCTCTATAAAAAGTTGTTTAAAGGATAAATGGGTAATAAAAAGCCGGCTGAAGATGTAGGGAAAGATACAACTTTTAAACGATCATTCACTAAAATGGTGCTGCTATTCAATGTAAGTTAAAAGAATGAACCAAAGCTCCTTGAAAATTATTCTTAAATGCGAACACGAAGCCTGCACAGGGTACCAGGTATGCCACAGCCATGCGTTAAGCAAGGAAACCCAACCTACTACATCTCTGCAGTTCTAGGTCACTTTATAAATATTTTTCAGACTGTCAGTTGCCACCCTATGGTACTAGATCCTGATATCAATCCGAGGGGCCTGACTTTTCTAAATGAGTGAATCAGAATGTGATAGAAAGTCTCAGAGCACATCGCCCGTGAAGGGGGAAGGGCTGTTTGTGGGGCTTGCGTCTGCGTGTGTGTGTGCTCAGTCTACTCTCAACATAACAGCCAGAGCGGTTCTGTTAAAACCCGTTAGACAGTGCCACTCTTCTAGAACCCTCTTGGGACAACCTTTCTCACCCCAGCATAAAAGCCGAAGCCCTTACACTGGCCCACGAGGCCCACCGCGATCTGCCCCACTCCCGTCTGTTCAGTCCTGTTTAGCCCTTACTCACACCGGCCCCCTGGCCTTATTTCTGCATGTGGAGCGCACCGGGCACACTCCTGCATCCGGGCATGTGTGAGTGCTGCCTCCTCTGTACGGACTGCAGCTGTCTGTATGCTGGCTCCCTCCCCCCACCACCGACTGTCATCTCAGTGAGGCCTTCCCTGACCACACACGTAATATTCAACATTTTCCATCTCCCTTTCTCCTCCGTTTTTCTCCATAGAACCTATCGCTCTCTAACACACTACATAAATTATGTACATTATAATTACATATAATGATGATGTAGGTATTTGATATAGAGAGGTAGATAACATAGTTTCTTTTGTTTATTAGCTCCCTGTACTCAGAAACTCCACGAAGACCAGAATGTTATGCATCCACTGCAGTAATGGCTCTAACCCTTACATACGGTAAACACTCAACAAATAAACAACTCTATGGGTGTGCATGGGGTGTGTGTGTACGCGTGTGTGCCGATGTGATATAAAATATATTTCTTCGCGTGAGTCACACTCAGAAAGGCTTGCATGATATTGCCCTGGAGCACATTTGGAACAGCTCTGGGCGTAAAGGGACGACTGAAAAGTAAGTACAGCACAGGTGCCCAGCCGTTCTTGCTTTCCAAACCAGGGGCCTGGAATCGGCGGTGCCAATGGTCATTTCCATGTGAAGTGTGTGTGTGTGCCGAGGACCGGCTGTTCCCTGGGGGATCCCACCAAGGCACTGTAAATTGGTGAGAGGAAATAGGCAGTCGGAAAATCATAAAATTTTCAAGACCCTCAGAGATGATCTGGTTCAGCCTAATAATTCTACAGATTGCGCATCAGAAACTTACAAAATGATAATGTAATTTGCCCCAGGCCATACAAAAAGCAAATTCTGAGATGGAACTGGCATCGTCTTTGTTCAATGGTCTTTAAATAAAAGATCCCGCCATAAAAATGGAAAAACAGAAATCCGCGCTCCAAAAGCCTTCTGCCTGTGCTTTTTTTTTTCTTCAGAAATAACCTGAGATTCTTTCTCCAATTAGGTGCCAATCATTCATTCCACTCAAGCCTTGACAATTTGCAGGGCTCTCTGTTTTAAAAACAAAGAGCTGCTAATGATTGCCATTTCCCATAAATCAAAGCTTTAAGAACTCCTTACCATAGCAACCAGGAGTGGCTGAATCATCCACTATTATTCCCTGAATTTCTAATAAAATAATTCTGACACCAGGTCCAGGGATGTTCAAGTGAGTTAAGAATCAAAACCTTCAACCATCACTGTCCTACTTTGCATTACAGTTAGAGAATCGATTTTTGAATGAAAAGATTTCTTTCTAAATTTTTCTGTAACCCTAAAACAAAGTGCCTCAGACCGTAAAGTGCGAACAAGTGCAAACGGCGCATCAGTAAAAGCCGTCGGTCATCTTAATTTGGACGGGAAGCAGAGACGTTTTTGTCAGGGAGCGAACATCATTAGAGAGTGAATTGGGCACTGATTGGCTCTCAATTGGACTAATAAGTCCTTTGACTGGCAGAGGCCAGGTTTCGCAGAACTCGTAGTACTTCTGTGGTGGCCTCAGGGGTTCCACGGGCTGAGGACATTCATGACACAACTGGCAGACATCCTTGGTTCCGACTTCCTCCTCCTTCACAGACCCCTGCTCTGTTCAGGCGTCCTCACTCCTTCAGAGGAAAGGGGTCACGACTGGACTCAGTACACCATGGGAACCCTGTTCTCCTTGACAGTGACGGGCTCACATACAAACATGTGACAAAACTGCAGTCAACGAGGCCAGGGAAAGTCTTCCGGGGCCAGGGGTGCTTCTGTGAAAGGATTTCTCACTTTCCAACCAGTCAGGAGGAAGAGACTACTCCTTTTCTCCTTCCCAATGTGATGCCCGAAATGCTGTTATCTTCTTGACACCATAAGAAGAGCCAAGCTGAGAACAGAGCCCTTCCACCAAGACAGCAGAGTTGCAAGAACAGCAGAGAAGGTCGAATGCCACTGTGTATGGCACCTCCATCTCCCACTACTTCTTAGGATTGTCTGTATTTGTAGCAGGAGCGTCCTAATCCATACAACAATTGCACCCTGGAATGTTCTGGTCAGGAAGAGAGGAGGTGTGAACGTGCTACGCATATTGGTGTCAGATGAGAAAAGTGGCGTGAGCAGCAGGTCTCAGGAACAGTGCGTCTTCTGTTCGGGAAAACTTGGCCTGTGACATCAGGAAGTAGAGGCCCAAGGTATAACAAGATCCGCACACCTGGAGCGAGATGTCAGGGCAGCTGCAGAGGCCAGCGCAAGGCACAATACCTCGCCCATGTGTGCTCTTGTCCTGAGCCACTCAGGGTGGCAGGATTTCCCCCGAGGGAGGACACCAAAGGACAAATCCACTGCAGCCCACGCCCACTTCCTCCTCCGAGTGCCAGGAAAATACTCTGAATGGGACCTTCAGGACAGAACTAAGGAAGATGTTCTAGCACTTGCTGCTCTGCCTTCATACTCCCATGAGTGGGTAGTTATATCTGTATTTATGTGGGTGCTCACCTTCATGGCCCCATGGGCAGAGAGAGGGAGGACAGGCCATAGACAATTTGATGGGGAGCCAGCCATCCTATAAACTCAAACATGCCACTGAAGACTGAAGCCTGCCCAGGAAAGAGGCCGCCCAGGGACTGTCCCCTGAAGATACTAGTCTTTATCTCCTTAAGCTCCCACTAGAGCCAGATCAGAGTCCAACCCACAGAAGGCATCTTGCTCTAAGAGAGTCCACACCTGGGGGGTAGAAGATGACTTCTCCAACAACCTGGCACTCAGAACCAGCAGGTGTCTTTAAAATGCTTTTTTGATTGGATTCATTCTGGGGAACTGTATGTACGCGGGTCTAGAAAAGTTCATTTTTACCAGTCACGTTTTCAGATCTGACGAAATGCATTCTTCTTTACTTGCTCCGGGTGAGTTATGTAAACACTACGGAGAACATCCAAGACAGCTGTACCTGTGTGATGATTTAGTCTTCCTAACAAAGTACTTACGGCGCAGCACTGTGATCTGACGTGATCAAAGGTGTTGGCTCTTTGATTAGAAACAACAAAAGAGGCAGCAGATGACACCCTTGGAAACATCTGTGCACACATCCATCTAGCGGGGCTGACGCAGGCAGCAACAGAGGCATCTCTGCGCCGAGAATACCAGCAGCACCACGTACGCAGCGGGAAACCTGGGCCCCGGATGCCTCACGTTCCACTGTGAGGGCATGAGACTTGTGCCCAGGGCTTGCGAAGCTGCATAAAAATCTAATTAACTGGTCATGAGAAATGCATTAATTGCTTTGTCCAGCACCAGCAGAGAAGACCTGCTGCTCCCCTTCATTCCTGAGCTAAAAGGAGGATGCTGCAACCTTCAGGGGGCACTGGGGAAGGTCGAGGTGACCCTGTGAGGCAACCACTGAAACACCAATCTCTAGGAACTTCTGAGGACATCGGGGCTGGCAGCAGAAAAAAAGGACAAATGTGGAAATCAAAATGGGAAAAGGAGGGCCCCCCACCCCATGTGTTGATCAAGATATCTGACTTCGGAGTGCATGTTTCCTATCTGACTCTAAGCATCCTGTCCAGGCAAGTCTTGATTTATGGGGGTTTCCTGTCTGCGCGCTTCACAGCCTTTCCACATTCTCACTCTTACTCTGTCAGTTATTTATTTATTTACTTATTTTTGGTCTCTTCAGTAGCAGCTTCATGGAGATATCGTTCACATACCCTACAATTCACCCGTTCAAACGTTTACAGCTCAATGGCTTTTAGTATATTCACAGAGAGGTGCACCCATTACCCCAATCCATTCCGGAACAATTCATCAGCCCAATTCATTGGCCAGGCACCCCAGTTTCCCTCCAACCTTCTCAGCCTGGGAAACAACGAATCTACTTTCTGTCTCTCTGGGTTGCCTATTCCAGGCACCTCATACAAGCAGAATCATATAATGTGTGGCCTTCTGTAACTGGCATCTCGCACTTAGCACAATGTTTTCAAAGTTCATCCCTGTCGCAGCATGTGTATCACACCACGTTTTAAAAATGTTCCTGCAACCCTCCCCGAGGAACTATGGTTTTACGTCTTATGTCCCTAGAGTTCTTCTCACGTTCGCTATTTACTCCTGAAAAGTGCTTGTCAGCTAGAAATCAAGTTTAAAAAGTCCTGCTTCAGAGAAGTCCATGTGATTTTGCTGGGGGTCTGCTATTGCAACAATGTGCCAAATAATCCATATTACGAGTTTTTTTAAAAACTAATTTTCTAAAAATTATTAAAGGCATGTGGCTAAAACGAACCAGGGACAGGGTACTATAGAACTGATTTACATACAAGAGATAAAGGAGAGGCGAGGGCAGCATTCCTGTGAGAGAGCCTGAGATAGAAGCATATTCTTTCACCCAACAAGTAGTGACGGACTGGCTACTGCCCGCCACACAATACCCCAGACCCTGGGGATTGGCGGCGAACAAAAACAGACAAGAACATTTGCTCTCGTGGGGCATGTATTCTAGCGATACGTAATAAAATTACTCAAAGAAGGAAAAGCAAGGGAATAACAAGCAGAAAATTCTAAGTAGTGGTTGCTGTTGGAGGGAGGGAACGAGAGAAGTTGGAGGAGCGAAGGGAGAAGGGGAAGGAGTCTCCAGGAGGAGGCAAGGTCAATGTCCCTAGGTCGGGTGGTGGCTTTTCCTATGAGGGTTGTGTTGCTGTGCCTTGTAACGTGCATGTCCGCTACAGATATTCATTTGCATGTATTGAATTTTACATCAAATACAATTTTAAGAAGAACCACTCCTCTGAATTAGGAAGTGTAAACGGTGGGGTCCCTTTGGACGAGAGATTTGTCCAGGCTAATTTAAAACATTTATGGGAATCTGCAATGGACCATGGAGTCTTACACTGAGCAGGGAAATTCTAAACTGGAGGGATTAGAATTCAAGGTTCAGAAAGGCTGTTTAAGAGGACCGAGGGGAGATTTTTCCAGTTATCTTAGTGGATTATGAATTCTGATCACTGATCACCCAGGAAAGAAACATATGGAGCTTCTACCTTAGAATGGGAGCTTCATAAGACGAGACACTTCTAGGTTTTACTTACAAATTTTCAGTTTCCACGTTTTTTCATAGACATTATCCCACTGGATTCTTATAACCAGTATTCTCAGCCCAGCTCATGGGTAAGAAAATGGAAACTCGAGAGGCCCAAGTTAACGTGGCCATCGGTGCTGGTGTGTAGGCCAGATCCTCAGCGCCCTGGCACCTGTCACACAACGCCATCCTCGAAGTCCAGGGTTCAAACGAACCCACAGTTATTTCAAAAACCCAGAAACGAATGTCAGAAGTAAGTGTCAGAGAGTTAAGTCGAAAGCGATAAAAAGGAATCCCAGTCTCCACTCGGGGAAAAAATGAATGGAACTTATCGCCGTGAGAAGGAGCGCAAGCTGAGACTCCATGCAGACTCGGAAGCAGGTTTTCGTGGATTCCTGAATGACAGAGTCACACTCGGCATCTATGAAAACGATGGTGTCTGCAGGGCACCTCGTCCCCGACAGGCTGCCGTGCACTTCTACAAAATGCCCCTCGGCGCTATCACTGGGGTTGGAATACAGACCCAAATAAGTGCGATGGCAGTTATGCTCTTATGACGGATTGCGCTGTCACCCTCGACACCCAGGCTCCCGTTTGTAACTGGCTGCGATGCACTGTGGTTGTGTTCCTAATCTTAATCTGATGCAATTCCAGACAGTTTACAAAGTCCCTGTCAACCGCGCTTCCTCTCAGGAAGAATTTATATCTGGGGTGGGGGAGGGAGGGGTGTGTGGGGTAGTTTGGCTGCTTAAAACAGGCACAGGGCTCTCACGTGGAATATTCATGTCACATAGAAGGAAAAGGTGCCCCAGTCACTGCGAGTACCTTGGACCCTGGACATTGGTCACTTGGGAGATAACAGAGAGGACACCTGGCTTGGACTAACCATGGCCCCGAGCAGAAACCAACAACTCACAGGGCACTTCCTGAAGGAGACATAATATTGCTCTGTTTGCATATAAAAGTCAGCAAAACAGTATTATTTACCCAATAAACATGGCTTAACAGTCTCACAGTCTGCGGGGACAAACACTGTAAAACAAAACAACTGATTTTTATATAATGAAGTAAATTTGAATGAGCAACTTAAATCAATATTAGGAAGCCGAATTATGTGTATTAATATCTGCGCGTCATTAGCATATCCCAAGTGAATTATTTCGTACTAATGTTAGGCTTGACTTTTCATTTTCCTTGATATTAATTTATATATTATATATTTGGTTGGAAATCGCTCTTGCTCGAAACCTAAGCCACTTTTGCTTTCTGTGTATGCATCTACACACACACTCATACCAACAGACATACATTCCCACATACAGGCATCTGCATGGACATGTGTGTGGAGACACAGATACATACTCATGGCAAGAAGCCTCAGTGTAAAGACAATCAGACAAGAGTATTCTCCTACGATCAAGAAAAAAATGTATCCCTTGTTCTCTTGCCTTCTCTTCCCAACTCGAAAGCATTATAGCCCTGCAAGCTTTCTCTGGAAGGAGCGGTGTACATAAATCTAACAAGTAAATATGGAAAGTCTAGAATTATAGTAAAGCAAAAACCAGAAACAAAGCATAAAACCTGTGTAAACAAGAATCTAACGAACGCCCAACCTGTCCCTCTCTACAGCATTTCATTACAAAATCACTGTACAGACCCAGAAAAAGGGGGAACATCTCTCAATGCCTGGCACAGAACCAAAACAGGGACCTGAGAATCAGTGCTGAACTGGGCCTCAGCAGAGGGAGGGTAAGTATCTGGCTAGGGGAGTGGACAGGACTACAGCTGTGGGAGCCACCGGTCAGTGAACCAGCAGGTTCTGTACCGTGGAGTCTGCGATTAAGGCTAGAACATTCTCACTGGAGTCATCCCCACCCCCAGCGCTATCTAATACAAATATATAATTTTAAATAATTCTAATAGCGACATTCAACATTTTTAAATAGAAAAATTAATTTTAAGATATATTTTCTTTACCTTAATATCCAATAAAAGTTATCATTTCAACATATAATCAAGGTAACATTTGTAAATTGCCTTTTTGTTTTGTACTAAGTCTTCAGACTCTGATGAGAAGCTTGCAGTACATCTCGGTTCAGACGAGCTACATTTTAAGGCCAAAGAGCCCATGTGGCTACCATATTGGACAGTGCAGGCCCAGGTGGTGAGAATCAGACCCTCACAGGTGAACGTTGCAGACCCTAGACTCTAGGAGATGCTACAGAAGATGTACCCACAAAACCAGACTCCTTGTTTCCTGGTTACTCGGTGTTCCAACATCGATTTCTCCAAGCTAATCCTTGAAAGCAAAATTATTTATAAAAATAATAACATTTTTAGTGTGGCATTATGTGAGAGGTTCGGTTTCCTTAAAGAAAACGGTGCTCAGCCAGCATTGAGGGGACAGAAGGCAGTGTTGGGACGTGAGGAAACCCAGGCACTGGGCCTCTGACCAGAAAAAACTTGCATAAAGTTATCATCCAAGTGATTCTGTGATTCACACCGCCCTAAACTTATGATCTGAATTATGACAATACGACCAAGCCACGACGCCACAGTGTTCTGGCTACTTCGGCTTCTGAGTTTAATGGCCTCGATATCCACCTCCTTCTTGAGCGTTGCTTGACATTTTACAGGTACCTTCTACCTTTCCAATTTGTTGTTGCACTTGAAGATGGTAACTGAAGATCACGGAGGAGGGTGACTGCCTTTTCTTAGGCACCGTCACATTCTTGCATCTTATTTGCACGCATTTTCTCTCAACTAAATGCACTGAAAATTCCAAAAGCTGACTTTATTTTCTCAAAACCAGTGCATTTGCCTTGCCCTGCATGTGGGCCTTTTGCAGAAGCAAAAGCACTTTTAGGCCAATGGTTTGCTGATGACCAAATTGGTAGAAAATCTCTTTTAAATAGCACAGCCTGGGTCTGCCACTGGCAACCTCGGTCCACACATCCACAATTTTCCTATTTTCTTTATTAAGTTTTAGAAGATATACAATTATAAGATCCAAGTTTCTTCTGGGCATGGGCATTTTTTCCTCTTTGAGGGTGAAATTACAACTCATCGGGGGTTTATTTTTTAAGAAATGGGGTTGCCTAGGGAAACTACATACCACTTTTTTATAAAGCTTGAACCAAATTTCAGGACTAAAAGAGTTTACAAACATTTTAATTACTTTCTCTGATATCATCCTTCACTGTCATTCCACAGTTTCCCTCAAAGTTATAAAAAAAATAATTAAAAAAAAAAACCAATTTTCAAAATTAGCAAATCTAGCCTAAGTAGCAAACAAAATAAACACAGGAATAGGAGAACATTCTATCAAATTTTCCATCCTTAGCTTAATTTTACATTAGTTAGGTCCCTGACCCTGTATTCCAGTGCCGCTCAACAGAATATTCCACAGAACAACAGAAATGTTCTATTTCTACGTGACCCAATATGGCAGCCACAAGCCACATGTGCTATTGAACACGTGAAATGTGCCCTGTGTGACTGAGGAAATGAATTATTTTTTTAACTTAAATTTAGTAGCTACGTGAGGCTAGTGGTTACCATATAAGACAGCAGAACTTAATATAGTTAGGGCAGACACTTCGTTGCTTAAGTCTTTGTGCCTCTGTTGGCACAACAGCCTTGAGATCAAAGGCCCATTTAAAAGACAAAGCACTCTGTGGCTTGTTTTTTGAAAATATTAAATAATTAAGTAGAACAGCCTCTATGAAGCCAGACAGGAAAAACGTCTGCAAGAAATTCTCCAAGGATGATGCTACTCTTTAAAACGAGCTGGGAAGGGAAGTGGAGAATTAACATTCTAAGGACACGGGTCCCAGACAACGGTACCAGCAAACAGCTCCACCGCCAACCAGCTAAGCAGCCCTGGGCAGTCCCTGGAGTCCCTTGGACCCTGATTCTCTCACTTATTCAATGTTGGAATCTGCTAAACAGATTCCAACCTCCAAGGTCCCTCCTCACTCTAAACCTACGATGAAAGGTAAAGTCAACCCAGCTTGGGAGAAAAATAATTCTTAGGTAGGAATTGTTGCATGTGGCCTACCTGAACTCCTTCTGTGACCCGGTTCCTTTACTTTTTCACTTAAGACATTGGCTAATAAACATATTTTGCCGCCCGAGGACTCAGAATCTTCGATTTTCATGAGATGATAACCAGACCTGATACGCTCACCCCAGATGGATGCTGTTAAAACTCCAGTGATAACCAACTGAGTGCAATGTAGTTCCATTACTTTTTATCCTTGTTTTTTTTTTTTTCTTTTATTTAGAAAATGTTCGAGCCTTTAGAAAACTTGCAAGACTAGTGCCATGAGCACCTATCCACCCTTCACCTGGCAAGAACATTCTTAAGTACATACACCTGCAAGTCCAATTCCCTGGGTGTTCTCCCTGCTGACTGATGACCTGGCAACTCCTCCTGATGCTGGTGAGAACAAGCGTTAGTCAGGCTGAGTGAGGGTCCGAATAACTACTGAGGGCGACAGCCTAAGGCACAACCATATTACTGTGCTTTCTCTCTTAACAATGAGCGTGTATATCAGACTTAACGTTTAGATGCCAGAAAATTTTCAAACAGAGATAGGAACAAACCAACTCGTTCTGTTTCGAGAGGGGAAAGAGTGACCTTTGGAATTTGGAGGACTTTGTTGAAACCCTAGCACCTCAAATCCAAGCCCTGCGCCCTCTCGGCACCTATTTCTTTGTTTGCAAAATGGGATGTAATGTCTACTAGCTCAGGGAAATACCGTGAGAGTTATATGAGAGAATGTAAACACGTAGCAGCCATTCAGTACTGTTAGTTCTTTTACAGTTGATAAGCATTTTCCCAAGCCGTGCGTCAGGAATGATAACCCACCCTGTGACATAAATTAGATGTTGCCATTTCTGGTTTAAAGCTAAGAGAACTGAGGCTCAGAGACACTAAGGGAAGGAGAAAGAGGGAAGGGGGAGAATTCGCATCTAAGAAGCAGACATGACGGCCAGGTCTACGCTTTGATCGCCAGATGTCACATCTGCAGCTTGCAGTGAGTATTCGAGGCTTGGAGAGGCTAACATCACTGAAGGCCACACGGCTGGCTAGTTGCAGAGCTTGGCTGAGTGTCTGGTTTAAGTGCCTATGTGAAGAGTTTAGGAGCCTTGGTTAAGGGGTCAAGGGCCTTTGTCAATGGTTGTGAGGTCCCACTTAAGAACCTAAGGGCTCTGAGGGTTAAAGGGCCTTAAATAAGACTTTAAATGCTCTGGCTACAGGTTTAAATGTCCAGATCTTCTGACTCCAACTGTAGGGCCCTTCCTACAGCCTCTAATGAAGACACTTTTCGGACTGTGGTATCTCTCACCAGCTCAAGGAAGCAGACGTCCTCCAAATCTAGCTGATTCTGCCAGGCAGCTGGCTCCCAGCCTCTCTTCTTGAAAAAGTGCTCTCCCCAGCAGGCCCGCCAAGGCAAGTGGAGATTGGCAGCCTGCACAATGTGTAGGTGATATCTCAATTCCAGGAATCTAATCAATGCAACCTCTGACCTGAGGTGATTAAGACATTTTAAATAAGGCTATTAATATTAGAGCATGTCCAGGGGGAACTTAGGTGTTGAACAATTTAAAATAACACTTTATACTGCTGAGGTTATATTGCGAATGGGCCGAAAGTGGGTGACTTTGACAGGCCACACTGTGGGAGCGAGGCAATGCTAGAATTAGACCATACTGTAAAGACTCTATTCAAAGATCGGCCCCCACAAAGATGTCTGATTAATAATAAATGAAGGAACAAGCAGGCTGTTTGCACAAGCAGGTGGCGGATGGCTCTCCCTGGGTGCACAGATGAAAAAGTTTTATCGACACTTGGCAACGCACACATGCCAGGCCTTCGGCCTCAGACCCTGATGGACAGCCACGTGGGCCCATGGTGGAGCAGACTGCGTGTGGGCCAGAACATTCCTAATGGGGTTTTCTTCTAGCCATGGAGACTTTAAATAAAACTCTGCTTTTGTTAGTAACTTTGAGACATGTGAGTGTGTTTTGTCACACCAATCAGCCTGCACCAGAGAAAAAGGTGTCCGTCTTAACCCTCTGACCAGAATCCACGTGAGAAACAGAGTCCCAGCTTCCTTCCCCACTGAGCCAATGGAAGGAGATGCGGGAAGAGGCTAGAGGATTTGGAAACTAACTATTCATGAACAGTAAAGCAGACCAAATGCAGGATTTATGAAAAAAAAAATCTCGAAAAAGAAATCTGACCAACATAGTAACAGGTGAGAAAAGAAAAAGGAAGAGAGGGTGGGAGGAAGGAAGGGAGGCAAGAAGGCAAGCCAACAATTCATTCTGAAAATTAAACGGCATATTTCAGGAGCCATGAAATGTGAATACATTCATAAAAGATAAATGATTGGTGGGTGATAGATGGATGCTCTTAATCACATGTCCGTCACTAGGTCCGTTTCTCTTTCTCAGGCTGTATCTCGGTATCTTGGCAGGAGTCTGGATCTCCTGGCAGAAAACACTTTTCCACAACCTACCATGGTGACACCGTCCACGTATGGGCTTTCAAAACCCAATGTCCGGTCATTTTCACCATTGTGCAAAAACAGGAGACCCTGCAGAGCAGCAGACGGCTCTCGGCAGGAATGACACTCCGGCCGAGCCGTAGGTGGCAGCTCAGAGAACACACTGTCCAGCTAAACCCTCCGCAGCCTGGCTTCAGAAAATTCCTGGTGTTCGCATCTCCCAAAAGTTGAACAAACGACAGAGACGTTCAAGGCACTTCTCGGGGTTAGTGGGAGTGGGGATACTCTGGCATTTTAGCAAAAATGACTTGTGCAAACGCTGTCAAACGCTGCAAACACAGAGTCGCACCTCAGTAGGGCCTCCCTTCCTCTCAGGCTCTGCGTCCCTGGGTTCATCTGGGTTACCACGAATGGACAGAGGAAAATCTAATGAGTTAAAATGAGGTGCAGAAAGATCACCAGAAAAACAGCGGCCAACAGTACTCCGCCTCTGAATGAACGATTTCTCTTCGGGGGTTCATTTTAGCTTTTCGATGTTTTTATTTGTGATTTTTGAAATAGTTATTGTGTGTGTGTGTGTGTGTATGTATGATTTAAAATAACGTGTGATTTAAAATAACGAAGGTAATCAAGTCTTCCAGCCGCTCTAGGTAATTATGAGATTAAATTACAGCGATTATGACTAAAACAAAGGTAAGGAAATTGCTTTTACATATAATTGGATACTTTGGAAGCATCCAAACATCCAGAAGAAGACTTCTTCTTGTGAAAGTGTGTTTCAAAAAAGACACCCTTTTTTGAAGTGTTAGGTCCATGGAGTTTCTAATGACGCATGTGTAAGTCTTGGCAGCATTGTTATAGTTCAGTTTTACCTTCTGCATCTAGGAATGTGAAAGATTTGTATATGTCACTGGTTGTGACCCTCCAGTAATGAGTAATGACATTCCTATTTATCACCTCTAGGATAACCCCAGGTGACAGCGGAAAATAGCATTACAGTCGGCCCTCCATTTCCATGGATGTGGAGGGCCGACTATATGCACTGATCTATGTTGTTTTATAGAAGGGACTTGAGCATCTGCAGATTTTGGTACCCATGAGGGTGCTGGAACCAATCCCTTGCAGACACCATGGGATGATTGCATTTACTTAGCCCACAAACTGTTGCACATAATCCATTCAGGAATGTTCTCTTTCCAATTAAAGTTTGATGATTCTACGCCTTATATTGATTTTTACTTTTTTCCATCTGCATTGTAATTTTAAAAGGTTATAATATAAAACAGGGTGTTTATCTACCCAAAATCTTAACAACATCTTATCTCGGGGTACCTTTAATATTTAATTTTTTACCTAGTTCAGTTACTGAAAAATATCTCATAGTTTATTACTTTGCTTGTGTTGGTTTTTTTCTTTACTCTGTGAAATTATCCATTTGGCAATCACATTACTGTGTGCAAAAAATTCTTATTTCGATTATAAAAGCAAATATAACCCATGATTATTAAGAAAACTATTTTGCAAATCAACCATTGTTTATTTCTGAATATAATTAAGTACCACAGGCTAGATTAAAGGCTTATGGATAGGGATTTTTTTCTCTATTTAAAATAATAAAGGTAATCAAACCTTCCTGCCAATCTAGGTGATTGTGAAATTTAATTACCAGCAGTTATCATTAAAACAAAGGCAAAGCAATTTCTTTTACACATAATTGAATATTCCAGAGGAAAATTTCTGAACAGTTCTCAGAAAATGTATTTAAAAATTAATTTTAACCTGATTATTTCATTTGTTATGTCTCGATTAGTAAGAGAATAAATGACACACACGGGTGACATGATTGACCAACAGCAAGTGAGAACATATTCTCAGCAAAGTCAGGTAACTTTGGGCTGAATACTGAGTACATTATTAGATCTTTACTCTTAGTGCAAACACAACCAAACGGAAATCCCCCACTGCTATTCCTCTGAGAGAGGTTTAGCCCACTTTATTTGAGTTTACTTCTCATAGGCCGGACACTACAGAATTGACTGTTCATTTTTTAGTGCTCAGTTGTCCGAATATGTCCTAAGGCATCTAGAACTGTGCCACTAAACGCATTGCTACCCGGACAGAAAGAAAGCCTCCTACATTAGCAGTAACAGTAAGTGATCCGGTAGTTCTGGGCCTCTAAGTGTAATAGAGCAGAGAAAAGAAACCAGAGAAAAAAGACCAACGGCCCTAAGAATGGAGGTTGAAAACTGAGTCCTGAACTGAGTTCCAGGCCTTTGCCTAAATGCTTTCCTCTTCTCCTTCCTTTTCCTGAAATGCCTTTCCCTAGCTCTACTATCCAGAAAAATTCTTCTCATCCTTCAAGGCCCAACTCATAGGTCACCTCCCTCTAAACTGAGGTCATTCTTTCTTCCCTGCACTTTCCTCCACGTAATTCCTTCCATCCAACTGGAGTACAGATTGATATTTGCTCATCCATTTCTGCTGCTGGATGGTGAAGGAAAGTATCTTGATTCATCTTTCTATTCCAAATACTTGGGACTATCCCTGAAATCTAAAAGACACTAAATAATTGCTTGTTTAATGGAGCTCCAATCTTAATATCAAATTTAACATGCAATGTTAAGTGGCAGATTTGATGAGTGTTGGACTTATTTCTGCACCTAAAGTCTGAGACAGTGACTACTTTTTATTTTATTTTTTTTTGTATTTCTCTAAGGAGTAAACTTTATTCATGCTAAGCACTTAAGTGCCACACCCTGTGCTAAATGCTCTACACACATTATCTCATTTAATCCCAACATTCCAATGAAGTAGGTCTAATTACTAGTATTTGCCTCATTTACAGATGAGGAAATTGAGGCTTAGAGAAGTTAAGTAACTCACCCCAAGTTGCCCAACTCATCAGTGGTGGAGCCAGAAGTCAAGGACAATAATCTCAGAACTTCAGAGCTAGAAGGAATCCCAAAATTATCTTCCTCACTTAATTCCCTTCAAGCTGAGGTTTATGATTTACTGCCTGGAGCCTAGCAGGCCCTCGAAAATGGTGAGTCATTGATTGATCGAGTGTCCTAATTTCTCAGATTCTGACCTTTGCCTGGAGGAACCCAGCTGCCATCACAAACAGGCTCTATTCTTTCCTGCCCAACACCTCTCCCAGGTGTGAATTGCTTGTGTCACCTGAATTATTCATGATCCACACCATGAGAAATATACTTAAAAAGAGAACTATGGTTCTCATTATTTTTCAAGACAAAGTGCCTGATTAATTGGTGAATTAGACAATATAAGCTCATGGCCCAGGGTGATGCACACCAAATATTATATCCGTGCCTACTTTTTGGATTTCAATTTTCAAGTAATTTCCCAGTTTCCATTAGGATTTGAAAGAGTGGTAACTAAGTAGGATAAACAACTAAGCACCGTAAGCATCTCTATCCTATCTGCAAAGCAATTATCATCATCTAAAGCTTATACCGCAGTGCTTCAAACCCATGTATTCTTCCTAAGGTTGAGTTAGCCTTTTCAGTGAGGTTTCTTAAGCTCCATCAAGACTGAAAATTCAGATGCCACAGCATCTGCAACTTATGCCATCAGTAAATAATGGGACACTACTGCCTTCTGGCCTTTTCTCCACTCCTCTTTTCCTGAGCCACCCCACAAAGCTGATTTTCTAGTGGGAAGTTTTCTGACAGGGATAACCATATGTTAAGCATGAGCCAACATCACTGTATTTTAAATTCAATGTTAGTCAACCACTGCAGCAGCAGTGGTTTGAGGGTACTAAAAATAAACTGTAACATTTGCTGAGTTCTCAGAATTAAAACCACAGGCGGTCAACTTGTTGCTGCTCTTAATAAGATATGACTGTTCTGTCCCATTGGCTGCTACTATGTGAAACTTGAACTTTACTGTATGCCTAACAACACTGTGCTTTTGATTAGTTGATGGGGACCGAGAAAGGAAGTGCCATTTCCCTGGAACTAAATCTGCTTAAAAAAAAAAAAAAAAAATATATATATATATATATATATATATATACACACACACACACATACACACACACACATACACACATATATATATATCAATCAGATGGCTATCAAGTGATCACCTTGTGCCACCTCACAATTGCACCTTAGTCAGATTCACCCTGCGTTTATGATTAAATTGGTCACACCTGTGTGGGTATGGTTCCTGATGCCTGCCTTGCTGTCCAGTGCCTCCGATAAGGTGTTTCTTCCTTTGAGTTCAATTTTTCAGTAATAATTTTTTTAAAACACAATAAGAATTAATACAATATTAATACTTTGAGCATTTCCATTAGGACCTAGAGACCTTCTTGACCCCTGAGTACTGTATGCTACACTAAACGTCTTACCAGCTATCCCTTTACGGTTTGTCATTGAAGTTTCTAGTGACCAGAGAGAAGAATTCTACCTAATGCATCCTTCTCAGGAGAAACCTGTCATACTCAAAACCGGTGGGTCTGCGCCTATCGATTCCTACTTCTTCAGAATCATTAGCAATTTTGGCCTCTTCAATTAGACCCACTGAGGAACCATAGAAAAGCTGAAAGAAGCCCTGCGTTGGCTCAGCTGCACTTGAAAAAGAAAAACCTGTATGCCTGGAAAGTAAAATTGCAGAGCGTATTCCAAGAGGCCACACAGGAAAATCCCTCTTCCATCTCTCTCTCTCTCTCTCTCTCTCTCTCTCTCTCTCTCTCTCTCTCTCTCTCAGACACACACACACACACACACACACACACACACACACACACTTGTACAACCAGGCAAATTGTCCGCGCCCGGGCTCGACCTCCCGTGCCCACCTCGCCTCAATCAGGACCCGAAAGAACCAGTCCCTTCCTGACGCCTCTCTCCAACCCATGCCCCCAGCGTGCCTGCACCGAGCTAATTTCTGAAACAAACAAAGAAAATCAAGTCTGCGAGGAGCCGGGCTTCGCTCCCTTCTGCCTCCCACTGGGGCATCCAGCGTCGTGGGCGCCTCCCGGGGTGCGGGTCGGGGCGCCCCGCGTCCGCCTAACCTTCCCCGCCCGGCCAGCCGCGGTTCCAGCTGCGCCAGAAAAGTGCGAGCCCGCCCTCGCCCCTGTCCCTCCTCGCCTGCTGCACCCCCAGTCCCCAGAACACCCCGAATGCATACTCGGGGCGCCCCCGCGCCCCCCACCCCCGCGTGCGCTGTCCGATGTCGGGCGCCGAGGTGCCGCCAAAGCAAACAAGTGTGTCCCCCACCCCTTCCCCGGACAGATGCTCTCGCCGCGAGGCGCCGAGGGAGCCGGCGGGACGGCCACAGGTAGGCTCTGTCCACCCCGGGGCGCGCGGCAGGCGGACACTCACTCACCCGAGGACACGGACGAGCCGGACAGGCTGGAGTTGCTGGACGCGGCCATCCCCGCGTCCCCCGCGCGCGGCCGCTCGCTCAGCCCCGCGGTCCTGGCCCCGCCGCGCGCGGCGCCGTCCGCGGCCCCGTCCGGCCCATGGCGAGGTCCCGGGGGCGCGCGGGGAGCCCCGGCCTCCGGCCGCCGCCGCGCTTCCTGCTCCTCCGCCAGGGGACGCGTGTGCGAGCGGCTTCCGTCCCTGCGGCCGCCGGTGCGCGCTCTCCCCGGGGTGCCGGGGGCGGGGGGGGGTGGGGGCAGCGGGGGCGGGGTGAGGGGCGGCCGGAGCGCTCCGATCGCCGCTCGGGCTGCGGTGAGCGGCCCCCGCCCCCGCGCGCGCGCCGCTGGGACCCGGGACCCCCCGGCGGCGCCCCAGCCGGCCCCGCCTGCACCCCGCACCCTCCCCCGGGCTCCCGCCTTCCCGGCGGCGGTGGCGGCACTTGGAGCGGAGCAGCCCGGGCGCAGGCGGCGGGAGACAGACAGACAGCGCGCCCTCCCCTCCCCCCTCCGCCCCAACTCCGCTCTCGCGCGCGCACACAAAGGAAGGAGGGGAGACGCGGGCGGTCGGGGGGCTGGTGCGGCTGCCACGGGCTTGACAGCTCCTGCTCGGGGCGGTGGGGGGTGGGGGAGGCTGAGGCCCGCAGGGCGGAGTGGGGGGCGGGAGCCCGACCGGGGGGTGCTGGCCGGCGAGGCCGCCGGGGGCGCGGGGCGAGCGCGGAGGCAAGGGCTGGAAGGCGACCGTGAGCGGGGTGGGTGCTGGGGCTCGCTGCGCCCAGCCAGACTCGGGAGCAGCGCGAGACACGCCGGGTGCGATCCGGAGGGCGAAGGCGGGGTCACTGAGGACACGGTGTTAGGCAGAAAAGGGGGGTCTGGATGCCAAAGCGGGCCGTGTGGCGCACCCCTTCTTCCACTCCCCTCCAAATTGTCCTTTGTTGCTCTGGAGCGGATGGTCCCAGGCTGGCAAGATCGTGAGTTTCTTAAAACAGCCTCAAAACACCCAGCGAGCCGATCCAGCTGCACTCAAGTACCCCAGATACAGACAGAGCCCAATGGGTCCGCGGGGCTTTTGATGTTGGCCTTCAAAGAAATAGAGACGTTCTCTAGATGTCATCAGGCCCGCATAAAGCCGGTGTCAAAGAGAGAGGTTCTCCGACTGCGTCCTGCCAAGGATCCTCACAAAAGACATAAGACGGGTAGCAGGGCCCACTGTGCCTTGGCAGGATAGTGGACTGCTCAGGTGTGTGAGAGAGACCAGTACAAGGTGTGTCCCTTCCCCTTGTATTTAAACCTAAATTAATTTCACTGGAAGGAAATATCACGCAGATTTTTTAAAGTCTATTTCACGCTCCCAGCAGGATAATCGGTTCTTTCAATCCCGAAGCAACAGAAAACTGTGAAATGTGAACAGAAATTGCTAGATCAGAGGGAAAAGCAAATATTAAAGGGATGAAAGTACTCTCATTATGTCGCAAAGTGGAAAGTGTTCGCATTGGGGAAGTTCAATTTTTAAAAACATGGTTAAAAGGACACAGTTTAAAAATTATCAGGAGTGACACAAGAACAGCAGCCAGTCCTAGGGGGATCCACATCAATCAGGCACCTAACATACAGTGAATAATAAATGTTGAATTATCACAATATGCACCCATGTCACACTTTCTAGTGGATTTAAACTTTTTTTTTTTAATTCTCTCTAGCATGCCATCGCAGTGTGTCTTCCCAGTAAAGCTCATTTTTAAAAGTGCAGCTCGATGAACAGTTGAGGGCTCATGAGCACTCTCCAGTCCCATTGGACTGAGTTTTTCTGACCCTCATCTAATGGAACTCGAAACATCCCCACCTAGTGTAAAAAGATCTAAACACCCTCACCCAGCCACCATTTTTCTTCTTTTTGTGCAATGCAGCCTTGATGCAGCCTAATCAGGAGCTCTTTGGGGCATTATGGCTCATTACGACCTCGACCTATCAGAATGGAATTTGCTGTTTGCCCAAAGTTCTTCTGCTCAAAAGCAGCATCTACTTATTTGTGTCCCTCCAGATGGGCAATATCTGATTTTGGCTATGTCACCTGTCACCATTTGGGGCTTCAAAGAAGACAACATCTGGGTTCAAAATCCGGTTCTGCCACTTATCAGCTAGGTGACCTTGAGCAAATTACTTATACACATGGAGCCTTAGTTCCTCCCCCTGCAACCAAAGCCCTGCTAACATAGGGTGTTGTGAAGATTAAATGAGATGCTATATGTAAAGCCACAGTGTACCTGGCATGAGGTTCAGGCTCCATAAGTGACTGTAAGTTGTTCGCTTAAAAGACTGAATCTGCGGCTTGAACAATGTTTGCTTTCTCCATTGCATCTGGAAATAACTAGTCAGCAGTGAAATGCCTAATCTTTGGCCTAAGGTTAATACCTTTCTTGTACCAAATCGAGCAACAAGTTTCAACTCTTCTCGGAAGTCTCACAAAAGGATGCCAAATTCTACTTCTGCAGTTTGAATGCTAATATTTACCTTCATAGAGCTTTTTGGTCCTTAGAGAAAGTAAAGCATGGCCTTATGAAGTAGATTACTTTTATTATCCCAAATTGACAGATGAAGAGACAGAAGAAAGGACCACCCTCAAATGCCCTAATTTTTTCCCACTGGGTAAAAGCCAGAAGGATATGAGGACAACAAACATAGAAATGGGGTAACTGGGGAGGCCGAGCTTGTTGGCAAGAGGTGGATGGTAACTCTGAGGTCCATTATTTTAAAGAATACCCGAAAAGCTCCATTTCAGACCTAAACTTTGAAAGTCGATCAATAATTTGGATTTCGAAAACCATAACCAATGGAGAAAACTCAGCTGGCATGATCGCTTACTGCCATTTTTCTTAGATTCAAAGGCCTACGGTTCTCGCCAATCCTTGCAAATGTTTACTGTCAGTAGATGAGCAGGAAGTGGCTGAAGGAAGATGCTAACTTCCTCCTCAGTAGGCTCAGAACCTGTTTGTGGACCTTTCAAAGTGTTTTTCCAAATGCAACAATAAGAAAATTAGTTCATATATTTTATTCATTCACGTATGGCATTAATTCTAGGTAATGCCTATTTTTTTGCCAGTGGAAAAGGAAACACTGGTGCTAAAAAGATCTTATGTCTGTTTGAAAAGTAGGATTGTTTTTTAGACATTACCTTCTTCCTTCAAATTCGAAAAAACTCGTGGAATAAAAGTTGTGTCGATAATTTAGTCGATTTAGGATTAAAAATTGCCATCTTGTTTTCCCTAAGCTTTTATGCTAACTTAGTATTTAAAGACTTCCCACCTTCCCTTTCCAAATATATTTCCACTCTCCCCTTTGCAATGCGACCCCTTCTTCTCTGTGCCTGTACCACCCAGGCCTGGCAGCACCAGCCCTGCCCCATGTCCTCCCTGCTGGGCATCCTCCATATCGTGAAGGTGCAAGTGGAATGCACCTTCCTGGAGAATAGCCCCTGCCCCCCAAGCCCAAGGCCAGCTCTCCTATTGAATTCCTCAAGTCTTTACTCTGTACCCTCCAACTGGCAGATGCTCTGTCTTGTTCTAGTGGTAATATTGACATACATTTTATCTCCCTACTCCATTAAAAGCTTCCAGGGGGCAGGATCCCTTTGAATTCTCTAGCACAATTTGCACACAATAGGTACTCAATACATGTCTGGCGAATAAATGAGTAAACAAAGAAACAAACGACTCTCTACTTGGTTCTCAAGGATGCCAATTACACATTACACCAGTAGCTGCAACCACTAACACATCCGCTGACAAAAAAAAAGTTGATGTGCGTGTCATGACACTCTTTCACTGTGAACGAGAAAAACTGAAATGGTGAAAACTTAAGAATAAAATTCTGATGGAGCAATGTTTGCAATCCACGCTCCCCCCGCCCCCCGCCATCACCTGCTGTTTCAACTCATGTAATTTATTGTTTACAGAGTAGCTCTTGTGTTACTGTAATTTGTTTATTTTTGTTTTGAAGTTTAAAAGCAGACATGAAAACGCTGCAAGGTGGATGGAGCTGCTGTGCTTGAAGCTAGGCTCCCACATTCCAGGCACCCTGGGGTGTCTGTGAAGGTCATTCCTTTCCTCTGTGCTAAACACAGAATGAAAAATTTCTTACTTTCAAGATTAATCCAGTGACCGGCACTCACGGGAGACTCGTGGGGCCATCTGTCAACTGGCTTTAAATATTTTATGGCAAATATTCTCCTCTACCCTGCAAACATGTCCTTTCGCCATCACTTTCTCAACATCAATGTATTCTTTGTTGCAGTGAGAAGTATGTCCCTTTGTACTTGGAGCCGTGTTTCTAAATACAAAGAAAGATGCCTAGTCCTGTTAAAGAAGAAGAAAAAAAACACACACTGGGTAACAATGCCAGGCGTTAACTAGAGGCAGAAGGTGAGAAACGCTCCGTTTCCCTACAAGAGGTGCTGGGCAGCCCAGGGCGGGGATGCCGGGCAGAGAGCCCGGCCTCTGAACAAAAGGAGTCCACACCTGGGGTGCAGACAAAGGGAGGCCGCCTCGGCTACCCGGTCCCCGCTCGCATGGCCTGCTGCTGGGGGACCCCTAGTGGCCACGCGTGGTGCACGCACAGGTGTGCCCAAGCCTCCACTCGAGTTTGAGGGGTCCAGGGGGATGGCCCTGAGGGTCCCATTTGTCCGCCTGACTTGCCAGATCAGACACTGACACGTGCTCACTTGTGCCACGTGGTCAGCTCCAACCTCTATGACTTGAAAGAGAAAGGTGGGGAGGGGCGGGGAGGAGAGGAATTAATGATAAATGAGGGTGCTTCTATCTGAAGAAAAAGGAAAATCAGAGTTCCGACTTAGGACAGAGTTCAGGAACACACTGAATAGGCTTTCTTCTGCCTATTGCATTTTCTGGCTTTGTTCCTGGCATTTTAGATCACAAAAATGCTTTCTGCCCTCCCTGTGCTAAGGGAACTATCTAGGCTAGCTAAAGTGAAGAGAATTATAAGTTCGTTTTGGGGCAAAAGTGTGCCGTGAGTTTGTTAACTGCATCTTCTGGGGTACTGACGGCTTTATGCTTTTTTATTTTCAAAATTTGCTTTCACAAAAGTATCCAGTGGATTTATCCTCTGCTGAATTCATGAGCACCATGAGTGGTGAGGTGGAGATGGGGGGGGGGGGTGTCCCAGGCCCTGATGAGGAAACTGTAGCCTTGGCATGGGTGCCCTACAGTATGGCCCCCTGCACCCTTCCTGGGACATTTACATTTCTGCTGGGACAGGGTACAGAAAGGTTCTCTAATTGAAAATTATAGTTCGATATCATCCATCCTGGTATCAACTTGTTTTTAGCAGGTTTAAAAAAAAATCTCAAAACTCAAGCCTCAAAGTCTATTTCCTAATAACTGGAGTTTTCTCATCCACAGTTTTAGCTTGTCAGCTCAATGAACCAAGCAGATAGATACTCTGAAAAACTTCTGAATCAATATTTTCATTCCTTTGCCTATGGCTGCTATAGATCCAACAACAAAACAGGAAAAATCTTTTTCATTCCTTTTTTAAAGAGGGAAGGTAAATGGGCTTTGGAAGAGAGCTAACAGACACAATATCTGGGCCAATCTTCTGAGATAAAATACATATTTTAGCCTTCTGCAAATATTCTAGATTTGTTTATAAAATGAGGCACGAAGAAGTGATTTCAAAAAGTTTAACGCTTATCTAGGGAGTCAGACAGGGCTGCTTCGATTCTAGCTCATTGATTGGATAGCCATGTGACCTCGAGCTAGTTTTTTCATCTTAGCTTTCTGATCTTTCAAATGGGGTCAGTAATACCAACTTCAGAGTCTGTGAGGACTGAATGAAATAACAGATATAATACAATGTCTCCTGCACAGAAGCCCAGTTATTAGTTCTGGGTGTTGTTCCTTAGAGCAAAGCATAGTACTTTTCCAGAGCAATCTGGAAGAATAATGGCCTGATGCAAAAGTAATTTTCATTTCTATCCACTACCCCTATAGTACATCTCCTGTATAAGAGCATATTAAGACATAAAAGAAAAAGTTGAAAATCACATGATATCACATATGTGGGATACAAACCTAAAAGCAACAAGTGAACAGGACAAATAGAGACTCGTGGATGTGGACAATAGACTAGTGGTCACCAAAGGGAAGGAAGAAGGGGGAACGGTGAGGTAGACAAGGTTAAGGGGGTCAAATATGTGGTGACAGAAAAAAATGTAACTGTGGGAAGTGAGCACACAGTGTAAATATATATGCCTTATTATTAAAATGTACAGCTGAAACATTGGATCTTGTTGACCAATGTCATCATAAAATAAAATTAAAATAAAATAAAATAAAATAAAATAATAAATAAATTAAAATAAAACAAAACAAAATAAAATAATAAAACAAAACAAAACAAAAGACATAAGAGAGAGGCCTGGGCTTTGGAATGAAATCCTAGTTCAAATTCTAATTCTGCTGCATACAAACTGGTGACCTTGGACGAGAAACTTCACTTATCTCATTGTCAGTCTCTTTAAAATGGAAATAGTAACATCTCATTTTTATATAAAAGACAATGGTGTTAGTATACTCAATAATATTAAATGAAGCAAGTGCTTTCTGACTATGGCAGTTTGGGGGAGAAAGTGGATGTTGGGGGCAGGGCGTGTCTCAGGATCTCCAGGGAGTAGCATTGAAATATAAAAATGTACACTCGTGATGCTAATACTTCACGCTGGGACATTCCCCCCAGCATCCACGGATAAGAATCCGGGTGGAATGTGAAAGTAAGGTCCAGAGAAGGACTATAGGCAGCTTACTTAACCTCTATGACAAATTTGGCCCCCAAGAGGTAAGGGGGAAGAAAACCAACATTTGATGACAACTGCTATTGCGGTAACTCGGTACATCCCCTGCCACTGGTGATACAGAAAAGTCGCCTTTTACAAAATGACCATTTACTGTGTGCCAGGCCATGCTCGATACTCCGTATGTATTATCATGTATTTGCAACAACCCTGAAGTGAGAATCATGAGCTCCATTTTCCACTTAGAAAAACTGAGGCCAGAAAACTTACACTGTGTCTTAATCAAAATGCACCACAGCCCTAAGGCCAGTATCATCATCCCCACTTTACTTGGTTAAGAAACCAAAAATGCGGGAGGGTAAATTATTTATCAAGGTCATAGGCATTGATTTGAACTCAGCTTCGGCTGATCCTTTTCGGAACATAATAAAAGAAAATTTACACTTTAGTTTTTGTTTGAAGATTCTTTCCGCATTTTTGGTAGTTTCCTGTTTGAGCCTTTACTTGGGTGAGAAATGAAGTCTTTGAGATACATTTTCTTGACATGTCATTTCTATTTGAACCTAGAAGGAGGTTGTCATTTCCCCTGCCTAAAACACAATCCTTTGTGCAGGACGGGGTCTGAAGAGCACACAGGCCTGCTACCCTGAATAAGGGGCTGGGCAGGGACAGGCATAGAGTTAAGGAGACCAAGAAGCCGTTTGCCCAAATGAGGGGATTTCAAGAAACAAAGACTATTCCATCCTATCCAGCTTTCAGATCCTGGAAGTCTATAAATAAAACTTTCATTTCTTTGACTTAACTCGAGAGTGCTGTGAACACCTGTTAAATTCAATCACCTTGGAGGGACCTAAGACATTAAACCAAATAGTTATTTTCATATGAGTGAATTTCCCTATGCCCAAATCTGATTCTAACACCAAGGGTGAAGACCAATTCATAGGACGGGGCTATGCAACCTTTAATGTGTCTACAGATTACCTGAGAGTCTTGTTAAAATGCAGATTCGGATACGGCAGGTGCGGGACAGGCCCCAATTCTGCACTTCTAACAAGCTTCCAGGTGACACAGATGGTGCATCACCAGGCTTTGCAGTAACAAGGGTCCAAGGGCAGGGGTTTGCAACTCCGGCTGCACATCAGAATCACCCAAAGGCCAGATCATATCTGAGAATGATTGAACTGGAATCTCTGTAGGTGGGAACCAAACATCCGTATTTTTTAAACCTGCCTGGGGACTCTGATATGCTGCTGAGGTTTAAAACCACTGATGGGAAAGATGGGATTTAGAGAAGAGACTATACTGGAAGGAGTCAACTTGGAATGGCGAGGGCTTTTGTTGCCCCATGACTTTGCCAGGACTGTCTCTGGTCATAAAGGAAGGAGAGAAAATCAAATTCTTGCCAAGACTTTTTATAAGACCATGTAATCCCAGCCATCAGGATGTGAGAAAACAGAATATAACCTAATGAAAAGTTTTCAATCAACATGGGGGGGGGGATTCTTTTTCAAATTTTAGTCTACATTATGATTTTAAAAATATACTTCTCGATGTATAAGCATAAACAATATGCACTTTAGGGTGACTCCCACAAGAGCAGCCAGCTGTCAGTAAGGCAGATGTTTCTCAGCAAATCCACTCTATCATTTCTCAATCAGAAAGAAGATTAGAAATGGGATTTTCAGCTCAGATGGGATTGAAGGGTGATGTTCATGCCAGAGATAGACTTCACGCCGCAGCTAGAAAAATTGCTTTGGGGAAAGAAAACCCTCAAGATCTCATCTGTTATGAATATATGAAAATAAAACCCCTCGCTTAGACAGAAAGAGGTGGTAACACAGGTGAATGCACCTGCCTTCCACCTCCAAGGGTGATAGCAGCAGAGGGGCAAAAAGTATTGTAGCTGACTCCTTATCCCCAAAGAAATTATCTTCATCTACAGACACTCCTGTTCCTCGGGGCTGAAACTGAAAAGGACGTAAGTTAAATGAATCAAAACATTGACAGAGGTTAATTCAGGTGTGGTGGTTAATTTAGTGTCATCTTGACTAGGCCACGGGTGCCCAGATAGTTAGTAAAACATTGTTCGGGGTGTGTCTGTGAGGATGTTTTTGGATAAGATTAAGATTTAAATCAATAGAACTAATAAAGCAGATTGTCCTCCCTACTGTGGGTGGGTCCCAGCTAATCAGTCAAAGGCCTGACTAGGACAAAAAGACTGACCCTCCCAACAGCCTTTAGACTGGGACAACAGCTCTTTTCTTGTCTTTGGATTTGAAGCATCAGCTTTTCCTGGGTCTTAACCCTATCAGCCTTTGAACTGGAAATAAACCATCTCTCTCCTAGGTCCCTAGCTTGCCGACTCATGGCAGATCTGGGACTTACCAGCCTCCGTAAGCATAAGTCTCCATACATAAAAGAATTGACATGAGCCTATATTGGTGAGACTGTGAGCATATGCATGATTTGTTGGTTCTGTTTCTCTGGAGAGCTGTGACTAATTCATAAGAGTAATGTTTTTCATCTTTTGTATTCCTCCGGATTTTCTAATTGTTCTATAATGAACACATATACAGTAATCATTGATTTTAAAATTGTATTATTAAATGAACAACAGGAAGAATCGTGTCCTCTTACATCACGAGTGTCTGCACTTCGGAGCAATGCTGCTTCTCAAACTTTAGAACCCATATATGGTTCCCGGACGGCGGTTAAAACTGGGTCCCACCTCAGAGGTTCTAATTCAGGTGATCTGGGGTGGAGGCCAAGTGTCTGCATCTCTCACAAGCTCCCGGTGATGCTACTCCATGGACACTGCTTTGAGTGGTGATGATAGTGGTCATGGCCCCTTCCTAGGGGACTGATTGTCCTTTAATCCTCTCTTCCTGTGTCTGTACCACCCATCCATCCCTCTAAAAAATTCCACCATGCTTTGCTGTTGTCTTTCTACCTGGCTCTCTCAAGCGATGGGAAGATTCTGGATGACAGTGAAGGTGTTTTACCATTTTCACATATCCCTTCCCTAACCCAAAAGCCTTTCCCACAATAAATTTCAAAAAATGTCTGTAGCATCCAATTGTGTTATTTACCTTTGTTCTGGTTTTCCAAGCCATTTAAAGGCAGCAGGCTGTCCTGATTTTCCACACAAAAGAGCAGAAACAGGATTAATACGATAGGATGCTGTCGGATATTCTCTTCTGCTCTGTTCAAGGAATTTAATTTTCTATGAGCCTAGCTCCAATCTCTTTGGGACAGCTGTATCGAGAACCCACTGTTTTATATCTCTTATGACACTCAGGCCTACTCTGCTGAATGACAACGATCCTGAGAACTCTGGGTTTCTAGACAGGGGGATGGTAAGAATTGCGTATACAAAATGGTTGAATATTGAATTGCTTTTTTTCAGTTTTGATCCAAACGTATGATATTGGATAAGAATATTTTAGGGTCATACACGGCTAATATTTACTGAACCATGTCGCGTAGTCGAATAGGACGATCTGGCAAGGCTTCGGGCGAAGTCTGAACAATATTGCAACTTCATACATTTTCGTTTTGATGTGCGTCTTCTGTCCCCCTCCTGGTACACTCTGTGTCACACACAATAACTAGCTTTTGTTTCTTAACGCTGTTTGCGATCTTATTTTACTATTGTTAGACAGAACATTATTAGGTTACAACCATTCCTTTAAGGCGTTCGGAGTAGAAATCTCCCACCACTGCTAAGCTTCCTCTGCCCTCCTATTTTTCAAACTCTATCATTACCTTCTCTCTCGCAGAGCGTGCTGTCAGAGCCTCATAATAGAAGCTCGGCTTGTTTGCATATGCATTTGCATGTCTTCATTAAGAGGAAGAAGGCAAAGTGATTAATGAGTGTTATTTCTCATTTTGCAAAAGGATACATCTTTTTTTTTATATTCTGGATTCAAAGCACTGAAATAGTCATAAGCTAACTTAATATCAAATCATTTACAGCATTTATGGTATTTAAGATGTTTTTCTTATAATCATGCTAACTGCAGACATGTTAGAGGTAGAAAAAAAAGATAAGTAAAAGAAAAAAATTACCCATATGCCCACCAACCTGAATAAGTACTTTCTTTAATACTTTTGTTGTATTTTTCTCTATAGGGGATTGACAATCTAGCAGTCTGCTTTTTCTTTGCAATTTTCATCATGTAGGAATATGTATACACATGTGAATAAATTTTTATTAGGACTTCTATCAAAAAGTGACTCTTCGTGTGTTGAAATTATTATGATTATTTAATTTTTCCATGTTGCGTAATTTGAACACCGATTTTATTTTACTATAAAAAAGCTACTTTTGCCCTGGAATGAAGTTGTATGACTATTCCCCATGTCATTATATATTCTTTATGTGACTTTTGATGGCTATATAAAATTCCATTGTATGACTCTAATAATTTAACTCATTGCTCCTCTATTAATTGAACTTTAAATTGTTCCAGTTTTAGCTTCCTATGAATTATGCTGTGATAAAAATCCTCGCATGTAAATCTGTAGGTGCCTTTCGGCTTATTTTCTTATGCTAGCTGACTGTCAGTGGGACGTGTCAGTAACAGGGACAGCAACTACACAACTCGAGGGTACCAGACGCACTGCATCCTGCACGAATTTTCTCTTCTGCTGGTTACTTATCATCTAAATAGCAATTCATCTCATCTGCTGTTTAGCAACTGAATTGAATATATAACTTCAATTTTTCGTTTTGAGGATCAAGTTTCACTATTTTTCACGACCGTGGTGTCTTCATAGCCCCTTGCTCCTTTATCATACTTATGACAATTTCCTCTCCCAATTTTTAAGCCTGTGCTAGGCATTTTCTTCCTGCCCCTTCCAAATTCACCCCCTGTCCCTGCTTCACCCTGCTAGGGGCCCTGAGAGGCGGATCAGGGGACCGCATTGACAGTCCCTGCACCTCTCCCAGTGCCAGCAGAAGTTTGCTTTCTATTGGTGCAACATTTGGGCCCCAAAGAGTTTCACTGTCTTTCCCCAGGGGTGGATGGCTTTTGCTTCTATCCTTCCCCCAGAAACAGTAAGTCTTTGCCCGAATACTGAACGTGACAAGAAGGGTATGCTGTGCTTCCTCCACAGGCGGATGGCTTTGCTTCCACCATTCACCAGCAGCGCTGGAAGCCTCAAGCTTTGCTAGTTCTTCCCAAGAGCTTAAGGCTTCTGCTTCCTGTGAGAGGGACACCAGGGCACAGCGGCATTGGCTCCTCCTGTGGCCTGTGCCACTGAAAGGGGCTCTCTCCAGCCTTCTGACCTTCCCCCACACCCCCAGTCTCTCTAGAGCACCCAGTGGAGACCACAGAGAGGAGCTTGGGAGCACAGACAAGCTCCCTTTGTATCTGGTCCCTCAGTCATTCTAAACTGGACCAGTGCATGCTCAGCCTTTAGGATTCTGAGTTTTCAATTTCTTCATCCTCACTCTAGGGCAGTGCCTCTTCCTCCCAAGCACTGTCAAAGGTAAACAAATTCCTGTGTCCTGAACTCTCTTTGGGGAGGGAAGACTTTTTACTTTTTGAAATTCCTGGCTGCCACATGACCTCAGTTCCCTGAGCAGCTCAAGAAAGTTATGGATTTTGCACACTATGCAGCATTTTCTTGTTAGGATGGGAGTGACATTCTTCTGCGGCTTTCCACACCCCAAGCAGGAGCCGAATTCCCAGTGTATTATTAACAGCGCTACCTTTCGCCTCACGAGCACTCTGGTTTGGAGGATAAACTACATGGCCACAGAAGGTAAGGTCCAAGCTCAAAGCCATGTCACCCTGCAGATGCTTTTGGGGCAATGCCAGGTGCAGGACTCATTGCCTCTCTGGGTTCCTGCTGTCTTATTTTGCTGTCCTGAGAGAAATTTCCTTATTTTTTTTTTTCCATAAAGGCATGCATTTAAAAAGATGTGTTTTTTTTTAAAAAAAGAAAGTATCGTATCCAGCACTTTTTAGATGCTATGTAACAAAAATTTTCC
This sequence comes from Cynopterus sphinx, assembly GCA_030015415.1. Taxonomy (NCBI): domain Eukaryota; kingdom Metazoa; phylum Chordata; class Mammalia; order Chiroptera; family Pteropodidae; genus Cynopterus; species Cynopterus sphinx. The sequence goes on from CM057391.1 coordinate 8,666,135, forward strand.
TCTAGCTACCTGGTAAGTCATATAGCCTTAAACAACAGTTGAAAAAATTTTGTTAGAATTTTAATAATTTACTCTTTTCCTTATTAAAAGTAATGATTTTTGAAATTGTGAATTAGATAGCCTCATAAGTCAAAAAGTAATGGTTAATATGAAAATGGTTAATATTTTAAAAATGGAAACCATTAATATAAAAGATTGACTTTATTAAGCTTTTCTTAAATACTCTAAAAGTTCAATTTATTTAGAGATTGTTAACATGAATAATTTAAAATTAATTTTCCAACTGCAAGAGAAATAAAATGGATATTGAGAGTTTTCCTGAATCCAAAAGCTTAGTTATTTTTAAGAAAAAAACATTTTGACAAATGATGAATGGATGACAAATGGATGAATAGATTGATAGATTGTTGTAGAATACTAAGGGAAACTTTAGATGCTGATCTTATAACCAAAGGTGAGCCTAAGATTAGAAGTTAGAAGACTCCTGGGTCATCAAGTTAATCAACTAAATGCACCCAATGAACTAACAGAAATCTGCTAAGATGCCCATAGCACCTATGGTCCAAGACCACAGTGGGACTGGACCCTGGAGAGAATGTGATGCTGAATTTTAATGATCTATAGTAACATGTTTCATCAAAGGACTGGGCCATCGCAGGAATCCTTAGGTTCCATTTAGGTGGCAACTTCATCCATCTATGTTAACAGGTTTTTACTGACTCCACATCTGCTTTGGCTGATCTGGCTAACGGGATGCGTGTCTCTTTCTTCCTCATCATTTCAAGAGTTTTTCCCTGTGCATAGCCCACACTGAGAATGCAGCTGAGGAGGGAAATCTTTTCAGATAAAGCTGATCATTCTTTACAGCCAAGAATATGGGAATTGAGGGCTTTCCTCCAAATCAGCTCTTAAGTTCCACTTGGAGAAATTATATATGAGGGCATGCTTGAAAGCTTCAGTTACAATTACTTCATTCCTTTAAAATGATGGATTCGATAGTTTATTTTTGGCATTTTCCCACCCCTCTCTGGCAGGCCAAATAATGGCCTCCTAAACATATCTCCATCCTAATCCTTAGGACATATGATTACGTTACTTTGCATGGCCAAAGTAAGTCTGTGGGTGTGATTATAGATCTTGAGATGGGAAGATGATCCTAGAATATCCAAAGTGGGTCCAATCTAGTCAAATGAGTACTTAAAAATTAAGAACCTTTTCCAGCTACAGCCAGACAACCCCAATGGAACAAGAGGCAAGAGAGATTCAAAACAAGGTAGGGACCTGACCCGCTGTTGCTGACTCTGAAGATGAAAGAGACCTTGAGACAGCAAAGACACGCAGCCTCTAGAAGTTGAGAGGGACCATGACCAACAGCCAGAAAATGAGAACCTCAGCCTTAAAGCCACATGGAATTGCATCCCTGTAGACACTTCAATTTTACTCCGGTGAGACTGTATCAGACTTACGATCCACAGAACTACGAAATCATATATTTGTGTTGCTTAATTAATGGTAAATAGTTATAGCAGCACTGGGAAGCAAATACGTCTTCCTTTTCCATGTCTCTTATTGTTTGTTGTCTGCTTCACTCTGTACTGACTCTGCCCAGGCAGTCCAGTGGCTTCAGAGGTGAACATAGGGCTGAGCAGGGCCAAAACAAGCCCCTTATAAGTTCCGTTTGGGATTGGCGGGCATGTTAGGGAAAGTGTATACCTCTCCTTTCGAGATGGCAGACCAAAATAGGAGCCCTGTAAACCTGGAGAGCTCATGTGTTGGAGAGAAACTGCTGGAGAATAAGAATAACTAAGAAAAAAAGTGTTAAGAGATTCTGAATAAAGGCACAATTCAAGCACCCGGATCCAGCTATACCTGGAACAAATAACCTCTAGACTTTTCAGTTAGCTTACTTAAAAAGCAAAAACGAAAACCAACAAACAAAAATCTTTGTTTATGTTTGGTTTTGTTCTCTGCCACTTCCAGAGGCTTGACTGGTGAAACACCAGTGTCCCCGAGTTTCTAGGAGAACTCTGAAAAAACTAATAGTGACAGACGTGGGCACAAGGTCTGCAACATAATAGGCTGCAAATTACTAGTTTTATTTATCGTTCGGTCTTTCCCAAGGAAAACCTCATGCTTGAGATGTGTCCTCCCCACTCCTGTCTCCAATATCAGACTCTCTGGACTCTGAACGAAGACAGAAAGCCATGGAAAGTCTTACACAAGATGATAGTGTCGATTGCTGTGTTCATGAGTCCCCTTTCTCATTGAAACTGTTGGAGCATGAAACCTGGGAGATACCCTGGCTCCCAAGAGCGTAGCGTGAATTTCAGACACAGTGATGTGGATATGGAGAAAACATTTTGGACTGGGTGTCCTCTTATTGGCACCCCTGAAATTATTTGTCAAATGAGTACTATCACTCCATTCATTCAGAAGGCTGGTTCTGATCATACATCTATAGCTTTAGAAAAACCGTAACTGTGACTGAAAAAGGATTTCCACAAGTTTCTTATTCTGCACTGTCTATTTATAGAACTATTTATAGAAATTTCTTGTTTTCCTGTCTATCTGTCACACCACATATCCTGGAGACAATGCCCAGGTGAGAGAAGACCCCACATTTTTATTTTTCAAATCAAGGAATGGTCATCTTGAAAATAGCAGTATCAGCATTTTAACTTGATGTTAGCTTGAGATTAAGGCCTTTTTTGGCGTGTGTTTATATGGAAAAAAATCAAAATGTATTATTTATGGATGGACACACTAGTAATTTTCTGAATTGTGTCACATGCCTGGATTCAGCTACCACAAATTCTCTGCTCCGAATTGTCTCCTGGCTGATGTTTAGTTTGTGGAATTTGATTAAATAGCATCTCTTAGGTTTGGGAGATGGCCTTCCCTGCTCACGTGTGAAAGAAATATTCAAAGTCTCTAACTTGACACTGTGTATACAGAAGACCCTCGATAGAAACCCCAGGGCTGAATCCAGGAGGATTCTGGGTAAACTCGTCTCCCTTCGGGACCCCCACTCTGTCTGCTTATTTGGGGTGTGGTGCTTTTTCCTGGCAAGCTCAGCCTGAGGGTTCCGAACTGGCTGATGCTGTATGCTATTCCATTATGCATGTATTATGTTGGATGATGTCTGCACAGAATAACCAAGCACAATTAACAGGTTGTTCTTACAGACCCGTGAAATCCCCTGGGTGCTGCTAAGGGCAGAAGGAACGCAGCAGGCCTATTATGAGATGGTATCGGCCCCCGCTATTGCATGCAGAGGAGCAGCGCAGTTGTACATGAGCAGGACTAGGCCATGCAATCGAGTCAGAACTGGGAACCAAACCAGCAGCATTCTGTTCAGCTCTTTTCATCCCGAGTGACACATGTCAAGAGTCATTTTCAATGAGAGAAATGTAGGTTTGTATCTGTTAGAGAAAGGGACCTGCTGAGTCACAGAGCAATATACGCCGTTTTAGCCTGAGGTTAGACATTACAGAGAGTCACTCAGAAGCATTCCACGGAGTTTGGGGAACAAAAATATCAGAGGACACACATTTGTCATGTCATAGTTCCGCTTTCTTCAAAATATTTACTAAATAGATAAAAGCCACTATAAAGGGGTAGGAATAAGTTACTTAAATGAGTCATCAGATGAACAATTAGAGAAAATACGAACAATATGGGAGGGACTAACATTTATAGTATCCAAAATTAGTTAAAAGGAGGGAGCCAACAGAGCAAATGTTTTACTAGGGACGTTGGCATGAAAAGGTGTGATGGTTATGTGTCTGCTTGACTGATCTGAGGTGCCCAGATTGAACACTGTTTCTGGGTGTGTCTGTGAAGGCAAATCTGGGTAACATGCAAACTAGTGGATGCCGGAAAGTAGATCGCCTCCCCCAGTGTGCCTGAGCATCATCCCATCCGTTGAGGCCTGAATAGAACAAAAAATACATGAAGGAATAATCTGCCTTTTTTTTTTTTCCTGCTTCACTGGTTCAGCTGGGGCATCTCATCCCATCTCCTGCCTTTGGACTGGGATTTCTACCAGTGGTTCTCAGGGCTTCTGACTCACACCGAATCATACCACCGGCTTTCCGAGGTTTCATAATTGCATGAGCCCATTCCTCAAAATATATATATATATATATGTCTGTATATATCCTACTGGTTTTTCTGTTTCTCTGGAGAACTCTGACTAATATAGAAGGCATATTAAAATCTTGTGTTTGAAGATTTGCTGTTCCTTAGATTTGCTCTGGTAATGAAGATTGTAAAGAAGAAATATGGCAGGTATTAAACCAAAGGCAGAGTTTTGTTAATATCACAAGCAATCAACTGTTCAACATAAAGTGGCCAAGAAAGCATCTTAGACCCAGGTTGGAGAGCTCAGAGAAAATCCTCTATCCCCTAAGATTTCTTGTAGTTCAACTCCAGAGAATGGGCATCAGCTGGAAGCCTAGGCATCATGGATTGGTCAAGAGGGTCAAACAATGAAGATCAAAGGGACATACAAGCCTTATGCCTACCAGATAACCATGGAATAAGGGCAAGGAGAGTTCCAGGCACACAACTCTGCAAGCAATGGCAGAGGGAAGAGAGGCCCTTTTCTGGATCAAATCTGTCAAGCGGGCCCTGAAGAAAAGAGACAGAGCCGCAAACAGTGCCAGCCCTACAAAGCACACGAAACAGGTAGAAACCGAAGAAGAAAAGGCAGAAGAAGCCAGTGGCCATGTACTGATCTTTTCAGTTACTGTTTGACACACTGTCAGGTACTTAATTGTCTCTAACCCCCTTTGTAAGTGAATGATAATATCACAGTAAAACAGTCGTGTTTATTTTTTTAAGGGACATAAAATCATCACATGTAGATATTTATATAAAAATAATATAGGAAGAAATCACTAATGGAGTATTGTCTAAGATAACAATTTATTTGCCAACGAAGTATCTTTGACGTAATATCTGTTGAACTCTTTTGCCCATTTCCTAATGATTTTTCTCACTGTTGAGTTCTTTATCTATTCCACATATGAATCCTTTATAAGGTGTTTTGCAAAAATTTTCTCCCAGTCAGTGGCATGTCTCTTTTCATCTTCTTAACAGTGTCTAAAACAGAACGAACGTTTTTAATGTTCATTTGTCACTGTTTAAATTCACATGGGATTAAGTTAACAATTCCGTATAAAGGACCGTCATACTAGGCACATTGCAAGTACCCGCATGAAGCTGTGGCTACCTATTGTCCAGCTCAGCTTAGAGGACAGGTGGGATTCGACTAGACACCATTCCAGGTAAGGGATCATACAAACAGGACCAGAAGCATGGATGATAAGTTAAAGACAAACAAACAGACCCGACTGGATAAAGCGTGAGACTCGGGACAAGCAGAGGGGCTCTGGATAGAAAGGTGCGTTGGGTCTAGACTGTGAAAGACGTTGAATGTTGATAAAAGGCCTGAAGCCTTGTATGGCAGGCTCTGCGGAATCTCTGGGATTTCCTAAACAGGAAAAAAGTATACTTGTCGGCAGCGTTTCAGAAAGCTTCATCGGTAGCAGTGTTCAAAGAGGACTGGAAAAGCTGCAACCACGCTCTCCCCTCCGCCCTCCTGTTTCCATCTCTTTCTCTAATTTTTCCTACACAAACTCTCAGGTGTGCAGCGTGAGAGCCCAGTCAGGGCTGATGCTGAAAACATTTCAGTTTTTCCCCTCATTTTGAGTGCCTTCCCTTATCTTGTTAATTATAGAAAAAGAAGAAAGAAGGAGCTTAAGATAATGTCTGGTAAGGAGTGAGACAGCTTATAGGTATTGCTGTACAGAAAATTAGCTTATGGAAATAAGTTTTTATCTTAAAAAGGGTGAGAAAATAAAGTTAACAAAATAAAAACTCAATGTAGAGGATAGGCTCAAGGAAGTAAAAACTTTTCTTCATATCATTATCCTAAGGTTGACGGTCATGTATAGACAAAACTAGTCTATTGTTTCCATTGATTAAAAAAAAAAAAGCAGGAAAAACTGCACAGCTGATATCAATGATTAAGGGATATCATTTGAATGTGATTGACAGATGAGAAGATAGAGTGATCTCAGAGCAGATGTTCTTGGCTCAACAATCTCACGAAGAGCGCAGGTGCCTTCAGTCCTTGCTCTCTGCCACACTCAGTGCAGGAGTGAGGATTTTCCCACGTGGTCGCAGGACGGCTCCCACAGCACCGGGCATCGCATTCTCATCACGTACCACCCAAAGAATCAAGCGGTTGAGACTTAGAGTGGGGATGGCCAAAGTTCCCCCATCTTGGGTCGGAAAAATCCATCCCAAGCTCTCTACTAGAATTTCATTACAGTTCACTGACCAGGACCGGGTTACCTACTCACCTGTGGACCAGCCACTGAAGGAAAAGGGGGAATGGCGGATGTATAAGCAAGTAATGACCTTGGTTGCCACTGAGACGGACAACGAGAACTGATGGGGAATATCAGGGAATTAGAGGAGCTTTAGAGGACACTGGTCTAATAAGTTCCAGAATGTACTACTCGTGTCTGTCTGTCGCCATTGAATAGTTGGCACCAATTTTCTACATTTTGGGATGCTCAGTATACATTTTGGGATAAGTGCATATAGAAGGTGGCAAACTAAGAGGCATTTAAGCATGCAGCTTCACTTACGAGGCTGGGAAATCACACAGAAATGAAGAAAGTGAGCTTGCTTTTTCAGGGAGCCAAAAAGAAGCAACGTTTTTCTCCTCATGAGGTACAGGAGTGAAAAAGCCTGGCTATCCACTTTTACAGTGAGCTGATAGACAGAAGACGGCGGCCACCGCCGAGAAGAAGAAAAAGGCCTGCACCTTCGACGCCCCAAAGAATGCCATTTGGGGACAATTTATTAACTGCGCCCACAAATTTTTATTATATGTCAAGTCTTATTCCAGGTGCTTGAGACGCATGAATGGACAAATACAAAAATTCCCTGCTCCCATGCCCCTGTGTCCCAGCACAACAACGAGTGGGTGACATGGGTAAGTTAGTGGGTGGTAAGGGCTACAGACAATGAAGAGAGCAGGGTGCACGGGATCGGTAGTCCTGGATGGGTGTGGGGGGACAGGTGAAATAGGGTGGTCAGGGACATGTCTTGCATCGAAGGAGGTGAATGAGAGCCATGAGGACACCCGAGGGAAGAGTGTGCCCAGTCTTAGACACCCCGTTTCTCACTCCACAGGGACTTTATTATTGGCCCCTTCCCCACTTCCAGTCCTCCAGATCCTTGGGCCTCCCCAGCCCTTTCCTGAGAGATCTCCGTGTGTCGTGTGTCGGGGAAGGCAGCCATCACCTCCTTTCAAACAAGCTTGGCTCCTGGATGCCCGTTTCCCTTGTGCCGTTGATATGGATTTCTCCCTTCTTTGCCATTTCACCTTTGACACCAACATGCAGCACTCGTATTTAAGTGATTAAGGATGAATCCCCTCCATTTCATTACTGTTTGTTATTGTCACACTCATATGTCTTCCAGCTAATCCTGAGCTGTGAGAACTGTCGCTGAGAACTGTCGTCTGGGCAAGGCCATGGACACGATCAGTGCTTGACCAGCTGAACCGGTGCACTGTAGTCGAGATTTCGATGTTATAAATTCTACAAAAGTTTAGAAAACATCTGTGAGGCCATGATTCTATCCTGATATTCTCTTTTACTTACATCGGAAAGGAAAACAGTCTTTTTTTTAGAGTCTTTCACATCCCAGATGTGCCACTTATTGGTTTATGTAACTTGAGGTACACCCAGTGGGCCTCAGTTTCCTTTACGCGCGATAACGGGCCGGATTAGCTGATCTGTGCGATACTCTCCAGCTCCAAGATCCTTTGACTCTAAATAATTGGTTTCATTGAGCCATGCCCAGATTCTGCTCTCTGCTTCTTTAAAGGAAGACATTTATGGTGGCCAAATTGCATTTTCAAAAGGGCTAGATTAATAATTTTTATTTACCTTGCTTTTCCAATTGTGACTCTTTAGGTAGTGATCACTAGCAGTTTGTTTTCATAAAATACAGATTAAATGCATGTCTTAGCACCACAGAACCAGGATTCATACTAGTATAAGACATTTTACAAATAAAACACATTTTAAATGCTCTGATTTTTTTTTTTAGATAGGTTTTTATTCCATCCGATGGAACCATCAACCCAGGTAGTTTTCCAATTCCACCATCAAAAGCACATCAGCCTGGAATAATTCACCCCACCTTCAAGACCAGGGGGGCTCTGTGGTGTCAGGATGCTGCAGAGACCTGAGGCCTAACCTGCCTCTTCCTCTAATCAGCTGCGGATCTTGAAAAAAAACCTTAACCTCTTCAATGCTCAGTTTCCTCTTTTGTAAATTGAGGGAGCAGAAGAGAACAATGCCCAAGGTCCAGCACAGGTCTAAATTCTGGGATTTCTGGATTAAAAAATAAATAAATAAATCTGCTTGCAGGAATCTGCAGAAAGCTCTTCTTGCGCCCCACAGCTCAGCAGGAGAAGGAAGCTCACAAATACTGAAGAGCCACCTAATGACTTAATGGGCTTTAATACGGGCAGCTAGGTTTTAATTTTCTCTTAAAGCACATTCCCTCGGGGAAAGTGTGCTTTCCAGTGGAATAATAACCACAGAGGATATTTTGGTTGTTGGAGGATTTCTCATATGGAAATCAGGTTCCTCTGTAGTTTTAACTATTAGAACAAAATACAAGCCCCCAGAGGGATGTTTATCCTCAAGTTTCAATCTGTTCGAATGTCAAAAGGATCTCCCTAAGAGTTAAGCATCTGTAAATATTTAAAGCAGGATGAAATCACAAACACTGCTTCTCATAATCTCTTTTCAATGTGAAGAGAAGCCAAAAGAAACCAGCAAAATCCCAGGGAACACTTTGATATTAAACTGTTGACTCCGTGGTCATGTCTAATAACTCCTATTAGACAGAGAGTTGGGGGGAATGCAGAAATTGTCCCTGCGAGCACACAACCAACTCTGCACATGAGAAATGGATCATGTAGAGGGTGTTGCAGAGTGCCTTTTCCCTCGCTGGCAGATTGTGATGGTGATAATGCTGACCACGTAAGGTCCAGCCTACACAGGAGAATGCAGCAAGCCTTTCTGCCTGAGTTTTCAGGGTTTGGCGACCCCCACCCCTACACATATGCATCACAGCTTGACACGCATCCTTCTAGTTTTCCATGATCATGGACCAGGCCTCACGTTAACTACTTGATTCATATCTTACCTAATCTTTTAGACAGCCCGAAGCATGGCGACTGTTGGCTCTGTTCCATGGTGGTAGAAAATGAGATGCCAAGAGGTTACGTGTGAGCTGTAAATCGCTTTTCTTTGAGCGCCAAAGAACATCGAAGGAAGACAGCCAGCCCTCAGTCACAGCCATTTATTCGTTTGTTCATTCACCCATTTTTTATCTCCTTTCGTTCATTCAGGACCTGGTATTTTCAACATACTCTAATCTAAGAAAAGCCACCTATAAACCCAGCCCACTCCCCTCTTCTTATTCAGTTTCTGTGGCGATGGGAACTCAAAGAAATGTTCAGTTCTGTCTTTGCCTCCATTATCTGAATACCCCTCCATTTTGCCTTTTCTGGGTAAAATTATAAAGTTTCCTTTCCGGTTTTCCTCAGAACCACTTTCAAAAGACCCCTTCTCTTGTAGGAGCAGAATTATCCACAGTATTTTAGCAGGGAAGAGAGCAACAGAGAGATTGCCACGGAGTTTTTATATTAGCATCATGACATTTCTAATAATCTACATAAAAGGATTTTTTTTAGCATCCTCCTAAGTGCCTCTTGAAAACCTCTGTGACATACTCAATAGCTACGGGCTAATTTGTTCTGGCAGAAAAATGAGTTCAGTATTACTGAAAATATGTTTCCTATCACCAGATCTCATTCAGGTCATTGAGTGGCTTTTCACTGGTAGAATTTACCTTCCATGAAACATTATGGAGAGGAGAGAGAAATAGCATTCTGACCTACTCCAACGTTATCAAATGCCAATCACAGACAATTTTCTATAAGGTAGTAGTATCTCAATAGTGCGCATTTCTGGAGCTGTGGACCAACCTGATTTTCTTTTTCCCCCCTTTTTTAAGCAAGGGGAATGAAGGGTGCATGAAGCAGACTGTGAATACACACCTGGGCAAAGCTAACTTAGAGCAGCTTTCAGCTTAGTGACTGAGATCATGCCATTTCTCCAAAGAAGGACTAAATGTAGAGGAATAATGGATAGCAGTTTACCACAAACTGTGCGGCTCCGTCAACCGGCGGGGACCCAGCAGTGACTGGGGGAGGGTTGTTCAATCCCACAGCAATTTCAGAAATTAAGGATTCACTAGTGACAGGCTCCCATGGGTGTGGCAGGGTGAGGGGAGGGTCACATCTCTCTCTTTTTTTTTTATTTTTTTCCTGCCCGTGCAAACATGTGGCTAGCTGCAGCGTAAACTGTACATGTGGATGATTAGGTGTTAAATGGGAGAAAAGAAAGCTCTTCATGATTCTTCCTTCGCAAATACAATTTGTCAGCACTGTTAAGATGCTGGCTTCTTTTCCATAGGTGAGTCTCCTTCCTGCTGGCGCCAAGAGGGGTAGGTTGCACAAACGTGTGAAAAGAAAATTGGGCTCTAAAGGTAGCTTTGGTGTTGACATTTGCTAAGCATCCTTTCTGGAGTTAAAATTAGATGTATCTGCTACTGGCAGCCCCAGGATTTGAACATTGAGAACATAGAATAGCGTTCTCCATTCAAATTCCCAGATACAAAAAACCAATTCTTAAAAAAAAACAAACAATTTTTATAAAGAATTACAACCCCTTGTACTTTTTCTTTAGCTATGCAGAACAACAACAACAACAAAAAATCTGAAAATTTAACATAATGCCCTGGGTAAGCTATGCCAGAGAGTGACAGTCACTTCTACACTAGTGAAAAGCTCCCTGGTCAAAATCACATCAATAAATGCATGTTGAATCAGAGCTAATAGACATCGAAAGAGAAAAAATTCTAAGGTCCCCTCATAGATGACCTTTATAAGAGATATCTTATCATCAGATACCTCAGGACAAAATTTCAACCCAAATGCAATGAGATGCGACTGGTTATTTAACAAGGTCATTGTCTTTAAATAGAATTTAACTTTTTTCCCAGAGTCAGAGCTTTCTACATAGTTTGGAGGTGACTTGGTGGTACAGCTGCGTAGACTGATAATTTTCTCATTCAAATGGATCCTTCATATCAGCTTTAGGGAAGTCAGTCACGAGATGATTCCATGGCATTTAATCATTGAGATTCGTTTGACCTTTTTAGGACATGGCACCTAATACTGAGATGTGATAACTTCACAACAGATTTGCAAGAAAGGTGACACACTACACAAGAATTTACAAACAGGGGGGAAAAAATGGTCTAACCTGGTGAGGGAAGGGAAGATAGAAAAATATGTCAAAAAAGGCAATACATGGTTTTTAAATTGCTTCTGTCTGAGGTCTGGGGATATTCTCACACACGTTATCTAAACTCTCCTCCATCTCATCATGCTACCTCGTTCTACCCCATGGCCCTCATTAGATTTAAAGGGAGGAAAAAAAAAAACAAAACAAGATTTAATGAGAAGATAATTTTCCAGCCCAAGGGTGAATGCTTGGTCTGCTCAGTAGGAAAGAGCATATGGCTTCTTCTCAACCCATCAGCTCAGGGCTCACCATCCAGCTCGCAGACCCTGACAGGATGTCCTAAAGCTGCCTGTACAAGAACAGAGGGTGGCTAAGAACTGTCCCCTGCAGCTGCCCTGCACCCTCTAAGAAATCTGCCATGAAGCGAGATTTGTCAACTGCCCCCTGCAGCCAGCCTACCCTCTGGGTCCCAGACGAGGGAGGACTGTCCACGATTGACCTTGCTAAAAGGACAGATTTGGACACAGGGAAGCAGAGCAGTGAACTAAATAAACCCAATATTTTATTTGAAGCTTTGCAGTGGAGGCTACTAGATGGAGATGTGGAAAGAATGGGGGTTTTGGTATCATGGACCTAAGTTTGAATATTGATTCTGACGCTTGGTAGGTCTTTGGCCTTGGACTACAGGACTGAACATCTCTGTTCTTCAGTTACTTATTACAGAATGGAGCCTATACTACCTACTCTTTAGGCTAAGGGTATCTCACACATGATAATACCTACTGTTAAGGTCTAAATGAGATCATGTGTGTGATACATGTAGCTTGGCTTTGGGGCTTAATATTTTTTTAAATTCCTTTCTCTTCTCTGGTCCTTGCCTTTCCTTCTAGCTTGGGGAAAAGATTCAGTTTTTTGATAATTGCTTTTTCACTTAGGCTGCTAAAAGTATATTAGTTTTCTCTGGAATCGTCTAAATCAAGTTTAGATGATAATAACAGCATTTTCCATATTGGTATGTGTGTACTGTTTCATGGAACTTGGAGTATAAGAAATGTCATATCTTTTCATATTTTTGAAAAAGAATCCAATTTGAGCTCATGCTTGCTGAGTTTGGCAAGAAGTCCAAAATCAATCGGTTTAGAGGGACAGGGAGGAGAGATGGAGAATGTCTCTTCTCCCATTTAGATCCTACAAATATGTCAGGGGCTAATTCCGTGTATGTAAATGGGAAGGGGCCTGATCGTTAGGATTCTTAATCTCCCTTTCCCTGATTGTCCCTTCACCTGGTGCAGCTGACGGGTGTTCATCTGTCTGTTGGCATCCTGCCCCGAGCAGATCACAGAGATGGCCCTCACAGCGCCCCTCTCCACAGGCCACAGGCCTGTCCTCAGTCTGCCAAGACTCCTTGCTGGGTGTGAGCCCTCCTGGCGGCCACACTGCCTTTTCTTTACCAGATCATAGGGCTGTAAATGTTCTATAATGGAGAAACTCGCCACCCTCCTCCCTAGGTGTAAGAATCAGAATAAACAAGGTTACGATGTGGTTGACAAACAAGTCCCAAGCATCAGTATCTTAAATCGACAAAGGCGGATTTCTTCCTCAGCCTGTCTCTTTCTCGGGAGGCCTGGGGCAAGAGTACGAATGAAGGTCCATGTAAACCAAGATAACAAACATGAAACGAAATGTGTTCTACTCTGTGACTTTGAAAAATATGCCTTCATACGTTTTTTCACGACCCGGAAAAACAAATTTTAATTTAGAGTTCGGAGACTCCTTGGAGCTCCGAGGTGGAACGTGGTGGCGTAGAGCAAGACAGCCTGTTGGCCTGTCCTGCTTCTGGGCCCTCTAGACTAAACGTCGTGCTCCTTGGCCACCTCCCAGGTGGAGGATGACTCCGAGGAAGAGTGGCATGCAGGCTCTGGAAGCAGGCTTCTGGGCATTTGGGCAAGGAATCCTGGCAGGAGCCTTTTGTCCAAACCAGAGAGGTGAAGTGGCAAACACGGAATCCCCGAATAATGAGGAGTGACTGTATTTTGTTTGGCTTTGTTTGCTTGCTTTTCTCGAAATCTTCCTGAGAGAAATTAACAGTTGGGAACACAGAAAGAGGAAAAGAGGAGTTCTCAGCTCTTCTGATCGACCTGCTGCAAAGCAGCCCCGAATTTAAGAATTCATTTTCCCACTCTTTCTGCCGACAGATCTCTGGGTGGAGGGGACGGGGACAGACTAAGCACAGGTGACTTAGGTGACCGGGAGATCACGGTGCACACGTGACACACACTGCATAATCTGCCCAGGGCATCCATATTCCTCTGCCCATGTAGGCATCACCACGCTCTGGGGGTGGGATGGGCAGTAAGGATGGACGGGGGAGAGGAGTTGTTACAAGCTCCATTTTCAGACGTGGAGACAAAGATTGAGAAAAAGGCTTTTGTCAGGGACAGAGAACAGAGAAGGGAGACACCTGGGACTGGTGCATCCTTTCACCCCAAATGCTGTGCACCCCTAAACGGTAGCCATCTCATGGGAGAGTCCTTGGAATCCAGAGAAGTCAGCCAATCAGCAGGTCAGCCTGAACTGCCCCTCAAAAAAGAAGCAAATTTGGTTTTATGAAATTTCTCGAGCATTCCTGCCAAGGACTACACTTCGATATTTCACTTGCATCCCTTTATTAGGTGATATTTCTTATTTCTTGAAGTTCTCGAAGCCCTCAGAAGTAGCATTATTTTTTTTCTAGGTCAGTTCTGCTTTGAATCATGTAATTAAGTACAAGCATAACAGTTTGTTAGTCAATAGAGCACCTAGACACACTGCTATTCGTGTTAGAGAAAAATAAAATAAAACCCAAATAAAAGACAAAGAGGAGACATCACACGCCTTTTCACTTAGTTTCTTTGATCTCCGTTTATCATTTCTAAGTTTCTCACTTTCGACAAATGGCCCGCTTGCTTTGGGCCAGGCTTTGTGCTACCAGCTCTACGTGTAATTTCATTAAATTCTCAGAGCAGCCCTAAGGCTGTCCCCTTTCCATGTTTGAGAAACTAAGGCTTAGAGAGGTTAATTAACACAGCAAAGGTCACACAGCTAATGAGTGGCTGTGCTGGGATTCCAATCCCCACCGGTCTACTCCTAAAACCATGCTGTGCCCTTAATCAGGCCTTGTACAGAGCACACTGGCAGGTTGATAGGGTTGGTGTGCAAATTAAAGAGATGATGTATAGGGAAAGCATTGGGCAAAGCACGGTGCCCTGCAACGGTCGCTGTGATTATCCCTCCCAGTCTCACGCAGGGCTAGCTCTGCTGTTCTCGGTGGCCGAGTCTATATTAATTCTATAATTCATCCTTAATCCACCAAAGGCTTATATGTCTGGCATTCCCCATAGCCAGAGGAAGGTGGAAATATACCTTTTGTAAGAAAGGTTTCACACCTGCTGCGGTCGGTGCTGGATCATCAGAGATTCACTTAACAAAAGACTTAGATTAATTTGGACAGTTTTCCTACATAAACCAGGCACACAGAGGCAAGCAACCCAGGAAAGGATAATCATGCTGAGAGTGGAAGCACTTATTATAAATAATTACCACGTAATTATCCTCAACGTCCCTGAGTCTGTAGCCCCTGGCTGGTGCTAGGAGGCGGCCCTTCCTCACTAAGAATAAGGAGACTGAAGCGCTTCCATGAGTTTGTCAGGGCATGTATGTGTCTGTGTCTTGCAGTGGGGTCACCGCCATCAGGGCCTCAAAGTGATGGTCAAGGTGTGGAACAGACGTGGGGTCTCTGCAGCTGGATCCACTCCTTTTTAAATAGCACAAAGCCTTTCTGCAAGCGTGTGAGAGTATCGCATCTGACTTCTTAAGCGACATATGTGTTCGGCAAGTGAATACATGGGGCAGGCTGTGATATGGCTCATTTCGACGTGCCTCTGAGCTGTGTTTTCAAGCCTTGAAAGGTGACCCCGCTGAAGAGATGTAACAACACTTCAACGGAGCAACGCAGAAGCCTTGACAAGTGCAGGGACAGACACGGACACTTCCAAGGGGGGGCACGGTTGTCTACAAGGTTAATCAATTCCTCTGGTTTTCATTCCAGATGCACATTTATCTTGGTGGCAGCAGCTACAAATGTGAAATCAAACCTTCAAACCTCAATGATTGAAATTGTATATCCCTGTTCGAGACGTGTAAACAAGCTATTCTCTGCGTTTTAGCTGAAATATTAGGCACCCTGCAAAGCTCTGGCCATAGCTCAGTGAGGGGCATGCTTTTTTGTGGGGCCCAGATATGATGAAAAACACGGGGGGGAAAGGATACAACTCAGTACCTTGGATGAGAGTGGACAAGATGCCGGTCACTGGCCTGAAATCTCACAGTTGTCCTGATCATCATCGTCATCATTACACGACCTTTTATTGGGCCTGTTCTAGATGACAAGCACCTTATTTGCATCACCTCATTTCACCCTTGTAACAACACTGCACAGTAGCTAATGTTATTTTTCCATGTATGGATGAGAACACCGAAAGCAGGTAACTTGCGTGAGGTCACCAGATGGCAGGTTCCACATCTGAACGCAGGTCTAACTCATGCCCTTAATGACCAGGGCTTAACAAATCAGAACCTTCCATAACACATAAGTGCAGAGAACAGAAGGGCTAGGGAAACCCAAAATCATCTGGATTGATCAACCTGACAATTTAAAATCTTTGTTTTCCAAAAAAGCCAATCAGAGAGGAAGGCTTAACCAACCTTTTTGCAAAGCCGTTCTTTGGCCTATCACGGAATACTCTTAAAACAAGAAAGGGGCTCAAAATAATACTTCCAGAAGTTTGATTCTCCTCCATAAGCTATATATTTGATTCTTTAACTATTGGTTGTAGTTATGGGCTTTTGGGAGAAATGTAAAGAAATGGTCTTTGAAGTATTAGAAACATTTGGCCAACTATGCTAAAATATGCTCGTGAGCAGTGTGAAGAGGAAACACAGCTGACCCACGAGCATGAGTTTGAATTGCATGGGTCCATTTCTATGGGGATTTTTTTCAATAAGGACACAGTAGACCAGAGGGTGAATCCTTGGGTTTCACATCTGCAGATTCAGCCAACCACAGATCGAAAACAGTATTTTCAATCCAAAGTTGAAAAACTGTGGAAGCAGGGGGCCAACTGCATGCATTGGTGTACACCACTTTATACAGGGAACTTGAGCATCCACAGATTTGGGATCTCCGAGGGTCTTGGAACCAGTGCCCCACAGATACCAAGGGATCACAAGTCTTGTAGAATCAAAACTCATACAGGATTTTTGAACGCATGAAATGGGGGTGGGCGGGTTCCGGCACCCTTAACTCCTGTTGTTTAAGGGTCGACTGCACGTGTATCTCTAATGAAAGATCTGCACCCACATCACCTCTCCCAAGCGGCTGCCAACCATACCTATGCAGTCTGGCTGGAAGCACTCCCTGAAGATGATCTCTCCACGGCAGCATTGCTTCGGAACAGAATCTACTCATGGGTTCACCAGATGGGTGCCTTCTGAAGCCACAGCCCACTGGAGAATAGATGTTAAGGAAGTCAGTGCAAGTATTAGTTAAGGAACATAAACAGACTCATCCTCTTTGCCCATCTCCTTCTTAACGGTTCCCAAGTCCTCTCAATGCATCGAAATATCTTTCAACATTGTACCCTCCTTGAATAGTGTCCCCTTCAAAATTCATGCCCACGCAGAACCTCAAAATGCGACCTGGTTTGGAAATAGGGTCTTTGCAGATGTAGTTAGTTAAGATAAGGTCATACTGGGTTAGGAAGGGCCCTAAATCCAATGACTGGTGTCCTTATATGAAGAGAAGACACATGGATATATGCACAGAGGAAAAAACCACATAAAGACGGAGGCAGAGACCAGAGTGGAGGAAGCTATAAGGCAAGGAACACCAAGGAATGCTGGGAGCTGGAAAAGGCAAGAAAGCCTTCTCCCCAGAGCCTCAGAAGGGAGAGCAGCCCTGCCAGCACCTTGATTTCAGACTTTTCAGACCTGTGAGAGAAGACATTTCTGTTGCTCTAAGCCACCTCGTTTGTGGTCATTTGTGAGGACACTTTTAGGAGACTAACAAAGTCACCACCACATCCTTGACTCAAGCCCTCATCCTCTTTTGCTGAAATTATTTGTACTAGGCTCTATCAACTCACGCTCCCTCCCCCACCCCTCCCTGCAATGCTGCACCCCGCAAAGTAATTTGTCAACAGAGCTCTCTTCTTTGAACCTAGATAACATTCTGAAGATCCTCTGACTCAGTATTTCTGCTTTCCAGATGTTTATTTTTTTTTCCTAAGGAAATAATCAGATACGCATACATTTTTATATGAGGAGATTTCTCAGTGACTTAATAAGGAAAAATTAGAAGCAACCCAAATGATCAAGTGTTGGAAATGGTTGAAAAAATCATGGTACATTCCTATGATTGAACATTATGCAGCCACTAAAATTACAGTTTCGAATTAACGATGTGTGAAAAATAATTGGAATATAATGCTAACTGCGAAAAGCAGGATAAATAACTTCATATAATATGATTCCAATTTTGTTTTCAACGCGTGTTTGTAGAGATAAAAGATTAGCCTGAAATACATAATTTGGTTATCTCTGAGGAGTTGCAATGGGATTTTATCTAATCTTTTTGTATATCCCGTTTCTATAATAATCACATATTATAATCATGAAAAGAAAAATAAACAATATATTAGTCAAAAAATTGAGAAGACTTTCAGTACAGTAGCTTTCAACTTATTTTGACATTTCATAGTAAGAAATATAGTTATCATCCAAGTCCTCATCGTTGTCGATAGGTTCTGGGAAACTGTGACTATAGGCGAAATGATACATAACGGAACCAATTTTTACCATAGAGTAATTCATATAAACAAGAGTTAAATTCCTATAGCCTATTTCTGGTCAGAAAACCATGACTGAACTTCTAAATAAAGACCCAAAATACTTCTAATATGAAATAAAAATGAGCTATACATACATTTGGGTGTCCCCCATATGTTAGTGCAGTTTTAAACTTTAATTATTTCAGAAGTATAAACGCTACAAACTTTCAAAATGGTCCTTTGAAAGCTTACTTTTTCTGATTCTAAGTTTAAATCATGTTAATAAATGTAACTGTAAGTTTTTCTTTTAGTCAATGCATGCCATTTTTCACCCAGGACACTAAAACAAAAAATTAAAATTAAAAAAAAATGTGTTGCTCAAAATTCACAACTAAAGTACAAAGTATATTTAATTAAACTTTCAGGTGATGTGTTTTATAAGTTGCAGCATTTATACCTCTGAAGTTATTAAAACTGCAATAAGTAAGACTTTTATACCACCCTGTTTTTATGTAAGTATGCTAAAGTCTGATTCATTTTATATTTGCTGCTAAATCTAGTTTGGTTTTCATTTAAGTGGCTCTATTTGGTGCAGGTTTTCCTTGGACAGTAGCTATCCTGTGCTGAGGCCAAAGTGGCCTGTGCCCAGGGCCCAGACTTTAGAAGGCCCTTCTCTGGCCCTTGACTGGCTCGGCTATCCTTCTCCCAATAGGGTGAGGTGTCCAGTGGGCTGTCTATTGCCCTTTCCCCAAATCTGCATCTCCCCAAACCTTGATCTGAGTATCCAGGATCCTTAGATTGCTTCCCCAAATGGGACTGGGCCTCATTCAAGAGCCTGCACACAGTGTTGTCTGCCAAAGTCTATACTCTGCTCTAGGCAGCACTGTGACTAGTGTGTGCATCCCTAGGCCCATGGGGACTGGAGTTTACTGGGGACTGGAGTTTACTGGGAAAAGAGGAGGTGGCTGCAGACCATGGCTGGGAGCCAGCTTTCCTTGCACCACCATGTTTACGTGCAGGTCATCAAGGAATTTGAATCTGGCCTTTCAGGTCATAGCAAAGGCATATTTGTCAGTGTAGGAAGGTTGAACTTGATTTATTTATTTAATAGTTTGTTGCCAGGGCTGTGGGTGGGGGATGGGAAGCTGGTCTTAGTATCAAAGGAAAAGATTTTTCCCACCAACACTTTTTTCTCCGTAACGACATCAGTGGGCAGGACATACTTCCACGTGTAATGTATGACAGCCAACAGTGATGGCTGCAGTCACCCAGCACATACTCTGGGCCAGATGGTTTGCAGGTAGCTTCTCATTTAGTCCTCACCACAACCCAATAAAGGTACTCAGGAGAAAAACTGAGACTCAGTGACTTAAGTAATTTGTTCCAGATCGCAAAGTCAGCCACAGTTGCATAACAAACCACTCAAAGCTGAAGTGGCTTAAATGTCATGGTTGGGTAGGTTTCACCTGGGCTGCTTCAGGCAGCTGCACTCAGCTGGAGGCCAGGCATCCCTCCCCAGTCTCCCAGGTGGTACTGCTGTCTCGGAGATGCCACCGTCCTCCTGCATGAAACCTCTCATTATAGGAGCCACACTGGCTTGTTGGCATGGTAGTCACACATAATCATCTCAAAGCAGAAGCTGCAAAGACTTCTGGCTCGTGGAATGGAAATGGCACTCGCCTATATTCTAAAGGTCCAAACCAGACACAAAGCCAGCCCTGATTCAAGGGGAGGAAAGACAGAGTCCTCCGCTGCATGCAAAAGAGCATGGGAGCATTGTGAATTTTTCTTTTTTCTTCTTTGGTCACCTTTGAAACAATAGATCAGAGTTAGTAGCTAAGTAGCAGAGCCAGGATTCAAAGCCAGGTGGCCTGACTGGGGTGTTCCAAGGAACTGGCATCCCTAACTACAGGGCGTTCAGGGGACTTAGACATGTAAAGAGTTTTTGTAGTGTGTCTTCTCTCCTTGCTCGTGCAATCTCCTTACCTTGTAATAACCACCACCCGGTCCTCAGTGCCCAGCCCCTGGTGGTGGTGATGAGGTTACTTACAAGGGGTACGACCCTGAGTGGGAAACTTAACCTCTCCAAGCCTCAGTTTCCCAACCTCCAAATGGGGATCATTATAGTACACACCCACATCAAGTGGCTCTAAGATTCTGACACGACAACGAGGAGAAAGCACCTGACACGAAGGTGGCACTCAGCGTTCTGGGCATCGGCGTGCCCGGAATGTGGACCAGGGATGAGCAGCCACGCACGTGGGCGTGAACCAGCGATGGGTTCCCGGATGCAAACACCCGGCTGGCACGCCCCGGCGTGTCGAAATTCTAAGGTAGCAGCTTTTTTACAAAAGGGGAGTAGCAGGACGTGAAACCCCACAAAGGGACAGACAGAACCGCGCCGCGGCCGCTCTTTAAGGTGCGATGCTGAGATGCCACCTCCGGGGCCGCGCGCATCTCCCAGGATGGGGCGCGGCCGGGTCGCGAAGGGGGGCGGGGTGGGAGGATGTGGGGGGAGGATGGGGGATGCGGTGGGGACGTCCCTTCGACCTGATAGGTCTGGGTCCTGGCGTGGCCGAGGGGAGCCCTTAAACACTCACGTTGTGCAGGGGGCCTGTGACCCGCAGGTGCGCGGGGACAGGCCGAGTCCCGATCCCCTGCCCGGGGTGGTGGGGGCGGGACCGGCGGGCTCCCGCCACGTCCCGGGGCCGCCGGGAGCGCAGGGCGGGGGGTCTCAGGAGCTCTCAGCACCCGGGGGGCAAGAAAGCATCTTGGAATAGAACTGGAGTCAGGTGGGCTTGGCCGAGCGGCTCGGAGTTCCCAGGCTGTGGTCCCCGGGATGCTTGGCACCGGGCTCCGGGTACCCTCAGCCCCGGGAACACTCCCGAAGGCTCCCGGCACCATCCGAGGCAGGAGGCAGTCGCACCCCAGCTTCTTCCACCCCAGGAGGCGCCTCCTACTCCAGGAGCTCCCCCAGGGATGCGCGGAGCCGTGGGGTCCTCCATGAACGGTCGGTGCGGGGCGGGGGAGCACCACTCCCCTCCTGCCCCCCAGCTCGTCCCTTCGGGATGTTGTGATTTCGGGATGTCGTGGAGGCGGTGCCTTGGATTGGAGCGTGCCCCGGGAAAGACTTGGCTCGAGGGAAGGAAGGAAAGCGCGCCGGAAAGACTTGCTCCCGCGATGTAGAATTAGGAGAAAACCAGGGCCGCGGGACAGGGACAAGCCAGTGGGACACGGAGAGACGTGTATGGAATGGATGCATCCAGTACCTTCCAAGTCAGCTTGGTGTCATGAGATAAAAAGCAGGTTTGGGCATATTTATGGATTCGAATCCCGGCTCTGCCTTTTGCTGGTTGGTGACCTTGAGCAGCTTATTTAAATTGACAAAGCCTCAGTCTCCCCATTCAGTGGACACTAGTTTTTCCCTCTCCCCCTCATTGTACAACCACTTTTCACTTTACTATTTATCTATCTATCTATCTATCTATCTATCTATCATCTATCTATCTATCTGTTTGTTTGGTGTGGGATGAGTAAGAGCAGAGGTGTAAGGGAAAAAAAAGATCCAACGAGAATGCATTCTGCCAACTTGGAAAAATTACTTTAAAGAAGGTTGCTCAAAATAGTGATTGGAACATTTTTGGCCAAGGAGGTGGCACTGACTTTGTTGGCATATGAAAGTCCAAACCCTTTGGCATATGCGGCTTTCCAGACTTCTACCCTAGGTTAATTGAGACCAACAGAAACCCTTTGTCATGTAAGGCCAGTGTTCCTTGCAAGAAGATGCTTTATTCTTTCATAGGAGTTGGTTATTTTCCAGGGGCTTAATTGGGCCCACACTATATGTGAATCCAGCTTATAAACCAATTTACAGTGGGGTTCTACTAGGCTGATTTTATAGCCTGAGAAATAAGTGGGCTTTGGCTGACAGGAGGTTTGAATGATTTAGAAGAGTGTTTAGCAAGTCTGCTGAGTTCACCAGTTTTCTCCATTTGAAAAAATAAAAACAAAAGCAAACTGTATGATGATATCGTGTTAATAACTTTTTTTTGTTTTGGGAAGTATATGATTTGTCTGAGGAAAAACTAAGTGTTGAATACCACCCTGGTACGCACAGAACTAAGACAGTGAGAGAAGAAGAGCTTAGTAACTGCCTCAGATAACGTCACATACCCGTTTGTTGGTACCCAAATACCCAAGGTCAATAGGTAATGTCCCATTTTTAATAGGAAGAATAGTTCATTTAAAAGAGTGAGCGTTATTGAGTTTAACATTCCCAGGGGTTTAATAATGTGGAGTTTTCATGAACTGAACCAAGAACATTTAAAACCAAGAAAGATACCTCTAGAATTATGACTCATTCATATCTATATGACTTGGGAGAGAGATAAGCTGGGCAGAAATCTAAGAACTGTACTTTCCTGGTCAAAACCAGGAATGGAATTTGAACTTTTATACTATATATTTGCAAGTTCAAAGATTTAAACAATAATAAATGTGGGTCACAGGTCAGCGATCAGGTCCTTTCTTCATAAAATGAAGAAATGAACCAAAAGCTGAGCATTGAGATGTCTCTCCCTCTGAGATATTGCAGGTACAGCCTTGAGCAAGAAATCACAGGCTTCTCTCTTATTGCTTTAACCTAGAACCTGGGGAGCAAGACAGGGTTGGGAGAAATGACTTAAGGTCTGAAGAAGCAAATCTTAGCACCTTATTTCTCCAATATCCTTGGGTCTTATCTCTTAATCTTTTCTGGATGTTCTGATTCTAGTCCATGGCTGTGTTTACATTGCTACAGTTTATTGGCCCAAATATGTATTTAGGCATCCATTAAGGCCTTTATTCTTTTCCTTTTGGGACTCCATATACCCATCCACTACTCATCTTCCAAAAAGACTACTTGAGATATTTTACTTGCGTGGTTCTCTGGGGAGAAGGTGACCCAGATCTCAAGGGATCCATTTCTTTCTCCGTTTATTCATTTAACTGATATTTTTCAAATGATCTTGAAGATTTTCAAACATTCAGAAAAGTTGTTAGAATTTTACAGTTCACACTCCCATCTAAATTCTCTTCCCATACTGATTAGTGCCTACTGTTTGCCTGGAGCTATACTGAACTATAAAGACTTAAAAGGCAGAGTAGAGTTAGGGAACAAGGAAAGGTTTAATTTGGCGGGAGGATAGAGTTTGTGAAGGATCATGTGACTGTCTGGAAGGTTTTGCTGGAGTCACATTGTGGAAGACATTGAATTTCATAGCGGGCAGTTTATGCTTCATCCTGGTTGCAGCCCAGAGCCACTGAAGGCACTTGATGAGCGGGGAGTGTCTTGTGCTTTGGAAAACTCTTTCTGGCATTATTAGAGCTACGCTAAGTCAGAGTGGAGGGCCCTGAAATCTGAGATATGAGTTAAAGGTTTTGCAAATGTCCCAGGGCCAGTAAGGGTCAAACTGAACAGAATAGGTTGCTGAGAGAGAAAGGGGGAAGAAGGGTGGGACTTTGTGAGCAATTTGACAGGAGGACTCGGCGTTAGAGCTCAGGCATCTACAAGGACAGTGTGGCATTAGTAATAGAAAAGTCAGAGGAGGAGGAAGTTCAAAGGGGGTGATGATGTCTTCTTATAGATCCATTGGGTTTGAGGGACCCATTGAGTACCTTTGCAGAGATGCCAGATGAGAATGGAGAGGCCAAGAGCAAGATCAGGACTAGCAGTTAGTGAGTGACCAAGGGATGGACCAATGAGAGTGTACAGACAAATCAAAGAAGGACAAGACTTTGAGGGAAAAGTCTAAATCTGCAGAGTTCTTGGAACAGAAGGAAGTACACGTGTTCAATTATCAGTTAGTGTTTCAATGACTATTTTGTCTATTGTGTTATTGTAGCTATAGTTCTCCTTGATGGCTTACGACAGTCACAAACTAAAAGGCATATCCATACCAGTACAAGGAGTCGGTCCTACCACCATGGGGAAAGGAGGGAGAGAATGAAGTAGGAGTCGGAAGGGAAAAGGGGAAATTAAATACTTTTTAATCTATGAGTTAGAATATAAGTGCCTTATCTATGTAAACCATTTCCAAATGTCAGGAAGCCAGGCAACGTAATGAATTTTTCTATCTTTTCACAAGGCACCACCTACCAAGTATGGGAATTATAATGACCTATTTTGATGGTGGCCGTATTTTTAAACTAAACACTTAAGGTGTGACACATATTCTAGATGCACAGTCAAGTCTTCATCCAAATATTTAGTAACCCAGACTCCCCACTTCCTTTCTACTGTATTACTTTAGTACATGCTCTATGTGCTGAATAAATAAATTTCAGCTCTGTAGACCCATCTTATTATATTAATTTCCCACCGACAATGCAAGGGAAATTAGATTTATTCACCATCTATTCTATGGCCAAGGGCTATTTCAAGGCCTATTGAGAGCAGGGTTGTTCTTTTGTCTTTCTGTAGTATCTGGTACGAGTTCATATATGTGAGTATATCATCTCATGTATGTCACTATAACAATGATAAGTACTGTGCTTCCACTAAGAATAGAAGTACTTTGTCTAAGGTACAGAAGTTTGAAGTGGCAGAGCCACATGAGTTTTTGGAGAGAGGGTGCGTTAGGACATGGGGCCTACAGCAAGATTGCAGTCGACTCTATAATTCAGTATAATTGCCTCTGGTAGGCATAAGGGTTAGTCTCCATTTTTTTTAATTCTTCTTTCCTGAAGTTCAAAGTAGCCAGCTGCATAGTGAGCGACAGGATTAGGGTTGAGAGTGAGGTCACCATCCCTGAGGACTTGAAGAAGTGCAGTGTTGACTGGTTGTGGCTTAGAGAACCGAGTTTCTTGTCCCTTAACCGAGTTTCTTGTCCCTTAATACAGCACATATCTAGTCTGCCTGTACTTATCGGGTTTTGTTCTGGTCTCTCTTCTCCTTGAAAGCAAGTACTATGCCTTTTTCATCTCTGACTCCCCGACAAGTTTTCACGAAGTATCTTGTACCTTAGTAAATGCCCAGATGATCTTAAATGAGTCGAATTGTGTTAAAGGAGAGAAAACCATGTGTGGGAAAGAGTGTGCAGGGGCCTCTGTGTTGGAAAAGTCCAGGAAATGTGATTGGCGTACGGAAGGCCTGGCTGGGACAAAGTTGAGTCGCAAAAAGTGCAGAAGTTAAAGCTGGATCCATTCTGAGGCTTGCATGGCCCAGACGATGCAAAGGTTACATTTGACATGGGGGGAAAGTGACAGTGTAGCTGACTCTAAAAATGAAAAAATTTCCCACCTGGGTTTCTTAATGAATAATATTATTAGCAATTAACAAATCAACTGGAAAGAATTTTTTCCCCTTCTCCCTCTAGGTATCGGAGTATTTATAGCATTAACTTGCCTTGGGGGAAAGTTAACCTCTTGTCCCATCACACAAGCACTTTCTGAAGTGGCAGACCGCAGCATTTGATGGGAAACCAAGACCCTTCCGCAGGTCACTGTACCCTTGCACCTGACAACACTGGCGTCTGCAAAATCTGAGACGTTTGCTTCCGAGCAAACTTACTGGAAGCCACCGGTTTAGAATTTGTTGATGCATATGTTTTTAATTCTATGTTCAAAAAGCATATAATCAAACCAGTCTTATAGTATAGACCAAAAAAATAGCCTTTCCCTGGTTTCCAGCCTTGCAGACACTTTGCTGGAAGTTCATGGTGCCCAGAACAGGCATGGAGGTCCTTTCACTGAGGTAGCCTGTAGGCATCATCACTGTGACTCAGACTACAGCAGTTTGTCCCCATCCATGGCTACTTTTTGGAATCCTAGAAATTCCAAGCTGGGAGGGGCCGTTGGGAAATGTAGAGCTCATCAAATCCCCTTAACCTGCAAAGGAGAAAAATGAAGTCCAGAGAGAGAAATGAAGTGATGTGCTCAGGATATACCTGTCACCCAAGTTAAGACTGGGACTCGAATCTCTGTACATTCAGGAACTGTGGCAGGGGGGTTCTTGCTTATCTCAGAATAATCTGGAGAGCCCTCAGCTGTCCTTGATGCCCTCAATTTTTTGTTCTTCTCTGTTTTGTGGTCTCCCTAATTTCTCTACCTTGTCTCGGTATACCTTTCAAGGGATACGATAGACCAACTGGTAAAACACTACCAGGAATACAACTGTAATGACACAAAGTTGGTTTTGTTAGCACACCTGCAGCAAAGGAAGACACACACTCAAAGGACTGGGGACATAGAGGCCTCCGAAAGGTTTGGCCCTGTACTGGGTGGGTCAAAGGATGACTCAGTGAAGAGGAAACCCATTGGACTGGCTGCCATCAAGTCGCCATGGCCGTTTGGCTGGTCAGGGCCTGGGAAGGACAAAGTGTGGCTGGGAACACAGTGGTAAGAAACCTGTACCTGCTCAGAAAGGATCGTCAGTCATTTGGCAGCTGCCGTGTGGCCTTGGGTGTGTAGAAGCACTGTCCGTGCTCTGTTGTGAAGATCACAGTGTGATCACCCAGGGGTGGGGGTTGATTTTCATTCTCAGGGATCCGGTGTGCATATTCATTCTCTTTCACTCGTGAGCGTGCATTAGTTTCATGGCAAAATCAAACACTGGGGACTCTTAGTTGATGATAGCACCCGCCCAGCCATCCAGGTCAGATTTGGGAGTCAGCCTAGATTCTGTCCTATTTCAACATATCCTATTTCATCACTCACAGGGAAAAATTTGAAGTTTACCTAATTACTTTCAAGCCTGCCCTGTCCACACGATTACTATTGTTTTGAATCTGGAAACATGAAGAACGTTGATGATTTTGGCAAGATGGTGTGGACAGAAGTCAAAATGCAGCAAGTGAAAGGGTGCACATAGGTTTTTTGCTTTCAGAAACCGCTGACTGAAGCATTTCCAAAGCTCAAGAACCTGATGAGCAAGTCTGTGGGCTTTGTCCGTGGTCTCTGCTTCGGATGCTATGCGCACTTGATTTTAAAATGTTGATAAGGGGATTCAGTTCTGCATCCTTTTGTTCTTGCTAAAGCGTTCTGTTGTGACTTGGTTGCCCTTTGATTAGCTGTGTGCAGAGAGTTTGGCTGGTTGGATTTTAGAAATCATTTCTCATAGTCAGCTCTCATACGTTTCCAGGGCTGACGTGGGCAAGCCGCACTGGATGGGACGTCAAACTCTGGACACTACTAACCGCAGCTGTGTCCAATCGCATGTATGATGAAATGTTTGCAGGATAATAGAGTAGGGTGCAGTGGAGAAAAAGCTCCAGCTCGTTACACTTAGCATGAAACCCAAATCCCATTCTGTTGAGGCTTCAGAGGGAGCCCCCCAAATAGCCCACTTCTCTCCATTGAATTCTGGAAAATTGAGAAGACAAAGGAGCAAGGCAGGGGAATAGCAAACTATCACTTTTATCACTAAGAGAGGCTGGCTTGGGTTGGAGCTTTTACTTCTGCGAAGATGGGCTTCGTATGACTGAAGCCCAAAGTTGAGCAGACTGGCCAAGCCACACATATGTCTACACCAGGAAAAGAGAGAAAAGCAATGCCGCCTGTGAGGACAGGAAGGGAGTTGAGACTAACATGCCCAGTTTACCCAAACTGATTCATCAGATACATTTTTCTACCTTTTACCCCCTCCTCCAAGGAGAATGAGCAAGAGGGTGGCGAGAGGCCAGCCTCGCCACTGCTGGGAACATCAGAGCCGGGATGAAATGAGCCCCCAAACATGTGTTGGCTGTCAACACCCCGTATGATCTGATAGCCGCTCCCACTCTGTACCACCCTTCCCATCGCTCGCTGGACTCCAGCCATGCTGGCTGGCTTCCATCCTCACTGTCACCTGTTATAGGGCCTTTGCTGTCCGGCCTGGAACTCTCTTCTCCCTAGGTATTCACACAGAACTCTCACATCCTTCAGATCTGCTCAGATGTCACCTCCTCAGAGGGGACTTTCCTGACCAAGCAATCTAAAATCATATCACTCCTCGACCCCATCCCTCCCTACCCCTTTCCCCTGCTTTAATTTTCTTAACAATTCTCATAACCGCTCTTCCCCACTAGACAGAAAGCTTCATAAAGGCAGACGCTTTTGTTCTCTGTGCCTAGATTGGAATCTGGCCCCTAGGAAGAGCTAAAGATTTATTAGTTTATTAGCTGAGTAGATGGTCCCTCGAAACTGGAGTCTGTCCCATCTCTGCTGCTCACCCAAGTGTCATTCCTTGCGAAGTTGCTCCACACACATGGGCCACTTTAGAGCTGTACTAACTTTTTTCGAGAGTGAAGATCAAATGAGACAACGTGTGGAAAAAAGCTGAGGAAAGTACTAGAATATTCTAAGGCAATCTCCATCAATAAGAATAGTACTTGTTTTAGAATCACAAAAAAATTTCTTGTCACCTCAGCAAGTGATGGTTAAGGTGACAGCATTGAAGGATTTCCCAGGATCGTCTTCATATAGATTATTTTCATCCTGTGTCCATTCTTACCCATGTGTTTGCCCCACTGCATATCCTAACTTTTTATCTGGAAAATGTAGTCAGCGTAGGGAGCAAAAAGGTGGCTGCTTCTCAAATGAATAGGGCCACATTTACTTTGAGGAAAATGAAGTACGTCTCAGTGGAAGACACTGCTTTTCCCATGAGTCTTAAAGAAAAAATTATTTTTAAAACTGAAGGACGTACACTGAAAATCCCCTGTGAAACCATCTCCAGGTACATGATCTTTCACTTCTTTGTGGATAAACGTGCACTTAAAATCACTTGCAATCCCAGCACCTGTAAATCTTACAAATTGTAGGTAGAGATAATCCCATTGACCTGGAACTCTGCTTTTGTCAAAATGTGCCTGGAGGTGGATTTTGTTATCTTATGTCCTTTATGCAGTGACAGCTGGAAAATGCATGGACTTTGGGATCATCCAGATCTGGCTTCAAATTTCAGCCTTAGGACTTCATGTCTGAGTGGGAGCTTGAGAAAATTAACCCAGGACCTGAGGAACCATTCTACCTAAGACTTAGTTTCCTCACCTGGATACGTCTTCTAGAAAGCTCTGGACTTGGGGCGTGTCTAAGAATAGCACCACAGTCAAACAAACACACGCTGCCCGCCCTCCCAGTCTTTCCAACTCCACCGTCGTCCCACTACCCAGGTATTAGTGTCCTAGAGGTGTGGTAACAAAGGACCACAAACTGGGTGGCTTAAATCAACAGCGACTCATTGTCTCCTAATTCTTTCTGCAGGCCACGAGTCCAAAACCGGCGTGTCACCAGGGCCATGCTCCCTCTGACACCTGTAGGGGAGCATGCTCCCTTGGCTCTTCCAGCTTCTGGAGTTTGCCAGCAACCCTTAGTGGTTCCTGACTTGCAGGTGCATGACTCCGATCTCTGCCTCCATTGTCACGTGGCCATCTTCTCCTTGTGCATTTCTGTCTTTGCATGGAATTCTCCTCTGTTTCTCTCCTCTTATAAAGACGTGAGTTGTATTGGGTTCAAGGTCCCCCCTAATCTAATCTGACCTCCTTCTAACTTAATTCATTACCTCCGCAAAGACACTATTTGCAAGTAAGTTCACAGGGTGAAGTACTGGGGACCAGGACGTGGACATACCTTTTGGGGAAAATAATTCAATCCATAAAAATCCATGTAATCACTTTGAGCAAAAAACTTAGGGGTCATCCTTGCTGCTTCCCCTCCCCACAGCCATTGTAGCTCAGTCTATTAACAAATACTGTGGATGTGCCTTCAAAATGTAGCTGGCAGCTTCTTACCACCTCCACAGCTACTCCCTCGCCCCAGCCTCTACCATCTCTCCTGGAGTATTACATCAGTCTCCTAATTGGTATCTTGATTCCACCCTTATTCTCCTGAAGTCCACTTGCTAGGCAGCAACCAGAGTGATCATTTCCCATTTCACAATTCTAATCAGAACGCATCACTCCCTTACTTAACAGCCTCCCGTGGTTTCCCATTGCAATGGGAATCAAATGCTAACAGGTATGATTACAGATAAGACATGTGTTGGCCCCAGCTGCACTCCGAGCTCATCAGGTGCCACTTCTTCCTTCACCCACTGTGCACCCACCAACCACAGCAGAGTCTGTTTGCACCTAGAGGCCTTTGCACTGGTGCTTCCTCAAGGCTGGCTCCACCCAGAGATGTGTTTCCCGACCTCCTTTAGCCCAAACGTATTTTTTGAGGGCATTTGGAGCAGGGAGGGGCTAGGATATACCGCCAACGTGTTTTATTGAATGAATAAAGGACACAGAGTGTATGTCATTAAATTTTTAGATATTACACAAGGATAGAAATCCTTTCCTGATCAAATATTGTTGTTTTGGGAAATACTGGGTGAAAGTTTTGTCACATTGTAGCAGAACTTCTCAGTAACGTAACAATTTAATTCTGGGGGGATATAGTATGTTGTATTTCCAAATTTACCGGATTAGATAGGCCCACATGGCACATTTTGGGAGATGCTAGTATTGGGACAATTGAATGGTCTTTGGAAACTGGTAAGGGCTGGCCCGATTCCTTGCTCTACCAGTTAAGAGCAATGTGAACCTGGGTGAGTAACTTAAATTCTCTGAGGATCAGTTTCTCAACTGCAAAATGGGATAGTAATAGTACCTGCACAGTAAAGGTTAGAAATAAAAAATATAAAGCCATGAGCACAGTTCCTGTACACAGGGAGCATTCGATAATCGCTAGCTGTTACTGGGATCATTATCGTGATGATGCCTTTGATCGTGGGGATGGTCTTTCTATTTCAAAACTGTCATTCACATTTTGGGACATATCTGCTTTTTACTTCCCACATCTACTCAAATTTTTCTTCTGGCTAGAGTGAGATTTCGAGGTAAAGCTTCCTGCTACAGTGTCAGACACTATTGTTTTCTCCTCTTCCTGATTCTCTTTATTCTCTACCTGCCACATAACTCAAGTGCGTCTCTCTTTCCTGTGAATCCAAGGATATGGTGGCAGAGATAGGGACGCCTAATTCATTAGCAAGATCAGACACCACTGTCTGATGCCAGAGGGTTGGCCTGTGGGAAGGAGATAGGCACTTAAGTCTCAGTGTCACTTTAGCAAAAGGTTGCCCATTACCTCGTCTGTCACGTGCTGTGTCCTCTTTAGGAAAAGAGTGCTTCAAATATCAATTTTAGAAATTAAAATGATGTAAGAAAGGTGAATAGTGAATCCTTCAAAACACAGGGTTTTCTTTTGCCATTCGTTTGCATGAAAATCCTTTTTGTGGGATTTGGGACTTGGGTCGGTATTTAATTCAGGGTTGCACAATAGCCCTTCATTAAAGGATTCGAATGCTTTGGATGCGCTTGAATGATCCTGAGAGGTGACCCAGTCTTTTTTAAATAGAGGAGCCGCTCTTTTGTACCTTTCCCTTATTATGGATTTTGTGAAAATGTCTGTTCCTAGTTGGCCTGTTTTAGTTTGTTTTGGGGAATGTTTTTATTGTGTTGGGAGATTCTAAAGCCAGTTAAATATGTAAGGGGGATCCAAATAACTTTGGTTTGCAGCTATAATATTATATAAATGATTTTTATCATTTGATTGGAATAATTTATAATATAAAATGGAGAAGTGAGAAGAAAAGAAGAGAACACTGAACTGGTGGAAATGCTGGCTCTGTTTTTTTCATCCTCATGCTGGAGTGTTTTGTTTTAGATTCTTTTTTGCTGGTAGAACACACACTTTTTGGTGCATTTTGCAGGTTTCTTTTCTTGAGGACTTGTGTATCTAGGCATGTTATTTGTTGTTTCAACACAAAGATGACAACGTGGCAGGATTTCCCCTTTTTTGTGTCTTCTGCTGGTCATTCCAATTGGAATTGGAGTGTGAATTGATGGGAACTGGTTTCTGGCTCACCTTTCAAATAACTAACATGAGACCAACCTGTGCAGGTAAATGTTTAACAACTGACTCTTCGGGGTGGGAGCCAGGAATTCCCTCACGACGTTTCCTGATTTCCTTGGTATAAATATTCCCACCATGGCTGATTACAAACTATCAACATGACTGAACACAGAATTGGAACGAAATGTACAGTAGCAAACTGTTATGTAATCTGTCCACCAGACCAAAAAAAAAAAGAAAAAAAAGGAAAAAAATAAAAACTAGCACTAGAGCATAGATAATAGTAAAATAATTCTGAAGTGATAATGATTTAAAATATTAGTCATTTAATGGTTAGTTGTTGTAGTTTAATTTTTAAATCAATCAATCAATTAATTAATTAGAAGAAATGATCTAAATCATGCACTCCCCTCCTTCCCCCTCTCCCCTACTCTCTGGTATATATATATATAGTTTAATTTTTGACAATGGCCATGTCAGACAGCTGGTTCTCAGAATTCCTGGAAATCTAATCACTGGTTCTCACCCACTGACTGGGACCCAGAGAAGTCTCTGTCCTCCCCAACGTCCCCTGAATGGGTCATGGCAGAACCTGAAGTAGTCTGGTCTGTCTCTAAAAACCAAATTTCTCTAGAAAGGTTTACTTATTAATGTTTCTGTTATTTATTTTATGACATCCTCTGATGATCTAGGAAAACATTCAGGACCATTCCAGGCTGTTATTAGCTATGGCTTCAATAACTGTCCGAATATCTGAATGTGAATGTGACCAAAAATGAGAGAGTGAAAAGCAGATTGGATTTGGAGCCATAAACAAATCCTGGCTTTGAGGCTTGCTTGGCCTTCCTGCTCGCCAGTGTTTTATCAGTGCCATTGTGCTCATTACCCTTGAGCTTCTTGGGAACCTAATTTTGATTTCTAAATTCATTTTGTTCTTTATTATAGTCAATAACAGGCAAGGACGTTTTCTCCCTACATGCTGCATTTGGATGGGCTTGTTTACATTCAAGTCACTTAAGCAAGTCGGTTACTTACCTCCCTGGCTTCAGTTTTCTAGTCCGTAAGATGAGAAAATTAGGCCAAACGAATATCTATTATCTCGTCTAGGTCGAAAATATCTTGATTCATTATTCAGATCCATCGGGTCAACAAATATTTGCTTAGTACCAATTATACGCACATTCGTTATGGATTCTACTCCAGGCAGAATTAAAGACAAATGTAATAACAATAATTATTATTGTAACATCTCACAGTTATACAGAGCCCTTCTAATTTACCGAAGAAAAAATGTCCTTTCAGTCTCTGAGTTCTACAGCTTGAGGAGATCAGGACACATTTTCACAGAATGTTAGAGAAGGAAGGACCTATTCTTAAAGAACAAACGGAACCTTACTCCTAGGAAACGCAAGAGGTCATAACCAGGTAGTAATGAGGAATAAGAAACAAGCATTTTTTCCCATGTCTATCAGTTGCTTCACTTGGTCTGAAAAAACAAAACCAAAAATTATTTTTTTCTGATTATAAGATTAATTATTGTAGAAAACTTAGAAATTCTTAACAAGTATTAAATAAGGAGAAAATACCATATATCCAATTTAATAGCCTGCTTTTCTTTACCTCATATTTTAGTATATTTTTCAAAACATTATCAGTAGTCATATTAATTGCTATATATAATTTCATCTTTTTGATGTACAGTCACTTACTGATCTTAAGTTGTTTACACTGTTGACTTTGTCTACAGAACACTGTGATAAATAACTTTATTTGTATAAATAATTATACATTGGACATAGTTTCCAACTGTAATATTTCAGGTTTAATAAGATAGGTTTAACAAATCACATACTTTTGACCTTTACTTACTTGATTCTGCCAGTGTTGCTATGTATTTGCCTAGATTTTATTCTGTTTCTAAACATTTATTAAGAGGAACGGTGCCTGAATCCTTCAATATGATATGTTTGAACTGGAAATAGCATCAGTGTTTTCGTATTATTTCAAACAGACATATGACAAAGTGTATGGTTAACAATTTTCTCTTTCACTTTCTATGGGCAGTAGTTTCTGGCACATGGTTTATTAGTTTAGAAAATACTCAGTAAATGTTCAATAAATAAAAAAGGTTCAGGCTGATCTTAGGGTAAGCAAAACCATTTGAGAAGGATGTTAAGTAAAAACCACTTCCATTCAGGATAATAGCTTTCATTTCATTAGGAGACGTGACAGCTAAGCACAGCTCAGGAATTCTGACTGCTAAATGAGAAGTGAAAAATGAAAAATGTTGTTGCTTTAATTTACCTACGTGGGAAACCAGGACTCTAATAGTTATTTGATTAAATGTTAATGAGATCTACTCAAATGACCCCGCTCTTACGTTTATAGATTAGATACATCAGTTAAAATGAGACCAGCTTTACCTCTCATTTTAACATCTTTGAGTCAACATCTGCTTACCAGCGAAGTGCTTTAACTGCCCTGGTTATTTAAATTTAATGGCATCCATTAAAGGGGGCTGGAGGTTTGCAACAGAAGATGGAGAAATGAGATGCTGTGATTATTTTCTTGTTTCTGCCCCCAGGGCTGCGGGGGTGGAGGGGGGGCTTACTGGCAGAACTTCTAGTGTATTTTTAATAGCACAGATTTTTTTCCCCCCCCGAACCAGTTAGAGAGTAAGATTGTTGATTTCAAGCACATTCCTTGAAAGTAGCTATTTTTAAAACATCAGCGTAACTGGTTCACATCATTTAAAAAATGTTCTATCAGTGCCATAGTGGTCATTACCTTTGAGCTTCTTGGGAACTTTATTTCGATTTCTAAATTCATTTTGCTCTTTATTACAGTCAAAAATCAGCAAGGATGTTTTTCACTACATGCTGCATTTGGTTGGGCTTGTTTACATTCAGTATGGCGAATTCCATTAAGTTAACCGAGAGAGACTTTTCAAAGATTATCTATTCAAACCAATTATAATTATAAACTTTTATCGTATTGGAGAAATGTGACTGAAAAGCTTTTAAAATTTGCTACAACCAACATTTTCGTATTATGCCAAATTGGGTTGTGATAAGCACGTGGTTAGTAGATTTTTACACACTTCGTGTTTTTAAGGTCTTTTAATGGCTTGGTATTTCAAAGCACCGAACAGTCAAAAGCCGGCATTATGTTTTCATAATTGTATATGTCTTTTTGCATCCAGAAATCTGAGTGAGCAGAGGATTTATTCATATCACGCGTTTCACTTAGACTTTAGAGCCATGAGTTTGGATCACGCTCAAACAGCAGCAGGGTGGAGAAATTTTAGGCATCCTTATTTAGCAGGGTCAGCGTTAAGGTGAAGCAAGGGAGGTGCCTGCCTTGGGGGTAAAATTTAAGAGTGCTAAAAAGCTTAGTGATGAAGATAAATAACATTTTAATATACTATTTAGGGAAAAAATCATAATTAACACACCCTCATCCCCTCATCTATGATGAACAAAATGTCAAAATTTTAGAAAAAAGGTGAGATCCAACCCTGCTCCTCTACCTGGCTCACCTTCCTGTAGCCCTGACTCTGGTTCTGCTTTCTCCACTTTTCTGTCCTTGGATAGGCACTCCTTTGAGTCAAATTTTCCTTATTAAACACCTGTGATAATAATCCTGGCTTTTCTGGTTGTTATTAAGAGATTCCCATCAGTAAAAATACAAGGGAAAGCCCATTGTAAATACAATTTGCATGTTTATTTACAAGTTCGGAGAATCACCATATGATTTTAAGCCATTATTATCATGAGCCCAGACGAATACTGTAAGTAAACATCAGGTTTGAAGATTCTTGGAAAGTTTTATGTTAATAAAGTTCGAGATGGAACTCTTGAGTTTATCAGGCAGATCTAGGAGGAGGGATCTAAAGATAACTGAAGAGCTCTCCCTCTCCTCTCTTTTTTGTTCTTGGATGCAAATTCTACTGATTTTGTTAGGAGCTAGCAGAGGGAAGCAGAAATTCATTTTGTTTGTTCTAAATCTCCCTGTGAAGTGCCCATGAACAACTGAGGTCTCGCCGTGGCTCCAGCCATTCCACCCACAGGTGGTGCCTTCCTTATTTCTCCTGTCTGTCCGAGGTCCACCACCTTCTATTCACATCCGACCTGGGTAAGGCCTTCCTAGGTTCTCTCAGCCAGAAATGGGCTGGCTCTCCATCCTCTGCCCTCTTGTAGTGGATAAACTGCCTCTATCACTCACTGGTGTCTTGAGGCTTTACCTAATTCTGCATTGAATTTAATCTCCAGACCACAGTTGGAGAAATAGAGATTGTTTCTCCAGTTACATAGACAATCCCTTGAGTAGCGCTCCCCCACCCCCTTCCCTATAGATTGTTAATTTCAGGGTGAGCTGGTTTGGGTCTGTTTTAGCAAAGGCCTTTACACACTTTTTTTTTTTTGACTGAATAAATGAATGTCTTGCATGTAAAAGGGCAAATGTTTACTCTTCTGATTCATTTGTGGAATTTTACTGTCTTCACCCTAGGCCTAGAGAAAATGATTGGTGCCACGTGGAAGACAACGGTATTGTTGCTCCTTTCCATGCTCAGCCCCGGAGCTGATGGGCTCTTTCGCACTCTCTACAAAACTGCCCAGGCATCCAAGCCACATAAGGGAAAAGTAGGACAGCCATTATTTCTTACTCCCTATATTGAAGCTGGAAAACTCAAAGAAGGTAAGTTTAATCAGAAAACCACTGGTATACTTTCAACACTTTCTTTTTTTTTAAGCAATTACCTTATAGGATTTCAAATATATTTTGGTATTTTTACTCACTCGTTTTATTTCAAATACTAGTGATTTGATGTTGTATGTTTTCAGAGATGTGAGCTAAAATGAGAGCTTGTCAGGATGAGTTTATCTAACGGTCGAGTCCCTGTACTTCTATTTATAAAATTAGTACAGGGCCTGTCTACCACTGGGCACTTAATAAGGTTAATACTAACCTCAGATCGTACTAGGTGTCAATTACTGGTTCCAAGTATTCTACACAAACTCATCATTAAGCATCTCAATGACCCAGGCAGGCATACTCATTTTTACACACAAGAAATTAAGCAAAATAGAGATTGTTACTTATCAGAGTCCCACAGACACCAGCTTGTAGGTGCAGAATTCACACCCAGACGGCCTCACTGCAGAAGCTATGCTCACAGGCACTGTGCAGGACCCCGTGCCTGGCAAGTTACCCAAACACCCTAGGCCTCAGTTTCCTCATTAATTAGGTGGAGATGCAACCACCTACCCAAGGTGCAGGGATGTTGTACGAATCAGATGAGAAAATGCCCATGAAAACTCTTTATAATCTCTAAATTGCTCTCTAGATATCAAGCGTTTGCAAAGGAGGTTTTCTACTATTATAATTAATAGAAAAAAGATGTCATCTGGTATCATCAGAAACTAAAATTTATAGCCTGCCTCTCTTCTGAATGCTTCTTCATGCTTAAGTAAATCACTGTGTAGACAAATGACTTAGTCTTTTGGACCTCAGTAGGCTCCTGAGCTATAAGATGGTGTGTAGGCAGCTATTCTGAGGGGCTGTTTGTAAAAGGGAGCAGAGAAACGGGGCAGAGGCTGGGAAGAGCTATGGGGTCAGGAAGGGTCTTTAAGGGGGAAGAGATAATGCGTTTTGCTGATGGAAGTGATCCAAGAGAGTGGGGAAAGTTGTTTGGGGTGTAGGTAACTCTTACTGCTGCACTTTCTTTAAGTAGGTGAGAGATGAGACATCTGGTTTTTGTTCCAGAAAACCAAAGTTTATCTCTGACAGCAGGTGGGCAGGCAGAGGTAATGGCTATGAGGCTGATAGGTTGGTAGATGTCATGGGAGTATGGGAGTGATACTGGAAATTTTAAGAAAATGATCATTTTAAAGATCAAAAAGAAATCTATCAACTCCATGTGAAAGTGTAAAATAAAGCGACTTTTCTTCATTTGAAATGTTCTCGTAGCCAATAGGATGTCATTGTTGTTTTTGTTTATTTGGTATAAAACCAAAACATTATCGTATCTTAAGGGCGCATTTGAGTCCTGTTCATATGTCTTTTTGCCAAAATAGATATTGGTTCCACATTTCACTGACTCTTTTCTAAGGAAAAGTGAAAAACTTTGGTCATGTAGTCAGTGCACGTTAGTGTATTTTTGATAATATAGTCAGATAATATAGCCATTTTTTTTTAAAGAATCATTTTTACTTGCTGTAGAAAAGTCATTAAAGATGCTGGCCTACTAGTATGAGCTCATATCACTAGGTATAAACAAAGAGGCCAAATATCATTAATTTACCATTAATAAATCAAAGCAAATCGTTTAGTTCAGAGTTGAAAAGGAATTAAATACTTATAACCACCTCTACCAATTGACAGATGCGACTCGAATACTACACATGACTTGCCCCAGGGGATGCAGGTAATAGTAGAAGAGATGCGTTTAGGACCCAGATTTTCTGACTTCTGCTCTGTGATGTGCCTGCTGTGATTTGTTTTTCTTTGTTTAAGAAGCTTGTGCTCTTCTGGAGTGAACAGATACAGACGCATGAAACAATTAGGACTAAGGTTGTGCACGTTAAAACACTCAAGTGTGACATCTGAGGTGGACGTGATGGAAATTCTGAGGAGGAAACTATCCCATTGATTGGCATAGCTCAGGGAGAAAAATAGTACTCGTAGTAGTAGTAAAACTGACAAGTGGCTAGCATTCAGTAATTATATGCCTAGTACCTAGCACAGTGCCTGTGTGTAATATACACTCAATAAGTTTTTGTAGAATCTAAATTTTAGATCTGAATAAGGTGCCAGGCATTGTGCTTTCCACACACACTCACTCACTGAATCCCACAGACAGCCACCCTAATAAGGAAGGCATAATTATCATTCCCATTTTACAGATGAGAAAATCGAGGCCCAGAGAAACTAAGTACCTCACCCAGGGCCATTTCAAGCTGCATAAGTGGCAGAGCTGGAAGTAAAACCTAACTTTGCTGACTCCAGAGTCTGAGTTATGAACCAACTCCAGACCTTAGTGTGTTAGGTAAGATCTGGATAAATTGAAAAAGGCACCGAGTGAGAAAAGCAGCTTAAACAAAGGCATTGGGTGGAAGTGACCATGATGTGTCTGCATCAGATATCAGGTAGGGTCAAGTGAAGAGAAGGCAGAGAAACCCACCTGGGAGGCTGTCCACCTCCCTCTCATTCCTGTGTGTTTTGACCACGAGCATGTCGGCTGTGGTCCTTGGGAGCAGCAAAGGAAGATTTCGAGGGAAGTAGCTTCATCTTCGGTTCTTTGTGAGAGCCCCGACGGATCCCCGTCTGATGAGTGACGATGTTTAAAATATTAAATCGGATATAATGTCACTTTCTAATGTTCAGCTGCACAGTCAACGATCATTGAATGGAATTTTTCAAGTGGCTGATCCAAAATCTGGTACATCTGGGGATTCTAATGTAACCCTGACAACGTTAATTAAGGATGATTTTATTCACCTGCCTTATAGAAAGCTCAGGAAGCTCTGGACAGACGGTCAGCTTGTTCCCCTAAATCTCTTGTGTTTATTGAGTCTGTCAGAACTCTGGGAATGTGAGTCTTAATATTGCAACGGAACACTGTATAGGTAAACAATCATTCGCAGAAAGACGAGGGAAAGCTTATTTTTTTAATCCCCCACCAGCGAGTTTAGTTTTATGTAGTTGTGATCGCACGTTTACTTTCTCTGCAGCTAGAATAAATCCTGTTCTCTGAAACAAAGCAAATATAGGAGGCAGATTTTAGCATGTTTACAGAAACTGCATTTCCACACGTTTTAAAGACTATTTTGCTCTTGGGTCTTAATTTGTTATGAATTAAGGCCTGGTAGAGTCTGGCCTATACCGATGGGGACCCGAGTCTTGGCCAGTATGAAGTCAGTGCACCCTCATGAGCTGGTTCATGCCTTTCTTTGGTCACGCTCCATCCTTTTGAACGTGGTGATCTTACAAACACTGGCCATGGCAGTGAATTATAGGAGGAAGTGAAATCGCTTCAGAGAAAACCTTCCTTTCTTCAACTGTTTGAAACATTGTGTCACGGTACTAGGAAGACAGAGATTTCTCCATCCTGTGGGTTTATTTTCCACATTCCATTAATAGACTCTGGAAGGATGAATGGAACATCTGAAAATATATATTAAAAAAAATCATTTTAGTTGAAAGAACTTTCGATTATTTTACTGTGGTTTAGTTAAAGGAAATTGAAAGCTTGAAACAGGGTGAACCACATTTTTGTGGGCCAGGAAAAAGTTTTTCTAAATTTCTTAAGGTCTTAATAAGGCCTGCCTGCCTTTAAAAAGGTTTTTGTAGTAATAAGCTAATTCTAGTGCATTGCCAGTGTGGCCTGTTTCAGTGCACTCACTCACTCACTCACTCACTCATTCATTCATTCATTCACATTCATTCATTAAAAGTATGTATTGAATATCTTAAGTGTGAAAATCAGAATGCTACGGGGCAAAAAGATAAACTGGACGAATCTCTTGCTTTCCTAAAGCCCCTGCTCTAGAGAGGAAGGTAGGGAACGAACCTGAGTACGTGCAGGTAGCAGAGAAACAAACTTGGAAACCTTAGGAACGAAAGCGCTGGGCTGGCATCGGAGCCATCTGCAGAGCAGGGCAGCTGACCTTGGGCTCAGACAGAGAGATGCAGCCAGACTCTCCCATGTTCCATTCCCTCCGGCTTCTTTCTGTTTCGTATTTTCTCATTTTACTTTGACCGTCCTCATTTTTCTCTGTCTTCTTTCTCAGAGCCTCTCCTGCTCACTTGCCCCTCAGTGGTTCGTATCTCACTCATTCTCAATGTCTCACTCTTTAGCCCTCCTTTTTCTTTTTTTTGGGGG
The DNA here is from genome assembly GCA_030015415.1 of Cynopterus sphinx. Classification (NCBI taxonomy): domain Eukaryota; kingdom Metazoa; phylum Chordata; class Mammalia; order Chiroptera; family Pteropodidae; genus Cynopterus; species Cynopterus sphinx. The sequence continues at coordinate 8,707,150 of CM057391.1, forward strand.
GGGCGAATATCTGCTTTCGAGAAGATTAATAGTTTTGTGGAAAATATTTCAAAAGCATTTTAAATATAAACTTCCAGTTACAAAAGAAATTAAGTCCCTGGGATGTCATGTGCAGTGTGGCAACTAGTATGGCATATTTGACAGTTGCTAAGGGAATATCTTAAAAGTTCTCATCACAAGGGGAAAAAAATGATAACTGTGCAGTAGTTTTATCGTGATCATTTCTCAATATATACAAACGTCAATCTGAAACTAATATAATGTTATATGTTGATTATATCTCGATTTTAAAAATGGCCCCCAAACAAGTGTTTTAAAGGCGGCGCCATGCTGGAGGTGAGCCTTTGGGAGGCTAAGAGTGAGAGTAAAATGGGGAGGGGGAAGAAACGATTGCTGGAGGGAGGGGCGTGCGGTGGAAGGGGGCCTGTCACCACCCCTTCCTCCTCTCTAGACACTTTCTCTTTCTTTTCCTTCAAGTTTTTCTCTCTCTCTTTTTTTCCCCCCTTTTTCTGGCACGGAGGGTGGATCTCATTGGACGAGAAGGAGAAGAGAGGCTGGGTTAAGCGTCTTCCACCGGGACATGGCCTGAGCCAGCAAAAGGCAAAGTCTTCCAGACTGTACTTGGGGTGGCCTGGGCCGGTGAGGGTTGTCCCTCCCTTGGCCTGAGCCCTTTTCTATGTGCAGGTTTGTGCTAATGGCCCATCTGCATGCTTTCATTTGATCCGCACAGGGAGCCAGGGGTGGAGGAAACAGCATCTACATTTTACATAGAAGGAAAGAGAGGCTCAGAGAGGTGAAGTCACTTGCTAGGGAGCCTGGTCAGGACTGCAAACCCAGGTCTGTCTCACTTGGAAACCCTGCTCTTCCTATTGTGCTACCCTTGCAGGAGCCTTTGGAAATGCCCGCTGACACCCCTCCTGTGTCCCCACCATCACCTCTGCTCCCAGGTGCCCCCTGTCCCCAGTCAGTGGGTGCATTTCGCAGAGATCAGCAGTAGCGATGCTCCCGACGAGCCAGCTTTTCCCTGCAGGTTTCTATGCATGGGTTCTTACGGACACCCATCTTTCATAACTAGGGACTGACACACAGAGAGGTCAGATCCCTGCTTATTGATCCCAGACCTGGTCAATAGTAGCCCTTGGATCAGCGAAGTATTGGGGAAGAGGAGCAGTGTGGTAGAGGCGAGAGCTGCTCTGCGGGGAGGCGGATCCAATTTGAAAGAGGACCGTGTAGCCCCAGAGCAGCGGGGTGCTGCTAAGTGTACCAACCAGCTACACTCGGGCCTGGGTCCCCGGTTGGGAGCACTGATTCCCTGAGGGCAGCTGTTCGCCCTTATTGCACCCTCTCTCTCCGTAATGTCACTAAATGCCACGTTGGTTAGAAGTGAATGACTCAGCACTCCAGGGTCTGCGGCTCCAGCACCCACTGAAGCCATCGTTAGTTGGTGGCAGGCGTGAGGGATAAAACTTCCCTACCTACCCCTGCCGACTAACCAGTCTCCAGCCTAAGAGGTCTCAGACTTAAGCGGCTTTTCCCAAATGATTCGTTGGGGAGTGGAAGATATTTGCTTTGTCACCATGAAGGACTCATCTTGACCCGATGTTCCCCTTCTGCTTTCCTGCCACATCCTGCTACCTAATTTCTGTTCCTTCTTCACCCCTTTCCTCATCGCTGCTTCCCCTCCCACTGATGTTTTGTGACTAGTTCTCTAGAGGAGCAGAGCGGCAGGGATGGGGGAGGAGCGAAGTCTGCAGCCTGCCTGCTAGGTTTGAACCCCAACTTTCCTCTGTTAGCCCTGTGACCTCGGACAAGTTCCTTCACCTCTCTGGGCTTCAGTTTTCTCATCTGTGAGGCGGGGATAATAATTATACCCGGCGCCTGACTAAGGGCCTTGGTACAGGGGCCTTTTAAGTGTCAGCTCCTATTAGTATTATTTCTTCCTGTGTGGCCTCAGCTGTCTGAGCAATCCCGCCTCCCCTTGGCTGTCCCTGTCTGCTTGACACCATGAGAAAGCCCCACGACTGTCCCATTGTCCTATTTGGCTGCCGTGAGGTCGCTGCCAGCCTCTCCCCACCCTCCCCAGTCATGTTCACTCCCCATGCGCCTCAGTCCATTTCCCTTGATGGAAGGAGCAGGCCTTCTGCCTCCATGATAAGGAGAATGTGGAGAGCACGGGCCTCCCAAGGCTGAGGGCTACTTCGCTGTGTGTGACATTTCTCTTGTAACTCCGCCTTGGGGCTCTGGTGACTTGGTCCTGCCCTGGCCTTTCAGGCCCGATGTGAACACTTTCAGTTTTTCTTGTGATTGTTTTTCTTCTTCTTTTAATAAAAATCCATAAAATTACTTATAAAACACCTTGTAGGACCACTCCCAAAAAAGCTTAAAGGTGTCACTGTCCTTGGCTAAATTGTTTATGTGGAATATGGGGAGCTGGCCAGGGCTTGGGGTTTGGTACAGTAAGCACCTTCTGCCAGTCCTCCGTAGCCATCTGATCGCTCTGTCCCAGACCTGGCCCCTGGGAGAAGACTGGAGGAGATGGAGGTGGCTAACCTGTGTTCTCTCTCTGATCTTTGGGTAAACTTTGCCCTCCCCAGGGAAACGACTGAGTTCGGTGGCTTCTTACCCAGGAATGAAGGTGGAGAGCTACGCTGGCTACCTCACCGTGAATACGACTTACAACAGCAACCTCTTCTTCTGGTTCTTCCCGGCTCTGGTAAGCCCGTGACAGCGCCCTCCCTCCCTGGACACTGACCCCAGCAGACTGTACTGCACCAGGCTGGAAACATTAGTCTATTTTAATTGTTTATTTATTTTAATTTAATTGTTTTTTTTTAATTTTAATTGTTTAGATTTTTTTTCCCCCTAAAAGTGCCAGTGACTGCGTAGTGTTCCTGTTCATAGGCAGGAAGCAAATGTGTGTGGGAGAGGTCCAGCGTTTCAATTCCTTGCAGCCTTATTCACAGCATTAATCCTGCCACCTTCTTCCTGCCGGTCATCTTCCTATCGTTTTGTTGTTTTGTTCTAAAAATACCCGAGGCCCGAGGCGGGGATGGGCAGTGGAGGGCGGGCAGAGGGAAGAGGTGGGGATTTCTGAAATTCACAGGTGATGAATGCATTTCCAAGCCCGTATATATGTATTTAGTGGATAGTGGTCTCATATGGCTGCCCTGTCTGTGGATTTTGCTGGGCCAGTTACTATTCCGGCAGCCACTCTTTCGTGCAGCCTGTAGCACTAATTGAGCAGTATTCTGTGGAGACACAGAGGAAAGGGAGCTGAACTCAATGCGGGCCTTTGGGGGAGGCGTGGGGAAAACTGGTAGTCTAGGATGGCTTCCTGGAGGAGGGACCCCTGACCCTCTCAACTTCATACAGACACAGGGAGGTATACCCTTGTACTCTATTTCAAGTGCAACTCCAATGACCTTACTTCAAGGTCACACAGCTCTCCATCACGAACAAATCATTTTAGGCCCACGAGTACTGCTGGGGGCATTACTCGTAGAAGTGCTGAGACGCATAAACCAATGTTATGCCACCACAGGGTAATTTTCTGTTTAGATTTTCCAAATTGGATTTGCCCTGGGAGCCAGAGAAAACAAATGCAAACGCTGTCCCTACGGAGGGTGGTGTTTCTGTGCGCATGTGATTTGCATACAGCAGCGCTGCATACGTAATGACCAGATAAATTGCTTAATCCAGGGTAGTTTTCGAATTAAACCGCTTCTGCTGGTACTGTGGGGCTGTATTCTCTTGACCTCTCGTTTCTGCTTTCCCAGCCATGACCTGTGACACAGCTCACTGCACAGTTATGGGTGCGGGGAAGGCCTGAGGAGTCCTGGGTGTATTTTGGTTGGGCTCCTTTTAGTCATCAGGCTGCCACCTACTCTGGGAAGCCTTTCTTGGACCCAACAGGGTTTCTTATTTCTTCCTCGGTGTTACTGTTGAGTGAGGCAAGCGAAGATCCTAGAGCACAAAATTTAAGGAGAGACTCGCTCTCAGGGTGATCCAAGAGCAAGCTGGACGCCTGACTGTCCTCCAGTCTTGCTGGTACCGCCCATTGGTGGAACCGAACTGGAAACCAGAGGTCCACAGAGGTCTGCCTTCCAGGCCACAGAGCAGAGAACGAACGGGTCTTTAGGGGCAATCAGGAAAACATCCAAATAGCCAGCACAACTGTTTTAAGGAGAATTGATGTAAATTAAGCCTAGAAACCTAACTCTAACAGGTGGGAATCTTCCTTGTCTCCTTGGAAGTCTCTCAAATGTTATGCCTTTCGGAAGCCATTTTTGACGTCACATCTATCAACATTGTTGAGTACAGTCATTACTCATGCACTCCTTTGTATTTGCTTTCTATTGCTGCTCTACAGATTGTCACAAACTCAGTGGCTAAAACAACACAAATTTATTAGTTCACAGTTCCGTAGATCAGAGAAGTCTGCCACAAGTCTCCCCGGGCTAGAATTAAGGTGTTGGCAGGGCTGCAGTCTTGGAAGCTCTAGGGAAGAATCTGTTTCCTTGCTTTTTGCAGTTTTTAGAAGCTTCCTGTTTTCCTTGGTTTAACACCTTCCTCCATTCTCAGGCCTGCTTCAGGGGGTTGGATCCCTCTCACCTCACCTTCTCTGACTCTTTTGCTTCATTCTTCTGCATTGAAGGGCCCTTGGGATTACACTGGGCCCACCCGGATAATCTCCCTATTTGCAAGTCAGTTACTAACAAATTTAATTCTATCTGCAAACCTAACTCTCCTTTGCCAGGAAACTTAACCTATTCACAGGTTTTGGGGATTCAGATGTATTTATCTTGGGGGAGGGGTGGTTATTATTCTGTGCAAAATGAATACTTGAAAAATTTGCCTAGATTAGCTCGTCTCAATATGTTCTCTCCCAGCGATTCCCACATTTTATTGTATTTAAGAATTATCTCCAGATTCCCCCAGAGATTCTGACTTGCCCATTGGGAGAGTCCAGCAAACCGTAGAAGTCACAGGTGGAACATGCTTGAGAAACCATCGCCCCAGCCTATGTGCCACCACCCTGTAGTCAGTGTTTCTGGCCCCTAAGTGGCCCACATTCCTTTTGTCAGAAAGACACACCTAGAATAGGCACACCCAGATGGAGGCGGTATGCTGCCCCATGCACACACCCGGGATGAGGGCTAGGATGGGGGACCGAGGAGGGGAATGCAGCCTATGGGGTCAGTTTCCTAATCTTGCTTGGTCTGTTCCTCCAGGGCCTCTTGGGCCTCAGCCTTTGCTGCCCTCTCTGCCCTCCCCACCCTCACCCTCACCCATACCACGACCCAGCCCATCCAGAGAAACCTCATTCCTTACTTCTCTTCTGCGTGTCGGTGGCTGTTTGTGATACTTGTAAGTTCCTCCGTGACTTCTGCACCTTGAGTCTTCTTTGGTAATGGTTCAGATAAGTGAAAACAGCAATTAATGGTGAGAGAAGTGATGAAATGAAAACAAAGACCCGGTCTTATCTTCCTGGGATTGCTTCTGAGCAGAGGAACCTTTGTCTAGAATGTATGCGATGCGTTGGGATAATAAAGCTGGTCAGGATCAGGGGCTTAGATCCTGCACCCTCCCCAGGTTACCATGCTGAGGTCCAACCCCACCGCCCCACCCCACCACTGCATTATACAATCACTGAACTGTTGGGGTCCTCCCCTTAAATAAAGACTTAGCTGTGCATCTCCTAACTGGGTTATGTTTTGGGGAGACTAATTCTCTACCCCTAGCCATATTCTAAGATCACCTTAGACATAAACATGAGGCCGCCATGACCAGAAGGAAGGTGCTTAAGCACAGAGTGTTCTAGTGGGAGAAACAGACTAAGCTTCAAGGGAGAGAGGCAGAGCTGACAGCTGTCACCCTGAGGCAGCCAGGATAGAGGGCCCCAAGGCCTCCTCACTGCGGCCCTACCTGCTGAGCCGGGTCTCTGAGGCCCTGGATCAACCATTCCTGCCGAGTCAGTTGGGCTATAAGTTGCGGAATGGGCCAGTTTGGGTGAAAAAGACAAAGCACGTGAGAAGGAGAAGCAGTGGACACCGGGATGAGGGCGAGTCCCTTTCATTTAGCAGAAATATTAGTTCATTGCCTGTCTCAGGGAAGCGGCCAAGATCGTCATCAGGAGAAAAATGACCCCTTACAGAAACTGAAAGTGGAGAAAATCAAGAGCTCCAGGAAGGACGCCACATTTGTAATACCCTCTGAGTATTTTTCAGGGCTGCTGTTTCTCAGACGAGGTTTGTTTTCCTGTTATTCCTGTGAGACGCCTCTGGAATTGTATACAAATCAGGACCTAACGGATTCTAGGACTTGGAATCGACGTGCAGAGGGGATACAACCTGCAAGAGAACCGAAGAGGCGTTTTGCGTGGGATGAAACGTATCACGACGCCCACAAAAAGGTTACGATTACGACAGCTGTTCTTAAGTGAACGTGGACTCTGCGCAAAACACTGTGCGTTTTTTAAATTTAATCCTTACAATAACCACACGGGGAAAGAACTATCCTCATCCTACAGATGAAGAGGATTACAGAGATCAAATAATGAGCCCCGAGTTGCCTAACAAGAAATGGGCAGAACTGGAATTTCACCCTTTATCTGGGACAGAGAAGTCTTTGTTCTGGAGCAGTGTGTGGTGATCCTGAGAAAACAGCCACGTCCTTAAAAGTACAGCTCTTGAGTCCGTCAGGCCGGCATAAAATCTTGGCCCTGCTGCTTGTGCCGAGTGTGGCCTCGGGCACGCTTTCTGAACGTCCCTGAGCATCGGCTCCCTTGTTGTAAAACGAGGTTCGAAGCACCCACCTGCCCATGGTTTTGGGACGAATGAGATCTGGGAGAACCTTAGATCAGATGCATGATCAGCAGGGTCGCCATTGTATTATTTAATTCCTATCAAAATCATTATCACGATTAGCTTTCCTATTATTGACATAAATACTGATCAGATATAACCAGTCACAATTGGGGAGGTTAAAGAAGACGGGAACTACGGGGCGATTCCAGAACAGAAGGAACTGAACGCCAGTCGGGAACGTGGGCTAACTGCTGCTGGGTAAGGAACTTACAAAGTGAAATTGAGATTTTTTAAGTTTAAGAAGAGAAAGAAGAAGCATGTAGATTATTAATTTTTTAAAATTAAAATCCTCCTCATTGGAAAAAGACATCCAATATTCGACTTTCCTCTATGGATGCACTTAGCCCAAACCTGCAGATTTCTTACCTCAAATGTCATGGAGCCCAAACCTGAGATGTTTAGAGTTAGGCCTAGGCCCTTCCACTCAGGGCTCCCTCCGTTCCTCTGGCCAGAAAGAAAGGCTGGGATTCCTGGAATCTGAGCACCTGCGGACCGAGAAGGGCCAGCATCATACCAAGGAGTCAGCAATGCATGGGGCATCCGGAGGCCACATTTGAGGTGCTCCCTCCCTCTCAGGATCAAGCGGGTACTGACCCTGCTTAATCAGACGCCAGGAAAATCAAGAAAGCGTGGAGTTAGGTTAACACGATCCACAAATCCACCTTCCAGTGCAAGGGCAGCGAACGCTCTGCTGCTCCCCCCGGGCCAAGGCAGAAAGCATTCTCTGATAAAGGACAAAGTGGCTTTTTCTGCCTCTCTGTGGGTGGGCGGGCATGTCCCCAAGCGCATCTGGGAGCCTGCAGGACAGCCTACCCTGGGGGCGAAGGCCCCAGATCAGGCTCCTCTGGGCTTCAGCCCATGCTAGGTTCACTCCCTCCTCTGGGTGGCAGGATTTCTTAGGATACAGGAAAGGCAGGAGAGGACCGTGGCTCTGTGGCTTGCAGCTGCTCCTCAGAAACACCCGGGGAGCTTTGCAGATAAGACAGATTCCTCCTCTCGGCATCCAGCCCCTCCCAGCCGAGATTCGGATCCAGTAGATCTGGAGAGGAGGACCCAGGAATCAATATTTCTAACCAGCACCAGTGATTCCAGTCCAACCTGTCAGTCAGAGGGCTGAATTGGGAGGAGAGAACTGGAGGTCAGACACCAGGGTTCTGGGTCTGGGTGTGCAGTTCCTGGCTGTTCTTGGGACAGAGTATTCATACTCTCCGGGCCTCAGTGGTCTCACACAGAAATAACGATGCGAAACCTAGCTGACTTTTAAGGTCACCTCCCAGTCTGGCATTCTCTGGCTCGCTAGTTCCGGCTGCTGTGCCTACGAGACGTGCCCACACGTGCACCCTAAGGTATTTTAAAAACATCCAAGAAGTCCAAGTCAGGGTCTGGCGTGAGTAAAGGAAGGAGCCCTTGAATTTGGGGCCTCTGTGGTAACGAACCTCCAAGATCGTCCCCAGTGACCTTCATTTCTTGGTGAGCATGCTCCACACAGAATTCAGGCTGGTCTTTGTGGCTGTACATTGTAGCAGGAAGGATGGCGTGTGACTTCCAAGACTGATAAAGGACAGAGCGGCTTTTCTGCCTTGGTCCCTTGGATCACATTCACTGTGAGGGAAGCCACGTGCCACGTTGGGGAACGCCCATGAGGGGAGCAAGCGAGGCCTCCACCCTCCAGTCAACACCGACCTTGGATGGTGTTCATCTTGCCCAGGTGAAGCCTTCAGATGGCCGCAGCCCTGGCCGATGACGTAACCGCAGCCTCCCGAGGAAGCCCGAGCCAGCCACATAGGCCCAAATTCCTGAGCCACAGAAAACATAGGAGATAACGAGGAATTATTGTTAAGCTACTGAGTTTTGGAGACATGCTCTGCAACGCTGGAGAACCAAGACAGCCGCGTATCCTGTACTTTTGGGCTGAGACGGTAATACCTTGTGACAACCAGAACTTCAGAAGAGGTGACTACTGTGCCAGGTTTGGGTTGCGTGTTTTTTCAGTTTGGTTTGGTTTGGTTTATTATTATTATTATTATTATTATTATTATTATTATTTTGCCTCTTGGCTTCATTTCTGCCCTCTTACCTGCTTTCACGGGGCCTTAAACATGTTCCTGCAGTGAACAGAGTGTCGAGGGTAGACACTGCAGGGAGAAGCCGGCCTCTCTTCCTGTTGCCTTGTCTTGCGTTCGGCTTTCTCTTGGTCTTAGTTTGTCAGTCATACACGTGTGGGGACGTTCAGTGATGCTCTGCCTTCCTTTGACACTCAGAACATGGACACCCTCAGCAAGCACACTGTCCTGGCTCTGTCCCAGTGATGCCCACCTGGCTGTGGACACCATACATCTCAGGCCTTGCCAGTGAGCAGGCCCCCTATAGCTCATCAGTCTGAGACCCTCTCACCAGCCTTGACCTGTGCCCTGTGGGGAGATTTCCCACAGGCCTCCCATTGTGGACACTGCAGTTCTGCTGTGTACCTCTCTCAAAACAAGCGGGCTCGATTTCTGCTTTGCTCCCCAACCCACCATCCACAGCCCACCATCGCTGGAGGCCTTTTCTTCTTGCCCGGGCATGGCTGGCCATCTTTGGGCTGGACACCACAGAGAAATTCTCAGCCATGCAATGGGCTGCAACCACACTTCTCCAACGGTCTGTACATATCCTTGGGAAGGGCCCCATCCACACCTTACTAGCTTGTCTCCCCTCAGAGACTCTCCTTTAGCCCAGAATATGCTTTAAAAATGACTGCAGTTTCTGTCTTCTGACATAGCTGATGTAGCCACCCCATTCTGAATCCTCCTCTCCTGCCTGGAGGCACCAAGTCTGGCCAAAGGAACCAGGAGCCAGTATAGCCAGGTTTTCTCAGCCTTATTCGGCCCAGAACCACCGGATCTCCCATCTGTGCTTCGTTCTTCTCTCTTGGCAGATCAACATGTTTTGCTTCTCCAGGAATTTGGCAGAAGATGGCCACCCTACAGTTCCCGAGTTTACCTGTCCTTGGACCATGCAGTCAGCAGAGGTTAACTAGCGCTTCTCACAAGCGCTCAGTGAGACTGGCCCAGCTTGGGTCAGGTGTTCTTTCTTGGTCCTATCAGCTAAGGCTGAGGGTGCTGGGTCATGTGATGTAAACACAGATAATGGGCCTTTTCCATTGGTAAATAGAGAGTCAGTTCTTAGGGCAGGGGGTGTGGGGGCTGGACAAATCTCTTAAAATACATTTTAGCACAGATGGCTCCAAATCCGCTAGTCCCACGGCAAAGATGTGGAGGTCACAGTCACGCGTGGTCTTCGAACTTTCACTTTAGCTTCTCTTTGCTAGGTACTTACAACATCGTGGATCTGGAAGGATAAAAGAGAGGTGAGACGAAACAAAAAGAAAGTAGCTAAAAATGATAAATTGTAGATGAGCCCATCCATAGGTATGTTTGAACTCTGAAGAAACCTTTGTGTGCCTGATTTCCCTTGAGAAATGAAAATTTTAACATAGAGAAGAAAGGAGCAAATGTTTTCAGCTATTACTTTCTTTGCCTCAAGAAGGGTAGGCCAGGCCTTTTCTCTACCATCCCACCCTCCCCCAGGCTTTCTAAAGCCCAGCTTTCTCGCTGGAGGCATAAGCAGAGAAGCCTCAACTACCTCATGAAAGGGTGAGAGCCAAGCATAGGAAGGAGGGAGAAAGGGGAGGATTCTAGTGGCGTGTAGGGGGCCTCAATTAACGAGACAATTTGAAGCTCGATAGAGTCAGTGAGAGCTTGAGGGTGATGTAAAGAGGCCTCAAAGCAGAAAAAAAAGTTGGGAAAAGTTAATTCCCCATCTGGTGGCGCAGCGGTGACAATCATGCTAAAGGAAGTTTCGTGAGGGGCCAACACCAGCCACTACAAGTGAAATTCCCCTGGAAAGCACAGAATGTCTTAAGCAGGTTGTTTGTGTGAGTCGGGAGTCAGTGTTAGAATTAAAATGTAATGAAGTGCCTAGTTAACAATCTGGTTACAAAACCAATTGCTTTAAATAAAAGGTTCTCCTTGGATTAGCACCATTAAGTGGAGCGGCTGAACCGTCCGCTGGACTGGGGGCTGCATGGCGAGATGGGAGTCCATTTAGACGTACTTGGGGGAATTTCAGGACATTTACTTGGGGTACTAACGACTTTAATTAAGAGAGAACACATTACTTAAACCAAGCAAATGATCAGCCTCTGCATATAGAAGCGTGAAGGGAGCCTGAATTAATTGACTAATTGCACTTCTCATCTTAAGCGGTAGCATCGATTGGGGTGTCAGTGGTTTAGTTGCTGTTTTCTCTTACCACCTGTGGGAGAAAGGGGGTGGCTAGAACAGGTACCTAACCGTGGGCATTGGCAGGAAACTTTTTGCTCCTACTTGTCACGACACCTGGGATTGCCTAGATCGCTCCAAGTACAGTCATGATACTTGAGAAAACCGAAATTAGCAAGTCTTAAGTGCCCCCCACCCAGCCGGTGTATGAACTTACTGCCCCAGGGATATGTGTAAGGCCTGAGTGGAAGCTGCCTCTACTGTGTCACGTGCAGGAGGGCCTGGGAGCATGGAATGGAAGATGGGTATGGTTTGATGGGGGTTGGGGGTGGAAAGGGAGACCCAGAGCCTAAGTGGATGCTATCCACGGAGGACGTGTCCACACGGAGAACAATAGGGCAGGAGGGTTAGTTCTAGTTTAGCTCCATTACTGTTCCCAGATAGTCTCCGCTATGCTCACTTCAAAGCAAAAAGAAAGGATGAAACTGGGTATTTCTAAGAATCTCTTAATGCCAAATAGATGCTTCACTTCACATGGCAGTCCATTGAGACACAGGGTAGATGTTTCACCGTCGGCGTGAACGAGCGATGGAATGTGCTGATGGGAGAAATTCCTTCTGTGGCGAGTCTAGAAATCTGATAGATACCCTGACTCCTCCTGGGCTGTGCTTTCTGACACAAACCCCGAGGAAAGAGCGTCCAGCTTTACGAAGTGGCCACCAGGGGTCACCAGAAGAATTGAAAGGGCCAGAGGTGTTCCTTACCCAACCCAAAGTGCTGTTTGGTGGGACCTGCGTGCCCACACTCCACTGTTGCCAGAGGGAACTCTCGCTTGAATAGTTAGGATTTCTTTTATTTCTAGAATTTCTTCGTCCCTTCTTTTTGGTCACCAGCTCTTGCTACAGCTATCTGCCATTAATGGAGATTTTCTTTTTTCTTAAATTAAATCTATAAATGCCTATCAAGAGGAAATTGCTCATCTTTCAGGTCTCACCTCAAAGTTACCGTCACCAGAGGCCTTCTTGAAGCATTCACTCTCATGACTCCCCTTTACGTTCCTATATCACCCATTTACTGAATCACTTATTTACTTTCTACCTCACCAGAAAGGTAGTCTGAGCTAACATTTAAATAGTGTGTGGATTAACTCTTTGAATTTGCACAACCACTGTGTAAAATAGACATTCTGCTTCTTATTGTTTTTAAACAGCAGACAGAGACACAGAGAAGTGAGGTAGTTTGCCCAAGGTCACACAGCTGTAAAATAGCAAAGTTGAAATTCAGACCTTGGCCGTCTGTTGTCAAAGTCCATGCTCTTAATCATTCAGTACCCTACCTGTCCCTGAGTGGGCTGGTCTGCCCCCCAGCCCTTGAACAATGCCTGGGAATAGTCTGTATTCTTTGTTCAATGAATGAATATACTGTGGTCAATTCAGATGATATGTACTGACGTGAAGAAATTTCCACAACATGTTGTTAAGTGAACACAGCAAATATAGAGTATTATTTGTAGCCTGCTCCTATTTTTGAAAAAAATATTTTTCTATATAGCATATATAATATCTATAAAATATATATGTATATATATACATATATATGGGGGTGCATAGAGAAAAATTAAATATCTCATGATCATGTCTATGGAAAAGGATTGGGGCAAGGAGAATTTTTTAAATATCCTCTTTGAAAAATATTTAAGAATAAGTACTTTATAATATAAAATATTTTAAGGAAGTTTTTTTTAAAATTTTGACAAAAATAAGTGCCCCATTTTTCTTGTTTCATGCACTCTGAATTATAGCTTCAAAATAAATAAAAGTCCTAAATTTTATAAAACTGTAAATGTCTTAAAGCAGTTATTTCTTACTTCATTTGATCCTACGCTTTGCAATGTAGTTTTTTTTTTTTGTTGTTCAGGATGTCTTCATTTTCTTTTATTCTCTCCTAAGGGGGGTGGGGGAGTAGAGAGTGGGAGGGCTGTGTTCTCACAACTAAGAGCTAAACGTACCACCCTAGGAATTGTCACATGATAACTTTAGGCCACTCTTATGACATAATTATTGATATGTCATGACATTGTGATGTCACAGCATACGAAAGTCTGCACACTGGGATATGAATAACTCTTGGGTTTTTAGCATCGAACGTGTAAAACCTTTATTTTCCAGCCTCTGACTTCTGCATTTCATTCCAGATTAGGGCAGTGCTAGCTCTCAGGTTGATCGGCTCATTGAAGTAGAAAGGTGTGTCCGTGGAGTCTTTTTTAAAAATGGGCTTGTTCAAGGGTGGTTGAGTTCATTCACCTCCTTCAGGAAAGTAAATTTGAGGAGCGAAGTCAGCTGAGGTTAGAGGGGTATATGCAGATCTCTTATTATCTAAGCATTCCAAGAATGCAGTGTCCTGGCCTTCAAAGTTGCATAATAAAGATGTTTGGCACCGAGGTGTTTGCCTTGACTTTGTAGTGTGGCCTCTCAGGGTCAGGCTATATTTCTGAGAGCAGGGAGCTCCCCTCATTGAGCCAGGTCACAGGAAAGGACGTGAAAAGCCAGGGGAGGATTGGGTGGAGACCAGAGGTTCTCGGGCATCCAAGGGGGCAAATCCTCCATCGCCTTCACAGGCTCTCAGCCCTGCCTGCACACAAACCCACCTGGGAGCTTTGAAAAAGACTGATGTCTGCCTCACCCCAGACCGGCCAACTTGGAATCTCTGGGATTTGGGCCTAGGCAGTAATTTAATTATTTTTTCCGAGTTATTTTAATGGGCAGCCAAGTTTGAGAACCACTGGCTGGCGTGTAGCACACTGTGGCTTCTAGAAGCACATGTGCACCTTAGGAGGAAAGTGGGTGCAGGCTGGATGTCCGTCCGCCTGAGTGGGTGAACTCGCAGCATCTCGTAGTCCTGGGGGGCTGGAACTGCTGCCATCCGAGTTCCATTGCTTCTCCCCCTCCAATGTGCTCCGACTGCAGAGTGAACGCAAGTGCGAGGCGCTCCTGGTTATAACATTAAACAGCAAGTCAGGGGATCCGAGGGGAGATGAAAATCTCTTATTCAAACAAAACATGCACGGCTGGGCCCAGGCAGGTTAGGGCGGAGCTGGTTGTATTTATCGCACAGGATCATGATGTCATGGCGCATTTTCTCATCAGGGCCTGCAGGCAAGCCTGTGAGGCGGGCATCATGGCCATTTGATGGATGAGGAAACTGAGGGCCAGGATCCCACAGCTGTCATGAGGCCAAGCAGAACCAGAATCGTTCTGGTACCAATTCCGGGGCTCATCCTGCTCCTCTGCAGCAGCTTTAATTTGATTTTAATTTTGATTTTAATTTTTCCTGCTTCCGCTTACATGACAAGTCTTGTTTTCTTAAATTATTTTATGGTATTGGCAGCACTTGAAGCGAGAGGACTAACGAGAGAAAAACCGATCAGGGAAGATGTCGGCCAACAGAGCAAAGAAAAACACTAAATTTTTTGTTTCCTTTTCATTTTTCCTATGCTCACATTTATAGATGGTTTGCCTTAAAACCATTTATAGATTTCTAGTGTTTCTCTATTATAGCAATAGCTAACGCTGGTAGAACGAGTACTATATGCTAATTTTCGTTAAATTAAGAAAATAAATTTATTTATTTTTCTCGACCACATGGCATAGGTACTATGATCCCCATTTTCCAGTTGGGAGAACTGAGGTCCAGAGAGCTTAGGCAACTTGCCTACAGGCACACAGCGAGTGGATAGAGTAAAGCCCAGATTGGGATCCGGTTTAGGGCACGAGCTCAGAGACTTATCTTTATCCTGTACTGACTCTTGGAGCTGGAGCCCAGCTAGTGTGAGTTCCTTCTCACACTGGGCTCCTACCTTTTCCACCTGTTTCTTTAGTTATAATAATCGTTGACGCTGATTGTTCTTTTGTCATACGTTAGGCATTGTTCCGAGGGTTTTACAAATAGCACCCCGTTTAATTCCTTGATGCTAGAGAGGGGGCCGCAGAGAGAGCCCCTCCTAGGGAGGCTGTTGTTACACCTCCTCTTGCGTCAAGGCCCCTGTCCCCTTTCCCAAGCTGCTAGGGGTCTCTATGTCCTACTTTTTCATGACCGGGGAAGGGACATCCCTCTAGCCTTTCTGTCCTCATGGTTAGAAGCCTGTATGACCAGCTCTACCTCCAGGTTGTTGGCAGTGGCTTCCCAGATCACCTCCTCGTGAGTTAGTCTTGCCTTCTGCCCACAGCCTCCTCACATCATCCAAGCAGATGGAGCCAGTCCTCTCGGACTTGCTAATGAGATGCTGATTTGTCTCTATGGCTGGGCTAAGGAAGAGGTTGCAGGATGTTGTTCTGGGCCGAAGCAATAGGATCTTCGCTTGCCGAGCCTGGCTGACTGAAGGTGAAATCGCCCAAGACGTCCAAGGAGGCCTTACAGTCTCATCCACTGGGAGCCTATGGGGCCAGGTGGAGCTTCTCTGAGGTTTCTATGGAGGAGCCGCTTTGGTCCAGGCAGCCTCTGTACTCGTTGCCCTCAAAGCTGGTTCATTTTGAGGATTTTCCTCGACATTTCCTTCTGTCTCCAGCATTATCCCCTGGCTGGGTCTCCTGCAGCTCTTAGATCAGCTCTCGGGATCTCGTGGACTCCTTCTCTGATGACTGTGTCTAAAGGAAGCCCCTGTCTTTCTCTGCCCTCTGTCACTCTCTTAATGTCACCCACACTTTCTTTCACACTCTTTTAATTGTCACGTTTATTTACTTCTTTACTTACTTATTTATTCACTTACTGTATTTCCCATGAAAATGTAAGCTCGACGAGGACCAGGGGTTTTCTTTGTCACTTACTCTTCTGCTGTGTACCTTCCCCGAGCATGACCCGTGTGAGGGGCTTAGTAAATATGTATTAGATGGAAGAATTAAAGAATCTTCTGTCGTCGAGAGTGATGGTATTGACATTACTGCCAATGGCCAATTTTCAGCATCCTGACTCTGCCAGGGACCATTTTTTATTTGCGTCTCCCATGTCCCCGAAGTAAATCCGTGCCTTGTTGAGGGTTTTGTCACTGTTGTTCGCATGGGCTGAATGTCCCCAGGCCTGTCCACTTCTTCTCAGTTTCCTCACGTTGAATGAGTTTGCTGTTGTCCCTGTGGACGCATCCTTAGTGAACAAAATCAGAAAGGGCATTTGGGCTCCCAGTGAAGGGGGCAAACTGCCACCGAGGATGATGGCTTCTTTGTCATGCCTCTTTGGGAATATTTTGGTCATATGGAAGAGTCCCCCGAAAGTTGGAAACACTAAAAAAAATATGACCATGCTGGGTATCTAGGAGCAAGCAAAGGCAAACTTTTACACTCAATGGGTTGTCTGAGTAGAGAAGACTAAATGGCACAAGACAGACCTCAGGAGGTGAGGCACCTGCTGATTCAAAACAACGAAAGATGACCCCTGCTTTGCTTGCAGCTGGGTTGCTGGGGTCTGGGAAGTTACTACAGGTTTATTCAAGGCCGGAGAAGACCGAGGACTGGGGTAAGCTGCATTGGGGTGCTCCACGGCCTCAGTGCCCTGTGTGCTCACCGGTTCTTCTGCCCCCTCAGGTAGATCCCTCGAACGCGCCGGTGGTCCTCTGGCTGCAGGGCGGGCCAGGAGGTTCATCCATGTTTGGACTCTTTGTGGAACACGGACCTTACGTTGTCACACGTAACCTGACCTGTAAGTACTGTTCGGACTCTATTGTCGTAGGGCGAATTCTTCATCTGAGCCTTCGATCTGCTCCAGAAATAATTAAAGTGTCCACTGAGCCCGTAGGAATAACTTAGCAGGCCCAGATTATAAAAACAGCGCTTTCTGGCAGCGTCTGCCCGAAAGGGAGGAGGAGCCCCCCTGAGAGCGCGTCCAGGCCGGGCTGCCTTCTCCCTTGAAATCTGGGTGAAAGGCTCTGAACGACTTTCCTGCAGTCTGCTGCTAACTCGAGCAAGCTGGCCTTATGAAAACAGGTGGTCTTTATTACGCTTTGGGCAAGCTCCTTTGCGTGGAATTATATCCCTAATTATTCACATGAACTGAACCCTGTATGATTCAGTCACATGAATGATCGGATCTCTTGGAAGCAAGATCCTGTGCGTGGGGGCTGGGCTGGGGGGAGGAATGGAGAAGGAACCCGTGGCTCTACCCTGGGTTTACCTCCATCTCTTTTCTTTGGGGGTGGGAAGGACTCTTTGCTCTCCCTGGGCGAAGACTGTGGAGGGTGAACCAGTTTGACTCCGTTGGAAAGCATGCGTGCTGATTCTTGGAGGTCACTCTCTTCAGCATTGGGCGGGAGGAAGAGGGGTCAGGAGGGCCCGATGTCAGGGTGGCTCATTGGACGGGACAGGTGGGTTTATCACGCAGGTGGGTGATGGGTGTTCTACCTGCACCCGCGGCACTGGGTTTTGTTTTCAAACTTCATCTTAGATGTAGAAACCTTCCAGGTCTGGGGGGACGAAGCGGCATCAGAGGGACACCGGGAGTTCATTGATAGGATGAGGATGGGTGCATCAGCCTTCTGATCAGAGGCCTTCAGTGGGATGTTTTGCTCACCACCCGTTCTCAAACCTTCTCTCCGTTTCACTAGTGCGTGCCCGAGACTTCCCCTGGACCACGACGCTTTCCATGCTTTACATCGATAATCCAGTGAGTATCCGACAGCCTTAGGAAGTGTGGATGTTGGCCTCGCTTGTCTTTTTTTCTTTCTATTAAGTGTACTTAAGAAGTAGGGGAGGAAAAAAGGAAATAGAGATTTAGGTGTTTTTCTTTTTTCTTTCTAAGATAGAGTTTAATCTATTAAAATTTTATTTTGAGATCTTGCTTTTCTAACAGGTATCATTACCTCCGAGTTGGGGAATTTTGTTGCTACTTCCTCCCCTGCCCTCATATTTCATCTTATGAAATGGCCTGTCCTTGAATTATGCCATCCAGGAGGAGGGATTCGTTTCATGCCATTGATGGTGTGGCTTCCCCATGCCATGGGTTATTGTATCATGTCAGATGCCTAATCTTTCCAGCAGAATTCTAGATATAAAACGTCCGATTTGGTCTCCTTCACTTATCACAGGGAGCAGAATGCCTCCTCTCAGAACAAGAAGTGAAATTCTCCTGGGGAAGTCCTTCTGAAATTGAGTCCAATAAACTGTAAAAGAGGACAGTCACTTTAGGGTCAGCTTCTGCAGGCTGGGCATGTCTTTGCCCCCTGATTTCCCTAACGTCTCTCACTTCCAAGATGGTTTAGAGAGAAAAGAGGTCGAGAGGGAGAAGAAAAAGTCATAACATTCTTGTCTCCCCCACCCCCGTCCATGTTTTCTCAGCAGTCCTCTTTCCCAGTCTGTAATTTCATGTTTAAATAAAAGTTGAATGAAATGTCCCGTTTCCTTGGGCGTTTTAGAGAAAAACAAACAAACAAACACAAATATTTATACTCGGTGGGTGGTACATTCCTTATATAAGTTATTTACACAACGTAAGTAGTGGCTGCTGCTTTCGTACACAACTCAGTTGTCTAGGAACTTCTAGGCAGAAGGAAATATTAGTTTAAAACTAGTGCTTAATGGTTTTAAAGCCCCTCATCTGCTGAAGGTGAAAGGGCTTAGTGGCCATCTTCCTCACTGTGATAAGGAAAGGAAACACACACACACACACACACACACACACACACAAAACTAACTTTTATCTCCAGCCTAGAGGGTTCCTTCTTGGCAGGACTGCAGTGCATCCTCCAGATGTCAGAGAGGGGACAACTTTGGGTCTTTTGATACCATGGCCGGGGCAGGAAAAGGTCAATTCCTCATCCTTAAAATCAACACTTGGCAGGGTCCGCATGGGTGGATCAGGACAGCTCAGCCATTGACCCTAGGGCAGAGTCTTGTGCTGATATTTTATTTGGGCTTGGAGGAGGGGAGGAGACATGGGTGAGATGCAGCATCCTCCTGTGAGGACGACGAAGTGAACATGGGCGATGGCAAAAATCCGAGGCCCGAGGCCTGGCCTTTGGAGTGAGGTCGCTTTCCTCCCAGGGTGGCATCTCTCTGTGGGGCCCCGAAGCGTCTGTTTCTCCGTGTTCATACCCGCTTGTTTATTTCACCTTCAGGTGGGCACGGGCTTCAGTTTCACTGATGATCCCCAGGGATATGCCGTCGATGAGGATGATGTGGCCCGAGATTTGTTCAGGTAAAAAGGCTCTGGCTCCCTCTTGGCCTTCTTCAGACCTAACATTTTTGTGTGTCAGTAGGAACATTCTTGCAGCACCAGAAGTGTTATCGATCAGTCCTCCTGGTCAAACGCCTAAAGACCTTTTAAGACTACCGTCTACATGAGTTCACACTCACACTCACACACACACACACACTGTTCCACTTTGTTACCTTATCACAGATAATTGTGCAAGTGGCCAGCGGAGAAAGTAACAAGAAGAGATGATATCTCAAGGCATAATTGTACTTTGGTAAAAATACCCTTTAAGAAACCATGGAAACAGAGCAAAATTTTTCTACCAAAGACGCTCTTCAGACTTTCAACCAGATGTCTGAGAGGTGTCTGCTTGCTTTCCAACGTGGTATTTAACTTGGCATTTGCCAGGAAGCAACATCTTCTCCGATGTTTGTTTTTCCTCAGGATTCCTTCTTCTGTGAGCTTCAGATGCAGGTTTCCACTCTTCTGCTTCTTCTCCTGATTTTCTCAGGCTGAAAGCTCAGCTCGTTAGCTAGTCTCTCCCCTTTCCCCTTCATCTTACAAAATTATTATTTTACTAAAAAAAATTGAAGGCCAATGTAAAGTTGTAAGCCTGATTAAACAGAATACATATAATTTCTTCCTTTTTTTACAACTATTTTTAGTACAATTTTTTTTAAGTAAGTGACCTTTCTTACTTGGTCACATTTTTTCCAGTCTGTCAATTATTCCTAGAGACCAAGTCCTGAATGCTTTCCAATCACTAGGCTACCACTAGTTATGCATCATGATAATTTACTAAAAGACTCAGTGGCCGGAAAGAGTTAACTAGCTCCTCGACTCCCAACCTCCCCCAAACACCCACTCCGCTAATTACTTGGTGAGCAAACCCCACCAAGTCCAAAAGTGAAAGCGAATCTCACAGAGGCCGAGTGTTTTGATCTCTGACAAAAGCTTTTCCGTTTTCTTCTTTCTCCCGGAGGCAGGTGGCTGGGTGTGAGCCGGGAACAGGAACTTCCAGGCCTTTCTCCCAGGGATGTTGTTCTCGCTCCTCTCCTTTCTGAACCCGAGAAGCATAAGGCTGTTGTCTTCCACACTTTCATTTGCCACACGTCCCATCGTTGGAACATTTTTTATTTAGTCTCCGGGTAGGCGGGTGCCTGGGACCCCCACACTTCTGCTTCCAGGCACAGTGGATCCTGGAGGCAGATCGGACAGACCCCGGCCGGGGTCCTGCTTTCCTCCCTCCAGCTGACACACCTCTCCAGTCCACAGACAGACTCTGAACGGCTGTCCTTACAAGTTTACTCAAGGACCACGTCTTTCTCGTTGAGTACTGACTCGGTGCTCTCATTTTTCAGATGGGAAAACCTACTTCTCTTCTCCCCCTCCCCCAGCAGGCTTTGGGTTTAAATCCAAACAAGCTTAGTTGTTTAATTAGCCGACGCCCTGAGGGCGGAGGTTCTGTATGGAGAAACACATCCATCCCCTCTACGCCAGAGAGTTGCAGCCCTGCCATTCTCTTCCTGTCGCTCCTTCCCCTCCCCCCAGTGGCCGCAGCGTCCCGTTGGCCCTCCCTGTGCATGGCCAGTGCTGACATGTGGTACATCTCTTCCTGCAAGACATGGAAAGAGAACCTATTTCAAAGCATCCATTGTTTATAGCTGTTTTAGTTCTTTTTTGCTTCAGGCCCTTAGAACTGGAAAGTGGCTAATCAAGGGTGGTGCAGGGAACTGATTTCAGCTGTTTCCTTTCTAGTTTACACTATATCCCCCCTCCCCCCTTGCTTTGTGACTGCATTCTTCGCTCTGGCTCTCCAGATGGGTGGGTAGAATAAGAAGGTGGCTTTGAAACCTGTAAACGAACGACTGCAGGTTTAAAGAGTGAGCTTTTCTTCTTTTCCCTTTGAAAAACATCTTTTTTATTTCCCTGAAAATCCCATTTCTTTAGACTATTACTCGAGCCTAGCTGTAAGAATGAGACTCCTAAAGGGGCATTCGACATTCGCATTCAGGCTGCTTTTCTACGCGTTTGGAAATGAAACTTTATCACTAACAAGATGTTTAAATTGTCCTCTTTTTTGCCTTTTTCTCTGTTGAGCCACGATGCCTCTCTGGTTTAGGAAAAAAAATTAATTGACTAAATGATAATAAATGACTAACTTTGATTTGGAGTGTACCCACTGGCGCCTCTCTCCTCTACCACTGTTTAGGGGTCACCTACTATGTGCCAGGTGGTTCCTGGTGCTGGTGACACAGTAGTAATCAGGGCTCGTAGTCCCTAGTCTGAAGCTTTTTCTTAGCAGCCAAATGGAAACGCTGCCATCATTTTATTGCACATGTTGGCTTGCACGGGAAATAACATCTATCGCTAAACAAAGTTCATAACGATGTGACTACGAAATAGGTTCCATATACTAAATGAGAATGTGGTGTGATGCTCACGGGATCATGACTCGGCCACGCCAGAGAGAGGCAGTTTGAATGAAAAGGTGACTCCCTGTTCACCACCGCACAGCAGAGCCACCAAGATGCTCGTCACTGAGCTTGTGTCGGCCAAATTGTCAATGACTAAATAAAGCTGCACCTCGTTTGGCTTTTGTGGCTATAGGTGATTTTAACCCCGGTTCTCCTGAAAGTCTCGTGTTTTATTGTGCCTCCGACTGCCTTAAAACCGATCACACCCCAGTTCTGCCTTTCGGTCTCTAGAGCATTCTCATTTCCACACACCTTCTCTGCCCCGAACCCACCATCTCCCCTTTTTGAAAAACTTATACGAGGAGTAATTTTCTGCTTGTCATTCTCTCCTGCAAGCTCCGTGTCATCCTGTCGTCCTTTAATGCACCTTTCTGCCAACAGGTAGCCTAAAATTATAATTATTAGAGAAGGCCTTGGCGCTGTGCCAGCAGGGTTGCCCAGTGGAATCACCTGGAAGAGGCGTGCTTCCTGTGCCATATCAGCCTCGGGCCTGAATACATGCATGGAGTGTGCACACACATGCACGTGTTATGTATTTTTTTTATTAGCAATTCTGCTTCTAAAATTTGAAATTTGATGCGGCCGGGATTCCACGTTAGATTTTTAAGCAAACCTTCGCCATGTAATAAGAATCCTCGACTGGGACACAGTTAAGGGAGCAAATGCCATATGTAAATCTAACTTACTAAATTTACCCTTTTCATTTTTCAATCCCGTTTGAGAAAGGCCTACCTAGGGCTGGCGACTCTGGGCCAATTTTCTATGCTGATCTTTTCTGTTCTGTGAAATTAAAACTTCATGATAGCTTCCTCGAGTGAGGCCTCGCTTTGGATACTTCAGCTAGAGAATCCTGACGTTTTTGAGCTAGAAGCAACCCAGGAGATTGTCTCCTTCAACTAAGGTTGCCAAATAAAGGACAAAATGTCCAATTAAATCTGAACTCGAGGTAAACATTGAATAATTTTTCAATTTAAGTATGTCCCATGTAATACTTGGGATCTACTAAAACATTATTTGTTGTTCCTTTGAAATTCTAATTTAACTGGAAGGCTCGTATTTTTATTTGCTGATCTGGCAACCCTAACAATTCGCCAACAAATTCTCTAGGCAAATAAGTTTTAAGCTAAGACATATGCCTTCATTAAAATTTACTATCTATTTACTTCGTTGAAATATACTATCTATTGCTTCTCCCGTCAGCAGCAAGAGAAAAAGAGAAGCCGATGTTTAGCCTGCAGTTTAGAGAAGGAAGGGTGGAGGATCAACTCCTATTTTTATCCCTGCTCTACGTCCAGCTGATTGCTGGCACAAACGTGGAAGCTACATAATGCGGCTTTCCAGATTTAGTTGCTACAAAGATTTTAGTTACTGTAAACAATAAATAGGGAAACATACCTAAACGCTACTGTAGTGCTTAATGGTGGATTTTTGTGGAGCCTTTGAAAAATTAGATATAGCCAGGATCATGGTGATTGTCATGACCCAATTTTGCCTGTCTTTAACCCTTGAACTTCCTCCTTCTCCTGATTTTGCAGGGCCTTCTTGCTTTTCATCTTCACTGGATGGCTCATGGCTTTTAGTCCCTCGGCAGAAAGCTGGGGCAGAAACCCTGTCTAGATTCTCTGGCACAGCAATCTGGGTCAAAAGAGTCATAGAGCTTCTGAGTTTTACAAGTTTTTGTTTCGTTTTTGAAAGATTCTGAAGATCAAGTCGAGAATCATGTAATAATCCACCCTTTTCTTGTTTATTATGAAAGAATTTCTTGAGTCTGTTTAAATCCATTTCAGCATAACTCACTGAAGTGCCCGTTGGCATTCTTTATAAATGTGATGTTTTGACCCCAGAGGCCACTGTATATTTAGTTCAATATCTGTGGCTTTTTGGTGGTTTGCTTTGGACTGTAGTCATTTTGCAGTGTTTCTGTTCTTTGGTTATTAAAACACTGAAATTCCGGGAGCCCTAGTAGAAACGCTCAGGGTTGCCCACAGGGAGAAGTTCGTAAGCAGCTGAGGTTCCCATTACCTCACCACAAACCCAGGTGAATGGGGTCAGAAGGTTTGCAGAACTACCTCCAAGAGTCGCTAAATAGTAGGTGAAAGCTGTATCATTTGGCTCCGGGGTCCCCTCTATAAGCGCAGGATCCAAGTTGGTAACCCAGAGATTTGGAAACCTGTCCAGAGTGTTGATGTCCACGTGTCTGAACTTCTTAGTGTCACAAAACAAGACCACAAGTATTTTTTAACCATCTACAGAGCATGGAATGTTGTGCATATAAGACTGAAAAATAAAATGCCTATAAGCCATAATGGTATCTTCTCTTATTGGGACAAAAAGGGATCTGCCTGCTAGAATCTAAGCCAAAGAAGAGAGATGTGCAAGTTTTGCAGCAAAGAAAGTGAGGTTTATTTGAGAGTTGCAAGTTCTGGAGACACTGGCAAGCTATCGCTCAGAGGCCTGGCTCCCTGGGTGTCTCAGGAGTATGGATTATATAGGGAAAAATCAGTAGTCATGGAAACTAAAGGAGTTGGGGTCGTGGGTGCTACTAATTGGATGGTTGGAGGGGGATGAGGTAATTGATCATTGTGTCTGGTTCTGGAATCAGCCTTGGAACCATCCCGTCTGGGCCTGTGGCCTGGTCCCCTGGCCAGTGGGGTGGTTGTTCTGCCTCCACAGGCCTGGGGTTGAAATATGTCTACAGCCAAATTGTCATCCTTAGCCTAAAGTCCAACAGAAATCTATTGTCCTCATGATTATAGACCTAAGGCTTGGTTAATCCTGTGCCCTAAGGTTTAATGATTAAAGGAGCAGGCACACAGAGGATAAGGCCAGGGGTGGGGGTTGGGGGAACGCAAGTGAGTCACAATGCCATCATCTGGGCAAAACCAGATTCATCAGAGGGAAAAAAACGATTAAAGGAATGAAGTTTGTGTGCATTTACAATTTCAAATATCAAAGGGTTGGACTGGGTAGCACAGCTATGTGATTTTCATTGTTGTTTTTCCTTTTGCAGTGCGTTAATTCAGTTCTTCAAGTTGTTTCCTGAATACAAAGAGAACGACTTTTATGCCACTGGGGAGGTGAGTTGAACTTTTTTTCTTATGTGCTTCCAACTTCATGAAGACTGAAATGTATTATGACATTTGTGGTTTATTCATTTGGAATGTGTGCACACACACACATAAATATTAATTCAGCCCGTATTAAAATTCTTCAATTATGCCCCAAATTTTCTCCACCATATATTTTTTTTTAAATTCAGGGCTGAATTAAGGTTTATATATCAGAATTGGTTGTCATGTCTCAGTCTCCTATGTTTTTTGTTGTTGTTGTTGTCATTCATGATAATAATTTAGAAGAGTTTAGGCCTGGAGGCCTGTAGAATGTTCTATTTTCTGAATTTGTTGGATTCTTTCCTCATTGCTTAGATTCAGTGAAAATACTTTGGCAAGAATGTGACACAGATGATATTGTGTATTTTCTATGTTTGTGTCACATCAGGAGGCACATAATGTCTGTCTGTCTTGTTACTTCTGATACCATTGTACTACCCACCTCTGACCCTCCCCACACTGCCCCATGTAATAGTAGATTCAGACAGGAGTCATCAGTGGATGCTAAAATATTGGGTGACAGATCTTAGGGTAACAGGTGTCCACCTGGTCTCAGATTATTTATTATTTTCAAAAGGAAAAAGGTACCTTTCCAGCAATAAGATCTGGGAGATACCAGACTTTTTCTGACCTATCTTCCTGTGAATAGCATCTGTTAGTCTATAAAGAAGATCTTTCATTCCTATTCTCATTTTTCACGTTTTAAAATATCAGTGTGGACTCATGGATTGTTATTTCTGTTTGATGTGTTGAAATTTATTGTTATCATTGGGTTTTTAATACTCAGATTGTTCCATATTTGGTCAATGGGAGCCCCTCGGTCTGCCTTCAATGTCCATTTGACAGGTCCCCATTAGTCTGAGTACTTCGTTGCTTTGAGGCACAAACATTTCTGGGATTATTTTGTACTTTCACTGCCTTAGCCCTGAAATCAGTCATTTCTTCAAGGAACCTGAGTTCCTTTTAACAGGGAACAGTATTTAAAAACCATAGCCTGAGTACTAAGTGCGCTCATTGCCACTGGGATGCACTGTCTTTTAGAGCTTGTGGGCAGAGCTAGGAAACAAAATGACTTCGTACCAATTCCCATAATTCTAATTCAATATAACAAAGTTCTTTTATTACCCCCCTTCTCTATTTGTATGTCCCTTCTTTCACATTGAGGACTTGGGGTCCCAACAGCATCGGTGTATTATTTATTATTTTGCTCAGCCCTACAATATATGCAAAATGGTTTCCAAATTATCACATTAGTACCACTGCCAACAAAAAACCTCCAAGTTAATATGAAATATTAAACCTCTTTCAGTATTTTTTTTTGCTATAATTATTTTATCCTTAGACTTTATGTTAACACAGGTCTAAAATCAAAGTACTGTGTTTGAAAGTTATAAGGATTAATTCTATTTTTTAAAGTGATCATGTTACAGTTTAATACATAGGTTCACTTGCATATACTGGTTTCGATTTGGGGGTTTGCCTTTTTTATCCTTTTAAATGCAAGGTTATTTAAAAATGGATAGCAGAGAATATTCTGAGAACACAAAAAATTCTAGGTGCAAAGAATCCGATTGTGAACAAAACAGAAAAATCCCCTGCCTTCAGACCTTCTAGAGGTGAAGACTGGTAAATAAAAATTAAATATGTACTGTGCAGTCAGGCAGTGATGGGTACCATTTCAGGGTAAGATTAGAGAATGATGAAGCTGCTATTTTGGATCCGATGGTTAAAGAAAGTCTCTCCAATGAGGAGGCAACCGAGCAAATCCTGAGTGACGTAATAGGGTGATGGCTGCAGTATACGAAGACATTTTCTAGAAGAAGGAACCACAAGTGCAAAGACTCATGAGGTGGGGACAAGCTTGTTGCACTCAAGGAAAAGCACAGAGCCACTGTGGAGGGGGCTGAGGTTGCCCGACAGGGTATAGTTTGGACTTCATTCTACATGCTAGGGACATCACTGGAGGGAGCCGGCTTCACTGGAAGCGTAATTAGACCCAAACTCAGTTCCATCCAACAGACGTGTACTGAATGTCTCCTCTGTCTGGGGCATTGGACAACTATTAGAAGTTCAATAATTAATAAGACAGTGACTCCATCCTACATTTGGCAGCTCAACAATTTAGGTACAATACGGAATGAAAAGTGTAATTAGAGAAAGAGCTATAAAGACAAATAGCAGGGGAGAGTGCTAATAGCTCTCTCTCAACATGGGACCCTCAGGAAAGGCCAAACAGAGGCGATAATTAAACTGGACTTTGAGGATGAATAGGGGTATATTAGTCAAAGCTCCTTTGCTTGCAAGTGACAGAAATCCTATTTAAAGTGGCTTAAGAGGACCGACTGAGTTGACAACAGGTTTGGGTGGATGTGGGTGCTGTCTGTCACGTTGTCGTCAGGATTTCGTCTCTCTCTTGATCTGTTCACCTGGCTTTGTACTTCACGGGTTTCATTCTCAGGTAGTTTCTTTTCACCTGTGCCCTTACCCCTCCTCCCACTCCAGAGCTGTGGTGTAGACTCCCAGCTCAACTTCTCTTTCCCATTAATTCTACTCGTATTTCTGAATCTCATATGATCCATTTGGACCTCATGCCCATTCTAGAACTAATAACTGGGGTGAGGGGGGCAGAATATACAATTCACGAGAATGGTCCCTGAGGCCCACCCCTGTGCCCTGGGAGGGGAGGGATCACAGTGGAGCCCTCATCCTCTGAGGGTGGGGTATGACTAGTCTCCACGGGAAGACCCAAGTGATGATGCCAGAGGGCTGGAAGGATGCTGGGCAAGGACAAGCCACGGATGTCCACTCTGAGGGAGTCAAAGTAAAAAAGAGTCTCAGTTTTTCCAAGGCAGTGGCGCATTCGTGGAATATAATAAACTTCCTTCTCGTGCCCACTTTCTTTTCTTTCTAAGCTGTTTGGAAAAGACTTCTGGCTCCTTTTATTTATTTACTTTTTTTTGAAAGCCAATTATCCAGTTGGATTGTTTAGGATCTGTACAAGTAATGCCCTGCTATTCCTTGTCTTTTAACCCATTTCAGAAGCAGGCTGGGGAAAGCGGCAGGAAAAGACATTTCTGTCATTTTTGGTAGCAACCTTGGAAAATGCCCATTCTCCACCTCCGACAGAAGACCAATCTGCTGCTTAGTGTGTAATTCCTCGTCTTGCAAATAATGTGGTGATGCTGTTAACCACACAATGTCTAACTTTCAGCAAAGCTGCCAAATTCCAGATGAAAAATTTGTCTATTTCGTGTCTGCCTGACGGCTTCACGCATGTAATTTCCGAATGTGTGTAGGAGAGGACAATTTTCTTTTGACATTCTTTGCTGCCAGAATGAATACTTTAAAGGAAACCTTTGCCTTCTGGGTGAGGAGGAAGATGTGAAGGAGGGAGGCAGGGCCTGGGGTAGAGACGCTGATGCTGGGCAGCATCGTCTTCATAAGAACTACATGGGTCACGTTAGGTCTGGGGCATCTCTTTCTAGAAGGAAAAACACCGAATAAGGCCTTAATGGTTTATTGTCATTAGAATGCTATGTTTCTCCAGTCTAGTTTGTTCTTGTTTAAAGGCAGAATGAATAAGGGGAAGAAGGCGTTCTAGATAAACAATCAGGAGACCCGGGATTCCTTGCTGGCTTTGCCTCTCTCTGGATGACTCCAAACGTGGTCTTCAGGTCTTCAGTGTGTCCAGGCTTCTGTTTTTCATCTTACCATCAGCAGGGCTGGTTTTAAAATCAGATCACTTATTTTGTTTTTACTAGATATTCAACTGCAGTTACCTAGATATACTCTTAAAGCCTCTGTGTACAATTACAGTTTTAACATAGTACAAACCCACCCCCCACCCACCATCACCCAAACACAAAAATGTTGTTATAGAGTTTTCCAGATGGGGAAATCCTTTCTCCTGCGAGCTCTTAATTTCCTCGTACTCTTAGGGAGATTGAACAAATAATGCCACTCGATTTGTAGAATCATCTTTGAAAACTAAATACATAAACTAAGAAATGGTTTTCTGCTTTTCAGTGCAAGTGTATTGGGCCTAAATAAATATCCTCAACATTTGTGTGCCGTGAATGAGGGCAACCTGATGCTCAAAGGGTCTGGAGCAGCTGTTTGCCTTTCTGCTTTGGTATAAGCGAGTCTGGAAGTAATAATAGTACCTACTGCACAGGGTTGTTTTGAGTGTTTAATTAGATAATCCTCCTCAGATATTTAGCAGGGTGACTGGCTGTGGAGAGTCCCCAACACATGAGGACTATTCTTACCATTCATGTTGAAAAGCAGCTTTAATATATTATGGCTCCAAAGCATATGGCCTAATGCGTGTGTCCAAGGGCTGGGGGTTTCAGCAAGCTCGGCTCACCTGTTTTGGGATGTGGCGTTGTCTCCCCTATTATTTTGAAATCATTTTTGAAAGGAATAGTTGCCTTCATCCAAGAGATGACAACGGAGCTCGGAAGGCGATGCTGGAAGTATTAGAGAGCAGCAAGTTGTGTCAGAACCAACCCCAGGCCCCTGGCCACTGTGGCGTGGACCATGGCGAGGTCGCAGCCAGAGGCGTAGTGCCCGCCTGCAGTCAGCGCAGTAGAGAAGCAAAAACTGCTTCTCTCCATTTCTGCCCAGAACACCAACTGGAATTAATTTTCTCTAAAGAAAGACAAATGTGTCTGTAAATCACCCTCCCTCAGGCATACAAAAAAAAAAAAAAAAAAAAAAAGTACTTCAAAAAGAGAAACAAGCTGCGTTTAATCCACATAATTAACTTTCTTTCTAAGTGTTATCCTTTCTGAGCCAGTAACTATTAGAGAGCTTGCCCTTGTTCTTGAAGTATAGACACACTTTAGAATCTTCTCAAGTGCACATGGCCCAGCTAGAAGTTAAAGCAAAACAGCCATCGTGGAAGGCAGGGAGGTGACGGGAGGAAGGGGGACTGCCCATTGCTCTCTGAGCATGCACCTTGATGCCCAGGCCCAAGAAAGACTGGGGACTTACAGGTGGTTGTGGCAATGAGTGGGAGCCCTTCCAAAATGGCAGGACATATTGTCAAACCTGGGCATCTCTTCCTCAGCCACAGGGAGGGGCCTGTTTCTCCTTAGAAGCAGTTTTGCAACCATGGTTAATTTGAGGGCCCAATAAAGGCAAAACTTTGAAACTATTTAAAAATTAGTGAGCTTAATAGGACACTTTATCTTTGCCTGCATGAGCGGAGTCCTGCTGGGATCACGTGGTCCGACGGCCTTTATTGAAATCCGCATGGCTCACTGGGCTCTGTTGGCAGGTTCCCAGTAGGTGAGAGCCACGTTTGTTTAATTCGTTTCATACAATACTAAGCACAGTGTTTAATGAATGCTATATAGTGGCTTCATGCAAGGCGGTTGCTAGATAAAATTAAATTATCAATGATATTTCTTTCCAGCTTCCTTTCATCTTCCTTCCACGGCCTTTCCCTGCTTCCCAGGCCCTGGGGATGCTCCTTTCTACTCTTTCTTTTCAGAGTCGCCCAGTGCCCTACCTCCCACCTCCAGCCTTCCTTTCCTTGGCTATATATTCTGTTTGGGTCTATTTCTGGACACTTTCTTCATCCCCATCGTGATTGTTCTGTTTCTCTCCTCTATTCTGACTTACCATCAGCTCACTGTCCATGAGGAGGGATCTGATAAATTAGACCTACTCTCGACATACTTGTACTTGAATAGAAGACAGAGCCTAAGCCATAAAAAGATACTTGTAGTT
Source organism: Cynopterus sphinx (assembly GCA_030015415.1). NCBI lineage: Eukaryota > Metazoa > Chordata > Mammalia > Chiroptera > Pteropodidae > Cynopterus > Cynopterus sphinx. Next base: position 8,737,779 of record CM057391.1, read on the forward strand.
GGGAATTTTAAGCACTGACAGACTGGTAGAGGCGAGACATCTAATGTGGGATGGGAGAGAGATTCTAGCAGTAGGCCTATACTCACTTTGTGTGGGCCTACACCATTATTCTGTTAGCCCAGGCTTGTGATCATTGACTATGGTATCCTAGAAGGGGACCTTCAAGAGTATCTAGCTCACTTGTTTTGTTTGTAGGTCTTATTTGAGAATATTTATTGAGTGGATTGTACAACAGGCATGATGCTAAGCATCGTTTTATGCATTACCGTGTTTAATCCTTACAGCTACCCTGTGACGCTGACGCTGTTGTTATCTCCATTTTGCAGATGAGATGACCGAGGCTTAGGGAGGTTAGTTAGGCCTTACTCAGGTCTCCCAGCCAGGATTTGAAGCTAAGCTTAGCCGGACTCCAGAGCCCAAATACTGTAGTGAAGGGACTGGCTAAGGACTGTAACCCCACTTATGGAGATGCTATCTGGAGGCTGCGTGCTCCCTCCTCGAAACTGCCTCTTCCCACAGAACAGACCCACTTTCAGTAGAAGGGAGTCAAGCATCCCTTCCATATTTTGTGCAGAATCTCTACGGGTTATCAACCTTATACAAACACAAAAGAAGTTCCCTAACTTCTTGGATGTTTCTTTCTTTCTGGCCAAGACTTAGTTTTAATCATAAAGACTTGGCTTTCATCGTAAAGTTTTATGGAATAAATGGAAGTTTCAAGTGATGTAAAAGCTTGAAGTCCTTGGAATGCAATTATTTCCAAAAGCTTGGAACTTGCTGAATTTTATTAGATAACATTCAAGCTGCTTCAAATCTTGAGCTCATGACAAATGTCTATTTTCAGTTATGTTCGTCTGACTTGCCAATATTTTCTTTTAGAATTGAAAATGGATTTGGGACTGTTTAATGAGTTCAGTATTAGGAAAGTTAAGATTTAAGTTGCAACCTGAAAAATTGAACAGGAGCATATGGAAATGTTTGCAAATGGGGCCTCGGGCTTTTGGATAGCCTATCTAAATCGAATCAACACATATTTACTGATTCTTGAGTTGCATGGAAAAGAATATGAGTAAATCAGAAGTCGTTAGAAGCTTTTCCTGGCGACTTACCATGCTGCATCAAGTGGCACGGTGACAGAAATAGTGCCTGATTAGGTGCCATGTCTAGGTTGGGGACAGGAAATGCTAAGTGAAATCTATTATGCAGCTTCGGCCTTCGGAATTCTATCTACAGCGAGCAAACAAAGGACTCGATTTGTTGACCATGGCTCAGTATGTTCACAGTCTTTATTTAAAAGTCAAATTAACTGTGGTCTTTAAACAAAAGGGTTTATTCATGTGGTTGAATCACCTGGCTTCAAGCTGGGTTTCTCCAAAATTGACACCAGGTCAGTTGCGGGGGAAGGAGGGGACATATCTTTTTCATCTACTCTTGTCATTGATGGATTTTTTTTGTGTAAAGATGCATCCTCTCAATACAAAATAAGAATATATCATTTGGAAGGCAGCACATACCTTTGCATAAATTTATGTGACCAAAAGTTGGATACACATCAAACAATTTTTCTTATATATTTATTCCTACAGATTCTGCATTTCTTTTTAAGCTCCTATTCAGAGAAATGGATGTTTAGATAAAGTCATATTCTTGTTAGAAGCCATATTTTTTCTTTTAATTGTAGCAGTGTGGTCTTGAAATTAGATGACGCACAGTCTAGAAATGTCTAGGAAATTGTAGAGCTTACCACAGTACTGAAGTGCTTTCTTTCCCCATTCATTAATTTTCTGCACTGGCCATTTTCAGACCACACCTTCTTTCTCCTCAGAGAAAACAATGGGGCAAGTGAAGTAAGATTCTACCGGAAGGCTAGATGAAGTCAAGGTCGTCCCAGCTTAATCCTGTCCTCTTAGCTGCTGCTTCTTGTGTTACTCCATTAAACAGGGTTGTCAGCAGTATTTTTGTGGTTTTCAAAATTCTCTTCAAAGCATATTTTCTATTCCCTCTGATCGCCCCCGTAAATGGGGATGGCTCCACCATCGTCTGTGCTTCAGGACAGAGAGAGAACACCACACTGGTATGACTCTGTCTAGAAGGACGGCACACCTCGTCTCCTTCTGGGGACGTGAAGGAGTTGTCATCAGCCCCATTTAAAATGAATTCTTCGGAAAGATATTCATTCCCATTGGAGTAGCTGCGGGAATGGGGGTTGGGGTGGTGGCAGGGAGCGGCAAAAGGGCACAGAATGACCCTGACCATAGGCAGTTGCAACATACCGTGGCTGAAGTTGACAGCTCTCCCTTTTCCGCTTCCAGGCAGAGGTTAGGAATTAGGGCCTGTGGATAGTGACATTTTGTTACCGGGTTTAGGTGTGTCTCATTTCAAAGGCCATTGCTCACTGTCACCCATAAAGTTTCTACATGTTTTAGCATATAATGTATACTTAGAAGCATGACAGGGAATGAATATAACTGCTTTTTCTTTTTCTCTTTTTTTTTAATAAACGTTAGTAAGAAATGTAGACTGCTGAGAGAAGCTTAAACAATAGTAACTGCTAACACATGTGAAATTTCTCTAAGAGGACATTGTTTCTATTATAGTATTATTCTCTGACATGATTTTTTTTTCTTCTGGAGGAGGAGCTGACTGAAGCTTGATTTTAGATATGGAATCCTTTTTCCTCCCTTTAAAGTCACCGGGTGGCAGGGGTACAGTAAGTTTACTGTGAATATTGTTGAAACATATAAGGCAGAGATTCAGGCGGAATACACAATTACAAGTTTCTTTAAGTCCAATTTCATTGTGCTTTACACATCTGGATAATTAACCGAGCATTACATTCTCTCTAGACTATTTTTACAAGTACAATATGCTCTTAATGTGATTTCCATTAGGCCGCTCCAAACATCATTTAGGAACTCAGAAAGATTGCAGACCAAGATTCAAAACCCCTATTCAACTGTGATATTGAGACTTTTTTCCCTCCTGGGGGAAATAAAAGATTGAGAGCTGAATTCTGAGATCTTTCTGATAGCAGAAGGAGGACTAGAGGTTTATTGCTTCTTTAAGCTCCAGCAAATACAAGCAGATGCAAACACACCTCATCTCTGGTCCTTTATGTCAGAGGTGAGCTCAGAATTTGATCACCCGGGGGAAAATGAACCATACCAGGCCTGTGCTGGAAATGGCAGCTGGAAGCTTCTTTAAATACGAAAACGGAATTATAAGGGCAGACTAAGAAGCTGATGTGTTGATGCTAACCTAGTTCGAATTGTTGCGTTAGATAAATACATTTATATGGCCGAGTTCCTCATTTGCAGGTCACCACTGAATTCTAAAGTAATATGTGTTCAGGTAGTTTCTGGCCATGCTTGTCTTCTTTCCTTTTATAATCGCTTTGATGCTGTTCTGAGCTTTTATGAGGCTGGGGTCTGATCCGGTGGTAGAAGGTTAGTGTTAATTCACAGGCTTCAGGAGCATCATTGGCCAGCTGGTGCCCACATTGGTGAACACCAGTGAGAGATCAGAGAAACCGCAGGGCTAATAGTTGTGGTGGTTGTTGCGTTTGTCCTTGCTACGGGCAGAATTCAGAACAAAAGAAGCAAAAGCTTATAAAATTACAGGATCAGAATTATAAGTCCTAAGGGGCCTTTTCTGATTCATCAGACAACCACACCTAAATTCCCCCCTCAACATAAAGGATTCTATTCTATTTAAAACACACCCAGCAAAGGCGAAACTGGGTAAAATAAAACATACTTGATTTATTGTCTGGTTGTCTTTTAATGTGCTTTTGGTGGTCAGAGACTCGTTAAATTGGGAAATAAATGATTGAAGACGCATAAACAAGTCTGGTCTTGCAAAAAAAAAATGAAGAAAAAATATGTGTCAACAAAGAGAGAGAAAATAATTGAAATTTCATTATAACGTTTCAGTGTCTGTTTTCCATAAAATAATCCTATAATTGTCTACTGTGTAACAGTCTGAGTCAGTCAACCAATCGAATGATTAATGAAAACGGCAGTGAAGGATTTGTCACACTGACACAGGCAAGCAAGTGTGTGATTGTCATTGGGAAGCAAAAAATGAGATAAACATCCTCGTTGTTAGTTTCGCAAATGTGTACCGAAAATTGAAGAATCGGTTTTGGATATTGTTATGAAATGACCTCTCTTACTGTCTTGTTTTCCACGAATGGTCAGCTTAGCAAGTGTGTAGTGGATAAACCCAATGTCGGACCCCAGCTTGGGGGACCAGAAACCCATTGTCTATCCCAGGACCATTGAATGAAATATGATTTGATATAAGACATGGGAGGCAGCCAAGCCTAGATCGAATTCCAGCTAGTTTTGACTAAAATTTGACTAAAAGACCTTTGTTTCCATCATTTTAAAATATAGGAAGATGATGTTAACCTTACATTGGCTCAAATTAAAGTAGGTTTAATAGCCTGGTTCATAGTGGATGCTCAGAAATTGAGTGGGTGTTTCTTCTTCATTTCCTGCCTAGATGTATTCCAGATACACATGACGGTTACAAGGGGGGAGGAGCCATAAAAACTGAGCTGTTTGGGCCTAAATTTGTCATCACTACCTATATAGCAACTTAAAGTATATACGTTTCTATCTCAGAAAGAGACAAGAGAAGTGTTCTATTGCTAGGTTTCATAACAGAACAGCTAGAGTGATGTCATTGCTAGAAGATATAATTTTTAGCATTTGTACTAATATCCCATTGAGAAAAAATGTTTAGAAGTAGTGTCAGATAAGTCATTCATGTATTGACTGTGTTTTTGTGTACCCACTCTGTATGTGCTGGGCAATGTATACGTTGTGGGCGTAATAAACCATGCGGTCGTAAACTTTGCCTTATTGCATTTGAGTCAGGTTTTCCATAATGTATTTTCAAAAGAAATTGTGAACTTTACAAGTTTTGTGCTTTATTCATTTTTGTGTCTCCCGAAGCATTGAGTATAATACCTTCGACAAAAAATTTGCCCAATAACCTATCACTGAATGAAGATTGTGTAATACATCTTTATCAATGAAATGATTACTCAAGGAAATTTGCTTTTTGGGGGTCATCTCATAGAAATTTTACTTGATAAATGCTCACTTATTGTGCCTAAAGAGAGAATATATAGCACAGTTATACAACAAACCAAATCTCAGACATGTAAACACATCTTTACAGAATCGCAAGGCAGCTAAAAGGCGTTCATGCGTATGAATGGATAAATTGCTTCGATTCAGTACTTTGCCTAAATAATTATTATTGCACAAAGAAGCTGCATCAGTGAGGAGCTTTTGTGTAAATTATGTAAATTACATTTTGTTACGATAACTTGGAAGGAGTTTGGGTTTTGGAGTAGGTCAGACCAAGTTGAATTCTGGCTCTGCAACTTCACCTCCCCGAGCCCCAGGGTCTTCACAGTGAACGGGGAATGATGCTATCTCTAGCGTGTGATTATGGTGTGGAATAAACGAGTGCTCTTGGGAGTTCCCAGCTTTGAACTACAGACCCATGGGGAGCCCTGGAAGTATTGCTAAGGGTCTGTAGACTCAGATGTACCCACGTAACGCCTCTAGGCTACTTCGAACATATATGCATTGCTGCGTTTCAAATGCATGCAGGTTATTTCAAGATTCATTCATTCAACAACTGTTTATTCAGCAGTAACCAATAAACAGCACCAGTCACAGGGGATACACTAATAAACTAAACAGATGAATATCCCTGTGTTCATGGATATTCTATTCTAGCCCCGGTAGGAGAATAATATTTCAAGATAAATAAGTAAAAGTTTGTTGGAGAGTGATAAGGATTAAGATGGAAAGGAGAAAAGGGGAATAGAAAATGCAAGAAAAAACAAAACAAAAAAGAGGTGTGAAAATTTTAGATAGGGTGGCTAGGGACAGCATCCCTCAGAAGGCCCCACTTAGGGAAGTGAGGGGGTTCTGGGGGAGAACGTTCCAGGTGAGGTGGAAAGGACAGTGTGGGTCACAGGTAGGACTGTGCTGAGAGGAACTGGAGAGGATTGAGCAAGAGGGGAGAGTAGGGGACAGTGTTAGTGAAGTGACCAGGTTGTGTCTGCTCTTTGCTTTTCCTCTAAGGGAGCTGGGAAGTCATTAGAGCGTTTGACAGGGGAGTAGCATGATCCGATTTATGTTTTAACAGACCTCTGTCTAGAAAATAGACTGGATGAGGATAAGGGTGAAGGAGGGGGCAGTTAGGAGGCTACTGTAACAATCCAGGTGAGAGATGGCTGTACCTGGAGCAAGCTGAGGAAGTGGGGGTGTGAGAAGACTCTGGATTCTGGGCATACTTAATAGAATAGGTAGAGTTGACAAGATTTGCTGTTGGACTTTTGTGGGGTATGAGGGAGATAAAGGACACCAAGATTTTTGGTCTAAGCAATTAGAAGCACAGAGTTAACGTGAAGCAAAAGGAAGGCCGTAAGGAGGGCTTGGGGATTGGAGCTTTATTTTAAACATAATGAAGTTGAATATTAAACATACAAGTGGAGATGTTGAGAAAGCAACTTCTTAATGGAAAAAATACAAAATATTGTACAATATACTGAACTCATAGTAGCTTTTCCAGCTTACCTAAAAGCAGCATTATTAGTATGTTTGTGTTCACAAAATCTTTTGAAACAGAAAACAAGCTTGTACTGGAAAAGGTTGGAAACAGGTAAGCTCAAGCGACAATCTTAATGGCTAATAAATATTCTCCTTTTCTTTTCTTTTATTACATGTTGATTTTGAAATTTGCATCATTATACAGATTTTGAAATCTTAATTTTTGGCCTCAAGATTTTTGTTTTTTAATAAAGGCTTTGATGGAATTTTCTGATAAGAAAAGCCCTATGGGTGGCAGAATTGTGTTCACTGGTCCTTTATTATTATTATTATTATTATTATTATTATTATTATTTTGGAAGGAAATTAAAATGTTCATTTTTTACACTTTAACTTATTATATTTTGTGTACCTAACCCATGGCTTGCATGTCACTCGCTGCTATTTGGGATGACAAAAGGAGTGTGAGCTCTTGGCTATTGTGGAATTTGCAGTGTGAGGTTAAGAAATACGTGGTATGTCTCATGGGAAGATGCTGCCGTTCGATTGTTACTTGAATTAGCGTAAGCACAGAATTTTGCTGACAGATATGTGTGATGGTTCGTTTCACTGTCTACCCTTCTCAGTCTTATGCAGGGAAGTACGTGCCCGCCATTGCACACTGCATCCACACGCTCAACCCCCTGATGTCAGAGAAGATCAACCTCAAGGGAATTGCTATTGGAGATGCATATTCTGATCCCGAATCAGTAGGTGTCCCCTTTTCCTTTCTATTTCGTTTCTTAAGGAGAATAAATCCCCCCTAATCAGATGGAGGCTCCTCTGACCTTAGAGATCTAACCTGAATAAAGGGAAATACTGTGGCCCAGTTGCCTCTGAGAATTTCAATCGTCTAATCTTTACCAAGTGTTTTAAGGTGTCAACTTACTATGTCAGCATAGACTGATTGTGAGGACAAGTGTAGGGGGATGTGTGTGTGTGTGTGTGTGTGCCCCTGTGTTTTGCGTACATGTGTTGGATGTGTATCGTGTGGTGTGTGTTGTTTGTGCTTTTCGTACATGTGTGTGTTTGTGCATTATGTATCTATTGTGTATGTGTGTTTGTGTGTGGTTTGTGTAGCGTGTGTAGTATGTGGCATGTGGTGTGTGTTGTTTCTTTTGTTTATATGAACCCATTATTGTGTTTGTATTGTGTTTTGTGGTATGTGGTGTGTTCAGGGGTCATTGGGGTATGCATGTATGTGTGTGTGTGTGCATAATTCTCTTTTTTGACTGATTCCAGCACAAAATTGACAAATCACAGAGGGTTATTTCGCCAAGCAAATGGGCTTCCCTAACTTCTCTCTTTCTCCCTCCGTGGCGTTTGCGTTTGTCTCTTTTCTCTTCAGATCATAACGGGCTACGCAGAATTCCTGTACCAAATGGGCTTGTTGGATGAGAAGCAGAGAAAGTACTTCCAGAAGCAGTGCAATGAGTGTGTGAAATACATCAAGGAGAAGAAGTGGTTTGCAGCCTTTGAAGTGAGTCTTGGGGCCTGCACCGCCCTGGAGCAATGAGAACCAGCTGAGGAGGGTCCTAGACGCACGTGGTGCGGCCTTTTGTTGTGTTAGGGCCAGTATATCTGCTTTGCTGTCCAAGGTCAGGGGGCAAGATGAGTGGGCTCCTAATGAAGGAAAGAACCGTCTGGGTTTCTTTGAATTTGCTTTGGCCATATTGTAAATCTGAGATCACCTCGGGGTGTTTATCTAACTGGGTCTTTCATTAACTGTTTGATTTCTTTAAATGCTGCGTAGGCCCTAAAGGCACACCCTATCGAGAGGAAATCAGAAAAAAGGCAGCCTAGAAAGTGGATGCATATGCTTCATAATATGTTCTAAACCCTTCCGAAAGACAATATCCACGCAGAGGGTTTCGGCGGGGGCAATGACCACAGCGTGTAACAAATGGCACATGTTCCTGTGAGTCAGGAATGAAGATTATCAAGTGTAGTCATTTGAAAGTCTTACAAATGGCTATTGGTCTTTGTAAATATTGTGACGTGGCTCCTTTAAAATTGAAATTGAGGATCTAATAATATGGCCATATTTTCCCCCCTCTTTTTGTTGTTACTTAAAATGTGAGACTATGCTACATATGAGGTATGAGAGGTAGGGTTTTGCTTGTGTTTCTTTGTTTGCCAAGGCAGACAAAGAACTTGTGTAAACAATCTTCTTTAGGGTTAATTTCGACCTTTATCATAAAGCCATCAGGTTAGATACATGCCTAAATGAGGCATAGGTCGAATTTTAAGGGCTGTAATCTTCTTGTTATTGGAAGCCCATCCTGTGATAGTTGATCTAACAGCATTATTTTTATTAAGACTGAGGCTCGATATTAATAGTCTTCTAGGTCAGCTGTTTCAAATCAAAACAGGAGACATACAAACTTAAGAAGAAGGTGGATAAAATCAGTTATGCTCCATTTTACTAGTGGGTGTCAGGGCACTGCCTGAAACGCCCCCTTGGCAGTGACTGTCCACACTATGAATCCTGATAGCAGACAGCTGTGCCGCTGGATTGAGCTCAGGAAGTCCTGAGCCATCTGCAGGATCCCCTTTGTCTGTGTCAGGACACCTGCTGTGGCAGCAGAGCACAGTTTCAGAATTTCTCACAATTGTAAATGCGAAGGAAGGGGGATCCTATCGGGGCATGTAGGATCATTCTTCAACTTGCGATGACGGTATTTTTGAATCTGGTTTTAGGCTATCTGTTGTGGTAGGCAGAAAGAGTAAAAGGACTGAACCTGTAGAATTTAGAATTCATATCACATTTTGCATTGCATAAGACCAGTCTGCAAGGGAGACATTCGATATGTTTTTGGAGAAGCACACAGGGAATACGCGATGTCAAGAGCAAGAGTATGTGATAGGCCCAAAGGGATAAAGAAAGCAGAAAGATGTCTGTGGTACGGGATGTAGTAGCTATAGGATATGGTGACACTGTTGAAAAGTTCAGGTATTTTGCGTATTCAGAGATAATGAGGAGATGGCCCGTGAGGTTAAAAAGGGTCTCTCCCAGACCAGATTCATCAAAAAACAAGCAAAGCAAAAAAAACAAAAAACAAAAAACCTTTAAGGCGTGCAATGTCTCTCCACCCATGAGTCCAATACCTTGAGTGATGAATTAAAACCTGAAGATCTTTGCTTTTTCAGAGGAAATAGAGTAAACGATACTTTGGAAAGTCAGCAAGTAGCTGTCAAATGTGTTTTAACATCTGCAACAGAAGTTGCCAAGGAATCCTGAAATCCAAGAGAAAGCCAATATCGACACCTAAGCCTCAATAATGGAGCCTGTTTGGTGCTCTGATCCCGTAGAATTATTTAGTTGGGCAAAGAGTTGTAACTCAGAGCTGGAGGGAACTTCAGAGACCTCCTCCCCCCCCCCACACACACACCCACACTTCCCTGATGAAGAGACTGAGGCCCGGAGGGTGCAGTCAGTCGCCATCAGCCTTAAAGCAGATCGTGCAGGCCTACGGCTAGAATTGTTCCCACCTTTGCCACCTCAGTGTTCCAGGCATTCTCTAACACCCCTGGTACCTCTTAGAGAGTCTACAGAGATGCACGGTAGCCCAGCCCTGAGAGTGGCCCGTCTCCCTTCGCACAGTGATGTTCTGGATTGCAGAGTCGTCTTTGCGACGCACGTTTTGACCAGACACTGGATTTCACAGGTCGCGACCGCCCACCTGATTTGTTGGACAGCAAATGCTTTTTGACTGTTTCTGAAATCCAGCCCATTCGTACAGGTGGAACTTATGTTCCTGCTGGTGTTAATTCCAACAATGCTTCATGCCTTCGGGACCACTGCTCACTTCCGTGTCCCCTCTGGGTGGACAAATTAAAAAGGAAAAGACACCTCCTCTGGGCTGACATAGCCCTGGGGGTTCAGGGTTTGGCAAGCAGATGCCACCATTGTGTGAGGATAAAAGGTGGTCATTTCTCCAAATGCCACCCTAAGCTGGGATACCCAGCTTGGCAGCAGAACCCCGCAGCCCGGGGCCCCGGGCAGTGCAGCGTGTGCAGACAGACGCAGTGGCCCCGAGCTGTCGCATTGCCCACCCCCACTCCACACTTTCCATAGTGAAGATCCATTTCATACTTGGTCCTAACCCTGTGGCGATAGCAACTTGGGTAAATTAAGAGGCTTCATGTTTGAAAAATAATGAAATTTTATATTAAACCCAAAAGCATAGTCAGCAAGAGCTGAAGAGTAGGAGATGCTGCCGTCGGGCTGTTGGGGGGCTGTTCTGCATGGTGCGAGCAGCCTGGGCAGTTGTGACCTGAGTTTGACTCTCTCCTCTGACGTTATCTCTTTTTTTTTATGTTTGCGTGTGTAGTTTTTTGATATTTAAAATTTTTATTTATTTATTTATTTGTTCGTTTGTTTGTTTATCATTTTTTTATGGTGACATTGGTCAACGAAATCCAGTAAGTTTCGGGCGTACCCCTCTGCCATTGTAAGTGCGGTGTCCTTGGCGGGTGACTTAATCTCCACGTGCCTCAGTGTTCTCACCCGTAAAATTAAGATACTGAAATCTTACCTCATACGATCCCTACATTTATACTGACAGACGCGTTTGAAATGTGCTGAATTCATTCCTTTAGATACTTTTCCTAGAGTCCGTTCCAACTCAGGGTCACCCCCCACACTCCCAGCGTTCCGTCTGCTCTGACCTTGTCCTTCATCTCCTCGCTCCGCCCGGTGCTTCCCCCGCCGTCCTCCCTAGTGGGGCCTGTTTCCTCTCTCACCCACTTCGCATCACTTGGTTCACGGATGGGTTAGTGTCCTCCTTGCTCCTCGTCGCTGCTTCCAGATCATATTCCCTCCCTCCTAAAGCACTGAGCTTTGATTTCATGCCCTCACACGGCACCCAGCACCCACCACTTCTTCCTGTAGTTATCTGCCTGCCCCTGGCTTACTCCTTCTCACTCTCTGAATATGTTTGATCTTCTGCCTCACTGTCCCTCTCTGTGGCACTATTTTGTCGTTATTTCTGGTAATTGCAGTATCCACACTGATGAGCCTTGAATACTTGGTCCCTGTGTTCCTTAATGACCTCTTTTTCAATGATCTTATTCTCCTCTTTACCTTAGCTTCTTATTCCCATTACAAAATTTTATATACATATATATATATATTTGAAGTCAGCAATCACTCCACAACCTCAGATTCAAACATCTTCCTCCAGCTGCCACCTCCCGTCCTCCCTCTTCTCACTTCTGTGAATACACCAACTCCAGTGACAGGCCTGCAGCCTCGTTGGGTTTCAGTCCACCGATCCTACTACTTCTTCATGACCCCCAACCCCCTCAAGTCTCAGTTTCTCTGATGGCCCGATTTAAACCCAAAGTCAGGCATCCCATACATCACTAGTCTGTGCCCCTTGCACACTGCCTTCAACTCCTTTGGCCAGCCACGGTCCTGGCTGAATGCACCTCTCTGCCAGTCCACGCCTGCCCCTGCAGCTGAGCGTGACAGGAGGAAAGTGCACAGCCGTGTGACTGCTCTCTCCCTGGGCTGATGGCTGGCTTCTTAGTTAGCATCCCAAAGACAATTTCCTCCAGCTCCAGGCACTGGCATGTTTGTTCGTATCCTTCATCCTGACCCTCCTCAGGCTATGGCTGAGCAGTCAATAACCCACATTATAGCAACCTGCCCCACAAGGTTCACTCCCACGGTCGCTCCCTCCCACAGTCAGGGCTTTGGGGCTTGCTGTTTCCTCTGCCTGGAATGTTCTTTCCCTAAATGCCTGCATGGCCCACTTCTGCCATTCTGAGAGGTTTTTACTCACATGCCATCTTCTAAGTGAGACCTCTGTTTCTTCCTCTCTGTCATGGGCAGTAGACTCACACACGTGCACATGCCCACATGCACCCACCACACCCTTCCACCCTCATCCTTTTCAGTTTTCTCCTTTGCACTTTACCGCTCTCTAACATGCTGTGTACTTTGCCTGTTAATGCTTGCTTTTTGCCCCCTTCTAGAATATAAGCCCCATGAGGGAGGGCTTTGGGTTTGCCTTGCTCACTGCTATGTCCCCAGTGCCCAGGACGGGGACTAGCACAGAAAAATGTGAATGAATGGTCGGCAAATGAAACAATGCAAGAATAAAAAAGTTACTGAATAAATGCAGTGACAAAGCCTGTGTATTTTCACCCATCTTGATGTTTTCCTTCTTTCTTTCTCCCCTCTCTCCCAACCTAGGTAATGGATAAACTACTAGATGGCGACTTAACAAATGATATTTCTTACTTCCAGAATGTTACGGGATGTTCTAATTACTACAACATCTTACAGTGCACGGTAATGACTTTTTAAAAACCACGATAGTGTTTGCTTAAAGGTTTTGGCAAAACGAGACTTCCTCCTGTTTGGGAAATATAGCTGACTTTAGACTAGACAAATATTCCCAAACTGTATTTTATTCTTTGGTCTACTAATCTATAGGATTTTCCCCCCATCAATGTCGTATACATTAAAATCTGAGCATTGAGGATGTGTGATATTGCAGATAAAATCATCTCTGATTAACACCCCCCCACACACACCAAAAAAAAAAAAAAAAGGAAAGAAAGAAGAGCTTCTTATACAGAAGTTCTTTTGTGAAGGACCGCAGTTCTGGGCATCAGGCCGCAGAGCTCCAAGCCTGTAGTGAATTTCTTGAAAATGCCCACATTATTTGTTCTGTACTTAAGACAACTTGGATAATCAGAACTGCCAAAGCCTTTGTGAAATATTTGCTTTGTCTTGCTTTTAACTTAAGATGTTTCATGCATTTAGTATGGGCCTCACTGCGAGCCCTCGGAATATTTCTCCAAGAATTCAAGTAGCTTCTTTCATAAAAGTAGGCCAAAGTTGATGTCTTTTATGTAGAATTAATCAAATAAGACAGAGTGAGCCAAAATGGGTATTTGGATAATAAAATCTTTGCATAGTGTTTATGAAAATGCATTCTGTTTATAAAATTGCCTTATTTGTGAACTATTTTGTAAATAAACTATAAAGCTAATTTCAATGGAATTTGCTGGCCTTGTGGTTTTGGACTTAGATTTTTACCAAGAGAAAGACATTTGACATCAAGAGAGAAACAAAACTTCTGACTCGATTTTTTTCAAAGTGATATATTCACAGTTAGCAAAAATTGTTGATGATGCACAGAATTTTTGATCTCAAACTCCAACAGCTTTTTACTCTTTTATAATTTATAGTACAGTGAATATTACAGACTTTTATGCATTTTCTAAAATAAGGCTCAAGGATAACTTTTCCTGACTTAAAGTATCATCTTTATTTTACACTGCATATTTTCCTTCTTAATTATGTTCAGCTGATTATTTTGTGTGTGTGGTTTTAATAAACAGAACATGGAAAAGGAATCCTTAGCTTGTACCCACCATGCCATCACCCTGGCCCCCTGTGGTCATTTGATCTTCTTCCCATAGATTCTCCAACGAGAAGCAAATTGATTTTGATAATCTCACCTCTTCTGTTTTCCCTGTCTGTGCCTCCACTGGGGTTATTAATTGGAGTCACAGATTGCAAAAGATTAGTTTCCTAAAAGGAAAATTCAGCATTTGCAGATTGGGTGTGGTCTCTGAGAGTATCAGAGAGTCCACATTTGTTGTTAGTAAAATTTAAATTACCGCAAAACCCCAAGTTAAATCTTTCTGGGTGGAAACAGAATAGTCATATCACATCTCATTCATTTGAGCTATATGGTATGAGAAATTTGAAGCTTTGCCCCAATTTTTGCTGTTCTGCCACCCAGTCATGTCCCTAATATCTTTCTGATGCCCCATTTTGCCAGGAACCTAAGGAACAAAGTTACTATGGGGAATTTTTGTCGCTCTCAGAAGTGAGACAAGCCATCCATGTGGGAAACCGCACTTTTAACGACGGAGCCGAAGTTGAAAAATACTTGCGACGAGATACAATGACGTCAGTTAAGCTCTGGTTAGCTGAAATCATGAATCATTATAGGGTAAGAGAGTTGCTTCACGTGCTATCTATCTTAACAACTTTTCAGGTTGCCCAGAGCAGAGGGGACTTTCTTTGATTTGTCACTTGACTCCTGCCATATTTTACTTTTATGATGTTTTATAAATATAAATAACAACTCCTTCGTGGTTTGATTGAATGAAAAGTTTTATTTTTTTCTCTAAATCACTTTTCCCAATAGTTCTTAAAATGAAATTGTCTTTGGCACATGCCACCTCTTGTCATTTCCTGGGAAAGGATGTATATAGCAGAGTGAGAAGATGACTGGCCTTTCTAAGCCAATTTTCCCTTATTGTTTTCTTTATAATATTAATTCCAGTGAAGTCGGGGATAAATGAAATCAACTGGTTGTTCCAAAAATGCATTTTGCCTAATAATTGTATTCATTCACATTGTTCAACCATCGTTTTTCAGCATCTGCGTTAAGCCAAACACCCAATGCTAGGCTGCTGGGTTTAAATAATGAATGAGAAAGGGTCCTGTTTTGAGAAGTGTAGAACACTGTTATCTGACTGAGATGTTCTGCTTGATTTGCTGCTGGAAGCACCAAAGGAAAGTAAAATCACAGAAAAGAAGCCCTGAAGAATCTAGGGCTCTCACCATAAGGGAGGATACCAAGAGCAAGTGACACAGGGAGAAGTCATCCTGTGCATTCTCCTCCCACTGCTGTTCTCCTCAGCCCCTCTGACCTTCCGGGGCTGTCATCATCTGTCCTGTGCCTGGTCTGTGGGGTGACTCTGCAGGATGAGTGTGCTAATGCTGGAGGAGACCACCACCTAAGGGGATCTACCTCCTCTCTGTTTCCCAGCAGAAGCAGGAGGAATGTTTGGGATGAACAAAAAAACAGAGCAGCCAGTAACCACATGCTTTTGCATGAATTAGAAAAAAAGGCAAATTCTCCTCAAGATACTTTGCTTCCATCTACCAAAAATGGTCCTACTTTTTTTTATTTGCTTTTATTTGAATCAGACTCTTTACTGCCATTGTCTGCCATGAGGAATACACATTTCTATGTTAGGAATAGTGTCCCTTGGGATTGTTCATTGTACAGACCTCAGCACTGTCCAGGGGAGTCCCTGGCCAAATGCACCATTACTAGGCTGTATTTTAGAATGTGCCAGGCCTAGAAGGCCCATTTTCTGGTCGTCTTCTCATATAGAGTTTAGTCCCTAGACACACGACCCTTTTTGAAAATAATCTAAGGTCAATGGCATGCAGTCTACAAACCTATTATAATCTATAGAACTTGACAAAATACTTTCCAGGAAAGAAAGGGTCTAACTCGATGAGGTCAGAATTTCAATCGTCCTTGTGTTTGGTTCTGTCAGCGAAATGTAGTGGCCCTTCATGCTTGCTTGTCTGGAACCTTCTCTGTGTTTCAAGACATAACCAGTGCACTATAACATAGCATTAAGGAATGCAAAGTGGTCTTTTTGAGTAAAGAGCAGATAAAGGAAGTTCTCACATAGATTTTTCTTGTGCCTTGGGAGATACATTTCTCACTGTATAAATTTAGCTAGGAAATGATTCTTTTCTCAGCCCAGTGAGGATAGTTTATATCATCAGCTCATCTAATGATATAAACTTCTCTGATATTAGCTAATCACCCTGAAGTGTCCACTGGATTGATAGAGGAGAATGCATTGATTAAAGAAGGCCCCGTATTTTGATGTTTAAACTTCTCTGTTTCTGTTTCCCATGTATCCTAAACTTACCAATATGAATGTCAATGAAATCGGAATATTTTCTAAACTTTAAACTCTGAATCAGTTATCAGAAGAAGAGAGTGGATTAGTGGTGCGATAAACCAGGTTTCCATAAGAAAGAGGAAGCGTTCAGTTAATCTGAGAGCAGACCGAACAGTAGCTGCTGCTAAGACAGACGGCAAAGTCATTGCCACAGCTATCGTGCCCACAGGGCAGCGATTATCTCCGGCTTGTCTGCAACGGCGGTGAACCTCAATGTATATGGAATGGAACCAGAACAATCTAGATTGGCTTAAAACATTAGTACCCTCAAAGTGATATTTATGTAAGACTCGGTGCTAATTTGTCATAGAAAATAGCGCACATGTTTCTCTTCATAGGAACCTGGAAGCATTTTTCCAGTACTAGATTCATTTTAGCCAATGTGTGATATCTCTGGTGGGCTGAGGAAGACTTTCATCGGTTTCTGGGAACTGACAGAGCTCCTGTGATACCTCAGTTTCTGTGTAGACTACATGAAAATGTAATCCTTTTCTTGAAATAATCTGCAGGAGATGTGGACTCACAGTCATTCGCCTTTCAATAATTTCAGATGTCTGAGTAGTAAAGTGCAATCTCATATTAGCAATTTCCAAAATAACTAGAATGGGAAATAATCTGTTGGACTATTGGAATTCTTCCTGCTGAAATCAAATCATAATATTATCAGGATTTTTAGGATTCAGCTGGGTCATAGAGCATGGCAGCTATGAGCATAGGCTCTCAAGTTAGACGTTTTGAGCTTGAATTCTGGTTCCACCATTCAAGTGTTCCTTTGGGGGAAGGTGCTCATCTTCAGCTTCCTTCTTTGTGACATGGACATAATTACAACTTAGAGGTGAGTTCTTGTGAGGTTTACATAGAATATCTACATAAAACACGCAGCAGTGACCGGTGGTTAGAGAATGCTGGAAAATATGAGCTGTTACTAATGATAGTCAACAAATTTTAATAAAAGTCCTTAATCACATGCCATATACAAAAGTTATATGAGAAACCCTGGAAAACACAAAAAGGAGAGAGACTTGACACACTTAACAGTTTCTAGTCCAGCACATAATGAGCTCAGAAGTTACTTACCCTAACAACATCCTAAGAACAAGTAAAAAGCTGAAGGAACTGAAATATCAACAACTCTTTTTAGATCTGTCTGAGAAGTGAGGTCACAGGGCAAACCACTTCCCCAGGGGAATTCAGTCATGAAGGGGTGGGGCGCGGGGAGGATGCACACTCTAGGTAGTTTTAGTTCCAGGAATTCTACCAGGCTCCTATGGCGAATAGTGGAGAAAAATCCTCTTTGCTTTGGGAGAGGGAGGGAAAAGAAACCATTTTGAAATACAGCAGAGCCATTCTGTTTTTCTTAACAAGCCCTGCCCTCAGGAAACTATTTTACCAAAGCCTAACTTGCTGGGGTTTTATCATAGCCCATCCTACCTATGGGAAGGGAAATACTCGACTTCAGCTCTAGCCTTCCATATGGAGGAAAGGAAGTACTTAATTCCAGTGTCCTTTAGCCATGCTGCCCCACCTAAGAGGGGGAGAAGGAACAATGGCATAGCACTGGTGAAGTTCACAATCCAGGGGCACAAGCTCCTAAAAGACTAAGACGTAACCATATAGGATTTTCATTCCTCCACATCTTGCCACCATATTGTTAAAAGTTTATTTACCATAGTTACCTTTACCTAATACAGCACATCCATCTTTCAACAAAAAAATTACCAGGCATACTAAAAGGCAAAAAACACAATTTAAAAAGATACACCTAAGACCCATAGTCAGCTATGACAGGAATAATTAGACCAGGAATTTTTTAAAGGTATGATTAATATGATAAAGGATGTAATGGAAAAAGTGGGCAACATGCAAGAATAGATGGACAATGTAAGCAGAAAGATAGAAATTTTAAGAAAGAATCAAAAATAAATACTAGAAATCAAAAACACTGTAATAAAAATTAAGAATGCCTTTGTGGGGCTCATTGGTAGACTGGACATGAGCAGGGAAAGAATCTCTGAGCTTGAGACTATGACAATGGGAACTTCCAACACTAAAAGGCAAAGAGAACATATTCAAAACAAAAACAGAATAGAATATCCAAAAATTGTGGGACAACTAGAAAAAATGTAATGGGAATGCCAGAGAGAAAGGAAAGGAGAATTTCCCCCAAGTTGATATCAAACACTAACCTACAGACCCAAGAAGGTCAGAGGACACCAAGAAAAATAAATGCAAAAGGAAACTATACAAACACATATTATATGCAACTTTAGAAAATCAAAGATAAACAAAAAATATTGAGAGAAGCCAGAGGAAAAAAATTTTACCTATAGAGGAAAAAAGATAAGAATTATATCTTGCTTCTCAGTAAACGTACAAGCAAAAAGAGAATATAGTGAAATATTTAAACTGTTGAGAGAAAAAAATCACCAAACTGTAATTCTATGCCCTATGAAACTCTCCTTCAAAAGTAGAAGAGAAATTTTTTTTCAGACAACAAAAATTGAGGAAATTTATTGCCATAGACCTGCCTTGCAGGAAGTGTTTAAAGTTCTTCAGAGAGCAAGAAAATGATATAGGTCAGAAATTCAGATATACATAAAGAAAATGAGTATTGGAGAATGAATAAGTAAGATGATATGATTGTCTGTGTAGAAAATCTGAAAGGATCGAGAAAAACATTCCTGGGACTAATAAGTGATTATAGTGAAGTTGCAGGATATAAAGTTAACACACAAAAGGCAATTATGTTTCTATATACCAGCAATAAATAAGTGCAATTTGAAATTAAAAACCCAAAACCATTTACATTAATACCCCCAAATTGAAATACTTAGCTATAAATTTAACAAAATATGTATAAATTTGTATGAAGAATACTACAAAATTCTGATGGCTGAAATCAAAGAACCAAATAAATGAATATATTTCATGTTCATGGATTGGAAAATAATATTATCATGATGTCATTTCTTCCCAACTTGATGTATACAATGCAGTCCCAATCAAAATCCCAGTAAGTTATTTTGTGAATATTGACAAAATAATTTTAAAGTTTATAGGGCGAGGCAAAAAACTCAGAATAGCCAATTCAATATTGGAGAAGAATGAAGTCAGAGAAATGACACTACTTGATGTGAAGACTTACTATAAAACTAGATAATCAAGATAGTATAGTAAGTAGTGGTTAGAGAACAGACATGTAGACCAATGAAACAGAATAAAGCCCAGAAATAGACCCACATACATATAGTCAACTGACCTTTGATGAAGGAGCAAAGGTAATACAATGGAACAATGACAATTTTTTCAACAAATGGTGCTGGAACAACTAGACATTCATACATACACACACAAAATCTAGACATATACCTTACACACACAAACACACACACACACACACACACACACACACACACACACCTCAAAATGGATCATAGGCCTAAATGTAAAACCACAAAACTAGAAAACTCTTAGAAGAGAACTTTAGGAGAATGGCTGGATAACGTTAAGTATGGCAATGACTTCTTAAGTACAGCACCAAAGGTATAACCCATGAAAGTAATAACTGATAAGCTCAACTTGATTAAAATTTAAAATTTCTGTTCTATAAAATATGGTGTCAAAAGAATGAGAAAATAAGCCACAGACTGGGACAAACATTTGCCAAGGCACATCTGATAAAGGACTTATCCAAATGTGTAAATTCTCTTGAAACTCATCAATAAGAAAATAAACAACCCAATTTTCAAATGGGTGAAACCATTAAGACCAAAGACCCAAGTCTTACGACCTCAGCTTCACCCAAGAGGATATAGAGATGGTCAGGAAGCATATGCAAAAGATATTCAAAGTCATTGTCATTAGGGAAATGCGAATTAAACAATGAGATACCACTGCACACTTATTAGAAGGGCCCAAATCCAAAACACTGAGAACATCAAATGCCGACAAAGGTGTGGAGCAATAGGAACTCTCATCTATTGCTGGTGGGAATGCAAAATGGCACTGCCACTTTAGAAGACAGTTTAGCAGTTTTTTTCTGCCAAAAACTAAACAATTCTTGTTTAGTTGTGTCCTCATGTCCACACAAAAGCCTTCACATGTATGTTTATGGCAGCTTTTTTCAGAACTATCAGAACTTGGAAGCAACCCAGATGTCCTTTAGTAGATGAATGGCTGAAAGGTGGTACAGACAACGCCGTATTATGCAGTGGTAAAAGGAAATGAGCCATCGAGCCGTGAAAAGACTTGGAGGAAACTTAAATGCATGTTACTGAGTAAAGGAAGCCAATCTGAAAAGGCTGTACGTACCGAATGATTCCAACTCCATGACACTCTGGAAAAGGCGAAACTATTGAGACAGTAAAAAGTTCACTGGTTGTCGGGTGTTAGGAGGAGGGAGGGGTCCATAGCAAAGGGCAGAGGATTTTTAAGGCAGTAAAATAATTCCGTGTGATACTACGATGGTGGATACATGTCACACATTTTTCAAAATCCATAAGATGTACAACAGCAAGAATGAACCCTAATGTACGTTGTGAACTTTGGGTGATAATGAGGTGTCAGTGGCAACAAAGGAAATGATAAAAGTCCTGATAGAGAGTAAATTTTACTTAATACATCTCATTTTCTGGTTTGCATGGTCCCTTTGCATTAGAAGCATCTGGGAAGCTTGAAAATAATACTTAATCATGGTCCATTCTACCAAAGGTTCTGATTTCGTTTTCTAGTATAGCAAATAGCACATGGTAATTGTACAGTGACCTTGGAAGGAAGGGTGGAGGGAGGGGAAAAAAGGACAAAAGGAAGTAGATGATCTGCTCATTTATACCATAAACTGCTTTTACAGTAAACTTATGTTCAATTTTAGTAGCAGCTAATAACCTGCCATTCTGATTACATCAATTATATTACGTATATTGTGTTCCTTCCTCTTTTAAGCAGCCATCCTTCAAAAACAAAAGCAAAGACACTCTCATACATTGACATAGCTTGATGTTAACTGTAATAAAATGCTAGAAGGGTTGGATAGGACGTCTCTAAAGTCCAGGAAATTCAGCCCGTGCTCCACAAGAGCTGTTGGCTTTGGAAACCCTGCTCTTTGGGCAGGTCTCCACATCCTTTGTCCTTTCTGGTAAAGTTACGTATTCTTGCTAAAGATTCCGAATATGTTTTCCACCTCCCTTTCTCTGTCTGGTTATTGCCTTTCTAAAAAGATGTGGGCTATATTTTCAAAGACATGAGAAAGAGGGAGGGAGAGAGGGAAGGAGAGAGGGAGGGAGAGAGAGGTGTGTATTTCCTGTGTGAAGCCTTTGTTTCAACAAACAGGAGCCACAGCTCTGTACACAGAGGCCATTTGGATCCCAAGCAAAACATTGATCTTGGATTTGAGGCTGCCTCTGTGGCTAAGTTGCTGGAAAGCCACCACAGTTTCAGGAGGTCCCATCTCCAAATGCCAACTCTTCACCTCCACATGCCTGTGCTTTTCAAAGTTAAATCGCCCTGGGATAGGGCTTAGTCTGCTGTGTTTAAGAGTTCATCTAGTCAGGAAATTATAAATATAAAGTTACATTTCCCTGTCACTGATCATTCTGCAGCTCATTAAGTTTCAACTAATTGCATCCTCAGAATTCAGGATCTTAATGTGTCTCAGCTCCTCCGCCAGACTGAAATCCTAATACCCAGGTCGTTAGAGTTTTATTTACTTGTCCGAGGCTATCAAAAGATCTTCGTTTAGAAATGGGCAGTTCCTGATGAATGGATGTGACTTGGAAGTCTGAAAGGTAAATACGTCTAGTAAAATTAACTCGTTTTAGCAGCCGTTCTAATTGCGCGTGGCATTTTCCTTAATGACATCTTCTGATAACGAAATGTCAATAGTAAAAGTGGCCGGGAAACTCGATTCGATAAGTGTTTCGCCCACCCAGAAAAATTTAACACTTAAGTGGGCCTGATGCTTCAGCTGCTCTCTTGGAGCCAAGCTGCCATCCAACCACATGGGGAAAAGCCTGGCTGTGCTGACTGTAAGCAGATGGGGTCACTTTCTCCCCAAAACTTTGAAAACAATGAAGGGAATGGCAGCCGTTTCATGAAAACCTCTGGGAGGAGGAAGTAGCTTAGCTTCCAGTGAAGCATAAGGGAAGAGAAGGAGGCTAATCCTGGGGCATTCGTTCTGTGTGATCGTGGCCTATAGATAACAACTACCCCTTTACGGGCAAATTAGATAACAACTGCCTCTTTACGGGCAAATTAAAAGAGTGTGCACTTATTTTACCTGCTTCAGCGATATTCCAAGTGCAAGAGGAGCACCAGTTTTTTGTTTTTTGGGTTTTTTTTTATGAGACCTACTTCTGGGATTCTTTGATATTTGAGCATTTCAATGAATGAAAGAAAAAAGAATACCCATAAATTATGAAACAGACTTTGATTGCACCCAGGCTTGCCATTCTTTTGACACTTGTTCGTGTCCGCTCTTAAATTGAGGTTGGGACGAAATGTTCAAAGGAGGACCAGCGTGTGATTTTATTTTCTCTTATTTCTTTAAGCCACGTGATGTTCTCTTCTGCTGAGCACATCAGTTCATTGTGAGTGGCTTTGCTTGGTGAGGTGCGTTGTCATTTTGCAAGGACTTCGTTTTGTTGTCGTTTGAAGTTCCCTCGTACAGCATTAGAAGCTACCTTTGTGACTTGTGACAAGAAGAGTAGAATTTGTTCTGGAGCCACCCAAACATGGCTGGGTGAGGGTGGTGTGAGAAGAAAGATAATAAGGGTCAATACCATTTGCTGAGCTGATCCAAGGGGTCTAAAAATCAGTAGGATTGGGAAATGTGTAATTGGCCCACCGTGTCTGCAGGTTCCTCATCCACAGATTCAGCGAACCATGGATTGAAAATATTTATTTTAAGCAAAATTCTGTTGGTGCTGACACGTAGTTAGGCCTATGATGGTTGCATCTATACTGAATCCGTACAGATTTTTTCTCTTGTCATCCCCTAAACAATACCGTATGACAACTATTTATGTAGCATCTACATTGTGGTAGGTTTTAAAAGTAATCTAGAGGTAATTTAAAGTATACGGGAGGACGTGTGTAGGTTGTATGCAAATACTATGCTATTTCACTTAAGGGCCATGAACATCCACGGATTTCGGAGTTTAAGGGGGGTCCTGGAACCAGTCTCCCGAGGATATTGAAGGACGACTGTATTTAAATTCAGTTGCTATGAGATCCAACTGCTGTGAAACGAAGGCAATTACATCAGTTGACTTGACTTTGAAAAGATACATAGAGAAAGGGTGTATGTGTGGGGGAGGGTGGTATTGATTGTACAATAAATGCCACCCGCTGCAGCGGTAGCTTCTCAGTCTTGACTCTTCATGTCATAGTACACCAGGAGAAGATGCAAAGCAATGACTGAATGTTCTAAAAGGCCAGGCCATCGGAAACAAGCAGTCTGCAAAGCTGTGTGTGCCCGCCACCCTCCCTGAGGGTGCGGGAGGAAAATAATAAAGCTTTTGTTTTTTATTTAAAAAAAAAAGAAGAAGATAAGCTTTGCTAATGTTTCATAGACGGATTAGCACTGGGGTGCTTATTTGGTCTGTATGTTGGAGAGTCACATATCAGATACGACAAAGCCAGAATGCAAAACCAGTGTTTCGGTTTGGGTTTTTCCAGTCCTCAATGTCCTCATCATCATTTGAGTCCGTTTGCTATGCAGTGTGACTCCAGGTCCAGTGCCCTTCTCGCTGCAGTCTCTTCGTCCATCTGAACATGGATAACCTACTCCAGTGGCAGCCAGGCCTGTTCTATACTCCACAAGTGATAGCAGCGTGCACACCCTTCCCATTGCCCGAGGAAACCACAGTCCCAACCTCTCCGGCTCTTCCTAGAGGCTTCTCATCACCGGATTTGTCTGGCCTGCACTTGCCTTGTCCAGCCACATCCCTGCATGGGTCAGTCTGTGCCATCTCCTCGCTTATGATGAGCAGCTCCCAAGCCTCGTCTCTGGGTAATAGTCAACAGCACAGCACACAGTTCCTTTGCTGAATGACACACGATCGAATGAAAGCCAGATGCTTCAACCAAGCTTCTGGAAAGCGAGCCCCTGACCTCGGTCTTGGTTTTCCTGTCTCCCTGGGCTTCTTTCACTCTGAATATTCACGTCTCTTTCTTCAGCCTCCTGACAGTCCTCGTATTTGTTTCAGTGACTTGCACAATCCATTTGAGCCTATTTGACATTCTCTAGAAAGAAAACAGAAAAGGACTGCTTTACTTACAAACAAAGGAAACTTGTGTTTGGGGGAGGAAGAAACTAATTGCAAGCTAATGGGGTGGCTTTGGTGAATAGCGCCATTGAAAATATGCCGGAGAGGATCTTGCACCTGAGTGACACCAGGTCTTCCTGTGTAGATGAAATCGGAAAGGACACAGAGCATCAGTTAGACGTTTTTTGTTCCTTTCTCTGTTTGTTGCTTTGTCTTTTAATTTGGCAAAGGAAACCTACATTGTGCAACCAGGTTCCTGCCTTCTTTCATGAGGAGGTTGGCCTGGCTGGAAACCTTCCACCTACTTTGCTATTCACCTGGAGGCTGATAACCGCAGGTGGTTATTAGGCTTGTAGAAGTGGCTTTTCTGGCTCTTTGGATGAGTGCCTACTTAATGTCACTTTCAGTTTTCTCTTAAGAGGGAGGCAAAGTAATCTCTATTGACAGAGAACTAGAGTTTTTCTCAAGCTGAAAGGCAGGTTTGTTATGGGAGAAGGGGACGTCAGCAGATCTGATGATGTATCTCAGGCCACCCAGAGTCCAAGGTGGACTGCACCTTGGTGAATGCTCTACTCACTGGACACTCTAGGGCCTCCCTTCCCACTTTAGGAGTTTCCAAGCACCTCTAAATTGATGCCTTTTACAGGTTGTTTAGCATTTCTCCTGCAACAAGGTCACCTTGCTCTCTGCCCCCCACCCCGCTACCTGAGAACTTCAACAGGGAGGTCATTTTCCTGTCCTGTCTGGGCAGAGGAGAGAGTGGGGCAGCAGTGACACCTCATAGTCAGCAGGGCCTCAGCTTTCCTCTTTTTTCCCCTCAAAATTCTTGGTGAATCTACTCAATTTTATGGCAAAATACTTGGCGAATCTATTATTTTTTGAACTTGAATGAGGGTGAGAATGTCGGGGAACAGGGAGCTGGCAAGAGGGTTTTCCAACAGTTCCTGACTATTTTTTTCATAATAACTGAGGCTGTAAGAGCATCTTCCATGCCTCCACGTGAAATATGTTTCAGTTTTCTTAATCCAGCTGCATCAACTGCAGATGGCTCCTCTAATGGCAGCCACCTTTGGAAGTTATTTCTTCCAAGCATGAGAACTGTTGACAAAGGGACCAATCATCTTCATGGGATATACCAAACCCAAGGTATATGGGTACTCGGGTGCTGTCCAATAGAAACAGAATGCAAGCCACATATATAATTTTAAATTTTCTAGAAGGCACATTAAAAAGATAAAAAGAAACAGGTGGAATTAATTTCAGTCACTTATTTTCTTTCACCCAAGAGATCAAAATTAAGAAATTATTGAGATGCTTTACAGTTTTTTCTTTGTGCTAAATTTTCAGAATTCAGTGGGTATCTTAGATTTGTAGCACATCTCAGTTTGGACTAGCCACGTTTCGAGTGCTCACCAGCCACGGGTGACTAGTGGCTACTGTATTGATTAGTGTGGGTTAATACCTATAGACACACCTATTATTAATAACAGCATTTTTTGTTTGCTCCATGGGGCTGTTTCTTGTTAGTTAGATTGTGTGCAATCCTTGTCCTTTTAATAATGTGGAAGGAGAAGGAAATTGGCTCCTTGGCTCCCCTTCTAATAGGGTAATATTGGCAAGCAGATGGCAGTATTTGGATATGACCCTCAGGGTGGCCTTGAAGCTGACATTCTCACAGCCAGGAAGGACATTCCTCTTTGGAGAAACTTGTCTGGAGGAGTGGGCCAGCCTGCTCCTGGGTGCTTTCAATACCATAAATCCAGGTATGGATGATAATAAGAGGAGACTCTTGAGAGATGAGAAGATCAGGAAAGGACCATGAAAGCAGGCTCTGAAATAGGAAGCAGAGCCCAGACCCTCGAGAGTAGGCCCTGGGATGTTTCCATTTAAACTGGGGGGAAATTGTTATTCTGGGTCATTATTAAAAGTAATTTTAAGTGTGCTGTTCTAGATCGTTAAATTTTTTTTTCCAAAGATCCCCGCTTTGGAGGGATGGCCTGCTGGATCCTTTTCAATTTGGCTTTGCTTCTTGTTCCCCTCTGAAAGCAACTAATTATTTTGAGTTAAGCTGCAAGAAAGCAGGAATAATTTTCTTTGGCCAAAGGACCTTACTTGTATAATCGCTGGATACTCACTCAACCTCGTTTTGCTCCGCTCTCATTTTTCTTTACTCGTTTTGGCCAAGCCAGCTGATAGGGGAATGGCAGGCACACGAGGGTGTTTATTCTAAGTCCATTTTCCACCTTTCATTGTCTTCTCTTTTCCTTAAACTTAGAAGCAAAATATGTTCCTTTTGAGGAACAACTTGGTTGCAGAAGTGACTACTATTTCATTCAGTGGTTGCATTATTTTTCTACTCAGCCTTCTCCAGGGGACCTGGGGACTCAGGCTTCCTGAGCATTATAGCCCAGTATTCCTGCAGAATCACCAGAAAGAAGGGCCAGGAGTGCAAGTGATAGACAACTGGGTCCCAGGCATTGTCCATGAAAGGACAATAACTCTGCCTTCACTTGGGAATATTTCTTGAACCTTATATTCCACAGCTGAAGTTCAGTTTGTTTATTTACTTTGTTTGTTTTTTGTTTTTTTGTTTTTGCAGCTGAGCTGTTGAGAAACCCTTGGGAACTACCGTAGGTTGAGTGGGATATTGGTGAAATGAATTCTTTTCTGCTCAGGAGAAAGGCACTGGTGTCTCATGCTAATTGCTTCAGGCAGAAAGAACTCCTGGCTAGGTTGGAGTTTGTAACAGAAGAATGATCAGTAAGGCAGCCAGGAGAGGAAGTGTGGAGGGCTGCTTTGTAGGAGTTTCATTGATTTAGCATCTGTAGGAAAAGCTTCTTAAAAAAAAAATTTTTTTTTTTTTCTGGGTGAACAGGAGAACATTTAAAACGAAGACAGATAGCGGGCGACTGGGAACACTGCGCAGCCTGGAATAGCTTAGGCTGCTGTTCAATCACTTCCCCAAACAGGAAACCGCAAAATGTTAGAGATTAAGGTCACTAGATCATTGGGAAAAGAGCATAAGTTTGTCTGCAAAGTATTATGATGGATTGTAAATGGGCCAAAATATAAGCATAAATCTTTCGTCGAAAAATGCAACAACAAAATCCAGCCTTCTCACAAAAGCAGTTTGCTTTCCTGTGGCGCTGAGTCCCAAGCCTCCGTCTGTGGCGTTTCAGTAATTTTCCTGATACGTGGAGGAGTAAATGGGCAAACAGAAAAGTTTTGTGTTCTCGGTTGGTAATACGTGTGTTTTTATTTAGATAAAAAAAAAAAAAAAAAGTTAAGGTTTAGATCAGTAAGTGGTGACACTAAAACACATACATTTCTGCCCCCATCCCTTCTTTCAAGTTTTCATCTGTACGGGCACCATTAAAAGCACAGATGTTTCTTTTCCCCTTTGAGTATCATGGGGCACCCCCTCATTTCCTTGAGGTCAGCATCTGAGTTTAGAGGGTGTGGGATCTTTTTCGTCGGATCTGCAGGTAAATTGGTCTGCAGGTATCTTTGGCTAACACAGTGGGTTGCTTTCTCCTGCCATGTAAGATATTTACCTTTCAGAGGCACACACTATGTCAAATAAGCATTCATCATCATCATCTGCTTCAGCCCATTAGTTCTTTACGGGGGAGAGGTTTTTCTTGCCTAGAGAGTTAAGATTATGAATCATTTTATATATCCAGAAGTTGAAAAATTGATGGTTTGAAATATTAAAATGACGATATTTTAGAAAGATGTAAAGAAAACTGATTTGTATTGACCCTTCTTTTAAGGAAATCTTAGA
This sequence comes from Cynopterus sphinx, assembly GCA_030015415.1. NCBI lineage: Eukaryota > Metazoa > Chordata > Mammalia > Chiroptera > Pteropodidae > Cynopterus > Cynopterus sphinx. The sequence goes on from CM057391.1 coordinate 8,766,188, forward strand.
GAATGAATGAGTAAGCTTGCCTTTCCTCTTCTGAGTTATTCCCTTTTTGAAAAGTTTTTTTTTTTTTTTTTTTAAACCCTGGAGTGCTAGAAGGACAGAAGTCACAGCTTTTCATCTCTGTCCCCTGGGTGCCTAATCCTTAGGCTCTTCAAAAATGTTTGCTGTTGAAGAAGTGGAGATTTGATAAGAGCAGATTAAACAAACAAACAAAACACAATCCTTACACGTGTGAGCTTGCACGCTTTTCCCCAGCTCAGACAAAAGGCTGCTTCCTTTCCATTTCGGATGGAAGTGAAACTCAGCCGCCCGGGGATCCAGGAAGGAAATGAAATAAATGAATGGAGTTGGATGGAGACCTATTGATCTTTCTGTTTTATACACGACAAAGGCATGGATACCGGGAAATATTTTTCTCTTCTAAGAAAAACAATAGCCTAAGCACTGAATAAATGACAACTGCCCTTGCCCCTCTGGCAAAGAGGACATGAAGGAAGGGGTGAGACTGTGTCTAGAAGGGACAGCTACTGCGCAGGGTTAGCTCATCATGGCCCAGTGGACTTACAGACCCAGTGTGGTCAGATCTCCCAGCACTCGAATGCTGGCCTCTAATTGCAAAAACAACAACGACAACACTATGCAGACAAAATGATTGTATTTATAAGCGGAATGCAGGCCACAGGCAGCCACTGCGAAACCTCTGTCCTCTACTGTAGAATTTATTTTTCAGATTATTCTTGATCAGGAGTAACAAAAACATTGATAAAACCCTGCTCTTCAGGCTATGGGACATTTTTATATCTCATATCCCAGTTGGCCCTCCTAACAACTCTGAAGAATAGATATTCCACTTCACAGAGGAGAATGCTAAGGCTCAGAGTGTGTAGATGACATTTCCGAGGTCACTCAGGAGGCAGAGATCTCAGAAGGCTGAGCCAGGGCTGAAGCTCAAGACTTTTGTCTTCGAGTGTCATTCTACTTGACCTCGTGCAGCTGTGTTAGAATTCTAACTCTTACATCCGAAATCAGAATGGTAATCCACAGGTGGCATCTCTTTGGAAAGGATGGAGCTATTTGAATTGCTGCGTCGAGCTATTCGAATGTGGGCATGATAACAATAACAGCCAGCCATAGCTGAGCACTTATTCTATGCCTGGGATGCAGAGAGCTTTACACACATTATGTCGTGTAATTCTCCCAATGACCCTCTGTCACAGGTCTTTCTCTTATACCCATTTTCCAGGTGAGGTCACTGAGCTCTAGATAGGCTGAGCAACCGAATCAAGAGAATCTTGCTAGTGAGTGAAGGAGATGGCGTTCAAACCCAGCCGCAGAGCTGGTGCTCTGAACTTCAGACCTGGGTCCTTCATTCCAAAGGGTCACACTTACCTTTAGGTTTGGTCCTTGCATGCGGAATTACGAATGTAGAATGCATCGCTTGTTCATTGTGTTCTTTGGGGACGTGGCTCTGGGAGGAGGCAGCAGAGAAAGCCCTCTTAGAAGCACACACTTTCGACTCAGGCAGATCTGAGCTTGAATCTGTCACCATTTGGCTTACCTCCCGGCACCTCTGTCTCCTTCTACCTAAAATAGGATAAATAACACCTGCCTCCTGGGGCTGTTGTGAAATCATGGATGTAAAATGAAGCTCCGGGAATTCTGATAGCACTGTTCTTGCAACATAATGAGAATGAAAGAGTGTGATTATTATTCAAAAATGGCCTTAAAAAAATAAGCCACACTCGTTACCATTCTTTTCTAGTATTCAAGAATGGGGAACTTCCTTGTGATCTTGAGTCCTGTGGTTCAAAACTAAAAATTCCTTTAAAAGAGTGATTTATGGACTTACTCTTTGACTGCCAAGAAAGTACCACTGAGGTGCTGTGCCCGATGTGTGGAAGTTGTAGTGAAAGGCGTGTTACTCCAGGAGTCTGCATATAGAGAGTTTGAGTTTATCCTGGCTGGATTTCCTCCTACTGTAGACCTTTGTCTGAAAGAGTGAGATTAGCAACCAAGTATTTGACACACAAAGACTTCCGTATACTCCTAAGGTTTATTTTAGAAGTGCTTTGTTGAATCACATCATGATCAAACTATTGACCTGCTTGAGAAGGTGGACCTAAGACTCACTGAATTCTCGGTTCGTGTCAGTCGCTGAGCAAGGAGCTTTGTGCCTGTTATCTCATTAATTCTCACTATAATGATATAGGTCTTACCATCTTCCTGTTCGGGAAAGGGAAGTGAAGTTCATGGGGATTAAGCCACACGTCCAGGTGTTCCCCGTTACTGCTTGCTGGGGCCATGTGTGCACAGGCCTGATGGTGCGTGAGTTTGGATATCATATTCTTAGCAACAGAAACGACTCTAATTACTTGGAACATGAAAATAATTGATTAGAAGACGTGATAGGTCACAGAATTCACAGAAAGACTGAAGAACTGGAGTGAGGAAAGGTGGGAACTAGGGACAAATCTGGGAATCCAGGTGGCAAAACTAATGGGCAGATTTATCAAGAAACCCTGTGCTGCTCTGTCTGTTATTCGAATTCTAGGGAAAGAGCATTCGAGTGCCCTAGCTTAGGTCACATGCTCATCCGTTGCAAGAAGAGGCAGCACTCTGTGATTGACAGTCTCCACGAGGGCTGTATCCCTTGAGGGGATGGAAGTCCAGTTACCAGGAGAAGGCAGGGGGACCTGGGCAAGCCAAAACGGCAGACGACCTACACAGCACTGCAGAAAGCCTTTAAAGAGAGCGACTGACTCAACCTGATGGGTGTCCATATGTTTTATGGGGTGCCAGGCACCGTGTCAAGGCTGTGGATGAACTGAGTGCTGAGGGAGCCCCCTCCCCAAGGAGTCAGCTTATTCAAGGCCACCCCCTGAGATGGAAGCGAGGCATCTGTCACCAGCTGAGTAATGCCCTTGCACATGTCCTTGTCCATGGAGCCAAAGTGAGAAATGACTGAGAGATGTCACCAGCATTGAACGAGCAGACTGAGATTGTTTCTGAACCAGAGTCGTGAACTGCATCACACGCAGCCAACTCCCTGTTTCATAGGATTTGGGCACGAAACATTTAGCTGTGGGGAGTCAGAAAATGCTTGTTGGTTTGAAGGAATTTAGTTGCTATCTTAAGTGGTTCTAGGTAGAAGTTTGGAAGTTTGGGATCTGGGACACAGTCTGGCACCTCGCTGTGTCACAATTTCCTACAGCGGACGTGGGCGACGTGACACTTCTCGTCCTCGTTGGGAAGCGGCGTGAGAATAAAGCCCCATGTACATGAGAGCACTTCAAAAAGGAAAGGACATAATAAAAACGCTTTTCTCACCTCTGCCTTTTGACAGGGGAAGAGAAAAAAAAAAAAGATGCTTGTACCAAACCACCTAGTGCCATCTTATATAAATATTCGAATCAAAAACTTGAGTTTTTAAGATCATTTATAAACAAACCGAAGTTATGCTTTTTACCTAGTTGCCACGAAAAATTGAGAGCTGGTAGTATTTGAGTTTACACAAATCATTCCCCAATAAAGACCTATCTTTTGCCAAACAGAGGTGCCTGACCTCTTAGTGTTATTGTTTGTTTTACTATTTTTTTCTTATAAAAACATCCTAACCATATTTACTGAAACAATAGAAGATAGTCAAGTTAAAGCAAATCACCCATATTTTAACTGCTTTAATGGCTATATGTTGAGGTATTCTTTTCACAGATTTGGAGCATCTTTTTATAGTAATTATAGACCACAAATAGTGGAATCATTGAGTTTTTACTAAGAAGTATTTTTCCATGTTTTCACATAACCATCAGTTTCAACAAGCGAACCAGTCAGACCTCAAAGCACTAAAATAAAAGGATATTCCCTGAAAGGAAGGCCTTTGCTCCCGATCTGAGGCCTCAGAGATGAGCAGAAAAGAACAAGAGGAAACTGTTATTTAGGGGCCTGCCTGGTAAACCAACCCCCACCAGCCCTGTCCGTGCACCGTGATTTCTTAGACTCGCTACTGACAAGGGAAGTGTAGCTAAAGGCCGCATTCATTTGTCCTCTCTGCCTTTAGACTGTGTTGCTTAAAATACAAGCAAAAGCCTCAGGGGGAGGTTCGCCCCAGACTGTCCCAGTTTTAGCCTGCAAAGTTCTGCATCCTGGGAAACTGCTCAATCCAGGGCACAACAGGACAGCTGGGCACCCGACAAGGAAGAAAGAAAGCAAATGAGCGCAGATCCTTCAGAACTGGCCAACTCAGCAAGGCTGATGCCTTGTCCTGGGACTTCTCTGGCTATCAGGATGTGGGTGTGGGCTTCAAAACCATCCTCCCCCGCCCTCCACCCACCTGACTTCTCAGCTCACTGTCACTGAATCCTGGGCCAGCGCGCCCACTCACCCAGCCCCACAGCCAACTGGGATAGTCCTGTGGGGGCTGGCGAGAGTAACTGTGACATTTAGATAAAAATAGAAGCTCCGGAATTCTTATATTTAAAGCTGGCAGCCTTAAAGGACAGCTCTGAAATCACTTCACTCGATCATACATCTGATTTCTTTTTTGGCTACACTTGACCTATGTGCCCTTTAAAAGTTAAAAATGTTTTCCTTGCTCTGCAAAGGAAGGATTTCCATTTGCCCTCCAAAATGTTCCCTCCCCGTATCATGTGCACAAAATTATGCAGTTCAGCCCTTCACTGCCTCATTCCAGGGACTTAGTGCTCCTTTATGCCTTTATGATGAGTCTGGAAAACAAGGAACACAGCTCAGGGATGGGCATCATCTCTATCAGGTTCAACAAACTTGTGCTCTAATGCTGTATGTCCTAGCCCGTTTTTGCTGTAATCTGTGAATTTTCATCCCTTAGAGTTGAAAGCGATGGAATGAAATCCCTTAAATCGATTTCAAAATATACTGATGATAGTAAGGTAGCTAAGCGAGATGCTCGGAAAGACAAGCTTCATTTAGTGGCCCCCGAGAAGAAAGCGCCAGATAGAATCGCGTATTTGCTAGTTAATCAGCATTTGTGCGTTGAGGTCTAGAAGAGGAATTGCTTTATTGATGATTATCTCCATTAATCAGCTATAATCAGGCCTTCCTAGAATTAGCGAAGTATTTAAGCCTTGTTTGCTGGGACAGATCATCTATAATTGTTTCCAACTGTTGGCAGAACAGCTGTAGGAGTTTAGCACGAGCCGTAAGTATTCAAGGTCTTTGAGGCGATTTTTTTTCTGTATAAACAATGCACGTTTTTATGGCTCTAGTAAAGTTGCGTTCTTAAAAGAGGCTTTAAATCGACCAGGAGTTTTCCCTGTGGGACTTTGCTTAGGAGAGTGGAGGTGGGGATGGTGACCGGATGACACGAAAGACCCCACGTTCCTGCAGCAGAGGCCCAGGGCTCTTTCATCTTGGGCTGAATCCTGGCCCACGGCTGCTTGAGGATTTGGAGTGTGTAAAAGTCCTGGGCTTTTTAATTAAGTGCAAGCCTTTTAAGAAGCCTATCCCAGGAAAGCAAAGATGGAAACATATGCCGTGAAACGTTTTATATCCAATCTGAGGATTCAACCAAAGGTCTTCGTTTGAGCCAAACCAGAGTTTCCTACTAGATCAAAGGCCGTGGGGCGGTGAAGAAAGCTGCCTTGCTGGGCGTAAAGTGACGATACCTTAGGAGAATTAATACTGAGTTCGTTGCATAAAGATAGCCTAAGAAGAGTAGAAAGCAAAGGGAAAATTACTCAGGTTTCCACCACCTACACTAATCAACTGTATTCATTTTTTTTTTATTTCATTCCATATATGTAGGCATGTATACCTGTTTCATATATTCATAATTGTGACATATATTTGACATTCAGCTTCACACTTCTATTTATTTATGAAATAAACATTTTCTACATTGCTTTCTGGTTGAGTCAAACATTTGGAATGGTTCTGTTCTACCCCGTAGAATCTCTACATCTCAGTTTATTTAAGCACTTACTAATTAGGGGACTTTTAGATTGTCTTCAAGTTTTTATTATAAAGGACTCATGAATAGAGTTATGTAATTTTTTAAAAATTTCTTTGGGCTAATTTTTTTAAAACACATTCCAAAAAATTAGGATGATGGGGATAAAGAGTCTCAACATTTAAAATCTTTGTGTTAAAAATAGACCATTGTGTTCGTTGCTGAGATCTATTTCCAGGAAACCGAAAATCATTCGGGGAAAAAAGGGTTGTCTCCGAGTTGTTTTCACTATAATATCCATCAGCTTTGGAAAAAAATCCTGTGTTTTGAGAAGAAAGGACATTCCTCACTGTTGACACATGGCTGTGACATTTAAAGGATGGAGGTATTAGAAGTTGCACGGCAGACATAGTTGCCCCCAACAAGTGAGCAATCTGAGGCACCTGCATCTGTCTGTCTCCCTAAAAAATTGTAGTTGCCGCCGTGAGATCATCGTGGGAGGAGAGAGCAGTGTGGATTATCAACCCCCTTGGGAATGCCCAGTTCTCCAGTGACCACAGTGCCTGAGGGTGGAGTTAGAGGACTGCCGGCCTCCTGAAAACCCTAGAGAGTAGGATGGCTCAGCCCCACTCGCTGTAGTCCTGTTCTTTAGCCTCGCTGAGCATCCCAGTATGTGATGTCACTGGGTGATGCAGCACAAACGATTTTGCAACCAAGAGAGGACTTCATGCAGATTCCTATGAAAAATCAAACTTTTCATAGAAGAATGCAGTGGTTGAGACAAGGCTCGAGTTTATTTCAGGTTCTTGGTACGTGTATGTGGCCAAGAGGAAGAAAATGACCCCACTGACCTGCGGGGCAGGCCTCTCTGAGCGTGGCCTCGGAGAAGCTCGTGGTCCCTTTTCTTTTCTCTCTTGCACACGTGTGCACTATAGATAGAGCCACTGGCTTCACTTGCTGGATCCCGCATTTTGACCCGGCTTGATTTCATCTAGGTTCTGATCTACAACGGCCAACTGGACATCATCGTGGCAGCTCCCCTGACAGAGCGCTCCTTGATGGCCATGAATTGGAAAGGGTCCCAGAAATACAAGAAGGCGAAAAGAAAAGTTTGGAAGATTTTTAAAGCTGATGATGAAGTGGCTGGTTATGTGAGGCAGGTGGATGACTTCCATCAGGTATGCATATGCTCGCGGGGGACGGAGGTAGTAGAAATGGGATTAACAGGGAAACCTGAATCTCAGCAAGGCAAGGCTGGCCTTAGGCAAAGTCACCCTCCAGCCAAACGTGTCTTCTGCAGTCCTGCTTTCTGCAGAAAGGAGTGGTCTGGGTTTATATTAAAACAAGACAAAAGCAGGTTCAATTTAATCTCTTCTAGCAAATCTGTGGTGGCATTTATATGTTACACGTGGAGCCCAGAGCAAAATTCTCTAATGCGACAGGGGTCAAGCGTTACTCTTGGTCAAGGCCGCCCACTGCACCTCAGGTGTGCAGGTCTGAGGAGGAGCAGGACTTCTGTGATCACGTGACAATTACACCGTTTATCTCCAGAAAGTTTTTGGAGAAATTATGGAAGGCCCTTAGAAAACTTTTGTTCAGTCGACCAAGACAAGAAATTTAAATCTTCCAGACTTGACTTTTTTCCCCCATGATTTTTTATTTGGGGCAACATTTTCCAGTAGGCACCTCCACGCTACAGACAGAAATTATTCAGAGACATGCTACCTTAGAAGTCCTTGGCTTCGGGATAATAAATGAGAGTTCATGAAAAATTTCTTAAGACATCACTGGATTATGATACGTTGGACCCTTAGGCTCCAACTTTACGGTAGTTTATTGGTTTGGTAGCCTCTTGGCCTCTGAATCAGCCCTTGCTTTCGTGGGGACAGATCCACAGAATGTGTGACTCAACTTGTTGCCCTTCCCTTGCTTTCGAAAGCCTGGCCCCTTACGGTAGACAGAATATGGGCCCCCAAAGCAGCCCTCCTCCTGATCTCTGGAGCCTGTGACTATGTTACATCATATGAGAAGGGATTGAGGGGCTACAGATAGAAATAAGTTGTTATTCATCTGACCTAGAGATGGGGAGATTATTCTGGATTATCCAGAGGGGCCCAGCGTCATCACAGAGGTTCTTATAAGTGAGTGAGGGAGGCAGATGAGCCAGAGTCAGGGAGAGATTCGAAGATGCTGGCTTTGAAGACAGCATGAGGGACCGTGACGCAGGTGGCCTCTGGAAGCTGGAAGAAGCGTGGAAGTGGATTCTCCCCTAGAGCCTCCAGGAGGAACAGAGTCCTCCCCACCTCTTGATCTTAGTCCAGCAAGACCATTTCAGACTTCTGACCTGAAGAAGTACGTATAAGAAGTTTATGTTGTTTTAAGGCACTAAATGTGCGGGAATTTGTCATGCCAACGATAGGAAACTAATACACACATGCCTCATGCCTTGCGCGGTGGATATTCAGGACTTTCGGTGAACGAGTTCTGTATTTTGTCCACCTTTTCGAGTTTCTCTTCTTAGGAGGATCGAGAGCAACACATTTCTCTGCTAAGACAAGATGTGTCACTTGCTGCTCTGTTCTTTTAATGTCATGTCATACGTATGTTCGAACTTACAGTATAGATTTTTACTCATCTTTAAGTCATAGGCCGTTGAATGGATATAATTTTCTTAATTCTTCTCTTCTTGGCCATTTAATATCTGTTTCAGCAGTTCCAATCTACGTTGACTATTGAAATAGATCAGTCGAAAGATATACTATGATATTTTGTGTGCAAAATAACAAAAGAGAAAAGGAACAGAAAATATGACAATAAAAGATAAGCATTATGGGGTGGATTCATCTACCTCTATTTATGTTCAATAATGATAAAGACAATTTTAGCTTCTTGAGCACCAAATGTATGTCAGGTGTTTTTATTGTACTTCATGGATGTTATCAGAACAGTCTTGCCCATGACATGATATCACTTCCATTTTACATATAAGGAAACAGACTCTGAGAAGGTAAGTAATTAATCCAGTAGCATCCGATGATAGGCTGGGATTCAAACATCATTCAGTTTGCTCGCATGGCCCAAATGCCTCTGACATTTAATTCCCAGTAGGGTGGGGGATGTTAAAAAACTTGTTATTATTTTTTCCGTGTCTGAAAGATATTTGTTAGGAAATCCTTGTGTGCAATATAAAAGAAATACTTATCAATACTTCTCAGGGTCTAAACTTACCTCCAGCAATATGTTAGAACATGGTGATATTTAGCCCGTGGCTAGATTTGAAGACATATCAGTTTAATGATAACGTGTCCGTTTTTTAAATTTCTGACTGTATCATCCCATTCACTGACTGGATAGTCTGGCTGCTAGAAGATCAGTGGGATAAATATGATTAAGTCGTTTCTATTGAGGAGTTTTCACTCCAAGTTGGGAAGAAGTAAAGGCAGAAAATGAATATATATACACATTATTAAATAAGATGATGTTAGAAAATAAAACTGGATGACGTGAAAAAGTATCCACGGTGGAGGGTGCAGGGACGAGTTTGGGTGATGGATCTAACAAAGAAATCTCTCTAAAGAGGCGAGAATGAATGGACATGAAGGGGTCACTTTGTGCAGAAAGAAGTAGGTAAGAGTTTCTGTGCGGAGAATATCTCAATGTGCCAAGAGGCAAAGATAAGCTGGAAGTATCTGAGGGAAAGAAGGAGAACCAGGGAGATCAGGGTGTGGTGAGGGAGAGGGAAAGACAGAAGACAAAGAGGCAAAACTGGCTGTGGCCACGTCATGTGGGACCTTGCAGGTCGGAGCAGAGTTTGGATCCAGAAAGTTAATCAGCTCCCATCTGAATTATATATATGTATGTACATATGTTCTGTCTTCTGGAACTTCATTACACCTCAGCCAGTACATAGAGCTCGGAACTGGAAGTCTTTAGGCCCTGCCTCAGGACTGAAAAACAGGGACAGTAGCAATATCTGCTTGCTATAGACTGAATTGTGTCTCCCCCAATTCATACGTTGACGCCCTCGCCAATGGTGTGACTGTATTTAGAAATAGGACCCATTAGGAGGTAATTAAGGTTAATGAAATCATAAGGGCAAGGCTCTGATTCTGTGGGATTGGTGTCTTTATAAGAAGAGACACCAGAGAGCTGCTTGCGTGCTCTCTCTCTCTCTCTTCCTTTCTCTGCCACGTGAAGACTGCAAGAAAGCCAGAAGGATCTCTTGCTAGACACCAAATTGGCCAGCCCCTTGATCTTGAACTTGTTAACTTCGGAGCTGTAAGGAGTAAATTTCTGGTTTTTGAGAACAGTCTGTGGCATCCTCATGGGATTGTTGAGGGGATTTGATGAGCTCGTAAACTTAGGGTAGTACCTGACTCATAGTAAATGTTTGCTAGTGTTGTTCTTACCCTGGGTCACTTGTAAACATTTACATAACTGAAAGAAAATTATAAATAGTAAAAGTGACCAGGGAAAATGTTTGATTGAAAATCGGCCCTTAGGGAAGAGTTGAAATATTAATATTTAGGGCATTAAGGGCAAATGTGAATGTCGAGTTGCCAGAAAGCGATGGACACGTCACCTGTCCCTCTGTCTGCCGCATCGCTTTATGACGAGGACCCCACCAAGCTCACTCAGCATGTCCTCCAGATCTTTTGATGGCTGCCTGCCACCTGTTTCTTAGTGTCCCCAGCCCAGCCTTGTGAACGCTGCAGCGCCTGGCATCGCATATGTGTCCTCCACAGCTCAGCGCATAGAACATGCAGCTCGGGAGGCCAGATTGCAGCTACAGGGCACCATGAGCCACAGAGGTGGGAAAAGGGCTTGGCTGCCGCTCAGAAACATGTGGCAAATGTCACACGAAGCCCGCTGACTCTCCTTGCGAATGCAAAACACGCCGAGGGATGAAATGGCACTCCTTGGCTGCCAAAAAAAAAAAAAAAAGGGTAACAGAAGAAGCAAGGCCTCCATATGTTTGTAACAGGAAATGTCTCACCAGGTGGCAAAGGATCTGCATTTTATGTAAGCGATTTAAAAATGTTGGCGGGGCTGTGGAGACAAGGGCAAAATGAAGGAGATGAAGAGCTCCAGCGTTTACAAAGCCATTCTCGGTGGGCCTTGGGGTGAGGATGTGGTCCCAAAGTCAAGTGTCTGAGAATGAAAAAAAAAGGACCTTAGCTGTGGACCTGCTTTTAAACAGGAGACACGCAGACAGGACCATGTGTCCACGTCTGCCAAAAGAGAAAGCGCACTCTCTGCCCAACTCCACAGCTCTTCCTTTAAAAATTAAAAGCCAACCAGGCTTGTCTTCTGATGGTGACTTAAAATGTTTCCTTAAAGGAATGACAGCTCCCCTTGAGGGAGCAGCAGGGTACAGAGGGAGCAAGTGTCCACAGGCATCCGGACAAGTGATGCCCAGGAAAACCAAAGGCGCTCCCGCCGTCCTCTGGAGAGGAGGTGACGAACAGGGGTTGCTTGTTGCCCCTTGCTGGTCCCGGCCTGCAGGTAGCAGCAGCCTTTGGTGTCTGGACCACTCTAAGAATCGGACGCGGCCTTATTATGTCACTGGCAGCAGTGGCCTTTCCTGAGCCTCAGTTTGTTCATCTGTCAAATGCCGAGTTTGGACTGAGCTATCTCCCGGATGTCGTCTAAGAAAGATCTGAAATATCTGTGTCTCAGTGAAGCCCAGAGGGGAGGAAATGCAGAGTAGCATAGTGTCCTTCAGCGTGCATATGTGTAGGTGTAGGTGCAAACATACACCTGCTATTTACACACATACTCTACTGGTGTTGACTCTGGGGTGTGTGTGTGTGTGTATGTATATGTGTGTGTGCGCATGACTTAATAGTGCTATAACGTAGATCAGAGGTCTGAAGGTCTGATCTTCTTTCTTAGTGGCTGGTGACAACCTGTGGCCATCACTGTCAAGGCCACCCTGCTACTGTTTTCGGGGTCTTTCTCTGTCCTTCTCAGAATATCAGAGTTACTGTTCATGATCTTTTTTGCTGTTGTCACAGCTTGTGAAATGCAGGGCATTTTGTTCTCACGTCACCGAGTTGTCATTTCAGCCCCAAGGAAGTTTTGACTCCACGTTGAGAAACATAAAATCGTAATTGGAATGCTAGCCACACTGATGACTTTTTTAAAGACGTTTTCTGAAATGGACGTTATGAAGCTAAATTTTCTGACGAAAGCATTGAACGCATTTCCAATTTTTCTTTCTTTCTTTAAATGAAAACGTTTGAATTGAGACTAATTATTTTCCATGTAGACATTGAAAGTTCGAGCCATTGATTGGTTTTCATTCTTATTAAGTCTTACGATTACGACGTTTGCATTATTTCTAAGTCTGTTTTTCCCGATTTCAGTTTGTCACAATATTTTTATTTTGTTTTCATTATTGATATCAATTCAGGTTATTCAGTCATTTCAGAATGGATTATATCAGCTAGGTGACATTTTAGAGCTGGAACAAGTTTTAGATCTAATTTTCAAGATGAGGAAATTGAAATCCAGTGGTTAAGTGACTGTCCCCAAGTCCCCTACCCACTTCGTGTCGGAGCTATGATTAGATTCCAGGCCTCCTGGCTTCTGGTTTTCTGCTTCACAGGGAGACCCGCCTCTGAAATGATGGATTGGCAGCGGTCTGCTGATAGAGTTAAAATCAGAGCCTGCCTACGGGTCTGCCAGAATCACAGAAGGCCTGAGGAACAACGCATTTCACATTTAGTGTTAGCCCCGAAGTCACACGCACGTGCTCACATCCTGTAGACAGACAGAGGGCATCAAGGTTTCTTAGAAGTAGTAGATCTCAGTAGCTGGTGAGGCCAGGTTCATCCATTATTAAGAAAAGTTATGGCTTTACCTGGGAACTTTTGATATAAATACAAGAACAGATGCTAAAATTGGCTAAAACGAGCAGAGAAAACATGGTGGGCAGAGCCCGAGGGGCAGCTCGTGGGCAGAACAGAGTCTAGTCTTTCGTTTGGAGCTTGGAAAATGAAAACTGGGAAGGAAACTAGAAAGGGAGTGTGTGACCTCAGGGGTTGGCAACAGGGTGAGTGGTCACTGTGCAAGCAGTGGGGAGCCATTGAAGGTTTGGGATATTTAAAAAAAAATTTTTTTATTGTGGTGAAACACAAAACATAAAATTTATCATTTTACCCATTTTTAAGCGTACAGTTCAGCGGTATTAAATACATTCACAAGCATCCATCGCCGCTTCCCATCTCCACGGTCCTCTTCATCTCATAGGACTAACTCCCACCCCGCTCCCGGCCCTGAGCAGCCCCCCTTCTACCTTCTGTCTCCGTGAATTTGACAACCCTGAGTATCTCACGTAAGGGAAGCATACAGCACTTGTCACCACGGAGGGCATTCAAGTACATTTCAAAGCTGTTCTTTGGGAAGTTTCAAATGGCAGCAAGAGGACGAACTCAGGGTGGAGAGAGGTCAGGGCAGGGGCATCCCTGGGCAATAGGGAGCATGCCGAGAGCTTTATTGGAAGAAGGTTCTCCCCCTACTTCCTGAGACTGCCTTCTCCACGGCTGAAACAGAGGTCAGGGGATAAGCTTCGGAACATCCCGGCTGTGAGGACCTGTCCCTGTTTGAGAGGTGGCACTTCCTGTACAGCCACACCAACTGAGAAGCTATGTATCCACGTAGCCACGGAGAGCCGGGCGTGCGGGTGACATCCCAGCACGCGCCTCGGGCAGCCCCCTGAAGCCCGAGCCCTGGCCCATGACTTGCACCTTGGCTCTGATGGGCTTATGGACCCCTCAGGCCTGTGGTCTGTGACCTCCTGGGAGTGGGGGTCGGGTTCCTGAGTCCCCAGTAGGAACCAGACCTGCAGCTAGAGGTTATGTCCAGATGAACCGAAGGGAAGGAGCCCACCACCCTGAAAGCCTGACTCTTTTGGAGGTTCATGGCCGAGCGGCAGGTGGTCTGACACAACGAGAGGAAGGCAGACTGTGGGGTTAGACAAACCCGGTGTGAATTTCGGGTTCATCGCTTACCAGCTTGGGCTGGCTCTTGGTTCTGCAAACTCTGAGCAAGATGACTGACTTCATAGGAGAATTCGGGAGGCTTCGGGCCCGTCGTCTGCCACGTACCTTTTTATGCACAGTTTTATGGGATGCTAGAAGCTCCCGTGTAAGTTCCGTGGTTGTATTTACTAACTTACCCATGAGGAAACAGAAGTTTCACCTGAGGAACTGGCTCCAGGCTTCAATAGTGGTAGTAGCTGCGATCTGAACAACAACAACAACGAAAATGGAGCAAAGAATGACCACAGTTCTCAGAGCAGAGGGCAAGGTCGGATAGGAGTTGAATGTTAGCACGGATAATCCACAGAGGGAGTGACAGAGGCTGGCTACCTGCCTTTCTTGGCCTCCCCGCTGACGATTTATTTGTTTGTTTGTCTAAGAATTTAAGCAGCTGTGGGAGCATTGCGAACTCTTCGTGAAGGAAATAGCAGTGCCAGGAAGGTCTTCGGCACGTTCTTGATTGCACTGACAAACTCGCAATAAGTAAAGAGCAGTAAACGTGACTTTTGCGTTCGGCTGAGAGGGGATGAGAAGTTAAGACAATATTTAATAGAGAAGAGTAACTGTTAAACAGATTCGAGAGAATGATTACCAAATGCAGCTAATTCCCTGGGAAGAGGCTCTGGCTTCCTGACAGAAACTGTTCAACAGCATCTTCGGCTCTCTCCCCATCTGTTCCTTCCCACAGAGAGGGGAGTTGTGATTTGTGGGTTCTTTGTCTCCATCTCCTAGACCTAGGGAAAGTCCTGTCCATTTATGGGATTCAGACTGTGGGCAGAGAACCAGGACATAGCAACCAGGCCACACCCCCACCCCCCCAATAATGACACTTGCTATCATCAAGGAATTTCATGGCAGTCGCAGGGTGGGTTCTCCAAAGCAGGCATCGAAGCAAAGCTTGGGGTCCAAGGTGTTTGTTAGGGATTGACAGCTGTGAAAGTAAGGGGGCAGAAGGCAGAACTGGCAGAGGAGGGAATCAAACTGACACAGACCTGACAAAACTCGGCCGACCACGCAGGGAGTTCTAGAGAGTATTCTCTGTCAGTGTCCCACGTCGGGCCAGAATGACCAGGCCTTTACACCCCCACCTCACTCTGTCACCAAAGGTGGACTGCCCCGGGGCGGGGGCATTGCCGGGAAAGGCTGCTCTCTGCAGTGAGGCGGACCCCGAGGAAGCTGACAGCGAAGCCTGTCTGCTGACTGGCCCCCTGCCACGGGCAGCAAGTCCATCCTTGAATGGGGATCGAGGGGACGTCTCCACATCCCCACAAAGCCCACCCAGATAACACAGTTGCAAGCTCTCAGGGTTGGGGCAGGTGGGCAGCAGCAGAGGCTGGGGGTTTGCCAAAGACCCATGAGGTCTTGGTCTTCCTTTATTTTTGCCTGATGTAGACTTTCACCTGAGCTCTCGGTGTAATTCTGTCTTCTGTCTGCATTAGAAAGACGGATCAGCCTTGCTTTTCAGTTCATATCACGAGTCCAAGATAGGAACATCAGGAAAAAGAATAAAATACTGCCAGGAATTTTTTTTAGTGATCTATTAATGGAGTAAGAAATCACACCAAAACTTAGTGCTGTACCACAATGACAATGTATTAATCCTCGCAGTTATGTGGGTGGAGTGGGATTAGCTGGGTGCTTCACCTGAGGTCGACTGAGGTCACATGTGCAGCTGCATTTAGCTGAGCGTTTGGCTAAAGCTGGGGTCTCCTGTCCTTTAGTGCCCTCTCCATGGGGCTTCTAACCACGTAGTGTCCTGGCCTGTAGTGTCCAGTCCACAGCATGCTGGTGGCTGGTCCCCCTAACTGAGAAGTAAAAGAAGCCAGCCCTTTTTACGGCCAGGATTCATAGGTCCCAGAATACTATTTCCATTGCATTGTCTGGGTCAAAGCAAATCATGGAGCAAGGCCAGATTTATCACGGAGGGAAGAAAGGCAAAGAAGTTGGGACCATTGCTAATCCACTACATTTTCTAAATCAGTTTCAACCCTTATAAATGTAGATTCCCAGGCCCCATCTCCAGATATCTGACTCTATCTGTCTGGGGTAGGACCTGAGCATCAGCATTTTAACATCTTAGGGAATTTTAACGAGTAGCTGGTTTAGAGGAAGGCTGCACTGTGATGTCTCTTGTCCCTCTACTGATACCAAAATGGCCTTCATCTGCAGGAACGCCCTGTGGCTTATATTTGGATAACTTCCGTTCTGCCCCCTGAAGTGTTTTCCGGTCCTGACCTATTTTATTTACTTCCAGGCCAACCAGAAACGTGAGAAAACAGTTTTACTTTTCACAAACCAACCATGGAGCTGAAGCATCATGTTTAGTAAAGTGCCCTGTGGCCCAGAGTGTCACCAGGTGTGGCTCTGGCCCTCTGAAATCTTCAACCAGAACCGGATGCTAAATCTGAGACCTCAGTCTCTGCCATGCATCGTAGGTTTAAAAGTGGCCTCTCTTCTCTCAAAATACTCATAGACCGCTGGTAATTTAGACTTGGAGAAAAACTCTTTTATTTGTTCAAAACATGAGCTTCCTTTTCCCAGCAAAGGTTTGTCCTTTGCTGAAACGGCGTGATCCTTGGTGCCAAGCCTTTAGGTAGTCGTGTGTCTTTGTCACTTCCCAACAAAGATACAACTGGACCAAGCAGGGTCCAGAGGGAGTATCAGCTAAGAGGAAGTCCACCAGCCACGGTGAACTCATTTCTGGATGTTAATTCCTTATTATCTGTGGCCGGAGAGTAATTAATCAACTGTCATAATGAATTGATACAATTAATTCCCCATCAAAGCAAAAATAGAAATGCATTGATGTAGACTGCAGCCTTGTCAGGAATGAACTTCTATTAGGCATTGCTGGGTTATTTAATAGGAATCCCTAGTGCAGGGTAAAGGCCTGTGGTTAGGATTCAAGGGGTCAGTGAACTCAGAAGAGAAAAAAAACTGCATCTTTATTTTTACTAGCCTCTACCCCAAACAGCATTTCCTTCCATTATGAATTATGAGATTTAGCATTTCCTGCCATTATGAATGCAGGCAGCAGAGCACAGCGGCATTAGCAGTGCCTTTGACTTTGTCACCAACAGAAAGCAGGAACTTTTCATCTCAAAAATGTACACCACCGCAAAAACCTTAAAACAGCGTCTAGGACCACCACTACCTTAAAATTACAGTAATAATCAGGCCCACGGTGGCTTTTATTGCATGTGCTCATAGAGAAGTATCTATCTTGCTAGATCACAAATTTATATATTTTTATATTGATAACTCCAATGTGATGGCTTCATTTGTAATCTACTTCATTTGTATATGTTTGATTTATATCTACACATAGCTAATATATTACATGGGGACTAGGGGACACTTTGCTAAATGTGATGCTTCAGATCAATGGCTGGTTTGTTAAGACAATATATAAATATTTATATAGGATTTATTTAAAAACATTAGACATCCGTAGGGGACCATAGCACAAAAGGACCAAAAACCCATGCGTTAGACTATTTAAATTGTTAAAAATAATATATAGACCCTCCCCAACCCAAACCATTGACCACTTTTGGTGACCCCAGATGGAGAAGTTATGAGCTTAGCAATCGAGTAGACTTGAATTTTCTTTCTCGTTTATTATCTTGGCAATTCTAACTACTTTTTCTATCACTACACTTGAGTAACATTATACTCAAGAGACTGGATACTGTGTTTGACCTGGATTAGCCCCACACTCTGCAACTTCCTAGCGGTGCGACCACGGGCAGATTATATAACCTCCCCAAGAGGTTCCTCATCTGTGAAGTGGGGATAATAGTAATGCCTACCTCTTTTGCAGGGAGGTTACTATTTAAGATTAATTGAGATAAGGCTTATACGTTACTTGCCACTCTCTCTGGAACCGAGTCAGCATGTAATAAATATTTATTCCTACCGCCTTCATCGGTGTCTCCTAGCATTCATCTGTTCTCACAGGGCAAGCTCTCCCCCTGTGTCATAGGGTCCTTAAGAGACACTGTGCTTTAAAGACATAGATGATGAAATGGGCTAAATATTATTTATCAGATAGGCCTGGAACTACTGTACCTGTATCTAGTTTTAGCTTTACCGTAACAAGGAAACTGTCTTGGTGAGAGGTGGAAGAGGTAGAGAAGCCAGGGGAGGTATTCCCCATTTTGCCATATGGCAGTCTAATAATAGTAAATAAAAGTGGCCAAATTGAAGAATGTTTCTAAAGCATCAGATTCCTTCTAACTGAATAATAATCTGAACCACCCCTGTTGACAAAAATGAAGCCTCCAGCCTTTTTACTTGTGTTTGTGTTTTTCCATTTGTACTCAGCTTCTAACATATGGAAACAGGGAAGAGGGGAATATGAGAGTTTAGCTTTAGAGAGTCAAAAACAATCTAACAAAAAAAAAAAAAAAAGGAGAAAGAAAACAACCAAATATTTGGCCACATGCTCTTCTGCTGCCCAGCATGGAGTTGTGGGTGTTTGTTTTTGTTTCTATTATTTATTTTTTTGTGCAGCAACCAGAGTCCCAAGATTTAGATTCTGGCACCAGCACTGTCTTCTTAGAGCTGCCTACCAGAGGGGGCCTTCGCATTTCTGCCTTTGTTTCCATTCAGTTGCTTCTCCATATATCCTCCCCACTTACTCTTTTCAGACATATGGCTCCTCTCATCATCTGTGTTGGGCAGAAGAAAAAAGCAAGACAGGGAACATGTTAAATTTCTTACCAAGATTTATTTTTGTGAGTTTGACAGCTTTTATCTTCTTTTCATGTTTTAAATTAGAAATTGAATAATAACCAAAGAGTATGGAAAATACTTGTGTAAAATAAAACAAACAATGGTAAACGAACACCCTTGTACTGACCAGCTAGTTTAAGAACTGCAACGTAGCCAGGAGCTTGCCCACCCCAATTTCACTCCTTCCCTCGTTGCCCCTGGAGGTAAACCACTGTCCTGGATTATGTTTTCAATCATCTTTTCCTCCCCAACCCTTGTCTTTAAAAAAAAAAAAAGATTAATAGTTTTACTGTAGATATATATCTCCATAAACAATATTTATTTCTAATTTTTAATTTTAGAGGTAAAAATTATCTGTGCATATTATGCAATAACATACTTTTGCTATTTAATTTTTTTGCAGTTTATCCATGTTGACATGTTCAGTTGCGCTCTATTCTTCTTCATTGCTGCATACTATTCCACTGTATAATTATATCATCCATCGATTCCACTACTGGTGGATATCTGAGTTGTTTCCAGTTTTTTCCTACTATAAATATTGCTGCTGTGAACATTCTTGCACATATCTCCTTGTGCCTTGTGCAAGAGTTTCTCTAAGAATAATGCTTAGAGGTGGAATTGATGAGTTCAGTGATCTTCGACTTCATGAGATAATGCCAAACTGCTTTCCACATTAATTGGTTTCTTGCCAGGAATGCATAAGAGTCCTGGTTGTTCCACTGTCTCACCAACTCTTGGACTTGCCTCTAGTCATCTTCCCTGGGCTTGTTAAATCAAAGGGGGGCTTAATGTTCTTTTCCATGTCTAACATTCACGGTTTGCCTTATTTTAATCTTGCTGTCTTTCTTCTCTGGCTACCGTCACCCTGAAATACCATAGTGTCTATACACAATGCAAGGGTGGCATTAACAAGCCATGTCTAAGCCTTGTGCTGCTTTGGTTGTGTGAATGCATTTTTCTTTGGGGATGTCCTGTGCTGAGGTTGGCTACCAAAATATTTAGCTTAAAAAAAATTACACATTTATTCCTTCAACACCAACTCATCAACAGTGGCTCAGATAAATGTCAGTTTATTCCTTGGACTCGGAGGCAAGCCCTCAACCACTGGAAGAAGAACCTGATTCATGTTCCAACACAGTATAAGACCCCTCACTTCATTCCATTTCAATTGAAACAACAACAAGTAAAGTGACTTAGCCTGTCGCTGTGCTGTGAGTCTTACCAGAAAATTAAGAAAAACAGTAATTGGCAAACAGTACTCACCCAGTTCCTTAGCTGGCATTTCTCACATCTGCTTCATAATATCCTTCTCAGTGCCCTGATTTTATTCATTTCCTAGTGCTCGAGACAGAAACCACAAAGAATTACTTAAAAAGAAAAGCACTGATTTTCTACAAACCAGTTTTAAAAAGTGCAGCATTTTAGGGACACTGAAAAAAAAAAAGGTGACCATTTCACATTATAAATCCTAAAATGAAACAGATTTTGCCTTGTAGTGTTTTTTAAAAAGGCACAGGTTTTAAAAGCTGCCGTTCGAGAGACTCTGAATGTGTGTTTTCAGCTGCTGTTTAAACATTTCTCCCCTTCCAGGAGCTTCCTTAGCTGGTCTTAACGAGTCTGTCTCCCTCCTCTCCAATCTAACCTCCTCTCTGTGATTTTTTCCAAAATGCAAGTCCGATCGCGTTTTTCCCTCATTTAAAACTTCTCACCGATTCTCTGCTACCTGCGGGATAAAGTCCAGTCTCTTCACAGAGAATCGTGAAGATGTTTGCTCCGGCCTCTGCTTCCTTCTCCAGCCTGAACGCTCCCGCTCCCTCCTTCTCAATTAGAATTCTGAAAAACAAAACAAAACACCTTACCGCGTGACCTGGCTGTGTTGTCAGCCAGCAATTCCCACGGGATGCCCTCCCCTTTCTCATAAGGCCCTTTCCACCCCTCTGACTGCCTGGAAAACCCACCTGCCTTTGACAGACGAAGCCCTCTTCCTTCCAGAACACCTCCTCTGCATCTCTCTATCCACTACCTCTCCTATTGCATAGACCACACGGGGGGTTCATTTAACTCTTTAGTTGCCTCCCTCCCCTGCTTGACACTGAGCCCCTTGAGGACAGGGATAATATATGATTTATCTCTGTATCCTGGCAGTCAGTAAATGTTCATCATATTAGAATTAAAATCGAACTGGCCTCGTCCTCATGCCTGTACCCCTCTCCTGTGTGTGTGTGTGTGTGTGTGTGTGTGTGTGTGAATACTACAGTTATCAAAGAATGCCGTGATGGCTCACCAACGTCTTCTAGGAAATAGACTAGACATGTGAGACAATGAATAGTTCAAAACCATACAAACTAAAGAATGCATTGTTTATGTCAGCTGAAGACTATTTCCTGCCCGTGTTACATGGGAGAAAAAAGAAATATTCCAGGAAACAAACTTATGGAAGGAATTGTAGAAGTTTTATTATGTCAGTGACTAACAAGAGTATCCTCTCTTTTTAAAAACTTGAAATTTTGATATTTGGATTTTTTTCCTTTTTTTTTTAAGTTCTCTTCCTGAAAACAAAGGACATAATAAACAATAGCAACTCCCAATTTTCCTCTGATTATTTGCCGAGAGTCCTCATAGTTACTGTGGTTCTTTTTCATTAAAGAGGACCAATTAGCATCAAAAGAATGCTTCTAAATTAAGCTACTTAAATATGCACTTAGCTGATACTCAGGGAGCTAATTTATTGTATTATTTAAAACATAAATTAGATAGCAGATTTTTTGCTAAGGTATAACAGCTAGGTAATGGGGCATAATTTTCTCTTAGCTGTTGAGTGGTTTTTTAATAATCTATTGAAATTTAATAGAGAACCATTTCATTATGGGAAGTGAATAAATACTAAGAAGACTAACATTTAAAGTAGTATCCACATGCGGGGGATGGTTTTTAAAAAATTAATAACGTTTGAGGAACAAAGAGGGAAGTGGGGTTTGCTCTCTAAACAGTAGCTTTTTGTTGTTTTAGTTGGAAGTGTACCCAGATTCCCCAAATTGCTTGTGGGAATGTTACACAGAGCCAAAGGATAAACAGGGTGAAGGGTGGAGCAGGGTAGAGAAACGCGCAGGGCGACGGGACAGAATAAAATTACGCTCGGTTATTGCCACGTCGTCATCCAGACGGAGGGCCCTGCTTTTGCTTTGCACAGCTTTTGGCTTGGTGGTAATAACCATGTGACTTGCTTCATCTTAACAAATGGCACCATAACATGTTCTGCATCCTAAATTCCTGGAATCTGGGGACATTTGCCAAGGCCAGGGTCCCCTTAGGCTGTGAGTCGGGAACACAATGGAATCGAGAGCCCTGTCTGGTCAGGAGTTGTCCCGAACAGGCCTGCTCTGCAGTGTGTCGGGGGCCCTGACACTAAAAAGAGGCCCACGAGCGTGGTGGCGTGGTCGTGAAACTGTTATTGCCAATTACACTAGAACTCGGTGCGGGAGGCAGGGATGGATGCAAGTGACAGGGCCTTCTTGTCTTTCTGCAAATATGTGAAACCTGGCCCATCTGATTTCCCGAGCCAAGGCTTCAGAGACGTCTCAGACCTTACAATTTATCGACTTGAATGGATGTTTCCTTGATGTATTTGGGGAAAGAAGAAGACTGCCCAAACATCTCATCTTTTCCTCAACGTGTCAGAGAACCAATGGACTGGGGGGACAATGGCTTGGGAGGGGGGATGCTGCTCTGCAGTGTTTGCCAGTTTCCGTGGTGTGAGTTCTCCCGCCATAGCGGATTGCAAGGTGACATCGCAGAATACGGAGTGAGGCGGCAGTGTGCACACGTGCAGATGAGCTCCAGCATAGCACTGCGAGAGCCAGTCTGCGCTGCTGTTTGCAGGAAATAAAACTGCAGCAGGTCGGCTGGCTCCTGTTCCCACGTCACCCCCGGCTCTGAGTCCTCAGAGCCCTCTTGGCAGACAGCACACTGGCTGCTATAACCCCTGCCCTCTCCTCCCCACGCTCATTCTGTCCTCGAAGAGGAAACTGCACATGCAGATCATAAAGTCAGACACTGAGTGAGGGTCATTAGCGCGCTGGATCGTGCATTTTATGTCTCATATAAAAACCGGACATGGAGGAGGTAAAGTTTCCATTCCTTTTTCATTCCATCCCCTTTATGTTGTAAAGGGGCTTCTCAAAAGGCGAAGAAAGAACAGCTTCCTGTCGTTCTGCTAAGGCAAGTGAGGCCTCACGTGCCCGACCTTTCCACGTGGGCGAAGAGGCCGAGGGCATTGCGCTGGGGAAGGAGGTGGAGGCGAGGAGTGGGATGGGCCACCGAGTCGGCAGGCGTCAGGGATAAAACTCACTCTAGCTAGTTAAGCTGGATGGGGCCGGCTCACATTCTAGCTACTTTCTTACTTTAATTGGGCTGTTTCCCATGGATTTATATCATGGAAATAAAAGAAGCCTGGAAGAGAAATAGTCCCCCTCCTGAAGACTATATTGCAATCCTTTCTTTCTGAAAAAGTAAAGTAATGAATTTTGTATTTAGTGTAACTTATGCTCTTCCTCTGCTCTTAGAGGGAAAAAATATTCCTTTGACCACAAAGATAAAGTAGTAGGATAGTAATTGCTTGAGAGCTTATTGTTTGTCTCTATGGCACATGGCGCAGGCTGAATTCACATTTGTAGACGGAGCTCCGGGTACAAACATTAAATATTCTTAGCGTGCCCAACTTTGCTAAATGGCCTGGTTCTTTTTCAGTTTTAATACTGAAAGTTCTATGGTCTCAGAAGCCCCTCCATCCTGGACAGACAGGGACAACTGGTCACCCTGATTCTTATCTCCCTTTTACGGATGAGAACCTAGAGGCAGCTCAGTCAAGGTCACAGAGCTGGGCTGCACCCCAGTCTGCTGAATTGAATGGCCTGTTTCTATGGACGGGGGCTAGTCTGACACATGGTTCTGTGTCATAGTCGGAAGTGGAAATCCCAAATGACAATATTGTCGCAACTGATTAAGGAAGATGGTGCATCCAAGAAGCTACCTGACAGCTCCAGGGTGCATACCACTGCAGTGGCTACACGTGGGGGGGCTAAAGCATCTTCCCCTCCTGTTCAGTTATCACTTGCTACGCTAGAGCTGTGCAAAGGTAAATCTCAGAGAATGTTCCCTGGGGATTATGGAAGCAACTCTGAACCTGGATTTCTGCTTTTTCTTTTCTTTTTCGAAGTGACTTGCCTCGTTCTTTGTTAGGAAGTGGCTACGAACAAGCTTTGGTTTGCCTTTTGTTCTCCTTCCCATATATCCTTTCTTGTTAGTACACATTTTATTCGAGTGCATGTTTATTTTATTTCTACTTTAATTTCTGGTTAGCACCTGAAAGCTAATAGGTAAGATTTCATAAACGTGAAACGAAATAAAAAATAGTAACAGAAACCATAACAAGATGAATTTGAGCGTCTTCGTCATTTTGTAGGGAAAACAAGAGCTTTAAATCTCTCCTATATCGCCTGCCTCCCCAACCTGCCTCTTCTTTCTTGGCTGATACCACCACCCCTTGCAAAGCTGCCCATGTAAAAAGGCTAAAATGGGGAGAATTTGTGTGTTTTGGTAGGGGGTGAAGTAGTTTGGCTTAATCTTTGTATCTAATAATCACTAATTTAATTGCTTCCACCCCCACATCCCTCCTCTCCTTCCCCTTCTCACCATCTGTCCTTTGAGCCTCCTGAACGGCAAGTCTCCTAATTTACTTCCTTGCTCCTTCCAAATCAGCCCCCTCATTACATACGAAGTCTTCTTTCTATAATGCAAATACGAGCAGATCACTACCCTGACCACGTATAACCCTGTAGGATATATCCAAAGTAGGCAAACCCATTGAGACAAACAGCAGATTAGTGATTGCCAGGGACTGGCAGGGAGAGGGGAGTGGGCAGTGATTGCTAATGGGTGTGGGCTTTCTTTTTGGGGTAATGAAAACATTCAGCAGCTAGACAGTGGAGACGGTGGCACAGCGTTGTGAATGCGCCAAACGCTGCACCGTTCACTGTGAAGTGGTTACAGTGGTCATGCTATTTTCTGTGGGTTTTAACACACACACCCACATATCCTACGGGACAAGGGCTGTGCATCTCTGCAGCATGTCGTATAAGGTTTACTTGTTCCCCTTATCTCTGTTTTCCCTCTGACCCTTCGTAAATGGAACCATTTACAGCTCACGGCACATGCCATGCAGTTCCACAACCCTCCTGTTCTGCGGGCAGTTTCCTCTCCACAGTGTATCGCTCCCCTCACCCCACCCACCCACTACCATCTGTCCAGCGAACCCCACCCACCACCGACTGTCCAGTGGTCTGCTCCTCCAAGGCCCCCATGGAATCCCCCCCTGACAAACCTACACCACCACGCTCATTGCGAACTTCCCTCTGTATGTCATCATCTAAAAAGGCACAACCAGGAACCCTTTACTGCCAGGTCTGTGTTCCTCGTTCCAGAGAGAACGGTATCGTTTGCTGAAATATAAAGGGGATCGAAGCTTTAAAGTGTTTTCTGTGCCCCTTTAAAATTCGTGACACCTTTGTGACACCCTGGAACACCTGGAGCACACAAGTGTAGCAGTCTCGGCTCCAGTGTGGGAACAGCCCCGACATGTAGACTCTGATGAGGAGGCCATTTCTCCCTAGGGAGCCTGGAGATTCGTTTTGTCACTTTTAAATATGTAGTCACAGCCCCGTCACATGTTGTTGCACACCTCTAAAAGCCGCAGAGTGCTCTGTGTCCTTGACTTGTGAGCGGGGAGCAGCCTGGCTATAAACACAGAGTGGTGGTTCATCTTCAGCACTCAGATTGTTTTTCGAGGTTCATTTCGGTAAAATGCTATACATGAATTTGCTGGAGAATGTGCTTTGAGAATTCGTGCCACATGAAAGAGACTTTGTTCCTAAATGGACTTCCCTTTCCCGTCTTAATGACACCATTTATGGTGTCATTTGGTCATGGCATATGGCAGCTCAGAATTGGACCGGGGGTCAGGTGGGTCACTGAGGGTAAGGATTACGATGCTCTGTCATCTCTTCTTTACTTGATTATCATGGACATAGAAGGTGTGTGTGTGTGAGTGTGTGTGTGTGTGTGTGTGTGTGTGTGTGTGTGTGTGTGAGTGTGAAACACCAGGAGAGCAGATGATCAGGAAGAAATACTCAAAGGTGAGACCGTGAGTAGGTGCTAAACACATTTCTGTTTGTGTTCTCCATCAATATAAATAGAGGATTGCCTAGTTTGTCACCAAATAGATAAGTTCTCAGAGTAGTCTTTGGACCCGCAGCATCAGCATTGCCTTGGAACTGATGGAAATGCAAATGCTTAGGCTCTGCCCTGAACCTTCAGAATTAATATATCTAGAGGCGAGGCCCAGCAGTCCATTTTAACAAACTCAAATAATATAACGCATTTTCGAGTTTGAGAGCCACTGTTTTCAACACCTTCTTTAAGCCAAGGTTGTTGACGCTAATGTGGGAATATCATATTCCAGGGGAGTCAGGCTGGTACTTGCCTTTTAATCGTGGATTTTGAATGAAAGTGATTGTTGGGAGGATGACGATGGCTAAGGCCGGGCACTGTTCCACGGGCTTTATTCCACTAGTTCCTCACACAGTTCACAGCTATCCCCAGAAGCAATACGTTTTTCCCTATCGCGTGGTTATCATGTTGGGCTTGGAGGGGTTAAGTTACTTGCCCAAGGTCACACAGCTCGCTGTGCCCTGAGTCACACCCCTGCACTCTGCCAGCGGAGTGCCGCACTCGCTGCGGCTCTGGCCCGGGAGGCAGGGTGACCTTAGCTCCTGGGTATTCAATTTATTGCTGTTCTGGACCATTGCTGCCAAACTCATTTCCAGCCGAAGCAGCTGGGTTTTGTCACAAGCATGACTTCATTACGTGTCCTCAGCTGAGCTGAAGTTGCATAAAAATTACTCATCAGATTCCTGTCAAGGCCAGAGATTTGGAGGGGAATTTACAGGAAAGGACTTCTAGCCCAAGAGGATGTTGGCAGCAAAAGTTTTCCTTTAGGGTCAGATGAAGGGGGCTCTTGTCGTACATCTGTTTACTTTCCATCAGTAACAGAGAGCGGGACGTATTGGATTTCCAGATGCAAGCCTGAACAGAAATGGTAGCTAGGGTCCAGTGTCATTGCAACAGGGCCCAGGTGACCTTCGACGGAGCGTCACATAAAGCAGGTGTTTCCACCTGCGTTAGAGGAGCAAGTCCAGTCTCACATGTGTACCTACCTCAGAGGCCTGTGCACTCGGCAAATATATTTGCAATATTCTTTCCTGCCTCAGTGCCCTTCAGACTGAAGAGGTAAAGCCAGCTCAGCCTCCCGTGAAGGGCCTTGCAAAGGGATCTTTGCTGATGGTGAGGCAGCAGCTAGAAGCTACCGAAAGCCATTCTTTCACTGTGTGTGCTCACTCACTTCACCTGCTGCTAGCTCCTGTTTGTTCTCCACGTGTGCCCCGGGACATCACAGGCCACATGGATCTCCCTGCATGCGACCTCCCAGCACTCAGTGTCCGTCCTTTCCTTTTAGGTATTGAGTCATGAAGGCTTTCCCTTGTCCTCTACTCGGGACATTTGCTAATACGAGAGGCTTTCCCAGTTCAGAGACCAGTCCCTTTTCTGTCAGTGTGGAGCCCAGCACAGGGTGGGGACCCCTTGTAGGTTCATGTGTGGGTCTGAAGTCATGTCAACTATAGACATTTCAAGAATGGTTTATACAGCCTGAGAGGTGACACAGGTGTCCCCTGTTACCCTAACTCTTTAAGTCTATACTTAGGACAACTGCATGTCATCATCGTATGTTAACTTTGTGTAGATTTAGGGGAAATGGTACTGATGTCTCTCTTTTTTTAAAATGTGTCTAAGATGGTTTGATAGGTAGATAGTGGGATCCATATGTAAGAAAATAAGTAAAGTGGGTATTAATGAGAATCTAAATGGTGAGTATGGAAAATTCTTTCAAATTGGCTCTATGTTTGAAATTTTTTCATAGTAAATGTTGAGGAAAAAAGAATTTCTAATTCTATGCTGCTCAAGGAAATGGCCTTTTAAAATTTCAGGTGGCAAGGAGTTTTCATTGTTTTAATTTGGGGGAGGATCACCATATCCCCTTTATTAATGGTAAAGGCTAAGATAGAAGTGTGGGGGCCAAGTAGATCAGTTAATTGAAGGGTGGAATTGGGTAGATTCCTCCATCCAGTTTCAGGCAGAACTGACCTGAGGTAGGTCTCCCACCTCAGGGCCCTAAGCAGGTAAGGATTACAGCACAGCATAGAGGAGCAGACAGCTCCCTCCAAAGAGGAAAAAGACAAGAAGGAATTTTCTATTTTTATGGAAGGGAACGGTAAACACATCTTTGTGTAAAATAAAATACTGTATAACTTTTAAACTTTAAGGTACCTATTATTAAAGCTATCAACAACAACATGATCAGTATATCCAAAGGCATGGATTGATAGAATATATTCTGTATCCTTGTAAGCTGTAAGAGTCTTTTCATCAGAATTATAACTTTCCATTCATTTAGGATAGCTCAAAATTTTTATTTTTCTATTGTTTTTCTTCTTAAGGTCATTGTTCGAGGTGGAGGACACATTTTACCCTATGACCAACCTCTGAGATCTTTTGACATGATAAACCGATTCATTTATGAAAGAGGGTGGGATCCTTATTGATGGGTGAGCTGCTTTCCTGAAAGAGAATGTGAGGGGGTTGAATCTTTGAGAAGAAAATGTTCAAGCTGGAGAATAGCATATAAATAAGAAAATTATGTTTTTATATCTGGGGAATGTTTCTCATTAATAAAAAATTACCCTCAAAACAAGTGTGGTTTTGTTTTCAGGGAGAGATGGTTCATCCCAAAATTAATTTTAAGAAAATGCTGTGTATAAGTAAAAATTACATATTTTAACTGAAAAGATGGGGAAGAGTTGAATTCTGAGATGCTGATTCAGATAGAAATGAACAAATGGGATGTTGGGGCCTTGAATAAGAATTTTAAATTTCTTCTCAGAGTGTGTGAAAAGTACAGTAAATGAATAGAGGTGTAAGAACATCTCATTCTGTAAATAACAGAAGTTTGTCAGACCACGACATGCAGGCGTTTTTGGTAAATATTGGATAAGTAAGTATTGGAGTTGGTAAATATTGGATTTGGTAAATAATGGGTTTGGTAAATGTTGAATAAGAACAACTGAATTATCACTCCAAAGGAATGAGTGATGCTTGGGCAGTGGTGGGGAAAAGACCTGGCATGAAGAAAGTCTTAATGTGAAAGACAACTTGGAATTCATTGAAATAGAAATCTTAGATGTAAAAGTGATGATGTACTAATTGATAAGCAGAGGATCTTAGAGAACATACTGAATCTTTGCCTTTCCTGTCTCCTCCTCCTCCTCCTCCTCCTCCTCCTCCTCCTCCTCCTCCTCCTCCTCCTCCTCCTCCTCCTCCTCCTCCTCTTCTTCTTCTTCTTCTTCTTCTTCTTCTTCTTCTTCTTCTTCTTCTTCTTCTTCTTCTTCTTCTTCAATCTTTGGTTCACTTGTGTTCACATTTCTCAAAGAGCCTACAGGCCACATGAGTTATGAACCATTTTTAATAAGGGTTTTTAATGCTGTACTTCTTTCAACTGAATAAATAACAACCTAATTTTGTATAATTATTGAAATATCAAAAAATTAAGATAATCTGGCATCAAAATACATACATTTAAAATGTGCATAC
Organism: Cynopterus sphinx; assembly: GCA_030015415.1. Lineage (NCBI taxonomy): Eukaryota > Metazoa > Chordata > Mammalia > Chiroptera > Pteropodidae > Cynopterus > Cynopterus sphinx. The sequence continues at coordinate 8,795,654 of CM057391.1, forward strand.
ATTAGTAATTTTCCAGCCAAAATATCGCATGTTGGCACATATTTCTTATTTATGCATCATGTGCTCATATTTCTGAAATTCTACAGCATGTTTGGCTTTTTTCACATCATTACCAGTTCATATTCCCCATCTCTGCATTGGCTCACTGAGAACTAAATTTGAAAAGCCAAAGCTTGTTCTTGCTGTAGATATTTTATTGAGTTCTCTTAATTTCTCATTTTGTGTGGACTTCATTCAAGTTTTTGATCCTCCTTTGTTTTTTTATACATATTTTCATTGGGCCCATATACTACAAGTCATCTAATCAAATATTCCAATAAAAAGCAGACTTTCTTGCAGAGAAAACATTGGGGGGGTTGCAAAGTTTCACACACAGCCCCATCTGCAAATTAAAAGAGTTGCATTTGGTCCCATAAATATGAAGTGTAAAGGGTACCCACTGTGGCCGGGAGACCTGGGATCTAGACCCGTGTGTGTCACATAAGCACTGGATGTTTTGGAATAAGTCACTTTGTGTTTCTATGTGCAAGAAGGCCGTGATGTGCCTTGTGAAGAAAATGTGTTAGATAATCTTCCTTTAGGCAAAATTTATAGTGCTGTTGGTCCTAAGTTCAATGTTAATGAGCCCATCTACATTTAATGTTTTCTTTAAACAGAAACACACATAAAACAAACTTATGTATTGACTGGTTGATAAAAAGGCTATGACCAAAGGCCAGCAGGAACCAAATCCCAAATCTCCCTGGAAGTGAGATTCAGAATTCCCTAATTCAGTGTTTGAGAAGACATTGCAGAAAATAACTAAGCGGACAAAGAGAATCAACTGTATTTACAGAATAGTAGCGGAGGGGCTGACACAAAACAATAGCTCCATAAATGGAAGTCATAGAGGTTTTCCTTTTTATCATCTCCCTGCCCCAGGCACTAGGGGCTTGGAAGTGGGGATGACTTGCCAGGCCTTTCCTGAGCAACGCCAGCCAACTCTCCCGAGTGTGCAGTCCTACAGAGACTGGATCTGGTAGGTATTTTACCTTAAAGGAGGAAGAGCAAGTTAGTTCAGAAACTAAAGAAAAATAAGTCTTTTAATTTAACTGGAGTGAGTCCTTTGCATAGAAATCTCCAAGTGGCACACATACTCTCTATGAGATGCTCAGGATGATCCACTCAGGTGCCCTCCCTTGGTACAGACTCGATGCAGATTTCTCTCGTGACTGCCGTTGCTGTCCTGAGGAGTAGTAAGGGCCAGAAGAGAGGCATCTTCTCAGGGTTCTGGGTCCAGCATGTTGCCAAGAATTGCAATTTACGTGCCTATAGAAGGTAATCAATGTGATTAATTCTCTAAACAAAGCCTTACAATAGTAGAGTCTTTTTGATGCTTTGCCCTACGATGGAGATGGAGAATGGCCAGGTGGGTCTCTGGTACTCCTCTCTCGTAGCAGTGTACTTAGAGGAGTTATAGAGTCTAAGGATGAGTCATGCATGGGTTCTTGTCTTGACTAAAAGAAAAGCTTTGCAGATAAGTTGTCATTTTCCGTCATAGCAGGTGGCTATTGTTAGTATGTCATCTAGCTAGATACATATTTTTTTAAAGTAAACACGCAATCTTTTCTTTCAAGGTAGAAGTGATACTTTAATGGTTAGTAAGAAAGTTATTTCTTTTCAAACATAATTTAATCCATGGCAAGAGCATTTTGAAAACAGACGTTTGGATGTGTTTCCATCTACTGTGTGCACATTACAAAAAACACCTTAAATCAGGGGAAATGTCAACAAACATCTCTGCAAAAAAGGACTGAAAAATGAGTGAATAAATCTCAACTAATGAGGTATTTCTTCCATTTGGATCCACATATCTCTATAAAGTTTCTTTTTCAGCTCTGATGGACTCTAAAACTAAGTGTCAAAACAAAGTGAACATGTAACCAGACGTTTGAATTGGCTATTTCACAAAAGGGTAACCCAAGATTTTTCAAAATGACAAAGCATATTCAACACATTGATCCTATTAAAAATATTAAAATTAACATTTTAGAAAGCAAAATATTTTATGCTACTAAAAATCAAATACAATTTTTAAAAATTAAGTAGTTAGAACTTCATCTTTATTTTATTTTTTACAGTTTCTATTTTGATTACTATTTTATAATGTGAATATTGCTTGTACAGCATGATTATACTTTCCAAATGAATGAGTAATTCTATTTTTTGGAATGCCTCTAGCAGTTTGTTAATGATGGGGTGACATAGCACAAAGGTTCAAAGAGCACTGTTTGGGAGCACAGAAAACGTCTAAATTTAACAGTGGACTTAAACTTATTCCTGATTTTGTTAAGTTAAAAAAATAATTGCCCGATCCCATCTGATCTTGATAGCTAAGCAGGGTTGGGCCTGGTTAGTACTTGGATGGGAGGCCACCTAGGAAGACTGGGTGCTGTAGGCGTAAAAAATAAAAAATGAAGGATTGTAAGCTGACAAGGTCCTTGCAATCTGTGAGGTCAAGGGTTGCCTCATCTAAAAAAAATTAAATTAAATTTTAAAATAACAACAAAAAAAATAAGGCATCTACAATGTAGCATGCTTTCATTCAGAAGAAAAGAAAGAAAGAAAGAAGAGAAGGAAGGAAGGAAGGAAGGAAGGAAGGAAGGAAGGAAGGAAGGAAGGAAGGAAGGAAGGAAGGAAGGAAGGAAGGAAATTAGGGCAGGAAACATGAAAGTTTTTTAAAGAACAGGGTATCTCTGGAAAAATAAATAAGAAGTTGACAACAGGAGAGAAGGGACCATGAATTATCTGACAGGCTAGCTGCAAAAATGACTGGTGGAGGCCTGTTCAACCCCAGCATCACATAGGAAGTTTGTACCCTGGGATGAAATGCAGCTACCTGCACAGATGTGCTTACTTTTCCCCACATACTACAATGGTTATTGCTATTATCATTCTGAAGATTTAAAAAACATTCAGAAAACAAACCTGGAAGTGATTGATTTTGTTGCCCCTAAGACACCGAAGCCTAGGAATTGAAAGCAGGCCAGGGTGATTTATATCCGCTCGACCCCAAGGAAAGACATCTGTTCAATCATTTTAAAGGGATTTTTGGCAACCTCAGGAGTGTGATGCAGGCCTGTTTGCATTCCCCTGGGCTCTGTACACTGGAGAAGAGACCAGGCCTGTGGTTGTGTTCAAATGGATTTAACAGGAAAATTCATTGCATCTAGCCAGGTCTTTTGAACAAATATTAATCTTTTTCTTGAATCTTTAATTTGCAAATTGTTAATTGCAGATATTAAGTGAAAACATCCCATGAGCCAATCCCATACCATACCCGGTGGTGACCACTGATAATTCATCCCAGGCTAAGGGAGGATGAACGGTTACTTTGAACTCGGTACCACCAAGACTGCACCCAGTGGGGTAGGGGGGAGACAGTTATCCCCCGCCCCCCCCAAAAAAAAAGCCTGGATGTTGTTACTAGGAGAAAGGGGACCTGGCTGCCAGGCATTCAAGAGCCGATAAACATCCACCACATGTAGACACAAAAGTCCAGTAGACAGATTACAGCCAGTCTCTACATTTGGACACACAGTGGGAATACACGCTGGTAATTTGCCTAATTTCCCAATGAATATTTATCACATGATTCATGGGTATATCTAGTAATTTTTTGCTGATACTTTAAGTTTTCTTACATGAATCGAAGAGGAAAAGGGAAGTAAGTGCTTGAGAGAATTGCCAAGGGGCAGAGGGGCAGGGGTGGCCGGCAGCGCTGTGTAACCAGAATAGGAAACGCAGAGTCCCATAAGGGCATCATGAACAGAAGGTCCCCTGGATCCTGGCCCAACATGGTTACCATCTTCCACTAGGATGTGCCACATTATACCTCCTGTGCGATGGGACCTGTCTGTGTGCTAAAGATATGGACAAATTTAGCCCGCCCCCCAGGCCCTGAGAGCCTCTACATAGGGGTGGGAGTATATGTCAGGGCAGGGAGGTGACCACTGCATAAATAACTGTAACCTCAGAGTGCTATCTGCTTCCATAGAGGAAGGTACACAGCACTTTGAGAGAATAGGGAGTTGACTAATTACTCCTGGGCAGAAGTTTTCCAAATTGAAGAAAGGGGGAAGAAGGCTGGAGACTTTCCAGAGGCAAAGACTAACGCTGACCAAGGCCTGAGGCATAAGCGGAAGTGTGGAGGAGGAGGGTGAGGCTAGGAGCTCCCCACCCCCCATGTTTTTATTCTCCTACCTCCGATAGTTCAATTATTTGGTTGCAAAATCTGAATTCTCAAGCAATTACCCTAAACTTCTGTAATGAAGGAGGACTGACTCCCACAGTCGACTGATTTATATAAACCCCTAACGACCATGATTTAGTCCTCCCATCTCGTCTCTGTGGAGTCAGGGAAAGATCTAGAAGGCTGTCTGCCTATACATCCATCCATCAAGTGGCTTTGGTGGCATGGGAAATGGCATTTCTTTATTAAAATCCTCAGCTGCTATATGGTAAACGTATTGGGACGGGCTGTCATTTACCAATTTCCCATCTCCTCTGGGAAAAGAAATGTCAAGAAGGTCATTGTGAAATGTTTCCATAGTGTGACTGACTGGGGGGAAATGGCAAAGACTTTGGGGCAAAAATAAACAAAAGTGAAAAAATATGTAGATTCTACTCCTACCCCCCAAAGAAAGGCTTGAGGTGATGTTGCACTGGAGAATTGAAGCTGATCTTGTACGGATGGAGGGAACAGTGGAGAGAGATTTCGTTTAGTGAAATGAGGTCGTTTATTTAGGGTGAGATTTCACCCGAATACGTTTACCTTGGTAGGGCTGTGGGGGACAGAGGACAAGGTATCTCTAATGAGACACAGCTCCCTCGAATGAGCTCCTTCTGTCCCTGAAAAATCTTGACTAGTGCTAGTTTACGACCTAGGAATGGGCCTTTAAGAATTCTAGTTTCTTATGTAATGAGAAATGTAATTCTCTTTTGGCCTCATAAGTAAACCAAGCCCCAGATAGCTTTGCTTCTAGATTGTAGTCTTCCCTTGCTGGCTGATGAGAAGGAAGAAAAAGAAGCATCTGCCCAGGGAGCAGGCGATTTTGAGGCCCGGTTTCAAATTTTCTATGATTTCCAGCTCTTTGTGGAAGATTTTCTTCTCTCCTTGGGCTGGAGCAGAGTAAAACAAGGTGGTAGTCGCACATGCAATTTGGAAACATTGCAGGGACAAGAAAAACAATATTCCAGTGTCATTACAGTCCTCCTAGTAATGAAAACTGAAATCAGGTGGTTCAAAAATCCTCACCCAACAATCCCCATGGAATGGTCTTTTAGTAAATACATCACCGGGAAGGCTAAGAATGCAGAGAGGTTTGTGTTATTCTCTCCTGCTTCTCGCTCCACACGAACCCCCTAAATCCCTAACAAAGGTGCTATCAAATGGAAACAAAAGATGAAATCTAGAGAGACAAGGGAGGCGTGGGAGACTTTGGAAAAGACCCAACGGAGGTACATAGAGAGGGGGTCCTGAAGCACCGGAGGGCAGTGTGTGATGCACCCCCCAGAGAGAGTGGTGGGTCATAGGGCCCCTTCCTTCCCTCCTCCAACTGCAGGTGCGACAGCAGCCTTGAAGCCTCAGTGTCGCTGGTCTTCGAAGATAGTGAGCTGTATCTTCTCTGCCCAAAGCCACTGAGTAAAATAAAATTAAATAACTAACATATTAGGAGTTGAGAGCAGGTGATAGTGAGCTTCTCTGGGGACAGGAGTTCAACACCAGGAGGTAGCACAAGAGCTGTGATGTCGGCAGAGAACAGATGCCACTTTCCCGTGCTCCTAGGTGGAACTGGTTCTAGCATCTTACTCAGCTCCTTTAACAAAATTCCTCACGGGTGGCGTCACGATAAGTCAGGAAAAGAGAATCGTCTAGCAGCAAACACGGAATGACAGCATAACCATATACCTCGAACTAGACATGCAGCTACAAGGCTGTTTCTTCCCGCATCTGCCTGGACGGATTTCAGAAAACCACCATCAAAGGCTTCCGCACTTCTTGGAGGGAAAGCTTGCGGCCGCAGAGGCCTGCTCTTCTGTTCCTGGGGAACTGACTCTTTCTGGTCCCCAGCGCAGCTGTTTCACATCGTGTCCACTCTCAAGCTCCAACGTGACACAGTGACGGCCCCCCTCACTCTCAGCATGTGGCATTGCCTCTCGCTCTCCTGAGATGATCAAAGCCCCCGACGCTGGATCTCTCTGCTTTCCTCCCCCAGCACCTCCACGGACCGCAGCAGCGGCGTGACCCACCTTCTCTTCCTATCACGGGCAAGTCGGGGCCTGTCCTCCAAGCTTCCTGACCGCACCTCCATCCTCCCTGGTGGAAATTCAAATTCAGCATGACCGACTGGTCATCTCTCCCCGCTACATCCAGCAGCGCCTCTGGGTTTTCCCTTGTCTTCTGAGAACACGCCCTCCTCACCACATCCTCTCGCCCTCCTCTCATACACAACCAGGGGGCAAATCCTGTCTGTGCCACTTCAGCAAGACCTTTTGCATCTCTCTTCCTTGCCATGCTGTTTCTAGACCATTGCACAGCCTCCGGAAAGTTCTCCCTGCGTCTCGCTGTCCCATCACCAGTCTCAACCATTCATCCATACTAGCTAGCGTTGCTATTTCATTTCTAATGCACAACTCGAATCTGCTCCCTCTGCGACCCAATGGCCGCCAGATACTTTCCACTTAACATCAGAGCATGCTGGCTTTGAAGGCCTGTCACTCTCTGACTCTGACCTACTTTGGGGAGACTTCTTTGCCCGGTGCTCAAGTACACCCAGGCAGAAGAGATTACTTGCCCTCAGCTAGGAACCATCTCAAAGTGAAAGATGCCTTAAGCCTTTCTCTTACTTTGTTTTCTCTCTTCCCACCCCTGCCCCAATAGAATTGCTTTCTTCTCTGCTTTATCTGTCTCGCTTCTGCAACACACATTTCTGCCTTGTGTCAAAGTTGTTTGAAGTTTTCCTTTTTTGTTCCCCACTTGAGCAGCTAGTCAACTCCATGTCACTTGTGTCAGGGAGGTAAAGGACGAAATGAGAAACAGAAAAATTCTTGCTTTTATTTTCTGAAAGCCAGAAGCCCAGGGGGAGGATAGGGTTTGAGAAAAGCTTAGTGGCTTGGGGAAACAGAGGAGAAACACCAGACTAAAAGGAAATCCCCCAATTTGTGGGGAGAAGCAAGTTCCTCAGGTTCTGCTTCCTGGCAGGGGCCATGCTGGGGTAAGACCCTGGAGAGGAAGAGCTTTTGGGTGGAGGTTTTGGGGAGCTAAGGCCTTGGAACTGAGGTTTTCAGCCTCACTCAGGGTAGCAGATGACCACCAATGAAGGGACCATGGGGACAGACACAGTGTGATGGGCTGATTAGCAGAAGCCCTTCTCCGAAGCCTTTGTCACTGCATAAGACTCATGAAAACTTGCCACACCCCTCGGAATAAAGAGGGGAGAGGAGAGCAATAACTGAATTGTAATTTCCCACTAGCCCACACAGGGCGAGGTACAGAATAAAAAATATCTGTTATAAAAAATAAAGAGACACTATAGTTCTTATCACCTGGGCTTGTGGATTGATATTCATTCTTGATCTATTTAGATAGACTTATCACAGCTTTTCCCTTGAGGAAGAGGGAACAATATTCATTGAGCACTCACTACGGGCCAGGCATGCCTCCAGATGGTAGAGATACAGCAACAGACGAGCCTCAAGACTCCTCCTCAAAGACCTTCTGTTGTGGTGGAAAGTCGATGTTGGGCTACACACATACGTTTTGTGTATCGATTTCAATCCCACTTATTTATGGCTTAAGCAAAGTTGTTTTAATCCACTCGTTTACGACGAAGATAAAAAATGAGTGGCTTTGATGTAAGTTTGAAGCACGTTGTGTCAGGACGTCATCATTCCATATCTGTTGTCACAGAAGCTCAGCCCTTGAAGGGACCCACTGAGAGCCTATCAATAAGAATACTTGGAGATGCAACTATGCTAAGGGGTCATGTAGACCATAAACACAATGAAGACTGTTTGAGAGCTGAAGTTTGGGCAAGGTGACTCTTCGCTAACCTAAAATCTCTCTGAAGACCCTGGAGACATTTGCTCCCACCCTGGCCAAGGTGACACTTTGGTGGGTATTGCTGCTAAACTGGGCAGTGGTCTCAGGAGTGATGACCTTTGGAGCAGCTCGGTCCTCCTGCTAACACCGGCATCTTCATTCCCTAGCAACATGCTCTGTCTAGCCACGGGGGACTTTTACTTTGGCCCTGGCACCTGGCAGTCAGCTCTGGTTGGCTGCTGTCTCTCCAGAGTGCCTACTGGACTTCATATGAAATGCAGACTTTATTCTTTCATCTCCCCTTAATAATAAGGGAATTCATCTGCCGTTTGTTTGGAGCATGCCATTTCTTTATGTGGTTGATTAAGAGGCATTATCCTATATGCTATTGGCCTGTGAAAGGATCATTCCTGTGTTGAATAAATTGTTGGCAAAGACAGAATCGGTCTCTTAACTTTTGCGGCCTCCCACGAAAGAAACGAAACGAAACAATACCTACAGAGATATACATCGACAAGCGCCAAAAACAAAATCAAAGCAGGGTGCTGGGGATCCAGCTGAAGGCAGGTTAGGGCATGATTACATGGGGCGGTCAGGAAACAGCACGCTGGCCACATGGCCCTGCTGGCCTCCAGCTTGAGGATGCCATCCTGCTAGCACAGGGAATGTCCTCGCTCCCCAGGAGTGCACAGGGGTTTATCCACGATTGCAAGATGGTGTCCGAGAAACTCTCTTCTCTCCATTTGGGCTTGAGACGTCGGAACATATCCTACAGGGGTATTTTGTTCCTTTTGGGTCTTTGCTTTGACCTCTAGTAGCTGCCCCCAGCTCTTCCTTATTCTCTCTCCGGGTGAATGACTCAACTTGATTCAGTGTCTACAACCTGTAGAGCCAGGCCATTTTGTGACTAAATGAAACACAGTTCAGACCAAGCAAAACAACCTAACAGTATAGCCATGTGTTAGAAAACATAGAACATATTTATTTTCAATGTCCAGGACTGCAAACTCTTCAACTGTGAAACTAAACATGTACCTAGATTTAAAAAAATAATAATAATAATAGACATGAGTTAATAGAAATCAGGCAGCAAGGCTAAGCTTTTCTCTGATGGAAGCTCCTATCTTTCCATCTGCTTTGGGGATGGATGGCTCTTTCTGGAAGAACCGTGGGGCCTGTGCTAAAGTGTCCTCTTAGACCCTAAAGAAGTAGAAGGGCGTGTTCAAGGCCAAAAGTGCTTTTTTTGAGTCAATGTAGATTTTATAAGCGAACCACCCTTGTTACAGCCTGAAAATGTTTTTGACTGGTTGTTGAGGCTGCCTTTGCCCATGAGCAACAAATGAGTTTATTCAAGACTTGCAATGCTGAAAGGAAAACAAACGCAAGGCAGGAAAAAATTAGTGGGAAATTTAAGGGGGAAAAAAACACAAAACAAACACTGCCACTAACAAACAACCCTCAGCCCAGCTGAGATAATCACAGCCAGATGGAGGAGGGAGCCAGGTGCCCAGGTGGGTGGGACGCATCTGAGGACAGAAGCAGCTGCTCCTGAGCCAGCACAGCCTCAACCACTTGCAAAGCAGAGAAATAGTTCCTTTCTCCCTCTTTCTCTTCAGTCTTTCCTTCTTCCCTGCAGCACTGGGAACGTTGGAGGTTGGCACTTTTCCAGGTGAGAAGGCACGTGATGGGGTTGGGGACCAGGCCGGGGGACGAGCAGAGCTTGGAGGAACAGAGGCAAGATTTCTCACCCCTCTTCCAAACTCCGGATTTCAAAATAGGGCTCCCATCCAGGAGATAATAAAAGGTGCGTTTGGCTGCCTCTCTGGCTGTCTTACCGTCATCTCATGGTGGGTTGTTGGATGTTTTGAGCTTAACCAGACCCGCACGTATCCTCAGTCTAATTCTGTCATGTGGCTTCTAATACCATCATATGTAGCCTCTGGCAACAAAGCCATTTTCTAATTGCTAATATCCTCTCCCTTCTGCACTCATCCTGCCAGAATCATTTACAGTTCCATGTCTGAATCTCCCCAGAAAAGATTTTTTTTTTCCCTTTGGCAAGATGGTTTCCAGAAAACAACCCTCTCCCCAGGACGAATAAATATGAGTTTCTGTTCATTGCCCTCAGCACAATAGTGAAGAATTCAGGGGTCCCAGTGCTGCATAAAGGAAAAGAACGTCACAGAAGTTCTGTGTGTAGTATTTTTTTTTTTTTTAATTTATAGCATTTATCACATTTGTGACTTCTCACCCATTTAGTGAAGAACACTAGCTTCTTCATCTTATCGGCACTGTGTTAATGTTCCGACTCATTTCAGAAGCCCTTAAAAGAAGCTACATGAGCTCCCTAAGGACAGGGACTTTGGTCTGTTGTGTTCAGCTCTGTATTCACGGCGCTTCGTAAGCGTTCCTTATTGCTGAATTAACAGATATTCTCTAACGAGAAACTGAGAGTCTGGCCGTCTTTTGAAGGTCGTGGTGACTGGTGTGAAACAGAATTGTGTATGTATCTATCTTGGAGCTAAGAAGGAAAATTTTGACCTAGTTTCACTCTTAGGATCAAGGAGACTCTTAAAATAGATTCTTATGTAGCTTACTTTAAGTTTGCAAACTTGCACTAGATATTCCGAAAGTCAACCCTTTCTTCAATTATAAATAAAAACCCTATTTCATGTCAGAGCAGTACTCCTTTGTCTGTTTCGGGCTAAGACTGCCAGCAATAACAAACAGCTTGTTCCCTTACATTATGCCTGAGAAGAGGATTCTGGATTCCCGTAAAAGGGATGCACTTCAAATTGAATATGCTAAGATGAAATTTTCTCAGTTTTCTTCAGTTTGGAGTACGTGAAGCAAAAATGAACGTAGAACTCTGAAAATTCTCCATATTGTTTTATTTTTAATCATTCTTAGCTACATGATGTAGTGGCCGAAGATTTGAGAAAACAAAATTCCAACCTCTGCTCTTCAGAGTTAGAAGAAAGCTGATTTCATAGAACTCCGACAGCTGTTGGCCAACTCCCAGGTGAAGCTGTGCAGCGATTCTTAAGTGACTTTTTAAAAAAGTCTCTCTTATTTATAATGAACGAAAATCCAGACTGCTGTACAATCTTTTCCCAGAGAGAAAAGTCTGGTCCAAATGTGTTGACAGCTAAAGAGAAAGCCGACGGTGCTCCCCACAGTAAACCTGGGCCAGGATGAAAGGGAGAGAACCAAATCCTTTGCCTGAAATTCAGATGGAGATCTGAGAGTTTTCTGGGTTTTCTTTGAACCTCGGCATAGGGAATATGTACCCGCAAGAGATAAAACTAATTTGTGAAGGTGTTAGACCTGTAGCTTCGGTGCCTACTTGCACTTTGCAGCCTGCACGTGGAACCCAGTGTGAAGGAAAGCATATGCGTTCAGACAGAGATCCCCAGCGTCACTGAGGATGCAGGGATGGACTTCCCATGGTCCTCCTGTTTGATAGTTTTAAAACCAGTTCCCATGGCATGTGTGTATGATCCATTTGTGGACTGAACCTGTGGAAGTGACTACCCATCTAATGAGCACATCGTTCATCATTCATCTTAGACAACTGCTGTTTCATGTATTAAATGTTTATTATGAACGATTGTGATAACTAGCAGAAGTAATCATGCCTATGGGTGACCATTATTGAAATATAAAAAGTTAAAAAACTGTTCCTCTTCATGCCTTCTCATTTTTTCAACCATTTAAAACTAGAAGCCAGGCCTATCTTTTAGGATTCACAAATAGAAAATGTGATTTACCAGCATGGAAGCTTTTGAGAGGTAAATGGATCTGGCTATTGACTTCTTACCAGCATTAGCTGGATTATTAGAAACGTATTTTTTTAATTTGGCTGAAAATGAGGTCGAGAGTATAACAGCATTACCACTGAAAGCAGCTTTGGTTTTTGCCCTTAATGAGAATTTTCGTAAACACAGCAGCTCGGGTTTGCCAGAGATTCACGCTTTAAAAGGATTATACTGAAGATGACAAAAGTAGAACCCTCATGGCACAAGGCTAGATATTCATTTCAGGGATGCAGCCCCACATCCCCGTGGGCCAAGATGCTTGTGAACATTTGAGGATTCCTGTCACATTCCACGTTGCTGTGAAAGTGTAGAGAGCTGAAGAAAAATCCTCTTAAGGAAAAGCCTCACTGGGAGTGGGCGCGGCGGCTGTAAAGAAGGCCCAACCTCTCCCGTTCGAGCTAGTCTAGGAGCTGGAAGTAAAATGCCAGAATGACCCAAAGGATGAGGAGATAGCAAAAGCGCTGTTGAACTAATGAATGGAGATAAAATCAGAAAACAGAGTTGGGGGGTGGTGTTAGGAAAGAGCTGAAGAGCCCCTCCTTCTTCAGTCTAGCGGACGCAGGATATCAGGTGGCTGTGGTGGGGACTGAGGCAGCCTCCTGGGGCTGAGGGCTTTGTGCTGGTCTGGGCCTCTCTCCAGCCCACGGTGGACTGAGGTGACTAGCTAGCTGTCCAAGCTGAATGAGAGCGCTGCCCGCACATCATTTAAAACAGTCCACCATCAAGGAGAAGTGGTTTCTCAGGAGCATTGCCTCCGTGAAAGAGGTTTAGAATAAGGCCGATGCTAAAATTAACTGGATCTCGACTGGAGCCACTACTCTATGTGGCTGCGTCGTCGGCTCCTTCCTCAAGAGAAAACTGGAGCCCTATTCACATGAAGAAATGCAGGGCTCACCCCAGACTGCCAGTCAGATGACACTCCGATGACATTAACCAGGGAGGGGAGGGACTAGTAGCCACCCCAGCACACACACCACGTGGGCATATTCAAAAGGTGGCACCATATCAAGCCTCAAGTTGCCTGAAATTCATTTAGGAGAAATGAGGCTAGATATACAGGGACAATATTCTAGAGTGCTTATGAAGTGATGACCAGCTGCAGACGGACACTCTCTGGATTCCTGAGTCTAGTTTCACCCATTTCAGCCACTGGGATTCTTGCATAAGAGTTTTGGCAGGTGTAGCTCCGGATGCGGAAGACATAACTGTCACCAAGCATGTGCCTTGACAAGACCTTCCTAAAGCAGAAATGTTCTTACTGCTCTGACTGACTCAAAAGAGAAGGTGGAGAGTAACTTACACACCCACGGCCTGGGTCTTATGTAAATGTGGTGCATTCCTTTTCCTTGTTGTTGTTGTTTTTAACTAGAGAATGAGGATGCTCACTCTGTACTGAGAGAGAGAGAGCTCTCTGTGTCACTCAGTGCCCAGAGAGGAAAGTAGAAACTACATTTAAAACAGAGAGAGATGCAATGGAAGCAACTGGTTTGAAAAGTCGCTGAGGAGCAAAGGAAGAAGGAGGCTCTTTCCTAAAATCTGCGAAGCTGTCACCGCCCCTTGGCTGGGTCCTAGGAGTGGACACTCACTGCTGTTGCTGCTGAAACCTTCCCAGGCTGCCAGCCATCAAGCCCCGCTGCCGGCAGCAGCAGGAGAAACGGTCAATCCCTTCCTCCCATGCTGGATCCCCTGCCTGTGCTTCCCGCTGGAAGAGGCCACCATGAAATCGGCTGGATGAGTGAGTGTGGGGAAGGGGACAGAAAGTATTGAGAAAGATCAGTTTAGATAGAACAGCCAAGGGACACAGTGGGCACATCCCCCCTTTAACCACCCCGATCCACACATACCGCTGTGCCTGTCCGACAACGTGACCCTCCCACCCAACAGCCCGCAGCTGTAGTCCTCATACAGACGAAGGTGGGCTCACTCTCTCCCCAAAGGGGAGGAGCACAGAGGGGGACCACCGTGAGGAAGCTGCCTCCGCCACTGTGTTCGCCTCTGGGAGCTGGCGATTCCTCTTCTCTCTTTGTCACCATCGCACCTCGGACGTCCTACAGTCTAAAGGCGAAATTGTGAAGTGAACAACCAGCGAGGCTCGGCGTGACCCATTGCAACCAAAGGGGAACGTGCACCTGGCTCTGACAGTTACTGTTTTGGGAACTGGTGACAGAACTAGTTGACGGGTGATGATCATGGGCCATTGTCGCAGCTGACTCGTAGTCGGCAACGAGATTATTCCCACGTCCACGTCATCTTCCCGTGGCCTTGAACCAGCACATTTAGAAGACTTTCTTGGCGGGATAAATTAACCTGCGTTTGCGAAGGATCTGCGTCTTCTGTCATCCTGCGGGCTGCATACCATTCCAATATCTCTTTCCTAATGGGAAGGGTTCAATGTAATAGACTTGCTACCAGGTGGCTCGCTGGTCCCCCAGGGGAATGATGCCGCATCAGGGCTCAGCCTTGGTCTCTGCTGTCAGCAGGTTAGTCATTCCCCAGAGACAGTAGCCAGATCCGCCTTGGCAAGGGGAGGTCCACAGCTTCCATTCCCGCCACGACGGCCCTATTCCCCATGAACCTGCTGGGCAAGCTCCAGGTGGCTGGGAGGGGGCTCACTGACATTCACAGAGGAGGCCATCCTGTTTATTTGATTACTGAGACTGTCATCAGTGGATGTCCTATGGTGAGCATTCGTATGGGACAGTGCACACACGGAGGGTCTGTCTGCAAATCTCTTCCTCGGACTCCCTTGCCACCCGTCTGCCAGTCACACCACTGTTCGCCCACAAATTGGCATAAATCCCTTGCTCTGGCCATCTCTCCACCCTGACAAAGTGGACGGCTGCTCAGTGTTGGCCTGGAGAGTGCTTCCCTTTGCACCGCCCCGACTTGGGCTGTCATGCTTCAGCCCATATCCACCTGGTGCCTTCGAATCGTAAGGGACCATCTGTGAACTTGAGCCAAATATTTTCTTCCTCTGCCAACTGTTGATCCCAAAGGACAAAGGTGTGGGTTGAGAGAGAATTCAGATGCAGCCAGAGCAGGTGCTATGGGAGTCTGAGCTGCCCGCTTGTGGCACTTACCTGTGCGTTCAGGACCCACTCAGCTCCACTCAGGTACACACTGTTGACCCTGGACGATGAACTGTTGCTCTGCACGGCCAGGCCGATGGCTCGGTGGGTCAGTGTATTAGTCATCTGTTGTTCCATAACAAATTACCCCCAATCTCAACAATGAGCATTTGTTATCTCACGTGGTTTCTAGGAGTCGGGAATCTGGGAATGGCTTAGCTCAGGGCCTGGCCCAAGGTTTGTCCCAAGGTTGCCGTCAAGCTGTCAGCCAGTGCTTTGTTCACCTCAAGGCTTCACGAGACATATGACCGACTGGTGGTTCTCAAATGGGGGCAGCTTTGCTCCCCCCGAGTTTTGGCAATGTCTGTAGAGGTTTCTGGTCATCACGGCTAGGAGTAAAGCTGCTGCCACAGCTGGAACCTAGTGGGTAGAGGCCAGGGATGCTGCCAAACATCCTACAATTCTCAGAATAGCCTCCCACTTCAAATAATAATTTGTCCCCAAATGTCAACAGTGCTGAGGTTGAGAAGCCCTGCTAGTGAGCTCCCTTTTGCTATGGTTTGTATATGAAACTGGCAGCCTTGTGGGTTACTCAAAACATTGTTATGAACAATGCACTCGAAAGAGTATACATGACCTCAAAATTCAAACATGGAAAACGTTGTAGCTCATTCTTGGTGGGTGGGACCAAGTGCGGCAAATTGCCCTTTGCTTGAAAGAGGAAACTCCAATATTTCCTTACACTCCTGGGCCCCTAGAAACTTCAGCAAAGTTGTGGGCTTTTGATTTTTCTTAAGGTTTCTCTCCCACCCTGTGGCACACCTATGTCTTCGTCAGGCAGCTAGGCTATTTCCTACTCACTGTGTCGATACCATAGCATACCAGCCTGATGCCTGGGGAGTATCAAGATGATCAAGCCCCTGCATCCGAGATCTTGTCAGAGAGCAGAGGAGTCAACATGGGCCTGAGGATGAGACAGTGAGGGTGTTTTTCAGTCCCGCTCCTTGCAAGTAAATTCCACCTGGTAATCTTTTCTAATTCAGTATTGAGGGGAAAAAGGCATCTGCCAGATCAAGAGCTGCATACAAAGTGCCAGGGGCTCTGTCGTGTTACCCACTACCAAGACTATACAGCTGGGCCAATACCTGACTAATTTTACAAGAATCTGCAGTCGTTCTCCAACAACCGTCTTCCTTCTGCACATACTACACAGATGGGCTCGAAGGGGATGCAGTACCGCCACCCCCGGAGTCTTCGGGAGGCCGATGGAAGTATGAATCTCGGCAGTTCCCCAGCGGCGTGGTACTGCTTTCAGCATACTCTCAGGTAAGGGAGGAAATCTCAGGAAGATTTGAAGGGACTGCAGAACATCTGTATTACTTAAGAGATATGAGAGAATTCAGGGGTCCGGCTGAGTTTCCATCCAGGCGATAGTAAAGAAATATCCCATGGAGCGGTTTCTGAAACGTAACGGGAACTACAAAGCAAGCTGCTTCGTGATCCAACTCTCTTAGACCTACTTATTCAGTGGACCAGCTGTAAAGGCAAATGATATAAAAACACATAGAGACGGTTATATCTCCACAGAGAAGGCAGGAGATAAAACACGATGCTCCCAGACACAGCCACAGTTTCTCGGGTCCCCCAAGGACCACAGAGACGGACAGATAAGGATGGTACTATCCTGAGCAGTGAGGATTCCACCCCAGTCTGGAAGCACAGCCAGGGCCTCTTACTCCCTCCAGGCCTTCCCTCACACCTGACTGTTTCAGAGACTCTTCTAATGTGCCTACTCACCCAGGGTGCTTCCCAATGTTAACTAAGAGGCTGGGTGAAATGAAAGGCAGTTTCACAGGTACCCTTTAGCAGGCTTAGACCTCAGATCTGCTTGTGTTTCATTCCTCGATGACCCCAAGCCATTTATTGAAAAGAATATCATTTCTTTTCTTTTCAGTAAATGAAAAA
Organism: Cynopterus sphinx; assembly: GCA_030015415.1. Classification (NCBI taxonomy): domain Eukaryota; kingdom Metazoa; phylum Chordata; class Mammalia; order Chiroptera; family Pteropodidae; genus Cynopterus; species Cynopterus sphinx. The sequence continues at coordinate 8,812,588 of CM057391.1, forward strand.
ATAAGCATTTTAAATACAGCTTTTAAATGTCTGGATGCTTGTTTCTGGATTCTTCTCTTTTCCTTAGGTCCATTCGCCGATGCCTCCACTGACACCCAAATAGCAAAAAGGCTAATGGATTGGAGCTGAGTGAGAGAGAAAAACAGTAGGAGATGAGGTCAGAGAGGAATGTTCTTGGTGTGGGGAGTCGCATTTGGCTTTCAAACTCTGAGTGAGCCATTGCAGGGTTTTGACTTAAGGATGATGTGATTTGATAAGTAATAACAAGATGTCTCTGGCTGCAGTGTTGTTATGGAGACTATGTGTGGGGGGGAGGGGGGGTGAGAGTGAAAGCTAGACATGATTGAAATAATCCAGGTGAGAGATGTCAGCTGCCTGGACTAGGGTGTTGGAGGTGGAAGTGAGAAGTGCTGAGAATCTGGATATATTGTGAAGGCAGAGCCAACGAGGTTTTAAAATGGACTGCATGTGAAGTGTGGAGAAGAGAGTGAGGTCAAGAATAGTTCTACAGTGTCTTGTTTGAGTAGCTGGAGGAATGGAATGATGATTACCTGGAATGAGATAGAGTGGGGGAAGAAAAAAGACCCCGTTTTAAACATGTTTATTTAAAATATCTGACATTTGAGTAGAGGTGTCAGTCAAGTAGACAGTTTCATATAGAAGTCTTGTGTTTAGGAGAGAGATCCAGGCCAGGGACAATGTGAAATCTTTAAGACAGAGTATTTAGTGTCATGTGATTAGATTAGGTCGCCAAAGGAGAGGGCAGAGACAGGGATGAGGTCCAAAAACTGGGACCTGGGCCACGTCCAACGTCAAGACATCAGGGAGATGGGAAGAAATCAGCAAAGGAGAGTGAGAAGGAGCAGCTTGTCCAGTCGGAGGAGAGTGTGGTGTCAGTTAACTGGACAGTGATCCAAGAATGGATGAACAGCCCTCTCACAGGCTGCGGACAAGCAGAGCAAGATGAAGACCAAGAATTCGCCACTGAATAATGCAGTGGCCACTGGTGCTGGGCCAGGAGAAGTTTTGGTAACGTGGGGAAGCCGAACGTTCTAACTAGAGAAAATTCAAGAAGATGGGGAAAGGCAGGATCAGAGACAATAAGTATAGACATCATTTTTCTCGTTGTTTTGCTGCAAAAGGGTGCAAACAAATGAGGGAGTAATGGGAGGGGAAATTGGGGTCGATAAATATTTTTTTCTTTTAAAATGCAAGAAACAACAGCATGTTTGTATTCCGATGGGAATGATCCGGTAGAGGGGGAGACACTAATGATGCAAGAGAAAAAGAAAAAGTGGCTCAAGTGACATATGGGCACTCACCAGGCAAGCAGGCATTCTCAAACACTCCTAGGGGAACTGTGTACTGTCAAAATTTTTGAAGGAGAATTTTGCATTATATGTCAAAATTATACATGCACATGTTTTTGAACATGCACGAAAAGGTTATTTTCAAGGTTCTATTCTGCAGACATGCTAGCATCTACGTGCAAAGACTTCTCTACATGTTATTAGAACAGCGCATATAATATCAAAAAAAGCCTAGAAAAAACTTAAATGTATATTGATAGTGGATGGTTAAATCCAGACCTGGAAGACTATGCAGCATTGAAAATTAGGTTGAACTACATGTTCTATTCTGGAAAAATCTCCATAGCTACTTACGTGAAAAATATCAAGGTATGGAAAAGTACATGGTATGCTATCACATGTGGATAAAAGCAGGGAATAAGATGAATTATGGAGTTATATACAAAACATATACGTTTATATGCGTATAGAACATTTCTGAGACATGGAGACTTACTTTCTATTGGCTTTCCTTTTCTAATGTTTCAACTGTTTTTAAGAAGCTTATTTATTATTTTTCTTCAAAAATTAATAAAAAGAGAAAATACCTTTGTTAAAAAGAAAAAAAGTAAATTTAACAGCTCTGTGCACTATCTTATTCATGTAAAGGAAATTTTCTTATATAACTTTTAAGAAAGAAATGCCATTATCTTCCAGGTTGTTTTGTCAGGTAATGGGGAAAAAAGACTTTTTAAAATGATTTTTACTGAACCAACAAGGTCTTTCTGCAATAATTTGCAATACTGGAATATAAATTCTCATTATGTGTACCCAAGGTAAAAGATTTTTAGTTTCAAAATGTACTTCTCTTGGGCACACAATAGGCATCCAAAAAACTTGTTGGTTGAACTGGGTCACTAATTAGATGAATGGGAACCCTCAGCTTTTGAGACATGGAATTCAAATTCAAATCATTACCGAGGCTCCTTTCTTTTAAAGGGAAGTCTGTACGTTTGTGGACATCTATGCGTATTTACTATAAATTAGCATCTTTTCTTTTTATTTTCAGTTTATTGGACAAAATATAAGGATGCTAGGAACTAAACTGAAAAGCCATTTTTGATACAAGTTAGAAAACTATTTAACAATATCATTAAGAGTTAAGAAGTTGGGATGCAAAGGAAAAGGAGATCAATTTCCAGAAGCGGAAATTGTGCCTAAGGTTGGAGTTTAAAAATGTACCTATGCTGAATTAAAAAAATGTTTTTAAATATAAAGTTTCTCAAATTAATAGTTAAAAAAATTTTTTTTAAAATAACTACACCCATTAGGTACTTCTGAAAAAGAAAGCAGAAATTCAACATTTTTAGTGTCTGTCAGCTTGGAATCTCTTATTTAGTACTTTCATGAGCTGCATTCATTTTGGTGATCTTGACGGATGACAAGACCTTGAGCTGCGTTCTGAAACATCAAGTAAAACTGCATTTCTTTCTCCATTCGCAGCATTAAGCGTATTATTGTGATCAAATCTTTGAAAATTAGGACTCTGTGCTACATAATAGCATCATATATAATAATCCCCAAATTTCCCAAACTCAAGGATATTTTAAGCATCAGGGAATCTCTGCTATTTATTTAAGCTTGCATGTTTCTTCTTCCCCTAGCTGACTGAATTATTTATTAGTTACACAGTATTCATGCTCGGCACTAAGTGCCACTCGTCTCCCCTTATGCAGCTGGAGTACATGTACATATTTTATTTCATTATCAATTTTAAAGCTCATCTGGAGCTAAGGAAATATTCATTCATTGTAATGGACTCTCTGTGGGGTGGTAGTATATTTTCAAAAACATTAGAATTTTGTTTTTAATATTGGGTCCATTTGCTGCTTTTTTTTTTTTTTGATGGCTAATAGACAATGACATATAGATAATGTATAAAATCTTCACACTGAGGTGCAATGATTTGTAGGCAAGATCCACACCTTCCGAGGCTTCCAAGAATGAAAAAGCTGAAACTTGATTTGCTGACAAAATGCTCATCTATTTGAATTCAAATAGGAATTGATTGATGGAGCATCCTCATGCTGTACGCGAGTTTATGCAAGGTGCTCTAGAGCAGTATTTTTCAAATACTGTGTTGCATACAAATCAACAGGAGATGTTGTTACGATACAGTCAATTCACAGGTCTGGGATGGATCCAGAGATTCTGCATCTCTAACAAGCTCCCAGGTGATGCTGATGCTGCTGATCCACCGACCTCACCTTGAACAGCAGCTTATAGAGCAGTGGTCCTCAACCCTGACTGCATGTTGTTAGGAGGAAACCTAAAAGAAGTACAGATGACTAGGTCCCGCTTCAGGTTCTGAATCAAAATCTCTGGGAATGAGATTCAAGCAATGCTAATTATTTTTCATGTTTCTTAAGTGCTATGGAGTGAATGTGTCACCTCAAAATTCCTATGTTGAAGCCCTGCCTCCCCCAATGAGAAGGTATGTGGAGATGGGGCTTTTGGAGGTTCAATAGGTTTTTCTGAAGTCGTGAGAGTGGGGTCCTCTTTGATGGGATTAGTGTCCTTACAAGAAGAGACACCGGAAAGTTTGCTCTCTCTCCATCACGTGAGCCATAGTGAGCAGGTGGCCACCTACAAGTCAGGAAGAGAGGCCTCACCAGAACCTGACCATGCTGACACCCTGACCCCAGACTTCCAGCCCCCAGAACCATGAAAAAATAAATCTCTGTTGTTTAAGGCAACCATGTTATTTAGCGATGGCAGCCCTAGCTAAGATACCATGTGATTCTGATAACGTGCAGACTGAGTAGACAACCATTCTCTAAGTCTGTTTGAAGCATGTTTCAATTTCTCTTGGGTAAATACCTAGAGGTGATATTTTTCAGACTGTGGGACAAATGTATGTTTACCTTAATAAAAAAAACCCTGCCAAACAGTTCCCCCAAATGATTGTATTGTTTATGCTGCCACCAGCAGCGTATAAGAGTTCTGGCTGCTCCACATTCTCACCTTAGTGTTGTCAACGTTTTTCTTTTTTTATAGCTTTATTTTCTTTAAAAAAAACACACACACACTCATCTATGTGATGAAATCAAGATCTTTGAAAAACGGTTTAGCACAGTAGTTAAGAATGAGTCCTTGGAGGATAATCTAGAAACGTAAGGAGAATTACAGATACAACCCTTTGACCCAGTAATCTTACTTCTAGGAATTTACCTACATTTGTCTTTGCTCAAATACAAGATGATAAATGCATGAGTTTATTCGTTGCAGCACTGTTTGCAATAATTAAATGTTAGAAAGGGTCCGAGGGTCCGAGAACAGGAAACTGGCTGAATAAACCACAGTATGTTTCACAATGGAGTTCCAAGAAGGTCTAAAGAAAGCATGAGAAAGGTTTGTTCGTGCTGATGCAGACAGACCTCTAGGATGTACCATTAAGTGAGGAAGAAAAAAAGCCAGTATGTGTACAAATAAGGCTATATACCTACACACACACTCACACACACACGCACACACACTCACACACACACGCACACACACTTACATATGAAAAAAACCATACTACACTGGACATATAAGTAGGAAACTAGAGAATATGGTTATATTTAGAAGGACGGACAGGTAGAGGGAACAGGAGTATAAATAAGAATTCTGCATAAATATTTTTCCATAAAGTTTTGATATTGAATTATATAAATGTAGAACCTTTTAAAAATTTACAAGTGAAAGAAACCTTAGACTTGAAAAACAAACCTAAACATATAGGAAATTGGCAACATGATCACACAGAACAGTTGTAGAAAGAAACCCGCTGATTTTGTGAAACTCTGTGAGCGCATAATGACCCTTGAAAAGAGGTAAACAGAAAAAAAATCAGGCTGTCATCCCTGAGGTGGTTTTCAACAAATTCCTCCTCTTGAGAACTGACAATTAAAAGCACTTCCCCAGCGTAAAGTGTTTTCCAAGGTAACCAAATAGCTCTCGTTAATGAGGGGAAGCTCTTCTTTACTAAGCAAGGGCAGCTGGTAAGTGCAGCAGAAATAATGACGGGGGGTGGGGGGAATCACTTTGTGATTTCTAATGAATTAGCTGAAGGCAAGGATTCAGGGAAGGACGGTGAAATGGAGTTGGCCACTCAGTGAACGGTGGGGGAGAAACCGCCCGTCTGCGTGGTGTTCAAGGGACGCCACATGGGATGCTCCCTGGTCACGAGTAGTGGAATCATGTCACTCTAACGCAGCAAGCTCGGGTCGCCACCCCATAACCCAGCGGGCAGACGGAGTTCCAGTCGTGGTGGGCGCCAGATGGCACGTGCCTCCTGATGGAATGCCATCTGAAACACAGAAGCACCCACGGTGTACTCTAGATAAAATTTATGAACAGAATTCGACAAGCTCAAAGATCTAACTTCTGATCTGCAGGAAACACGGGGGACAGAAGAGCAAGCTGAGTGACAAACGTGGAACAAGAAAATTAGATGAAACTAAAAAATGACTGTTTTAGATTTTAACTACCTATGGAACATACAAACCAGATAAAATACATGATCTTGACCTAAATTCTGATGTCTACAAGCCAGCTTTGGGGAAATATTTGGGGAACAATTGGGATAATTTCAACAGGAAGGAGGCATTTGACACTATGAAAATGTATTGACAGGGAAAGACAAAGATGATTAAAAGGAAAGAAGCCATTTATAACATATGTTCTTGTTTTAGTAAAAAATACATATACGTGTATAAAAAGATCTGGAAATATATAAGAAAAGATTAGCATTCAGTAGGTGTATTCGTTTTCTACTGTTGCTGTACAAATTACCAAAATCTTGGTGGGTGAATACAACCAAAATGTATTCTCTCATAGTTCTGCCAGACCGAAACACAACATGGATCTCGCTGGGCTAAGGTCAAGGTGTTGGCAGGGTTGCATTCCCTTCTGGAAGCTGCAGGACAGAATCCATTTTCTTGCTTTTTCTAGTGGCTCGAGGCCCCTCACATCCCTGGCTCATGGCCCGACCTCCATCCTCACAGCCGGCAACAGCAGGTCAGCTCCTCACATTGCATCTCTGTGAACTTCTCTATTGTGTCCACCTTCCAGTTGTCGGGACCCCTCTGATTATAGTGGGCACAGCTGGGTAATCTAGGATACCCTGCCATGCAACCTTACTTCTCTTCTGCCACGTAAGCCAACATGTTCCCAGGGTCTGGGCATTAGGACATAGATACTGTGAAGGGTCATCATCTAACCTACCACAGCGGGAATACAGTGCTTTCTTTCTCATCATTGCTTATCTGTGTTTTCCGGCTTCCTACGATGCACATATGCTGAAGGTTATTCTTCATTTACAAATAAGGACAGTGATGGGGGAGGAAGCAATACAGTAAGTGGAAATAATGCAGAGGTTATGAGTCTGCACCTGCAGTAAAAATAAAAAAAACGTGACCTAATCATATGTGAATGAGTATTGGTGGCCTGGATGATTTCCAATAACAGAATCATATTTAAAAATAGTGTCATTAAAACAATATGCTTAAGAGGGCATTAGATAGATTTGGGAAAATGTGACATATCAAAAAGGACTCCAGTGGCGATGAGGACTCGGTGGTCAAAGGTCCGTGTGGAAAGTAGGACTAAGAATTTTGATGGACCACGAGTCCAAGTCCCAGTTCTGTCGTTTCTCAGCTGTGCAACCTTGTGCCAGTTATTTCACCTTTCTTTACTTCCACTGCGTTATCTACACGATGAGACGAATAACTGTACTTTCTTTGTGGGGTTGTTGGTATATTAAATGATTTAAAACTTGGAGGGGGCTCAGCATGGTGCCTGGAGCATGACAAACACTCTGTAAACGGTGGCCATTGGTGGTCATTATTCTGGCAGGTGTTTGTGGCTCCCTGCTTCAGATGGAAACCCACGCTGGCATTTGAGCTAAGCGGGTACTCATTATATGCCATCACGTGGCGGGATCATGAGTCATGCACTGACTACCAACGGGGTTCTTACCTGGGATACTAGAGTCATGAGCCTGAGGGTAATTTGCCATTGGAACTTTTCCCAAATATCAGCATTCCTAGGAAACACCCCATCAGTGCCAGACAGCGGCTAAATAATCCTTTCGAAGAGCCAGCCCTGATTTTGCCCCGAATCGTCCATATGCCAAATGGTGCTTAACACTATAGAGTTCTAACACCTATATCCTGGTGGAAAGAAAAGCCGAAGAATTTGCGAATTCAGCACCTTGGGGGCAGAGTGAAATTTTCTGGGACTGTTAGAGACAACTTCGGGATATATTACCTTGCTCGTCGGAGATTAATGTTAAACCAACTGGACACCATGACTTGCTGAGATCAGTGAAGCACAATATGGAAAAGCACCTTCCACTGCAGAACGAGCAGATTTTAAATAAAACACCATATTTAAAGACCTTTATCAATTCCAGTGATGCCGAATAATCTCCCTGGAAGAAATGCCATAGGTTCCTGGACCTTTAAAGCTGGAAGGGATCTTACTGAGCATTTAGGCCAGTGTATTCCTCAAATTGGTGCACGGTTCTGCCCACCACCCATTTCTTTCTTTGTTTTCAGCAGGATTTCTCAAATCCTGGAACGTGCTATGGTGCGCTGTGACTCTCTGAGCCCAAAACATGGTGTATGACCCATCCTGACCACAGAATCGCCTCCTGGTCCCCTTCATACCCTCATACCCACTACTGCTGATAAGAATCCCAAAGGTTTAGCCCAGAATTGGGGCCTGTCGGCACAGCTATGTGGAAAGAACCTGTGTGCTCAGACTGAGTGCTCTGGGCCCAAGCAACCTGGAGAAGAACAAGGAAACAATGAAAAGATGGTAACAGAACCTACGAGGAAAGGTAGAAGAACCAGTTGCCTGAGAATGTGGCTTCCTCTTCTGCTTTTTGGCTCCACCTAACATTTGGTAAAGACCTATGATTTAAGAAAAGACCCTGTATCGGGTGTTAGAGAAGACACGAGACACACATGAACTCAAAATGCTAGCAACAATCCTATCTTCATAACACTTGTAGTTTCTAAGCATTTTAATATCCATTTTCCCCAAAACGCTTATGTTGGGCAAGCATGTTTTATCCCTTTTTATAGAAGAGAAAATGAACCACTGATCAGACAGACTGTGATGTGCATCAAGGTCAGAGACCTAGCAAGTGGATTTCACCTTCCAGCCACCCCACATGTATCTTATGGGTAGTTTTGGACAAAAATTGGGCTTTTTGATAACAACTGCAAAAGCTTCAGGGGTATTTGCACTGAACACAGTAAGCTGTTGGACTCTCTAAGAGTATTTCCATCACCAAGATGGATTTTTAAAGAAAGTGTATAAGAAAAATGACTTGTAACAACAGGGGAAGGAGGCCATGGCAGGGCAATGAGAATGCAGGAGTAGATACGGGATCACATCCATTTTACCAAAGATTTTTAACTGCGAGAACAATGTCCATTGCAGAAAATCTTGATCATAGAGAAAGCAGAATGAGGAAAAACTCACCAATCAAACAAAAAAAAAAATCAGTGTTCGCATCCCCTCACTCCCCAGGTTTTTAAGGCCATGCACCCTATAAAACTTGACAATTTACATCAAGCGTTTGAACGTTCTTTAGTTTCAAATATCTTTAAGTGGTAAGAACAACTTTTTTTTTTTCAACCTACGACCTATGACAGCTGACAATAAAAAGCAGCTAAAAGCATTTGTATCTGAGGCATATTGATTATATTTTGGAAATTAAATAGGAATGCACGGGGGTGGGGAGGGGCCGGAGGGGGTGTCCTTACAGATCCATTACCACTCTACTGAGGGAAACGTCTGATGCTGCCTACAGGGAGGCCCAGGGCTGTGGCTGGAAACTTTGATCTTGAGTCTCACTCCAGCATATGGCACTACTAAGCGTAATCAAAGTGCAAATCTTTATAGAAAATTATAGAGACTCTGAAGAGGGAATGGGTGCCTCCTTCCTCTAATTTCCTTTCCTGTCATGTTCCTGGTCTTAAGTAAAATCCATTTGGCCTTTTGATGAAATCTGCAAACACTTTGAAGGCATTTACACTGTATACAGTCAATGATTAGACTGTCCGAGGTTGTTTCCATTACTGAGATTGACAGGCTGCTTCTTGCCAGGGTAGAGCCCAGTCTTCAGCAGCGTGGGCATGAAACTGCCTCCCTATCTAGTGACGTCAGAGTAGGAGACATCTGCAGCTCAGGAGAGGTGACAAGTTGGGGGACGGGGGGAGTTGACACATGTACATCCAGGTTTCGATAATAAATAATGGAAATTTTACAGGATGAGTTGTTCATCCGTAAGGTCAAAGTCATCAAAAGAGGTGACCCCTGCAGGTATTTTCAAGCCATTAATTATAACACTTCAGATGAGGCTGTGAAATAAAAAAATAGTAATTTTTGAAGAATTGAATTCCCTTCATCTATATCTGTCAGACCACCGACAAGGGTGGGAGACCATTTCTGAATTATAAATTGAAAACGAAACCCATGTCTTGTCGATGTTGATCACCTCTGCCTCCTCAGCAAGGCTCTTCTGCTGTGGAGTCTGCGCAGCTGTGACACACCTGGACGCAGAGAAAAGGGCCCCAGGTAAGTTTGCCCTTTGGAAGAACTTGGACCCAGGAAGGCTTGGTGTGTTGTCTCTCATGGGGATTCACTCTTAGGCCCAAGCCTTAAGCAAATTATTTTTAATAACGTAGTTCTTAAGAAAAAGGGAGAGGAACAGAGACATCTGAAGGACCATTTAAAAAGTTGAGTCAAGCACAGGTGAGTCCACTTTCAGCACGGCTGGGCGGGTTGTTCATCGCCTCCATCTGCCCTGCTAGGCAGTGCCAAACCTGGCCGACTGGTGCTCTCACAGTATGAGCTGTTAAATATTTTGAACATCACCCCGGACTGACCTCATCAGTTATAAACATGGGCGTGTATCGACAGGGAGCCTAGCAAGATCCAACTGTAAAAACCGGGGGTCAGAAGTCACTCTATTGTTATAGCGGCGGATCATTCCAGAAGTTAGCTCACTTCTCTAGTTTTTAGCGTCTTCTCTCCCAAACTGGAGATATGACTCATCCTCAACTGACTGTTTGTGAGACTGATGTGGAGGTCCAAACCAGATGTCAGATATAAAAGCATTTGTTTATACAATCTTTTTTATTAATTTCCAAGAAATACGTAGTAATTGCACATTATTTTGAAAATGCCCAAGAGTAGAGTATAATCATTCATTCTCTCACCATGGAGAGACAATAACCGCTAATATTTTAAAAACCTTTCTTTCGGCTTTTTATAAAAACTCTGACAATTCAACGACAGCTGCTGAGTACCGCAGAAATGAAATAAAAACACGGTTTCTGTCTTTCCAGCTAGGTGGGGATCTAAATGGCTAAGTAAATATTATTACTGTAGTATGAAGAAATCCAAATAAAAGGGTAGTGGAAAGTTGTACCAGAAACCACAATTACCAGTGTGGTTCTTAGAGATGACAAATATTTTTAGAATATTTATCTAGAAATAAGAGACACTTTTATACCTGCAGCGTGTTCTTAGGCAGCTGACTCAATCCTCTTCTAAGTTACACAAAAGTAAACCCCAACCAGTGATCATCAACAGCCCATGGATTTGCCTTATTTCCTGAGTCATTATGCTCAGTCAACAACTGCCTTTCCTTTTTTGTTTGCCAGAAGTACCTACACTTCACCGTTAATTGTTGTACATATGCAATCTGTTTATACATGTCCGTTTCAAATAATCAGGCATTTCGAACTGATGGGTAAGCATTTTCCTTGTATCTAAAATCCAGGGTGTTGGAAGCAGTCACCTTGTCGAATGGCCTTAAACACATACAGTGTTATGTGGGCCGATGCTTTCCACAAAGGTTTTAGTTCTTCATTATTTTCCTTTTTGAAAGATAATGGCTTTTACAGCAAATGGTGCTCATCGTGTTTATCTGGGAGGCACTATCCTCTTTGAGTATCATCTCAGGTACATTTAACTCTCAGCCATGCTGAGCCTTGTCTCACTCCTAGCACAGGAGACACTGGCATTCTGAGTAAGCCCTTAAGAATTCTCGTCCAGTGGCAGTTCCTTAGAGCAGGGGTCCCCAAGCCCTGGGCTGTGGACTGGTACTGATCCGTGGTCTGTTGGGAACCGGGCTGCACAGCAGGAGGTGAGTGAGCAAAGCTTCATCTGTATCTGCAGCTGCTCCCCGGTGCTAGCATCACCACCTCAGCTCCACCTCAGATGATCAGGTGTTCGATTCTCATAGGAGCACAGGTCCCTGGTGCCAAAAAGGTTGGGGACAGCTGCCTTAGAGAATAACTGGGAATGTGCTAAATAAAGATTCTTAGGCTGTATTCTGGAGGTTCTGCCTCAGATCCTCTGGGGGTGGGCCTAGGGTTCCATATTTGTAATAAGCTCCTCAGTTTCCTCCTCTGTAAAATGGGAATAACAATAGTGCCTACCTCATTAGGCAGCTGAGAAAATAAATGCATTTTTTTTTTATGGAGAGTGCTTGGGCCACTGCCAGGCACTCAGCTCTACGTATGTGCTCGTCGTTAATACTGTTGTTAATCTAATATGATCAGCCAATAGTGGAGAGGGGTTTCGGAAATATTATCTATTAGGTTTTTCAATACTAAGTGTACATAAAAATCATAAAAAAAAAAATACGCATAGGTGGCAGGGCTTCGCGCTCAGAGATTCTGATTTAATAAAGCTGATATCTAGCCAGGGATCTGCATGCCTGTATATCCTTAAGGATAAAAGGGGAGAATCAGCAGATATACTGTAAAGCGGGTGTTCTCTTTTTCACATTCCTAATCCCCAAGGCAAAAATACACTTGCCTCTCAGACTGGGGCAAAGAAGAGGCCCTCTCGAATAGAGTCTGGGGGGCCTTTTGACAAAAGGACAGGGACGATTCGGGAATCTCGATTTCTTACTGCATCTGTCAGAGGCCACACCGCCTGTCTGGGGTTGGCTCACATGGGGTGAGGAAACAGCTGCTGTCTCTGCAGGCTGCCCAGAGCAAGCTCTGGGAAGTGGCTCCAGCTGGGCTTGGCAAGCCCACCTCTCCCTGCAGAGGGGGACATGTGGCCTGAGCTCTCCTCCCCCACACCAGGGCGGCCTGGGCCAATTCAGGCCCGTTCCAGGGGATGTGGAAGACCTGGCCTGAAATCCTTCCTGCTTCTGCCTCTGCAGTTCAATGCAACCACAGATTGCTCGGGAGGAAAGCAGTGCATGTCCCTGGCAAGCCCCCAAAAGGCTCCATGCCTGGGCAAGAACGCCTGAGAACCCTTACATCACATCTATGTGTCATGGAACCAGCCAGAACTTGCTGTGTTCCTGACCACTGAGATTTAAAGGACGAGTTTACCAAAAGTGAGACAACAAAGCTCTGTTTCCCTTATGAACACCATTCCCTCCTGGATGACCACTTGCAATTGTGCAAAGTATTCATGTTAAGCGTAATCGATACCCAACCCTCCTGGATCCTGATCGAGCCTGGATCCATCCATAAACAGACATTATGTCGTAGTTAGGAGATAGGCATTTACATGGAGACAACTAGGTCCTTGCTTCTACTAAAAATTATTGCTTTTTATAGAAAATTAGGTATAGGCTATGTTATAATAAAGTAGAATTAACATTTTTTTAAAAATGCTTTCCTTCTAACTCCTGTAATTTTTCTCCTAGTTCTTTCTAAATCCAAGTGCATGTACTCTTTTCTCCTAAAATGGTACATATGGACAGGCTTGTCTCCAACATTTGAGAAGCTGGGGTTTAGAGTGTGAGAGGAGACTCCTGACCTGAGACTCCTCCGCACCCCCAGCATTACCAGGAGCCTCCCAGAGGCCTTCCGGGCATACCAGCAGAAATCCCAGCTCACACTTCTACTTCTTTTTGCACAGCTGCCCTTTGGCCTTTTCTCGGCCCTAGAGTAAATACACTTGTGGCATGACTGGTCCCCAGGAGGACGGATTGAAGAAAGGCCTACACAGACTTAGGCAGTCGAGTGAGGACTGCCAGGATCCCATGAACCCCGAAACGAAGAGTCAGGGTGTGAGCTGTGGATGGGTACATCCTTTTGGAAGCCCTAAATCCTGACTTTATGGGGAAGGACCCAACCAAAGAAGGGATAGAGCACGGCCCTCTAAGGTCCAGGGTTCAGGAAAGGGACCCAAGCTGCCCTATTCTAAGAGTGGCGCTGTACATACAGTATCTACACAACACACATACAGCATATTTTACACAGGGGGATGCCTTGGTCTGGACATTCTATCAACACATGTGCCACATAAACCACTACCACAGATTCCAAGGTTCTAGAAGGCAAAAACTAGAGAGATAACTCTTTTATTTTGTATGGCACCTAGTTTAATATAGGCAGAGCTATCTCTTGATGTTGAAGTGCGAGTATGATTAGGTCAATTGCCCGCTGAATTCCTTAGAGGAGAATAAGGAATATCGAATTGGAAGTCTTTGTATAAGCAAGAGATGTATGCTGCCATAAGAAAGTACAGATGTCAAAAGAAAAATCTCACTAACAAAGAGCCAAATAGAAGCTTTGGAGGTTCCCAAATCACTGTCTTCAACATGTCCTCAGGCTTCGCCTCCTGAGTGCCCCGCTTACCTGCATCTAGGTTAGCACTCAGCACTTCTTGACCCTGGAAAGCCAGGCCAGGCCAAGTTCCCTCCTCAGGGCCTACAGCTCTTACCATCTGGCGTTGCAGTTGCACCTTGTCCATCAGTCTCCCCACCTTGGGGTCTGTATCTTACCAGCCCCAGCATTCCCATCGCTCATCCCAGGATTTGGCACATGCTGAAAGTCTCACTAGATGCCTTTTGCCTGATCACTGGCAGCAATAAGGACTCCAAGCCATGGCAATCTGGGAGTTGCTTTTATAGCTCTCACTACCAGGAGCTCTAAGTACTCCCTCATTCAAGCAAAATGTCACTTTAACTCCTGGAAGAGAAAGATGGTCTGAAAACAAATCAAACTCTGGACATGTAGGCCATTCGGGCACATATGAAAATCATGAAAGTGTAAGTATATAAATACCATTCACTTGTAAAGCTGACCCCAGGTTGTATGCCTTTAAAAAGGGAAGTATTTGGTTAAAGAAACGGAGTCACCTTTTTTTCAGAAAGAATTTATATGGAAACACACGTGTGTTATCATCATATTAGTAGGTCTCAAAATCTGACCCCTACTGAAATCGGGTGGAGGATGCTGGTGACACCTCTCAGAAACTGTATAGGGCACACGTACCTATTTTAAGCAAGGTTAACTACATGCAGCAGATGGATTACTTCAAGGAAATGGAAAGCTATGGAAAAGCAATTGTCTTTTGACACAAAACCATGGATGATGTTATTTCTACCTGTGATCTAGGGCTATTGGTAGAATATTAAACACTGGGCAATAATAGCAAAAACAGTCAAAACATTAAAAAATACTGGGCATCAGCAGGGGTCTGGTAACTTTCTAAGTCTTAGAGGCATCTGGCTCCAGCGACAGTGGCCCTCTGAGGGAATGCCGCCTGCTGCCCTCACTTTCTCTGGAGGAGAGGAGACTTGTGCCAACGGGCAGGGTTTGACTTTCGCTTCTTCCTCTTCCACATCACCCCTTTCTCACTTCCAACCTGCTCAGAAGGCTGTCTCTGTGTTCCGAGGCTGTGGGCTCAAAGCAGATGCTGTCACGGCTCCATCTCAGGTAGATCCAGGGATTCGATCTGAAGGTCAGCGGCTTCTGGTTCTTTCCTCTGAAAAAGTAGAGAGAGTCGCCTCTGTTGCTGGCAAGGACTGAAGGGCCTCCTAACAGCTTCTTGGGCCAGGTTAGGAGAACTGGTTTCACCCTCCAGGGCAGCCATATTTCATAAAGAGGATGGGAGTCAAGACCTCAAAGGGTTTCAGAATTCTCACGGTGAGAACTAAAACCCCAGCTTACCTGGGTAGCTTCATCTTTCATCTTGTTAAGATAGATACCCGGTTCCCCAAGTTGATCCTTCATCTGAAAACTCAAAGCAAATCACCAGCAAACTTAGCCTGCTCACTCACTGTGATCTGAATGAACATTACACTAACTACCTGCCTTTAGTTCTCCAAAACCCATCTGCCCGGACCCAAGGTCTGCTCACTCATAATTCTTCACTGACCACTGCCAGTGATCTTATCTTTCCTTAAATTCAGAACTTGTTCCTATCACTCACCCACAGAAATTGCTAAATGAGGCAATGGATCACTGTCAAACCCTGGAATTATTAAAACTCATCTGCATCCCAGCAGCCTTCATTATTATGTAACTTCTCCATGCCTTGCCCTTCCCACTAAATTGTCAGCTTCTTGAGGGGAAAACATGTCTCTTTCTTTTAATTTTCCAGATTAGGTTCTTAAAAATTACATTTCTGAACACTCTGGCATTGGAGGGGTGGGGTGAGGTGGAGCGAGAAGGGGCCTTTGCTTTTAGCAAGACAGTTTGCATGAACAAACAGTAATTAACAGCTCTTCCTTGCTCATTCTCATTCTCAGCAGGGGCTGCCCTCAAAAGAGCCGCTGATAAAGGCTCCATTCTCTACTGATAATAAATGCTAAGACTTCCCCAACTGGGCCAGGCCTGCGAACTTCTGGCCCCAAAGGTGCTGAAGATCACTGCAAGCCCAGACATCAAGTGGAAGGAACCCCACGGCCTCCTTCCCACAGGTAGCAGTTTCCAGAGGGTGTGGGAAGGTTGTTACATATGTGTGCACGCGCGGAGCCTGTCCCAGAGCTGTGAGACTGCAGGAGAATTAATGGGACTGAATCATCAAAATCCGCCCGAGACACTTTGACCGTGGTAGAACCAGTTCTGAGCTCCCTGCATGCTCTTGCCTAGAACCGGGCCAAACAAATACTCGGTTCAGATCCATCAGGGGGCGGGGCCTCTCCTCAGTTGCCAGAACATTGATGTCAAAAACCCAAACGAGCAACAGTTAGCATGGGTGGGGCCAGCCTCTGCTGACTGTAGCCTTCCGACAGCTCTCTGCAGACACCCTGTGCTCCCAGGGTGCTGGCGGGGCCCGTGCTGTCAAACCCCCCGCAGGGTGGCACCTGGAAGAGCAAAGGGACTTGACACCGAGTAAGACAGGCCGGGCTCCCACTGCTCCGAAGCGCCTGGTGCACTCGTCTAAAATAATAAAATAAAAGGTCTCTGTCTGCAAAGCCCGTTTGCTCCACCGGTAATCCCCCCTCCCCCGCCCGCGGCCCGGCGTGTCCGCCCCGTACAGCTGTTTTTAATCCCCTGCTTTTCTCACTTGGCGTCCCGGGCTGACCAGACGCGGAGCCACTTAGCGTTTCCTCCTCCCCCCTCCCCGCCCCCTGTCGGGGTCTGTCCTCCCCTCCGTCGTCTCCTCTTTCCCCGCCTGCATCCCTGGGGGGCGGGGGGGGGGCGAGTGTGGGAAGAACGAGTTTCCGCCTGGTTTGCTCGCCACTCGCCGGCTGGGGTCCCTTCCGGACGCAGCCTGCGCACCCCGGCTCCTCTCCCGGTCCCGGCCCCGGAGCGAGGAGGCGCAGGCTGGGGCTGGGGCTGGGGGTGGGGGTGGAGGGGCCGAGCCGCCGGGGTGCAGCCGCCAAGCCGCGCCCCGATCCGCTCTTGGAAAGGTCTCCCGCCTGCAGCTGGGGACTCCAACTACTCGGCGCGGAGAATCCGTGCCAGGGAATCCAGCTCTCCGGACTCGCGCTGCAAACAAACACACACGAGAAAGCTCCGGGCTGGCCGCCCCCGGGGGAAACAAGTTTTCTGCGGAGATGCAACAAGTAGCCGCCGCCGGAGCTCGCCGCGCGCCCCGCGCCCCCTGACTCGGCGGCGCGAAGCCCGCCCGCGGAGACCCGGGCGGCCGCGGGACAAAGGGCGGGAGGAGGGGCCGCAGCCGAGTCCGAAAGAGGCCATCGAGCGCCTGTGGCCAGGCCGAGGGGAATGCAGAAGGGACACCAGGCCGGCGGGCCCAGAGCACCCTCCGGCCGCTGCGCGCGGGGCGGGCGGCGATGGAGGCGGCCCGCGCCCTGCGCGTCCTGCTCGTGCTGTGCGGCTGCCTCTCGCTCCCGCCGCGGGCGGAGCCCGTGTGCCCCGAGCGCTGCGACTGCCAGCACCCCCAGCACCTCCTGTGCACCAACAGGGGCCTCCGCGCCGTGCCCAAGACCAGCTCGCTGCCCAGCCCCCAGGACGTGCTCACCTACAGCCTCGGCGGCAACTTCATAACCAACATCACCGCCTTCGACTTCCACCGCCTGGGGCAGCTGCGGCGGCTGGACCTGCAGTACAACCAGATCCGCTCCCTGCACCCCAAGACCTTCGAGAAGCTCTCGCGCCTGGAGGAGCTCTATCTGGGCAACAACCTGCTGCAGGCGCTGGCCCCGGGCACGCTGGCGCCGCTGCGCAAGCTGCGCATCCTCTACGCCAACGGCAACGAGATCGGCCGCCTGAGCCGCGGCTCCTTCGACGGCCTGGAGAGCCTGGTCAAGCTGCGGCTGGACGGCAACGGCCTGGGGGCGCTGCCCGACGCGGTCTTCGCCCCCTTGGGCAACCTGCTCTACCTGCACCTGGAGGCCAACCGCATCCGCTTTCTGGGCAAGAACGTGTTCGCGCAGCTGGGCAAGCTGCGCTTCCTCAACCTGTCGGCCAACGAGCTGCAGCCGTCCCTGCGGCACGCGGCCACCTTCGCGCCGCTGCGCGCCCTCTCCAGCCTCATCCTCTCGGCCAACGGCCTGCAGCACCTCGGCCCGCGCGTCTTCCAGCACCTGCCGCGCCTCGGCCTCCTGTCCCTCAGGGGCAACCAGCTCACGCACCTCGCACCCGAGGCCTTTTGGGGCTTGGGGGCCCTGCGCGAGCTGCGCCTGGAGGGCAATCGGCTGAGCCACCTGCCGGTGGCCCTGCTGCAGCCTCTGCGCAGCCTGGAGGCCCTGGACCTGAGCGGCAACGAGCTGTCCGCTCTGCACCCCGCCGCCTTCGGCCACCTGGGCCGCTTGCGTGAGCTCAGCCTGCGCGACAACGCGCTCAGCGCCCTGTCCGGGGACATCTTCGCCGCCAGCCCGGCCCTCTACCGGCTGGATCTAGACGGCAACGGCTGGACGTGCGACTGCCGCCTGCGGGGCCTGAAGCGCTGGATGGGCGACTGGCACTCGCAAGGCCGCCTCCTCACCGTCTTCGTGCAGTGTCGCCACCCCCCGGCGCTCAGGGGGAAGTACCTGGATTACCTGGACGACCGGCAATTGCAGAACGGGACGTGCGCAGATCCCCCGCCCTCCGCGTCCCCGACCGCTGACGGCGCCCGGAGACCCTTACCGACGGCCACCAGGGAGGGGATGGCACCCCCTGCAGGTGGCCTCGAGGAGGAGGTGCCGCCGCAGTCGCAGTCGCAGCAGCGGGGGCGGTCCCTGCCCGGGGTGCCCTGGGACGGGGAACTGCTGGGCAACCGCAGCGCCGTGCACCTGAGCCGACGCGGCCAGGTGCCACCCCCGCTGGACCCGCTGGAGAAGCCCGAGCGGCGACGTCCGACTCCGGACCATCCTGCGCCCGCGGAGCCCACCTGGACTGCCGCCCCGGGCTCCGCGCCCCTTCCCGCCGGCGACCCCCGGCTGTTCCCGGCCGCCCAGTCCGACGGCGGGGACGACCTGCCGCCGCTGGTGACCGACCCGTGCGACTTCAACAAATGGGTCCTGTGCAACCTGACGGTGGAGGCGCTGGGCCCCGACAGCGCCGCGGTGCGCTGGGCCGTGCGCGCGCACCGCAGCCCGCGGCCGCCGCGCATCCGCCTGCTCTTCGACCGCTTCGGGCCGCAGCTCCCCAAGTTCCACCGCTTCGTCTACCTGCCCGAGCGCAGCGACTCGGCCACGCTGCGCGAGCTGCGCGGGGACACCCCGTACCTGGTGTGCGTGGAGGGCGTGCTCGGGGGGCGCGTGTGCCCCGTGGCCCCCCGCGACCACTGCGCGGGGCTGGTCACCCTCCCGGAGCCGGGGAGTCAGGGCGCTGTGGACTACCAGCTGCTGACCTTGGCCCTGCTGGCCGTCAACGCGCTGCTGGTGCTGGTGGCCTTGGCGGCCTGGGGGTCGCGCTGGCTGCGCAGGAAACTGCGGGCCCGGCGCAAAGGCGGGGCCCCCGTCCACGTGCGCCACATGTACTCCACGCGCCGGCCCCTGCGCTCCATGGGCACCGGGGTGTCCGCCGACTTCTCGGGGTTCCAGTCGCACCGGCCGCGCGCCACCGTGTGCGCGCTCAGCGAGGCCGACCTCATCGAGTTCCCCTGCGACCGCTTCATGGACAGCGGGGCCGGAGGCGGCGGTGGCAGCTTGCGGCGCGAGGATCATCTCCTGCAGCGATTCGCCGACTAGGTCCAGGGCCTCCAGGGGTGTGGAGAGTGGCTGTCTCGTGGGCCTGGAGGAGCCACCTCGCCGCCGGGCCCTCGACCCACCTCGCAGGGGAGATGTCATTTCATCAGAGCATCTCCTCCCGCACCCCTCCTTTCGTGCACTTGCCAGAGAGGCCAAAGGGAACAGACAGCTAATTCGGCTCCCCACTCCCCAATCCCCCCAATTCCCAGTAGTCACTCATGAAGTACATGGATGGTACTTGGTAGTCAAGGCCAATAGTAGGGGACACAAAGATGATGGGGACTAGAGGTGGGAGGCCTTTACCTGGAGACCTTGGCACAGCTATGAGAATGGCTTTTGTGGCACTGCAGTGCAATAGCCTGACCCCTTTGGGGGTAGAAAAGGGTTTTTGTGACCCCGATACGGCCAGAAAGGGATTTAGATGCATGCTTTTTATTTGTGCAGTGGCAAACAGAGGACTTTGGGTTCTGTTTAAGGGGAAAGGAGCTTGTAACCATTACAAAGGCTTGGCAAGTGACTGCACTGCTCCAGTGGTCTCTGCCAGGAAGGCTGATGTGAACAGGTGGCAAAGTTTAACACACTCACCAAGGAACTCTTTTATGAACATTCAGGATAACTTAATGTTTAAATAATTAGACACTATTTTTTTTTCAACAATGTGAAGACTCTGACATTTAACAAACTGACAAATAAACTCAAGGACTATTTTAATTGAGCCCAGGGGTTCAACTATTTTCTTTTTAACCTTAACA
This sequence comes from Cynopterus sphinx, assembly GCA_030015415.1. Taxonomy (NCBI): domain Eukaryota; kingdom Metazoa; phylum Chordata; class Mammalia; order Chiroptera; family Pteropodidae; genus Cynopterus; species Cynopterus sphinx. The sequence goes on from CM057391.1 coordinate 8,833,035, forward strand.
ACATCATAAGAACGTTTGCTGACCTTGGGGTTAACTAAAATTACATACTTTCTCTGGAGAAGGCTGCATGCAAGACTTCTCTATCAGGGTTGCTCCTGTGGCTTTCTAATTTTATTTTTGTAAACCTATACATGGAAAAGGATATTTCAGTGCCAGACTTGATAAAGAATGTAATGTGTATGTGACTGATGACCCCGTAGGGAACACCACCAGTATTCCAGTTTGCTGACCACATTTCTGACAATGTGTCCAGATTAGAATAAATTATGTGATGTGGTACTTTTCACGTCTTTATCAGTGACACAGAGTTGACTGTGCCCTATGTCCTTCAAGGGACACAGTTAAATGATAAGAGTAATTTTCTAATAGGGGAGCAAAAGGTGATTGTCAATCAATAGTGTAATATTTGATCATGTTAATGTCTTAATCTATATGAAATCATAGAAGGGAAGAACTTATTGGGGAAAAAATGTGAAAAAATGTACATCAGTGGTTGTCTATTTCTACTAAAACCAGAAGATTGTTATGAGTACTTCAACCTCACTGTGAAATAATTCTATATTTTGCAAATTAATCCTTTCACTACCCAGTGTTTTACCATGTTATTAAATCTTATCTTTTAGTTAATAATTGCGGTATTTCTTTTCAATGTTTTTGTTTTAAACTTAGCCTCCTTTATTTGCTCTGTTGTTTTCAACTATTTGAGATACTTTCGTTCCCTGATATTTATGAGGATGTGTTTATCACTAAATGTAGTGCTTTGGTTTACATTAATAGTTTCGTGTGTGGTCTAAAAATGTAGTCTCTAAGAGGGCGTGCATGGTGATGTTGACCGCTGGTTATGGTTTCATGACAGCGGGGTGCCATGGAGGCCACTGCAATGGTGCTAAGGCTGACAGTGAATCTTCTGTGTAGGGCCTTAAGCCCCTGAGGATCCTGATGACTCAGGGAATCTATCATACTCCAGGGGTCCTTCACCCCCAGGCCACTGCTTTTATGTCTGGCCTCATTGAGCCAGGCCTGCCCTTGCCCCAACAGCTGAGTAGGGACCTGATCTTTGTTTATGTTCAGATGAATAAATGTGCAGACCACTTAAAGTGCAGCTGCTTCTCTGGCAGTCTTATCTGTGGGGCCAAAACTTAATAAACCACAGGAAATAGACTGTCATTCTCAGTTTGCTTCCAAAGCTTATTTTGGATTCCAAGCTCATTGGTACAGCAAGGGGAGAGGTGCAATTGTTTGCTCTTATTTGCAACTGTTGGGCTGTCTCGCACCTTTCCTATTCCTCACTTTTTTTCATTTTCATCTCTTAGCTGTTTCTTTTGCACAGCAGTGTTTTGAGTCCTATTAAGAGTCTGGAAAAGACCTCTGATTTTCCCCACCACCCACCCTTTTAACTGCAGATCATCACTGAAAATGCTTAATGCCTGGGTCTGTGTAAAAACAGTTTCACTGGAAAGTCATTCAGTGGGAAATGAATAAATGTTATACATTGTTATGTTCAGTTACTTCAATAAACCCACTTACTAATAGAGATGTTTCAGTATTGGAGTTTCTAATATTTTATACACTTTCCTAATGATACATCGCATCTTTCTACAGCAGTTTTCATCTGTGAAATGAGACAGAAGTATGAAGTCTTTCTGTCCTCTTTCAATTTTTTTTTCCTTTTCCATAGTAGAGTATAGATCTTACTGTTCAGGAATGGTTGTGTGACTTTTTGCCCAAAGAAACAATGAAATGGCTCTAAAAGCGAGGGTCAGCCACGATGTGAAAACGCTGTGAGAACACCAGTGACAGCAAGTTGATTGGGTCTCAGCAGGTATCAGCTGTTTAAAGGAAACGGAATTCAAAGTCAAGCCCTTTGACTGTCACGGTCAATAATAAGAAAGTATTATCTTGAACTGGAGGTCGTTTTTGCCATTACAAAGTTTATGAAAAGATAAAATCCCTAAAGAAAAAAGAATTGACTTTGCAAGAGGAAGGAGTGTTAAAGAGCCATTGAAGCTTTCTGGAATTTGGGGGGACCCTCGGCCCAACCAATAAGAGTATCGCTTTCATAGGCAGATCATTTTGTGATGCTGCAGGATAATAATTAGCATGTGATCAGAACACTTTCACTAATTTGCCACTTTCTTGGTTTTCACCAGAAGTACAGCAATATGGGCAGCTTCTGTATATTAAGAAACCATTAAAATAGACAACAGATTACCTGCCTGGTATTTGTAGTTAACCTCTCTTCATCGAAGGCTTGGGGGAGAGTGACAATGAAGCATTCTAATGTTAGAAAGTTATTCGAAATTCCAGACCCAGGGTTAAAACAGATTCCTACTCAGTCTTATACCTTCACCATCTCAGAGAATTATATTAATGTTCAGAATGACTTTAAGGAAGCGGTGAAAGAATCTCAGTCACCTGAGATCACGTTCGTTCTGTTCATTTACTCTCTTTGCGACTCGGCTTCTGCATCTGTTAAAACATAGTCCAAAAAGCCCTGACTTCATAGTGCTCTGGGTTCGACAGCAGCAGTTACACCTCAGATAGTAAATATTGGACGTATTATTAGTCGCAGTATTCTCCTGTGCACAGGGCAACAAGTTGTATGATACATTTTAGAAATTTCATGGACAAGGCATTTGTGCTTAAGCCCAACTAATCAGAAAATTCAGATAATGGATTACGGCAACCCTGCCTCTCTCCTTTTGGTTAATTGAGGCTCTTCTATAATGTAGCGTGGAAAATTGCTCTTTAAATACTTTCTCATTACTTTAAAAAGTGACTAGTATTTGAGTGATTAGTATTTGAGCCAACTTTTCTGTTTATTAAACTCTTGGTATAAATTAATTCATCCTTTAGATCGGAACTAAGTTTGGGTAAATGGTCTTGATTATATAGTGCCCTAGCCTCCCCCGCCCCCTTTCCATTAACTTAGTGATAGCATCTCCAAGTGTCCTTTTACGCCTAGTTTGCTTAAAAGGATACGTTGAATACACAAACCACACACACACACACACACACACACACGAGGGATTTCAGGTCACTTCATCCTTTTCAATCATGTGGCAAACAGTATTTTTTTCCTTTGGCCTGAGAGACAGGTATTTGGAGATTATACTTAGCTTAGCTACACTAATTACTGAAATAGAGGGACAATTTAGCTTCCTGATACCTGGTTGCTTTATCTTGGGAAAGAGTACCTAAGTATCTCATTACATCTGTTTGCAAATGTTAAAGCTACAGGTGGTGCGATTTCTAATTGACACAAAAACATGGCTTTGAATTTGCCTGTGAATTGGCATCCGATGCGGGACAGAAACAAATTGCCATTCCCCAGCATTTCAAGCAATTGCATCTTCTGACATAACTTTTCTTTCAAACTCAACAAAGCTTTACACCTCTGGCTCTGAGACAGGGCCTCACTGTTGTGGGTCAAGGCCAGCCAAGGCCACACAGCAGTAATTCACATGTCTGAGTTACAGCTTTTGATTAAGTAATGCTTGTCCTGCAACTAATTATACATTAACTCTTAGTGTAGGCATGCTAAAGTGTGTGGAGACATATTTTCAGTGGTGACCACACTTTTACTTCCACCTTTCCCAACTGTGGCATCCTGAGGGTTTTTACTTTAAGAAATTAAAATGGTTACAAATAGTAACAAACAGCCATATTAGCATTGCACAATAAGAGTCAACATTTTGTGATTTTTGTGTTTTCAGCCTTAAATATCCCTGAGGACGAAACTCTCGGTTTCCTTTCCCACATCCTGACCTCAAAACCAGCTACCGCTGTGAGTTGGATGTGGCTCTTTCTAACATCAGTTCTCCTCATTCACAGAAGTTTTGCTGTATAACGTCACAGCAAACTGAATTAGTGAAAACTGAGTCATTGCTCCTCGGGGAAATTCAGAGGTAGGTTTCTACAAGCCTCTTGTCACAATATTTCCATCAACCTATCAATACATAACCTTATTTTATGTGTGTTTCTGTTTAAAGAAAATCAAACCAAAGAAAATGGAGGGAGGGGAAGACAGAGACAGAGAGGGAGGGAGTGAGAATAATAACATGATAACTAAATGTAATGGCATGACTGAACCAGAGAGATAACAGCTAAAAGGGGTATTATCGTTGAAAATTTTGGAATATGGATTGTGGATTGGCCCTCACTTGCCTTGCCCTCACTAACAGCATTTTATCAGTGGTAAATTTTCTGCTCTTGGTAATTGTACTATGGTTATTTAAGAGAGTGTCCTTATTTTTAGGAAATAAACTAAACTATTTAGGGGCAAATAAACATGATGTCTGCAGTTTCTTTTTTTTATGTAGTTGAGAGAGAGAATGTTTAAAGTAAATGGGGCAAAATAGTATCAATTGATAAATCTGGTTAAAGGGATACAAAATTTTCTAAAATATTCTTGCAAATTTTTTGGTAAGTTGAAAATTATAAGTTTTTTTTCTAAGAACCTAATAAGAAAGAGAGGGTGTGATGAATCATACAAACAAGGTCCGAGGAAGAGCAGCCTAAGGAGAATTAGGCAGGAGGCAAAAGCAAAAATTTGCGTGTGCGTGTGTGTCTATCTCATTTCCATAGTAAGTCTTAAAATCAGGTTGTGTGAATCATCCAAACTTTCTCCTATCAAAGTTGATTTGGGCTATTTTGCTTTTTTGATTTTCCGTATAAATTTTAGATTTGGCTTCTTATTGCTAGAAAAAAAAAATGTCTGGTGAATTTTGATTTGGATTATATTAAATCTATAGATTAATTGGGAGTATTCAAGAGTATTGGCACACCCAATACGGTATAATAATCGCCAGATCTCAAAATTCCAGGTGGACAAAAAATAGCTCATTGTCATAGGAAAAGAAAATACTTAATTCACATTGCCTACCTCAAAGGTATTATTATTAACTAAAAACGTGGGACATCTTAGGGGAGAGAGAAGCTGTATTTGAGATTTTCATCTTGGTTTTATGTCTCTGTTATTTCATGTAAGGAAAGACTTAAAAAGGGGATTACATAAAACGAATACGTAAGACACAAGTACTGACTAGTAGGGAACGTAGCAGGGCATTTAACTTATTTAACAGACTCTTAGAAGCATGGATTTTGTGCCAGGCACTGTTTTAAGAGCTCTCGCCTCACTAATTCATCTGGTCCTCATAGTGAAACCCTCTGAGATCAGTGCTGTTGCTATCCTCCTTAGAGATGAGGAAACTGAGGCCCAGAGAAGTGATGTGTTCTGAGTGGGGAGGCGATGGAGTCTGGACTGGCAGCCAGGCTGGCTGGCCCCACCAGTTCTGACACTGCCACCTCGTGTGCACACATGACAACTGGTAAAGCATTAAGGGGCTGTTCTTACGATTTGCACGAACATTTCTCTTTTCCCCCAATACGTTACTTTAAAATTCGCCTCTAAGTCGTTTGGGCTTCATTTCTTGCCTATTTTTCTTAATCTATGTCACGTGTCGAGGGCAATATCCAGTGACGCGTCATCCATCGTTAAATGTTTAATGAGAGACGTGTCCCCCTCACAGCCACAAATGCTTCCCTCTGTCCTGACCATGGATGGGTCACTGCTGTGTGCTGGGGGTTAGTTCTTTCCACGGGTTTGGGAGCTCCCTTAGGACAAGGGTGTCGTCTTGTATTTCTCTTTGTGTCTCCACAGGGCCTGGCTAGCTTAGAGTCCTGGCTACCTGTTTGTTGATGAGTGTCTCAAGGCAGCTGTTCAACCTTTCCTCACTGAGACACACGTGCCAGACACTGTTGACATGAGAGATATACACTCGTGTGTTAGGTCGGGCGATTTAATAGCTGTAATTCTGCCCAAATATACATTTATATAGCAATGGTTGAAAATTGATGGACGCTGTAAAATGCTCTGTTTGACTGGGAGGACAATACGATCCTACTTTTTCTATTTTTAATACAGGAATACCGTTTTCAAAAAGTAGACGTTTGGGAAATTTAACACACATTTCTTCCCTTTCTGTATTATTTCATGTTGCTTAGAAAAAAATCTTGGATTATGTCTTATTTATGTCGGTCTTCCTATCCTCTAGCATAGTGCATTTCACATAGCAGATTCTCAATAAATGCTAGTAGAATTCAAAATATTTTAAGCATTAGTCCTCTGAGAAAGGGAGTTACGGTAGGAAAAATATTTTTCATCAACAATCTTTTGGATCTACCAGAGCCGAAGTTTTTGCTTTCCAGGACATGGAAGAGAAAATTATTGTATACACACTGATGATTTTATTTTTGCTTAGTCCCATTCTTTAGTAACTGCTTCCCCCACAGAATCATGACTGAGATTTAAAAAAAAAAATCCAAGGCATCACGATTTATGAGTTTCTTTCTACACCAGAAAGACACAATAAGACAAGTGTTTTAGTGAGATAAGGGACATTTTAGTGACACTCTGAGGCATGGATTGAAGTATAGGCGAGTAGTCCCGCCAGGTAAATGATTATCTGCAGTTGCCAGAGGGAGCAGGCTCGGTGGCTGATGGAGTTGCCGGCCTTGGAGTATTTATCATCATTATCTCAGGGGACAGAAACCAATATCTCTATTCTCAAGGGTACACATCCATAAAAGGAGGCACAGTCCAGTGGAAAAGAATTTGTGTGTATAGGTGTGGGGTGTATGTTTGTGTCAGTGTGTGTGCGTGTGAGAAGAGATGGGGGGACAGATTGGTTTCTCACATTTTCTTTCTTCTTTTAACTTTTTTCTATTTTTACCGAAAAGAGAAGATGACATCAGTCTGTCATCTGTAAGTTCAGAGTCACATAGCTACTCCAGTCTGTGAGATTTCAAGGGGCATAGTTTTTCCTTATAAGGGAGCCAGTCAGGCTGCAAGATCTGGACAATCTGCGTTAGCATCTCCCGGGCTGTGATGGCCATCTGATTAGAGAGGCCAGAGGTGAGGGATGTGACCTTGGATGATGCTGGCGCTGGCTGTCTCCCCCTCTCCCCGCCACCCCTCCTCCCGGCAGGGTGTTCACTGCTTCCTGGCCTGGAGTTGAGAGGCAAACTCTGGGACCTGAGTTCACAGACAGCACCGAGCCTGCTTACGTGGCAGGTGGAGCAGAGCCCGTGGGAGCTGTTGTGGGGAAGGGGCGCAGCGAAAGGGGCCGGGGTGCTCGGTCCACAGCAGTCCTGGGATGAGGTCAAGGGGGTGGAAGAGGCTCTATGTGCAGCAAGAAGAGGTTGCCATTCATTTTTGTTTACTGGGGCTGCTGTAACAGAGTAGCATAAACTGGGTGGCTTTTAATAACTCAAATTTATTGTCCTACGGTTTTGGAGGCCAGAAGCCCAAGATCACGACACCCTCCTTCTGAGGGCTGCGAGGGAGATCAGCTAGCCCCATGCTCGCTTCCAGCACTTTGCTGGCCACCTCTGACGTCTTTGTCCTTGGCTTATAGATGCATCAGCCCAATATCTGCCTTCGTCTTCCCCCGAAGTTCTGTCTGCGTGCCTGTCTCTGTCCAGTTTCGAAAGGATACCAGTCATATTGGAGTAGGCGCCCAGGCCACTTCGCTATGACCTCTTCTTAACGGCAATTACGTCTGTAACTCTCCTATTTCCAAATAATGTCACATTCCAAGGTATTGAAGGCTAAGACTTCAACATCTGAATTTTGGGGGCGGGAAGAGCACAATTCAGCCCATAACAGATTTTAATCTGTCGATGGTTGACTCATTGGGAGTATTTTCCTGATTATTAAGTCAAGGAAACAGGGAAGGGGCATGAACACAGAGAGGAAGTGGTGGAGCACTTGATTTTTTCTAACAGAAAGTGGGTGAGACCTACTCAGTCTTCACTTATTATTCCCGTTTTCCAGATGAAACAATGAAGGTTCAGAGTTCAGCCACTTCCTCGGGGCCTTAAAAGTGTTAGGTGATCACTAGGCACTTTTTACTCCTCTCATTCTTCCCGGCAGCTGGCCTCGGCCTTTGAGGGCAAATCTCTGAAGGATGCAGACTTTTAAAAAATCTTAAATATCACATTGAGATAAGAATTCGCGCTTCCGTTGACAAATGAGGAGGCTGAATTTAGATGATCTCTCTGTGTTCGTGTAGCCCCCCAATGCATCTAAAATTATCGTTTTTATTTTCCTGTTTTGGATGTGAGGAGGAGAGGATGTGGGCTGTCGATCTGCCTTTTTCTTTTTCTTTCCTTTCCTTCTTTCAGATGGAATTTCGACATCTCCTCATGGAATTTCCTGGTTCCCAACCAAGTCTGTAGCTCCAGGCTCTCAGAAGCTCAGCTATTTTTGACTACGATGAGATTAGAATCTGGTTATTTGGGGGGAGATCTCTTTGGAGACTCAGATTTTCCTTTTTTCTTCTCCAAGGACTCCCGTGCGTGCACTGCTCTGGCAGAGCTGACGTGCAGAGCTGGCCACAGGCCGCCTCGTTTGCGCCCAGCAGCGGCCTGCCCGCCTGGCCAGGGAACATTCCTGTCCCTCGGTGCTGAGATCATCGGTGCTGGGCACATCTCCTGTTGGCCAGCGAGCCGCTTGGACTAATCTAGTTCCCGAAGACTCACTTGTTTGTGGATATGGTCGTGACGCCAGTAAAATTCAATTACTGCGTCCCAGAGGACTGTAGCGAGCGACAATAAATTAGGAAACATGAGCTTCGGAGTATCTGAACTGGAATTATAATGGGGCTATTGAAAAACAAACAAACCAAACTCCTAAGCGTTCCTTTCATAATAGAGGCCGCAGTTTCCCCTGCCGACAATTAGCTCATCAGCTACCCCTTTGTTCTTGCCATAAAAGAATATGCCTTAGACACAGCCTGAAACATTTCATCTTAATGACTTGGTATTGTCGTCCCACCGCCCCAGCCCCCCAAGCACACCTGGTTTCTGGGGGCTGGGAGGGAGGGAGGGAGGGAGCAGCCGCCTGGAAGGGCCTCCCAGGGCCAGAGCACGAATCGGAGCCGGGCTCACAGATGCTCACTGCCCATGGCCTTGGGTTTCAGGTTGCCAGCCAGGGCTGAGGTCTGAATGGAGGTTGTAACCTCAGAAGGTCTAGCTAGCACTTAACCACCGCCATCCATCAAGGATGTCAAGGCTTGCATTGTCTCGATAATTCGAACCAGCTTTCCTGCTATCAGATCCTTCCTCATTCCTGACCTTTCCTGCCGTCTTTCTTCCTCCGTGTGGCAGTGTGTAGCCTCTCCTGGCCGGGCCTTCCGCCTGTGAGCCGTGCCCGGGAAGGCCGCTCTTGGAGGTGGGATTCCTTTGCCCTCCCTCCTCCTCCGAACCACAAGGGGAACTTGCAGAATTGGTTGATGTTTCTTCTGCGGGATGAATTTCAACAGTGCGAAGAAAGAGCGAACGTTGAAAGCAGTCTGGATCTGTCTGCAGACTCTGTTTTGCAGATAATTTTAAAGTTAAACGGCGTGGCATGACTGTCGTTCTTCACTTTATTTTCCTTCTCAACCAGATTCCAACATCCCACTGTGTAACACAGAACCGATGAGCAGAGGAGATGTGGTGGAGATGACAGAGGCGCTAAAATAATTCTGAATTAGCAGCGGGTCACTGTCCATCTGCAGGAAACATTTGGGGGGCTATCGACCGAGCCCGAGCCCCTTTCTTAGAGAAGTGCTCCCCTCTCCCCACCACCACATGGAGGGCTGTAAGTGTGCATCATGCCACTTTACATGCCTCCCCCCACCCCAATCCTTTCCTCCCCCCAAGGCTGGCCAACTCGTGAGCCAGGCTGGGCACAACAGAGTCTTGTTCTGCGAGCCGGAAGGTCAGCCAGCTGTTTGGAACTGGGGGAGGGTACGAGTTCTGGCGTCTGGGGCCGCTGTTTTCAGGCACCTGTGCACAGAGGTGGAAGCAGGAGGGTGAGGTAGTTTCCTGTGAGTCAGAGATGTCGAGAGAAGCCGGGGCTCGAAGTGACCATCCCCTTCCTCTCTCTAGACTCTTGTGAAGCCCGGCCACCTGCACTTCGATGTGTCCCCTTGCGCTCTCCCAATAAAGGCCTTTTGGCTTGGGCTGGTCTTAGTAGGGGTAGGTGTGTGTGGGGGGCGGGGGCGAAAGAGCCTAGGGCATTGCTGTCTGACCTTTCCATGGGCTCGGGTGGCATTTGAGAACAGTGTCACGGATGGCTGCAACGGGAGACCGTGACCATAGCAGGCCCATTAAATGCGTGCTGAATGGACGGTGAGAGCAGACCAGGCAGTGAGGGTGGCTTTACTGCAGAAGCGCGAACCTTATGAGCAGGACAATGCTCCGTTTCCCGTTGCCAGCCCCCCGTACCCTGGCCTGTGTCCTCCGTAAGGCTTGTGCCTAAGCCTGCGTCCTAAGCCTTCATACCTCTTTACCTAACCTGCGTCTCTGCCCACGCCCGCTACGTGTTCCCCTTCTCAGCGCCTTGAAATCATTCGTCTAAGATGTTCACAGATGATTGTTCCAGCAGGAGCAAGGGAACCAGCAATCTGTGGCACAAAATGAGGAGCGATTCTTTCCATCACAAAGAGACGGAAGTTCTGAGACCTGGAGAGACAAAAACAACAGCCGGAGGATCTCTCTCTTCCTCTGTTTCTCGTGAAACGCAACGCACGGCAGTGTCCGTGTTTCACGCACTCCGCTTCCTGTCCTCTGCCACAGCGCGGGTTTCATGCAGCGTCTCAGCTGTTCTGGGGCCTGCACTATGGGTGTGTGTGTGGCGGGGGATGGGGTGCGGGGGATGCTGGCTGGGCAGGGAGGACACACAGGAGAGTGTTGCTCGCGTGCCCCAGCCAAAGTCAAGGCCTCTGTGCAGGCCGTGGAGCGACCTCCCCTCAGGGCAGAGGCCCGTGGGTGGGTCCAGTCTGACTCCCCCCACCCCCATTTGACACCAGCAAGGGCCAATGCCTCTCCCTTACCTATCAGATAATGATTGAGTGAGCGTAACCTCTAAATAAAGGAAGACACAGGGAGGAGGTTACATCTCCTACTCCCTTGATGTGCGTTACTTCTGGGAAAAGGGCCTGGGTTGTGGCATAACTTGTTTAAGCTCATGGTCATGGTTTATTCTCCTCTTGTCTTCCTTTAGAGAAGTAAAAATCAGAATATAACACAAATGAGGCATGCCAAGCCCCGTGCTGGGGTGTGTGTGTGCGTGTGTGTGTGTGTGTGTGTGTGTGTGTGTGTGTGTTTGGCACGTACCTCATTTAAATGCCACAGTGCTCCTACAGGATATTTGCACTAATTTTCTAAGAAGTTAAGTGAGTGCCCAAAAGGCCACACAGCTGCTAAGCAAAATCATATCAATTTTCCTGCATTCTAATGACCTATTTCCCCAACTTGTCTATGATAAGACTGTTCAGGGTGAGCACGTGTTCCAAAAACCCAATCCCGGGCCCCACCGCAGATCTCCTAGATCAGAATCCCCTGGAGATGAGGGCCAGGAATGCACCCCAGGTGAACCTCATCAGGCAAGTTGGGTCGATGCTGCTGTAACGTCTCAAATGCTTTGCAAAGCAAATTCTTGGCAAAATGCGTGCTGAGGAAGTCTTTTCTCTTTTCCACGAGCTTTTTATTTTGGAATAATTGTAGATGAACCGGTTAAGTCGCAAAGAAAGTACAGAGAGCTCCTACACGCCTCTCTCACCGATTTGCCCTAATGCTAGGATCTTACAGGACCGCGGAACCTCGGTCCAAACGAAGACACCAACACTGACAAATCACTATTAACTGTCTTAGGCAACTTCTTTTCCCTGAATGATGACACAGAGGAGAGGGAAGGATAGGGCAGCCCATGGTTTCTTTTCTTTCCTTATTTCTCGTAAACTGAGGCAGAGAGCACTGGTAGGAGGTCCACGGTCAGTTGACACAGCGTTTCTGTCGTTCTGGTAACGGAATACGTATGCGTGTAGGAGCCATGAAATGCAAATTGTGCCATTTTGGTGGTTTTGTGGATGCTTTAAATGCACTTCTGCTTGCCTCTAGCACCGGGCTCTCACCCACGGAGCTAACCGGCCGTTAAACTGTCGTTGCGTTGTGTAAGGATGAACAGTGAACATCCGGCCATGCAAGATTTTGTTTTCTTTCCTTTGCAAGAAAATACAAAAGCAAATAACAAATGCTACAGCAAGTGGAGGTAGAGACTGGAGAGGAAGGAAGAAGCTTTATGTTTTAGTTTCTTTAACTGTACTCTTTCTACTTTTTGGACAAGGGGCCCACGTTTTCATTTTGCAGTGGGCCCCGCAAATCAGGTAGCCAGTGCTCCGAGCCCTATCCAGGAGCCATCGTCTTAACATAACGAAGCCACTGATGGTGGCGATTGTGGCAGCCAGGTGGGTGGGTGAGGGGAAAGATAGGCCAGGGGAAGAGGACGCTCTGCCGTCTTAGGCAATTACAGACACAGAGGGAGCTGCGTCAACCAGCCCTGTCTGCCCGGGTGGCTGTGGGCATCTCGGGGTGTCGAGATAGGGTGTTCCTTGGAGAAGAAGGAGTTCCAGCTGGTGGCGTGAGGTCCGTCATCCCCACGGAAGGAGACCACGTTGCTGTGACACGTGAAAAGAGATGCTGGCCTCGGCGGTGAGGAGCAACCCCTCATGGGTGAAGGTGACCACTGGTAGCCCTGGGGTAGGCCGGCCCTCCTCGTCCTAGTGAGAGTGTGTCACCTGGTGGTAAGACATGTGACCAAGGATGGGACGCAGCGGTGGCCTCCCCTCTGTGGAAAGGAGAACATCAAGTGGCTGGGGCGTCCCCCGAACCCCTCGCCCACCTCCTTCCCAGCCAGGCTCTCAGGGCTCCCACCAACTCCCAGTTCTTCTCTCAACCGTGTTCTCAAGGCTCCCCTGAGACACACATTCCTTCCAGCTTAGATCCTTGTGGTGCCTTTTCTGGAATTCTCTGGAATCGTCTCCCGATTGGTCTCCCTGCCTCCTTCTTCCTCCCTCCTACATAGAACTGTGAACATGGTCCTTTAGAAACAGAAATGTGATGGCTTGGATCCTGGGCTTAGCACCCATCGTCTGCATAGCTGTGAGGACAAAGCTTCTTTCCCTTGCTTTTGAAGTCCTAAAGCTCTTTTCTAGAATGTTCTTCTCTCAGATACCAGCAAGGCTCATTCCTCTTTTCCTTCAGAACATGATTCGAATGTTCAAACTCAAACCACACCCTGACACTCCTGGTCCCCTCCCACCAGTGTATTTTGCGATAGCCCTGGCTAACTGGTCCTCGAATGCGCCCTAATCCTCACTTGCCGTCTTTACTGTCCTTTCCTTCACATGTACCGACGCAATTTCCCCGGTGGGTGTTGTTCTCTCTCTCGTTTGGTGCCGTGTCCCCGTCCCTGGCACATTGCCCCACACCTAGTAGGGGCTCGATAACGATTTGTCGAACGAATTGCCAGATAGATCCGAGCCTGGCCTACTTTTCCAGCTGTGTCACCTGCCACATTCGATCCGTGAAGATCTGCTTCGCACCTCCTGGGGCCTGCACCTGCACTTCCTTCCTCCCTCAGCTCATCTCGCGCTACATGGGCTTATTCAGTCAGCATCCCTCCCCGGAGAGTCAGCATCCCTCCCCGGAGACGCGAAGCAACCCCAGGGCCAGATGGTGCTGTTTGTGTTTTCTTCCCCACCCTGGGGCTTCCGATGCTTGATGACTGAACACACAAGCGACGTGCCCGGAGACACACAGCCAGTTAGTGACAAGGACCATACTAGTGCCAGGGACTCCGGTTTCCCATCCACGGTGATTTATTTATCATTTTCATCAGAGAACTCCTTTGAGAAGACACTGTCACCCATTTCCCTAGAACCTGCCATGTGTTCCTGCGCTTCCACACCCTCCAGGCCCGACCCGGCCTGTCTTCCGCTTTCCGAAAACAAACCTTCCTTTAATTTGACATTCTCCTAATTCCCTACGTTAATTGCGATGCCAGCTGATTAATTCGTTTTTCTGAAGTGGCTGTTAAAGCACAGAGAGCTGCGAGGCATTAGGATTTTGTCGAAATTTGCAGATACTTTGAAGTAATTTGAATCAAATGAAGACATCCTGGGCACATTTGCAAGTCTTTTGGTGTTTATTCCATGGATACATTTTCTTTTTTATGGAAAATTTCAAACGCATGTAAAAGTAGCGGGCCTAGCACAATAGTAGGATTAGTACAAACCTCACAGATTCATCACTAAGGGGAACTATGGATTGCAACATTTCCTATTTCTTTTGATTCTTTTGAGTTATTTTATAGCATATCCTAGAGGTCGTATCATTTTATTTCTTGCTTCAAAATGTCTCTCTCCCTCCCTCCCTCTCTCTCTCTCTCTTTTTTTTTTTGCTTTTTTCTTTCTTTCTTTTTTTTTTTTTGACATAATCACCAACAAAATTAACCATAATTCCTTGGAAACAGAATTTTCATAAAGGTATTTGGGGTATAGCTTCTCTGTATCTCTCTAATCATATAACAGGACAGAAATAACCCCACTGAAGAAGGCTGGGTGCATCATTCGACCTCCTTACATATTTTAGATGGAAATTTGAAATACCCCATGAGAGCTTTCTTTCTTGGAAGGGTGGGGCTTCACTTTCTTATTACTCTGGATTTTTTTTTTCTCCTTTCAGCGTCTTAGTAGACAGTGGCCTTGAAGAGCTGCATCCCCGCTGTGGCCCATCCCCAGGCCATGCTGACAGAGTCTGGCTCTTCCAGGGCGAGCATCTCTGCTCACTGTCTACAGGCAGCCTGTGTACCAAGGTTAAGGTGGAACTTCGATGACCAGATATCTCCATTTTCTGTTTTTTTTTGTTGGCCCTGGCATCCCATAAACAGAGTGACCAGGTAACAGTAAAACGGAGAAGGCTCTCAGATTAGTTCAGTGAATAACATTTAAATTTAAACTTTCAAACTTCCGTTATCACCTACATCATCCATAGGGCCAGGGAGAAAGCGTCAAAGAGACGCCAGGTCTGGATGTCAAAACACCTGCAGAGTCTTTCTGGCCTTACAGGAAAGCACTCGGTCATGGGCTTGTCTCCCCTCCTCACCCCACCAGATCTCACTGCCTCCCAGGGTCGACACCCACCCACGGTTGCTCATTGCTGCTCACCCCCTCCCCAACTGGGCAGGACCCAATTCCTCCCCCCTGCATCCCTCCTTCTTCCCACCCACCTGAAGCTCATTTTCCTTCTAGAAGCTGCTTGTCTGCTCCTCCTGTTGCTAAGCAGTGTGGCGCACTCTGGAGGTGGTGGTGCTCGCTGTCCACTTCTGCCCCATTCAGATTCTTCCGATTAACCCTGCGTGGCCTGACACGATTTAAGAACCCGGGGCTGTGTGACGGTCCCCAGAACCATAGCAACCCTCACCTCGCACTTCCCAGGCCTGTGTCCTTCCTTCGTGGGAAGCAAGGAAGTGCAATGGCTGAGGGCCCTGTGGCCACATCAGTTCTGGCCCCACCGCTTAGTAGCTGAGTGACTTCTAGGAAGTTTTCCACCCTGTCCTGTCCAGTTTCCTCCTCGGAATGGCAATGCTTTCTGCATTGGTCCCCTCTCCAGATGGAAAGCCTTAAATTGTGCGGAGGGCCCGGTAGGATGTCTACCACGCAGTAAGAACTCTAGGCATGCTGGCTGGCATTAGCACAGTTGGCACAGCACCGTCTTCTCTGTCGTTGCTTTCGCAGCAGTAGTCGTCTTCCAGTTGAAGTAGCTGCTAATCCTCTCATTTCGAGGGTGGAAAACACAGCCCGAGGAAGCTTGCTCCGAGACAAAGAGCTAAATAAACTAGGTTTGGAGTCAAACTGGTTTTGTGCTTTTCCTGCTTTGCCCCTGGGCCCCAGAGATGTCTAAGTCTCAAGATCAATCCCCACCACACTTCCCTTGGGGGGAGAGAATGTCTTTGGAAGCCATCGACTCCATGGGCCTGGCTGGTTCCCCACTCTGAGACAGCTCAGTTTTGATCCATGTTAAATCATCCTCGAGATGGAAAGACGGACGCCTCCGCTCCCTTGTCTGGTGTAATGAGACTGAACAAATGATTTCGACTTCAGTTCACATCAGAACGAGAGGACCGGAAAAGGAAAAGTCCTCGAAACACATGGCATCGGACCATCTCTGCAGTCTGAAGTGATGGGCTCTCGGAAGGCTGAGTTTCATAAAACAAAAGGTGGTCAGAGTACCGTGCATCACGCTCCCCGTGGACGAATAGGTAATTTTGTCTTTTCCTCCAGCCTCCTAGTGATGCTATTACACTGCTTCCACCTTTCAGAGTGGCTCGATTCGGCTGGTTTCCAAGGAGGCAGGGGCTGAGATCTGATGCCCGAAACTACCACTCTCTTTAGTTCTGTTTGGTAGCCCCCTGGGCTGCACTTGACCCTGGCCCGGTCCAGGGCTCTCAGGGGTCCTTAGAGAGGGCAGGCGGGTGGGCCGTGGCTCTCAACTCTTTTGGAGAATCAGCTCCAAAACTACACAACACAAAGTGGCATTCGAGAACCACTTCCATATTTTTTGTGACCTCCTGGACCCTGTTTTAGTTTTTATTTTCTTTAACTTCACTCACTTCTTTTATAATTAAAAAGGACTTACATAGTCACTGTCTTAGTCAGGGTGAGATAGGTTTTGTTGCCGCGATATCTCGGAAACAAACCCTGATATCTCAGGGGCGTAGCACAGCAAAGCTTTATTTTGCCCTCACGTCAAATGCGATGTAGGTCAGCTCTTTAGGGCAGCTTTTCTCCAAGATGACTCTCAGACATACAAGGCGAGTCTGACATCCAAGCTCACTCCATCTTATCATGCCACCATCTCAAAGTGTGAAAAGTTTCAGCGCACGCCACCCAAAATGTGCTGCCTTGGTGTATTTCGAGCTGTAAGGCACTCGAAAAATAGTAAACGCCCAGAGAGGCTTTCCCTAAACTCTCTTATCTGCCTAAAGACTATTTCCCCCAAAGGAACTCAATTGACATAAATTTATTCCATGGGAGTTTCATTAACCAGGGGAGATTGACTCATCAGTGGAGACTGACTCGTCCAGACAAACTTCGTCACGAACTATCATCCTTCTCTTCTCTTCTTCTAAAGGTCCATTCCTCTTTTCTAAAAGTCATTTCCTCTCCTCTAAGTCACCTGTCCCTCCTTCCCCTGTGAAGATGGTATACGAGCTCTCAAATCTCAGTGATGATTTTGGGGATATTCATGGTTTTCTCCTGTGACACCCCTGCACGTAATATTAAAATTAATAAATGTGTATACCTTTTCTTCTCTCAAGTTGACTGTAGTCAGTTTATTTTATTCGCCCAGCCACTGAACCTAGGCGGGAGGAGGGATGGCATTCAGGGTCACTGAGGCAGAGAGAGAGGCTGGAGGGCTGCTCCCTGGCTCATGATGCCCCGGTCCAGAGGTGACAGCTTGTTTCACTGGTGAAGATTTGTCACATGGTCCCTCCTAACTGCCAGGGGGCCTGGTAGTGGAATGGAGCATGGGGAGGATTTGCTGAGCACAAATGCCTCTGCCACAAGGATGAAGAAAGGGAACGCTGATAGTATTATTGCTGTGAAAAAGAGATGATCATGAACAGATGTTACGAGAACAGCGCAGTCATTTCTAGGTAGGTATTTTCACCTACTAAGATCTCATGCTGGATCCGCTCTCTTCATCCTCAAGTTACTTTCCTGGTAAAACGGGAGGATCGGACCAGCTGTGCGTTTCGAGCTCTGCCCCCAAGCCCACGACGGAGAACGGACCACCAGGGGCTATGTCGCTCCAAGGTTAGCCCAGCTGTCCCGTCCTTTGTTATCCCGGGGCGTCCGGGTCCTGTTCTTATTGCTGTTCGGGTTCTGAACCTACTGCTGTTTGCATTTATTCGGGTCTCACTTAGAACTTGCTAGGTATGTGCTGGGCACCGCTCCAGAGGTTTTAGCAATTTTAATCCATTTCATCTTTATAACGAGGGTCCTGTGGTCACACCCATTTTCGAGGTGGGAAAAGTGAGGCCCGGGGAGGTTGAACAACTTGTTCAAGGTCAGATCTATCTAGAGAGGGGCAGAGAGAGAGTCAGTCTCAGGCAGTCTGGGTCTAGAGTTTGCAAGCGCTACCCTCCTCTGTCTCTGGGCAAAATGTCAAAAGTGCTGATAATGCGATGAGGAATGCAATAATGACGCATACAAAGGAAGTTTTGTTTTTTAATGAAAAGCACTGAGACAATGACAATGATGCTGCACACGCACTGGAGCAAAGTCCTTTTAGAGAAGAAACGAGCTGTGCATCATGCCCCGTGAGAGAGGAGAAACGCCTAACACTATGGGACCCAGAGGCCCCACATCCGTGAGCTCAGTCCCTCATCCCGACAGACTTAGGAGGCAGATGCCATTGTCATTCCCGTTTTACAGATGAGGCTAAGAGACCTGTTTAAGGTCACAGGTGGTAGGTAAGTGGTGGAGGCCAGGCGCTCCGGCCCCTGCCTGGCCATCTGTGTCAGCTGCCAACCCAGGAGCCCGAGTGGGGTGAGGGGGCAGCTGGTGACACCTTTGCTGGGGACACAGCACCCTGGGGGGGGGGGTGGATCCCTTGCAGTAAATGAGTCTCCTGGTCCTGGCAGGAGTCTGAAAATGGCCATGTCTGCCTTAACGCCAATCAGCTGACAGGTCCACGTCGTGGAAAGATGCACAAGGTCGACGTCATGGAAAGATGCACAGTGTCGCAGGTGTGTCTGGACAGCAGGGAGATGGCAACGCAGTCACTCCAGACCGGGGGCCCTCACCCCGCACGTGAGCTACTGACAGGCCCCCTGACTGAGAAACACTTGTTCGATCTTACACTTTGGACTCACGAGCAGAGAACACTCCTGGGAATGAGCCTGTTCTGAGGTTGGGGGGCTCACAGGTTCTCTCAAATTTCTTCCAACTCTGAGAACCTGCGAGAGAAAAAAAAAAGGTGGATCAGCGTGCACAAAATTTACAGTGAATTGTCGACATTTTGGGGACGTGGGTAGCCTCGGAGAAGAGAGGTTGGGGCGCGTGCTCGCCTCACCTCTTTGCATCTTTGTTCATCTTTTTTTTCACCTCTTGCTGGGGTTCAAGTTCTTGTCTGGTCCCTTATTGTCCCCTAGCGGCCAGTGCACGTGGCAGCACACAGAAGAAACATGCGGATAAAACTGCTTTTGAAGGATGAAACAAAAAGAGAGGGGACTCACTGGGAAAGTGGGCGAGGGTCAAAGGTCAGCCAGCGTTTCTGGCTTAGCCGAACTCTGCTCCTCAGGCCTCACCACCCAGCCGGGCCCCTTTCCTCCCCAAACCCCAGTTCCTGCGACCCCACCCCTGCACATTCCAGCACCCGGTGACTCCAGCTCCTTCCAGCATACCAGGCCTCTTCTTTGCAGGGAATTTAAAGCTGCTTCCATTTTAAGTAGAAAGAGCATCCTGTGGCTAGAAATATCCGACAAGGAGTGTTCTCTGAATGCTCTGGAGAGAGTTACCCCATGAGAAACGGGCACGATTCAACTGGAAAAAATATATATATATATATATATAAACATATATAAAAAAAAAAAAAATATATATATATATATATATATATATATATATATATATATATATATGTCGTTGTTTCTCAGCTGGGCCTCAAAAACGTCTCCAGGATGCCTCTCCTCCCAAGTGGGGAGCACTTTGCAGTGGCCTTCTGTTCTTCTTCCCCTGCCCCAGCCCGTTCAGTTAGCGTCTGGGACGGGGGTAACTCTACGTTTGTCATCTGAAGAGCTTTGGTGAGCAGGCTCAAACTTCAGGTAACTGGAGACTGGCTTTCTTCTTGCAATAGGTAACACTGTGTATTAGCAATGCCATAAAAGCCCCCTCTTTTTAGGGTGGTTTTTTTTTCCCTTTTTTAAGATGGAAACCAAGAGAACAAAGTTACTCTATAGAGTTAAACCTTGTCTTCAAGGAGGAAAT
This sequence comes from Cynopterus sphinx, assembly GCA_030015415.1. Taxonomy (NCBI): domain Eukaryota; kingdom Metazoa; phylum Chordata; class Mammalia; order Chiroptera; family Pteropodidae; genus Cynopterus; species Cynopterus sphinx. Next base: position 8,852,918 of record CM057391.1, read on the forward strand.
TTTTAAAAGTCACTTTGCATCTATATATGGGCTTCAAGGATCCATTTAACTGTCTCAAAATATAATGCTCAAATGGCAGGCCACCCAAGCTAGGATGGCGAATTCATGATAGGTGTTTACTTTTCTGCAAAGGGTGTTTTATTTTTTTTCATTCCAGAGAATTACATTTTACTTTCAGCTATAGGAACCAGAATTTCTTTCATCAATGACATGAAACAAGTGACCAGAAGGTTTAAGTCTAGGCCAGAGCGATTCACGTAGTTCTGATTTCAGGCCGTATCAACAAAGGGCAACAATCAGCAAAGCACCTGGAAGCTCAGATATTGTGAGCAGGAAAATGGCAGAAGCTTTGTGGATAAATGGGTAGGAGCCTGGCTTCTTTAATATGCATAGACTCAATAGAGTAAACATGCATTTGTTTATTTCTACTGTAGGTGAACACGTACCAGATGAAGAAACCTTGCTACTCCCTTTACCCTGTCCCCATCTCTTCATTTGAAAAAATTTCCCCTTTTTTTCCTTCTCTCTTTTTTTTGGTCTCTCAATGGGAATAGCTTAAGCAGCTGCTTGTGTATTAAAACCATAAAATTTCATATGTGTTTTATTAAAAGAAGTGGAAAGGACAGAAACCTCCTATGTATTTGCTCATTTAACCTCTGCCTTGTCAGTTTACTTGGTATGACTCTGAGACCCCAGGCTGACAGGAGCCTGGGCCCCGATACTCTGCATAAAGAAAAGTGACATTTGCAGAGGCGGGTATGAAGGTGCCAATATGATCAACATAGATGGTGAACCCAGCGAGTCTGGACCCATGAAGCTGCCTTGCCAGGTAAGTGACCCATCCTCAGACCCAAAGACGTAAACCAAGGACGTGAACCACACTTACAGACCTGCAGACACTGCACTCAGATGCCCCGACAAAGCTCCTATGTCACCAAGGGAACAGGTGGCTGCTGCAAACTTCCCTAACAAGTGGCTGAGTTGTTACAGGAACGTCGAAACCCTCCAACTGGAGAAGCGGAATGAGGGCCAAATAAGGCACGATTGATCATCACAAATGATTAACGTTCACAAAATGTCAACAAATCACAGGAACCAAGTTTAGATCTTGTCTCTAGCCATGCAGTGCCCATGACAATGTGACATTTTGGGCTTATTATTGGATATCTAATTGAAGGTGTCTGAAGTGTGCTTGAACTATTGTAAGAGAAGTAATCTGGTTTCATCAGGAAAAAAAATGAGAAAAAGGACCTCTTAACAGTGCTGACACTCCCCATGGATTAGACTAATTATTAATCGCATATAAAATTCTGTACACATCCTCCCTCCTTCCTTCCTTCCTCTTTCTTTCACTCCATTCCTTTTTTCTCTCTTTCTCTTTCCTCTTCCAGGACAGCTATGTCTCAGGCACTGTTCTGAGCAGTGACAACCTGAAGATTTATGAGAATTATTTCAGCCTTTTAGGAGGTGAAAGACGAGGTATTTATCAACAAGGCGCAGGCAGGGGCAGACTCTTGCTCCGAGAAGCCTGACATTTACACAATTTGGGGAGCTCTTTTTTAGAAAAAGATACACAATTACAAATACAAAAGCAGGCGTGAAAATGAATAGCTATTTTTTAAAAAAGTAAATCATAACAAATTACTGGAAACTTGGAGGTTTAGAGCATTTCTCCTGAAGATCTCCTTAGGCAATGGACCCAAAGCTTGGTTAGAAATGCTTTCTGATTGCGGCCTCGTTTCCTCTGCTCCCTGGGACACTCAGTGACTCGTCACTCCTAGAACCCATGGGGTCTGTGCTAAAGAAGGCCCTGGGTCTTCAGTTTCATTTACACCTTAGAACTCTGCATCTACACTCAGGCGCCATCACCCAGAGTGGCCAGCAACTGAAAGCAGCCCATGGCCATGCAGGGAAGGTCAGAGCAGCACCAGAGAGAGTGTGTCCTGGCAGCGACCTGGAAGGCAGGATGGATCTCAGTCAAGAAGACCGGCTTGTGTGCTGGGCAAGATGGGTTCCAAGTCCTGTGTGTGCCCTGACCTTGGAACCTCTTTCTGTGTCTATAAAATGAAAAGGGCTGAGGCAGATAAAGCGCACAGCCAAGGAAGGGCCCAGCATCAAGCAAACATGCAATGAGCCTTTGCTTGTTGAAGGAATTCATTTTAGAGTTTAATACGGAAAGTTATTTGTGTGTCTCTTTGCATTTGTTTCACACAAACATACACACGCGCGCACACACACACACACCCCTTGACTGCAGGAGACATTGAATATTCATTCTCTAGTTAATGTCCTCGGCTCGCCTTTTATACTGTCTGTCGGAGCCAATCCATCATGTGTGTAATCATATTATACATTGCCTTCTCTATGAATAAGAAATGAGGGGATGGCATTTTGTTTTCTGCAGTCCCCTATCACGGGAGACTAGATACGGGGCTCAGATATCTGCTCCCTGCTGAAGGGAGCACGTGAATGATAAATTGCTTTACATGTCTGAGATGGAAACCTTAGGATGTGGCCCTGTCCACCTGGGAGCGGGGTGGGGAGCACGCCAGAGCCAGAGAGCAAAGGAGCTCAGAAGTGCCGGTGGGGTTTACACTCTCTCATCTCAAACGCTCCTCAGCGATGCAGAAGGCTTTGCGATCTTTGTGGGTCAGGGTGGTCATGAAACTGCCTAACATCTATCTCCTGAGCTGCAGAACAGGGGTAAAAATCTCCCTTGCCTGCTTCACTGGGTGGCGTGGAGAACAAAAGCTAATTTAAAAAAGTGAAAATGCCTTGGACATCCAGGGAGAGCTAAAGAGATTGCTGTTACAGGCAACAGCATGAGTTAACCCGATGGAGTCTTTATGCAAAAATGGTTCAAACAACACACTTTTCGGCAATGATCTCCCCATACTCCTTGCATTTGCATTTGGGCGCTGCTTCGCTGTTTAGAGAGGTCATAGAAATTAATTCTGAATGTTAAACTCTACTGGATTCTCTCATTCACACTGGAGTAACGCGAGGAAGGCAATTCATTCATATTCCCTGGTGTTCGGTGGGATTGTCTGACAGCAGGGCCTGCAAGCGTTTCCCAAACCAGTGAAACAGCGCCACCGTGTGGCCTCGCGACTTACTGCCCCGCACCAATTGGCCTTTGAAATTTTAATTCTAACCATGGGCGGGCAAATAGGTGTCAGAAAGTCTATGTTCTGTTTAGATAAAAACACACTATTTACCTAAAAGTATAAGGTACGTTAAAGGAATGGAAATCTATGGACCTGAGCTCCTCTCTTGCCCCAGCTGCATCCCTGAACGACTTGTTAGTGAACATCATCCCTTAGTCCTCGTCACAGACACACTGGAATAACGTTTGTGAGTGAGAGCGAGCGGAATAACAAGCTGAATTTCGGCCACAATTCTGCCTTTGTGGTGGTGGCAACTAAGAAAATGTACTTTTCCCAGGACATCCCCAATTATCTGTTGAAAAAAATATACATAATGCGTATATTTCACAAAATACATTTTATTAGAGGAAGATAGATACAATAATACGTAGTTGACAAAAATTTTTTAAAATTTAAGTGTTCTTAGGTAGACTCAGTCACTTATAATTGAATAAATCAAGCAATTCAAGGCAGAAGCACTTTTAGAAATGGTGTCAGAACCTTGCATTAGACTGATATTAAATGGAGGAGCCAAAGTGAGGACATATTTATTAGGGAGAAAATCACAACAAGAGATGGTTTATTTATTTATTTATTTTTTCCAACGGGATGTGAATGACAATAACAAAGGCTTAGTAAATGTTTATTTCGCAAGGCACTGTGTAAAGTGCTTGACCTGCATTGTTACATTCCGTAATTGAGAAGGGGGTTCAATTATGGTCCTTTAAAACATTAAAAAAGAAAAGAAAAGAAACTAGCCAATGTAAGCAGAAGCACGCCTTCCAGCCAGGGTAAGCATCTGCCTGCAGTGCTAGGGGCTCAACAACTTTGAATGTACTGAGTGGTTAATGCCCTCTGGTGGCTATTGTGGAAATTTACGAATTTAACACAATTTTAATGCAGCCATGAATGTGAACACAAGTGCAGGGAAGAAGAATGATGAGAAAAAAAAATGGAATCGTTTGAAATATGGTGTTGGAGGAGATCTCTATGGACACCTGGAACTGCCAGAAAGATGAAGAGTGCATCCTAGAGCAAATTAAGCCCAAAACATTGCTGGAGGCAAAAATGACAAAATTGAAGCTGTCCTACTTTGTGAGAAAGCAGGATTCTTTGGAAGAGACAATAATGCTGTGGAAAATAGAAGAGAGCAGGAAGAGAGGAAGACGGACTATGAGATGGATGAACTCCATGAGGGAAGCCCCAGGCACGAGTCCGCAGGAGCTGAGCAGGGCTGTCGAGGACAGGACACTATGGGCGTGAGTCATTCCTAGTGCCACCAGGAGTCAGAGCCGAGGCAACAGCGTGTAGCACACACAAGCGCCAGGGTGCCCGTCGGTGAGTGCGCAGTCCTGCCCGGGGAACCTAAAGCCACCGGTATGTGGCTGGCGACGTATGGCCAAAAGTCCTTGATGGGGATGAACGGGATAGCAAGTGGCTTTACCCCCACTGACGTGTTAGGCTTCACAGTGAACCGACTGCAGAATGGCAGGTGTTAACGTGGTCTGACACGACCCTTGTCTGTTTTCCCAGTTTAGCCGTTAAATCAAAGGGGAGCAGCAAACATTGAAAATGTGAACCACATCACCCAAGGGTAAGCCAGCTGGGGTGTATTCACTCTACCCGTTTACAATTGAAAGCTGTTTGGGGTAATATACATCACATATCCAGGTGTGCATGCCTGCATTTGTGTGTGTACACATAGAAAATTCCAGAAAAAGAGACACCGCATTATTTATAATCATAACCTCTGGGGATTAAGGTGAGAAGGAATGAGAGTAAACACTTTCGCTTTTTTACTTTATCATTAATTCATGTATGAACACAAACTCCTATTTTTTTCACAATAAAACAATTCCATAAAGAGCGTCCAGTATGTGGTGACAGAAAGAGACTAAAGTTTGGGTGATGAGCACACGATGCAATGTACAGATGATGTATTATAATACCGTGAACTTGAAATTTACTTAATCTTATTAACCAATGTCACCCCCAAAATTTAATGAAAATAAAATAAACAAAAACTCAAAAGAAATCCCAATAAAACAGGTAAAAAGAACCAAACACATGCCCATCGGAAACATAACATGTCCTGAAAATATAATAAACAAGTTAGGGTATCTTGTAATTTATGTTATTATTTAGAACTTTGAAGTGTATAGCTTTACATGTTAGTTTAGGTAGAATTTGAAGTAATTCTGTGGTGTTTTTCTTGCTCCTTAAAATGAAGTGGGGGAGCTTCCTTGACCACAGATCTAAAATATTTTCACTTTCTGAGGAGTGTGAACCAGCAATTAGAGCAAGAAGTTTGGAATGCTTCTTCCAAGTTCTATTTTTGTTCTTTCCATATTTGTTAACCTTGTTAACAACACGTCTTTCTTTACAAAGCTGACACCACAAGGCAAATCGTATTTTACAGGCTACAAATATTAAAGGTCGCTCTGGTGCCATTTATTTAATGCCAGGCATTTGTGTCAAAATATTTAAGGTGGTTTTTGAAATCTGTATAGAATGCAAAATGCTATGAAATAAAAATGGGTACAAAGCATAAGGAAAAGAGAGAAAAGGTTAGGGACACACAACGGAGCCAGACTCTAGACGAGTCCCCAAAAGCGCTGATGGAAAGGCAGCTGTGTGAAACTTTTGGTCAGAGTGAATCATACATTTGTTCTGGAGTTTGCTAGCAACTGAAACAAAGAAGAGACCTCGTTGGTTCCAGCAGTCACAGGTCCGTAGGACAGAAATCAATCAGCGCGTAAAGAGGAATAACAACTACAGGGCTGTTAGGACAGGAAAACATTGTCCCTAAGATGCTGTCCACCCATTGCAGAGCAGGATGGGGTACAAACCAGCTGGGCTTGAGGCAAGACGGTGACTGTTAGTCAGTCTAGAATCTATCCCCCAGAGGTGTTCATTGTCCCCTTGTCATGGTCTCCATTCACTGTCTGCCTGGATCTCAAGGCCCCCAATTCCGCCCTCACCTTCCTGGGCCCTGATGCTTTCCCCTTTCTTGCTGGCTCAACTCCGCTCTACAGAACGGCTCTGTAAGACTCACATTCGTACTTAAGTGATCAATAACACAATCAATCGGTGCCCCCTCTCCACTGCGAGCATTTGCATCTGCGTTTTGTCCTCTCAGCATGGCAGCTGGGCAGGCGGGGGTCATCGTCCACTTTGCATAACAAGGGTTCCATTTCCCTCGGCGACATCCCCCAGCATCTCCTCTGAACCTTTACTGTATTCACAAATTCTCTTTTCGGCTGCGCAGGTCACAAGTGAACCCTAACGGATTAACTTATGTCAACTTTATTTAATGCATCCTGGTGCCATCTCGAAGATATTTTATCCTGGAATTGTTGATTTTCGTACAGCCATCGCCCGCTGATGTTCAGGTTAGGCTCTGCTGTGACCCTCCTGTCTTTTAAATCAGTCTTGAGCCGGGTCCATTCATTCTCACTGGCTGTCCGTGTCACTCTTCCCCTTCCTCCCTCACTTGAAGCGTTCGTTTAGTACCCAAGTTCATGTAGAAAAAACACATTGCGCAATGACGGACTGCGATGTTCTAACCCAGGGCAATAAATGGACTATTCATCTCACCAACGTCTTGGCTTCAGAAGGAGACTTGAAAGGAAAATAAACAGAGTTGTGAGTTGGTGGAGGTGGAGGTGGAACCGTCCAGATTTCCTTTCCCAGACAAGGAAATTAGGCCTAGGGCCCACAAAAGCGTAGGCACTGGCTTTCTTTGCTTCTGTGCCATTTTCCTCTGCACAAGACGGTGCTAAGTCTGTCGAGTTTCACGCAGCAGGTGACGGCTGGGCCGCTTCGAAGACCAGAGATTCTTCTTCGGACCACTGCTCCCTCTCATTATTTTTGGTCGCGAATGGATGACCAAGGTCTGAAAGCAACACACTTTACAAAGTGGGCCCCCATGGACTGAGACCGGAGATGGCCTTGGGGAGGACTCAGCATGGCCAGTGGCCCAGAAACCTTCTCCTCCTGCTTTGGCCCAACTGATGTGGCCTGGTCTCTGCCGTGTCACCTCTCCTCCCAAGGTACCAAACACAGGGAGGACGAACTGCCACTCCTCCTCCGGAGAGGGTCATGTGTGTGACCTGCCACTAAGTACCTCGTTGGTCCTCAGGAGGATGGAGCCGTATTAGGTGATGGGTTTTTTGTCCAAGGCAACTGAGCGATGAGCCTCGGTTCAAGTTCAAGTTCAAGACAGTCCCTGCCATCACCAATTACTATGAACACGCAAATAAATAGGCATCTACCTGGTACATGCTGAATATACACCCTGACAATATATTTTTTTTGGCAAATGGTTTCTCTTCCACATATTTTGCTTTATATGATTTGGTGCTAGTTTATCGGAGGCATAAGGTTCACAGCCGATGACCTTTATGGTGCATTGACCTGTCATCAATATAAAACGGCATTCTTTAATTCATGTGACTCTGCATTCCGCAGAAGTGCCTTTTCTGATATTACGCTTGCCATCTCTGCTTACGCTTAGTTTGTAAAAAAAACTGCCGATAATTCGCTTTAAAATGTTTTAAAAGTTTATATCGAGGTAAAGCACACATACAGAAATGAGAAGGTCTGACTTAATGAATTTTCTGTGGTGAACACCCCGGCGTAACCAGTTCCCAGATCCAGAAATGGAGCGTTGCCAGCATCCCAGAAGGTTCTTGAAAGCCCCTCCCTGTCCCAACCTCCACATTCACCTGGTTTCTAAGACCGAAGATGGGTGCCACCTGCTTTTTATAAATGAAATCATGCAGCTTGCCCTGTTTCGTGTCTGACTTTCATCCATCACCATACTTACGAAACTCATTCATGTCCTTGCATGTAGGAATGGCACATTCGTTCTCACTGCCGGGTAGAAATGCATCCTGTGGATCTGTGAATACACCACCGTTTATCCGCTTTACGGTGACGCACACCTGGGTGGTTTGGGCAACTGCATCGGGCTGCTCAGAACCGTCTGGCCCCTTCTTTGGGGCACGCACACACACACACACACACACGTTTCAGTTTGATGTAAAAGCGATAGGAATGCTGGGTAATTGGAGACTCTGGCGTTCAGCTTTAAGAGATGGTGCCAGAGTCTTCTAGGGCGGCTGTACCGATTTCACACCCAGCAGCAGGGATTCGGGCTTTAGCTGCTCCATCGCACTCGGGCTCTGTCTGTTCACTGCTAGTCATTCTGATGGGTCTGCAGTGACGTCTCATCATGGTGTCACTTGAATTCCCTGATGTCTGTTGACACTAAACACCTTTTTATATGTTTATTTGCCAGTTGTATGTTCTCTATGTGAAGTACCTGCTTGAGGCCTTGTCCATTTTCCCATTGAGTCGTCTGTCTTCTTGTTTTTAGTTTGTAGAAATTCTTCACATACTCGCCTTATAAAAGTCTTTTGTGAATACGCATCTTACACATACCTTCACCTGCTCTGCAAGTTGACTTTCCACTGTCATAATGATGTCTTTTAATAATTAGAAGTTGTTACTGTTTATGAAATACACTTGTTTTTTCCCCTTTATGGTTAGTTTTTTGTGGCAGCCTGTTAATATTTAAACATCCTTTCCTTATCCCAGGTCCTAAGATATTCTCTTAAGGTTTTATTTTTTTTTCATAGTACTTTATTTATAATCTGATGTGTCAATGACTCAACACATAAATGGCTAAAATATCCAGATACGAATAAAAGAAAATGAGCGCCAAGTCTAAATATTGTATCCCTGCACTACTGAACCTGGGTGCCATGCATCAGCTGCACGACTGGTTTTTCTCTCTCTGTTTGACTGTTTGGAGCTGTGTGTGTGCAGAACTCGTGTGTGGCTAAGTGCACAAGATGGCTTTGGAATGGCAGCCTATTCCCTTCATGGTTTAAATGACTCCCTATGAAATGGAATAATTGTTTTAAATGGTAAAAGAACTTTGGGTAGAGATTTTAAAGAGTCACCTCCAAAACACTTTTCAGACTCCACCGTGGGGAAGGATTTTAGCATCAAAGACATTGTTTCAGGCCTGCGAGGCACCATTTATGCCCACAATGAAGCAAAGCTTTCTCCTCAGGAAAGCAGAATTAACACAGTCGTGTGGTATTTTAGTACCAGAGATTCTTGGAAATGACCTGGATGACTTCTAAAAGGTTCTACCCGTGAATTCAGAGGAAGGCGAACTGAAACGTGTCCAACACTCTGGCCAGGTGGAAGTCAGTCGCCTTGCATCTCAAAGGAGAGCCAGGTGAGACACTGGTCATAAAATACACACGTATCTGCTCAAAAGTCGCAGGGCACCTGACCGTCTGTGTCAAAGGCAGCATCGGGGTATGCAGTGGTCCTCAGCCAGGCTGTGCAGACCCATGGGTCAGAATACTTTTTAAACAAGAAAAGTTGGTGAGGAAAAGTTTCAAACAAGGGACCTCTGTTTGGAGGGTTTTTTTTTTTTAAGCAAATCAAAATTTATGGCAATTTTAAAATAACCCTCAAAAACACAGCATCAAAAGAAACGTAGTACAACTCGTATTTAAAATCTGTCAGCAAGAGTTGTCACTTTCTAAACCAAACAGTGTTGAGTTTTTGAAGTAAGAAGAATCTTAGAGACGATTTAGCCCTGCCCCTGTGTCACATTCATTGAGGCCACGTTTACCAGGTGCAAGAGCAAACAGAGGCCTAGAGGAGTTAAGTGCCTTTTCCAGCATCGCACAGAATCTATTGTAGGGTATCTGCGTAGGTCACACATTGCTCCTAGATCTAGCAGCCGAAAATGACTCACTATCTCACAGTTCCTGTGCATCAGGAGTCGGGCACAGCCTAGCTGGGTGCTCTGCTTCAAGTCTCCTTAGAAGGCTGCAGTCTGGATGGATGTCAGCCAGGGCTGGGACATCATCCGAAACTCTCACCCAGGGAAGAGCCCCCGTGCTAAGCCCATTTATCCAGTTCTTGGTGGAATTCAGATCCTTAAGGGTGCTGGACTGAAGACTTCAGTTTCTTGCTGGTTATTGGCTGGAGGCTTTCCCTTGCCCTTTGCCACATGGACCGCTACAATGTGCAGTTTGCGTCATCAAAACTAGGATGACAGTAAGTGTGCTAGCAGAATGGAAGTCACAATCCTATGTAACCTAATCACAGAGACTCCTAACACCTTTGCCATATTATGTTGTTTAGAAGCAAGTCACTTTTCCGCCAAGCAGAGGGGATTTTATGAGGGCACTCAGGGACAGGGGATTATATAAGGACGCAAATACCAGTTCCAGGAGATGGGGATCACTGGGGCCTATTTTAGAAGTTCACCTACTACACAGAGGAAATGACAATGACAAAAGAAAAAAACACGTACTATAACATGTTTTCCATGCTACAGACAACATACTGTAGGTAAACGACAAAGAAGAATGGGTTTCTCTTTTCTGAGACAGGGAGAGTGACATCTGCAGAGAAATTCAGCTAATTTCTATCATTAAAAACATTTTTTTGTTGTTACGTTCCCACTAATTGCTTCGTATTTTAAGGAGGTAGTTAACAAATGTTTTCAGTACAGTAGTCATAATCCAAGGGGCCCCTTCTCCTCACTCCTATCTTAATCCATTCATAGTCAGGTAACCACATAATTTATCATTCAAACCTGGACACTTTCGGGAGTGAAATACATGCCATGATTTCAAGCTAAACACATAGTAGGCATTCCTGAGCCTTGATTAAGGTGATTAATTGAAGGCAGCAAGCATTTGCAAATATTTACGGGCACTCATGGAAATACCATCTGCAAAGCAAGCATTTTCTTTTTCTTGGTAAAAGTGTGTGTTGAAATGAATACTTTCATTGAAAAAAGCTGGTAAAACATTTACTTTGTTTAAATCGATATACTTACTACTTTAAACAGAGTTCTAAACATGGAAATTATTCTGTGTGCTCAGGACATCAATTAAAAGTGAGGTCAGATGGAGAAACACATACTGTATGATCTTCTTTAGGTGTGGACTTAAAAAAACCAACAACCCTGTACTCACGGATGTGGAGAACAGAGGTGGGGGTGCAAATTCCAGCCATAAGATCAGTAAGTCCCGGTGGTATCACGTACAGTGTGGCAGCCATAGTTTTTAAAAAGTGAGTTCTAAAACAATTTCTCCTACAAAAGGCTTTCCAGGAGTACAGTGCATGCACCATTGAGCTTGTCCACTGGTGGCTGCTTAGGGGCCAACACGCCCTCCATGTCTAAGCTGTCCCCTGGGGGTCTCTGATTGTTTTTTAGCCACTCAAACAAGAGAATCAGGGTAATGTTTGCAGCTCCACCTTCCACCCGCCTGCCCATCTCTGCAATTCTTCTTGAAAAAAAAAATATATATATATACATATTTATATATTTATATATATTTATATTTATATTTATATATACATATATCATATGCTAAAATATTTCAAAATTTATAAAAAGGCATACAAATACACATTACAATTCCATTTATAGGGACAACCATCATTAATGATTTCTTATATATCCTTCTAGAATTTTTCTATACATATGCAAGCTTATAAACATCTGTGTACGTTTCTTTTTTGTTTTTCTTGCTTGCACAAAGGGGAGAATATTATCACACTTTATCACACTTCAAAAAAAAAAAAACCTACAACACTATATTTTGAAAATCTTTCCAAGTCAGTATGTCTTTGTTGATCTGCCTCATCACATCCGACATTGCCCCAAGTATTCCACTAAGAGAGGCCCTGATTCAATGTGGCCAGTTCTAAACATTTATATTATTTTCTGTTTATAAAATTGATGCTATGAATGTTCTTGTCTTTGTTCATAAGTGCGAGAATCTTTTTTTGTAAACCCCTAGAATTAGAATTGCTGGAAATAAAGATACATACATTTTTTATTCTGATAAATATTGCCAAACCAATTGAGTATATTTACAATAAAAACATCTCTCAATACACAGCCAACTCACACTTCCATCCACGGAGAATAAACATACCATTTCTCAATATCTTTCACTTGTGTGTTGCTAAACTAGCTCATCAGTGCTTATCTCGCAGGTGAAAAACATTTCTTTTTTATGCTTTGATTTTCTTTATTTGTGACTGTTAAGTATCTTTTCAAATATTTGTATTCCACGTATATACCACGTTTTGTGAATAGCTTGCATTCAGATTACGTGCCTATTTTTCTATCAGATTGTTGGTTTTCTCCACTCTGAAATTCAAAAAATTCTAATAGCTTTCGATGGAGTTTTTATATGGAAATATTCCAGATTTATGTAGACATCTACCAAATCCTGGATCAGGGGTTCTCGAGAACAATCTGACCACCATAATGTTCTGTGCGATTTTTATTACCCTTTAGGTGCTATGGCTTTTGGCTTGAAAATATACACAAGGCCTGCCTTTTATAGGGTGGATTTCAATTTTTAATGTCAGCTCTGGAGAAGGCCTCACTCCCATCTTTCTGTTGATGACGTGTGGGTGCCCAGCATCAGCGAAAGGCATTTTGTTTCCATGAGAGCATTAACTCTGCTGCTGGTTTTCATTGGCTTTCTCTGGATTGCGGTCAAACACCATGGTTATGATAAAAGCAATTCTGTGCTGTGCTTTGAAGTGTTAAATTTGAGGGTCACTTGGAGAGGCCGATTTTATTTGGCCAATGTGGGACGGTTTCATGAAGCTGGGACACGTGGGTCTCCATCTCACTAATGAACTCTTCAGAGAGTCTATGCAAATCAGAGCTATGTATCCATTCTTTTGATTTATATATTTTCTTAAGGGTCGTGATTTACGTGTTGGTTCTCTATCTCCCCTTATGTTGTTTTCTGAGAAACACAAAACCCGTGGGGGAGAAAAACTCTGTTCCAGGATCTGGCTTTTGAGAGATGTTCAAATGTAAGTCCCATTAGCATCACTGGAGGTGGGGCTCCCCAGTCCTGCCGACCCCAGCCAGATGCCTGGAGGGTAATGGATTGTCTTTCTCTGAGCTGACTCCATGGGAGATATTCTCAATGGTTAATGCATGTTGGCCGGAAAGTACTCCCTGCAGACATGGGGGGAGATTTCTTCCTGTGTTCTCCAGCAGAGGTCTGCTGGGATTGAATCTGGCTCACAAAGTGTAAACCCCATGTACTGTAAAGAGAAGATCAAGGGCAGCGTTGGCACTAAGTGGCTGTTCAAAAGATTCCAACTGTTCTAACTTTTCAGAGCCAGAGAGTGAGCTCTCGTTGCGTTAGCCTTAGGGAATACTTGAAGAAGGTGTCTTTAAATACCCACTCAAAATGCCCAGATTTTAGGAGGAGAAAACAACAACAAAAAAAACATAATAGGAGCAAAGCTATTGATTGATTTCACGTTTGGATCAGAAAACAGAAAAGCAGGGGGGAAAAAAATGCAACATCTTCCAGAACAGACTTTTGTGTTTGTCTGTGCAGAAAGCATTTGCAGGTAGAAATCCAAACAATGGGTAACCGAGAAAATTATTTGGTAGCTCGAAAATATTTTCTTGATGTGGAATCGTTTTGCGTTAGAGTTTAGGTATCTATAACATCTCTTGTGATGAAGTAAGGGGTGAATTTAGTCAAGGCATAATGTGCTTTTGGAAAATCGGCAAGACAATCTTTTTGAATGCAATCCAAAGAAACAAAAGAGCTTTCTAAAAAAAAAATCTTTGGGTGGAGTTGTTTCTGTATCTCAAATCCTGGACGGGGGATATTAGAAGATTGATGCGTTACCCAGTACACACTCAACCAGAGCAGCCTCATCGCATAATGTTTTTCTGGTTGTTCCACAGAGTTTAAAGGACAAAAGGTTAACAAACACTTAAATTACTGGTCACATTAAGCTTTTGTTTTGTGATTCCTAGGCTCAAGGGAGGCCTATAATTTTGGACTTGAGTTGATAAAAGGCAGATTCAGAGAATTATTTATTTTGCTCTTTTTTTTTCCATCTGGGCTTCCACATTAATTGAATGGATTCATTTGGTGCCATTTTCATTCCCTTTAGAATTTTGGTCATGAAAATTAAGAATCATAACTCTAATATCTCACCCAGTCTGTGAGTAATGGCAGGATGCTTTATTGCTCTGACCTTTCCAGTTTTCTAAGTTTTGATTTGCTGAGTTCTTTCCTCCTCTTTTTTTTAATGCAGTTTACTTATTATAATTATTAATGAGGAAACAGAAAAATGACCATTCAGTCAAACTTGAGGGAATGGGACATAATAAATGGTCTCTGTCTAGGACCTAACATTTGCCCCTAAATACAGTAATTATTAGGTTGCCTGATGATATGCTGAATTTTACAAGGCTCTTATTAGGGAAAGAAAAAGAACATAATAAATCCACTAATGTGGGTAATGACTGGTATGGAAATTGAAAATGGTTCAAAATTAACCCACTCCTTTTTTCCATTTTCTAAATGCCCCCTGGGTCCTAATATTATTCATTATATAAGTATACTTGCTTTTCTCTCATTTCAATTAGTTCTGCATTGCCAAGAAGCTCCAGAATTATTTGCAATTAAGAGCTATCTGGCCTTACCCACGCACTGCCAACGAATTAGACAGAATCTGAGGAAAAATATAACAAAGCTGCGTTAGGAGATTGATTCAAAACCTGGACTGCACGCTCTTGGTGTCTTACTCATTGTTAGTTTCCTGGCACTCACAGCAAGGAGCTGGGAGGCTCCCAATGAGTGGAAACTCAGCATTCTCACCGGGTACTCAGTCCTGACTGCTGAAGGGGTGACTAGCACAGTTCTCTCTTCGGGCTTTCCCACTTCTATGTGAAAAAGTATTCTTATATTAAACGCAGGACTTTCAATATACCTTTTAGAGTAGCCAAAAGACAAAGGGTGAATGGGAGGCATAGTGAAGATAGAGGCTGGGGAGCATAAGGAAATGTTTTCTATTTCATGCTTTAAAGAATATTTGAGGTTTGTGCTTCATTCTTTGCAGTGTTATGGTCTACTTTTCAGGTCATATAAAACACTTCATTTATAAAATACATTTTTGGAATAAATTCCATATTATTCATCAAAGTAATTATTCACTGAGGATAAAATTTAAAAAATAGTGGGATTGAAAGGATACCTTCATGTTACCCCCATCTCTCTTCCATGTACCTTCTGTTGGCATTTAAATTAGTTTAAAAGATAAATGGAAATCAGGGTGAGGTAGTGGGAAAAAGTTAAAGACGACTCCAAACAAAATAAAATAAAAACAATAAAAAAGAACCCAACCAAACCAACATAATCACTCTAAAACCTTTAATAAACTATAAGAGAAAGAAGTTGCTCAATGTAATAAAGATTACCCACCAGAAAAGAAGAGCAAACATTATCTGGAATAGTGAAACATTGGAAGTATTCTTATTAAAACTGGAAATAAGAAAAGGGCATCCGTCATTACTATATAATTCAGCACTACATTAGAGAGTTTTTCAGTGTAGTAAGGTAAGAAAAAGAAATTAGAGGTATAAGCAAAATAATAAGAAGAAACAAAGTTGTCGTTATTCGCAGAGACAGTTGTCATTATGGGCTGAATCATGTCCACCAAAAGTTATACGTTGAAGTCCTAATCACCAGAGTGTAATTTTGTTTGGAAATGAGGTCTTTAAAGAACTGAGTAAGTTAAAAAGAAGTCTTCAAGGTGGGCCCTACTCCAGTATAACTGGTGTTCTTATGAGAACAGGAAATTTGGACACATCCAGACCCCAGACACATGTGCAGACAGAGGTGTGGCCATGTGAGGACACAGCGAGAAGGCAATAGCCTGCAAGCCAGTGAGAGGCCTAAAAGAGCCTAAGCCTGCTGAACACCTCGATCTCAGGCTGCTCGCCTCCAGAACTGTGAGAAAGTAAATTTTTGTTGTTTAAGCCACCCAGTCTGTGATATTGTTACTCTGGCAGACCTAGCAAACTAAAACAAATGCCTACTTGAAATGCAAGTGAATCAAATAAGATCAGTAACATAGCCAGATAATAACATATAAAAATCGATTGTGCTTTTGTACACTCCTGTATTGAAAAAAAAAATCTCATTCAAAATATCGACTTGAAATATAAAATAAATATCTAATTATAAATACAATCAAAATATTTTTAATTAGGGAATATGGTCAAAAACGTTGTAATAACTATGCACTATGCCGGGTGAGTACTATTACTAGAGTTGTTGGGTGTATCACTTTGTAAGTTATGTAAATGTCTAACCACTATGCTGACACCAATGTAATATTGAATGTCAACTGTAATTGAAAAATAAAAATTAAAATAAAACTATAGTCTTTCAAATGAATAGAGAAAATATGTCTATTTGATAAGTGGTGGGATAATTAGCTTTCCCTTTGAAAAAACAATAAAACCAGACTCCCACTTGACACCAGGAACTTCAATAGATTCCAAATGACTTAATATGTTAGATATTGAAAACGAACTGGAAGAACTACCAGAAGAAAACATAGCAAATATTTGTTCCTATAAACTTTAGGCAAGTAGGGCCTTAATTAGCAAGATACAAAACTCAGATCCCTAATTAAAACAAAAAAAATTTTGAGTGATGTCATAAATAAAATAAAAATTATGCAACAACCCTGGGAGGAAATAGTTATATAATATGTAATAGACAGGGATTAATATTTAAAAATTTTAGAGCATGCTTATTAATCAACAAAAAATAATCAAGAAACCATCAGAATAACTGACACAGGAAATAGCTTAAGAATTCTGAGCCTCATTAGTAATCAAGGAAAAAATAAAATGTTAAATTTTCTCTATCATTGGTAAGAATTAAAATGATTTATATGCCCAGGATTGCAAAATAGGGAGAAAATAATACTAATAAAGACTTTTTGGAAGGCAACTTGACAATATTTGTTAAAATTAAAAATTCATTTGTGCACAAATATGTGTGTGCAAGGCTGTGTGAAATAGTTCACCAGAGTGATCTACGTAGCTGCCAAGTGTTGGTGTATGAGTTCGTTGGTGCTGTCAGAACAAAGTAACAGAGACTGGGTGATTTACATCCTCAAGGTCTGGAGGCTAGACCGCCAAGGTGTTGGCAGGATTGGTTTCTTTCAGGCTTCTCTCCTAGCAGATGGAGGTCTTCTTTCTGTGTCATTACATGGTTTTTCTTCTGTGTGTGTCTGTATCCTAATCTCTTCCTATAAGGACACCAGTCATACTGGATTAGGACCCAGCCCAGGAATCTTATTTAATCTGAATTACCTCTTTAAAAACCTGGTCTCCAAAAAATAGTCACATTCTGAGGTATTGGTGGGTTAAGACTTCAACATATGAATTTTGAGAAGACAAAATTTAGCCATAATAGTTGAGAATACTCTAAGTGCAAACTAGGAAAAGTGGTTATGCTACCTTTAGGCTATGGAATAGTATACAGTCCTTAATGAGAATAAAGTAGACTTATGGAAAATTTTCAAATATTATTAATGAAAACTTTTTAAAATATTCAATGAAAAAGTCACAGTATATAGTATATCACTAATGTAAAAAGGAAGAAAGAGATATTAATATGGGTCTATATCAATATATGTATATTTTGCGAAAGAGAGAAAGAATTGCAAGAGTATACACACTACAGTTTTGGGAATTGTTACTTTTGCTTTGGGGAAGGAAGTGGAAATGGGACTATGATGGAGGAAAGGGTAGCAGATAGAGGATAGATTTACGTTTTGCTTTGTATATATACTAGCATTTGCTTGAATATTTTATGACGGGAATGAACTTTTAAATTACTGAAATAACTTAATTACTGAATTACCAAGTTACTCAGTAAAGTGACACATGCACATACACAAAAGGAAAATTTGAGTTTGGGGTTGAACAAAAGGGAATTTACAACTATTTAACTCTGTACGATGTTTTCAAAATTCCACCCTCTGACAGAGTCCAGAGCAACCCGAATTCAATTTCTCTCCTCCCTGCCATTTGCTTTCATGGGGAATGTGAACGATGCTCTGATCACCTGGCAGAGCGATGTCACAGTGTAAAAGTCAAAGAAGGGGCCGGAGATCACCTCTTGGCTTTTTTCTGAGGAGGCATCCCTGGGGAAAGTGGTGGGCAAGAAGCAGTGCCGACAGGGCAGGACGACGATGAGGGGGCATTGCTGTCTTTCTGGCTACCCTCCACCTCCCTGTCCTGAAATTCCAGGAGCTGTCAGTGAGGAGGTTGGGGCAGCACTTGGCCCTGAAGCTAAATCTTCAGAATTGGCTGGGAATTAAGCCCCACTTGTCCAGAAACTCTGAACTGGAGCCTGGCAGGAAATTACTCCTGTGCACTGGGAACCCTGGCCTGGCAGAACTTCAGTCCCAATCCCCCACAGCCTGAATGTGTGCTGTCGCCCTCAAAAAAAACTGATTCCCAATATAACACTCACTCATTATCAGACATGCCGCAGTTTAAATAGGAGCGAAAACAGACGATTGGCCTGTTCAATGGAGTGTGGCTTTAAGACCACCTCCTATTCAGTAAAGATTTATGTTTTTCTGATCCCAATCAGTTTTCTTCCCATAGACACTGCCACAGGGAGGGAGGGAAATAGGAAGGAAAGCTTTGAGTGTTGACACAACATAAAAAATTCTCAGGAGATAAACAAATCAACTTGCAACCAGCAATTAAAAAAATGTTTCATGTGGAAGGAAATTCAGCTCGGGGTGGTTGCATGGTGTACTTGAAATTTATTTGATTTTAATAATCACTGTCATTACTATAATTTTTAATAAGAAATAGTAAAAGAGTGAAAAAAATGTGTCAAGGCAGATCAATGAGTCAGGATTGTGGAACTGTCTGAAAGGGATGGGATTTGAACGGTGACTTCGGGCTCATGGTGGGGGTGCCCAGGAGTTGTGGTGAAATAATCAGGAGGAAGGAGGTCCTTTCTGGTTTAAGGGAATAAAGACTTGGGGTACGAGAGTGTGGCCAAGGAGAAAAAGGTATGCATGTCGAGAACTGTTGGTTGGGGAGAAGTGGGACTGCAGATAGATAGTAATTTAGTCTTTTGTGTGGCTTAGGCTGATTTTCTAATATTTCTGCCCCTTTTTCTCCGTGAAAGTATTGTACTTAATACTGGCCACCCACCTACACATCATTATGAGAATTAATTAATTAAACCTGCTGTGTACTATGAAATACTTTTATTTACAACTTTTAAGGATTATTTATATTAAGGATATTAGCCCTTTGTCGGTAGTACATGTTGCAAATATTTTCTCCCAGTTTGTCGATTGTCTTTTGGATTTTTTAAAATGACATTTTGTTGTTTGTTTTCATCATGTAAAGCTTTTTGACTTTTATTAGCCTTCCCCCCCCTTCTCTTCTTGTATTGCCTCTAGATTTTGAGTCATAGTTAGAAAACCTTTCCTACATTAAGGCTAAAAAGAAATTCATCCACACAAACTTCTAGTACTTTATGGTTTGATTTTTTTTCCTTTATATTCCCTGGAGCACTTGGAGTTTATTCTTATGTATAATGTGAGAGATGGATTTAATTTTACCTTTTTCAAATGGCTACTCAGTCACCACCATTTATTTTAAAAGTTCATCTTTACTCCAGTGGTTTCAAATGCCACCCTTGTCATATACTAAATTTTTATGTGTATTTGAGTTTATTTCTGGATTTTCTATTCTATTCTACTGGCCCTGTGCCAGTACCACACTGTTTTAATTATAGAAACTTTATAGTATGTTTTAGTGTCTGCTAGTACCCCCTCATAAATTTTTTTTAATGTTTCCTGGCTATTCCTGAATGTTTGTTTTTCCATATAAACTTTAGTATCAACTCAACTCCATAAAATAGCTTGTTGGTGTATTTATTGGAATTGCATCGCATTTGTAAATTAACTTAGAGAAAGCTCACATCTTTATAAAGCTATCCTGTCCAAGAACAGAAGATGCACTTTCAAATCTACTTTTTTAGTTTTTCAAGAGTTTATTAAAATTTTTCTTGTATAGCTTTTACACATTTATTACTAAGTTTATTCCTAAGAATTTAAGCTTTTTTTTCATGCTATTGTAAGTAAAGTTCTCTCTACAATTATATCTTCTAACTTTTCATTGTTGGTGTATATGAAAGCTATTGATTTTTAATGCTAATTTTATATCCCATTGCCTTATTGAATCATTTTATTGTTTGAGTTATTTTTATTATTGATTTTCTAAGGTTTTACTAATATGCTATTATATATGTTATATATTATATAATATATGCTATTATATTATCTCCAAATAGAGATCATTTTTTTTTAAAAAATGCTTATAGCACCTGGTCTACCTAGGTGGTCTCCCTTCCAAGGAGATGATTTTTTTTTTTTACCTCTTCCCATACTGATTGGTTTCTCTTATCTGATTACATTGGCTAATAACTCTAGTACAGTATTAAACAATAGAAGAAAAAGTGGCCATCCTTGCCTTGTTACTCACTTTATACATTTAAAAGAAATTCAAACTAATCACTACACCTTCATGCAAGAGAATACATTTATATCGATCATTTATATTGGAAATCCTAATAGCTGTATTCTATTCGATTTCAGTTTCAGCAGATCCCAGGTGAAATTATGGCACATGTTCTCTGAGTTATATATTCAGATTAGAAATCTTAAGTGTATTTAACTATTCTTCACTTTTTTAAGATAGTCTTAAAGAACTATTGATTTTTCCTCTTCGATGACTCTTTCTTATCTTTTACTTTCCATTATCAATGATAATGCCTGATTCAGACCCTATCATGCTTTTCTGGGACTATTGTAGTAATCCCTTATCTGGATTCGCAGCCTGTCAGTTCACCCATCTATCTCCCATCTAATCTAGCTCGGATCCTGCTACCAGAGGTGGTCAGCCTAATACACAGATCCAAATACAAAAATCTCCTCCTCAGAAATGTCCCCACTGCTTAACGAGTTAAGTCCAAACTCACAAATGTGGCATCGTTACCTGGTCCAACACTACATTCTCCTCTACAACTTCTCCCCTTCTTATTTCATGACTCTCTGATCTAGACATTTTATCCCTCAACATACCACACAATAACTCACCTTCATACTTTGTCTCATGTTGTTTTCTCTGATAAAACCATTAAAAAACATCTTTTCAATTTTTGAAATTCTATATATCCTTAAAAACCAGTTGAAGGGCCATCACTTCCTTGAAATCTTTCTTATTCCTCAAAATCAGAATTGTTTTTTCTCTTATATTCCTATAGCATTGCCTGTAACGATATTTGGTATATACTTTATATAATATTAAGAGTTATGTACTGAGTGTTTACTATATGCTATAGAGGGAATTAAGCTCTTGAAAAACATATCTCATTTATCCGTTCAAATTCAATGAGAAAAGGACTATTGCTATATCCATGTCACTCAAAGTATAAAACTAACTGATAAATTAATAGGTACTACCCCAGTGCCTTCTATAAAATAGATTCTCGTTAAATCAATTTTGCTGAAACAAAGCAGCTCTTTCATGAGATGACCTTTCATTGGCCTTGAAGTCTTATTATCAAAAAGAGGTCAAGTCCTCCCTTCAGGAAACAAATCAAGGAAACATTTGTTAAACTCTTACCATGTAAGCATTTGTTATTTCACATAATCATTAATGTAGGTTCTATTCTGTTTTCCATTTTACCATTGAGGAAACTGAGGTTTTAGGGAAGTTAAGTCACCTGTTTAGGGCCACATGACTAGAAAGTGGTAGAACCCAAACGAGAAGGCAGGCTTCCTGTCTCCAGAACTAGTGCATATATTCATCATGCTATAATGCCTTAAGGAGCTGATGATTAGAATTTGGTTCCAGATTTGATACCTCAGAGTACCTGTTAGAGACCACTATTTGTCTCTTTAAATTCATCCTCCTTTTCTTCCTGAGAACATGGCATCCCAGAAGAGGACTGAATCTCCGGCCCTTTTATGCATTTAAGAATAACAGTGTGGCTACTTTTAGCCAATGAATTGTAAGCTTCAACAATGTGAACAATTTTCACCTGGTCATCTGAAAGAAAATCTTTTGCCTTCTATTTCCTCTTTTTTCCTTTTCCAAGGGTCTAAAACCAGGCAAAGCAATAACCCAGTTTTGATCATTTAGACAAAGACATTTTAAGGACGGCACAGCAGAAAGATGAAATGAATCTAAACCTTTCCATGGTTTTGTGGAGCAGAGCTGCCTCACTACCTAATTATGTGAAAAAGAAATAAAATTCAATCTTATTTAAACCAGCATATTTGAGGAGGGAGAGGTCCCCTTGTTCCAGCAAATTTGACTTTATTACCCTAACACACCATCTATTTCAAATTGATGTTTCCCATGATTTTCTGAAGACAATTTGAAATTTCTCATGACCTGATTCTCAGAGTAGGGGATGGATAGGGACCAAGCAGGTACCTATGCATGCATCAGTCCCAAACCAAGAATCAATGAATAAATTACGATACTAATGACACAGTCAAAAATTTTTTCATCATGCTTCATGATCTCTAATTAGAATCTTTTTCCATTGTAAACCTCATTTCTGCAGCCAATATACTGTAATTTATACTAGCTTGCAATCCAGCCACAGAATGTTAATATTTTTCTCCAGCTAATATGGAGTAAGCCCTGAGTATTTAATGAAATAACCATCTGGGTGATACTGAATATATTCCTCTCAGTTCTGCGGATGCACAAAGGAGGAAAGAAAACTGCCTCATCAGAGGAATAAAAATGGGATGACACCTGGCCAGAAGATAATGAAAACCACATCAGCCTGAAGAAGGGAGAATAGGCTCCAGAGGGCTGTTCAAATACTGACGTGTCAGAATATGAAAACTGTCCAAGGGAAAAATCATGTTTATCCTATATGTGCCATGAGCCAAGGTGGGGCCTGGTTTGAAAAGCTAAAGAGATTTAGCTGGTGGGGGCGGGGGGGGAACCAGAGGTCAAAGGTGAAAGAATAAAAGAGTGAGAACAAGAAAAAATAAAAGGTAGGAAGGAGAAAAAGCAAAACAGAAAAAAGGAAAGAAGGAAGGAAGGGAGGAAGGAAGGAAGAAAAGGGAAGTATGGAGAAAAACAAGCTTCACAAACCATGTAGATGAGTTAGTTCATGTTTCTCCCTTAGAGGTCATAAAACTTTTCTATGGGCCTCCCTCTGCAGATGTGTGACACGCCCCAGAGGAAGTCCATGCGGGGGCTTAATGACACAAGAATCACACCTCATCTCAAGGCCCTTTAGCTTCTGGCAAGAGTTTTTGTGAAATTTACACTTAGGCAGAGTTTTGTCTCCTAGGCAGGCACCTCCCTTGTACAAGTAGGAAAAGGGCCAGAGGCAACAGTGAAGCATCTTTGTTCCAAGGTCTAACTTCTTTGGGGATTTTATATTTTCCAATGGTATACTTGCCATGTCACCATTTATACTCCTGGGAGCTGAGGGGTCCCGCAGCAAACTTGGTTCTTAATCCATTAAAGAAAACAGAAGGTGGACTGGGATACGTCCCCAATGACAGAGCAGGCCAGGGGCCTACCACGGGGTGGCGAATGGGGGACCAGGACTTCAGTAGTTTCCAGATGTCCTCCAATTTCCTAGTAAATGCCATCATTACAATCTTCTCTCCTTCCTAGAAAACTTAGCCCTTTCACTTTTTGTACTTTTTTTTTTCCCCCTGGAGCATTCAGCCAGTGGTCCCTGGAATGAAACATTTTTAGTTATGATAGGTCTTAAATATACATTTACAGTAATTTAGAATGATTGTCCAGAAATAAGAATATAATCCTCTACAGACCAGCATTTACTGGGAAAACTTTTCTACCTAAAGTCGAATGTGAATTCTATTTCATAGCTAAATGTTTTCTGGTGTGAATCACTTAGGAGTATTGCAGAGTTTGTTCTTTTTTTAAATTGGCATCGATAAAATGCTAAAGGGATACATTTAGACATACATTAACAGACTGATTTGAGAGCTTGTCTGGAGGACTTTAAAAGATAATAAAATAATATATTACTTACAAGCTATTAAAAGAGGGAAAAAAAATAATAAAAAATTAAACCAAATATAAGAAACAAAAAATAAAAAGGATAAATGACAGGACATGTAGAAAAACAAATGACAAGGTGGCAGATTCAAACTTATATATATTGGTAATTAAATACAAATGGATTTAAAACTCCAAATCAAGACAAACCTTGTGAATGAAAAATAAAACAAAACCCAAGTATATGGTATTTACGAAAGACTCACCTTAACTATAAAGAATACATAAATATTGAAAATATAAGAATGGGAAGGGATGTAAAATGCACACATTAAGGTAATAAAGCTAATGTAGCTATCTTACTATGAGAAAAATTGGACTTTAACAGAACACAGAAAGTAGAAGGGAATAATAAAGATAAAAGCAGGACCAATTTAATAGAAATTAAATATATACCGGAGAAGACTGAGAAAGTGAAAAGTTGGTTTGTCGAAAAGACCAAACCCTTCTTTAAGTAAGCCCCTACAGATATTCTTAGATAAACTAATAGAGATGACCACAATCAGGAATAAAAAAGGAATGAAAACATCAAGTATTTAAGGAAAAAAATGCCAATTATATATAATTTTTTCCAAAGAATTGAGAGAATAATTTCCAGCTTTTTATGAGAACAGCAAACCTTGTTAGTGAAACCTGAAAAAGAATATTGCAAAGAAAAATATCATAGACCTACTTCTCTCATAAACATACATTTTGAAAATTTCAAAAAATATTAGAAAATTAATCCAGCAATACGTAAAAAGGACGATTTATTATGACCACTTTGCATGTATTCCTGGACTATGAGGCTGGTTTAACTTTCAAAAATCTGTAACTCATCACATGATTAGAGTAAAGAACACCCAATGATCATCTCAATAGATGCAGAGAAAGTATTAGATAGAATAAACCCTATTTGTGATTTCTAAAAAAGTCCTAACAAACTAGGAATTGAAGGGAATTTTTGAAATGTTATCAAATTTTGAAGAGTATTTCAATAAAAGAAAAAATCTACCTCCAATGTAGCATGGACACACTGAAAACTTATACGCTGTGAGATCACAAATGAGACAAAGACATTTGCTGTCATTGCTTCTAGTCCACATTTTACTGGGTGCTCCAACCATGAACTGACACGGGGACTCACAGGGCACTCAGGGGTAGCCAAACCCCAGGAAAAGCTTATCCTTTTGAAGGGTGGAATCCCAAATCAAGCAGCTCATCCCTACAATGGTCTCAGAAGAATGGCAAGGACAGTCGTGAAGACGAGTCTTACACCATCTCTGATAGTGTCTGAGATCAGCAGGAAAACTTGGGGACCTCCTGAACGACCAGGAGAGAGAAGGTGAGAAGATCCTGAAAGACTTTAGTGGGTGTGCGAGGCATCAAATAGTAGAGTCAGTCACAGTATTGGGCCTTCTTTAACTTTTAAGAAGCATTTTTGTCTGTTTCTCTGGACTTCTAGGCTTTTGAGTAGAATTGAAAGTGACATAAAGTGCTCAATTCGTGTATGTAAGAAAGGTTATCAGTGGTTGGAAGAGGGTAAGACAGAGGACAGGGGAAAATTGAATAGGAACCCAAAAGGCTGGCTTTGTTTGGGGTCAGGATAGAGAAGAAAGATTTGGAAGCTGCCAAGATGGGTAGAATCTGAAAGGGAGAGATGGGTCAAGGAGGTTTTTACAAAGAGAACTCTGGTAAAGACTTAATATTCATTAGTTTTCAAGGCTTTCTGAAGTCACTTGGAGGGGCCAAAAGTGCCCAGTTTTATTCAAGTTACTTGTAGAAGATCCTCGAATTAAGGTTGCTAAATAAAATATAGGATACCCAGTTAAATTTGAATTTTAGATAAACAATTAATACTTTTTTTAGTGTTAATATGTCCCCAATATTGCATGGAACTGTTAAAAGAAAAACTGAAGTATATTAAAAATTTTAAGAGTTTATTTGAGCGAAAATCTGTTTGAATGGGGCAATGCCAAACCAGAAGTGGTCAGTAGCACTTCGCTGCCAGGGAGAGAAAAGATGGAAGCAAAACAAAAAAATTACGCATTGGCCATAGCTCAAAGCCTTGTTGGCTGTTGTGATTGGTTGTCCTTAGCGTTTCAATTTCATAACCTTGGGGCATTTATAGGGTTAGATTCTCGTTTGCTTACATGGGCCACAATGGCATTAAAGCCACCTCAGTCTAATGGCCTTCTCGTTTAATTAATTTAGCAGAACATACTCATACGACAAGAACTATTAGTTGCTTATGTGTAGTCTGCTTAGCTGAGCATCCTGTATTTTCATTTGCTAAATCTTGCAACCCTATTAATATAAGAATTATACATGTCACGGAAGAATTTTTGTTTCAGCATCACCATCAATTATCCATTGCAGGGCTCATTTGCATTTTGATATACATCAATACAGATGTAAAAAATTTAAATTGTACCTATTTTCTCTTAATAAAATTTCCTTCTGATGGACTGTGGTCAAAGTGCTTCTCAATCTAGTTTGTGCTGTTAATAGACTGCCGGGTGAAGAGATTTTCCGAGGCTGCAGGGCACCAAGAGGAGTGTGATCTGAAAGCAGGTTTTATAAGTGGGAAGGAAGGTGAGTTTACAGGAGCTGCGAGAACCGGGTGGGAGCGAGGAGAGGAAGGTGGAAAGCTGAGAGCATCCAACGCAGGCCTTAGAGAATGGACCCTGAGCTACTTGATTTGTAATCACAGCAAAAATCAAACTTGCTTTTATTGCTTTCCTCCCCCATTGAAGTTCATCAATTAGGACCGTTTTTTACACCTCAGCAAACTAAAAATCGCTATTGAATGGAAGACACACTTGCTCGAGCCAGAATGACTGAGAAATCATCTCCCTATCATCTTAACACATTTGTTATGAAAGAGGCTTTTGATGATTGGTTTCCATTTTTACTTCTCATTATTTCTCTTGCCCGATTGTATTTTCTGCTTGTATTTCATTTTTCTTATTTCTATCGATTTCCTCCTATTGGTTCGTGCTCGTGAACCATGAGCGTGCACTCTCTTGTGGGTGATATTTAAACGTACGTTGTGAATTCTTTGCAAATATAATATTTCTTTGTAAACCATTTTTCAAATTTTTAAAAATGTACACGTATATAGGTACACATTTAACAATTTCAGGGGTACTTTTTCAGGGCTCTCTTATGTACCAGACTGAGCTGTGAGGACTGTGTATAGTATGTTCTCTCTCTTTCTGAACCTTCGTCGAGAAAACAAAACCCCATTCATAAACGTGACTTAACAATACATTCTGGGTACAACATTTAAAAGACGGTTCCATTTGTACGACTGCATCTCCAGCGAGGAAGTCCAAATAAACAAACCTGAGGATTTAGTGTCACCACTGAAAGGAATTTATTCAACATTCACTGGACAGAAAATGCTCAAAAGATTTGTGCTGTTTATACTGAATGAGTTATAAAATGTGTGGTCCGTGGAGAGAAAAGAGAGTTTATAGTTGAGTCGTGGAGGACCCCCTCTGCCATCAAGAAAACTTCAAGTTCATCCAGTCACCTTGTCTTAGATTTATAAACATGAAGCTCTGTCTAAGTAACACTGAAGAAATGCAAAGACATGTTGGCATGAGGGCTGCTTCAGAACGCTTTAATGAGACTTTGTTTTCTAAGGGGACAGAACGGGCTGATGGTTTTTCAACATATCTCAGCTGGTGCTTTGAAGCTAAAACAGAAAAGTAAAGCCAGATTTCACCCTCTTCATCTGGATCGCTTGGAAGTCTGAATTATCTGTGTTTTAAGCAATAGGTCACTTTGCTAAAAAATGGAGTCTATACATCGGTGAGGAGAAAGAAAGATGGTGTAGGCAGGCTCCCTCCCTGAGCCCTTAGCGACTTCCGAGCAGAAGCGAGTCAGCACTTCTCCCCCTGTGTGCCCAGTATACACGCGGGGGGCTTCCATCATCGGGCACGTGCCACCATGGTTTAACCTTGTATAACAGTGCCCTTGCTGGGAGACAGAGCTATGTCGCAGTTGCCTATGGCTCCCTGTATTTTATTCCAATTGCCCGAGCCTCCTACCCCTTACCTCGGAACCTCGACCTGCAGCAACACAACATCCGCTAGAAAAACGAAGGTGCATTTCCGATGACAGCAGTCTTAGTCTAGCCTTACGGAGCAGAAGCTGGGTGAAGACACTGTTTTTAAGTAGACAGTGGGCTAAAAGCTTTAACATTTTTTTCTTTTCTTGTAATTAGAATATTTGAAGCTCATTCTTTCCCTCAAAATCGAGTTGTAATCTAGTTACTAGAAGGCCGGCCCTACTAGTTATCAAGACTTAAAGTCGGAGTAACGGTTGGTATGGTTTGAGTTTGGGGAAAGACATATTGATTAACGCAACAGAGCAGAGGGCCCAAAAATGCTCCTTATGTGTGAGGTAACCTTGCGACTTGGGAGAGATGGCCTTGCAGATGACTAAGGCGGTGGATGTGTAGAGGTGTCACTATCATTAAATATGTGTGATAATGGGTTATCCATACGAAAAAAAATTTCAATTGGATCCCTACCTCACACCATGGGCAAAAAAAATATATCCCTAAGAGATTAAACATTTTAATCGTCAAGGTCAAACGTTAAGACTTTTTGAAGACAAATGAAGGGGTTACCTTTCTAAACTTGGGGCAGGGATAAATCCCTCAAAGAAGACACAATGAAAAGTTGTATATGTTTGGCTGCTTTGAAGTGGAGAGTTTCTGTTTATCAAAAGACACCGTAAATGGAGTGAAAAGAGAAGCCACACAATGGGAAAAGATATTTGTGCCACAGAGAATTGTCAACAGATTAGCATTTATAACGAACTATGATAAATCAATAAGCAAAACTAATAAGCACAATAAATAAATAAGCATTTCACTAAGGGGAAAACTTATATGCCGAATTAAATTGTGAAGAGATGCTCAACCTCACTGGTAATCAGGAAACACGAATTAAAACTGTAACGAGATCTGTTTCCTGCCTGCTGGATTAGCAAAAATGTAGAAGTCTGACAATATACAATTTTGGTGAAAATGTGGTTCAGCGAGGACTCTCATACTGTGCTAGGGGCTTATAAACTGATACAACAACTTCGGAATAAAATTTCTACCAACAGTTGAAAACCTTCTAGACCACAAATTCCATTCTGAGTTACGTATCCCCGAGGAACGCCTGGACCCGTGTACCCAGGGACGCATACAAGTTCACGGAGAGTTATTCATCACAGCGAAAACAGCGCAGCTTAAAACGCATACGAACAGGAGAATGAATGCATGAACTGTGGCCTGTATCTAATAAAACATTGTAGATCAGAGAAAATGAATGAACTTCGGCGACTTAAAACCATGACCCCATTTCAGGAACATAACAATGACAAGGCACAGGAATTTACGTGTAACATGATGCTGTTTTGTAAAACTAAGCGTTGTATCCTGATGCTTCAAGAGTACACATACGGGATACAACAATTTGTTTTTTAAGCAAGAGAATGATAAACACAACATTTCAACAGCAGATTCTGTCAAGGAGGAGGCAGAGCAAACACACAGATGCTGAAATACACGGGTTTTTAAGTCGAGTAGTAAGAGTGTGGGCATCATTTTGTGATTACGTCTCTAAGTTTATGTCACATACTTTCTCTTTCCTTTACCATATATTCCTTCTTCCTCCTCCTTGTCATCATCATCGTCATCAAAGACTCTTATAGCTTTTAGAGATATCGTCTCCTTCCTTCCTGAGAACGAGGCCACACGACCCTCACCAAAATGTCACTCCCCTTCCATCCCTTCCCACGGCAGTTCCACCCTCAGAGCTTCTTCCCTCCGCCTGTTTTCTTCTGCTCTCCACCCTTCTCTCTGACCACCCTCTTGGACGCTTGGCCCAGGCCATCCTGGCAAGCTCTGGGATTCTCATAAACACTCGAGCGGGCCAGAACCTTGTTCTCTCAAGATCACAGTCTCATTTCCTACTGGCATGGAGTGAAGATCAGACAGCAGGTCCCGAGCATGGCTGCACCCAGCGAGGCCAGGGGAAGAGTCCTGATGCCCAGGCAAAGCAAGGGACTGGTCTTTAGGAAAGCTCTAGTCCAAGGTTGTTTACCTCGTTTTGCTCAGACTTGGGTACATTCTGAGTAAGAAAGGAGAAGGTTCAAAGAATTCTATTGTCCCATACTGCATTCGCTGAAGTCGACTTCAGGGTGCCAGGATTCTGTGAATTATTTAAACAGAAAGACTAAATTTTTTATTGCCTGTTCCCAAGCTGAATTTTACACATGCGTCATGGGAGATTGAATAATTAGTTCCATTTCTTTGCTCTGCCCTGTGTCCACAGCTTTTGCCGTGTGACTTCACAGTTTTTCTCACCAGAGGGTGGAGGGAGGGAG
This sequence comes from Cynopterus sphinx, assembly GCA_030015415.1. Lineage (NCBI taxonomy): Eukaryota > Metazoa > Chordata > Mammalia > Chiroptera > Pteropodidae > Cynopterus > Cynopterus sphinx. Next base: position 8,883,446 of record CM057391.1, read on the forward strand.
GGAATCCCTGCCCCTTGACTACGGTGCAGGCGTGTGTGACTTGGTGAGAGGACTGAGCCACTGGTAGCCTGCTTGTCCCAGGCAGAGGAGAGCTCCATAGAGCAGACCTGATCTGAACCCACAGGCCAGAGCCAAACCCAGATGAGATCAGCAAAGCAGCCCCAGCCAACCTGCAGATGGTGCGATAGGATAAACGCTTATTATTGTAATAGTAATTTTCTCAAAGCAGTTGTGAGTGGTTGACGTCGTGTGGTTTTGTCACCAGGTGACTGATACACTGGTCTAAGACTTACCAGATTTTTCCAAGGGATGTCAAGAACCACAGGGACCACTAGCAGGAATGACACCTTTCACCCCCAACCTCATCATCATCCCTTATCATCATCCTTATTAAGAAAGGACAATCACCAGGAGCTCTGAAGCAAAGCTTGCGAATGGGATTCCTGGTTCTCCTTCTCAAGAGCTTTGTGATCCTGGGCAAGTTCCTGCTTTAAGCCCCGTTTATTTTTCTTTACATTTATTTTCCAATTATAGTTGACATACAGTATTATATTAGTTTCAGGCGTACGACATAGGGGTTAGACATTGACGTACCCTACAAAGTGATCACCCTGATAAGTCGAGTACCCCCCTGAGAGCAAACATCATTATGACAATATTATTGACTATATTCTCTTTATGGTTTTTTTTTTGCAATTTTTAAAATTTTTATTAAATGTATTCAAGTGTCATTGGTTAATAAAAATATATAGGTTTCAAGTAACCATTCTGTATCACCTGTATATTGCATTCTGTGTTCGCCACCCAAAGTCAAATCTCCTTCCATCACCGTATATTTGACCCCCTTTACCCTTTCCTACCCCCGCCTCCCACTCCCTTCTCCCTCTGGTAATGTTCTTCTTTACATCACGTGACTGTTTTTATAACTGGCAATTTGTACTTCTTAAGCCCCAGTTTTCTTGTCCACTTCCTAAGCCTCCCTCCTGGGGATTCCCGGTGCTTGTTAACATGTCAAAGGCTCTGAGGAATTCTTTACTAAAGAAAGCTTTACATTTCTCTAATCCAGTTGTCTCCAAGGCTGTTTAACCACGCAATCCTTTGATTTATAGAAAACCATTTACTGTCTCACAGGACATACCTGGCTTAGGACAGGAGAACGGGTTTCCAAACGCTGCTTAGTGAGTGGCCGGTAATGTGGTCTCCATGCAGGTGAGTCCTTGTCTGGTTCCAAACATGTCCTTTCTAGCAACAATAAAACTTTACTACCCTTTTCCATTTTCCGCTTAGTACAATAATGATGAGCAAGTCACTTCGACTCTCCAGTTTTAAGCATTAAGAGTTTGGATAAATTCTCAGATATGAGACAGAACTCAAAGCATATAAAAGTGGAAGAGTAAAGTCAAAATTTGAATGCTTTCAAAACTGCCAATTTTCCTCATTTTTTCAGGTCTATGCTCCAAAATTTCATCCCTAAGCCTTTGCCACAGTACCGGATTCATATTTTTATCCTCCTGCTGAGCAGTTTTACCAATACCTGAAATTCAAAATTCAATGCCCAGAATTAAATTAACCATCGAATGAAACTCTCTTCCAAATTCCTTCAGTGTGGTTAGTGACATTGCCCCTCTGGCTGGCACCTGGGCCAGAAATCTCAGGGTTATCAGTCCTTTCTCTTGCTCACTTTATGTCCCTAAGCCCAAAGAATTACTGGGTCTTGCAGATTTGATCCCTGCCCTGCCCTTAACCTCAGCCAACTCTTTTTGACTTCTAATACTCAGGGACAAGGGTGGCAAACTTTTTATGGAAAAGGCCAGACAGTGCATATTTTAGCTTCGCACGGTCATATGGTCTCCATCGCAAGTCCTCACCTCTGCCATTGTAGCTTGAAAGCAGCCGCAGACAATAGCTAAATGAGTGGGGAGGGCCGCGTGCCAGTATCTCTTTGTTTATCAAAATAGGCCTCCTGAATGGTGGGGGGCTGTGGTTGCCAGCTCCTGGTCTAGGCCAGCCTTCTTTGTCTCCACAACAAAAATTTGCATTAGTTTAGGCATTTTGCAGGTGTGTGTGTGTGTGTGTGTGTGTGTGTGTGTGTGTGTGTGTGTCACGCTTTGCAAGCTCCCAGCCACTTCACACTGCTGATATTCTCTTCGTTGAGAAAGGAAGAAATTGATGCAGTGACTTCCAAAGGTCTAATAGATAGTAAGTGACAAAGCCAAGATGCAAACCTAACTTTTCTGCCCAAAAATCGAATGCTCTCACTGAGGAAGTTATCCAGGGCACTGGCTCTCCTAGCTCCATCTTAAACATTTGTCCTCATGAATGGCCCCCACCATTTAACTGAGTTACCGCCCACTTCATGCCGTGTCTGTTTTCAAGGCCTTCACAGGCTCCCTACCTATCAACCACAGACTCTGGGAAGCGATCTGTGAGTCGGAGTTCAGCATGCAGAAGGTTTATTGAGGAGGGGACAAACGCAAGAGCTTCCCTAAGACTCAACAGCAGATTCAGCCAACACATAGGCAGATGCGGAACAAGAATGGTCCTGACAAGGTTTCCTAAGTTTCGTCAAGACGGTCAAGCTTTTACTTCCATGGCCATCAGTGGGTGCATGTGGGCTTCTCAGAAAGGGGTATGACTTTGGACCAGGTGGCCCTCTGCAGATGGAACAGTCTCTGGAGTGGCTGGTAGATAAAGTGTCACCTGCACTCCCAGGAGCTGAGACAAAGAGCACTTCACTGAAAGGAGATTATCACACAGTCCACATCAATTGTATGTTGGATTTCTGGATAACTCAACATTTATTACACCATTCACTATAATCTGCCGTGAATTAAAGTTTTACTTAGGCTTGCATTTTCATATTTTCATATTTCCATACTTTAACTCCTTCTTTGGGAGTTAAAGGCTGCAGTATGGACTTCAGAGTCAGATGTCCTGGGCAGTTCAGCTTTGCTTCCTGCGAGCTGTGTGACCTGGGCAAGCTTCCAACCTGACAGTCATCCTATATCCTGATGTGGAAAATCACAGTATCCGTGTCCTAGAGTCATCATGAAAACTGCATGAAGTGACAAATGCAAAATGCTTGGCTCATAGGGGAGCCTGATAAATATTAGTTTCCTCCCTTTTGAGGAAAAAAAACTCATTTTGGTGTCCACCAAAGCAATTGTCATAAAGCCATAAACATACAAAGCGCTAGGTACATCTTTGTTGAATTGAGTCTTCGCAAGTTTCTTTAAATTTCTTCTTACTACTAAAACGAATTCCTCATATGTTGGATCTAACCTGGAGACTTAGGGAAAAAAGTAATGAAAGAGAGTTGAGGGTGGGGGTGGTTCAGGAGAGGGAAGATAAAGGGTCTTTTAAGGTCTCTCTGTATGGGCTGGAGTGTCTGTGTATGCAAGAGGCTACTGGGACCACTGGATAAACACTCCGTGAGTGCCTCTTGTTGAAAATCTATCATTTAAAAATCATCTGTCTTAAAACCATAGGACAGCAACAGAATCACAAAGAATTAACCAAGGCCTTTGTTCCCCTGGTTGGCAGTGCTAATGACAGTTCTGGCCCTCTCCTTGAGGCTATAATCTCTTTTGCAGCAAACAGCAGTAAATGTCAACTCTGAAAGCCACCCAGCTTGACAACAAATGATTTAAGCACTGAGGGTGACAAGAAGACCATATTTTATTGAACCATTGGGCTGGCTTTGAGGACTTAACTTGCTGGCATTTTGTATCAGATGGGCAAAAATGCCTACTGTAGCAGATGGGAAGTGTCAGCCTGGAAGTTTATATGGTTTTTTTAAAACAAAACTCAGCTTGCAATGGATATTCTTGCAAAGGACAGAAACTGGAGCTGACTTTCTACCTTTAAAAAACAATAATATGGGGGCATTCTCACAGTTCATATTCCGCTAAGTATAAAATTGGTTATTCCAGAGAGTGATACTATCTTAGTTTCAATTAGAAGCTAATCATGCATCTTAGGTGTCATCACTCATAACTTTCAAAAAAAATCTCCCCAACTCCAAAACCCTATAGAGTCCAATTAGGAGAAACTTCTTGATTTATCCGAAAATTTAACATTTCAATGGAATTTTATAAATAGAATTTTGCAAAACATGAATCTCACTAATGCGTAAAGCCCCTTTCCTTATCACTGTTGTTGCCTTAAGTGCAAAACCATAACACACATTCGTGCTGGCTGTGTATGCCCTGCACACAGGTGCCCAGCCAGGTAGATGAATGGGGCCTGAAACCTGTGTTCAGAAATCAAGGTCTGAAGGTGAATCCACCACAGGATTGCATCCCTTTTTCTAAAAGATCAGATACTTTTATCGACTGCAAATAATTTTCATAATTCTATTTCTTTTATTGATGCACAAGTGTTCAAAAAAGCTCAGAGAAGGGGATACACTATGGGGAGGGGAGAGGGAAGGATGTGGGAATGATTAGAAGAGTAACACGGGGGATCCTCGTCGTGCTGGAATTGTGCTGTGTCTTGGCTGTGGTGGTGGATCCACAGATGCGCGCATGTGATAAAAGTGCATGAAACACACACATACACATACACACGGATGCACTCGTGAGTATAAGCAAAGCAGAGGACATCTGAACAATGCCAATGTCAGTAATCTCATTAAAATATCGTTCTATTGTTTTTGCAAGATGTTGGTTAACATTGAGGACACCTGGGTACAGGGCATGTGGGATCTCTCTCATTTCTTACAACTGCGTGTGATTCTACAGTTATCTCAAATTAAAAAAAAAATAATAATTAGAAAAAATAGATGCCTCAGACTTCACGACAGCTATTCCGTTTACAGGGTGGTCTTCTTTCTGTTTGTGGCAAAGCTTCAACTTTCCCAGCGACTGAGAAAAAGATGAACGGCTCACCTTGTTTTGTTAATAATGCCATGACTCGGCCAGCACTGGAGAGACATGATTCTTGATCACTGTCAGTACACTGCAATCACCTTATCACGGAGATTCTTTTTTCCATTGACATTTAAGAGAGGATATAAATATGGGTGTGCGTGTTGTAAGCAAGCCCCTAGGGACAGGAGCTTGAGGTTACAAATCTTCAGAAGTGTTTTCATCGTCTGTCAAGCTCAGTTGACAATGTTTTATCAATTATGGAAGCTATTTCCATAATGATAGAATTAATGGTTTAGAAGGAGATAGAGAATTTCTTTGACTTCTCAGCACACAAGTCATCCCGGGGGTTTTGCAGATAAATCAAACCCAGCGCTCCTTCTGTGAATGAAGGGAACCCATTTCGAGAGCAGGCTTCAGTTCCAAAAACATCATTAGCAGAGAAGGAAATAATAAAGAATATACAGGGAAAGCTTCCAAGACGTCAGATAAAAGGCTCTCCAGATTAAGAAAATATTAAATAGTAACTAAAATGAAGTCAGGCATCACAGAAGACACACACCACTAGGGCGATGGCTCAGACGGTGCTTGTCATGCTCTTTGCATCTTTAATTTGCGTGAGGATTTCAGGGAGCAGAGAGAGACCTCCCCCACCAAGGAGGGTGTGCATTATCTTGTCTCCCTTGGCCCATGCTTCCACAACGCCACACTCAGTCTATTTTTTTCTCTAGAGAAATAAAATCATGCACATAAACCATGAACATGTCTGAGAGGGTATTAAGAAGCCAGTTTTGAAATGTTGGTTGTGTACCATGGTACTGCCCTTTTTTCACTTCTCAATTCTGCTTCCTTACCTTCCATGCCTATTTTCGCTTTCAGATTTATTTAGTAAGGCCCCACCAGTGCTGGAAGACATGTAAGGACGAGCCCTTGTATCCCTTAGATAACTTTAAAGTTGGGTAAATAAATGCACATTAAAAGCGTCTGACACAAAATACCATGTTTTATTGTCCCAAGCTATTTCAGAGAGAGATAGCTCCCTCACATAGAAGGTGCTAAGTGCCCTCGTGCTTTTGCAGTAAAACTGATGGTTTCCTTCATTATTGTGAATGCTGGCAATGAACTTGACCCGTGGGTCTGTCCAGATCAAGCAAACCCAGAACCTTTGATTACAAGCCTCGTGAGGCAGAGCTGACTCTTGTAAAAGGCAGATGGCAGGTGGGTTTCTTCTCCATCCGCCATGTTAGAATCACAGTCACAGAAAACGTAAATTTTAATTGTTGAAGAAAACGTTTCCTTATTATTTGAGAATAGTAGGATCGAATGGGTTGTTTTGGGGATTATTCAGATGGACAGACAGACAGACAGTCAGTTATATCTACATATTTTACAAAAGCAGGGAAACATTATGTCATTACTCCCCAGACACAAGAGACCTGTCTAATGTTAATATGCAAGGGAGGTTTCATGGTTCGTTCATTCAAGAACATATTTCCTGAACACCTACCAGGAACTGTGCTCAGTGATGGGGACACAGCAATGGACGAAACATCTTTAAGTTCTCACGCTCGGGGAGATTGAGCTCTATATTCACAAATAAATATTTGATACATAAGCTGGTGCCAGGGCTATGCAGAAAAAATTAAGACGGTATGGAAAGTGCTATATTAGATAGGAGGCCAGGAAGGAGCTTTGTGGAGCCTGGAGGAACAACTTGCCAGGCTGAAGGAAGAGCAGGTTCAAAGGCCCTGTGGCAGCAGTGGACTTAGCAGAGAAACCGAGAGGACTGCAAACGCCTTCTTCAGATGTGGGGGTTTTCATCTTTGTGCTCCCCATTGGTGCTCTCCTTCCTCCTGCTCTGGGTACGTTCTCTTGGGCCTAGCCCAGAAGGTTCTGCTCCTTTAAACTATGAGGAATCTCAGTATTCAGGGTAAAACTATCAGCAGCCAGGAGGTTTAGGGGGCCTCACACCTGATTCCGTCTTGACCCTGACCCCTAGGCCATCCACCTCTCTCTTTGGACTGTTCCCATCTTTTCCGTCATGCCTGACTGCCAGTAGTGCCTTCCTTTGACTGTGACACTCAATGTAGGGCTGCCTGGTTGACCTGACATGGGGTCAGGTTCTCCATAACATTAACCCCCTTCCCAGGGATGTCCCTCAGATTTTATTACCTCTTAAAACCATGCGATTGTCTAATGCTGTGAGCAATGCTGCCCAGTAGAACGTCCGCCGCGATGGAACTAGTTTGTTATCGGGACGGTCGGTGTGAGGTGGCTAGTGGGACTGAGAAACTGAGTTTTCTTTAACTTTTTTACCGTGTAAGCAGAGAGCTTCTGTATATCCTCCCCCCGGCTTCTCCCGATGTTGACGGCTAACATAACCCCATTAGGTTAGCCAAGATGAAGGACTCACCCTTGGAACTACACTCCTAACTAGCCTACAGGCTTTGTGTTTTTCCACCAATTTTTCTACTCACGTCTTTTGTTCTGTTCCAGGATCCAATCTGAGATCCCATATCGCATTTACTCCTTGTGTCCTCTTCGTCTTGAAGAACCGAAATTCAATTTAATTCAGTTTCAGTTTCAATGGCCACACGAGGCTCGTGGCTACTGGAAGGGACAGCACGGCCATGGAGTGTACAAATCACACTCACGTCCGCTGCCTTCTTTAATTCTGACAATGAGCTGACGAGGAGCCGGGAGGACCACCCCGTTTCAGAAGAGGGGGGCAAGGCCTGGAGCACCTGGGACTTTCTCTCGTCAATTCACCAGTTAGTGGCAAAGTGGCTGAAAGCGTCCAGAGTTTGCTGACCCTCATGTGCACAGCTGCCTCCCTGCTGTGACACGTGTGACTTAGAACTCACAGGAGACTCTGATGTAACATTTATTACAAAGATATGTGGAAAAATCTATATGCCGCAGGACATCTTTCGAAAAGCAAACAGCCCTTGGGAGTAGAAAAGGTCTCAGTACTCTGGAAGGACGACGCCCCTCTCCCTGACCCCTGCAGAGATGCTGGGTCCCAGACCCCCGTCTCAGGACCTCGCCTGTATTTATACTCTCTCCCTAAGTGATCTCATTCAGTTCCTTGACTCTAAATAACACGTATACACTGATGGGCCCCAAATTTATACCTCCAGGCCAAACCTTGCCCTGAAACTCCACCTGATCCTCCCACAGTCACGTGACTGTGTCTGAGGGCATCTGCAGCTGAGAATTCTAGACGCGGCACCTTCCCCAGGTGGCCCGGCCCAGGCTTCCCCAAGCCTTCCGACCTCTTAAATGGCACCACCGCTTTTCAGTGACTCGGACCGAAAACCTGGAAGTTGCTCTTGATTCCTTCCTCTCTGAGTCTCATTTGCTACATCCAAACCATCTGATAAGGTTGCCTCTCCACGGGTCGTGTATCCATGATCATTTGCCTCATCTTTCCTCTCCCAGGCTGCCGCCACAGCTCCCTATGAATCAGTCTCCGGTCAATTCTTATAATTTTCCTCCTTAGAATCATCTAGTGGCTTCCCATTGCCCTTAAAATAAAACCCAAACATCATAGGATGGCTTAAAAGGCCCTGGATGAATCCCGATCTACTCTGATGTCATTCTCTGTATCGTGACGTTCCTGCCAGGGCAGACTTCTGTCAAACTGAAAACTCAAACCCACCACATAAGAGTTCATCCACCTCAGGGCTTTGCAGCTGCTGTTCCCTCTGTCTGCAAGGTCCCCCTCCAGATCCTTGCCTGGCTGGTTCCTACTACTAGTCTCCGTTCAATAGTCACCTCCTCATAGAGGCCTCCCTTGACTGTCCCCGCACACTCTACCACATTGCCCCAGTCATTTTCCCAGTAGCAATTGTCCACTCTGAAATGACCTTTCTTGTCCTTCTTGTCCCCTTGGTTGTCCCCAAGAATGTCAGCTCCATGAGACCAGGCAGGCCTGTCTCTCTTGAGCACCGACTCTCTAGCGCCTGTAAATGTTTGGTGTGTGGTAGAAGCTCAACGAATGTCATCGAGGGAGTGAATGACAGAGGGTTCGCGCCCCAATATGTGTTGGGTCCTCCGTCGTAACGAAATTCATCCCTACTGCCTGGTTAGAGATTTTTCAGTGCCACTCCAGGGCCAGCCCATCATTGGGTCTGTCTCTTGGGTGAGATGGACAAATGGACAGCCACAGTTCCCTGGGCCTCACAATCACGTGGACAACAGAATGATACAGCAGAAGTCAAATCTGTTGTATCACATAGGCCAGGCGAGGCCAGGCAGTCAGTAAGAAATACCCTCAAGCCCTCTGTGCCTGAACACAGCACAGCTGTTTGCTCACAAAATCGCATGCAGAGGTCACCCTCTAGGGCACCTCTTCTCCGTGTGGTCGATCGGCAACCCAGAATGTTTGATATCATGATGCTGTGATCACAACAAGTGGCTTCCTGGTCTCCCAGCAGGCCAAGGGAGTTGGCACTTCACACGGCAGCTTCCGAATGCTTTGGCCTAGAAGTGACAAACAGCGCATTAAGCCAGCACTGCCCACGAGACTCTGACTAATTGCAAGGGGACTTGCAGTGCGGGGGGAAAATGACTATGTGGCGAGTGGAAAGTGTCTCTGCAGCAGTCCACACGTGAACACACATAAAACAACGGACACTTCTCCCAGGGGGATGATTTAAACTCCCATCGAGTCACTGCATCCGCTCTAAGACCAGCATCTCCAGGGCATGTGCTGTGTGTATGGAGCATCTCCATCAGGTCAGGATGAAGCTCACAGTGGTCCAGAGACATGTGAGCTGATGTGACAAGTTATCTGCTCTTCTCCCCCAACACCCACTATACAATAATGTATAGGGACAAAATACACTTGCTTTTAGAAAAGAGAAGACTGCGGGACACACAGTAATTTCCGGTCAATAATAGGGTGTGGGTTTCTCTACAGTCTTTGGGGCCACTTCTGGAAGTTTCTTCCTTTTTCATTATTTTCCTTGGTTAAATAGGAAGTGAGGATTCAGGAATATGTCCTTTTAGAGCAAAATATTGTCTCAAACTGTCTCTTCAAACCAGTTTTCTTGTCTATCTGCTTCTAGTCAAGTCTGTGAACCAAAGAGCCACACCCATATTCTTTTAGAGAAATGATCTAATCTTTATTTCCCTTAATGTCTTACCTCCATGGCCCTCCAGGCCTCCACTTTACGGTGCTGTCTGCTTTGGGCAGAAAACTACTCCTTTCATAGGTTTTACCTTGAGTCTTTTTATCCGACAGAAAGGTTTTATTGAACACCACTCCATCAGTCTGATTTTTTTTCTCCCTCTGATTTGCTTTGGGTCTTCGTTGCTCAAATGTTTTCTCAGTACTACTAGGAATTAAGAAGTGGTCCCTTGACCAATTTCATTAGGCCTCACATTTCTGGAGTGTGTGTCCATTCTTTTCTGCTTGTAAAAGAGCCGGTACTGTTTGAGCTCATCTCTTTCTTCTCAGAGCCCGTCACACACAGTCTGCAGCAAGCTCTTACCCTGGGATGATAGACTGCATTACGTGGAGCATCATTCTCCAAAATTTGACATTAGCTTTCTCACTGTCCACTACCAAACCTCAGAGACAGGGCCACATGTTTCAATTCTGAGTTCTTTTGTTATGGCAGTACCCCTGGACTAGGCCGTCTCCAAGATCCCCTCAACTGGAATGTGCTGTGATTCCAGGAGGATGTACCTTGGTTTCGCCAACAGTAAAATCCTGTTGCCAGTTAAGTGTGTGTATTACATCAAAAAAGAAATCAGTATACTGAGCAAATAATGATGCATATTTTCTTCCTACCGTGGCTTAAAAAGATAGAGCCAAAGGAGAATAAAAAGGTGGTAGTGCGATCTTCAGTTATAAGTCTCCCATGTATCTGGTGTCACAGCCATGCAAATTTAATATGAGGAGAGCAGAAGACAGAGAGCAATGGACAAAGCAGAATGGCAGGAGGAGGGAGGGAGGAACAGAGCGCTAAAGAATGTCCCCGAGAGGAATGATTCCTATAGTCAGAGAGAGTGTGCTGGGCAGAGGTGGGAGAGAGTCCGCCTACCTTTTCAAGCCCTTGGCAGCTAATCAGGCAAGTAATTTATGGCAAGTTTCAGCAAATGACTCAAAAAAAAAAAAAAAAAAAAAAAGAAGAAGAAGAAGAAGAAGCAGGATTAGCAGTTAAAGCTCGGGGCTTTAGAGAGCACTGGCAACGCCAGACTTCCACGACTTTCTTTAGGGAATTTGACATTCTCTTAATCCTGGGCTTTGTAGAAGCTGTAGCCAAATTCAGGGTGAGACGCACGGTCGGGACCCGAGGTGCAGTGAGAACTGCAGGACCCGGGGCCATTCGGCATTGGGCATCATTACTTGAGAGCTCGGAGTGTCACTTTCCTCATCCATAAAGGGGGATAGTAAAAATACTTAGGCTGCGGTGAGAAATGGATAAGAGAATGTACACGGATAGTGTATAGTTAGTGCTCACCAGGGGCTTTCAGCAACCCGATGCCAAGGTGGCATCTCTCCGGTGAAATTGACACAGCGGGGGCAGAACCCAGCTACCAACTCCGTGGATCACAACGCATCGTCAGTGTAGAGAACCACCGGGGCAGGGGAACACTTCTGGAGAACAGGCCTGACTCGTTAGTCTCCACTAGCTCTAAAAGCCTTGTACGTGACCAGGCCAAGTCATGAGCGACCGCGCTCTGATGTGATGAGTGGTCCACAGGCACCGTGAGTGTGGGTCTATCCACGCTTAGAATCGTTAGACAAACATTTACTCTGTCCCTTTATTTACTTCCCTCTGGCAAGGGCTGGGGATTCAAATAGGAACAAGGGAGAAAAAAATATCCTTGGAGAATTGGTGGTCAAGTGCAGGGGCTACGCAAGAACATCAACCTGAACTTGAACAACAATGGCTTCAATAAAATATGATTGTAAAGGGATCTTGGCTATTTTTTTTCTATCATGGCTAATTTTTTTTAAAAAGAAGTAGTGCATACAGTACATCTAAAATTTGTGCAATTTGGGTAGTGCATATGTATTTGCTATATTATTTTTTTTGCACTTTCTTTTAAGTTTGAAATATTTCTTTGAAGAAAATGCTACATTTGGCTAAGTAGTATGATAGGGGTAAGCTTAGGACGCAGAGGGAACAAAGAGGAGAACCGCCCATCAACTCGCTTAGAGTAGATATGGGAAAGTGGGAGGGAGGGTCTCAGAAAGCTTTCCAGAAACCATCGATGCATAATAGGAAGGTGTCAAAAGGGGATTTGCATTTTAGAATGATAAATGGGAACAGCAAAGTTATGCAGGCAGGGGTACTGTTAGAACATTTGCCCCTGGTGTGCAAAACACAGACACCAACTGGACAGGAGAGGTAAGCAAGGGGAAATCTGAAATTCATCTCGTGTTCCCGACGTGGGCTTCTGGACGGACATAGTTCTTGGCACCGTTACCTCAGCTAGGGCTTTCAGGACCGGCAACAGATCAGAGCAGGGAAGGAAGATGTGTTCTTTTGGTGAAGCGGTGCTCATGTTATACCCAAGTGTTCACAGCAGTAGAAGACATGGGCTCGAGAGTAGTCCAAGCCAGAGGAGTCACAGATATGGGGTCACCGTTATATGATTCATCTCTTGGGGAGAAGGTATAAAGTCAGGCAACAGGACAACTACAACTGGTCCAGGAGGATTGGGGTGAGAAGAAAAATGTTTCCAAGAGGGCTGAGGAGAAGCAACAGACTACCCGAAGGGAAAATCAGGAAAGCATTCTCTCTGAGCCCAAGAGAAGTATGAATATCAAGCAGAAAATTACCCCAAAGGCCAAAACCATGCAGAAATCAATAGGATACCCATGAAAGTTATCACTAAACCTAGCAAATTCGTTTGCTGGTCAATGGTGATTACAAAAAGCTATTGCAAGACACTGAGTTGCAGAAGGTGGACTTAAAACACGGAATAGGCCTGTTCAACGTTGAATTGAAAGGCCCTGGGTTGCTGCCGTCGTGGATGAGGCCTTGAGCCTTCAGGCAAGGGTAGGAGATGCTGGAGAAGGAATGAGCTCTCTATTGGGCTTCCCAGTTTGGCTGAGGATGAGTGGCTCTGCGGATGAATCTAGAGGGGAGGCTCCCTTTTCTCAGCCTGGTTTGGGTTTGCTGCTGCCAACATCCTTCAGCTCCAATCCATGATCGGTGAGTGCCACGCTTTTGCCATATATAGAAACAGTAAGTGAAAATAAAAATTCACTGTGAGGGCGGATGACTCAGGTGTTTGGCAGTGGGATACGTGAGCATTTTCCCTTTCGTGGTGAAAGACTGAGGGCCCCCGAGGCAAAAACCGCCCTTGGTTCTCCTCATTGGCGTCCTCCTCCTGCTGTACTTGTGTGTAGCTCCAAGCATGCCACCGGTACCCACAACAAACCAGTAATTAAAGCTAACTTTGGGTCCAAGTTTGAAAAGTCCAAAGTTGCCACATGGAACTGGGTGTGTGTGGGTGAGAGAGGGAGCTTCACAAACCATTACAGCCAATGCCTTGCTCACTCACCCACCTCACCTAGTAGCAGGTACTGGAGCCCAAATAAGGAAGAAACCCTGTCAACTCCGTTCTTGGTGGCATCTCCAGAGTGCAGTGCCTTGTGCCTACCAACAATAGACATTCAGAACGTACCCATTGACTGACAGTTGGGAGGGATTAGGGCGGCATCTTCTGACACCCTGAATTTCCTTAACGTTTTTTTTCCGATTTAGTCATGTGAGTTTTATCAGCGAGGGTTCAACCAGAGACACAGATCCAACATATCTATATCTACCTATATCTATATCATCTATATCTATATCTATCTATATCTATCTATCATCTATCTATCTATCTATCTATCTCTATCTATCTATATCTCTATCTATCATTCATATATATATATGAAGAGAGAAAGAGAGAGAGATTACAAGAAATCCGTTTATACTATTAGTTAAGCAAGTCCAAAATTTGCAGGCAGAATTTCTCCTCCCCATCTCCGCAACCCTCTCTCCTTCTGTCTGTCTGTCTGTCTGTCTGTCTCTCTCTCTCTCTCTCTCTGTGTGTGTGTGTGTGTGTGTGTGTGTGTGTGTGTGTGTATGTGTCTCCCTCTTCCTGGGAAGTCAATTTTTAAGGGCTTCTAACTGATTAAATCAGGCCCTGATTGCCTGGTATAATCTCTCTTACTTAAAGCCTACTGATTAGTGACTTTAATGACATCTGCAAAACTCCTTCACACTCCCATCAAGACTGTGTGTCTGATGGAATAACTGGGGACTTTAGCTTCGCCAAATCGACTATGAAAAGGCCATCGCTAGAGTTTGAGAGCCATGTATTGGAGACCCCGCGGATGAGTGGATGAGTAAGGAAGAACAGGTGTGTGTGCGTGCGTGTGTGTGTGTGTGCGCGCACGTAGGGAGAGAGGCGGAGAGAGGTGGAGGTGTGCGGGGTGCCTGCAAGTCCTGGGACCTCCTGCGCTGTCTGTCCCCTTTGAGTCTAGGGTCGCACAAAAGTCTGGGGGCGGTCCACTGGGGTCAGACTGCCCAGGAAAGCCGTGACCTGAGGCTCTGCAGCCCTGACACCCTGAGGAGGGACCAGGGAATGTGTCGGGTCGATGGCAGGTCCCGGGACGGCGGCCCACCTTGCGTCCTTCATGGCCAAGGTCACAGCCGGCCGCGCCGCCTCGCGGTCCCCGGTGCCGTTCCCCGCGGCGGCGCCAGAGGGCGCGCGAGCTGAGGAGAAGGCCGGGCAGGTGCTGCGATGCCCCGGACCCCCCCCCAACCCCGGCACGGTCCCCCCTCCCCGGCACGGTCCCCCCTCCCCGGGACGGGTCCCCCCACCCCGGGACGCCTGCCGAGGCTGCCCCCCACCCAGGTGCACGTTCCAGGGATGGGCAGAGGGACCCATCGGAGCAGAGAGAGGGGGCGGGGGGGGGGCGTGTGCTGGGGAGGAGGGGGGCACCCAGGACAGGGGCGGAGACACCACCGCGCATCATCCAGCCTCACCTGTCGGAACCATCGGCCTCTACCTCCTACGCCTGAAGCCTGTGGGCTCGCCTCAGCCCTCAGGGTGTGTGGAAAGGCCCACTGTCCCGCGAGGAAGTCACCTGGCGTCTGTCCCCTCCCCAGGCTGCCTGTCTGAGGTCTCCCTTGGGTGCGTACGGACCCGGCCAGGACCAGGCTGGGTGCCACCGCCGGGCTGCTGCAGACTCGGCGGCCCCATGTGCATTTCTACTCAGCTCCCCCTCCCAGCAGCAACCCTACCCCCTAAAAGGCAGGGGCCCAAAGCAGAGAGGCAGGTCTTTTCCGCAGTTGTATTTAAAATAAATTAAAAAATCAAAAAATATAAATAAATAGATAGATAGATAGATAGATAGATAGATAGATAGATAGATGATAGATAGATAGATAGGTGATAGATAGATAGATAGGTAGGTAGATAGATAGATAAAACGGGGTTATAAAGGAAATAAAACTTGGGATTATAAAGGATGTCTGTTGCAGTCGACTAATGTCACCCATCTCCCTCTCTCTCTTCCCTCCTTAGAAAAAATGCAGTCCTAATGAAATGCTTTTAAAAGCAATATAGATTTTGAGGGAAAGAAAAATCACTAGAGGACTTCAACCAAGGTTTTAATGCAATGGCATCACTAAAACTAACGGGCATGGATGGCTTTTTGCAATACTCAAAAAAAAAAAAAAAAGGTGGATGGGGAAGGAGAACAAGGATCAGACAGTAGGAAATTACAAAGAATGGCTACTGCACTCCTAATTTGCACAATAGGGACATTTAAACACTCAGCGAGACTGAGCAATAAACATTCTTCTCACTCAGACGGAACCGAGGTCAGGGAGGGAAGCCCTGTTCTTCTTTTCTTGTCTGATGTAGGCACCTCGTGGCCTCAGCTTATGTGTGGTTTTAGAAAACTCTGACAGAAATGAGTGTCTGGGAGACTTCTCAGTTGTCAAGAAGCTTCTTATATTTCCTAAAGAAACTCAACCTAGAATCATTGCATCATGTCACAGAGCAAAGAGAATTAAATAGATATATATTTTTAAGACTGTAACTAATCCTGAAACTGAAATATGGGAGAAAGAATCCCACATACGAAAGTCTGTGAAATTTTTACAGGAAATGTGCAAAGATACTGTGTTTAAATATTCTCAGATGATGAAAAATTGGGATTTTCTTCCCTCCCCCCCAAAAAAAGCCCAAATAATTTTCAGACATCTATTTCCAGACCTCTCCTCATAGACTGCAATTAAATAAAAATAACATCTTTTTTTGAGTCATTTAGGAAAATATTTATATATCAGTGAAAGCAAGGAGATTCTTTGAAAGATGTCGCTAATACATATTTGAGTAAAGCCAAACCTTGTATTTATGCTGGTTTTTTTTTTCATTGAAATTGAAGGCTCATTTTAAGGATTTTGCCTTCCTTTATAAACATCAGCACAGTGCTGTAACTTCCTTTATTTGCAATCAGTATGTCCCATAGTTAACAAAGAACTTTTTAAAGAAAAAATGTGCCCTAATGAAATTCAGTACTTCTTTATAAAAAGAAAAAAGGATCTTTTATATGCATTTTTATATGCACTAAATATATAAGCATAGTTTGTACCTGGTAAAGTTGATTTCTGCTGACGGGGTAACCCAGGTAAATCAACATAGAGCCCATAGCACATTATAGGCTACATTTTATTGGGTTTTACCTTCAGGTAAAGGCTTCTATTAAGAATGTACAAGTGCCTGCATACCTAAACTGCCTTGTTTTCCACAGCGCTGTATACATAATCTCTTTAAAAATTTTTTTAATCAAAGCTTGCTATATTGAATACATTTAATTGGAATCCAGTGGGTAAAAAATATAAACATTTACTGCTGTAGAAAAGTTTTGATTAGTACTTTCCATTAGCAAGTGTTGTCGCGTAAACCCCATAACAGTCTATTTGCATTCAGACAAGAACTGACTTAGCAAAACAGGTGATGCTTTCAACTGTACAAATATATTATTTCCCATAAATATTTCTAATGAAAGAGGTGGTCTGTTTCGGAGGAAGTAACTGCAATGAAGACTTTTAAATAATTGGAAAGAAAATTGTTCCCAACCTTGATAAGTTCGGGCATGGAGGCTTGAAGGGTGAGTTATTAGGTGTGGAAAGGTAGGGTCTAGAAAACTTCTCCCACGTACGTTTTAAAGTAAACTGCCCTAATGCGTGGCAGAAAGCATCTGGGAAACACTGCCATTCTCTTGTGTCAGAATCTTACCCTTTCTTCCCTGATCCAAAAAAAAGTGACCTCGAATACAAAGAAAGGGTGTTTTACCCCAATGAAACGTTTCAGGAAAATGAGAGTTTATGCTGGAATTTTTTGACTTGGCCATGCTAGAAATTTGAAAATAAATAAAAGAAACACACACACACACACACACACACACACACACACACACACACACACACTGCATACTTTTACAGAAAATCAAAATGTAAAAAATTTTCAGTTCTCAGAAATTTTTGGTTAATCTTTGTCCAATGTTTACTTATTCATTTGGACATTATTAGTTAACAACACAAGTAAAAATAAATAAAAAATAAGGTTTGTAAGGGACTCTGCATTCCCTTTTCCCATTTATGATCCTCCAATTCAAAAAAGGCTCCATTTCTCTTCAGTTCTAGGTTTTAAATCTGGAATCAGGATGGGAGGAGTGATACCACTATTTCCTATGTAGCAAGTCAGTGCTGTGTTTCATACATGACCGGCCTCTGAATTCACTCCACGAAGCCTGGAAAAGTCCCAGTGCTAGAGCCAGAGGTCTGAATCTAGAGTTTTCTAGCACATAGTTTCAGATTATTCTTAGAGTTAAGTGAAGTGAATATCTTCATTTTTATTACGACTGTGTGCGTGCGTGTATGTGTGCGATGGGAAGAGGGCGGGAGAAGACAGAGCAGCAGGGAAAAAGGGAGAAAAAGGATTGGGGAAACAGAAAATCTCTGCTTTCATATAATACATGTTCTCTTCTATTATCTTATTTACAACGAATTTAAAGAAGAATATTATTTAGGGAAGTAAATTTCCCCTTCTTTTTCAAAATTGGTCACAGTTACAGCAGACTGTTCTGTTTTATTAGCATTCAGATGTAATGTTTCTATTCTATGGCCTACTCTGTGTGACTAATGCGCGCACACACAACTTTCCTTCTCTTTGAATATCATCCTTGTTGGCTGACAATAAAAATGTGAGTAACATCTTATTCTTCGTTGCATCCCAGCGTTCTTTCTTTGCACAATTAATACCTCCATAATAATGAATGCAATTCAAAGACAGCAGTGGACAATATGAATTACAATGCCAAGCATAAAAATATTGTTATAATGTAAGAATACCTTGCAAAAAAATAAGACATTTTATATTAGAAATGTTTGATTTGAGTATGGTGACAGAAAATGTTAATATAGTCTAATCAAATAGTAAAAAGTCAAAAACAGCAAAATATGTAAAAGGTACCCAATTTTCAGATGAAATATATTTGATTACTACTCACTTAATATTCTACTACCAGTTAAAATTTTATTAATTAATTCCAAATTTATGTAATGTGTTACTCTTGTAGGTTAATCAAAGAAAAAATACAGTTCTAAGGAGGAATAGAATGCAGTTATTTTACTTTTTGGTAGAAAAAGCACAGTTTCACAGGGTTACCTCCTAATGGGTTTGGCTGAATAATTACTGATAACTTCCATTTGTAAGAAATGGCCTTATTTGCATCTAAGAAATGCATTAATATGTACATTATAATAATAGAATCTATAATAACAATAATAACTTTTTGTTAAGCACCTATCATGTGTCTGGCACTGCACAGAGTGGGCTTACACGAGGAATAAGAAGGATGCAGTTCGTACCCTAGGAAGCATGGCCTAGTGGCTTCGGGAAGTTAAACCGGTCTCCAAGTATTCCAGGTTGTTGTTTCTTAACAAATGACTTTCAAAATGTAACTTCTGCTCAGCTCCAAAAGACTTTTCACAAATTTTGAATTCGTGGGGTTTGAGTTAATAAAATGTTTCCAGAAAATTTCCCCAAACCATTCAGAGAATTTTAAAACACCCTGAGTATGTGGTGTATTGACTCCCTAACACCAGCTTTGTCTCTTGAACATATCTTATTGCCTAGAACGAGTTTTTTGCTCTGTCTTCCCTGTAAAAGTGTCTTTGAGCACTGACACCTTCTGGCCACCCCAGGATCTTCAGTGCTGAATAACAGAATGAGCTAATACAGTTTAGAAAAGTGCTAAAATTCCATATTAAAAGAAAAACTTTAATTGAAAATGTTATATTTTTCATACAAAATAGTAGGTATTCTGAACTAAAGTTGCACCATAAAGAAAAGTGTAAAAAATAAATAAATATTCCTCATAATTCCACCCAACACTCAAGGATAAACACTGGTACCATTTTGACCTACAGGCTATTTTTCTGACGTTAATTTGTTCAGATACTGTTTTTTGGAGGTACATGAACCTTTGAAAAACCAAAATACACATTAATATTATACAGTCTAATCTACTTTTTCACTTAACAATGTATCAGGAGCCTCTTTTCAGATTGATAAATACAAGAGCCATTAATCTCTTAAAAGGCTTTAGTGTTTTACTCCATATAATTATACCAAAATTAATTTAATCGACTTTCTATCATTAACCATTTGTGTTGTTTTCAGCGTTCGTGTGTCCGTTTGTTTTTGGTATGACACAAAATTCAAAAAATACAGTAACCTTGTGTTTCATTTCTTTCCAGAAAGGACCAGCTTAAAAAACACCATGCAAGCAATCCGGATGGCATGTGTGCTCACGTGGTTATTCTGCCTTCCTGCGTTGTTCCAAGGACCTCCTGAAGACGAATAGGTCGAAAGTAAATTTGGTTTCCTTAACTCATGTTCGGAGAGTCAGGAAAAGCAATCATGGGACACGTGAAATCTGCTTGCATTCCTTTTGAGTCTGGGAATGAGACACTCGGCCTGTACAGAAAGCGTAACATTCAGCACCGTGATTGATGCCCGACGATCAGATAGATAGCACCGACAATTTCAGATTGCATGAGACCGCATATTGCTATGAGAGAATGAATCTATTTCTAAAGTCAATTACCTTGTTACACAGGCAGCACTGATGCTGTTTCAGAAAAGTTAAAAGAAAACCTATTCCTTATTTAGAAGCGATCCATGATCTACATAGAGAACTTTGAAAAAGGGTTAATGTTTGTTGATGTCCAAACCACAAAATCATTGCTTTAAAAAAAAATCAAGAAAGCACAGGGAAAAGTAAATGGCTAGGACATTTCACTAACGGCCTTTATTCTTTATCTCATCCCACGAGGTCTTGAAGGAATAACAGCACTGCTTTCCTTGGCTCTATGCTTTCTGCTCATTTCCTGTGACATGAGATGTGATTTTTCAGGGGCGATCTCCATTGTCCTTCACCGATGGCCTCTAGACCAAGGCACTGACATTATCTAGAAATCTGGAAAGTAAAAAATATCCAAGACCCGCTCCCTGGAGACTGTGTGCTCGGGAGGGTACAAACAGAGGGACGTGAAGATCACTAATCAAAGCTGTGTGCATTATGGTCAGAAGGTTCTGGAAAGAGCAGGAGTGCTTCTGAGTGTCTCTGAGAGGACACAGATTTTCATGTTGCCAAGGAATTTTCTTATTTCTTTGACATCCCCAGTTATAAGCTGGATTAAAACCCTTGGTCCTAAGATTTCAGATCCAGGGCGGTTAAATGCAGCCTTTTGTGAGGTGGAGAAGGAGGCCGACTCGTCTTGGCTTTGCTGCTTTCTATCTCCTATCATCTCTCTGCTGACAAATGGCCCGGTATGTAAAGCCACATTTGGCTTACTATCATGATTCTTCTGACTAGAGCCCAGAGTTGCCTGAACAACGTCTTTCTCTGTCATATTTTGATAGTTCTCGACTCTTTTCCCAACACAGATGTGGAAGGGTGAGCCTCCTAGGGGAAGTCACTGTTTCTTTCCTGAGATACTCACTGAGGACGATTAATGTCTCAGCCAGGGTGGGGCTAGGACCCAGCTGAAATCTTGGCGCAAGCCTGCGAGTGGACCCCACCTAAAAGCTGACGGAACACAAGGTCCTGGTCCAAGCGGTTCCACCCCAGTTCCAGCTGATCTGGCTGAGCGGATGAAATGGCATCTTTCCCTTAGGAATCTCCATTCCTGTAATTTCACTCAAGAGATATGCTGCCTGTGATAACAGCATGTCAAAGAAGACAGCCTTGTCCTCCCAGTCCTTGGGTGACCTCAGACACTGGAGACATAACCACAATCCTTCTCTTTCTGCAGAGGGAAGGCTCCTGGGAAGTCAAGAGGCCTTTTCTTGTGTGTGGTGACCACTCTGTGCCCCCCGACAGAGCATGGCGACTGGTGTGGGGCCATATGGCCTCGGGGGTGTGTGGGGAAGAACTAGTGCAGTTAGTTATTTATTATTCCACTGAATTACTGCTGAGTGACAAGGGCTCCTTGCGTCCTAGCAGGCTGGCATCCACAGAGCATATTTTGAACATGAATTGCCAAAGAAATAACAAAAATATGAAATGGCTAATTAGTGAGCCATTTCACAAAGGCCCTGCCTGATGACAAGTCTCCTGGTCAGTCTTGCCATTTGCTAATTTCCAAGTGGGATGAACTCAGACTCCATGAATCCAGCACTCAGAGCTGGGGCGGGGGCAGGGTGGGAGCAGGGAAAAGGAAATAAGGCAGAAGCAGTCAGTGTACCTTAGTGCATTCGTAAGGTATTGGGTGAGTTCATTGCATTGCAGAAAGCCCTGGGGAACCTCAGTTTTCGGCGGGAGGCGTAGAACCATAGTCACACAGCAAGTGATTCTGGCCTGCTCGACTGTTTCTGAGATCAAAATATTCCCTGCTTCATGTAAAACTCCATGCTCCTACCAGGATTTTTTCCCTCTTTCTTACTAACCGTGCATAAAACCTGGAATGACTCTTTTCCTTCTGGGCAGATAAATATTAACATTGTTCTCTGGGAGATTTTAGAAGCCTTCTGAGCAGATAATCATGCTCCTAAGGTCACCTGAGGACGGAGGCCTAAGGCTCTGTTCTTCCGTGGGTGCTCATACTGATGGAGTTCATAGCAAAGATGAAAAATGGACGAAAGTGTTTTGCCTTTATTTGGCAATCAAACGTTTAAACAGCTCCTTACTCAGAGGTTGGGCACCCAGAAGACAACAGATCTTTGAAGCATTCGGAGGGAACACTATAAATTGCTGTATTGTTTGTCCTTAACCTGCATAAAGGGAGAAGATCAGTTCCCGAAATAGGGTGGAGGTACACACAGAACAGCAAAAAGCACAAAGGGACTTAGGTTTCTCTCTTATCGCGGCCTGGATAGGCTAACAAGATGACCTCCTCGAACCTGGTAGGATTCTCTTTCCTTGGCATCGTATGCCCGCCTTAGGACCTCTACGTTTTGGTGTTTCACTGCACAAGTTGTCCCAAAACTTAACGGCTTAACCCAACTGTTTTATTTTGCTCAGAATTTCGCGGGTCAGGCATTCAGAAATGGATCGTCGGGGAAGTTCATCTCCGATCCCCGTGAAGTCAGCCGGGCCTTTCCCAGGCAGCTTCTTTACTCACGTGCCTGGTGCCTCTGTGCCCTGTGGTGGCACCGTGATGTCTCCTCCTCCTCCTTCTTTCTCCACACCGCCCTCTTCTCTCTCCATGTGGCATTTCATCCTCGTGTGCCTCGGTTCGTCTGTCTGTCTGTTTGTTTGTTTGTTTTACAGCATGGTGGTCTCAGGGTAGGCACACTTCTTACACAAGGGCTCGCTTTTAAGGAGCAAGAAGTAAAAGCAGCCAAGCCAGGGAAGGCTTATGCACGGAACGATCCAGTATGACTTCCACGGAATTCTACTGGTCAAAGCAGCCACAGCAAGCCACAAAGTCTAAAAGCTCTGCTTGCAAAAACTTTGTTGCTACTCAGACATCACCTGTAAAGCCTTCATTTGCTACCATGATATCCAGGGTGGCATTTCTGTCGTAAATCCCAAGTCTCTGGGATCTGTGTCCATTGAGAATCTCTGTGTAAATCACTTCCATTCAAGCATGCCCCCCCGCCCCCTGGCTCTGTGGAGCCCACCTGGCAGATCTGTCATGCCCCTCCTCGGCCTCCAGCACTGGCCTTACTTCTGTTGTATCCCCTGTCAGCCTGCTCTGGCGTTTCCTGTCCATCTTCATGGATGCACTGTGAGTTGAGGTAGGAGAGCTGTGCCTTATTTATCTCTCTAATATTTAACTGAGTGTTCTCTTTTCAAATTTTAGCTCAGTTAAATTGTGCCAGTTAATTTAATAAATGAATAAATGTCACCCCGAAAGCAGGGGCTTGGCTTCATTCACGTTGGTTCAGATAACACAGGGTAAACCAGAAATGAAATCATCGTCCACCTCGTGGGACTGCTCTGGTTTGTGTGAGTGGCATGGAGAACCCACGTTTTCAGATGCAGGGGTGGGAATGGGCAAGCTAGGAAGGCCGCGAGACCCGGCTCTAGCTGTGTCTTCTTCGCCAGCATTCGCACTGCCTCAGCTCCTGGTGGCAGCTCCTGCATGGATGGGCTGTGGTTCGGAATGGATCTAAATGGTTCCTACTACTAAGCACTGGCAGCTGTGGCTCCCCCAGTCCTGAGCTGATCTGGACTGAATGTTTCCTGCTTCGAAAACACCTAAGAAACTTAGTGTAACGAGGTATGAGTACACGTATATGTGTGTGTGTGTGTGAGCCCACACACGTGCATATGCAGAAGAGGAGTGTGGGGGTGTGTGTGTGTCTATATATGTGTGTCTATATATGTATATATAAACAAATATGCATGTGTGTGTGTGTGTGTGTGTGTGTGTATAAAATAGAGAGAGAGAGACAGAAACAGAGAGAAATGGACGCACAGAGAGAGAAGTTGCTTAAACATGACTTGACAACATTAATGATAAACATGACAGCTTTGTTACAAGGAAGTTGAAGAATTAACTTCTCAAATCTAGATCCTACTAGAGGGCATTTTACTTATACATTTTTTTTTCTAAATACATTTTAGCAATTAAAAGGGAAAACATAAAGCTAAGGCCAAGAAGACCTTTTCCTGCTTGGAATTGGGGGTGAACCAAGGAGACACCTTCTTCAGCTGACAATGCCACTGCTAAGAGAGAAGTAAAAGAGCCACGAATAGCAGCTAACCAGCCTATTTATTTCCAGAAAATAAGATTTCATTAAACATTCTCCCCACCAGCTCATACCAATCCAAGGATGAAAATCGCTCTGGCTGCCAAATGTGAGCTCTCAGGAGGAAATGATCCCGAAGAAAAAGAACTGTATCCGCCTCAAAACAGGAGTTGGGAAAATAGGGAAACAAGTATGTTTTGTCTTACATGTAGTCATTTTAAAATTCCACATTCAGCTCTGCAGCGTCTATTTCTTTCTTTCAGGATGGATGTCACTTTTGCTTAGGGCATGTTAATGTGACTCTTTTGGTGTTTTAATTACATTTCTGCACTTGATCACCTTTGAGATTTGCTGGCGGTCTACCATGAAGAGCTGATTTGCTAAATTGAGGAAAATGTAGACAAAAGTTTGTGTTTGCTAGATGGGAAACAGATTGGCACGCCCAGATCACAAAGGCCGGTTGGCAGTCTGCTCTGAACGGGGCGCCCTGCAGCCAGCACCTGCAGGATCACAGGATGATCTGATCCAATAGGAGATTCTGAAGCTTCTCCCGACGTGGCACCCTTTCCCAGGCTTCTCCAGGAAAGACCGCTGGCACCCAGGCCAACTACTGGGTATGAGTCAGAACATGGCTGATTTGAGGGAAAGCGACCCACCGAATCAAAGGGATGCTGGTAGCGCCTTTAGGGTTGAATCCAGTTTGCCTGAGGGAGCACGTCCAGGTGGCTGGGGGTTAGCGAGCTCTGCTGGGCTCCTGGAGGGATGGCCCTTCCACTGGGAAGTCCGTGCCCATCACCTCGGAGATGACCAGACGCTGTGCTAAGCGTTTCAATCTGCGTGTGCTTTTTAGGGAGCTTGCATCTCCCATGTTCGTCCCCTGAATGCTTTACTAATTGCCTGAAGAAGTTACATGAGAAAAGGGAACGTCATAGGCTGTGCATCATTAGATAAAATATTCTTATATGCGGGTATCAGAGCCCTCGGGTAGGATTTTTATTTTGAGTCAGGGCCAATTGTATGTGGGAGGGGCGAGGGGACGTGTATATGTTCGGCATTATTATAGAAGTTAATGGCAAATAGTCAGGCACATTCCTGAGCTTTCTCAGTGCTAAGCTGTGTGCTGAACCATGTGGGGTTATAGAAACGAGTAAGCTACATCACGGACCCCTTAGATGTCATAATCTAGTGGGGGAGCGATAAATATTGATATGAAGCATGTTGTGAGATGTGACAGGATATGGTTAAAGTGCTGTGAGAGCAGAGTAGATGGACAGACACGTTTTAGTTGGCATTATCTTGGCAAGGCCTTGTGGGAGAACAGGCAGTGGGCCTGGGCTCAGAGGATGAGCGGGCTTGGCAGCCTCACGCGGGGTCGAGGGGTCAGTAGCAGGATCCCTGGCAGAGGGAATGAGCAGCCATCCAGGGAGAAGGTAGGGGCTGTGTGTTAGGGGCCACAGTATGAGGGTGGGGAAGGAAAAATAGAGGATGAAGAGAGAGAGAGGGAGAGGAAAAGGAAAAAGTAGCTTGGAAGGAACTGTAGAATCATTTCTGAATGCACTGCGTTCCTGAAGCTGAACTTTGCTTGGTGCACGACCAAGAGCTATCGATGGCGTATGAGTTGGG
The DNA here is from genome assembly GCA_030015415.1 of Cynopterus sphinx. Lineage (NCBI taxonomy): Eukaryota > Metazoa > Chordata > Mammalia > Chiroptera > Pteropodidae > Cynopterus > Cynopterus sphinx. Next base: position 8,909,173 of record CM057391.1, read on the forward strand.
GCAGGAGTTTGTGCATGTGAGCATGCGTGTGCATGAGGGAGAGGAGAAGAAGAGCAGGAGGGAGGGAGGGAGAAGAGGTCCGTGCTTTATAAAGGAACCAGTTTGGCAGGTTGGGAGAGGCCAGGACGTACAGGGAAGCCGGGGAGGCCAGTTAGCAGGGAACTGCAGTAACCCAGCTCAGAAATAACGAGATGCTACAACAAGAAAGTGGCCATGGTCAAGAGGAGGCAGATTCAAGTTTTATTATAAAGGCAAAATTGCTGGGGTTTGCTGAATAACTGGAACTGGGGGTTAGAGACGGGGGTGAAAGGGAAGGAAATACAAACAGAGGCTCTCTGGCACCAAGGCCACCTGAGAAGGGGGATGAGAAGAAGGGACCAGTTTGCATCTCCATGTACCCAGTCATGAACGCACCCCGCAAGTCGCTACAGAGCGTGTGCGGGCACTGAGCTGGGGCCTGGGACGCGACTGCGTGCTGAGACAACGGCCCTGGAGAACTGGGGTCAGGAAATCACGAGAATAATTAGGTTTTGTGCTACAGACTCGGGAGCTGTCCTTTTAGAAGCGATCAGTGAATCTGGGGAGCTGAAAGGCGCATTAAAGAGAAAGTTCATTAGTGGGAAGAAGGTCTCATAAAATTATCTGATGCTCAAAGTTTCATTTAGTGTGACTTGTGGTTCTTTTGCTGAGAAAAAGAACACCGAGAGACCGATTATTTCGGGGCTTCTTTTTCGCACGGAGACATACAGGAGGAAGCACCTGCGTAAATTATATGTTTGTATGTATATACACATATATATACATACACTCATATAGTGTATAAATCACATATAATCTTTGCCCTGCATCCAAGAGCACCTGCCTTTCCCTATGATCTCAATGCAATAGGCACAAATATTCAAATATTTAATCTTTCTTAAATAGAGTTGCCTAGACTTAGTGCCTCTTGAATGTCGTTAGAGTCGTAAGAGACAATTAAACAATTGCTTTTCAAGAAGTCCTGGGGTGTCTGGGCTCTGAGCTCACAGGGGTCCCCACCTTCGGAGCCTCCACCTTGCCCATCAGCTCTGTAGGCGTCACTGGCTTGTTCTCCCAGTCCTTGGAGTTTGGCCCGATCGGGTGCACTAATGGTTGGACTTTTCTTGGTATTTGCTTACATAACACTATCTGAACACACGTATTGAATATTGTATTAGGTTTAAAGGGTAGTTTTCCTAGCACGGCATCGTGGGGCCCGCAGAGCAGACTAGGCGGGAGAAAGAAAGGTCTTGGCCTGTACTAAGCGACGTAAGTTTAATACACATTCTGATGTTAAAAATTTGATTAACTTGGTAACAAGACGGCAGGTATTAAGATGCTGGCTTTCTCTGTGTCGTCAAGACAGCTATTAAAGCACAGTGCACTTTACTTAAGTGCCTCTCCCTTAGCTGGGATAATCGACTCCCGAACATAAAAATCACGGAGTTCTGACCTGTGTCTCTGCTGCCCCTGGCTCCGGAGAACCAGGCAAGGGCTAATTGCATGATTTGGCTGTTTGCATACCAAAACGGAGTTCAAAGGCTCCTGATGATAAGTGAACACTTGGAAGGGGAGTGGAAATTTATCCATTAGCAGAAAGAGCCGAATGCACTATCGGATGCAGAAGAGCCACTCTATTTGATTATTAAGTGTTTTGTAATTCGAAACTATAAGTTACCAAGAATAAAATGAAATGACCCAGGAGCAGAACATTTTCTTAAACCTTAAAAGGAGAGAAGCAATGTCACTAGAGAAATTGCCAGGATCACTTTAGACCTTTTCTAGGCCGTTAGCTGGTGATAAAAATGCCCGCTTTGAAAATATTCCCATGTAAATGAATACTTCGACCTTTCCAATCAATTAAAATCACTTTAGGAAACAGGTATTTCTGACTCTTCGGACAATGGAATTCCTCAAGTTTTCTCCCTGACTGAACTGGCTCTGAGGATGAGAGTCACGATTCTGGTTGGAAATACTTGCCGTGAGTGTGTTTTAGTTTTTTTTCTATGAAAGCTCCTTGGCTCCCTTGGCCTGATCTGTCTTCCTGACGGGTCAATCTATTCTTAAATTAAATCAGTAATTTTTAAATTGAGCAGGTGTCAGAAGCACCTGAGGGCTTGCTGAGACACAGATCGCTGAGCCTCATTCCCAGAGTTTTGGGCTTCAAGAGTCCAAGGTGGGACCTGAGAGGTCTTGGCACTTCCTGTGGGTTCCAGGTGATGCTGCTGCTGGAAGTCCCAGGGCCACACTTTAAGAACCATGAATTCGGTGGTTTCAAAGATCCCTTAGCAGCTCTACAGAGGCCAATGAACTCAGTGGAGGCTTTTCTCTTGTGATAACCGATCAACCCACAATAACAAAACTGCCTTCAATGTTCTATTCATCAGAAAACTACCTGATCTCTACTAGAAAGTAGATTTTTCACAAGTGGTTTATGTAGAGAAAAGGGTAGACTATGTGCTACAACATGGGTGGACCTTGAGGATATTGTGTTAAGTGAGATAAGTCAGATGAAGACAGATACTATATAATATCACAAATATATGAATTCTAAAGAAGCCAAACTCGTTAAAACAGAGAGAAATGGTGGATATCAGAGGCCGGGGGTGGGGAGAATGGGGGAAAAGAGAGAGATTGTTTAAGGGTATAAACTTGCAAGGAGTAGATTAATACATCTTGGAGACATAATGCACAAAATATAGTGAATATAAACAACACGACTATATGATAATCCTCAGACTTGCTAAGACACTAGATCTTAACTATTCCCAACACACACACATACAAAAGAAGTGAGAACTATGTGAAGTGACAGAGGTACTCGTATGGCTGCAATGGCAATCGTATTTCCATACACAAATGTATCAAATCAACATGTCCTATACCTTAAATTTGCACGATGCTATGACTCAAATGTATTTCTATTATAAATAATTAAATAAATATACATAAAAATATAAAAGTGATAGAATAATGTGACTTTAAAAATAGATTCTATTCCCAAGTGAAGGGCTAATCAACTCTTGGAATTTCAATTATTGATACTTTTTGTTAAGTTATCAACAAAATGAGTTTGCTGCTTTGCAAAAAATTTAAAGCAGGCATTCAACATGGATAATATTTCCCCTTCATGTAATCTGGAGACCCTAGTTAGAACCAAACAGTTTTACTAGATGAAAGGAAGGCCTGAGGGCAGTGTCAGGGTGCAGGGTAGAAAAAGAGCAGGAAAAGGTTGAATTAGAAATACGCAGCAGAGGCCGTGTGTTTACGAGTGAATGAAACTTGTATTTGCACCATGTGGTCTTCTTAGACCCTTTGGTTCCTTTCCTATTTGTTTCTTTCATGCCAAGTTCTCATGACCAAGGCAACTTGGTGAAGAAAGCCTCCCTAAAGGAGGACTTTTCAAACTTTAACTCCTCAGCAATGACCTGGAGTTCTTATTAAAATGCAGATTCTGGTTTATTAGGTCTGGGGTGAGGCCTGAGATTCCCCATTTCTAAACAGCTCCCAGGTCCTCAATCAGCAGGGCTGGCTTCTAGGGCATGCACCCATGCAGCCATGCAGCCATGCAGCCATTGCTTTCTTCTGACTTATTCTCTTACCTTATGGTCATGACATCAAATACACACCTGGCTGCATAACTTCTGCCACAAACAAAGCAAGGGGAATTACAGTTCTCTCCCTTTAAGTGATCCTGATATTGCCTGGTCCCTATCTGCAGATCCTTCAGCAAATGAGCTCCTTTACTAGTTTTCAGATTTCTCTCCAAGACAGGCCACATCTTCCTGTGCTAAATTACTAGTCTGAGTTCATTTTTCAAACAAATCTTTCTTATAGTTTCTGGGTTTTGAAGTCAACTTTAGTTTTCTGGACCTTCCCCCTTGATTCGGGGCCACAAAGATGAGATAGAACAAAGCAGGTGGTGAGCTCCACGGCTGTCTTTGAACCACCGGTGGCCCCCAGCCTAGGGAATGGGTGGTATCTGGTGATTCTTTCTGCATGACATGTCAGCTTTCTTCATTTGCACGGTTTTAAGCCTTTTTAATGCCTGATGTATATTCAACCCCAGTGAGATGCTTGGTCAGGGCAGTTTAATAAATTTTTATTGAGCACCTTATATATTTAAGGCACTGATAAGGATACCACTCCAGGTTCTCAGGCGAATAACCTGGATGGAGGGAAATTTGTTCAGGTGAAGACTGAGAGAGCGTGTTCTGTCAAGCAGTGAACCAGGTAAGCTTTTTTCTGATCCTTTCAGAATCCCCCCGATTCTCAGGTGTTCAGCATCCATGTTGGGCAAACTATACCTGGCTACTTCCACAGGATTTACAACTTTCATGAACTTTTCCTACAGTCGACGTATTCAGTGATTGTGTTTTGTAGCTAGCGGAGAGGAAGTTCAAGTTTCTTAGTCTGAAGCCTCACTCTTGAAAAATAAACTTTTTTTCCATACGGTGCTGGCCTTCATGTAATATTTCATAGACACCTCGTGAGATATACATCATTGTCCTGATTTTAAAGATGTGGTAATTGGGGCATTGAGAGGTTCACTGGCCAGGCTGAACAGCCAACGATAAAAACCAGTATTCAGGCCTCAAAATGCTGATGCCAAGTCCGTTGTATCGACTCATGGGATTGGTGCATCTAAAAAACATACTCAATGCTTTGTTTGTTTACAATGTCTATTTTCATTGTCCCTGATGAATTTGCTGCGTGCTCTACTGTCTAGAATAGCTCTAACGTTGTTTAAAAAAATAAATGAAACTGACTTTGGGGCTTGGTTTTGGAAACTCTCTAATGTGAATCTAAATATTTTAACCTCTTCTCAGTTCGTGCTACTGTGATTTTGTCAACAAGTGGCCCAGGCACGACTGTGTGAGTGTTATCATCCCACTAATGTCTGATGCACAGTGTTCTGATTTGGAAGGACTGCTGTAGTAACTGGACCTCCTGCTCCAGAGTGCCTGGAACTTGAGAAGCAAGCTGCCACCCAGACACACAAATTAGGCTGCGTAACTGGGGCAAGGTGGAAAGACTCTCTTTGGAATTAAAAAAAAAAATCAGTGGACAATCAGTTTTAATTTACCTTTGAGGTCTAGTTGAATGTCACCTTCGCTCCCCTTTCTGTTTTATTTTAAAACAGAATTTCCTTATTTTGCTGCTCTTAGGAACTCCATTTATAGGACAAGAATATGTTCAATTCCTAGAACACCAATAGGGTCACTAGAAAAAAAAACTGTTGGCCTAGAAATCAGGATACCTGGTGTCTAGTTTCAGCTGTGTGACCCTGAACGAGTCATTTAACCATATCGAGCTCCTGATTCCTTACTGTAGAATGAGAAAGTTGTAGCGGCTGCTCTTGGAAGGTTTCTTCCAGTTCTGACTCCTGACTTCGCTGTTATTGTTGATTCTTATTAGACAAAAGCATGCAAGCAAATATGCCTGCAAAGCAAAAATTGGCCATGACATGTCACGTGGTTCTACCTAAATATAGTGGGTCTAGGAAAAGCGTTCCCCTGTGATTGCCCAGGGGGAAATAAAAATACCTGATGAATGTACATAACTTTGTCCCATCCACAGTTCATTTATTCAACTAATATTTATTCAGTGGCCTACTAGATTCCAGTTGCTGTAGTTGACACTGGGGCATGACAGTCTACTCTATTTATGGATTTTAATTTGAGTGGGGAAATTATATGTGCATGTATCTGAGTGTATGCAAAACATGTATGTGTGTGTGTGTGTGTGTGTATATATATATGTATATATATATACATATATATATATATATAAAATAAGTAAATTTTTTGAGAACTTATACATTGAGCATCATTCTCAAGACATATATTCATATATTTTTCATACAGTAACCCTATGAAGTCAGTGCTATTGGCATTCCTATTTGCATATTAAGACACTGAGGCATAGGGAGGTCAAACCTTGCCCCAGTTCAGACAGCCAGAAAGCAGTGGTGCCAGGCTACAACTCGAGGCAGTTTGATGCCAGCGCCCACATTCTGTCCTGCTGCTCTGGGTGGAGGAAAAATTCCTCTCGCTATAGCTTTCTTAGAACTCATTCGTAATTAATTTGTTGAAAACTAAAGGACACATGAATGGGAATGCATGAAAGCACTTTGTAAACTGGAAAACGTTATAACGTAACTTGCTGCTTTCTCAAACCACACATGGCCTCCAACTCTGGGTGGTTTCCTGTTGTCCACAGCTTCAAGTTTAAATTCTTTAGGGCATTACCATCTTGCTTCTTCACTCCTTCATGACCCGTCACACTAGACAAATCACCTTCCCAGAATATGACCCAAATATGCTTGGACTTTTGTCTGTCCAGGGTTGACATAACATTTTCCTGCACCTTGGGCCAGCACTAGGTTAAATCACCTTTGTGCCTCCCATAGCACTATCACACCATAGGTACTAAATAAATGCTTGAGAAATTAAATTAAAGGTAAAAAAGCAAGAGGAAGAGAGAGCCATAGATAATACAAAATTTAAGGTGGTCAAGGACTTATCCTGTGTAAATGCAATACAATTATATTTAGATGGTCACAACAATTTTCTGGCGATAAGGGTATTGAAGAATTAGAATAATTGTAAGTGTAAGATCCTCCTTTTAAAGGAACGTGTAGGCAAATCTCTTTCTGAGAAAATACAAGTGACTGATAGGAGACCTTTTATAACCCACTGTGTCTAGGTTGTAGTGATGCTGGTTTCAAGAGATACATGCTAAGCAAAATAAGCCAGACAGAAAAAGTTGAAAACCACATGCTACCACTTACATGTGGGATATAAACCTAAAAACAGTAAACGAACAGGACAAATAAAGAAGAGCATGGTCATGGGCAATAGACTAGTGGTTACCAGAGGGTAGAGAGGGGAGGGGGGAGGAGGAAGGTAGATGGGGGAAAAGGGGTCAGATAAGTGGTGACATTAAAAAATTAAAAATTTCAAAAAATTAAATTAAATTTAAAAAATTTTAAAAAGAGAGAGGGAGATGGTTGACTGCTGACATTCGCTGTGATTCAGCCTCCAACTGGTACAAGGAAACATGCTGTGAGCAAAGACACAGTATCTGACAACAGAGAAGACGAAACTTAGTGGTTATGAAAAAAGCTTCATGACTTAATTTCCAAGTTTAAATAGAACCATTTTCAATACTACTAATGATGATGGTAGGGAGGATGATGTTGTTTCGCTGGGTCTCTTGGCTTAAAAGACTATTTTTCAGATGTTGTGATTCATACAACCATCTATAACTGCCAAAAGGCAGGCGCTTCTGAAATGTGAAAATCTAAACTCAGAATCTAACTCTATATTTTTAAAATCTGTATTTTCTTTCTCTTTTGTGGCCTAGTTTTTATGCTTGTTTTGATAAAGTCAGCATTACTGCCATGGGAACCAGTCTCACACAGTGTCTTATCTTTAATTACTTTAGAAAGGGGGCCCGTCATGTTCCAGAATTTTATGATCTCATAATAAGATTCTTAGGTCCCAAACCACAAGGCAGGTGGTCTTAATAAACAACTATTTTTATTGGATAAGAAAATATGTAATGCAAAATTAAAATGTGATCTAGTAACCATCCCATAAACAAGCTCTGTAGCAAGTGTAAGATGAAAGACATTGTGAAGCTCAGAGACATCCAGGGATGAAGATGGGATGAAGATTACAGCTGTCTATCTTCAAACTATAAATGTGGGATCATAACAACTTTTTAACCAATAGTAATGGCTTTGAAATTGCACTTGAATGTGGGCTGGGCATTAGAAAGACTCTCTTGGGAACTATGAGTGTACTGAGTGGTCTAAAACGTAAATGTAACAGATGGGGTTGCCATTAGGACAGCAATCATTTCCCGCCTCCACCCCAAATTGTTGTTTCCGTCCCAATTTCAAATATCCTGTCTTACTGTTAAGCTATGTGTCAGATGACATGTCCTGGCACTTGATTTTTAAATATGACGGCTATGACCACAGGACCAGAGGGGCGGGTTGGAGTGTTGTGAGAACAAAGAAGAAAACAGAAAGGAAATGACAGGTCATCCATGCCACACACGTTAATTGTGTATCCGCCGTTCTAGTTCTCGGATCGCGAGGGTGAACGAAATAGGAAGGGCCCTTGCTCTTGTGGAGCTTACATTCTACTTGGGGGAGACAGACAATAAAGCATAACAGCTAAATATAAATTATGTTAGATGAGGGTAAATGCTGTAGAAATCACAGTCCGGGCAAGGCAGATGAGAACAAAGAATGAAGGCGATTTAATTTAATATAGGAAAGGTTTAATGGGTAGATGTTGAGCTATGCCGACATCTGTGGGGGAAGTATTCTGGGTAGATGAATGAACAGCATGTGAAAAGGCTTTTAGGTCAGAGGGATGTTCGGGGAACCTCAAAGATATTAATGGAGCCAGAGGGTATGAGGGGGAAGAGAAATGGTAGGAGATAAACTCAGGGGTTAACAGGGATGGGAGTGGCCCCAGCAGGGCCTTCACAGAACCTGAGAGTAAGGAACTTGGCTTTTGCCCTGAATGAGGGAAGTCCTAATAGGGTTCTGAGCAGTGGAGGGACATGACCTGACATCCATTTTCAACAGTTCCCTCTGGCTGCCCATTGGGAGAATATTCCGATATTCTACTAACTAATCCAGGTGAGAGTTGTTGGTAGTTTGGACGGAGCTGGTGATAAATGATTCTGGCCATGCTGGTGGATCAGATGTGGAGTGTAAGAGAAAGGGAAGAGTGACTGGAGAACCTGTAGAAGAATCAAAAAGGAGAAGGAAGGAAGAGAAAGGAAGGTAGGAAGACATGTAGAAATGCACGTGCATAAGGAGCTAAGACTACCCTGAGGACCACTCCGGAGGTCAGTCGAAGAACTCCAGGATTTGATTGCCTGAGGAGCCAACATGGGATTCTGGGTTCCTAGATATAACCTGAAGGTGAATTTGTGCTGGCTCTATTTCTTGACTGTCAACATCTACTAACCCCAAAGTGAAGTCTAGTTGTGTGGCCAACCCACTGTGAATGTGTTGGACCAGTGGCCATGGTTTGGAAGATGGATGGAAGAGGCAGTGGGAGCGTCGTGACCGTCTGAGGAGGAGGAAATCTCACCTCCCTTTGTCCCCAGATCATGGTGACCCTACCAGAGTGAGTGGTGGCTTCCCAGGCGTGCATGAGACTGTGTGTAGAGCGGATGCCACTATCCCCAGACCCGAATCTCATCATACAGACGTTACATATATTCTTTGCATTTGAGTGCTTTATTATATTGGAATTGCAGTGATATTATTAACATTTGTACAAATGCACAAAATCTTGTCTCTTCTTGCTAGAAAGAGATGTAAAAATCCGACCTAGTTGAACAGTCTTAATGAACTCATTGTCCAAGTAACAATAATGGATTCACGATGCAACAAAAAGCTTAACATAAAATTAAACATATTAAATGCTGCAGCAAATATTTACAGGTATGTACCCCATTTTTTCTCCTTCCAGTAAGGAAGGTGGTTGCTTTACAAATAGACAAACACAAATGCTTTGCTGTTTACAATTACAAACAACCCCCCAAGTCCAGAACTTAAAGTGACAGCACCTTTTTTGGGACTTCCGTAGTTATCACTTACTTTGTACAACGCTAAGCTTTTTTCTTTTAGTTCTATTTTTGGACAATATTTATATTCCAGTCGTCCTGGAATAGTGTGTTTGAACTGAGCCATTTTTTTCTGGACTTTCCAGAAGATCCCAAAACTCATGTCCTCTCCAAGGAGAACATTTCAAGCTTATCTTTTCTCCAAGACAAACCTCAAAGGCAGAACTCCTCTCTGTATGAGGCAGGTGTGAGTTAGCAGAAGGTAGAAGGAAAGAGGGGAAAGTAGGGCTTCTTTTTCATTGGCTGGCTCGTTGGGAGGGGTCCTTTCTCTGAAACCCCCTCTGCTCCAGCACTGATGATACCTTTCACTCTCTCTGTAGTATTGGTATTCTAAAGGAGCAAACTAGAGTCTAGTTAGCTTATTGTGCATAAGATTTTAATGATGTTTTTAAAGCTACTTTATTCGGGTTCCACATTCTCAGTCTTCAGACTAACATGATTCTGTTAAAAAAAATCTATAAAATTATTTAATATGAAACTCAATGTAGGAAAATCTTAAATGGCTTAAGAGCTTTCTCAATCCTGACTTGTAATGAGCTAGATATTGTAAGTTGGTCTAAATATAATAGTAACTATTGATCCCCCTCCGATGATAAGCTTGGAAAGGTATCAGAGTGCCACTTAATATTAATCTTTGAGCAAATGCTGGCAATTTGGCCTTACTCCCTTCTCCAACGTGTGGTTAAATAGTCTTCTTTTAAAAATAGACAATTTATAAGGAAAAAAATATATAAACACTCTTTAAGCAATTTGGCTATAAGCATTACATCACTGAAAAACTCCACGAGAAATAGCAAAATATTCTGAATGGACATAACACTTTTTCATTTTCACAACACGATGAGCTAAGGTTTTTTTTTTTTTTCCTTTTTGTTTCTTTGTTTTGGTATTGGGTTTTACTTGAAAGTTTATTGCTTCAGTGTCTTCTTGTCCTTTCTTAGATTATAATTGTAAAACACAGGTGCTGTCCCTAATTACAAGGCAACATTGTATTTTCGAGATCTAGGAATGAAATAGGTAGGGCCACTGGTACTTCAGCAGCCTCAGAGAGACCATGGCTAGGACGACAGTCCAAAGTGCACCACGATGCACAAAAGAATAAGTCTCCTGGCTCACTCAGGACACTTTGGTTTGGAGAATGAGATAGAAAATTCTTAAGGGTAGCTTAGCTGCTGCCTCACATCTGTTGCATCATATAACATTTTCAAAAAGCATGCTATGAATAAAGGGATAAAGAGTATAAACTGGCTCTTGGCATTCTCGTAGCAGGCTTCATCCAGGCTGATGTGAGAATCACGTCTTCGCTATGCTACTAATGAACGCACGAAAATGTATCTGGTGCAAAGATTCTGTAAAGTATTTTAAATGATGCAGCTCAGAGCCTCGGAGGAAGGGTGGAGGTGTCGGAGAGGGAAGAAGGAAGGCAAGTTTGAGGACAGGGAGGAGGTTGGAAAGAGAACAAGAGAAAGGGTTCAAAAAAGCTAAAGTGCAATTTTAAAATATAAATTATTTTAAGCAGAAGAGAGGTTCTACATTGCTACTGTTCGCATAGGCACAGTTTTATTCAAATTTAAATGGGTTATTTCCTTTTCCTTCTCAGATATACTGCATAATGGAGCGTGAATGGCTTAAAGCTACTGCACATTGTTTGAGAAGGGACAAAAAGAGCACTAAGGAAGCTGAATAGTGCAAGGCATTCTAGGAAACTGGGGTGGAGTGGAGAGAAGCAGAGATGAAGTTGTTTTTACACTTTTACAAGAACGCTGTTCCAGTTATAGTTACTGATTCCCTTTAGCTGAACTCTGCTTCCTAAAGGAAAGAGCTTACTTTAAACATGAAAACAGAAATAAATGTTTTTAAAAAACTGTTCAGAACACAAGTTAAAAAATAACTCACAGAGCATTAAAATCCTTGGAAATTCTATGCACAGAGATCTAAGCAAACATTTCCACCAAATGATGGAGAACAGCCATTGGAAACCCTGAAGAAATGAAGATACACACAACTATGTAGTTTATTATGACTAATACTTTAAAAACAAGTCGATCCTACAGAAGAATACTGTTCAAATGGAATGTTTAAAAATAACATTTATTAATAAATATCTTATAAAATTCTAAATTAATAGATTCCTGTTCAGTTTTGCTTTGGTCCTTGAATTCCACTGTATACACACATACATACATATATATTTCTTAGATGGTGTCTATTAACTGTCCTAACTGAATGGCGAGTTTTATAGCAGTTACTGATGCTTCTTAACTCCCCCTACCCTCACCCAGCCAAAGGCTGGTCTTTTATCAAAGCTGGTTTAAGATTTTCATGACAAACTCAACTAACACAGTAAAATAGACTTAACTAACAGGCAACAACTACCTGACATTCACCCCCGATGCCCCTCTGTTCAGAACACACGCTGCATCTGATTTCATTGACCAGATGGGATCCAAGGAGCATTTGCTCCAGGTAAGCCACCCTCATCGTAACAACGCACGCGGTGACAGCACACACCGCTCGTCTCCCACAGGCCGTGTTAGGACTGCGACTCGCCTACACGGACGCGGAGGTAGGAGAGGGGTGAGTGGGAGTGTAGAGGAGAGACATCCGGCCTCACACCTGGCTTTAAAATGAGTCTTCATCCACTGCTAGAATTTTCATTACCCCTGTCCTGGCCTAGGTTGAGAAATGTCTTAAGGAGAAACAATTAAGATGTGGATGCTTCAATTTAGGTGAGGATTCACCTGGTAGGTAGGGACAGGCAGGGCCTCTGTGGAAGTTGGTATACCTAAGACAAGGAAGGCTGATTATTCCATGGTCTGGAGGAGGCCAAAACTCCAAGGGAAATGCTTCAGCAGACTGTTGGATCCGACCAAGAAACGCTCTGTTTGAGATTTCAAGAAGCTCTGATAACCAGTTGGCATCCTCCATTTACTGTCTTTCCACACTGCTAATGAGTATACCTAAAGGCCCTGAGTATAACAAGAAGACAGTTTATTCTAATTATATGTTGAGGCCCGTTTGCTAACGTGTGTGGTTGGTTTGCCTACTTAGCATGAAAAACAGACATAATTGAGCTATATAGAATGCACATCAGTCAAACTGTCACGTTGCTGAATTAGGAAAACTCAGGCAAGTTCTTAACTGCACAGGCTTTTGGTTTAACAACTAAATGTATCCGTCGCGAGGTGGAACAGCAGTAAAGTAAACCATAATTTTAGTGACGACCCGCTCCCTGGACATTCTGGTATTACCAGTGGATTTTCAAAAAATCCATTTCATTAAGTGCTACGCATGCAGGAAAGAAAGAAACATTTTTTGTTTACTTAAAGCAAAAAATAAAAACTAAAATAACCCAAACGAACAAACATTTCAATGAGTTTTTTTTTTTCCTTTTTAGGGGACACATAGTTCTAGGCAGGAGTTGTGAAAAAATTATTTTTCATTTCAAAATAGAGATAAGAATGTTAAGTTCTTTTTTTTTAGCTAAATCTTAAACATTTCTTAGGAAGCCAGTTAGGTTGAACCGTTCAGCTGTTACTGCTGGGATTCAAAACAAAACAACTATGAATTCAGTATTTAAAATACTTAAAAATGATATGTTTGTCTAAAATATAATAGAAAATCCTTTTGTTTGCATTTTTTTTCTGTTTTATTTCTTTTCTTTTTTTTTTTTTGCTTTTACATTTAATTTTTAGACCATATATCCAAGTCATGAGTTTCACTAGATACTCAAAACTTTCTTTCGAAAGCACTGCATACTTGAAAAGATCGTTGATAAATATTGATTTAAAAAGTAAGTTAATAGATAAAACTGAAACTAGTTATAAAAACCATGCTTCATGACCCTCATATTTTTTTTCTCCAAAATAGATTCTTACACTACAGTGAGAAAAAAAAAAAACCACAACCTTCCCTTTTCTGAACTCTTATAAAAGCTACACCTTTTGTAAAATACTATTCTTTTAAATCCCATTCACACACACACACACACGCACACACTCTCATGTTAGAAGGTCAAGCATTCAAATGGAGATGAAACACCAGCACCTGTCTACACTGCTAGAGAGAAACATTAGCCCCTGTTATTCGTGAGATGTGATATTAAAACGTTAGCACAGTAGAATGGCTTGTTTCAAGGAGGCACAACTGTGGTTCTGAACTCTCTGCTTTTTATAATGGGCAAGTCCGCAAAAATCATTGAAAATGCAAATCAGAATTATTCAGAAGAGTGGAGTAGCCATATTCAGGGGCTCCTTTCAGCGGCCACAGAGTGCTCTAGCTGCAGTGGGCGGGCTGAAGGCACCCTGATGGAACATTAGGGTTCCTTTCTGTCTTTGTTCCTCCAGTAGTTCATCTATTTTCACCCACCAGAACAGCAAAGCTGGTTCCATAGGCTTAAGAAAAAAATGATAACAATAAATCTTAGGCTGTTAGCAGCTGACGATCAAGCAATGTAATCTGTGTAGTGAATAGAGCCCTTCTGAATTATTATATAGTGCATGGATTTTCAACATTATAGACAGGCCACATAAAACCAGTTGTAATTCGAGGGTGTGATGTTATAGCCTCGCATCACAATTTGGACTTTCACGATGGAGGCTTACAAAGCTCCTTACTCTCGTGTCTCCACAGCTGGAATTCAACAGTGCTTTCCCTATAGCTCAGCCACCTTTCATTTACTCTGAGTATAAAAAACATTAAATCAGGCACATTAACCATCTCCTGGTTGCTATTTTGTAAATAAGCAAGAATTGAAGGAACTCCAGCTGTGGGTCAAGGGCAAAAGGAGGAATGGCTAGGTCCACATTTCTGAAGTTCGACTTTTTTCTTCTTTAAACATTATTTCCTTCTTTACATGCAACGCTTACGGGGACAAAAATAAAACAGAAGAAAGTAAAAATAAGAGTAAACAGGGAGCCCAGGAAAGGGTGGAAATGGAGAGGAAAACTGGGCATTCAAGGAAGTGAACCGATGCAGGAGAGGTGGTGAGAAGCTTGGTGGTCGTATTTGGACACGAAGGGATATTATAATTTTTCATAGTCGGAGGAAAAAGTTGTGGAGAAGGCTCTGTGTTTATCTGGGATTCTGATGACATCACAGCACAAACTCAACCTGTGTTCTGACGTCATCAAACTTCTCACCCCAGTTACCTTGCATCTGTTGACACCTAGGTATGCCTCCTTTTGGCTAAAAGCCACAGTTTAATAAGATTCAATGTCTCAGGCCGAGGGTTGGACTGATAAGAGTGAAACCATGACTATGTACAGAAAGAGTTCAGTTTATAAACAGGAACTGGTACCAGAAAATTGGAGAAAAGCACCAAAGCACTTCCCAAGCTGATAGATATTAATTGCATAACTCCCTTTTTCCTTATATAACTAAGTATAAAAGACGACGTTTCCATAATAACGATACAAATGAGAGCCAGTCTTTGAAGAACTGAGGAGTCTTCCAGGTCTGAGTGAATTCTAAAAAAAATGCCCTTAAAAGAAAGGACGCATGGTATGCGGCAGCTCTTCTTGGAGGCAGGGTCTGACCCTTGATTTTTAAAGAATTGGATTCAGGTCTGTTCTGTGAGTGGTGAGCTGGCTGAGGGTGGAGCTTCCTACCACCTCACTGACTGCCGAGGAAGTAGTGATGGTGTTATGCTGGATGACCTGCTGCTGAGAGCAAGCAGGGACCGGGCTTGCTGCAGGGCTACTCTCTGGACCTAGAAAAAAAGCACACACACATACACCGGTATAGCACTTTCTCGGGGAGACTTGTGGGCTGCACAGAAAAGCATTACTAGACATTTACTAGAAATAGAAGAGTTTCACACATTTTCCTCCTGGGGGTTAATTTCAAAACTTTAAACTGTAGTCATAAAGCTGTGCCTTCTCAGTTGATAGCTACAAGCCAAGCCATGCTTTCTACATCAATAAAATGACATGGATGTGTTTGAGTCTTGCTATGTGGACTTCCCCAGCTTGTATTTTCAAATAGCCCTCCAGATATCAAATGTGGAAACATACTCACATGTGGTGGGAGAATCTGTGTTGCTCAATCTAAAAAATTATTTGAAAATCAATTGACCTTCAGCCATGAATCCCTGATCCTCCCACCAACCCCTACTCAACTAGCATCCAACCAACCGATCGACATTCCAGGTGCAGAAAGGGGGTCTAGAAAATGGGATCCACTTTACATATTAATAAACTGAAACAAGGTCTTTAGCGTTTCAGCCCATTGAATAACATGCAGCATGTCCTGAGGCACTGGAGGTCATTCCCAGCCTATGGATTCCTCTGGAAGCCTGCTGGCCCACTGGTAATTGGGTTCCAGCAGGCCATTTTCCTACTGGCTCCACAATTGGAATTTGGTAGAATTTTACAATGTGAAACGCCAGGGAAAGTTTAGCAGAAATAATCAGGAGGTAGTGGACATGGTGATGAATAGGGGTCAAAAAATAAATAAATAAAACAAGGATCCTCCCTGGTGGATCAGTCTGGCAGCGATCTAGAATTCTAGAATGATATCTGCCTGGATGTGAGTCTACACCTTCCTCTTGCTCTTTCAATAAAATCCAACGCGAAATTAGTGCAAACAATATTAGACACTAAAAAAAAAAAAAGCAGAAAAGCCAATGACTTACTTAGATATCCTTGCGATTCTTTCTGCATGGCTGTTATCGGGCAGTCTTTATGTGTTAACAACAACTGTTTCAGCTGTGCCACCTCGTTCTTCAACATGGACACTTCATTCTGGAAAGAGACATAGCAAAGCCACGTTGAGAAGACCAGTGGGTACGAACCTAAGGCCCCATGTACTTCCAACAATGCAATCGGAAAACTTCTCTGTTACTTCGGAATGACACTAAGAATATTATTTAACAGGATTTATCTGAAAATTTGTAGCTTGCCTTCCATTTAGGCCTCTCATTTACCAGGGGCTTTCTAAAGAGACAAGGTTTTAACTTAAGAGCTGAGTCCTATACAAGGTACAGTCCCTACCCTTTTGGTGACAGACTCTGGAGCCAGGTTACTTGGGTGGGAACCTCCACTCTAAACTTGCTGGGTGACCCTAGGCAGGCAACATAGCCAAGCTGAGCTCCAGTAACTTTGTTTATAAGATGGAGATCAAAATAGCACAAGGTTCTTTGAGTTGTGAGGATTAAATGAGGTCATACATGTAAAACAGCCATGACAATGCCTGGCACAGACTGAGCTCTCAATAACATTTAGCTACGCTAATTATCATCTTCACAGGTTGATATTCCATATGAGAAGGTGAATGCGAGGCATTGGGAAGATCTGTGCGGCTTCAAACGGAAATGCCTTCAGACTTAGCTGACTCATCCACCATCAGATCTCCCCCAAGTCCCCAATGGGCTATCGTTAAACAGAGCACATCCCCGTGCCTGATGCCCACTCAGCAGAAGGCGTGGAAGTGTATGGCACAAGTGTTAGTCCTTTATGGATGGGATGAGGTCAGCCCAGAGGGCATGGGGCAATGAAGTTCTGGGCCATGATTGACTTCCTTTGATTGGTTCATTAACTAGTGTGGCTAATTTCAGTCTATGAACTCTCTCCCTGTGTGTGTGTGTGTGTGTGTGTGTGTGTGTGTGTTTCTTATTTACTTAGATAGATGCCTCAAGTCTCCACTTTATGGAGTAATTCATGAAGACAGGTTCATGGCTTCATAGGATAATGTACTTGGTACCACTGTCTACAGATACAAATGTAGACTAGATGGTTGGTTCCAAGGTGCTTCCACTTGATAAAAGTAAACTATAACCATAGCACTATCTCAAAGAAGCCATTTGCAGTTGGGATATATAATACTCCCCCTTTGGCCCATGTTCATTTGTGGCTGCCAGGAATTACACTCCACATGTAGACTTTAAAGAAACAAGCACGCAGAAAAGGGTGTTTTAACATTGCTGTCAGTAAGTTGTATTTACACGTTCAATATGAGCTTGGCTTTTCAGGCATGTATTTTTCACCTAGAAAAGTAAATTTGGGATTCTAGAAGTTATTTAAAAATTTTTTTTGGAAATTTTTTTCACATTCGTTTGCAAAATGCAATGTAAGCAATCAAATGTTGAGTAACATAAGTAGCAAAATAATAAAAATCTCGTCTCCAAAGCTTTTCTCTTTTTCTTCCAAATTTTACCAAAAAAAACCCCCAAAACACCCCCATCTGAGAAATTAGCATTAATAATAAATAAATCACTTAATTACACAGGAAAATTGCTCTTAAATGTGAGAACATTCAGGAAGGTGAATTGCATCTCTCATCTCCAAACAAGTGTGATTGATAAGGGGCCCTGTCAAAGCCCAAAGTGACCCTTGCCAATTCTGGGGTCAGTGAGATAAATGTTTTTATAGGACAATTTATTTTAGCCTTAAACACTAATTCTTTCCTCTCTGATTTTATGCCCATTTAAATTCAGACAGCCTTTCTTGATTTTTCCAGTTACCCCTCTGCTTAAAATAGCATGCATAAAAGGAAGTTACTTTGAGACATTTTATATAAAAGGCAAATTCCTGGTTCAAAACAAAACAAACCAAAACAGAAAAGGAGGACAAGGAAACTAAGGTGTGTGAATATAGATATTTCTTGGCCTCAAAATGAAATGTCATGTTATTTGCATTTGGACTATAGAAATGACACTTTTCTGAGATAACACCTGCTAGACACCTGCCCCCTGAGAAGAAACGCTCAGCTGCAGATTATACAGACGAGGCTTTTGGAAAATGGAGTCAAGCTCCAATTTTTAGTGAATCCAGCCACACTTTGCTTCTGTGACCTAGGAAATAACAAATACAGTATTTCAGACAAAACAAGATTCTCTTGCTTTCTTATACTTCTGGAAGAAAGAAGAAAATTCTTCTTTGTGGCCGTCTTGGGAAGGTCGACTTCAGTCTCCGTTTCTTCCCTCACTACGTCCTGGGCAGCCACCTTTTCTAGGCAGTGTTCGATTTCCCAGGCACGAAGTGTTCTTTGCCCCTTCCTTAAGAAAACACTTTCAATTCCGTTCTTTGGCTTTCTACAATTGCAAGGAGCTAAACACCCACAAGACTTGGCACACACCACACCATTCCACAATAAACCCTTTGCTGCCATGAGGGGCCACAATAAAAACCTGAAGAATACCATGACAACTGACTGTCATCTAAAGGCATATGTGAACATGGACATATTCCTTAATGTAATGTGTTAGTAATTATGTTATTGAGCTATGTTATGGCTGGAGAACGAATGTCAATTAAAATCCTCTGAAGAGAAAAAACAATCAGCCTCTCGTTTAACTCATGCACACATACTAGGATGCTGATAAGGACTAAATAAAAGTCTAATGGCCACAGAAGCAACAGAAATGCATGGGATAAGTTCCCAGCAGAAAAAGGGACTCTCAGCTGAGGGTTGAGAATAATAGTTTGGCTTCCCAAGTTGCTTCACCAACCCAGTGTAAAACAAGACGGTCGGACTAATTCTCTGGTTCCCTCCAGCTAGGTCGTTTTTTATGCCACGAGTGTTTCTCTGTTACCTTCTACTGAGAAAGTTAATTATTTAATCCAACGACTCTCAATCTTGATTTTTTTTAAATTTACTAGTTAACTACTTTTCATATTCTCAAATACGCTTTTATTTCCTAAGGGAGCCTGTTTGAGTGTCTCCTGTGCTTCCAGATCTTATCAGGGCAGATTCCAAAGCAACGTTTACGGTCTCACTTTAGCACACAATTTTGTCTCCATGTGTGCACCCATATTGTTGAGAGTGTACAGGCCTTCATCAGATTCCATAAGGGAGCCTTTGGGCTAAGAAACAGCAAGCATTGCTGGCCTGGAGAAAGCAGAGAGAATCGTGTGCTGTGCATATGCATAATCATTTTAAAGATTCCATATCGACAGACTGACTCATGTAGGAAACGCACCAATACCAGACTGTATTTTAAATAAAAATCCTTTTCGAGGGAACATAAGTAGAATCACCTTGAATTCATTTTGGAAGAGAACAACCAGATAGCAAATGTTTCAAAATGCATGAAAGGAATCAAACGTGGCCTGCAGCTCTTGTAAGAAAATAAAAACCAGGACTTCTGGAGACATTTTCTAACTCTGGATTACCTCGCTTTGTGAATCGAGGCAAACCACCAATTTTTTTTGTTTTTTTTTTTTTACTCCCCTGTGTAGGTTACACTGGTTCCAGGTCTTCATATAAAGGTACTTTGCAAAAGCAAAGTATTAGTAATCAGTATTGATTCTCCTGCTGATCAGCCCTTCATTTTTCTGAAGTGGATTTGCTACACCAAAGCAGCTAGCCATCTAAATAGATACCAACAATCCACTCTTAAACTCACGGGGTTGCCTTGGGATGAGGTAGCGTCCCCTACAGAGACATTCACTACCATGATAGCATATTTTAAATAGCACTCCAAGAAGTCTCTCAAAGCCACATTTGCAGTTTATGGTTTGGGGGATGTCATTTTGTTAATACGATAAACCCAGATGCTTTTTGATGCAAGCAGTCATCCGGGCCAAAAAAAAAAAAAATCAAAATGGGCCCTGCAGCATGGCCCCTCCCCCACACCTTTCTGTGGATTAGCTGAGGCCAGGTTTGCTTCATTGTAAAACAAAGGACTTTCAATTTGTCAAGCAACAGTTCCCATCTGGCCTATGCTCTTGCCAAGTCCCAAACCTGGGCTCATGTGTCTAAAATTTCAGCAGCGACTTAGGCCATGTGTCTTTGCACTAAAAAAGAAAAGCAATTATTTCTGTGGATGACCAGATGATTTCCATATCATCTACTGAACACAAACAACCCGCTCACTGAGCCCCACACCAGCAGCTGATGAATTTAGAGCTGATCCTAGCTGCTCTGTCAGAGACAAGAATGTGATTCCTTTAGTTTAAGAAGTTTCTAGAAGGGGAGAGCACAGAGCAAGTGGGTTAGGCCAGGAGAAAATTTGCTTGGGTCCTTATCCTGCTACCTCCTGGTTGTGTGACTTTCGGGAAGGCCCGTGCCCCCCGGTCCTCAGTTTCTCCCTTTGTCAAATGTCAGGTCGGGTGGTTTCCACTATCTCCTCCCGTTCGTATACCTGTGTTGACCTCTTGGGTAGAGATTTGTTACGAGCCGAGGAAATGAAGTCTGGGAGTTTGATTTTGTTTTCTTATGTCTGAGTTTTCCAATCTGAAATTCTGTAGCCGGACTAGAAGGTTCTATGCTGGAAAACAACTCAAAAGTGGCCGCTGGCCATCCAGACCATGGATATTCCATTTGGCTGGACTTTGTTTGCTTAGCACCTTCCATTTCTGTTTACTTAAAATTTGGCTCACTGAACCCGCCGAAGAGAGACACCTTTTTCTTCTGACAAAGGTCCAGTGAGAGGGAAAGGGTCATACAAAGGTAGCAGAATCTGCGTATCCTATCCAGCATCAGAAGGCGTGATGCAGAGCACTCAGCCTCACAGAAAACACGGAACAGCTATGCTGTCGTCCCTCTGAAGCAAAGCAGCGACTAGAAAACAGCAACGATTTTCAGAGACTGTCCTTTCAGAGACCACCCCTTCCTCGGGCATCGCTTTAACAACCAAAAATATTAGTGCCTCTTGAATGGCCCTCATAAGATTTTTTTCTCCTGGTTTTCGGGATTTAGAATTCTGGTATCTCTTTTTGTTAGCCATTTGGCTCTAAGGAATGTGAGAATTCATGGAAGAGGGTCTCAGAAAGGGTAAATTCACCTTATGCGTTTTGTAAAAGTGATAACATATATGCATATGCATATATCTGACCCCGGAGTCGACCAGCATCTTTACTTTTCCTGGCTCTCTGCTAGGACTCCCCCACGGTTTCATGTGCCAGGACCATATAACTCTGCGAGGACTCATTTCAGTTGAAAACGATTGAAATGTTTGTTGGCATCTGATACATGCCAGCTGGCTCCTTCATCTAAGTCAGTGGTTTTCAACCAAGGATGATTCTGCCCCTACAGAGGACATTTGGCAGTATCTGGGGACTTTTTGGTTGTTACACGGGAGGGTGGGGTACAGGGTGCTACTGATATCTAGTGGGCAGCGATCAAGGATACTGCTAATCTACAATGAACAGAATACAACAAAACATCATCAGGTCCCAAAAGTCAACAGTGCCAAGATTGAGAAAACGTGCACTTTTTCATGGTCCTCTTGCAGACCTGATCTCAGAATTGGTAGCAAATTCCGGGGATTCCCACACTTTAGTCATCACAGACCACTGCTGTCACATTCACTAGGTTCACATACTCCAGAACGTTTATTTACTGAACATGTTTGCACACATCAACTCATTTTTTATAAAAATGATTTAGCACCATCCTTACCAACAGTCGTTGTGAAATTGAAGGTTTGATGTTCTCATTCCTTTTCTCAATTCACGCGAAAAGGAGAATGATTGCTCTGACTATTAAAGGTGTTACCCACGTTCTGCCTTAAAGCTTCTCACATGCTACTACTGCGCCTGCCAGATTCTAGGATTATGGACTTTTGAGTTGGAGTGGCTTTCGAGGTGTTTGAGTCCAGCCATCCCACTGTGGCTTGACATCCTTCAAACACGTTTTTGCCAAGTGGTCAGGCAGCCAGTTCTTAGACACTCTAGAGATGGAGAACTCATTCATTTAGTCAACAAAAAGATACTGAATGTAGATACTTGGGAACTCACCACGGAACAGGGTGCAGGTAGTGGGGCAAAAGGGAAAAGAGACAAAGCCCCCACCCCCCACTTCCTAAAGATTAGTGAGAAAAATTATCTTATTTCCCTCAAGTATGCTGTGGGTTTCCCAGTGTCTTTCTCATGTGTCACACAAACACACACATAATTTAGGGTAAAAAGTCAACCACACAAATTACGATGTTCCTTTCACATGTAACCTAAACTTTCTTCATATATTTTCAATTTGTACACTGGATGTCCCAAGTTCATTTCCTTTTAATGGGATCGAATATGCAAAGGCTTTGAGGCTTTGGCCCCCTAATCGCTCCTTTCTAGGGACGCACCGAAGACCAGGGGCAGGGAAGTGAAAGTGAGCTGTGAACTACTGGGGAGCAGAGGCTCCATTTTTGGGGTGACCTTTCTCCCCTTCCCTCCACTCTTAGCCATCCTCTCTGCTCCTGGAAGTGCTGGGCTCTAATCTACAGCTCTCACTGCTGTCCTTGGACTGCTTGTCACATGCCTATTTGGTGGCTCCTTTCCCTGCTGGTGAACAGTGCACCTTTTCTGTGTTAGAACGAATGCCCTGAGCTGCATCATTTGTGTGGCATGGAGTCCGCTGGGGAAGCCCCAGGTCCAGGAGTCACCTCTCCTTCTCTCAAGCACTCCTAGAAGTGGCTATCATAAAAGGCCCCCAGTCGAACCACCCATGTAAAGGCAAAAATCGTGCAAGACTCACATCTCGTCAAGTTTGAAAATGAGAAACATGCCTTTTCCTATAGAGCTAAATTATAAACACAAACCTTCTTTTCCTCCATCCAACCCAAACGTAGATAACCTCGTGTAAGCCGAAGCCACCCCTCACCCCGCGAACATAAAGAGCTGCCTTTCAGCTGGAAATTTATTATGTGCCAGGCTCCGGGCAAACTGCTTTGTCCACATTAGTTCATTTATTCCTCCCGACACATCTATGAGGTTATTATTCCCATTTTATAGATGAAGAAAACGAGAGCCAGAGAGAGTAAACATGACAAATAGTGGCCGAACCAGAGTTTGAACCTCTGACCGAAGCCTGTGAAGCTGAGTCAGGAAGGTTCTCCCCCCTCAGAGCTTTGTAGGCAGACTGACTTAAACCTGAATGGTGCAGTTTGTTTCATAGAGTGTCCCCGAGTCAATAAAGCGGGAGGACTAAGCCTGCAGTGGCTCTGTGGGCTACTGTGTGGCATGACTGGGTCAACACGGGCCTGCCGGGATGGGAAATGCCAGCACACAGGGCCTTTGAGTCCCAAGGAGAGAGACAGTGGCCTGCACCTGAAGCTGCATGTTTGTCTGGGTGAGTTCTTCAGCTTTCTTTTCCAGTGACATCACCCAGACCTTCCTCTTCTGTCTGCAGCGGGTGGCGGCTGCTCGGTTTCGTTCCAGAAATTTCCGCCTCCTCTCATCAGGATCCTCGTCCACCACCCTCCGCCGGCGGCCCCCTGTGGGCTGGGGCGGCTGTATCGTCTGGGTTGGCTGCATCTGTTGCGTCGCTGGTGAAACCTGATGGGGATGAGAGGGAAGGGGTGACAGGATGGGGAAGGAACACGTCGGGTGGGGGGAGAGAGCCAGGCCAGCGTTGAAATGCAAAGCACAGAGAAGCCCATGGCTTTAGCGGGCATATCAAATTGGTTTTCTAAGAATGAATCATGCTCATGAAAAGGCATCGGCTGAGCCATCTTCTATGATTTTTCAGCAACACATAGGAATGACTTGTGACAAGAACCAAATAGATTTTTCCCCCCTACAGGTATTTAGCTGAATCATGGCAGGGGAAACATACTTTTTTCTCCTTCAGATGTTAAAAATGTTTTCTTTAAGGTGCGTTTTAAAATTTTAAAGAGCCAGTGTGTGGCCACAGGTGAACACAGGGGCGTCAGGGTTGTCGTGAGGATACTGATGAGTCATCTGTCACCTGCAGAGAACTCCTTCTGGGCAGGCTGTGAGGCCCTTTCGTTCTAACGGCGTCAAAGCCATGTTCTCAGAGCACATCTCTGGGACCGATCTCCACTGTGGCTCCCGTCAAAAGACACCTGTGGAGCCCAGACAGCAGCTGGAATCCGATTTTCGCTATTTCACGGTCCTGAACGCTAAGGACTAGTTGAGCCTCCAGACTCCAGATGGATCCGCCTGCTCCTCAGAGCTTTGATTAAGGTGGAGGGAGGTACAGGAGGCCTTTCCAGGTGCCTGGGAAGCAGGGCCCTTAACAGTATGCAATGATGCCCGAAGCAGCGCCGAGCCCTGTTATACACCATGTGGGTGCAACAGGGAGGGTCTGCTGGGCTCCCCCATTCGCTTACATCATAAGGAAATCCTAGGAGTGGCAAAGCACTTTATTAAAAAGTTTTACTATGCTTACAGATGCCTTGTAAGATCTGCACGGGGCTCAGCGACATCTAAGGTTCGGGCGCCCCCCACACACCTAGCTTTATTTCCCTTCACGAGGCAGACACACAGCACCTAGTGAAATTTCTACGACTGACTCTTTATGTGTCTGGACACCTAATGCTTTTGCTAATGCACTTCACTCCTTCCCCCTTCTTCCTTCTCAATAAAGGGTGTTTCTTTCTTTCTTTTTCCCCCTTCTCTCTCGTTTCTCAGTCACTCAGACTTACGGCTGTACTACCTATAAAGTTGGTTTACAAGAGACATTTAACCTGCAGAAATAACAGGCAAAAAGTTTTAAAACTGAAGTCCAGAAACCTTTTCCACCGCATTCCAACCCTACGATTGAAATCAATCAGAAGGACTGTAATTGCGCTAATAATGGCTACAGGCTGACATCAGTGACCGCTGGTGATATATCTTAATCCGAAACTCTATCAAACCTTATACGACTAATTGTAGGAGCATTAGGCTGAAGACTGAGGTTGGCCTGCATCTCAGTAATTTTATTTAAAGCAAAGACATTTTCTAAAATGTTTTATGGGTGATTCCTTTTCTTCCCATCACAGAGGAAAAGCAAAATAAATTGTTTAAGGCCTTACTCACCAGAGTGGCTGCGAAAAGTAATTCTTGTTATTAGCAAAGGTTTAGCACTTGTCCCTTCAGATGCCACCACAAAGCAAAGCACTAAGAGGGAAATTGCTCACTTGGCTGTTTTGCCTTAATCATTTATTTTTGTGAATGAATGATCTTGACTGCCAGCCTCAGGTAAGACTCTCAAGCAGGCAAAACTGGATTTTAATCTCCATTGCAGAGACCTCTCTCTCAATGCTGCATCCTCCCACTCTGACTTTAACCCATCTTTATCCTCTGACACTTGTCCTGTGTCTTCATCCAAAGGGGTAAGTTATATGGTGGTTTCAGATGGAGTCCAAGTTCAGGATTCAAGGTACAGTATGATACGAGAAATTTGGTGGCTGAGGAGTGACGCCAGGACTCTGAAATCACATTCTTATGTGCAAGAGAATCACGAGGAGCCAGGAGAAGTTGCAAATGCAACCCTAAGGCCAGAATTTGTGTCCTTGGTAATTGTTGTTACTTAACATTTCTTTTTAAAACGGGATTCTGTTGGCATTGACACTCTGAAAATTTTGACCAAAAAGATCTGTTCGCATTTTAACCAGACCAACTTGGTCTTTTTCTTTTCAGTATAGGGTAAAAAAGCAAACGTTTGCTCAGCTAATAATAGCAATGAACTAACTGCAATACAAATGGCTTCTTACTGACTTGAAATGGAAGGCAATTGGCTAACGACCCATTTTGGGGATGGCTGTGCGGGTTGGGTGTGTGTTAGGGAAGGGGGTTCAAGAGCCTGGTGTGAGGTCCAGAGGCAGATGATGAATGAGTGTTGTTGGCGGTCCCAAGCTTCGGACACCACTCTGACCCAGCTGGTTGGAAGCCAGCAGTGTGGAATGGGTGGAGGGGACTGACCAAGGTCATCCCGCTCGAAGATCCGAAGTGTCCAGGGCTAGCCTTGCTCCGAGACATGCCCTCCATCCACTTACTAAAACTCAAGTGGGTACACGGACCCGCCTCTCTTCCTGGGCTCGGTGACATAACGTCTGCCTGGTCCCCCAAACCTCTTTCGGTTGAGTCTAAATGCTGCCTTTTTTCTAGCCACTCCTGGTGACTCCCCACCCCCGGGATTTGGCCCTCCTCTCCCACTGATCATCTACGGCACTTGGCTCGCTGTCGGCTTCCTCCAACGCATTTCACACTGGGTGGGATGAGTCACCTCTCCTCACCGTTTACACAGCACCTTATGCCCCGACATCCATTACCGAGCCTCTTTGTCTGCCTGGAATTATTACTCTTTAGATTTTTAACATTTAATGTCACTTCAAAGATTGTCCATTGTATTTTACTTCCATTTTACAGGAGACAAAATTGAGTCTCGATGTTACAAAACGTGGTGGCTAGAACCACAGTTAGAAATAACCGATTTTTCTCTTTCTTCATTCACGTCTTTCTTCACATGCTTAAATTCTTCCTAATACTGATATTGGTATTGCTTTTTTTAGGGTTAACTTTGTAACATACAATAAAAATCGGTTTTGGGAAATTTGAAGTTTACTTTTACCCCTAGAGGTTAGGCTAGAATTTACCATATTTCTTATAGAAACTAGGATCAGGTAGGACCTTATGGGTAACCATTACCTCCTAGAAAATGAAGAGAGCTCTCCGGAGTGTGAGACAGAACACCTAGGCTTGTCAACCAAGGTCGCTGACAATGAACCCCTCCCCGCTTCAGAGCTTGCTCTGTTAAGAAGAAGGGGAAAGAGATGATGGAAAGGGTTTACCTGTGCTTGGTTGCCGGAGTGCAGGGGTGGGTGTGGCGAGGTCTGGTGATGTGCCGGGTGTGCATGGAGGTGGGAGTGGGAGTGATGGTGCGGGTGGTTCTGCTGGTGATGGGGTTGAGGATGAGGATGGTGCGCTGGGTGCTGGTGCTGGTGCGGGTAGGGGTGATGGGCTGGCAGTGTCTGGTGCTGATGCGGGTGGGAGTGCATGTGATGGTGCGGCGTCTGGTCCTGCCGGGAGCCCATCATTTCCATCATGTGTCCCATGGTGTTCATGTTCCCATTTGCCATGGCAGCAGGATGGTGAGTCAATGCGGCCTTTAACCTCTGAAACGAAATGAAACAAGAGGGAACAGCTGAGGTCAGTCAGGCACACAATAGAGATTTCTAATCAAATGGCTCATATTTTCAATTCTGTAATACTTTATGGTGCTGTTGCTAACATTATTTTTTTACTGGTAGCAGTATGGCTTTTATATTAATTCATTTCTTCATATATGCTATGAGAGGTACGAGGGTTAATGTCGGCCATAAATGTTTATTAGTTCAACTGCCACAGCAAATGAGCAAGATACTGTATCACGATTTAGACATTCCACTAAAAGGTATTTCCTATTATCCAGTCGTTCATCATAACCTACAGCTGAATACAAGCAAAAACCAAATAAAACCGTTCAATATGATAATGCCACTGAGCAATGGGCCCCTCTGATATGGCACTGTGTTTTTTAAGTCACAAGAATAAAAGGTTTTTGCCTTTCAAAAGATTTCTCAGACACAAAGAGGCAATAACTAGGAACAGTACTAATGCTATTTAAGACCTTCAAATTATGTTATAATCCATAACTTCTGAAGACAACATGTAAGGCTTTTCCACTTGTTACCATGATGTTACTAATAGTCCTTCATGGCAATCTAATTTTTTTCACACAATAACTTTCTTCGAACTTCGGGAAGCAAGTGAGAAAAGCAGAATATAGCTTCTCTGATGGCCACTGAACAGGTATATTCCTAACACAAAAGCATTACCCGTTAACAAGCAAACAGACATGCATGTAAATAACTTCTACTCAAACCTAAAGCAGGGGTCAGCAAACTTTTCTATAAAGAGTCATATAGTAAATATTTTTGTCATTGCACGCCTTCCACTTGCTGTCACAGTGACAACTCTCCCCTGAGTGCATTTGCATTCTGCGTTCATTTACAAACGAAGTGCATTTGCATATTGTAGACGGTATGCAGATGAATGACCATGCTATGTTTCAATGAAACTGTTTTTAGGGATGGGAAATTTAAATTTCACAGAATTTTCATATAACATAAAAGGCTATTCTACTTTTGATTTTCAAAAATTATTTAAAAATGTAAAATCCATTTTTAGCTTGTGTGCTGTGTAAAATTCGGCCCTTAGGCCCTCGTTTTGGGGCCCAGATTTAAAAAGTCAGTTGGTCATCGGTTGAGTTGCAGTTTTCTTCCCATTTTTTTTTCTTGTACACAGACATTTGTCATCATATCCGAGGGGCCCCATGTGCTAAGTACTGTACAATACAGTTACTCCTTGAAATTGTATCTTGTGCAGAGATGACAGTCTAGTTGGCAAGCTCACATTGGCTTCATGAAGTCTTTACTAGGGAGCTCAAAGTTCCCTCCTGATTTGTGTTTTTATCTGATTGACCACAGTGGTGTGTATTCACTGTGAAAAAGAAGAGGAGTTATCTAAATGATGATCGAAGCCACCGTGTTCCAGCCGTGGACAAAATTAATGGTTCTCAAACTATTGGTAAATACCAATTCTATTCATCAAAATCTTTAAACACAAAGAAACTCCACTTATAAAAAAAAAAAAAAAAGGAAAGGGTTGAGACTCATTAGACTGATGTTAGTATGAGATAACCACAGGAAACACTTCCTACATCCCGATCCAGAAACCTCTAGGCTCACCTGCCTCCTTGTTCATGAACAGCAGCTATTGCCCTTCATCACAATAATCCTGAAGTTGCTTCCTGACTTCCTGGGAAAGGTTAGATGCTGGATATATGTTTACTAAGAGTAAATGAATACTCCTCATCTTCAGTTTTCAGAAATGCTTTCATTGTTTTTATAAAAATGCTCATTACAAAAAATTTAAGCAGTGCTAAAAGTACAATGAAGTCAGCAACGAATGAACCAAATGCGTTGTTTATATTTGGTGTGTGACGAGCATTCCAGATGACTCTCTGTGTGCACATGTAGAGATGAAGGAGCAAGCAGCATAATTTCACAACAGTGGGATCACATTAGCATGTGATTTTAAAGCTTTAGGTTGAATATAACATAATGAAAAGAAACGAAAATCAAATAAATGGCTGGACTTCAGATAATGTGGTTTTTTACCTCAAGAAAAGTTTCTAGATGACATCTCCAAACTTAACAGTGAAGAAAATTATGGAAAAAGACTATAATGAAATCATTTTATTTTTAAAAAGTTGACATATTAAATAATATCAATAGATTTTCTTTTTTTCTTTCTCTTTTAAATATTATTTTCTATTAGTTTCAGGTTAATGGACTTTCTAAAATATTTGCAATTTCCTTATTACAAAAATATACACCCATATAGTAAAAAGATCAACTACTACAAGCCTATGAGGTAAGAAAGTAAAGCCACCTGCCTACCCTTTTCTCAGATGTAGTAACCACCACGTATCCTCAGACATTTCCTTAGCATTTAAAAAACAGACTTGTGCAAGCCCTTTTATGACACATAGTTTTGTATCTTGTGCTTTTTCACTTGAACAATATATCTTTGACACCTGTCTTTATCAGCAAGAAATGGCTAATGATAATGGCTGGCGTTAAGTGAGTACTCCCTACGTGCCACTCCTCCTTCTGCCTTTTACAAGTATTTACTCACCTAATCTCACAACAACCCAACGAGGCTAAAAGAGCGGCTTAGCCATGTGCCAAGTTCATATCACTGGAGATGGGTGGAGGCGTGCTACCTCCAGAGCCTGTTCTCTAAATCAGGAGAGAAGGTTCCAGAAGGCATGCCATACACACTTTGTTCAAACAGGAATAAGCTGTGTTATGCTACCTCCCCGTCATAAAAAAAAAAGGCAAAAAATAAGAGAAGAGGCTAGAAAAGTTGGCAGGATGAGACGCCTCTGACGCACTGCCCGGCAGTGGGCTGTGTGTGTGCTGCTCAGCATACAACAGAGACCCGGATGCGCCCTCTGAACCTCGCCAGAGGGAGGGGTGGATGGTAAGAATTTCCAGGAAGCTCAAATGCAGCAAAAGATCATCTAGGGCTTAGCATGATCACCTCCCTTGCTGTATTTGTGAAGCATCAATACTTGTATTCCCCACCGCCACCACTAGGAAACATGGATCTGATAGGGTCCCTTATCCTCACCCCCACTTATAACCCGGGAATATATGACCCTTTTATGTCTTTCTGATGCTCATGGGATGAAGGCCTAGACATGGCCTGTGCATAGGCACTGTAGTGTGTGGCTCTTCCTTCCCATCGGCCCTTGCTTTCCCCGGACACCACACAGGTCTGGGCATTTGATGGTCTTCTTGCCTGGAATGCTCCTTCCCTTTCTTCAGACATTCTGTAGCTCTCAGCTCCAGGCTCCTCCTTAGTAAAATTCTCCCTGGTCTCCTGGTCTAAATCAATTCCCGCTGTTATATGGTCCAGGTAGAACCATATTCCTCTTTTTAAAATTCAGGTTGTAGTTACAATTTTTAGAATGATTATTCAATTAATATCCATCAACAATCCCAGATGGTGAGCTCCATGAGGGCGGGAACCATGGTAGATTTTGCTGAGTGTGAAGTTCACAGCTTTAGCACAGAGCCTGGTACATATTAGGCACTGAATTCATATTTTTGGAATGTATAAGTGAACGGATGAATGAATAATGAATAACACTCTCTGAGGCTTATGATGAGGATGCCACAGTTTCGTTTTGGATCACACAGGTGGTATTTGCATGGGAGGATGATTTTATTAGTCAACCAAGGTCAGCAGAATCAACTACAGAAGCATGTGGGCAGATGCGCTGTAAAAGTGCACTGCAAAAGAGCTCCCCGCTCCGCACCCTGCCCACCCTCTAAAAATGATAACAGAGAAAAGGAAAACATAAATAAACAGAAGGAATGCATATTAACTCGATCTCAATATAATTTCCCTGAAAAAAGTGGCATGGCGAATTGAAAAGACATTTAGGACTGGGTCACTGTGTTATGCCTTCGATGCTACAAACAAGTTTTCCACCTTTAATTAGGAGCAAATGGAGCCTGACGAATAAATACTATGTACCAGATTTTCATCTCTCAAATAATTAGCTTGTACTGTTAAGGGAAATTACTTGATTGCCTCAAGTCTATTCTTGCATGTTTCACGCCAAGACAATAATACTAGTAAGGCTTATAACATTCCGTTTAACTATTTACTCACTCAACAAATATTTATTGGGCACTGAGTTAGGCACATCATTATTTGCCCACTACATGAAGGAAATGGGAGACGCATAAAATCCAAGTTTTTTTAAAGCACTAGAGAGTAAAAGTACACACTTAAGTGTGGAAATGAAGACTTTCAAGCATCCTTTTAGAGAATCTCAGGTCTTTGGGTTGAGTCCACCCCCCAAGCACCATCCTATATCATCTTTGAAGGAAAGCGGTGAAGATCAATGATAATCATGCTGCTCAGCAGATGCCACATTTAATATTCTCCATGTCATTTCTAAACAATTTGGAGCACTTCTCAAAGTCCTAAAAGGCCTACTGCTTCCCTCTAGCCTGGTGCCAACAAGAGTCACTACACTGTAAATCATTAAAATATACCAAATATAGATATTTGTACCCCACTCTTGTAGAGATGATAAATGAACAGTAAATGAGTCCAAGCTGTATTTTGCAGATTGACTTTTATTTTTGAAGCTGAACTGTGTCTTGTTTTAAATAACATTCTACCCAATGCCAAGAAAAGGCAAGGGAGAGAGAGAGGAAAATTAAGGAGCAAATAAACATATATTTTTCAGCTATAAAAATCAGGACTGTTATGGAGGTGCGACTGCAAGAATGGAAAAAAAAATGATTGTTTACGTTCGATTGTCCCCTACCACGTCCATTTATTTGAGAGAGCAAATCAGGAGAGACAGTGAGAAGCCTGACACAGCTGGTTTCAGTCAATAGGGGTCATTTTCTTTTGGTCTGTGTATTTTACAAGCTCCTTGTTCACAGTTGCCGATGGGAGGGTGGGCCTGCTGCCTGGGATCTTAGTCCTGGTAAGAAACCAGCTCTTTCCCTCATCCCATTCTGTGCCTGGCCACGGACAGGGCGGCTCAGCCCCAGCCCCTTTCAGTCTCCAGCTTTGCTCAGCTTTGCATCACGGCACATTGTGCAAAGCTCAGGTACATGCTCACATCATGACCGCCACATGTGGGCCCAAGTGAGCACACACGCACATGACACACCCACCCACACCCACCCCAAGCCATTTATCTCCCATTAACAACTTGCTCTTGCCAATTAGAAACATTTGTGGAGCTGTAAAAACATTTCTTCTCCTTCTTCAGTGCGGCTGATTGCTTATGCCAAGCCGAATTAAACATTATTTAAAATTCAGTTGGGCAGGGATGGGGAAGGTTAGAGCATTCTTTCTAGAAAGGTTTTAATTAAAAACGGCTGTTGGCTTTTGTTCTAGAAAAGAATGTGATAATATCTAAAAGTAGTGGTGCTGGGTTGACCACAAATAAGAGGCTCTCTATGCGAAAATAAGACAAAATATGTATTCATACTTCCTTTCAAATACAAAATAATTGCTATCAGTGGCCTCCCCAAGGTACTGCTGTAAAGGTAATTTCTTCTTTTTCCCCTCCAAACTTTGTTAATCAATGGAGGTAACAAACACAGGCTTCTGAACAGTCTCAATGTTCACTGGGTGAGACCGTAAGCCTTCACTGGAGGTGTACTTGCCATACTAATGACCTGCTCTAGGTATCAAGGCTTTCTGAAAATAAGTCTCCGAATTAGCAAAAAATAACTGATATTTATCCACTGAATTTTATGATTATCTATGACCAGGTTGCATTCCAAAATGCATCCCAAACTTGAGGAAAGATAGATATGGGCAGAAAAAAAAACTGTCACGTGGCGCTAAGGGAGAGTCGCATAAACTCAAAGCCTCATTCTGCAAAGGTAAAAATAGTTTTACTTCTCAGGTTCACAGCTGGCCTTCAGGATGTCTACTGAAAATGACCATATAACCAACAGCATGATGGATCTTAAAATCCACATTCATTTCAGGATCATTATTAAGATAATTAACTAAAACCAGACCTGGCAAAATCACTTGGAATAAAATATATTTCTTTCAAAATTTTCATCATATAATTCAGCTGATGGTTTTACAATTTACATACAGTCATGTGTCACTTAATGATGGGGATACATTCTGAGAAATGCTTCGTTAGGTGACTTTACTGTTGTGCAAACATCACAGAATGCACTTAAGCCTAGAGGATAGAGCCTGGTGCTCCTAGGCTACAAAAATGCACAGCATGCTACCAGAATGAATACTGTAGGCAACTGTGATAGAATGGTAAGTATTTATGTACCTAAAAAAATCTAAAAATAGAAAAAATAGAAAAGATAAAAAAAACTATATACCTGTGTAGGACACTTATCATGAATGGAGCTTGCAGGACTGGATGTTGCTCTGGCTGAGTCAGAGGCAGTGAGTGAGTGGGGAGTGAATGTGTGGGCCTGGGACATTCCTGTGCACTCCTGTAGACTCTATAAACCCTGTACACTTGGGCTACACTCGATTGATAAAACAACACGAGATTAAATCAAGTGCAAGAGAAAATGATGCAATCAAGAGACGCGGTAAAGCTGAGATGCATGAGGCTGCGGCCGGTGTAACATGGCATCCTGTTTCACAGCAAACTTTCTAAGTAGAAAGAGTGCACTCTAAAATAATGATATTAAGTATAGTATAGTAAATACATAAATTAGTGACATAGTCGTTTAGTATCATTATCGAGTGTTATCTGCATAATGGTATGTGCTATGCTTTTTAGGTTTGTGTACACCAGCATCACCACAAACGCGTTAGTAACGTGTTGTGACAGCTATGACATCGCTAGGCAATACGCATTTTTCAACCTCACTATAATCTTATTGGACCACGGTCATATGTGGAGCCTGTCGTTGACCGAAACATCGTTAGGCAGTGCATGAGTATTTTCTGCGTTAGAGTTCGGTTTGGTAGTGATATTTAAAATGAGTCTACCTGGTTGGAAAGAGAGATTCCTCAGGAAGGGGGAGGTGCTCTTAGGTCTAGAGGAAACATATTCGTACTCTGTCATGTCATCATTAAAAAGTATGAACTCTAAAGATATTAGAAATGATGTAATTACTTAAGAAAAAGTATTTATATCCTAAATCAGTACTCTGGCCCATTAGAACATGATGTAAGAAAATTTCACAATTAAGGATGATGACTTAGAAATGTAGAGCCTTAGTGGTTCTACTCTGAGCGAGAAGAACAATTTGGTGTTTGATTTCACTCTCTCATTGTCTCCCTCGGGGTATAACTTCTAAAGAAAGGTCAAGGGCTAGGTGACACTTGGTGGTAAACAGCAAACAAACCCCAGACACAAATCTTAGCAATTTCTCTGCCACCCATTTCCAGGCTAGTATCTAAACCAGACATTAACGACAGCTCTGCAAGAGTGAGCCTTCAAATTTTCTCGATAAATGAAGAAATTAATGAATGCACATTTATAAAATTGTTTTATTTCAGATACCACTTCCCCGCAACTCTGCAGCTCAGTGATGGTCTCTTATAATTCAGTAGGATGGTGCGCATTTTAAGCGACTGTACATTTTCGTGAATTTCAGAACAAACGGCTATTCTGAGAGCCGGAGCTAGTCTTAATTCTATTAGAAGACGACTTTGGGTCCTCAGATAAGGGAACCACTAGGCTCTATGTGCTCTCATCTATCTGACAAAATGAGGGCAGGATTCTGAGCTTCCGTCTCCTTTAGAGAAAGGATCCGAGTTGAATTCTGCTAAGAGGTAGGATTCTATTGGAGAAGTGAGCTGTATGAATGTCCAAAATTAAGATAGAAAAGTCATTGTTTCAGAGAACTTTAGAAGAATAGAAGACTCAGAGTGAGAAGTCTTCCTTTAAAAAGCCTGGCTCCACCACCCTGGTTACATTGAACTTGAATCCTCTTCTATGAAGTGCAGAAACATAATAGGTTAGGAAACTATATAAACCCACAAGGACATACAGAATAATTCGTGGGACAGAGGTGGGTTGCTTTGTGGGTGGAGGTTAATACTAGCTTTTGATGAGAAATTTTTAAAAAATGAGACATTAAAAAATATTTTTTTCTTAGCATTAAAATACATTCGTTTTCACTTCAGATTTTTAAAATTCAAAATAAAGTGCAATGGAATATTATTCATCTATAAAATAGAAAGAAGTACTGAAACATGCTACAATATGGATGAATCGCATTATATTAAGAAAACGAAGCTAGACAAGAATGTAACGTATTGTATGATTCCATTTAGATAAAATAGCTACGATAGGTAAAGCCATAAAGACAGAAAACAGATGAGTAGTCAGCAGGGGCCGGGGGAGAGAAGAGTAGGAAGTGACTCAATGAGAACGGGGTCTCCTTTGGGGGTGATGACAATGTTTTAGAACTAGATAAAGGTGATGGTGGCACAACATTTTGAACATACTAAATGCCACTGAAATGTATACTTTACAGTGGTTAATTTTGTTATATATATTTTAGGTCAATTAAAAAAATTCTTTAAATAAAGTGAAATAAGAATCTCTTAACAGGGTGCAGATGGAAACTCTCGACTACATCTGAGAATTCCTAATATTCATTAAACTGTCACCTTAACCTAAACACTATATTGTGAACAACAAAAGCCAAAAATATAGTTTGCGCTAAGATGGCCACAGCCAAGGCCAGGTTTTTAGTCTGTGTCTCAGGGAATCTGACGCTCTGCAGGACATCGGCATCCTCTTTTTCCTACAACTCTGTTATCCTACAGCTGGCTTGGAACCAAGGAGAAAACACAGAAGCCATAGCCATCAGCTGCAAATGATACAAAGCAGTTCAGAGTGTTAAATGCGCTGGATGAGCAATCAGAAAGACCTCAGCAGACGAGCATCAAGGCATCTAAGAAGAGAAGTTTAAGTGGGATCTGGGGAACACATTATGCTTGGTTAAGACGGACACCGGTATGTCCCAAGGCAGCTTAGGGGAGACACAGCTTGGCAGTTACATACATAACAGAGGACGCAGGGGTTCGTGTGACTTTGGGATGCACTACCCTGCGATGCGACTTTTCAGCTGCATCAGTGAAAGTAGATGAGAGAACTTAATGCAAAAGACTGAGAGTCCTGTCCACCTCTGCACAGGCCATGATGCTCATGACACAAGGCACGTCCCACAGTCCCACACACCCCTGCCCTGCCTTAAGATCTCAACTTCGTGTCTAATAGGCGTTGGGTTTCTCTAGAGGAGTATCCCAGTTCTCAACAGGAGGGCGTACGTACTTGTTCCCCCTCTGTAATCACTCTGTGATGAATATCCTGTGTTCACACGTGTTGGCATGTTTCCCTATTTCTAAAATGTGTTTATTATTTAAAAAATTAGAAACCTAATAAATTGATCCAGCCAGTGGGTTCAGTTTTGGGGCAGAAGTGATGGTGATGGTGATGGTGTAGTAGAATGAGAGAGAGACAGAGACAGAGACAGAGAGAGAAGGACTGGGGACACCTGTCACATATTAGCTTTAGTCAAAGAGCCTTTTCTTGGGTCTCATTTTCTTATTCTATCAATACCCCATACCCAGGTGAGGTCCTTTCATATTAATAGTTTTAGGGTCTCTGATTCTTTGCTGGCCACTGACTCCTTAAGTAACTATGGGATGACCTCGGGTACTAACGTGGCCCTGGCAGATATTATGTTTTTCTGGCTGGTTTCTCTGGTAATTTTAAAGGTGCCGAATGCGCAGTGGCTTAGAATAAATATTTGTTGCTTGCCTGCCTGCCGCCTGCGAGTTTCCAGGAGAGGTGGCTGACCACGGAATGTCTCTCAAGTCTGGCCTATCGTTTTCTCCACAGAAAGGACACCTTCTGGTGGTGGCTGCAGGGAGAATAATGCCCTTTGTCTTGCTATTCACCCTCCAAAACCCAGCACCTGCAAGCCTGGGTAATTTTAGGTGAGGGCTTATTTCCAGCTTTTATAGAAGAAGAAAGTTCTATTGGAAAAAATACTAATCCTTTGTTATTTTATTTTGGACGAGGTTTTAATCAGAAACATAGGCAGCAACATATGTTAGAAAAATATATACGAAACGCAGGACTTTGTATTTATAACTCACTATGGAAAATCCATGCTAATGCAACGTTAAGTTTGGGATATTAATTGCACAGAAGTCAGGAAATTCAGAGTTCAAGTTCCCACAGCCAACTTCACATGTGCATCCCAGGACCCTTCCTGAGTCGGGTGATCTAATTATTTGGCAAAAAGTGGTGCAATGAATAGTGATGGAAAGGATTGCTCCTCAGTGCTACGTTTCCCATCATCCCAAGCAAGATGGGCAGTGGTCAACTTTAGCCACGTCAATTGTATCCCTTTCGATGCATAGTCCTTGGTGACCATCATGAAGAGGCCGCTGTAACTCCTGAGGCAGGAGATCCAGGTCTTGGCAGGGCGCTGGTCGGTGGAGCATCCGGCGCCCACTGCATCACGGGTCCTGCCGAGGATCCTCCCCCACGCATCCCCGGGGCAGCTGTGTTCAGCTGGCACTGCTTCCCGCCCCCTCTCAACCCCCAGAGGACAACCTCTCAGTAACTCCGATGCTCCAACTTCTGAATCTGAAAGTCAGACTGAAAGGCCCTCGGGGGACTGGACACACCTGTGCCTCGTCCTGGGAGACCTGGCCAACCTGGCTGTTGTCTGTGGTCTTTTTCCAGCTTGATTCCAGTTGGTGGGAGAGGGTGAGATGTGTCTCTGTTACAGACATTAGGTGTCCGGCCAAGGGGGCCTCAAATTCATCATGGTAAGAAGAACTTCTGGGTGTTTGTGACTATGGGTAGTGGCTGAAGCACGTGTAAGCTGACCTGTCCCTTGGCTACCCAGCAGGTTCGGTGTGTGTCCAGTTGTTTTTCTTCTTGGAGAAATGGTAATGGTATATTCTGCTCAATCATGGTCTCTTTGCTTCTGCATCTGACCCTTAACTGAGTCCCTCAAAGTGTGCCAACAATGATATGGGAGGAAGGTAGGTGGGAGGGAAATTGGGGGCGGGGGAGAGGGGGGAGAGAGAGAGAGAGAGAGAGAGAGAGAGTAATAAACTCTAATTTTAAGTGCTGTTTAACTACCTTCGGGGCTTTGCTACTGTCCGTGATCCAAAGTCCCTCGACCAATAACCAAATCAATGTGCTGTGATGGTTCCACCATCCTGTTAGAAATAGAGGTTCAGGTCTGCTTGAGAATGGTCTGGATTACTTGGTGCTCAACTCGGCGACCCTCAGAAAACACAAAGAGCACACCTACAACAGCCCCTGGCTCCGAGCACATCGAGCATCCAGGACGCAACTTGTGAACTCTCTGGTCTCACTGAGCAGGAAAAGCTGTGAGAGACTCAGGATGAAGGAATATCATCAACAAAAGCTTCTCACGGCAAATCTGTGGGGTTTTAGGTAAACCACACCAGGGAGAATAAAGCCATGCATAAGGAAGCCAGAATAAACCTTTATTTTCCCCCTGCACGTCTACATTTAAGACATTTCCAAGAGGAGCCATCTATAACTTAGGAAGAATCTGGAAGCTTTTCTGTGTATAGAAAGTTACACTCAAGGAGAGCTTTTGGTTTCACCCAAGAAGATGCTGGTGCTGAGCATTTTCAACCAAAAAATGACTGATGACTTCTCCCTAAGCTGATGTGCATCCCAATCACGCTGATTCTCACCCGCATTTTAAAAATTCTGTTAATAACTGGGTATGCATATCGAGTCTTCTCTCTTATTTTCTAGTTTCAAAGTTTTCTCTCAAGTTTTTTTTTCTTTTTTCTTCTTTTGCTTCTGGAGGTATGACCAACAGAATATATTCACTATTTGGCCCATTTTTCGCAGCGGAATCATAGGTCCTTGCTAAGCTATCTTTTTGCTTCTTCATTTCTACTGTCTCCATGGCATACAATTCAATGCACCAGAGTCTAAATCTACTATTTTCCTGTCTACAACACAAGTAATGGGGGCAGCAGGGTGGCGAATGTGCAGCCATTTCTTTAAATCACTTTGCCACAACTGAGTATCATTCTAAACATGCCAAAGAGAAAGCTTTCTGGTTGATTTATTAATTGAAAAAGGCCGGTCTAAGCATTTATCTTCTAACAAGCTTCAGCTACCGTTTTCATGATCTGTCTGTCTTCTTTTCCAGCTCAAGTGATTTCTTTTCTCTCTCCAAATTTCTCTTAAGCAACTGCCCACCAGGCACTGACTTGTCCTGCATCAGTACTTTCCTCCCAGAGAGAGCAAAGTGCTGTGCAGAGAGTGAGCCTCCGAAGTCGGTGATAAAGATCATTCCCCATGTTATGGAGATGCAGGTAATTCCTGTGAAGGGAAGTTAAGTCCTCTGCTTGGGAGCTAGTGCAGAGAAGGGATTGGAGCCTGATGTTGTTGTCTGTGGTGCAGCCTGAAAGCTTGCCAGATTAGAAGGAAGACGGTGGATAATAGAGAGCATGGTGGAGAAGGCGGGCAGGAAGAAAAAAGGCACAAGGGCCGAGGGGAGGGAAGAAGACGTAGAGGAGAGTGGAAGAGGGAATGCAAGTCAGCTCTAGATGGAGGCCGAAATCACGTGCTGTGCCCCGGGCTCTGATATTTATACTTATTAATCCACACTGACAAGGCAGACTCCTTGTAAAAGAGAAGTAGACACAAGGTTGAGTCAAAGTATTCTAAACTCAAAACAAACTCAATTCCCTTTTTCAGAGAATGGTTCACTCCACCCTGATTTCCAGATAAATTCATCACCAAAGCATAGTATCAAGTGGTTTCTTCCTTTCACCAGACGCCAGCGAGCGAGAGTCTGGATTTAGTGTGGCAGAGAAGGAAGGAAACGCATCCTGTAGAGTTGATTTTTATATGAATAATATTATATGTAGACACTGCCCCACTTCTATACGGTTTCAAACCCTGCGTGGTTAACCAGAGGCTAACAAAACGGTTAACCAAATGTGTCAGCTGCTAAGCCAAGTGGAAACAGTGATGGCAGTTCAAGCAGCAGGGAGTCGTTCTCCCATTTCAGGGACACATGTGACCCAGCATCCAGCCTGGCTTTCAGGATGGCATCGTGTTCGAAGAGCGTATTGGAGGCTGCAGGCCCCACACTGGGGAAGCCCAGCTGACCCGGAGAAGGGCCCTCTGCATTTACAGACTGCTCCTCCTGCAAGGCACATGCTGCAGCTCCGGGTACAGACTGAGACGTTTTCTCCAACATGTCCCCATTAAGTGAGGCCACCATTCGGTTCTGGTCTGATTAACTCATAGGACCAAGCCCACTGAGTGGGCATGTTTTTAAAATACGATGTAGAGAATGTTTTTCTTGGTACCATTTCGGTGCCCACCCCTCTTTCTTCCTTTTCTTCTATTCAAAAGTATCCTTTGATTTCTTTCCAAAACCCATTCACTATGAGAAGTGTATCATTATTAAGCTTCCTTGATGGGTCACCACATATTGTCTGCTTTGCCAAAGAGGACAAGTGTCAGTAGTCACTCAAATGACTACAGTTGGGTAGTAAATTTGCTATCTAAAGAAGGGCTATTTATTTAAAAATGCATTGCATCGATTTGCATTATTTAGCATCTCAAGATCTTTTCTAATAGCAAGTAAAATATGTACTAAAATTCAATGGAAACTAATAAAGAAATTATTGTACCTTTTTCCAACCAACCCTAACTATTTCCCTAAGGGAGAAAAAGTTTTAAAAGCAGATTCCAACGAGAGAGAATATATCTAAGTCTGTTTTGGTTCAATCTATTCAAAATCTTCAGTTCAGTCTGGGTATGCAGCATGGTTTCCCTTGGTCTTCTTGGATGGAAGACTGGGAGACGAGGTCAGAGGGAAAGTAGATGGAAAAGGGTTAATTAAGTCTCTTTCTTCCATCATCCCAGGTTTTAAACATTTTAAACAGTTTCTCACTTAAAGATCGAGGTGTATCAGGGTAAAACTCAGGGACTCCA
Organism: Cynopterus sphinx; assembly: GCA_030015415.1. Classification (NCBI taxonomy): domain Eukaryota; kingdom Metazoa; phylum Chordata; class Mammalia; order Chiroptera; family Pteropodidae; genus Cynopterus; species Cynopterus sphinx. The sequence continues at coordinate 8,950,570 of CM057391.1, forward strand.
GGAGTATGAATTCATGATCCAGGCCGATTACCCTGGTATTTATTCCTACGTTAATTTACCTTCTGAAATGACAATTACTCGTCTCTTTGAAACCTGATTTTGGTTTCATGTGCAGAGGTGGTAAACCTTCCTACTGCATTCTCTTTCCATTCCATTGCTTGGCTTAGTTTCCATCTCAGACAGAATTCAGGTCTATGTAACATCGGTTGCCAATGAATTATGTTACCAAAAGGATACCACAGAAGAGAACCTCTGGTGCTAATAAGGTGTGGTGTTTCTGAAGCACTTGCCATTCGAACTCAGTAAACGAACCTGTTGAGAAGACTGGCCTATTTTAAAACTGAGACACCCCAATGAGGTGTGGAGATGGAGCTGGAAGGTCATCAGCCTGGCTGAATTACTTCTAAGTGACAATGACTACTCAGGAAAGAGGCAAACGTCCTTATGTTAATTGCGATCATTTTAGAACTTCGTGGTTATAAAATAATATCCGCTGAAATCTACACATCTCATAAGTCAGACCTAAGGATCACATGAAATGATTCGTGAACTTAGACTTATTATTGTTTCTAGTTTCAAAGCTGGTTCGAAGGATACTTATATCAAACACGAAAACGAACTCAGTGCAGTAGTCGTGTCTCCAGCAACACATACAGGTGGATTCTGTTTATTGCGAGAATATAAGGTTGTCAGGACAACTGAGCAAGACATTTCAAGTGCAATTTAAAGTCATGCTCTTTGAGTACGTCGGGAAAAACAGTGAGGCTACCATTTTAGAGAGATTAACATGTCAGATGCACATCTGGGATCTCCCCATTCCGTGCTGCCAAAATATTTGCCAGCTTAGGAAGATGGAGGGCTTAAAGCAACTGAATCTTTCACTCTTACAAGCTCTTGGGGAGCGTGGGTGATGTACAGCTTGGGCTCTGATGTACTGAGGCCGGTCATTAAATGTTCCATGACATTTTTTTTTTTTTAAACCAGAAGAGGGTTTTAACCTGGCTCTATTTCAGCTGGGGTAACGGCAGCCTTTCTCCCAAAAATTCCTTCTACACTTCCAACCGGCAAACACTTGCTTCATTTCCTCCTGGAGAATAAAGATTGCCTAAAATGACTGGCCGAGCATGGCAGCTCCTTATTCTGCACTCCCTGGTGTTTTGGGGGAAGCTGTTCATCCTTTCAACAGACATGCACTCAGTATTTACTCTGATACAGTTAGAAATGGAAAGACAAGAACAATACTGATAATTTCCAAAAAGCTTGACATCTAGTAGATTCCACTGCCGGTAAGGTACTGTGACACTATAGATTAGATGGGCAATTGCTAGTGAGATCTTCAGAACTAAGTTAGGGTACTCGCGCTGAATTGAATGGATACTGCTGGTGCTCCGGAGCTGACGACATTTTTAGACTGCAACATGTCAAATACATGTAGTTAGTTCGGTCCAAACTGGGACTTTCAGTCATGGTTGAACCCAGTGGATTTCAACTGAGGGTGATTGTGACCGCCATTTGGCCAAATCTGGAGACAGTTTTGACTGTCACGACTTGGACGGGGTGCTACTGGAATCTAGTGGGGAGAGTCTAGAGATGCTTCTAAACATGTTACCCGTTTACAGGACAGGTCCTCACAACAGAATTATCTACCCCACAGCATCAATAATGCCAAGGTTGAGAAACTCCGCCTTTACCTGACTGCCAGGTTAACTAAACCCTGACTTAATGACATTTATCCATCAGTTATTTACTTTTATTAATTTGAAGGGGATGCTACAAGGCCCTGTGACGTGGGCATTAAAGTGGGTTGCTATCAAAATTCAAGTAAATACCAAAATATCTCCTCTGTGATATTTCTTTTTCTCATTAATGGAATTTATCAACTCCCTCTGGCTCATGAAGGGCAGTGATAATAATGACACTGAGAATTTATTTTTCTTAATTAGTTCTAATAACTGGAATAGTTTTGGAGTCTGGACCAAAACACATGTTAAATTTTATTTATTTATTAAGATTTATCTCACAGATTAAAAAACTGAGGGTCAGTGAGAGTAAAGGCCATTGTGATCACATGACAAGTTCAAGGTCGAAGGTGAATTAGAAGCCAAGCCTCCTGACTGCCAGTCCAGGCTTCCTCTGCTACCCTGGAAACTCCTCGGACCTCAGCTGCATCTTGAGCATTAAATAAGAAACAGAGATGGCATTTGAGAGTGCTAACAGCCATGTGCTGTGTATTTCCCATGGCATGGAGTCAACGTGTTCTGGGGTCAGGCTACTTCATGTCAGAAGGCACAGTGAGTGTCAGCCACTGTGCGCTGGGGGAATCAAGGGGCTGAGTTTGTTAAACCCACAGGCATCTCAGCTGGAGGTGGATGCTACTCCTGGTCGGATCTGCCAATCTAGGAGACAAAGGCAAATTTCAAGACCTTCTGGGGACGTTATCAAGAGCATAAGCACATTCTTTTGTACCAATGGCAGCTGGAGTTCTTCTTTCAGTTTGTTCCCTCTGGTTTCCTAAAACTGTTATTGGATTGTATTCTGTTATCTTTCAGATAATTCCAGCCCCATGAAGGTCTTTTAGGAACTTATGTAAAGCTCCAGCCCTGACTTTCTCTTCTCCGTAACTTATTAGATGCTCAGTAACTTATTAGATGGTATTTGGTCTGTATGCAGTGGAAGGAGAGGTATAGATTCCATTTGCAGAAAAGTAATGAATTTCAAAAAGGGGGCTTGGAAACGTGGAAATCAGAGTATCTACATTACTTCCCCTTACTTTCTTTCTCCTCTCAGATCTTCTGTAAAATAAATACAGGGTTATGTCAAAGCCAAATTTAAGATTGAATGTTTTGTTTCATGTCGCTCATTTTCTTTGAAAAGGTTGGGGGAAAGGCCTGTAAAACGAGTGGTCATAAAGCTTCATATAAGTTATCTGTCTCCTTTTTCTGTCTTCTAACACTGTCATTAATATTCTTGAAACGATCCCCATCTGTCTTCCTGTACCATCAGATCTGCCTCACAACCAAGGAAATGAAGCAAAACATGAGGCCAGTGCCTGTGTGTGTGTAGGATGAAGAAGGGAGAAAAGAGAGGGGGAAGGTACCCATGGCACATGACCAGGTCCCAGAAATAATGCAGAAGTCTGCGCTGAGATTTTTCCTATGGACCTTTAAACAGGATTCTTGTTGGAATATTTGGATTCTATCCCATGGAGTTCAAGTGCATTCTTCAGGGCAGCCAGTTACTGTTCCACAGAGGTGTGAATGTCCTGCAGTTTCACGAGCACAATACTTCACATTGTGGGTTCTGAATTATTTTAATTCCTGTTTCCACCGTCCCACCCCCATCCACATTAAGAAGTTGTTGGATCCGCAGAGAGGCCTAGCACAGCCAAGACTGAAAATGCCAATGAAAGCAGCAAAAAGACCAGTAGTAAACATGCTAATATAAGAATATAATCAAATATTAACGAGGAGCACGGCACCCATTTTTGCCTTGATAATAGGCACAGCACCCATTTTTTTTGTCTTCTTAATTACATGAAGTTTAGCCAAAGAGCTCTGTTTTCCTGAAAGATTTAAAAAAAAAAAATAGCCGCTATTTTATCCCATTTCCAAGCAGCCCCATCTAAGGGTAGTAAATGAAGGTTCTGCTCTATATAGACAATAAAAAGCTTCTCAGAAGTATAAGTATTTGGAAGCCCATGAATCAAATAGATCAAGAACCCCTGCATTCTCCCAGCCTTCGTCTGTTGCCAGCTCCCAATTGTTCCCTGTGGTTGATTTGTATATTATTACATGAGGCAGCATCCTAAAATGAAAACACCTCTAAGAGAATTACGGTATTAAACTGGGATATACAATCCAGATGCTTCCCAACTCCAGGCAGCTCCACACGACAGAATGAGACGACACAGAAAAACCTAGCGATGTCTACCCACGGGTGTATCCTGACGGTAACTGTTTATTTTTCTGTCTTTGAAATACTGCACTGGGGACCAGCAGAAGAAATGAATAATGAAAAGTCTTCTTAAATTGTCCAGACCTTCCATAGGTCGCAGAGTTCTGCTAACAACCCTGAAGGGCAGGCTTGTGCAAGTCAAAACTTTTAACACGAGTGACTTGAAATCGGGTCCTAAGCTACAAAAAAAAAAAAAAAAAGAGAGAGAGAGAGAGTGGCAGAGGACACTGACAAAAGTCACTAAGGTGCAGAAACGGGTGAAAAGTGGAACAGGGTGTCTGGCTGCCCTCAGACTCCAGTGAGCGTTCACTCGAGAAAGGCCCTCAAGCTGTTTGGCATTAGAGGGGGAAGCAAGAAAAAGCAGACATCACAACACTTCATTTGTGAACCACATCACACCCCCCACCCTTAATGAGAATCTTGTGGGCTTAAGCCACAGGCTCATAACTGAACCTCCCCTGCCAGGGCAGCACGCAAATCCCGCTTTCCCACAGGCCAGGGTGGAATTTTAGCATCCCACCACAGTGCTGGGGCTTAAGGATCCATCATCGCAGCAGCCAAATATATTTCTCCACCCATAGCGACTCCGTCCTGGACCTCGGCCAAAATGAGAAGAGCAGGGAGGGACCAAAGCCCTATATAGCTAAGCAAACGGAGCAGGAGGGTTGGGCGCAGCGAGAAAGGGTTGAAGTGGCTAATTTTTCCACTTTCCCCCTGCTGCGGTTAAAACAGTGACAGATAATTTATCACATGTTTTGATGGCATGCCAGCTGGCTATAAAAAAAAAAAAAAGAGTTGTTTATTAATTCAATTAGCTGGCTTATTTATCAGGGCTGGGTTAGCAGGGGCGGTGAGAAGGCCAGAGGACTCCCGAGTCGAGCTGTCCCTGGCAGGCCCCGCAGGCGAGTGAAGACACGCATCCTTACCCCGCGAGGCTCTGAGTGTCCTACTAGCTGTGTTTGCCCTGAGCGCCTGGTACGTGAGCAGATAGCCCATCAATTGTCATGAAATACGAGGGTGGGAAGATGCTCGGCACAGGACAGAGTCATCTGAGTGATGACGGTCATTAGTGTTTATCACCCATTCAGGGGCCCCTTTCAGGGACAATACGGCGGCCTTTCTGGGCTCCTTTTGGTTGTTGCTCTGGTTGTGTTCGCGTTCGTTGGTGGTTATTGATACGCAAGGCTGCCAGGCTAGCAGCAGTTTGTCCAGGCCGGCGTTGCCCAGGATCTGAGAAATCATTCATTCAGTGAGTGCCTTAGTAGAGAAAACCCAGGAAAGGTTTATTAACTGTTGCTCGGTGCCAAGCTCTGCTGGTCGTGGTGCTTTTACTGATGTTACTGGTTATATTGGGTCTTCTATGTGGTGGATAAGATTTGTGCCCATTTGACCATGCGCCAGCTAAGGGAGAGATTTTAATTCATCACCTAAAGGCCCCCAAAAGCTCTGAAACCAGTGTCCTGCAAGGCCCCCCTCCTTTGACTACAGCTGTCCCTTCTACCCTGGTCTAAGCCAAATATCACTTGTTGACCCAGACTACACGATTTCTACTAATCCTGTGTGAGCCAGTAGGAAAGAAAGGGGACAAGGAGGAGATGTCTACAATTGGATTGTTTTATTTCAAAATAACCTACCATAAGAAATGGTTATCGTGCATGTATTTGATTTTGTTTTTATTCGGAATATGAAAATTTCTCCCCTTAGCCTTAAAAAGAAAATGTTTTAGAAACTTGAAGAAAGACGCCATATAAGTCTACAAATTGTCACATGCGGTTTGGAACTAGAGATATTGCAGATAAAAAGTAGGGAGAGGAATCAGAACACAAGACTGTGCTCAACGTTATGGTTCATCAGCCGGTTAATCAAGCGGGAACTGTGATATGAAGATGGTGCCAATGAGGAGACCAAGTCGGCCACTTCAGTAGGGCCACTGCACACTCAGAGGAGATGTGATTTGTGAGCCTAATACCAGGGCAGGGTCTAGGGGAAGGCGAGTGACACCTGAGTATTCCACTGGATGCTAGTATTCTGGGCGTATGCTTTGCTAGCTCCTCTGTATCATGCTACGAGTAAGAACCAATTCGTTGTTCCCTACCAATCGCTGATTATACGGGGGCAATTTCTGGAGATGTCAAATCACCTTTACCTTTCCTTTTCCCCCTTCTCTCCCTCCCTCCCTTCCTTCCTTCTTTCTTTCTCCCAGGCTTGCAGTACCAAGCGTGAGAAGGAAACAAAACACCAGTGGCACAGGTGAGGGTGTACGGAAGAACTCACAGCAGTGCCACCTGGCATCGCTGTGACTTCTTTGGCTTCTCTGCTCCATTCAACCTGTGGAAGAGCCAGGGTTGCTCCTCTTCCCTTTGCCATCGGCTAAGTCGGTCCTTGGCTTGTTGAACTTAGCTTCTCCCTCAACAATTTGCTAATTCTAAAATGCGTCCCCAAATACCAAATTCTTAATGTGAGCTCTTCTTGATAATATTTCCAGTGCTTGCCTTCTGGTGCCTAAAAAGGATGTCTATTGAGCTGCATAAAACCAAATGGAATTAAATCTCATTTTCCTATTACCATCTTCTGCCTCATCATTTGTGACTGGGTCGGAGTCTCTGCTTTCAAAAATAGGAAGGAAGTTTTATGTGGCGATGAACTAGTATTTATTTCATTTCTTCTTTTTATTTTCAGATCAACTTAAGCCAAACAAAAATGGATTTTAAGACACACATTTTACTTCACTTTGGACATTCTCCGATTTTCCATCTGTATTTAAGCTTTCCAGTTAAGCATGCTGCTTCAATTTCTGCCGCTGATGGTATATCAGCATGGGACTTTACAAATTTTGTGTGACCATTATATCTGGAGAGGCCAAGGCCAATATAATGACGATCCTAGCATTTCTTTAACTTTTTATATCTTGAAAGGTGCTTTGTAAAGCTTTCAAAAAATTCTTCAGCAGTCTTGTGTCAAAAACATTCTTACTGTATTTTCACCAAAAGGACTTATACATGTGTATGCATGCACATCTATTTTTGGTCAAGAAGTTCATTCATTTGTAGGGAAAACTGCTCAATATAAAATTTTACATTGCTGAAGCCTAATATATTCTAAATTTAGCAACATCCTTAGTAAAAGTTTAGTGTCTAAAGTTCATTTTCAGTTTTCAAAATTGTAGAAAAGTCCAGACACTCTGGTCCAGCCATCTAAGTACAAGATATAACATTTCTAGAAAAAAAAAAATCAATTCTTGTACAAAACAAAAGACTACTTGAATGGCAAAAAATTTCACAAAAGAATTCATAGCTTCTCTTTGTAACTATTGTCTCTGACCTCTCAATTCATTTCAAAAGATAAGTTACGCTTTTTAAAAGTGAGAGAAATATCCCCAAAGTGAGAGAAATCTCCTTAATTTGTGTGGGAGCCACCTTTGAGCTGTAGGTCTGGCTCCTCCCATTTGGTACAAAGGACCACATGTGGCCACATGTGGATGATCCCCTCCCTCCTGAGTGTAGCTTGACCTTTCACAAAGGTATTTCTCAGATGGACTTCCAGAGTTTGTTTCCAGAAGGTCCTTATGTTTAAACACAGATTTAACATTTTGAACCGGATTCCCCCAGAAATGCAAACACTACCAGATAATTTCACTCACGTCGATTCATTAAGACTGCGTAACAACATTGTAGAAATTCTTCATTTTCCCATTATAGCCTATTGAACAGCTCTGTGCAAATAAGACTCAATTTCCATATAAATCAGGCAAATTAGAGGTTTTTCAGGATTTCTCTTCAGATTTTTCCCTAGAGAATGGGCTTCTCACATGCTTTGCTGAATGCAGGATAATCGAGGGGCACTGATCTCTCCAAATGGCTTCATTCCTTGTCTCTGGATCCTTCAGGGCATCTGCCCCTCGGAAGGTCACCCCATCTACACTCCAGCCTCCCACACATGACACACGGCTGATGGACACTTCCTTTAGGATGTGAAATGTGTGGAGACCTACGGGCAGGAATGGCTATTTCTCCCCTTGGGAGTTCAGTGTCACGGAAATAGCATGACTCTCCCCTCAGTTTCCGATTTAACTTGCATTCTGAATGTAGCACTATTTTGACCGAGACAGTCTGACTGTGTTTTACCACTCTGCCACCGTAAATATAAACTACGGTGCAAAAGGGAGAAAAGAGGCCGCAGCTACTGAGTGCCGAAAGGAAAAGAAGCCTTGTCTTGTGTGTTGGGTGTGTGCTTCGGTATATTTCAGGGAACAACACTGAAAGAACCACTAGGATCAACGTTCAGGAGATCTAAATGGGTTTGATTTGGAACCATTTTAATACAGCATTATTTATGCTTTGCATCGTAGAATCCCTTTTCTATTACATTGCTAAAGGCTACTGGCTCTGTTAAGAATGGGAAAGTTGGGTTTCCTGTGGTGTGGACAGAGCACACCAACTTCAGCAGGTGATCGTTTGTTTGGATTGTTCGGTTGACATTCAGCTTCTTCATCTTCCAAGTTCAATGGCATAGGCAAACTACGATTCCTTGTCCAAGACTGCAACCAATCAAATAGGCCGACAGTGTCGGGGAGATGGCAGGGGGTGGAGAGAAGCAGAAGACCTGGCTCCTACCCTCAAGAAACTTATTGTCTAGATGGAGGAAAAAAAAGTACGCATCAAGGCTGAGTAGAAGCACCAAATTAGTGGAAGGGACAGAAAGTATCAGAGGAGACAGAGCCTGACAGCATCGAGGGTGGCCAGGAAGGTGAGTCACAGCGAGTTGGATCTTACAAGATGGTTTGAAGAGAACAAAGTCCAAGTTTCTAACAAGGCTTAGAGACCTCGTCGAGGTAACAGTATGAGCTCCTTGGAAAAAGTCCCCTTCTCTTGCTAGGTTCACTGCCAAGACTCATTATTTACTTAAAGTGACCCAGATGTTTATTACCTATCTAGGTCTGCCCTTCTCTTTCACTAACCAAAGCAGGTTATGACTTTGTTTGGTCGATTTCATCTAAAAACAGAAAAATATGGTCACTGCCACCCATTGATGGCAGTTGGGGTAAGCAGGCCTGGATGAAGGAGTCAGTCTAATTTAGAAAAAAATACGTTATTTGTGCTATAAGAGTACTCCTTTTCCTCCCTTCTCCTTTACATAAGAAGGACTATTCAGAAACGAATAATTCCAGTTAATAAGTATCCCAGGATAACAAGTCCAGTGAGGCCACTTCTTTAATGTTTAAACTGTAAATTTTCTTTGTGTCTACCATCCCCCTTTCTTTTCCTCTAAAGCAGAGCTGGATATGGCAGGCTGTGCTCCAAAACAGTACCCTTTACTCTTCTTCCAGGAAAGAACTTTTCAAATGGGTCCTAAATGCTCATACAGTATTTAGTGAGCACACATACACCTACACATGGTTGATACTTGCCAACTCCTGACATGGGAATTCTCAGAAGCACACCAAAGTTTCTGTTTGATTTAAATTTATTTTTAATCACATAAAATCCAATTTGGAAAATTGATGCATGGGATTTTCTGAGTCACCAGAAGCACTTTATAAGATTGCAAATGCATTGAGAAGAAAGAAATCTGTCTTGGCATGGCTGGTATTTCACAACAGTAAAAGTGATTGGTTTCCTCAGTTTAGAATGAATGAGATGAGTTTTAAAATCCATAAAAATATGTTATTAAAACCTAACATAAAGTCAAAATATATTTGACATATCTGACTCATGAGGAAGAAGTGGAGGAAAAAAGTAGTCAGTATTTTAAAATAAGTTTATTTTGTTAACTTTCTTTTTCACCCTTATTTAATTCCTCAAATAATATTTATTATTCTGGATCATATTAATTAATTATAATAGTGATCTTTACTCTCTACTCCCAGTCAGTTTTGTTATGTTTGGCAATATACTAGGACATTTTCCATTTCCTTAAGGAGTTTCCAAAAATGATAATGATAAATGTAATTTGAATTCATTTTATATTCACACTCATTATTACTTACATGAGCATGAAAATAGTTTCTGTATCTGTAAATAGATTTCATGAGGGAAGGCATGAAAATGTTTATTAAATCTGCCCAGTGTTATATCTCCAACATGATCAGGAATCACAGACATAACAGTAATCCATTCTAATGATAACTCATTGTCAAATCTTAAAAGAGAGAGGAGTAATTTCCTATCCTTATGTATTTACTGTGCCAAAAAATCAGTGTTATTTGGCCTCTTTCTATGCAGTTACCGTAATCCTCTGCTTTTAAGTCAAAACTTATTGCCTTGTCATTATTATAGTCAAATATTGTACAACTTTTGATTAATTTCACATTAAATTATAAAGTACAACTAGAAAACTCTGCTTACTTAAAGATGTTTTTCTAGTTCCTACAAATTCTCAGTATTTTCTTATGAACTTTTCTTGTTCCCTATTGTTTGCATGGGAAGAGTAGGTAGGTTCTCTGTGCCTGGCCCATCTTTCCCACCATAATGTGAAAACAAGGCAAAGGTATTCACAATTCAGTAAGGAAACATCAACAAACAATACAGAAAAGATCAATAAACTGTTCTCCATTGGGGGATGGTCTCATAAATCACAGTACATTTGTATAAAGACATGTCGCTCAACCAGAGAAATCACGTTTTCAAAAAATATTTATGCTTAGATAAAAGTCAAAAAAAAAAAATTCTGTGGACAGTAGTCATGTCTGAATAATTGGGTTACAGGTTACTTTTATTTATTTTTACTTTCTTTTCTCTTTTTTCTGTATTTCCTAAAAATTGTTCTTTTCCATTTATGTATCTTTCAATAAGAAAATAATTAATATAATTTTTAAAATTAGCCAAGCATCAAAAAATTTGAAAGAAACAATGTGAAGCTTCATATTTGTGCAATAAGAAAAGCCTCCAAAACAGAGATGATTCACAAGGCCCAGAATGTCTGATGGATAAACATCTGGACAGCAGATTAATTTGTTCTTGTTCTGATTGTTTTGTAAAGGTGCTTGCAAGACTTTACGTTTCTCACTGTCTAATTTTTTTCTTTTCATTCAACTATGAATCACCTACACTGTTACTGCAATATGGTTACATGAAAAAATCTATATTTTTAAACCAGGGCTTATTTTTCTGCTAATCTTTCTATACCAGAACTATTTAAGTTTGGTAGATAAGATAAACATGGGAGAGAAATTACTTTAAGGATTTCTCACTACGATGAAACTGTATCAAATTGTGGTTATATAATATATAAGTGTGACATGAATAAGGCTATTCCATTCACAAACATAAGGACAAATATGAAACGTATTTGTTAGAGAAATATAAGTGTAATGACACATCAGGGAATAGCACATCCAATAGTTTCAAAATTTAGAACATTACAAAAAATGTTTAAAAAGAAACATTAAAAAAGAACATTAAAAGAATATTAAAAAAAAACAAGAAAAAAGGAAAAAAATTAGAACATTAAATTGGGGAACATAATGATTACAATTAAGCTAAGAACATCTTTGGGGTACTGACTTCCTTATAAGAATCTATGATCCAAAATGGTGCAGCTGCTTTGGAAAATGATTGGCAGCTCTTCAAAAAATTAAACAAAGAGTGACCATATGACCCAGCAATTCTACTCATAGGTGTATATCCAAAAGAGGTGACATTATACATCTACACAAAAACTCATACATAGAGGTTCAAAGCAGCATTATTCCTAAGAGCCAAGAAGTGAAAACAAGTCAAATGTCCTTCAGTTAATGAATAGATTAATAAAATGCGGTAAATCCATATAATGGACTATTATTCATCAATGAAGAGGAGTGAAGTGCCAGTACATATTACAACATGGATGAACCTTGAAAACATTATGTGAGTGAAAGAAGCCAGTCACAAAAAGACACATCCTATATGATTTCATGAAATATCCCAAACAGGCAGATCTATAGAGATAGAAAGCAGCTTAGTGACTGTCAGAGACTGAAGGTAGAGAAGGAGAAGTGACTGCTCATAGATAAAAAGTTTTCTTCCTGGGGCAATGAAAATGTTCTGAAGTTACATGAAGTTAATGGCTAAAGCACTGACTTGCACATTTGTAAAAGGTAAATTTTATGGTATATGAATTATATCTCAGTTTAAAAATTGTTTTTACTTCTATCATCGGTATTATTATGAGATGCAGTTCCTCCAAATGAAAAGAAGAGAGAATATAATTTTAAATTTTTTCAAAGATGTTTCAAGTTCTGTGTGAAAATTTCAGTTTTATGAATACATTTAGGTAGAAATAAACAAACAAAAAAAGGTTTTTCTAAATATACATATTTCTGTTCTTCCCTAGTAAATGAGAATGGTTTTGAAGACAGCACTGCTTAACTTCTCAGCTAAAAGGACCACAGATCTAACTTCTACCTGTGCTCAAGGGACAGTTACATAGTGTCATTTTCCTCATCTATAAAATGGTGATAATACTTACTAGCTCTCTTATAGGGATTTATTTCAAAAGAGTGAACATGTAAGGAACAACTATCGGGTTCACAGGACTCTAGTAGGCAAATATAAAGATGAACACAATATGGCCTCTGCCCTCAAAAAACCTTTAATCTCATAGAGGGTAAAAAATATATAGATAAATGATTTTAAGATACAATAATAGTGTCATAACAGGGATTTAAAATTTTTATGAGCTCAGATGAAAACACCTTAAATGTGCAACCAACAAAATGATAAATTTTGATGCTGGAATATCAGAGAGCAATGGAAATAAATAAACTAAGAATTAGCCTGATGAATCTGACAAACATAAATGTGAGGCCCCCCAAATAATCAGTTGTAGAAGAGTATATACAGCATAAAAACAGCTATATAAAACTTAAAATATGCAAAAATATTATGTATTATTAAAACTATAAATGTCCCTTACTATGGTATGTCCCTTAATATTTATATAATAGAGAAATTTAAATTTAAATATATATTTATATTTGTAGATAAACATATAACATATATTATATGAGGATATCCATGGGAATAATAAATACAAAATCAGGTAGTGATTCTTCTAGTACTCAGGGGTTTCTGCACGATGGGTGGTGGGCAAATTGGTGATTATCATATTATTTCTTATACATAGAGAAGAAATAATTTCTTTTGTATATCTCAAGTACTACATGATAATTTTTAAAAACCAGATTAGAGAAAAATTCATAGGTCAATATCTAGTGGGTGACGCTGGGGTAAGAGAAGACTTTCGGGAGGAGGTGCCTGAGCTGAGCCCTAGAGGATGCTTGGTTTCAAAAGGCAGAGAAGGGGACAGCGTCGTGGGCGAAGGGAATAGTGCAAGTGAAGAAAAAAAAATAACAAGGTTTTAGCAATAGGGACCATGAGGTTTCTTTAAGCCACACAAAGAATTTTAGATCTCCGTTTCTTGCAGATTTTTTGAACTTCAGAACACAAAGGACAAGGAGATTTCCATGAAACACGGTGTCAAAGGCCCGAAATGTTAAAAACAAAATATAACCAGAATCTCAGACTGGGTTTGGAGGGTTGCAAACTTGTTCTTTCTTATTAACAGTGAGAACAAATTGGGATCCCTGGAATATACCACTTGGGAGATGGTGGGAGAATAATTTTATCCACAAGTATTAAGTTGTTGCCTGAGGACAGCTGAGTAAACAGTTTGCTAAAGTCTGTTTGAGGACTGCCAGCTAGTTACACCCATAATTTCATCTCTATTAACAAAAACAACTCACACTGTCGCAGTGCCCTGCTTCGGCTATCCCGTGGTTTGCAGTATTTGAATTATGGAGTGTCACTTGAGTAACATTCTATAGCAGTGGGGGCTGTGTTTTGATGTCCTTTCATTACCCACCCCCTCTCTGCTGATTTATGGCCTACCACGCAAAGACCTAAATCAAAACGAGAAAATACGTGTGAAATAATGCAAAACAGAGTCGCAGGCCTGGCAATTCCGTAATTACACCTAAAGGGAAAATAATTATGTAATACCGTATGGCAAGAGTAGGTCTCAGAATCACAAATGTCCATACTGTAAATGGAGAATTCTGGGAAGCACACGCAGGGTCTTTGAAGAGACGCAGAGGAAAAGCTTGCCTTTTAAAAGAAACCGGAGACAACTCTGTGAATGATATTTGGCCTCTGATAATATTGTTTATAGGCCAGGAAATGAAGGCCCAAGTGAGTGAAGTAACATGGCCCTGATAAAATGAATGCCCCAAACGGGACAAAACTAGGCTTCTTCGTTTCAGCTTAGTCTCACTGCTACCTGCAGTAGCTGCTGATTTTACCCATCAGTTAAAACTCTGAAAGTGTGAAAGTAACTTACTGATAAAAAACAGAAAACTCTCTGAGTCTTGACAGCAACTATGAAATGGAAGCTCAGTCAACATTTTAAAAACAACAACAAAAACCCTCATACTGATGACCTTTCAGTTAAAAAAAAAAAGAAAGAAAGAAAGATGAAGGAATTCCTCGGTCCTCGAGAACATGAAACTCTGCTGTATAAGTCTATCAGTCAATGCACAACCTGTAAGTAGAGGGAAATGTGAGATGAATGACCTGGGCAATATTCCAGCTTAAATCTTCATGTTGGAAAACAACTCTCCATCCACCTCTCTGCTGTAAAACCCTGGCATGGGAACCGAAATGAAAGATGCTAGGAAAAGATTAGGTGACTACGGCTGACTTCCCTCATTAAAAATTAGCTCTGAATTTAAGTCCCTCCAGTCACTCACCTGGGTGGAGCCACATTAGGTGAAATTGTGTGAGCTCAGAGGAATGGGGTGTCAATGAAAACGACTCCAAACAGGGAAATCGGGGAAAGATACAGGTTTCTTTAAGACGGGGGTTGGCAAACTACAGTCCTCGGGCCAAACCTGGCCGGCTGTCTGAATTTGCAAATAAAGTTTTGTGGGAGCACAACCATGCCCATTTATTCATGTATTGTTAATGGCTGCTTTTGAGATATAATAATAGACCTGGGGAGTTACAGACACCATAGGGCCCACAAAGCCAACTTATTAATTATCTGGCTTCTTCGTAAACTGTTTGCCCACCTTGGCTTTAGTTTACCAATTAATCTGCAATAGCTTCAGTAGTTAAAAACTTTGAGAGTAGTAACTGATAAGAACAGCTGTCTAAGAGGGCGCAACCTTTAGGTATTTATGCTTGAATTTCAGAATGAAAAACTACTTCCTTGGGTTCTTTACAGTTATTTTACTTTCCTAAGAAAGGGCAGATGAATATTATATATTCCATCAGGCTATAACATTTGAAATTAGGTCCTAACTTTTTTTGTGTGTGTGCTCTTTATGAAAGAATGACAGTAACACAGACAGTCTTAAGATGATTCTTTTTTTGGAAACCCAGCTATTTAAGAAAGTATTAATAAGGTATGAAAAAGGAAATGCTGGACTGTGGGTTCGAAGGAAGAGTTCACATGCTCAAAAATAACAGTAACAATTTCTAATTTCCAGAGCTCTTTAAAACATTCCCTTGTAATAACTCACTTAATCCTTCCACTAACCCGTACCTTAGATATTATGTGGTCCATTTCATAACGACAAAATGGAGATCAATGAGGTTACGAAAGCTGCCTATGATCACCGACGAGCAAAAGCGTAGGCCAGAGCAATCACAGCATCACCTCTAGATCCAGAAGCTTCCTAGACTCCACTGCGCCCTGCACTGCGATGAATCATAGAAGAAGGAGGACTTGCTCAGGGAAGCCCAGCTCTTTTATCTTAAACCTGAGTGAGCTCGGACAATTCATTCAATCTCTCCAGCTATCAGTGAAGTTATCAAAAAATGAGGGATGGTGTTCCACCAAGGCTTTACTGCTCTGCTCCATGAAACCTGCCACTGAGCATTTTACTATACTTAGTTAGAAAGTGTCTTTAAAAAAGAATTTACCTTCCTGTGTTTCCTTTGTTCATTAACAATTCTTGCTCCTTTCCTTTCAAGTATTTGGCAGGACGAATGAGTAGTTTCATGTATGGGGTTAAGTCCTGCGGTGGACACTCCTGACCCCAAAGAGTCAGTGGCCCTGAGCTCACAGCCTCTGCTCGTGGGTTTGGCTTCACCCTCCCCTGGCCCCTCATGGGCTCCCGGCTCCCTATTTGGTTTTACCCCAGTTTCTAATACTTTGTGGATGTCGATTTAAACATTTCCTAAACCTGAGCCCACGGGTCCTCGTGTCTAGCTGTCTGAGGTAGAGTATCTTTAAAGAGAGAGTCTGCCAAGTTCAGGAAACTCCACCAGCATCTGCTCTCTGAGGAAGTGGATTTTATAAGTGAAACTACCCCATGGCCCTCAAAGTCTCAGCTGCCCAGCCAAGGTAGGTGGTGGCCCATGAGAGTGGGCGAGTTTCGGGATGAAACTGCCTTTTGCTGTCTAGTTTTCACCAGGCCAGGAAGAAAAAGGTGACTTGCCTCTCATGAGAAATGTATGGCCAAGGGACTGTAGAGACTCACATGCCAGCCATGCAGAGGAGGACTGGGATGTTCTCCATAAAGCACAGTCACTCAACCTTTTTTTTTAACTGACCAAAAAAGAAAGTTGTAAGCCAGAAAAGTGTCTTCTCCTGAGAAATTGGACCCCACCCTCCCACTTACCCACCCACCCACTACAGGGAACTGTAAATCGGATGTTATTACGTGGCCAAGTGGCAGCCAATGCTTTAAGCACTATGAAGTAACAGGTCTGGGCTTCAATATAGATCCTCTTTTTTTGTTGTTGTTTTAGGTATTTGTCATTAAAAAATACACTTGGAAGTTTATGGAAGGGTAAGGGCTATAGATGAAATGCTCGAACAAAGAGATCGTGACATGAGAAGGGACGTCCTATGTCTAACACGTGCAAGGAGCATGATTAAATCATTTCCCACATTCACACAGCGATTCTCTGTGGTGGGGGTCATTATCTTCCTCCTGAAGATGGAGAGAGCCCCTGACAGCAGGGGGACCTTTACCCAGGATCGTTTGTGAGTAGGATCCCCCTGCTCTCTAAGACTCCCCTGGATAAGGCAACATGAACTGACTGAGTATTTCCCTTGACAAATCCTAGGGGTTGTGAACTTGGAATTTCAAGTCTCATATTCCTCCCCTAAAGGAAGAGCCATTTTTTTTCTTTCCATTAACAGAACCTTAAGCACCGTGGAGATCAGTTCATCTAAACCCCCTCACAGAGCAAAGAAGGAAATTAAGGCGTAGAGAAGTAGGGTAATTTACTCAAAAATAGAAACCAATTCGTAACAAAGCTCTACTTTTTTGGCCCTGCTACTATTCCATACATTTTTTTAAACATAAAAGAAAACACCCTAGTTGGTAGGAGAAATATAAAAGGACTGCTAACATTGCAAGGCCATATTTAAAGACTTCCTACATTTTGTCCATTGACAAAAACCATCAATAGACTAAAAACTCACTGTATCATCACTGATGGGACTGTCTTTACCACAGCTGGCTTTCCTCTCCTTTTATTTTGTTATTTTTCTGGTTTAGAAACCAAAACAGTAAGTAGACTTATGAGTGAAAAAAAAAAAGAATTATAATGGAGGGTCTAAAGTATACCCCCGTAAACCCAACAAAAAAAGTTCCATTCTTTCTCCTTGCACTTAATTCAGGAAGGCTAGTAGCTAATAAAGAGGATGTTCTTGGCGGGACTGAGGGAGAATCGATCAATGCTCTGGATTTTGATGTGTTTCTCTTTAAATGCTCCCAATTTTGGTGGTGGAATGAAGCTGCCGAGCAGCTAGAAGCGGATGCTCCGGGGCACCAGGCAAAGGTCTGCACAGGGGTCCCAGGTAGCTTGGAATGGGCTTGTGCATTGCGCAGGCCACAGCTCTGCTCTCGTAGGCAAGACAACGAGTTGCAGCTGAAGGCTGATCACGTTCACTCTACTCTTCTCCCCCTGTCTCTTCAGCAACTGCCCTTCCTCACAGCTCACTGTTTCACAACTCTCACTTCCTATACAAAATTTTCCATCAGAGGCAAGGAGAAGGTTCTTGGGCAAAATTGCAGGGAGCCTGCTCCAGTCTGAGCTCAGGTCCTGTGTCTGTCACTGGCCGGCAGTGGCTTGTCTGGGCGCAGTGGTGCAGAACTATGGGGCCTAAGTTCACCCACCACCAGCAATAGCCCCCCACCCCCGCCTTCTGTGGTAATAGAAATGCCCAATTTTAAAGCTAGAAGAATGTCCCAATGACCTTATCCATCTTTTTCACCAATTTCCAGCTTCCTGGATTGTCCCATTGAACCAGAGAGTTCATCTCTTCATTTTGGCTGGGGACATACTCCACTTGTTTCCATGGGGTCTAAGAAATTGCATATCAGTTAGGTACTCAAGGAGCTTCCCTGGTGCACCTTAATAAGGAGTTAACTCCGAAGCCTAATTGAATGTATTGTGACTTCATAGCTGCAACAGGACGTGCACTTGAGGCTCCAGGACATTCCCTTTACATGCATGTGAGGTTCATAAGCCAACAATGAACGAGCTACACTGTGGGCCTGGTCAAACAGGACTAGTTTACCTGATGGAGTTTCAGTAAAAGAAAAAGAAAAAAAGATAAATGTCATGTAGTTTTGCTATCTCCCTTTTTCTCACGTTAATCCTTCATCGCTGAGACCAAAGATAGAGGTGCTTCCTTTAGAACCCAGAGGACTGAATGGACACCAAGCGCTACGGCTGGAGGTCAGTGCTTGCTCGTGTGTAGGACAGGGTCTTCCAAAAGGTCTGGAAGAATGAGAAAGGTGCTGCTTTGTCCAGGAGGCCCTCTGAGAAGGGAAGGTGTGAGACTGAAGTCTATCCCCAAGGAAAGCTGATCAACACGGATCACGTCAACTGGTTGACACAGTCTCTTTCTGGGAAGGCAGCCGACATGCTCATTTTGGGCAGGAGGGATTTCTCCACATGGCATCGTAGGTGGTGGGCCCAGGTTGGAGCTCATGACCAAACTTCAGTGTGTGTAGGATTCTCTTGATACTTGCTCCAAAGCAATCGCTTACAGCTTTAACTTATTCATGGAAGAAACAGAGCTAGAAGAGATTCCTTGCAGGAATCCCTCTCCTCACCCCCTTCCTCGCCCACCAACAGTATCCTCAGGTTTCCATTTTATCCTTTGATCCAGAAAGGAGCAGCTCACTGACGGCACAGCAATTTATCTCACCCCGAGGGAAGATCTGTCTTTCTGTAACTCTAACTCCTTTCCCATATTGCAGATCTTCAAATATCTGAGAACTGTTACATCTCAGATTAGATATTAGGATTCCTTAACTTCTTCTTCATGCAACATATGGTTTTTGGACTTTTTACTCATTCTGGGAACGTAAAAGTCTCCCCAGGAACTTCGCTTCACTTCCACATTCATGAGAAGACTGAAAACATGGGAAATAAGTGTTTTTAATTGTCACCTTCTGGAAACTTCTCCATCTTTGCACCCTCTTACTTCCCTCAAGACTCTTTTGCTTAATTTTTTTTTTCACTAACTTTTCCTCTTTCCTTTCTGAGGAAAGGGAAGAAGACTCCCTCCCTCCCACATGGGTACTTTGATGCCTCCCCGCCAATTCTAGAACATGCCTTTGAGACTCTCCCTTCCCATCTCCACTCCTCCACATACTGGATCCAACTCAAATTTAATTCTAAATTTTAACAGATAAATCTAAAGTGTGCAAAATCCCCAAATTGAATAAATGATAGTATTGTTTTTTAGCCTTGTGGGGGTCTTTTTCAATTGACCAACTCTCAAATACTTTCAGGACATTTGCAAAGTTTTTCCAAAGGACCTTTCTTCACATTTTAAATTTTTTCTTTTTACAATCAGATTAAATTTTATTGAACTTGTAAGCCACCTAAATGGATGCGAAATCCCTTATGCGGGGATTAAATTTTAGATGGGCCATAAAAGGATTGATCTTTAGGTTGAAGAGACTTTAGGCAACACGGCTGCTTCTAGCTGAGAGCTTTGAAGCAGGGGCTGGGTGGATACAGAGGCTTTGCAACTTATAATTTTTCAAATAACTTTCTTAGACTGGGAAAGCTACAGAGATAAAGTTGAGGGTGGTAGAAAGGGTGTTCACCAATTTGCAGCCAGTCTCTCCTTCCTCCACCCCCAGGTTCAAGGTCTGAAACACTTGTCAGTTTGTGCCATGTCTGCCCTGATCTCTCTTGGAAACTCTGAGTCTTCGGGGCCATGTTGGACTGAGTGACTACTTTGCAACATCTCTCATCAGAACCACTGCCAAGTTCAAAACGGACCCAGGTTTGTTATGATATTTACTAATAGGAAGTTCCTGAAAGGATAGAGCAAAGCTCAAACAAAGAAAACGACGTTATGAATAGAGCAACCAGAGAGAGCCTGGCTAACACATCTCCGAATTCTCATTCTCATTCTCTTTCTTTCTCTCCCTCTCTCCCTCTGTCTCTTCCTTTCCTTCTGTCTGTCTGTCTGTCTGTCTCTCTTTCTCACTTTCATGCTTTCTAACTAGCTAAGACTAGTTCACATAATCATAATAAAAATAAATTTAAAATAAGTGCATGGTGGGGAAAGAAGAATTTTAAAATGGGCTAACTAACTTGGGTACATAAATCTTGAATGAAGTCATTTTAATTTTATGAAAATTAAGTCATGGAGTAAAGACAAAACATAGGGTCCGAAGCAGTTCCCCTTGCAGAAATTTCGTCCTGGCATGCAGTGTACAACCGAGTGTGTATTACTCTTTGTTGAAACAAACACACAAACAAAAGAAGCAGAGCGAGATGTGGGTGCAAGAATAATGTCTGGGCTCTGTATTTAAACAGGTGCTCTGTATTTAAACAAATGACTTGTACTTCTTTCACATTTTTTAGAGGTTCAAAGTGTGATGTCACCCTGTCACCAAGAGTTATCTCATAAATGCAAACTTTCATTGGTGAGGAGGCATGGTGGGCCCTCCATTTTCCAGTGGAGACTAGTAGGTGAGGAGACCTGAAAGCGTAGAATCTCGCTGACCTGGAGCCTCAGGGAAGGTCTTCCTTGCTAGGACTTAAGGCTCAGGTGCCCGTGAAAGCCTTTCCCAGGTCATCATCTCAATAAATAGCCATGGTCTGATGGACAGTCTTCAATCTTATGGTTGCTGGACATCCCACTCCTTCTTTCTCAAATGTTTGCCGTCCACTAACTGACTCGACTTCCCTTGCATTTTGTGGAGGAAGCTAGACAGGGTTCACGAGGTCTATTTTAATCCATACCGAGAATCAAGTAGGAAATTTAACGAAAATCCTGGAATGTGAAACATCACATTTTTTTCTTTTCACTAGACTGTGTTTTATTTCTCATTTATTTGGCCGAATCGTTTTTTAAGTGACTTTAAAGAAATGGTGTGTAACAATTTCTTTAAAGTAATGGTGAATTTCTAAATTTCTAAAGTAATGGTGAAGATTAGCATAGTGGCTAAACTAATAAATAATATTTAATGAGTTCTTATTATGCACTCGGTATGTGCTAAGAAACACACAAATATTATCTTGTTTTTTTATTTGGTGTGTATTAGGACTTCTGGTTTACACTCTGGAAACTGTAGTTCCAAGTCTAAGTAAATTATCCAAGGTGTTAAACTCACGGTCGTCTGATTTCAAAACCTTTGCTTTCTCCCACTGTGCCACCCAAAGAAAACGTCTGAGATTAGACCAGCGATGACTTGCAGTTCATTCCCAAACGAACCTGCACACGGGCACAGGCTTCAGCACCGTGCAGAGCAGAGACAAGGGGCCCAAGGTGAGGTGGTGGCCACATTTCGAAATACACTCCATCCGTTATCCCATTTACTCTCAATGGGTACATTACTGTGCACCCCTAAATACTGCTGGGTTTGAGATCCAGTGCAGTGTATGAGAACAGATTTTCTGCTGTCATACTAATAGGCAAAAAAGAGATGCCCTCTCTCTAGCTATTCATGTCTCAACCAATATTTTCCTCGCTTTTTATCACTAGTGTTGACCCTCTTTTATGGTTGTTATTGTCCCCCCCCCTTTTTTTCTTCTTTCTTGTCTACTTATGTCATGGCTCCATGAGAGAGAGAAATATAGATGTCTACACATAGGCACGTAGAAGGCAAATGTGATTTTGTGGCATTTGCTCTATTTGATAGAGGAACACCAAAGACAGGGATGACAGCTAGATATAGAACTGCCCGCCCCAAATGCATTCATGTTGCTTGGAATGAAATGTTGGTAAAGAATCTTGAATAAATATGTTCACATTTTAAAGTGCCGGATTTGTACGAGGGTAAAACATCTAGAAAACACTGACTCTTCTATTATTGACCTTTAAAATAAAAAATAAAAAATAAAAACTCAGACTGTGTTTAAGAAAATCAGACAATGTTGGGCAATGTAAATACGTCCACGATTGTCTTTATTTTTTACATTTTCTGTCATGACACAAGTGACTACCATACATGAAAGGTCCAAAGGTTAATTCATGATAAAGTCTGTTTTGAAATGTTTTCAAATATTTTATAATTAGAAATAATAAAAATATTTCTCACATAGACAACAGTGAGATAATCAGCTTGTCTTTGTCACTATTTTGATGACCAATATTTTAGATAACTCATGGCTATACAAGCAGAGAATCTGATTATAAACTTCATAATATATAGGTCTAGAAAAGTCTATGTGAAGGCAAAATTGTCTTTTATCAGATAAGACACTAAAGTGGCTAAAGATGATTTATATGACATCAACAGAGTGTAAGCGACCCTTCTAAATCTCATTTTCCACAGAACCAAATTCCTGATAACAACAGAAACTAAAATTACCATCAACACTTACATCTAGACGCCAGGAAAAAGAGTAAAAGAAATCCTCAGTTACTCCTTAAAACATAAAACAGACAGTTTAAAAATCTAATAGTCCACCCATTCAGAAAAAACATTTACTTCTCAGGAAGATAGCAGTTTTACAAATCAGTCATACTGGCAAAGAGTTCTAAAAAGTGGGAAAGTGAACTCTGAAAATAGAAAACAAATAAATTATAGCTCAGACTTTCTTTTAACCCACCGGAATCCGATGGTCTAAGACCATCCAACAGGAATATTTGCACTAAGCTAATATTTATACATATAAACCCTCTCATTTTAGTTTTGATCTTTCTCTTAAACATGGTGAATTTTACAGCTTGGCAAAGTGTTGTGTTTGCCGTCCAAAACCCAAATGGCTAATGGTGGACGAAAAGTGTAAACTTCTAGGTCAGTCTTCTTAAAAGAGAATTAGGACCTTCCTTGCATTTTGGCTCTGGCCTGTGTGTAACGTTGTGTAATCAGTTATAATGTTAACATGATATTATTTATAGTTTGGTTAAATTTTTTTAAAAAATGAACGACTTAAGAAAATGTTAGTGAACTTACGGGTGAGGGGAGGTCATTAGAAAAATGGCTTTTACATCCATTGAGTGAGCACCAAAAAGTGTCTCCAGCTCCATGAATGCATTTCTATACTACCCTCACCAAGCAAAATAATCACCATGTTCCTGATTATATCGTAAAAAAGATTCTAAAAATATTTTTAATTAAAATATGTCCATTATCGATCAACAAAGTCCCAGAATAAAAGCAGAATATTTTATAGGAATATTGAGGATCCCCTGACAATATATTCAAGGGCCCTTTCTTTTTTTCAGGTCTACAAATCGGCACAGGGGAGGAAAGGTGGTGCCTTGTGGCAGGATCAGCTTTTAAATGCTAAAGTCTGATAGGATAATGGAGGGTTTTAGGGTAGAGGGTGTTTCACGACATGGGAAACTTACAGATTTCTTTCTGATAGCAAAGCAACTAGCCCATGATTTTCATATTCCTAAAGGTGAAAATTTTCTTCCCTTCCTAAGCTGCTAAAAAAATAGTGCCCTGTTTTGAAAAGCAAATTAAAGCAAATTAGAGAAAGAAAAGGCATTTGTGGCACCCTTAAAAAGAGATAGATCTGTTTATATAGTGCATACACACCTCAGTTGTGAATATCTGTTAATGAAGCCCTCAGGATGCAGAGGTCCATGTTAAGGTTTCCACGGTTGTGAGAGCGAGCATGTTTTAATATTAAAGAGCAGAATATAGACAATTGGGAAAAGCTCACAGGACAAATAAGGGAATCTCTGATCTGAGAAGTCTCAAGGGGCTCTGGGGCTGATGAATACATACAAGCAAGGTTAGCAAGGCCTCTTTTGGTTATAATTCCCTCTTTTTTTTGAAAAAAGCAGAAGCTCCTGACAATTTGTATATTCCTTGGGTAAACTCTGAAGGAAAAAACAAGCTCCATATTTACAATGAATACTTTTTAAAAGAAGATCTTCTGGGACTCTATTTGTACTAATCAATGATTATAGCCAAGGTCTAACGGGTTTATTACATCTCTCAGCTATAAAGCAAAATGAAGCATTAAAGCTGGATGAGAAAATAAATAAAAGAAATGTGTTGTCTCTCAGTTTCATACTGTCTAGAGGTCGTCAGAGAGTTTCAAAAAGGAAAAAAGTGGACAAGAGTTTAAGTTTAGGACAGATAATGACTTTGCTGAAGCAAAGAAAAGTCTATTTGATTTATCAAGGATTATCTTATTTGTGTGTTGAGTAGGAGGGAGAGTTTGAGGCATAGGAGGTTCTCAGTTCTAGATGCGCAGTGACATGAAAATACAAATAATTATAAAACAGTCACTAAAATTATGTCACAGCATTATTTTGCTTTAAATTCTATAGCATTAGTTGTGTTTCAACATGATATTTGCATTTAATGCTGCATATACAATCTCAAGTCCTCATCAACATCAATTATAACAACAACAAAAAAAGTTACTTAATAAATAATTGCCAGAAAATTCAAACCACCAACCACAATGTACTGAGAATTCTTTTAAAATTCAAAGTAATTTAATCTGGGACCTCAGAATTTGACATCATTTTGACATCTAAATCTGTAAAATTTTATTCATACAAAAATAATTTTGTAAAATTATTTTATCTTAGGATTTTCTGTGAAATGTGAGGTATTTCAGTTAACTGACCCAAACTGACAATCAAAATAATAATTTATGCCAAATGTGGTAACCAAGTTAAAAAGCAAATAAATTTGGATTACCTCATTGCAAACACTGCATGGATTTTTAGGGAAATCTATAAAGCTGTAATTTAAATGACTCGGCTGGCGAGTTTACCTTGCTCCTCACTGCAAACTTCTTGCTCAAGAACCTGGAGAATTAGGGTAATGTTAGCCTCGACCACGTATAATTTAGATTCAGATGTTCCACACTATTTTATCTTTATGTCAAAATTTATTTCTAAAAATTATTCTGCTGCCCCCAAAACAACCAGGATCACAGTATTTTAAAAAATAATTTAAAGACTAAGGAATCACCGAAACTTTCTCAAGTCTTGGCATATATAATTATTTTTCCTGAATTATTGCTTTTATTCCACACACAAATATTTTCAAAAGACAAATCACACACACACACACACACACACACACACGTTTAAAGTGATGCTATTTAGGAAAAAATACAGACTCTGTCCCAGTCATACAAAATGTTGACTATATGATTTTCTACAGTCAAAAAAGCTCCTACCCCATTTGCATTTGTGACATCAGTACAGTACCACGAGGGAGAAATCTTTAATTACGGCTTGAATTTAAATTTAATTAGATAAATGTGCCGCATGGAGACTGGTACCATGTCCCCGCACAGTAGCTAGGGAGGTACCCACTCAGGAACCGTTCTGCTGCGACCCTTCTGAAGCAAGGGGACATGCCCGCGACTCACACCAGCCGTGAGCAGAGACCCGGGAATCTGAGAACAAAAGGGGCCTTCAAGATCTTGCCTGACACTCACGATTTTGAAGGTGAGGTAAGTGAAGTTCAGAGCAGTTAATACCTTGCCCAAGGGCTCACCACTGATGAGCAGCAAACGTGGAAGCCCATCGACAGTCTCGTCAAGCTCTTCCCTGCTCTCAGGGGCGTGTTTCACACTTAAGTAAATGACTGTATAAAGCTACGTTTCTTTTCGTCTTAATTTTTTTCTCCTGTCGAACTTGAGATCATCAGGCCGACCCTGGTTTATTTAGAAGTCCTGGATGTTAGAATCCATTTCTTCTGTCTCCCTTTCTAACTACCCATCTTACACTGTTCACCTCACCATTCCCCACCTGACAACATTCGCTTCAGTGTAGTGTGAGGAGCAGGAGGCAGTGTGTGCAGACAGAGTCCCTGACGGTCTCCCTGCGGGGGAGCACCCTGTAGGTGCTGCTCTCAGCACGAGTAGAACGTATGTTCTTGCCACTTGGAAATATTATGGGAGATTAATTAGTTAGCATTTGTAAAGTGCTTTGGAAATGAAAAGTGCTATTATTACACCTAATTAAATTTCTCTCTTATATATTCAGCTACAATTTCATCTGTATTTGTTTCTGTGCCAGAAAAATAGCTGTGTAGGCTCAATGAGGCATTAACATGAAAGCTATTCACATGTAGGTTTTGCTTCTTTCTTCTCTCTCTCTCTCTTTCTTTTCTTTCCTTCCTTCCTTCCTTCCTTCCTTCCTTAAATCCATTTTTTATCCCTTCTCACCTCTAGACACAGATCTGCCCTGAATGGGTGCATGTTCATAAGTCTATGTTACATTTCGGAGTGAAATACTTTTTAATAAATACCTTTGTCGTGTCCAGCAAAGCAGTCTGCTGACAAGGTAAACGCTGATTCACGAAGAGACAGCCACAAATGACAATATACGCCCTACAAATGCTGTGGCACGGCTGGCCCCCAGATGAACAGAAACATGCAGAGGCAGCGCTGGTCGAAGCAAAACCTTGGGCAGGTCTGACTCACTCCCCGGCATCTTCGAGGTGGTATCATCAGTGGGACCTTGTAAACATCTTTCCACACGGGTTAGGCTACTGTCTTAACCTGCAGCGATGCCACAGAAAGGCAGAATAATTTGGTTGGTCTGGTTCTGCTGCCACATGCAGATGCCCAACCGAGTCTCCGGAGAGAGGAGAGAGAGGGGTGTGTGGAAATGCAATCTGATTTAGAAATCAGCTCTCCTGTAGGTCATGTTGTGTTCTAATAAAGACCTGGAAATACAGACTCAGAGGGCGTAATTAACAGAGTTGGGAAATCCAAACGCCAGAAAACTGTTGATAGAGAAGTATTGCTATTGTCCAAAACATGTTTTGTGCATTAGGAAAACAAAACGAAATTCCTTCTCTTGGCATCTGCCCTGCGAAGCACATCAGCTAATGAAGAGCGGATCGGGGTTGACATCATGGCACAACCAGCAGCCTGGGACCCGTTTGTATGTGGTCAGGAGCTACATTCTAGTTTGCTGCTGATGTCATTAGTCAAACTTGCATTAGTGACGGGGATTGGCAAGCTTGTCCCTTCTTCCACGTAATAAACAACTACGGCGAACGTAAACCCGAGCGTGGTACGCGTTCTGAAAAGTGACACGGTGTCTTCATTCCAAACCATTCCCACCGCCAGGGCCACAGGAGCAGAGACAAGCTGGAGGAAGCGCTGACGCAGGCCCCTCCTGTTCTGCATTCTCCATCCCAAGGCCAGGGACCCTGCACCCTGGCCGGAGCAGGATGGATGGAAATGGTTCTGTGCTAAACTTACTGAGCTAGAAACACCGGCAGCCAATGCTCCCTACTTGGTAAAAACTCAGCAGGAAATAAAGAAAACGAAGGCTTCGTTTAAGGAGCACGGTTTGATCTGCATGAACGTGTCTGTTGTAAAAATCTCCTTGTGCATCTATGATCTCTGGTGGACGGCACATGCCCACCGTGCAAACCACAGAAGTCCACTACACCTCTGCCCTGGCTGTTGGCATTCGGAGACAGCATCCTTTCAATACATTATTCTAAGATATTCCATGGAAGGATAAGCAGCCAAAGTGAGACTTCACAGATCTGGCAAAAGCAAATGTCAAAACGGGGTAAATTTATATTTTTTTGCTGCTTCTCTTTGTGTTGGAGTGCTTTCCTTTCGACCTGGCAACATACACAGCACCTTAGCCCAAACTCGGTCGAGTTGCCAATACAATCTCCGCGGTATATATGTTAACAGAAGTACACTGGGTAGGTATCCCCGAAGCTCCATTAATCTTTGTTTATTGTAAATCTTGTTTTATGTAAGGAAAAAAACATGTGCGTGTGCCTGCGCCTGTGCGCTCACACACAAACACACATATCCACCGCCCGAATACTCTCCAGAGGCTTCTACTGGAGAAGTTTCTACAAGAGAAACAGTTGAGTTAATCACCCGCAGAACAAATTAGGGGTGCTCGGGACCAAACCATTTGCTCTTCCACTGGCCTCCTGACAGTGTGTGCTTTTCATTAATGCCATTCCCTCGGTGGAATTATTGACGTCTCACGTTAAATACACTTTTCTGTAAGTCAACCAACACAACTAATTAGGAACCGTGAAAGGCTATATTGATGGAGTAAAAATATATAAAACAGTTCTGACAATTCTCCTGGAGGACTCCATATATCACGGGACCTTGTGCTCAGCTTTGGGCTCTTTTTGGCTAGAGTATAAATAAACTAAAGTAAAATCTCAGGTTTTAAAATGACTTTAAAGGACCACACGTTTCCTGAAAGAACCATTTTCAAGTTACATATAAACATGTTTCATCAGTCTTTACTGCTCGAAGTGGCGGGAGTATTTCACAGGGGCCTGACTCGGTGCCCTCTAGGCCGGTGGCTCAGACCCCGGCGGTGTCTGCTTGAGGCTACTGGACTGATCTGTCTCCCCGAACTGACAAGTTAGTTCAGTCACGACAAATACGACTGGCTTTTCGCAATGGGCTCCCTTCTTTCCACATATCAGAGCTCACATTCCCCCGTTACCCCCCGACAAACCGGCAGATTGAACATGACGAGGATGACAACCGCAACAAAACCATCCAGGCGCCACAGGAGTTAAGGCAGCATCGTCAAACCCACGGCCGTGCGACAAGGGGCATAGACGCCTCTGAGCAGTGAGTCCTCCGGGCTGCAGGGACACCTCTTTTCTGTGATCATCCTGGGAGGCAGCAGAGGACTCAGATACGAGTGCAAATCCTGTTCTGACACCTACGAGTTATGAGGCCTTCCTAAGCCTCCTCAACATCCTCCTCTCTGAAAGGAGAATACGACGACAAGGACGACAGAGACAACGATGGCTCTACGACTGCACTACGACTACCACTGTCACTAGACACTACCCGGTACGGCGCCCGCCCCTGCAGGTGCTACATCTCCCGCCACTGCTGCTGGGATCACGACCGCTGCTGCCGTTGCTGTGCTAATGCTGCCACAGTGCTACTCCCGCAGGCCTGCTGCTGCTGCTGCGCTGCTATGACTCGCACTCCCACCACGACTTCCTCCCACTACTGATCCTGTAATTCCACACATTCCCTTCCTCCTATGGTTAATGA
The DNA here is from genome assembly GCA_030015415.1 of Cynopterus sphinx. Taxonomy (NCBI): domain Eukaryota; kingdom Metazoa; phylum Chordata; class Mammalia; order Chiroptera; family Pteropodidae; genus Cynopterus; species Cynopterus sphinx. The sequence goes on from CM057391.1 coordinate 8,979,942, forward strand.
TGGCACAGCAGAGTAGGTAAAGGCATGGACTCTAGCAGTGAGACTCCTGGGTCTGAATGTCAGTTGCGCTACGTGGGAACTGGGGTATTTGGCACAGGCTAGTTAACGATTTCGTGCCTCAGTTTCCTCCACTAGAACATAAGAATGGTACTAGTAAACATCTCGTAGGATTGTTTACATTCAGCATGCTGATATTTATCGCGTATTTAGAACAGGGCCTGGCTTCAGGGAAATACTGTACAGCAGGATGCTGAAAACTACGAGCATGGCTCACTGATAACTGGCAGTCCCGCAGCATGATGCGTACTAGCTGTGTGGTACGTGTAAACAACGTATTGCAGACTGTCAAAATTCACCAATTCATGGCTAATTAAACAATCTCAGAAAAAGGTACGTGCCTGAACCATTATCTGTACAACTACATACTGGATTCTTGTAACCAGCAATTTACACACGATGTGAGGGCAGACAGCTGACCTCTCTCTCTCTCTCTCTCTCTCTCTCTCTCTCTCTCTGGAAGCCGCTGTCAACCCTCAGCAAACGTCTCTGAACGTTAGTTAAGGCTCTTCCCGAGTTCAAAGCATATGGTTGTGGCTGGCGCTAATAACCCATGTGGTGTCTGAGAAGGGGCCACTCTGGTAAACACCAGCGGTAGTCAGGATGGTTAGGAAAATTTCGGGTTCTCACTTAAACTTTCTGGAAAAGATTCCTTCCTAAGTGCAAAATAAGCAGGTCTCCATCCCACTGAAATGCAAGGACTACAGAGACACGATTCACTTTTACCGAGTGAAAAGGGAGCTCCAGGGCCTTCCTTGGGCCTTCCATCTTTCCTTCCACCACAAAGCTCTCTTACGCGCAGAGTCATAGCGTAAATGACCCTCTCCAAGGCCAGGTAAATGGCAGGAGGGTTTGCACACAACAGTACTGCATACACTGCAAATTCTGCACTTTCCTGTGTTCTGTACCAAAAACAAAACAAAACAATCTACAGCAATTAGATGTACGTTCTTCATGGAGATAGAATGTGTTTTATTTTCTTTATACCTCCAGGGCCTGTCATGCTGCCCAGTGCACAGCAGGTCTGAACAAATGTTTGCTAAATGAATGAATTAATTAATGGACTCGACGATCTCTGGAACACGTTGGAAATACACGTTAGCCTGGGAGACTCACAAACCTGAGAGGCTACCTGAGTGCTAGCTGGGTCTTTGGCTGGCAGCGTTCATCTCATCCTTTTCCTCGTGAGCAGCTGTCAGGATGAACGTTCCACAGCCATCAGCAGAAACGAGCAGAGTTCGTCACTGAATCCCGTGAAACCCTGCCCGAAGTGGAACTGGTAATACGCCGAGCTCAGTGAGGACTTTTTTCCTTCTCGTTATTCGCTGATATGTGCGTCTGGTACATCGCTGCCAGATTCATCTCCCAGAAACACTGATTTCATCATGTCCCTCCCTCCTCATAACTCTCGGTGACTCATTATTGCCTCAAAGATAATGACCATTTCCTACGGCTGGCATTCCTGAGCCTCCACGGTCTGGTTAGCACCCGACGTGCCCTGCCAGTGGGACCCCCCGTCTCTCTCACATGGACCCGTCTTCTGGCTCAACAGGTCAACTGCCTAAACACAGATGTGGTCGGTCACCTGTCATCCGATTCATCTATTTGAGAGCTCGAGTCTTGAGCAGCTGTTACACACGGGACATCACCACCCCTCTCCATACTGCTTTCCTCACCTGGAGGAGCCGAAGGCGGCTGCTTCATCAGTGGCCTGTTCACTTCTGCTTCTTCCCCCAGGTCTCCCCTCCAGGTCCACCAAGCCCAAGGGCATATCTTCTCTGCTTGGATTTCTACATCACTTCCTCTTGATAGCATGCATGGGGCACACTGGTCATTAACTGCTTTGCAGTATTACGCTTTCTGCTCCCCCACTTGAGTAGGCCTATAAACTCCTCCAGGGTGTGGATCGTGTAACCCCCCTAATACCTAACCTAGTCAACTGTCAGCTTTCAGTTAAACCCAATACTCATTCCTAAAACGCAATCTACAGGGTACGGACTTTTTTTTTTTTTTTTTTTTTTTTTTAGCTTTTGTCACTTTATTACTAACCAATGAATGTTATCCGAAATTATAGCTCTAACTGTAACTTAATTGTAGAACACAGAATTACGCTAATGGTAAAAGCCTGTTGGAATTTAGCAAAGACACGTTACTATATTTTCACACTGCTGTATGAAAATGTGCTCTCAACTGCTAATAATAAAAGTTATAATTGGTTTATTCGCATGGACATTTTAAAAGAATCGACCTTACCTATGCCTACAGTTTAGGTTCAGAGAGGGTTGTCTTTTCACGTAATGGGGGTTTATAATCTCAGACTTCAGGTGGGATGATTCTCCTGGAGAGCTTTGAAAAGCTGTTGTTATTCTTGGTCTCCTGGTACCTACCTACACAGGTACAAGCAACGGCGTGGCAACCGTATCTTGAAAATATCTTATTATTTAAATTGGATGCTGCTTGATGTGAAGAGAAGAGTGCAGATCCCTCTCCATTGTAAAGCAGAAGGTAAAAAGCTTGGAGAGCTGGTTGGGAAAATAAAAAGGGGTGTTTTTTTCAAGTCCTTACAGCTCTTAATAAAGATGGTGTTGGCTAGGGGCTGCCTGCCAGCATGCTCTTGGCAACCGACTCATTCCTCTAAGTTAGTGGGAATCGTAGGTAAAATATGACCTGACATGCATCTTCCTCCAGTCTTCTGGCGACTTAGTCCTAAGATGTCAGGCTGCTGCTACTTGGGAGGGAGACACATGGCAGCAGGGTGCACAGCACAGATCTCACCTGGACATGGAAGGTACTGTCTTTCCCTTTGAGAGCAGGTGGCCAAGATGGATGTGTTAAGGAGCAAAAACCATACCCTGCATGGTCCTGGCCACATGTTCCTCCTTGCACCTCTGGCTCCCTCTCGGAACACGTGAATTATTCATGACATACACAGAGCATCGCTCCATACAGGCAAGCGTGCTAGCACTGCCGTCTGCTCCAACAAACCTAGGGCCTTTGGTGTGAGAATGGCAGTTCTGTGGCTTTAAGAAAGAGCCGGTGCACCCTGCAGCAGCAAGGCCTGTAGACTCAGCTGTGTTCTTACCTCACTTTCCCTTCTGCAGTGACCTCACCCCGCCACAATGCCACTATTCATGCAGATGGAGTGGAACGCTGCATACAAAAGTTTCATTTAGTCACATAAACAGGAATATTTAGCCTGTGTGATTAAAAATGAAAGCTAGATATTTGGCTTTCTGCAATTTGATGGGGGCTTCATGAGTTGTGTGTTTTTTTTTTTTAATAATTTTAATTTTAAAAATTAATTCTGAAAAAAAAAATCTTCTCCCACTGCTTTCTTTCTATGAAACTCTACTCCCTGCTTGGGTTGCCTTTCTCTCATCCTATCTGTCTCGCAGTCCTTACAGCCCATCGATTTTCTATTCAGTAAGTCAACCACAGAAAATCTAGACATGAATCCTTTACTCAAAATATGAATCTAATTTTAAATTTTTTATTCATTTTATTTTACCAGGCAGTTCATGCGTCTGTCTACGTATACACATAAGGATTTAGAATAAACTCTGATAGTGTAGGCCATTCAGTCATTTTCAAAGTCATAATCTAGGCTGAAAAGAGGGATGGAAAGAGGTTTCAAAGAATTCGTCTCCCCAAAGGACACCTGTGGAATTATTGCTAATTTTAATTTCTCAAAAATATCTTTCCCTTGTTAATATTAAAAAAAAAAACCTAGAGTTGGAAAACAAATAACTGTAAAGAAGGAAATACATATAATATGATTCAAACACTCAAGGATAACTTTCTGATGTATTCCTACCAATAATGGGTGTGTGAGAGAGAAAGGGAGATGAATAAACAGATATATATTAGGGACATATCATATAGGCAGTATTATTTCTTTGTTTCCATATAATATATTATTGTGGTCACCTGAGCATTTTCTCATGACATTATTTGTTTGTGAAAACATGATTTTAATTGTTGTACAGCTTTCCATTACTTCTTTATTCTTGGGCATTTATATTATTTGCAATTTCTCAAATTACTCCCCCAATACTTTGTAATAGCATTGCAGTGGATATATTGAACATACATCTCTGCCTGGGTCTGCAATTATTTTCTTGGGACTGATTCTTTCAGGCGGAACTGAAGGATACGGACGCCCCCAAGGCTAACACCCTCAAAGTTGGTACAACTTGCCAAATTGTTTTTCAGAAAGTATAATCACATGAATGGTGCATAACTGACATCCTCTTAGTTTATCTACTATGGTCTTAAGTATTTTAATACCACAGCATAGCTTAAAATATTTTCCACAAAAAAAAAAAAATGTATTTTTTTCTAACCTCCTAAGTATTTCTGATGATAAGAAAAAAAAATTCTTTTAGAAAAGAACAAAGAGTAGAAGATAAGCTCTAGTTCTTTTCTTTCAATGACCTGCCAGGTAGGAAAAATTCTTATTTTTCTAACTATACAAGCAGAGGGACATATATTCATGCATTATTTATGACATATGCTATCTTACAGGAAGACACTGGAGTAGACATTGCCTCAGAAAGTTGTTTAGCTATCAACGTTTATTAGATGGGTTACATTTTACATGTACTTGAACTGAGATTGCTATTTAAACTAAAATCCTGGGATGAATCTTTTGTAAAAATGAAAAATTTCTTTTGTTGATGGAGAACATACATCAGTATTTATTTCACAAGTTCAGATTTCTATGTGAAGATATTTTGAAAAATAGAGTGGACCTTAATCTCAAACTATCCTCCTGAGATATTTACGAATTACAAAGGGAAGGGTAGTAACTTTACTGTGGAAAACCTGACGGATATCATGCCGACCAAGTGGTCAAGCTTAATAGCACCAGTAATAAGGCTTATGAGACACTGAAAAGGGCACAGCATCACCTCGGGGGTATCCTTCTAAAACATGAGTAACTGCAATAATCATGAGAAACTGCCACAGACTGGATATGACCAAGGCACATGATGACTAAATGCAGCATGAGAACCTGAGTTGGGTACCGAGATAGAAGCCACATACCAGCCGGGAAGATGGGGAAATCCAAACAAAGTCTGTAGTTTAGATAATAGCATTGCACCAGTGTTAAATTCCTGGGATTGATAATTACTATGGTTACATAAGATGTTAACATTAAGGAAAGCTGGGGGAAGGGTGCGTGGGAGCTCTGTACTATTTCAGCCATTTTCCTGTTAGGTTTAACATTATTTCCAAGTGAAAAGATTAAAAAATAAAAAATAGCAACATTAATAGTGAAAGGAAATAAGAAGATGCACCTAAAAGGTACCAAAATTTCACAGAAGAAGGCAAGTCCTATCAGGAAGGCACTGGATCCTTCCAGATGTTTGTAGAAAGTCACTGTGTAGAAAATAAAAACAGTGACAGTCACTTCAAAGAGAGTCATGGCTTTCTCGGAACACTGAGAAAAGCATTGTGGTTAATAAATAACATGGAGAATAGGGAGTGAGTCTCCTCTCCGCTTCATGCTCAGTCTGTTTCTGCTGCTCAGTACTGCCCGGGCTTATTGGCTAACGTGGAAGGCAAAAAATCGCCTTGCTATTTGAGAGACATCTAGAGAATCTAAACCAAAACCCTTCGTCTAAGGACTCTTGATGAAATTATCAAATATTCCATTTCTACCTTTAAAATTTTTTAGAAGCCACACGCAACCAGATGGATAATTAAAAGATTCCATAGGGACAATTAGGCCTATGTTTAGCGTGGTCCTGAAAACTGATGGAAATCTGAAATTTCATTACTCTATAAATTCATTCCCTAAAAATTAGATTTCAACTCATGACACTTCAATTACATATTTAAAATGAGTATTTAATTTGATAATTATTACATGCTAATTAGGTGTAAGTGTATCATGGAAAATATATCTTCTCTGGGCTTAATTGCCATATTGCAGAAACATCAAAATAAGACTTAATTCATGTGCTTTAATCATCTTTTACTAATTAAAATATAATAAGTATGGAAACTACAAACATCTCTAGCCCTAATATGAAAGAACTGCATATCTCACATTCAGTTTTGAAACGTATTTTTTATATTTCTTGTATATAAAGACACTTACAGTATATGATTAAAATGGTTAATATGCAGCTACTCTCATCTTTAAAATAAAATTTGAGTTTTCTTGTTAGAATTTTGTAATGTTGAGTGGAAAGGCAAGCCCAGGCAAATTCAAACATAATACTATTTCATAGGAAGCTTAAAAACAAGCAAAATTAAACAATATATTATTAAGAAACCCATATAGGCATGATAAGACTTTTTTTTAAATGCTAAGAAATGCTAAGCATAAATATCAGGATGGTGATGACCTGTAGGATGAGGTAGGAGGGTGGAACGTGGCTGAACACACAGGTAGCTGGAGAAGTCTGGTGATCTGGTTTTAGGGCTGAGTGATGGGTTTACAGGTATTTGTTATATCATCGTGTTCTATAATATACATGCGCACTATGTATATTCCCATTTAAAAAATACAAAGGGAAAAAAGAACAACTGTTTATTTCCACTTAAAATGCTGTCTATTTCTATGATGAACAGGAAATATACTTGATCATTTGCATACAACAATTTATTAGTAAAAGTTATATTTTGGGTCTAATATTATATCTAGAAAAGCTATCGTATACTTTTTAATATTGTGCATATTTAAAAAAATTAATTGCCAAAAATGATGTCAAATTTCAGCTTAGCCAACTTCCTGGCCAGTTGGATTCTACTTCTGAGACATGTAAAACTATTTATCTTGCACAAAAATCTGGCAACTGCATTGAACATTTTTTTTCTGCTCATAGTGATGTATTAGGTGCCCCTAGCAACCTAATAAACACAAACTAGCCTTTAAAGTTGTTTTGAAAAATCAGCTGATTCCATCATTACGAACATTGTTATAACGAGACCTATAAAATTCAGATGACATTTGATAGAACTCAAAACGATAATTTAAAGACTGGTTTAAAACCAGCATCTATGGTCTTTTGTTCTAATAAAGGCAACATGCAATGAACATGTGGAAACCGATCAAATCTGGCCAGTGTACAAACTGCCTCATAATTTACAATGTCCAGTGATTTCTTGTTCAGGAATAATACCCTCCTAGTTAGCTGTATTCAACCCACTTCTTTCAACTGTCCTTTCAAGCAGGTGGACCCCCCAATGGCTAGGTGCCACCCGATGGGGCTTGAAGCAGAGGAGGCAAGAGTGACTCAGATCAGAGAAGCGCCTTGTAAATCAGCCACATGCAACACTGAGACATCCATCAGGGCGGTGTGCCCTTTCTCCGTTGCTGCAGTCATGAAGTCATGGGCCTGCCATGGGGCTAACATATTATTAAAATAAATCACTGGCCTGAAGACTTGAGTTTAAATGCCAATTAACTCATAAGTAAATGGGAAGGAGCTGACTTGTCTCACCCAGGATGCTGTGTGGAGAAGTTGCTGAAATTACCCCTCTGTGTCGAGGCCTTGGCTTTTCACAGACGCCGAAATACCCAGCGAATGAGGAACTAGAGAAGGGTCTGCCTTATAAAGCCAGGCTTGGATTCTGCTTACAAATTCCCCCTCCCAATCTTCTTCCTTGAGGAGAGTTGCAATTGGCTTAAGATAACTTTAGTGGAAGCACGAACTTTCAAAAACATGAAATCCTCATTGTTAAATGAAAAAAATCAAATGAAAACATCATAGCCACCTGCTCTTTGGTTGCTTTCTCTGTCTCTGACACTCGAAGAAAAATCACATTGAGATTTTTATCCCTTTCTTTCCTTTAGTTCCTTTCCAGGAAGAATCTCAGAGACACAGAAGCTCACTGTCCAGAAGGCCAAGACCTGCAAACCATTCTAAAATCCCACTCCCAAGCTGGGGCAGCGGCAGGCTTCCTTCGTCACTGGCATGCTGTGGTAAGTCAAGTTTCTTCCTTGCTCAGCGATATGCTCCAATGCCAAGTTCTAGTTCCATCCGTTCCACAGATAATGAAGTCTCACTTGTCAAGCACGAAGCTGGCTCCACAAAGCCTGCCCAGGGCGTTTGAAGAGGCTTCTCCAGACCTCTGAGATCCTTCCCGTTTCATAGCATTGAGCTCTAGTCACCGGTCTTCCTTGGCCAGGACACATTCTCTCTCGTTTCAACAGGGTCATGCTCAGAATGCAGGCTCTGCCTTGAAGGTCGCCAAGTCTGGCTTCGAGTTAAGAGGTTTCCCCAACCCACACATTGTTCTTTCTCATGATGACAGCTAGTTATAACTTGGATTTTAAAGGAGTCCTACACATCTTCTTGCTCGCCTCATTCATAAAAACCCATGATGCCCACAGACCTAGGGGTTTGTTTACCACTACACTCGGCTTGCATAGCTTCGGCTGGGCATAGACGGCCATGAAGGCAGCCCAGGCCTTGCCTGTAGGAAAACAAAACAAAACGCTACACTTCAGCTCTTCACTGGGCCTGTTCCAAGTGACTTACAGACATGTTATTAAAACACAGTCTATTAATCATTATTTTTTATCCTGCTTATCCAACGCCATCAGGTAACAAAGCACAGTCTGAAGCCAGCCACAGAGGCACAGGCCCGACGGGAATACATTCACTGACAGTCATTGTTCTGGCGCTGCTCCTATGGGAATGGACACGGCCACACCACACATGAGCAGTGATTCTAGGGGGGCCGTCCTGACACCTTCCAGGATCTTAGACGTCCCTCCTATCCAGCTGAGAAAGCTTGTTCCTTCAGGGAGGGGCGCTATTAGTCAATTAAAGGGCAAAACCGGTAAACAAAGGCTGTTTTTCATCATCCATTCCATGCTGGCAGGCTTTGATCTTTGTGTCATGCAAAGCAGGGTCAAGCTCTGCCTCTCTATCATGTATAGGACAAGCCACAGGCACCCTGTCAGCCGGGCCAGCCCTGCACAGTGTCTGAACCTTCCTCAGAGAGAGAAAATGGGAAAAATATGCCAAGACTGGTCCTCCTTGCCTGAATGTCCGGCTTCAAGTTAGGCTTCTTGAGGGTGCGTGGGCCTTCTCTCTGCTCGGCCGTGGAGGCGGGAAGGTGAGTCCCTTCACCATTACAGGTTTGAGACAGCTGACAGCAGACCTACATGGCATCCCTTCCTCACTTCCTCACAGCGGGTGGCCATGCTCCCTTTGGACTGAATTCTGCTAAGCATCAGATAACCGGCTCTTTGCTCAGCCACTTTGCAGTCCTAAATGCTTCTTTCTCATTATGGGATTCATTCTGGCCTTAGCCTTAACGAGGAGTGATTGATGTATTTATTCACCATCTATTACAGAAATGACGCTGCTGAGAATATTTAAAATATAGACCATTGAGTCATGAACCAGGTACTGTGTGTGTGCATATATGTGTGTGCGTGTCCTTGAGTGTGTCCCTTTCTCTTCTCCATCTTTCCTTCTTGTCATATAGGATTATGCACACTGGCGGCCATCACATTATTTCCTTACAGCAGATGTAAAGACTTCCAGAATTTCCTCAGGAAGGAAAGTCCTGTTTCTAGTACAGAAAATGGCTGAGAAGTTACGTGGAGAATAAGGTATAAAAATGCCTTATTTTAATTTTTAAGAAAAAAAATTGGACGTGTTTTGGACTGAAACTCTTTTCTACACTGGAGCCTGAAGTCCCAGCTCCATCACTGAATCCTAAGAAACGGCTGTGAACCAGTAACGCGTTTTCTCTGGGGATTTCATTACTGAAAGGGCTCATTAGGAAAGACATTAAAATACGAATTACCTCATAAACTATTTAGTCGTGTACCCAGCGGGAGTGTGTACTTCCTAGGGACTGTGCTTTTCACAAATAGAACTAATCAATTAAGCTTCATTAGAAACTGAAGGGGTCTCAGAAAGATCGAATAAGTCAGGGACAAACTACAAAAGGACTGGACAGGAAAAAACCATCTTCTGAAAACCACGCAACTGCCTAAGTTAATTAGCAGCTTTTGGGTAGAGTGGGAAATTCAAATGTTCCTGGCTTGGGCCATAATCTGAGCAATTTAGGTCCAGCGACATCTAGATCCAAGCTCCTCACAACTTAAAGGGCCTTCGGCCCACCTGAGGATCTCACAGAGCTGCAGGTGTGCACGTAGGAGGTCTGAGGCGGGCCCAAGAACCTGCGTCTCCAACGAGCTGCCACACGGTACCGAAGCTGCAGGTTCACAGGCCCCACGATGAGCAAGCAGCAAGGCCCCGATTATTGTAAATTCGCTACAGGACTCACCTCGGGTAGCCTTTGTGCTGTTAAAATGGGCGACCACAGACCGAGGCCACATGGAACGTCATTTGTCTTGTTTTCCTTCGTGGTGGGGTAGAATGAGAAAGTTGCAGGCAGACCGTCTTTGGAACTGAGCTTTCTTTCCCTTCTTGGTCCTAGAGGCTTTATTGTTGCTAATCTTAATGGCGACACTTTCACGCCACACTATAAAGAGGGGGCCCATTGTAAAATTAGCTCTGTCTCTCCTTAAGAGACCATCTGCTAGCACGTCTCTAATAAGGTGGAAGGGCGGAGAGGGCTCCCCCACTTCCTCAGAATGAGGAAAAATTCACGTCAAGGCTCTGGGCTAGCATGCAGCTGGACTTGCTACAGGGGTGCTCATGCAGGTGTCCTTAGGCAAAAGAGAGGAGGTGAAATGTCCTGGGTCGCCTGAAAATATCAGTCCTGAAAGCCTTGGACTGAGCTCTCCTTGCAGGTCTTTTAGAAAACAGCAGAGTTGACTATGTCCCTTCTGGAAGGAAAACATCAGCGTGGCTTCGGGAGTCAGGTCAGTCACTGCAGGGGGAGAGAGGGAAAGCTCTCTTCTGTCTCCACAGCCCTGAGCCAATTGCTAGGGCAGCAGCTCGCTCTGGCCGTGTGCAGACACCTGCTCTGGGTCACAAGCCCCTGCTCTGCCTGAGCAGAAACGAGCTTCTTGAGTTCAAGGCACAGGTAACAGCCACGTGCAGAGGTGAGGATGCACCTGCTCCTTCTCGGCTCTCAGGATACAGCTGGGCCCTGTGCGTGGAGTCGTGGCACCGATACAAAACCAAAGACCTGGGCACAGATCGGGGCAGGAGGCACCGACCCACTCCCTGAATTCCACGTTGTTCTCTACGCCATCGAGCACGGGACTGAGAATATGGCCCAATATAAGCCAGGATCCTGCTGGGTTATGAATGTAGAGAGGGGCGCACGGACCTCAGAACCTATTCCTGGGGCAGCAGCTGTCGCTAGCCACAAGGCAAGGACTCAGGAGCCATGTTTCCTCCCCGACCCCGTGAGCAACCACACTCTCAGTCTGCTTCTGAGAACACTTAAGTTGCCAAAACATGGTGGAAGGGCCACATAAATACGACATACAGACAGCTTTCACCTTCCCCTGAAGAAGTGCTGGGACTATGGTGAGGCAGGGAGGTTCCCAGGGCACAAGATTTAAGGGGACACTCACTCTCAGGGTCATGCAAATGCTAAGGCACCACTTGCAAAGCCTGGGAGTGAGTGTTTTCTTCAGTTTGCACCCTGGCACCTCTCGTGCCTCACCCTAGCCCTAGCCCTGCTTTTGAGCTTCAGAAATGGACCGATCTGCAGGCTACTGTTTGTCAAGGGGACAGTGCCTCATTGGAGAGACCGACCCAGCACTTCCAGGCTTTACAGATTCTCATAGAACTTCCACTGGAATTCAAGACCTAATTTTGCAAAGGCACATCGCGGTGTGTCCTGGTGTCCTGGTTTTGGTGAAGATTGTAAGATTATGGTAACCTTCATATCGCTTTTACAAACTGTTAGGGGCTGACTGCCCCACCCTTCCCGGCCCCATCCCCAGCCAATTCATGCTGAAATCCTAACTCCCAGAATCTCTACATGTGACTATCTTTGGAGAGAGGGTCTTTAAAGAGGTGAAGAAAAACGAAGTCGTATGGGTGGGCTCTAAACCAACATGACTGGTGTCTCTACCAGGGGAGATTAGGACACAGATGCACAGAGGAAGACCATGAGAAGACATAGGGAGAAGGTGGCCATCTACAAGCCAAGGAGAGAGGCCTGGAACAGAGCCTTCCCCTATAGTTCGCCACACAAACCAAGGCTGCTGACACCTTGATCTTGGACTTCCAGCCTCCAGAATTGAGAAACAATCCATTTCCGTTGTTTCAACTGCCCAGCCTGTGGTACTTTGTTATGGCAGCTCCAACAAACCAATACAGACACAAATAGTTTCCCACGTGTTCCAATGCCCACTTCTCTGGTTTTTAATTTTTTCAAAAAATAGCCTTAATCTCTGTGAACAACTGACTAAAGCATCTTAGGGTCTACACTGCCATCCAAGTCTCAATTCTCATGTAGTGAAAGCAAAGTGAGGAAAAGCAGTAGTCTGTGATACTGATGGAAAATTCCCTAAGTATGTCATTGTAGGTGCATGAGGATTAGAGGGGTAGTAACATGTTTTCAGGAATCATAGATACAGTTTCCAGGTGAGCAAAAATGTTAGAAAATGTGAGTTTCATCAATGATGAGGAGGAGATGAAAGGTAATCTCTGTCTGGGATGAAGTAAACATACAGAGTCGCTTCAATTAGTTCAGGCCTTGCAGAGGGAAGATTTAATCGTTCTCTAGGTCATTTCCATCACTCCTGTCTCTGGTTTTGATGCTACAAAGAATCAATCCATCAATTGCTCTAACATCAGAAAGTCACACTCTGTCAATCGAGTGTGAGAATGGCACGCCGTGGCTCTTTCTAAGAGCGATGAAAATGTCAGTGTCTTAAGCTGGTAGGCGATGCGTGCCTTGGCTAGTGACGAACGTCAGGGACACTGACTGCCATGGTCACGTGATCATCAGTCCTCTGGTTTCTAAATCCAGGAATCGTTTGGAATGGTCATAATGGAGCTCGCAGTATTAGAAGAAGAGAAAGTTCAAGACATCCTTAATTGCAGAGGTCCTGAGCTGTCACTTTAAATAGTAATGTACCTTGACCAATGAAAAAGTTCACTCTACAAAAGGCTGTACCAGGGCTTTGCCCCCCTCAGAGAGAAATGTGTTTCCTTTTCTTGTCTCTGAAGCCTCCAGAGCAAATAAAAAGCGTTGTCCCCAGGGATGGTGGGAGGGGAGTTCTGTCCCTTCTTACTCCTTTCTTCTCTCAACACATGTAGACGGGCTCTTTCAGATACATCATGGAATAAAAGGCTTTTGTGGGCAGCCCTGAGAAAGTAACCATCGCTGACCTCTCTTACGGGGAAAACTGTGTTTTGAGTTCTGAACGACTGACTTTTAAACACGCTTTGCGAACAGCGCTCCTGTGTGACAGTCAGGCCTGCCTCCGATGGAATCGTTTGCAGAAGATCCACCTTGGAGTTCCACAGGCAACGCTGCAAACCTTTTGAAATGTGCTCAACCCCATGGCACGCTGGAAGCTCAACAGCTTTGAGTCAGGTAGAAATCAGTTCATTCAACAAGTGCGTAGAAAACCCACTGTGTGGGTCCTCGCTCTCGAGAAGCTAAGAGCATAAAGTCCAGATAGAACACCGGCCTTTTACATTTCTTTTGCCTGAATAAATATCAAAACACATTTAACTAAATTTTAGAAATGATATTCCAAGTGAGGGTATTCCAAGGAGGGGAAAAAATTATTTTCTCCCAAACCATTCATGTCATTTTTTCAATTGCCTTTTTGTTTTTTAAAGGGATAGACATACGAAAGGGTTTTCTCCTGGAAAAAGATGAAGAAGCAAGCTTGGGTTATCCATTTAAAGGGGATTTTAAATAATGCTCTGAAAAACTTGTTTTTTTTTTTTTATTATTTAGTTTACCCACCCTTTTATATAATTTCTAAAGATCTGGTTTCAACCTGAGTTTCAGCACAATTTAATTTTATTAAGGAGACCCTTCTCTGTCACTTCCTTGAATCCTTGTCTTCCTGGACAGTGGGAAGAATTCCTTCAAACAGATTTCTGTGACTGGTGTTTCCCACGCAACAAAATACATCATAATCCTAGAAATAGAAGGGCAAGTGGCTTTTGTGATAAGCAAAACCTCAATTACACTTTGTAGACGCTTCCAGCAGAGGAAAAATACCAAACAGAAAGGGAAGTGTCATTATCTGTAACTTCAGGGAATAAAGGGCCAGAAATGAGTTTTATGAGGTCCAACTGCACAATTCATAGAATAAAATTTATAGATGTACATAGTCATTCACTGATATTTTCCTTGGATCTGCCTAAGTCATCTGCTCCATAACTGGCCTAGAACTGCTTCAAGCTCTCTCACCTATCGGCATATAAAAGCTGCTTTACAGAAATCTCTAGTTTCCAGCCTACATATCAGCCAGTGATTTGCATAATCCTTAATACTTCCCTCCCCAATCCTCTTTTCAGCCACCTAATGCAAACAAGATCTGGCTCAGGCTTCCCTCAACTAATCCATGCTAACACCATTGAGAAGGGAGACTATTCCATGTAAGTTGGCACAGCCGAATAAGCACCCCATTGTATAATCGCCAGTCTTAGTAGAAAGACATTAATGAACGTGCCAGTGGGGAGAGCCCTCGGCTTCTCAGTTGCTTGCTGGACCCCAACACCGGAAGAACTTTGTGAAACTTAAATGTTTTGTGTTTTTTTTTTTCAACCAAAGTAAGGAATTTTACTCCACTTCCTTGCTTGAAGCCTAACAGCTCTTCACGACTCAGATCAAAAGCAACAACTTCACAAAGCCCAGAGACTGGCCTGACCCTCCGATTCTCTTCCTGACACCCAACAATCAGTCTCTCCTCTGCATTCAAGTGTAGTTTCTTGGTAATTTTTTATGACTCCTCCTTGCCCATATGAATGTAAGTTATTTAGAGGCTGATACTATGTCTTATGCATCTTTACAAAATCCACAGCTGTAGTATAAACGATAAATGCTCCCTGAATACATGCATGCATACATACATACATTTTAAAAATAAAATTGTAAGTGTTTTAATGCGATTTCCTCCCTAGCATCTCCAGGCTTCAGCTACCTGTTTATTCTCCCTGTAAAGTCTTCTCTTCCCATCCTTCCTACCTGCCTAGACCAGAGCTGCTGAACAGAAATGCCTGTGAAAACGAAAATGTTCCTGATCTGCTCTGTCCAGTACGGCAGCCACTGGTCCCATGTGGTTATTGAGCGCTCGAAATGTGGCAAGTGCAGCTCAGAACTAAATTTCAAATTTTATTTAATTTTGATGCATTTAAAATTTAAATGGTCACAATTAGGTAGTGGCTGTTGTACTGGAGAACATAAGAGCTGGACTCATCTGAAGGCCACTCAGGAGGGCTCATCTCCATTCACCATGGAGGCGGATAAAGCACATACTTTGTACTTGTCTTTATCATAACAGTTGTCACAACACACTAAGTTGTCTATTTATCGGATTTCCTCAATGGATTACAAGTTGCTCAAGGCTTGAGTTATGTCTCATTCTCAGTTTTACCCCCCAAACCAAGTATAATATTGGCATTTCAGAGGTGCTCAATAAAGATTTTTTGAATGAAAGGGTGGACAAATGAACTGATAGCTCAGTGGACTGATAGAGACATTTCTTCTTATGTAAAAAATTTATAAAACAGGTCTCTTGGAGCTCAGAACTGAAAGATGAATGGTGGTGATGTGACAATTTATCTCTGTGTAAGAAACACGCATAGTTCTTTAGCTTATCTTTTCTTACAAATTCAGGCCCTGTCTCTGCATAACTGGAACTTAGGAACAACTCACTTATAGACCCTTGGCCATTAAGCCATGACTCTGTCCAGACTTGCTCTTTAAGAAAATTCCCAGGAGATAAAGTTCACTGCAACGATGGAGTGAGATAAACATGCTGTGATCCCATGTTCTCACATACCCCATACTGGTCTACAGAACAGCTGAACTCATTCATCAGATTTGCAAATAATCAGGGCTTCACACTCTGTTATCATGGATATGGCTGCTCCAAAGGGTTTGCTGGCAAAGAATCTTCTTTACCGTGTCCCAGAGACCCAACCACCTCAAGGGACTGGGGAGGTTTCTCTCCTTCACCAGCATTTCTTCCAAGTCCACTTGCAGAGCATAAGAGAAGCTCTCATTCAAACCAATAATGATCCTAGGTGTTTTGGAAAAAAAATAAATGCCAAATGTTGGCATGGCACTGCTCATGTCATGTTAGGGTGCCTAGTAGAGTCTCATGGCTAGACAGAGTCCAAATATTTGTATAATTTAAAGTAATTTGTACAGACATAGTAAAAGTCTATTTTAGGCAATGGAATTTCATATATATTCCTTGGTGAGCCTTTCGTCTTTTGTGTAATTTTAGCCCTAATTTTTAACGTTAAAATATTCAATGTTATAAAATGTTTTCATGTTCATGTTTGTGAACTAACAAACTGTATAAGAGCAAGTGTTTGAAATTATAAAATATAATGCAAGAAACTATTTTTTAAATACGTTTTTTAATTATTTAAAAACTTTTTTTAAAGTCATTTTTTAATGTATTTTAAATAATAGGTGAATTCAAAGTAACAGCTGTATAACTCCCATGGGTTTCTATACCCAAGTCTCTATAAAGAGCACAGTAATTTAGTGCATTAATCAAAACTAGGAGTTTAACTCTACACTGAGTCCACCATAACTTCGTTGAAAGATTAAAGGTAAGGTACTTAATCTCTCTTAGTCTCAGTTTTCTCTTCTATGAGACTATGAACTTTGTACAAGTACTTTTTAACCAAAGCATAGCTGCTATAAAAATATGATATTAGTTTTAGATGTATTAGAATATTATTAACTGTATTCCGCATGCCAGCGGTCCCCAACCTTTGTGGCACCAGGGACTGGTGCTCCTATGAGAATCTGATGCCTGATGATCTGAGGTGGAGCTGAGGCAGTGATGCCAGCGCTGGGGAGTGGCTGCAAATACAGATGGATCTCCCTCACCTGTCGCTCACCTCTTGCTTTGTGGCCTAGTTCCTAACAGGCCACGGACTGGTATTAGTCCACAGTCCAAGGGCTGGAGGCCCCTGCTCTATGCTGTATATCACACCCATACAAGTATGTTTTAAATATCATGAATTAAACCAATAAAAAAAAAGAGAGAGAGAAGGGTCTTAAGAAGCAGGGGGAAAAATAGACAGCCAGGTACCGTGCCAAATGATTTCCTCGTTATTACCTCATTTAATCCTCAAAGTAATTGTGTAAGAGAGGCTCTACCACTATCCCTATTTTGCAGATGAGAAAAAGAGGAACTGAGAGGGTAAGCAACCAGGTTGTGCAGCTAGGGTCTGAAGCCAGGCAGTCTGATTTTCCGGTCTCTATTCTCAACCATGCCTCATTCTACTTCTCAAAAACAAACAAACAAAAGCACCCCACTTTATTCTTAATTTCAGTTGAGAATCTCCTATAAGAGGTGAGCCTGACAGTCTATGAGAAAAGTATGAAAATGTTCTATATACCTCAGAATATGAGCTGGCAGTCATTATGAATATCACTGCTGAAGATGTAGAGACTTGATATTTTCCAATTTAATATTCAAGTTTTAAAGATTAAAAAATAACCTTCTAATTCCACGACCTGTAGTAATTCGAGCTTCTGCTGGGGCACAGATGTGAACTGCACTTGCTACACAGCTCTGAATGGGAATAGACAGGCAGTCCGGCCCTCCACCCACAGTCAGGATGTAATTTGGTTTCGTTCTCTGCTTGTTGCCATAAGTACAGGTAAATGACGTGCTATAAGCATGGGTTTGAGATTTCACCACAATGACAGGCAAAACTCTGAGGAATGGCAGGCGCCAACTGTTTAATGAAAAGGATGCCTGGCACAGAGCTGATGCTACTGATAAATACTTGCCAACTGTCACTGCTTCTATGCGTCCACCCCTACTAGAATCTGGTCACCACATTGTTTTCAGGCTGCCAAAGCGAACACCCAGCATGGAAGGGGCAGACCGCAGAGCTGGGTTCAAATCCCTGGTCTGCCACTTGCTAACTGAGCGACCTTGGGCATTGTCCTTTGTACATCAGTTGATTTGCCTGTGGAAAATGGGGATGCCTACCTCGCAGGCCCAGGGTGAGGATTAAATAAGGTAACATGTGTCGATGCCTCATCTATGTGCTTTATGCACAGTTCCTCAGTGTATCGTCACGACATGGAGGTCATACAACACGGCCCATGATCAGCACTCAATACATGTTTGGTATTATTACATAATTAATGACTCATATTCGTTCATGAGACAGAGAGATACTTTTTCCCAACTATGTGTTAAGATTCAGATTCCTCCCCTCAGGGAGTCTAAGTACTAGTAAGGAGGTTACAGTCCGGTTTACAGAAGACTTATTCGACCTTAAAATAATACTCTATTAATGGCACATCGTGAGAAAGCAGGGTTCTTTGGAAATGACAATAATGATGGGAAAAATAGGAGGCAACAGGAAGAGAGGTAGACCAAATAGGAGACGGACGGGCTCCATGAAAGAAACCATAGGCATGAGTCTGCAGGAGGTGACCGGGGCTGCTGAGGACAGGACACCGTGGCTGTCACTCATTCACAGGGTCACCAGGAGTCGGACTCAACGGCACGGAGCAACAACATCATCACCTCATGGGACTTAAGCGTGTTCATATTTCCTGTTTAACTTTCTTGCTGGAGAATGAATTCAGCTGCATTTAACTGCCAGGAATAATAAGTTTAATCAATATAAATCCATACACTTTCATAGTGACTGCTGAAATAAAAATGGTCAGGGGCTGATTTCTCATAGGAGCAGGATCCATGTAATCCTACCTCGGGTAATTGTGAAAGACACGCGTATATCTCAAGTTTATTTAAGATACTCAGGTATATTTAAATACACAAAGTCTAAGATAAACACGGAAAATATGGAAGAGCCATATTTATGTTCCTAGAGAAGCTAATATTTTTACACTAAATACATTGAATAACTATAAAAATCAGAAAGCTAAAGAAGATTTTTTTAAAAACACAAAATACTATGCTTCCAAGCAAAAGAGTCATGTAAGCAAAATAAAACAACACACTAAAAAATTAAATATATTTTAAGGTATACATTTAGTCTTAGAAACAAACATATAATTAGTAAAGTAAGGTAGGAAAGCCAGCTAATTAAGAATTTGAAAAATTCAGTAGAGAGAGGATAACCTGCTCTTATCATTTGTTTCCTGGATTCCAACCCCAAATAAGAAAAATTTCCTTAAAGTACAGAAATGTATCAAAAAAGAAAGTTAAGTGGCCAAAAAATATATAGAAAAAGATGTGCAACATTACCCATAACAAATGAAACAAAGTCTGGCAAAGATTTTGTTACAAATGATAATGCTGTAAGATCAATATCTCCCTTTATTACAGGTAGGAATAAAAATTAGTATAAATTTTAATAAATTTGGCAGTATATATACAAAGTCCTTAAAATGTTTTTGACCTGATAATTCTGAGAGTCTATCCTAAGGAAATAATCAAAGATATAGTTAATTTCAGATCAGTTTTTTTGTTTGAGTATTTTTATAATTACAGGATTATTTCTAGTAGAGAAAATTTAAGAATCCATAAATAGAGATAGGAAACAGTTAAAAATTTTTATGTGATACCTATAGAATGAACTTTTCAATTAGAGGGCCAATTTAAGTTAAATGTGGATTTTCGAATGCATGCAGAGACCCGTGCCCCGGACCCACATTGTTCAAGGGTCAAGTGTCTATTAATTGTGGGCCCAAACTACAGCAGAATCCTAAGTTTGTGCATTTTTTTTTTAAGTGCTAAAGTTTTGGGCCTGCACCAAGGAGTTTCAATACTGAAGTATCACAGCACCTTGATATAAAGCTATCACATCTTCAGGTGGTGCCACCTCACAGGCCCAGAAGTGTCATGCAAGGGCTTCTCTGCAGAGCTGCACCTGTCTGTGCAGAGCCCCCAGGCACTGATGCAGGGATCCGGAAAAATCAAAAATCGTGGGAAGGATTCTCACCTGCTCAAATATCTCTCTCACCTACTTGTCACGGGTCTTGAAATCCTACCATTGGTAAATCAATCATCTGAGTTGAGTTCTACCCTATTGCTGTTCCTTTAAAAAAAAAAAAAACTCAGCGTAGGGTTACATATCAAGATGCAGTAACACCTCCATCTAAATTAGTTTATCAGACTTTCCTTCCTTCATTCTATCAACAAACATTTATCAGGCACCTAGAATGTGCAGGACAGGTGCCAACCTGGGGACATGGAGCTGAATCAAATTGACCTCTGTTTGCAAGGGGTGCACAGGTTGGCAGCGAGGCAGGTACATAGACAATGACACGTAATAAAGCTCTATGAGGAAGAGGTATATAAGGGACAAATGGAGTCTGACCTAGCAGAAGGTGTAACTGAGGAGGTTGAGAAGACTTCACCAGAAAGATGCATTTGAGCGAAATCTTGCAAAAAAATAAAGTAAATAAGTGTAGTCTGTGGGGGCAAAGGGAACAGGATAGGACAAGCAAGGCAGCCGGAGAGAGAAGAAGCCCTCAGGAAGATGCCAGGCTCCAGCATGAGAGTGGCCATGACATGTGAAGATAAAGTGGCTGGAAGGGACACAGGACAAGACTAAAGACTCTAGTACCATGAAAACAAGGGTGCATTCCCGTGAGGAGGTGCCAAAGGGGAAGAAGACGTTCCAGGAAAGGGTGTAAGGAAACACTCCCAACTCGGAAATTCTCGCTCCCCTTGCCCTTCTGATCCTGGCTCTCTGTGGAAACCAGGTTGCTGCCCCGCCTCTCCGGCTGCAGGTTTAATCTCTAGGATCCAAGGCCTCGGTTGCATAAAAATCTCGTCCTCCTTAAACACATCATCTGTTCTGGTGACTGCTCACACTGTTTCGAAATACAAATGCTTGATGTTTACTTTTATTGTTTGGGACTGAACTATTCTGAGAAGCTAATGATTCATTTTATTCCTACTAAGGCAAGTACAGCAACCACATAGGATCCCTGCTAGCTTTTCACACTAACGAGGATGACAAAGATAATTTCAAGAGGATACGAAGGAAAAAAGATATTTTTACTTAGTGTTAGACTTGAAGACTGGATTCTCCCTTTTATTTTTTAAGACAAGAAAAATCCCAAATCTTTAGGAAAACTTTGCCTCCTCTATCTGTCCCCAGTGTCCCACCTTCCACCCCCTTAAGATATGAATTTTCTGACAGACCTTTGGCATGTCTCACATGAGAAACCAAATCAAGGCAGAGCTATCATCCCAAAGTAAAAAACAGACTTTCATTATTAGTTGTGCTGGCAAAAATCTTGGAAAGTGTAAGCTACATAAATTCTAAGAAAATGACCGAAGTATCTCTCTCTAAAGCAGAACTTCCCTGTAACTAGATTTGTAAAATTTCTTTTTTTTTTTTTCTTTTTCTTTTCTTTTTCTTATTTATTTTTTTATTTTTATTTTTATTTTTTTGTTCCTGGCTATTCCGACACAAGCTGAATTTCTTTGCACAATGTTCCCAAGCAGACAGGAACACGCGCACACACACGCACACAAGTACCCAAAGAAGACGTGCCCGAAAACTGTCTGAGGGGCATGTCCCAAACCAGGCCATGTGTGGTGTCCTTGCCCAAATGCATCTGACTTCGGGCTTGGGAACATTCACCAAACACAAAAACAAAACACGGCAATACGCGTGCTGGGCTGGATGACAGAGGCAGTGAGCAAATATGGGGATTGTGTTTCACCTGTTGCCATGGTTACCAAAAACAGGGGTGGATACCGACCGAAAGAGAAAGAAATAAAACTGGGAAGACAATGAGTCCTAGGAGAGTGTCTGAATGTGTGTATGAGGAGCCGCTGATGAGGGTGGAGCAAGGGGAGCCAAGAGAAGAGATGCGATGGGAAGGGGCACATCAATGCTCCTTTGTCTTGCGTGAGCAGCAAGCGGGGTCACCACTTTTCACTGGCACAACACAGACCTCCAACAGCCCAAGTAAGATCTGCGCCACCCCAAAACAAACAGTGATGAGACATGGGAAGGTCAGTCTTGCTTGGTGGCGGGCAAAATCAATGCAGCTCATTCTAGGTGCCAAGAGAAGAAATACACTCCGGGTGCAACCAGTCTAGATGATGAACGAGAATAGCTTAGTGTCTCGTGTCAAGATGCCCCGTCTCAGAAAGAATCACAGAGAATGGGGCTCACTCCTTCAGGCAAATCTGATGATTAGGTGCAATTTACAGTGGATGTAAAAGGGGGGAAAAGCGGGTTGACCCTCTTCTAGCCCAGCTATTGTGTCTCGTTGCTAACCAACCTGCCGAAAACGCTTCAGGAAGCACCCCCCGTAGAAAGTTTGCTGTCCAAGCAACGAGCAGATGACTTTCCCTGTCAATCCCGAACTAGCCAACACCTGGAGAGTGACAGTCTATAAACCCGAAACCCAGAATCTGGGTTCTAATTCCCCTCCTTCTGCTAATTGGTTATGTGACCTTGGACAAGTTATTAACTTGAGCTTCGGGCCTTTGTTTTCCAAAGAAAAGGATTTTGCTAAAATAATTCCTGGGCTCCTTTCCCACTTTGGAATCGAGAATCTCTCAAATTCTCGTTTTCAAAACAAATATAATCAAATGTATAATCCCAAGTATTTGAAATTTTGATCCACACATGGAACATAAATTCTGCAGGAATTTATTCTACTCTGTAGGATATAAACAAAGGGTTGCTAGCTCTTTCAATGAGCTTATAATCTAATCATTCACATTTTATTAAAAAGTGAAACTTTCTACAGTTTAAATGAGCAAAGTGGCCATGGCGTATGGTCTATGGCAGCTTATACCTCCAGCCAACAGAAAGATTGGAGCTTCTCTTTGCTCTTAGAGAAATGTTGTTGCTTTAGTTCTTCAATAATAATAGCTAAACTCAAATTCAGCACTTGTCTTGGCCACTCAGAAATATGAGTCAGCCTTCTCTCCAGTGTTTAGTCGATGAGGACTAGAAAATCGAAGAGGCATAAGCTAATAGACAGCTGGGCCTGGGCTATCCATGTGAGCCTCGTCTTACTTTATACCACTGAGAGTTATTTTTATAAGAAACTGATTACCACGGGGACACCAGGGACAGTATGATATAGTAGAAACAGGACAAAACTCAAAGACTTGGGCTCAGGGCCTGGTCGTGCCCCTAGATGATGCTGGAAAAGTCCCTTAACTTCTCTGTGTCTATAAAATGCGGATAGTAATATTTTCCTGTTGACCCTACTGGGTTGCTATGCGTCCTCCATGAGACAGCGTATCTGGAAGCGCTTTGCAATGTGGAAAGTGGTCAAGTAACATAAACTCGTAGTATGGTCATCCCCACTGCTGGCAAATTAATGCAGTCCAAGGCCAGGATCAAGGGCCCAATGCCCGGGTTCACTTCTCAGCACCGCATCTGACCAGCTTGTATGTTCTTCGCAAACTGATTTACAAATGAATAAGCCCCAGAAATGAGATCAAGAATCGTATCTCCCTCCCTGCAGTGTTGTGAGGATTAAATGAGATAATATATTGCAAGATAGTATATTGCAATTTCTGCCACGAACACACGTGATTGATTACTGTTATCAGTTACTATTTTCTACTATGTTTTTAAGAAGGCAAATTGTCTTTTAAACAAGACCCAGCATATGCATTAGTGAGAGGGTAGATTTTTGTTGTTGTCGTCAGAAAAATCTTCCATAATTCCCATGCATACTGGACGTGGGTATTTCACAGCCGTGAGGTGGGAGAATTCTCAAACAACTGGTCACTTGGGTTCAGTCCATTGTTGTGTTTCGATCACTGGTTACAGGGACACGTGGCTACTGGCACCTTTCAAGTCAACAGCATTTCCTGCCTCGCCACAAAGCTTCTGGGAAGCTGACAGCCTGCTCATTCCCCGCTTTCTTATTCCTAGACTTTTAGGAAGTGAAGCTGGGATGATTAAGCAAAGGGGCAAATCGAAGAACGACATTTCTCCAGAGTGCCAGGAAGAGATTACCTGGAGACTGTCTGTTCATGTGGATAAGCTTTCCAGGCAAATCCATAGGGAGCCAGGCTCCTCTGTGATTTATCTGTGGGACAGTGGGTGGCCAAGGGGCACCTTAGACAAACAGTTATCCCGCTAGATAATTAGGGAGGGGAAAGGCAAACACAAACACACCCAGGTTGACATTCAAAACAAAGTGGAGATTTAACCATGATTGCTCACGATACCACCCCAGTTCTCGTCTGCCAATCTGCCAGGGGGAAACCATGAGCCAAGAAAAAAGAAGTGCCCTTAGTAAATTATCAACAGAGCTGATGGCAACAGCAGAAATTGGGGTGGAAGAATGAAGGCCTGAGCAGGGAGCCCAGCTTTATGTTTAAATGATGGCTTGATCTCCTTAAGTCTTTACCAGGTTTTGGTGTCCTCACGTGTAAAATGAGGAAGCTGAGAAGGATTTTACTAAGTAGCCCCATCTTCAAAGGCCCCGCCTCTTCAACATTTTTGGTTTCTTTCATTCATTCATTAATGCATCCATTTATGTATGCACTCGATAAACTGAAAAAAGTATCGACAGTCAAGGACCGAAATTCAACAGAACTCATCCATCACGATGGAAGAAACATCATTTAGTATTGATCGCTCTCAATTCCTGGGAGGGCAATGATATTCCAACTCCTGTTTTCTAAGGAGCAGACATATGGCTTTTCTCTCAGGGTAAAAATATGACGGATGTTGTTCCTAGCTAGCTTTCAAAGAAAGCAAGTGTAGTCAGCTACCCTTTACAAGCTGATGACTTAGCATTTATCTACTTTGATCCGCTCCTTCTCAGCCTCACTCTTGCCCCCTACCCACTCCATCCCACCCCTATTTCCACGGCCAGGGTTTGGTTCCTTCCCATAATTTTAATTCAACTCAATTCAGCTCAATTAAATTCAGTTCTCATTCGTGGGGCCTTTCTCGGTACACGGAGCTTACACAATGCAAGGATTATCTTCGAGGAGTTTATGATCAGTCAAGTGAGGAGAACGCATGTGAAAAAGAAATGTCAATATAAAAAATTTGTTTGGATAAAGAGGCAGAGAAGCTGGACCAGTCAGGGGGACATTCCATATTACCACTCACTCCTCATCCTTTCCAAGTTCTCTGCAGGCCGGCACTCTCCTTGCCATCCTTGTCTCCCATTTGAGTGTAAATATAAACTAACCCCACAGAATTTGATTTAATCTGATGGTTACTGATATCTAGAAGGTATATAATATTTGCAACTAAAGGATAAATGTCAGGATGAGAAAGCTTTGTCACTGGAGTCTGAGATGTTAGCCTTTGCTAAGTGATGCGTCGTTAGGCCAGTATTTTTAACCTCTTGGAACCTCAGTTGCCCCAGCTATAAAACGGGGACAATACCCACATCATGGTGCTGTCCTAAGGATGAAACCAGGTCACAGCTGCTGTACCTACCTTCTCCCTAGTATCAGTACTCCTAATACTTCACTAGTCCTGCCTAAACTTAAGGTGAAACTTGGGCACGGTGGCCAGACTCCTCTCCAAATAGTGTTTTATATGCCACACTTCATCGGTTGACCTCACAGATTGCAAGGACTTTGTCAGCTTATAATCCTTTATTTTTTTATTTTTTACACCTACAGCACCTGGTCCTCCTAGGTGGTCTCCCATCCAAGTACTAACCAGGCCCGACCCTGCTTAGCTTCCGAAATCAGATGGGATCGGGCTTGTTTAGGGTGGCGTGGCCGTAGACTAAGCAGTTTCAACATGGTAATAGTCACCTCATCACTAATGACATATAAAATAGGTATAAAGACAAGTTCCTCTGACTCCTTATTTAGCTTCCAACCCCATTATGAGTTTACTAAGGAAGAAAGAAAGAAAGAAAGAAAGAAAGAAAGAAAGAAAGAAAGAAAGAAAGAAAGAAAGAAAGAAAGAAAGAAAGAAAGAAAGGGAAAGGAAAGGAAAGGAAAGGAAAGGAAAGGAAAGGAAGGAAGGAAGGAAGGAAGGAAGGAAGGAAGGAAGGAAGAAAGAAAGAAAGAAAGAAAGAAAGAAAGAAAGAAAGAAAGAAAGAAAGAAAGAAAGAAAGAAAGAAAGAAAGAAAGAAAAAGAAAGCAAGGCTCTTTCAAAGCGAGACAGAATTTGGTATAATTCTCACAAAGAGAAACGAACACAAATCTACGTAACTCTGAAGACTCCAGGTCCACATCACGATGGAATCACCGCACACAGCAGAGGCTGGAAACATATCCCAGTCTGATGTGGACTTCCTCTACCCATGTGTCTCTTCCTCTTCTTTTCCACTTCTCTACACTCATCCTCCCTCTTTCCCCTTTGAATGTTAAAACCGTTCACCAGGTATCCGGTGAATTTCCTTTCCAGTTGGCCCCTTTCACGGAAGATACTCAGCGATCCCGGGAACCTGGAAGGAAGAGCCTGCTGCTTTGGACGGTTAGAAAGGTGGCAGGCGCTCGTGACTTCAGGTCTGCTCTGACCCCCAATGACATCCGGCAGGCATGCATGCACTTGTGTCACCGTGAAGTCCAATGTCTGCTGGCTTAATTCTTCAGAAAAACGATCCACAAAACTAAATTAAAAGCTGCCAGAATTATGAGAAAACCAGCTTGGACAGATGTGGTCACAGTACATTAAAGTCACCGCTTGATATTAAGGTACATTAAGTCAAAAGAAGGACACACATGCTTCTTGATCTAGGACGTCCCAGATGAATGCACCGTAGAGCTTCCTGGGGACACAGATTTTGCTCTCTCCCACAAGAGAAATGACCGATTTGGGGCAAGAAAATGGATATATTCCACTGAGCAATCGCTTGTCAGACAGCTTTTAACTAAGTTTTGCATTTAAAGCGATCCTGTCTAAAGCTTCTGTCCACCTTCAGGGCCTCCAGGTTTCGCCAGAAATTCCAGATGAGAGCTTTTGTCGGTGGCCCAATAGGGAGTGTGAAATGGACACTCCGACACCACTGTCCCCAGCAGAACAGGTCTGCAGCGCGGAGGTGCAGGCGACAGACACCTCCCTGGCAGCGCTCTGGTTTCTTGTGTGCTCCGCGAACACACCCCACAGAGTGCATTCATCACAATAGCCCATGTGTGACCCTTGGAAAAGTCCTTGAAAACAGTGAAACGAGAGTCTTAGTTGAAATCTGGAATCCATTCCAGCCTTACACAGGAAGAAAATTAGGCGTAGAACAACAAAGCCCATAGTTCTGAGAAATCTGGGGAGGCTCTGGCTGACATTACAATCACAGCTTTTTTTTTTTTCCTTCACTACTTTGCATTTCATAAAAGCTTTTCATCTCAGCAACCCAAAGCTGCTAGAAAATACTGTACAGTTAGGAGACGGCAGGCCCTGATTTCCCCAGTTAAATAACGCAAGCGGCATCGGAACAGAGAGATGCTGAGTAATGTAGGGAAAGCCACTTCACGCTTTTCCAAGCTACTAAGTCAACGTTAAGTCTTCCAAAATCTAAGTGGCCGATCCCCCATTTTTCCCTTTGGGTTCATTTGTTGGTAATAATGCGATTAGGTCTGAGAACCTGGGGTGCAGAGAATAGCTGTGTTCCCTAAGCCCAGCTCTTTCGTAGAGTTTATTCACTCAGATATTATGGATCTGGAAATGTTTATTCACTTCGAACATGAATCAGCAGAGTAGTGTGCTTGCTCAGTAAATTTAACTCAACAAACAGTTGTGGGGTAATGCTATTTTTACAAATACAGACCAATTTCCTTTTGTCTCCAGCTGATATTATCCACTATTCATCGGCCATACCATATGTTTTTATTTCGCACATATAAATAATTATGAACCTGTACGCCCTTTAGAGACATCTTCCTTTTGTCGCCGGCAAGAAGAGGGGCAGGACACTTCTGAGTCGAGTGCAGCATACAACCCAGTGAAAATCAATTGGCTGGGACGTTTGGTTTGGAATTGTCTTTTAGAATCCACCTCAAGTTCGTCTGGGAGGTCCCTCAACAGGGATACAGACCCTGAACCAAACAAGGTGATTCAGAAATAGTCCAGCTCGGGGGGCGGCATCTGATGCCGAGACCCAGACACTTATTCATACACATGAATAACTTAATTTTGTTTTTTTCTTAAGTACCTTCACAGTTCATTTTTTATTTTTCTTTATAAAAAAAAAAAAAGTAAATGGCATTACTCTGGTCTCCAAAACAGATGCCAGTTTGAACTTTACTCTGCCAGCAAGTATTTGGTTTGGCTCTGCAGGGCTTGAGTTGAAAAAATATTTGCCAATTCCAAAAAGATTTAACGAGCTTTGCTGAAGACGCTGGTGCCATTTGGCACATCACAGGGGCTGTGGCACGGCAAAGAGAACGCTCTTGACCACAGATTTTATTTGCCCTGGGTAGCCAACACTGGGAGTTCAGTCGCTTCCTTGGGTCACGAAGGTGTAATTCAAAGGAGTGAAGTTTCCAAGAGAAAGTGACCAAAGCAGACGTCAAAAAAAAAAAAAAAAAACCAAAAAACAAAACACACACACACAAAACCACAACTAACCAACTTGCCATTGAAAACGAAGTCGCTGGGTCTTGATGGCTAATTTTCAGAACTGTCAAGGACATTCTCACTCCAGCCATCAGACACGGTCCCCAGCGCTGTCAGTCAACAAACCAAATAAATATCCAACTTCCAGCAAAAGCTATCTGGTAGCATCAGACACTAAAACCCTTTGCCGCAGGATACTTTTGTTGCCACCTGATACCTAACGAATGGCAGTGTTAGAATTTGACGATATAAAAATTGAAGGACCTGCTTCAAGCAGCTCCACTGGATATAACCAGCAAATTTGCTTTCTATGCAAAGTCATACATCCATTCCTTTTTATTAATTAATATTCAGTAGATCATAAATGCACGGATCTATCGCTGTGATTGGAAAACTGACCTCACTGCACATAAGTCACCGAAGGTTGTCACCTAAAATCATGTATGTCAGTAAGACTTGCAGCTAGCCTGCAAGAAAACCAGGCTCTCTAATTTTTTCCAATCAACGTCACATCTGACAGCTATAACCAAAAATGCAGAGTATTTCCATAATAGCGTGTGCTTAAAGGTCACCTGTATGCTTTCATGGATGTGGGGACAGGAAGAGGGGCATTGCAACTGTGGCCACCTTGAAAGAGAGGCACTCTGGATTATTTTTCATTTTGGGTTACGAGCAAATGGACGCATGCTGGGGTGTATCCCACCTCAGCTCCTACGGCTCTCCCCCAGGATCTAAATGTCCTTTTCGTTAAGGCCGTGTGCTCACCCAATGCTCATCCTGTGATCCTCTACGCCAAAATCCAGTAACAAATATCTTCAGAGACAGAGCCCAGCTCTGCACTGCCTCTCCACGGAAAGACGTATTCACCGAAACAAAGACAGAGCCGCCGCCTACCTGACTTACCCAAAATTTGGAAGCCAGAGCACAAACCAAAAAGAGTCAGGAAACAACAAAAGAATGATTATAACCGTTGCTTACCATTTTGGCTTCTGAATGCATTGGCTGGACTTGGGGAGAAGCACAGGGGTTGCTGAGATTTGGACCTTGCATTCCCAGGAGGTTGGAGTTCACGGACATTTGTCTCTCCATCTAAGGGAAAGAAAAGCAACGGGATCAGAGGTCTGAGGAAGGCCGTCTGGGTCATGGACAAGGCTGCACTTCTCTTCCAAATGGATCCTTTAGAACTTCTTTGAATAACTCTGGAGAAGCCTGTGGTTTGGTGAAGGGTGAGCAATGCACTCCTGAGCCTTGAACCCAACCACATCAAAGAACCACCCAAAGCTGCGCCTTCTGCAGGAGATGCCTCGTGCCAAAGAGAACTGCGCCGTCACGTAGATCATTCCCAAACAAAAGCATAGGACATTTCTACTTTTGCAAGCACTGCGACTATCACGAATCATGCCTATTTCTGTAGCTATAAAGGCTAACATAGGCATTGAAAGATGCTAGAAGGAAATATAAGACATCAAATGGCTGTTTCAGGTTATCTACGGCTTATTCCCTCTACCCAAATTTCATACAGAAATATGAATCATTTCAGCAATAAGAAAAATAAAATTAATTTTAAAAGCAGTCCTGGTGGGTCCTCCTATCACTATTATTCATAAAAATGGTCCAGCGCAGGTATCTGAGCCTCTGCTTCCGGCTCGTGTCCTCCATCCACTCTGTTAGCCTAGTCATGACTACACAGCAGCAGTTTTAGGCCTCACAGCGGGACTAGGCCTTTGGGTAGGTGAAGACAGTAGCTGAGGAGACTGTACAGCACGAGATGAACTGCTCTCACATTGTCCTGCTGGTTGGCCATTTCATCTAGAATTAACATCATTCAAATGGGCTCTGCAAAGCATTTTTGTCTCTCGGGTTAAAAAGTAAATCTAGCAAAAGCTCTATTTCCGTCACGGAAGGGTGTGTCTGATTAATATTTTCTGTGGAGTAGAAAATGAGCACTTTTCAAAGAGCCAAAATAAAGCAAGTATAATTAACATTGAAATCATACAGAAAATGATCAGACTTTCCTAAGGGGGAAAAATAGATCCTTCGATAAAACAGTTGTTCCGTTTGCCAAAGGATGGAAATGAAAACAATGGTCGGAAATTTTAGTGAACCAGGTTTCTGCTCGAAGTTAGTCTAGGTAGCCTCGAAAAAAACAGAGTTCCTTATCACCCACTGAAATCTCACAGACAGGAACTGAGAGTGACAGTGGCACTCAATGACCCTTGAAGATCTCTGCCATTGTTGAGATTCTATGAGTCCGATTCCCTGGAAGCCCAGCCCAGGGCTGAGTTGCAATCATGACACAATGTGCGGATTAGCAGAGATGCTGCTAAAATCATTGGAGGCCACTCCCTGGCACTGCGAAGCACCACCAGCCTTACCCTGGCCTGAATCAGTCTCCCAGTTATCTAGCAAGTGTGCACACGGGAAACTGTTTCAAAGGAGCTATTTAAAGAACGAAATTTCTAGAGCACTCCAGCAAAATCTTTTGAGACTTTATGAATTCAGTAAAGTAAAAGGTTCATGCTCATATCTCCCAAAATCTCCACCCAGCTAAAGAACTCTAATTTTTAAAATTATTTTTTTTTTAAATCGTGGTCAAATAGACATAATATAAAATTTACTCTTTTAATTATTTTTGAGTGTGCAGTTCAGAACCGTTAATTACATTCGTGGACTCTCATTTTTACGTCACGAAAATTGCTCTAAAATGTGCTGATTCCTTGTCACTCCCACTCCCAGAGTCTGGGGGACAGGAGACTTGTAGGAGGAATTAATCCTTTTTTCCAACTGCTGACCTTCTCCTTAAGAGAAATCAAGTCCAGGTAAGCTTTTGCTTTCAGTTTTCTGAAGGAGGATTGTTCAGAAGTACAAATGACTGTCCGGAGGTTCTAAGCGACAAGCCACCAGGTTCTCCAAAGAAGCACAGGTGGCCTGCTTGCAGCTTCTGGATGCACAGTTGGCCGTGCTTCCCACTTTTCAGAAAAATTACAGTCTGTGACTCCTTCTACCCCATGACTCACAAACCAAACAAAATATTGAAAACAGGATGATTTTCCTATCTTAAAAAAATGCATCTTTGCATCGAAATGATCAGAGGAGTCAGCAAGAGGCTCTTCAAAACAGCTGTTTGGTGCTTTGTACTAATAAGGCTCGGAGCCGTGAGCGTGGCCCTGAAGAGCTGAGGACATAAGGGGTCCTGTGGCTTTGCTGAGCACGGAGCAACGTTCAGCACTGTAGATAAAACATCCGGGCAAAGGCGTTCACATTTCTTGGAGCTGTTTCTTCTCCCTCAAAATAAACTGGAAAATGGGAACTAAAGGATGGCAATTGTCTGGGGCTTTTATAATAATAAGTGGGTGTTCATATCATCGAAGTATTTAAGCATTTGACTTGCACGGTGGGATATCACCACCCAGCGAACGCCTTAAAGGCAGCATCTAAGGCAGCATCTGCCTTGATCTTCACCACGTCCCAGCATCCAGCATAGTGCTGGACCCATGGAAGGCGCTCAGTGAAAGTGTGTAAAGTGAGCGGATGAGTACATGAGTGAATGAACGAGCACATCATTTCGCTTTAGACCCGAGGCTTTGTGACCTGCGTGGCACGAGGGCATGCACGACGCATTGGTTGGGAATCTCATCTTCACCTAAGAACGTGAAGTCATCTTTCACAGCCAGGGACTCATGGTTCCCCGGGGCAGACACGAGAGGAAAACCCTCTGGCAATGCTAAAATTATAGAGGTGGAGTCGGTGACTTGATGATAAGAAAGAAAAGGCCCAGATTTCCAAGGCCTGGAACTCTCGGGATACGCTTTGTAGAGATTTTCTATTGATTTTCATTAGTTACGTGAGGGACTTTGGTTTCCCAGCCACAGCACTATCGACAATCTGGGCACAGCAGTTCTTTGCTGTGGGGTCTGCCCTGCGCATTGCAGAACATGTAACTGCATTCCTGGCCTCTACCCATCGATGCCAGGTGCTTCCCCCACCCCGCCCCAGTTGTGACAACAAACAGCGTCTCCAGATATTGCCAAATATCCCCTCAGCTACAAAATCGCCCTTACTTAGGAATCCCTGCTCTGGACTGATGACGCTACTGTCGTGGCAACGCAGGCAGCACTGATGTGGGGTCGGGAGCCAGTGGACGCAGCGACCTCCACTTTTTATCTGCGCTTGCTCTGTGCCATGCACCTGGTCCTCGGTTTCTATTCCGAAGCATCAACAGGAGGTCAAGTTGGAGGATGAAGTCATGTGGTGGGGACTGGTGCCACACACCTTTCGTCAGGGCCTCAAGTGTCCTACCTTTGTCCCTGGGATTGGCATACAGTTTAGTCAAATGGGAAAAATGGTTATTATGGTGCTATTTTTCTGAACAATGCATAGGATTTCCAAGAGGAGACTAATTTTGGAGAAGAGGGACTCAAGGCCTAAATGAAAACGACTCATGGTGGAAGCCTTCATGCGATTAGTTGGGGTGAATAACACCTGGGGCCATGACATCGGCGGTGCCATCCCCTTCACCAAATGATGTTTAAGTCGAGCCAAGCAGGTGAAGGCAGGCAGTCATCTCACCTTCTGGCCCCATGTCTAACCTGAACTGCTCGATATTCACAGTGGGCAAGTCCCTTTCTCTAAACCAGAGCCACCAAGCCCTTCTCCATTTCCCCGCCTCTCCCCCCGCCTTGGATAAATGAACCAACTGCTCAGCCTGCCATAATCTGAGGGGCTCAGCCTGAGGTGCGACGTGAGCTCTAGTCACAACTCTTCACTCACGAGCGGTGTGACCTTAGAACACCCCCTGCGACTTCTCACTCTCCGGCTTTGCAACTGTAAAATGAGTCTTTCAGTCATTACGGCTATCACATTCCCACAGGACTGCTGTGAGAACAAATGAAATGACAAATGCAGACAATGCCTTAAAATGCTAAAATGCTCATCAAGGCATTGCTGGTATGGTCGTGGGAGGGTTTTGATTGAATTCTCGTATCACCTCTAGGTTTTTCAAGAACCTCTGTGGCCTGGTGAATGATAACACCGGCCAACACATGTTCACTGATGCACAGGGCCAGAGGAGATGAAGAAGAAGGATGGGGAGGAGATCCCACAGAAGGAGAGCACAGTTTGCTCTAGAATCATCTGTGTCTCCCTTCTAGATTCATCTGCGATTTTTACAGGGAAATGATAATAAAATGAGCTTAGACTCAGGAGTCAGACTACCTGGATTTAAACCCAGACTCCATCACCTACTAGCTCTGTGACCTTAGCCAAGTTACTCAGCCTCTTGTGCCTCAGTTTCCTCATCTGTAAAGTGGGGGGAGGAGCAATGCATACCTCAGGGTTGTTGTGAGAAAAAAGGGAATGTATGTATTATGTAGAGGTTGAGAGAGTGGGCACTGGAGCCAAAAAGCCTGGATTCCAAACTCAGCTGCTCTGCTTCTCAGATAAGCAAGTGACTTGACTTACTTTCCTCACTCAGAAAATGGGAGCAATGATGGTGTCTACCTCGCAGGATTGTTTCAAGTGTTCATGAAGTGCTTAGAGAGTGACTCGCACAGGGTAAGCACTCGAAAAATGCTTGACTACTAGAACACGACGTGCACGAATACACGTTAGAGCTAGTATGTGCCGCTGTTATTGTTATTATTACTTTGAGCCCTGGCTACATGGCTCACTGTCCATTTAAGGACACTCTGTAAATAGCCCAAACTGTAGACTTTGGGATGGTCACAAAACTCTGTGTTCCTGAACAAATTCCATTCCCTGGACGTGGCAAATTTCCTTGTCACAAGTAGGAAGATGGGCTCACACCTCAGAAGGGAATTACTGGAGGACAGGAAAGCCGGCAAGATGCCTAGGGCCGGACAGCTAGGCCTCTACAGCCAATTGGCACACAGCTCAACTCTCCATCCAGAAGAAGCCATTTTCTTCCCAGTCAGCTTTTCCTTTACTGGTCTGAATGGGGCAAGACCCGGCGGAAGTGAGAAGCACTTACTGGCATCAAGACGGCGGAAGATCCTGGCATTGTAGGGTTGGGCAGGGTCCCGGGCATGGAGGCTGGCATGGGCTGTCTCTGTCTGTTGTGGAGATGTAGCAGAGAAGATAGAGAGCCTGGGACAGGCCTGGGGGAAATAAAAAGGAAAAAGAAAATATGATTCCTGATTCCGTAGGCAGGGGATTCACGGCTTGTTTCCCCATGTCCAAAACCAGCCAGGACACCACCATCGCAGGCCAACAGATCAGATCCTCTGATGGGAACCATGTAATTGAGGATATTAGGGAAATAATAACAAATAAAATGCAAGCCTGGCTTCCTTTGCTGCTTCCTAGCTAATAGATCAAATGCCACTTCATTTCCTGGCCTCTGTTATCTAACTGATGTCCAACAGACAACAAGCGGGTGAACCTCCCACAACCCCCGCAATTTAGGAGAGAGACTTGGGGGCGAAATCCTGTGTGTACCGAGAAGTCTCTGCCCTCTGGAGGATCTCAGAGCCCGAGATCTGTGCACAGATGTTTTATCCTCACTCCCCCGCACCTCTGCCTGGAAGCCCTCCGGGCTTTGCTCTGGGTACACTTCCACCATTCTGGACCTGCAGAGCCAACTTCATTCATAAACTCCATAGAAATCTATTTTGACTTTGTCACTGTTTTACACTGTGAGTGGAAGAAAACCAAAGCCAGGACACAACGAAAGCAGCCGGATTGGGCTCACGGCCCTGTAACAGGTCTTTCTCCAGCGAGCCCTGCACCCAGCCCCCACTTTCCAGTCCCTCATTCATAATGACTTGAGGTGTTAGGCTGTCGGACAGAAACTGATTTTGGCCTGACCTGCGGGACTTGGGTCAGTATATGTTCCTTGGGGGAGTACAAGGTTTGAGCTTTTGCTTCAATTTGCCAGAAAAAAAAATGTTTGAGGGCCTTCAATTGATTTAATGAGCCAGGGAATGTGGGGCTGGGGGGAAAAGGGAGTGATTTGTGTTTATTAAAAATGGCAAACAAGTGACCTCCTTGGCTAAATTCTCAACCTCCTGATGCTTTTGCTCTGGGGAGCTATATAAATGTCAAACCATTCAGTTAAAGTCTTAACAACAAACAAAGAAAACAAAACAAATAAACACACCTCAGGACTCCTGAATTTGTAAGATAAACTATCTAATCCTGAATGCCATGATAGCAATTAGTGCTTCCAAAATTAATTCATTTTCTAACATAAAAAAAAAAAAAAAAAAAAACCTCCTTATGTTAAGTGCTGGTTGCAGACAGAGCAGTTCTGCGTAGGCCAACGCCTTCTTGTGCTTCAGGGAAAGACACCAGGGCCCCCTCCCAGCAGCATGAGCCGCCTCTTCTTTGGAACTCTTTTGCCTCCCCTGGGTGATTCATGGGCAAGTGGGAGACTGAACTGGGCGGAAGAGACCGGCGCGTTCTCCTTTCACAATGCTGTTACAATTCCAGAGAAGAGTAAGTTTCCCACCTTTCGCCTGACAGTTCCTTTGGAAATCTAGCTCGCTACCAGAGTCACACACACCGGAGAAGGATCGGTCATAGATTGGTTACTACTTAAGAAGTTGTATATATATGAAAACATAAAAGAGTATAAAGGCTTTCCACGGAGTTTATATAGACGTACAAAATTACACCCAGTTTGTTTTTTTTAATAGAATGTGCTTATGAGTGGTTGCATAGGCTAATGGAAGGAGCTGGTAACAATGGAATGAGTGTTTTCCACAAAGCAGATGAAGTACTTCTTGACATGTTATTTCTTGACGTGTGCCCCGGGGACCTCTGGAGTATGGATTAACAGTGAGGGTTAGTAGGGCCTGTGAAGGCTCTTCAGCTTTTATAGTTCTAGGAAATTCTTGTTGCAATTGCTCCTAAATTCTATAGTAGTTTGCAACTTTATTGAATCTTAAAGTCTCATCTCCTTCAGAGGTAGATACCTCGGGTCAGAGAGGTAGCTCGCCATGTGGCTCACTCAACAGACAACATGTGTTTTATATTCTCTAGTCTTAATGTTTCATTTGGGACACTTACTAAAAATAGCTGTGTATAAAAGAATATGTTTGATGATGTTCAGTTCTTCTAAGTACCAGATTAATCATCTGAACCCTCAGTTTCATAAGGAGAAAGATTCATTGAAAGGATCCTTATGGATAGCTAATCACTCATCTATCCATTCACCCTTTCATCTATATACCCATCCATCCACATAGGTACATAGATAGATGTGTCCACACACATCCGTACCTGCACACATACAGAGGCACACATCTATATACACACGTACTCTATACATACACTACATACATGCATACAGCTTCCTGTCATATGTCTGTTCCCCAGTCACCCAGGGAAATACTTCCATGACGGACAGTTAGGGACCAGCAAAATCTGTTATCGGAAAAACAACTAAGATTTCTTTTTATTACATTAATTGGCAATATCATTTTCATGAACAAAGGACGACATATTATCATCATTTACATTCTGTTTTCAACATGCCACCTTAACAAAAATCTGGTTACCAGTTTTTATGGATGGGATCTTTTTTTAAAAAAGAAACCAATTAAACAACTTAATGGTGATGCAGATGGAGATACAAAAGTAATTAAATTCAAAACGAGTTTTCATTCTTCCCATGACTATGGAAAACTCCCTGCTGTAGAGAATAATTGAAGAATATATGTTTCATTTAATTCAATGTTCCTATTAGGTCAGTTATTTTCACACATGCATAAGTCTACTAGATTTTAAAATATCAAGTATTCCCTCATTAATTAAGAAAGCCTTTCACGGTACTGGGCTCTCTTGGGATTATAATAATAATTACCTAATAATGCTGATCAGATTAATTAGCAATGTATACTTGGAAGGAAAAATGGTTAGAAAACCATGTGTGTTTGGATTCTGAAAAATTTTGAATTATTGTTTTATATAGGTTCTATAAATAATTTCTACAACCTCACCTACAAAACTAATGGAGTTTTCTAGGCTGATTGCTTTGGCTTTTAAAATTATAAAAACTGCAAGAAAAAAAAAAGAAACCTATGTTTATCCATCACTGAGTATCCAAAAGACTAGAATGAAGTAATTATGTAGGTTGGCCCAGGAAATAATCATTTGTCTAGAAGAGTCAGATCATCGAAGAAAGAGTGGTGTCGGAATAATTGCATTAATTGCCTAATTCCCTTTGGGTATATAGAATTATTACTTAATACCTTGCACTTGCATAAAAACTTTTTATATTGCATTTATGAACTGCTTCACATTTTTCACCTTCATGTGACTTAAAACAGTGCAATGTGGTAAGCAGGGTCTATTATTCCCAGTTTACTCAGGAGTAAGCTGAATCCAGAAACCTTTAAATTTGCCCAAGATCAGATGAGTCATGAAAAGAAGCAGGACTTGTACTCAACTTGCAACAGAGAGTTTCGCCTATCACACCTTGATGGCTCCCATAACTGATTTTTGATACTAAAATACATTCACAGTCCATTTCCTTTGACAGTCACACTGCTCCTTGCACTTTCCAATGAGGTAGTAAAATTCTTCAATCTGCTAACATGAGAAGTCACTCATCCATGTGAAATTATGTTTTCTTCTTTTAAAAAGAAAAAAACAAATCCCAAACATCATTTAGACTCTGAAAATAAGATGGCAAATTGCAGTAAAGTTGTGAAAACAAAGAGCCAACAGTTTTCTCCAGTGCAGGCTTGTTGCCATGAGCTAATAATTCCAGACTTTGAGCAAGGCGAGCCTTCTTTTTAATAACCATATGCCTCTAGGTAAAGTATTTCTACTAAAAATTATTGAGGCATGGAACAAGGTAAGATGTGTGAGCTCATGTTGGATTGTTCAATTACTAAACTGAGTCCCGTAGCTTTAAGAGTTTCCCAACTTGACAGATTATTCCTCTTTATACACTTGTATAAACATTCTGCTTACGGCTGAAATCTATGTAAGCTTTTCTTTCAATTAAAATGTCAAGGATGACAGACTGTGTTTTCACTGTCCTTAGCAGAATGCTAGGTACCACAGCAAGCGATTTCATGTCCTTCTTTTTCCTCCCAAAGGATGTTTTCCAGTCTAGGGGGTGTCTGAAAAGCAAGGGCTGTGTCTTCTGATTTTCCTTGCCCTTGGACAAGCCCAACTATCCTTTCCTAGTCTTCACAAGATCCAAGACATCCTAAGATTGTCTATTAAACTCTCAGAACGGACAGGTCTGCCAGGTATGTAGTCAGGCAGAAGGAAGAAGCAAACTTTTCGAGGTTAGAAAATTAGAAGAGCAATGTTAGTACCCACATTAGATAATAGACATCTAAGAAATCTTGAGCAGATTAAAAAAATAATAATAAATAACAACAAGAAGACTTGATGGGGGACAAAATTTAAAAAAACGACTTCAAA
The DNA here is from genome assembly GCA_030015415.1 of Cynopterus sphinx. Lineage (NCBI taxonomy): Eukaryota > Metazoa > Chordata > Mammalia > Chiroptera > Pteropodidae > Cynopterus > Cynopterus sphinx. The sequence goes on from CM057391.1 coordinate 9,018,914, forward strand.
GCAAGAGAATGGAAAAAAGAGGGAGCAAGGAGCAGGAGGCCCAGGTGGCTTTGGTATTAGAGATTCTGACTTTGGGGAAGAAACGTCCTTAACTTCTGGGCTCTCCACTTCATCATCTGCCTAATGAATGGATCAGACTACAGGCCATTGAGAAATCTCTTGACACTCTAAAATTCAGATTGTAGGCCTTGAAATGAAAATGAGATGTTCTTAACTCTGCGAGACTACCTATTCTGTTATGACAAGGGTATTCTTCACTGCTCACTGACACATCCACACTGCTTAACCCAGCACCCAGGTCACAGTATGTGGTCAGGGTCCCTATTAAACAACATCGAGCCAGTACAGCATTTAGTTCTTAATGTTAAGACTATATGGGAAACATGAATGAATCCCGAATTGAAGGTATCCCTAAAAAGCGAGAGAAGTTGTGAAAAAAAAAAAGACCCAATACATCCCACGGGGCCCACTCCTCTGTCTCATTTAAATATAGCATCATTTCACACACAGACTGGGGAAAGCTCATTGCCCATTATCTTTACATTTGCTTCTGAAAAGAAATGCGGTGTTGTGGCCTAACCTGGGAAATTCGTTTCTGTCTGGGATGGGGAGACTGAAGAGCTAAAGAGGGCAATTCAGGCTCTGCAGTCTAAGAGAGGGCAGTTAGTAATGAGAAATGCTTATTTACTCATCCTTCTCCTGAGCAAAATTTTAAAATTCCTATCTCTTGAAAGAAAGCAACTTGTCAGGATAATCAAGTAGGATGTGACATGTAAATACGATAGAGCTAATTTCTTCCATGGGTCATAATTACATTGTAAAATAGGGTAGCAAAGAACATGGTCTGCCGAGGGAGGAATCCCAGCTCTGCCACGTATTAGCTGTGTGACCTCAGCAAGTCGCTCGGCCTCTCTGTGCCTCAGTTTCCTCAGCTGTAAAATCGGATGGTAGAGGTATTTATTAACCTCATGGCATTGAGAGAGTTACCACATATTAAATATATTAAATAAACTCAAATTGGTTGTTGTTGTTTTTATTATTATTCTGAAACACTGATCAAACAGAAGATTAATCACTGAATTTCAGACAAAAACTGTGCCTCAAGGCTAGTATCTTAAAGAACAACAGTTCTTCGCTTTAATTAAATAACTGCAAACTAACAAATGTTAAAATACCCCAACTTTCCTGCATATTTCTTTAAAAACCTATCAACTTTAAAATCTTAAACTCTTTCACAGAGTCAAATAGACTCTTCTCCCCACTAGTTTACAGAATTTCAAAATGACTTCACGTTATTTCTCAGAAAGGATCCTTGAAAATATTTCTTCAAAATGTAACCAACTAGTTCCCCAGAGATCAGTTCTCAGTATCTTGTTTTTCCTGAAAACAATGACAAAAATCCAACGGAAGTAATAATTGGGAAAACAAGAAAGCTATCTGGCCCATATTTTAAAAGACATCATATTACCCGTATCTTTTTTTGAATGAGCTCATGCTCTGCACGGTCTCACTGCCAAATTCCTGAAGTCGGATGGCAAATATAATCTTTCCCCTTTTTACAAAAGAGCAATTTAAGACAAAGAGGTGGAAATATTTAGCCTGATAAAGGGCACCAAAATATCAGCGGAATTGAACTAAAATATGTATTTTCTCAAGGGAGGACCTCTGCTAAAGACCTGGAATCTCCCTGAGAGATCTGTCCCCACCCCCTTTTCCTTGGTGACAAAACAGACTTTTGGGTGTCCAGGAAGAGAATGTTGCCTTTGCCCTGCCCAGTAGGCCCTACCCTGGCCTATAAAGCTGGTAAAACAGGCAGTGAAAAACTGCAAATGCTCCAGGGCATCAGTGATACCTGTAAGCCCATCACCTTGTGATAGAACGTGACGTGGCTCCACGGCCTTACAACATCAGCTCATGAAAGCACCATCATCCTTCCAGCCACAGAGCCTTCAACATAAGCAACCCTCACGACCTTCTCCAGGCAACGACACCAGGTTAGGGCCTTTTTTGGGGGAGGTGGGAGAGGTGACCTTAGTGCATCCCGTCCTTTTCCCTAGTAGAATATATCACCATTTATATAATCACTGAATCAAAAATCAATGAAGCACCTAATACTTGACAGGCTCTGGACACTCATTTCGGAGTGGAAAACAAGTTAGGTCGTTTGCATAATAATTCAGTTATAAATTTATAATTGGTGACAATATGACGATAAACAAAATAGATGTGTTTTGTGGTCTCTTGGAGTTTACCATCTCAGCTTTCCTAATTACAATTATTCAGCGATTTTGAGTGATTTTTTAAAATGTCTCTGCTCCCAACTAGACAATAAACTTCGTAAGATGGTGTCTGCCTTGCTTACCAATGCAGGTACCTCTAACACATAAGAAAGCGCGTGATACCTAGTAGCTGTTTAATGAATAGTTCTTGAATGAACGAAAACATAGATATCAAGGATCGCTTCTACTAGCAGTGGACACTGCAAGAACAGCGTTTAATAAATTATCTTTGCTAATTAATGAGAAGGTAATTGATTTACAAGTCATAAATTAAACTCCAAATTACCATAACAGTCTAATATCACCCATTTCTGTTCTTGAAAAGCATAAATGGTTTACTTCCAAGGTAATCTGTACTTTTCATCATTTCCCCTTAGATTAAACTCAGGCTTTCAGATGATTCCTAGACCCATTTGTTTTTGCATCAATTAAATTAATTTCCATTTGAAATTACATTTTAGGAGCTTCATAAGAAAAAGCCAAGAATAATTCACGACTGCTCATCTGTCTCCAATCTATATAATGTTTTAAAAATTGGATGCCTGCCCTGCAATAAGGTTGCACTTTATAGTGTCGGAGCTCTGGGCTTAGAGGTACCAGTTACACCCACACCATGGTCAACTAAACATCTCGTTTCTGGTTCACACAGACTGATCGATACTGACAGGAACCCTTTTGGAATCATTATCACCAGGGGTGTCGGAAATTTAATTTACCACACAAGATAACTTTGGGCCTCTTTAAAAATATCGTTTCTACTACCGATGGCTTTATTGTGTAGATGGGGTGTCTGATATCTTGGAAATGTAACTTATTTTTCTTTAAATAAAAGCCGGGCTGCAAGGGAACCAATAGTGATAATAAAACGTGACACAGCTAACAGAGCTGTTTCCTGCTGGATGGAGCCTTTGCTGGGTTTTATATCGTGTATGCTGCATCTAATCAGGCAGAGGAGGTGTTTCCTAGTGCTTTCGAGTGTTTTAAACAGAGAGCAGCCATGGGAGGGGAGATGAGAATTTATGGCCTTTCTGTTAAGACCATTAAATCAATCTCTTTTTTTCTTTCTTAATGACTGATTTCTGTGCCATTAATCTGAATTCAGTCAGCCTGATCCATTTAAGTTAACAAAAACCACGGATGGTTGGTTTCTGATGCATACTACTGTTGGGGAAAAAAAATCCGTTTTCAAAATCTGATATATTTTTTTTCTTGTAAAGAGCTAAAGGCTCTTTTTTAAAGGCTTTAGCTATGGGTCAGACAGAAAGACATGAAGAGATGGCTTTTCAATTAGCCAGTAACTTCTCAGTTGCATCAATTATTCATAAAGTTGCCCTTGGAAAAGGCAAGTAAATGCAGATCAAAGGATATAAAATAAAAGATGATTTTGAATGCAGCCGCAAATAAATGATATACATCTGGCTGGCTGGAAAAAAAAAATTCTTAGTAGAGACATATCTCTAAGTAAAATTCCTTCCTGTTTGTGAGTTGTTAATAAGCTTCCTCCTTGCTTCATAAGGACAAATAAGGAGCCCCCTGATTATGAGCCTTGTCATTTACATGTGATTGCTGCTTGCATTCATTCGCCACGAATGAATAATTCATGAAAACATTCACTAACACACTCGCCGGGCTGTTTTTGTAGAGGCGGACCTCCTGAACTTGCAGACACAAATCCCCCAACTCTAAGTCAGCAATTCCATTTTGGTTTCTCCTGGACTTCCAGTCCATCAGCTGTCATATTGTAATAAGTTAATTTGTGGTGGAAGCCACCCCCGACGCAATTCCCCAACACCCATGTTCCAAATCTATAGCTTAATTTCTCAGGTACATGAAAGCTCTAACGGCACAAGACTTCAGGGAAAACTGAAGAGGGGCTGGAGAGGGGGCCGTTTCTTCCCCAGTATGAACAATGATCCTTTTAATGAGCATGAAATGAAGGTTTCAGTCTTTTGTGCTCTGGAGTTACTCATTTGTTATTAAATAGAACGACACCCCGTAGGAGAGGTAGTTCAGGGCCACAAATAAGCGGTTCTATCTTTTCAACGTGGTGCCATCAGCCTCATCAGCACTGCGTCTGTATGAGCATTCCGAGAATGACAGAAATCCTCCAAATCGGTGAGCTGCCAGGAAAAACATTCTTCTAACCGAGTAGTAAAGGCCACCTGACCCTACCTGCGGAAGGCTAAGATAACATTCCTTAAGTGCCTGCGCCGAGCGCTCCGGATACTTCTATCCGTGGTGCCTCAGATGGTTCATCTCAGGTGTCAAGTTGTCCGGGCCACGGAGACCAAGATCATCCAAGCAACCTCTTTACTCATCCACTAGGTGAAGGCGCCCCACTAGGTCACTCACGCGAACGCCTTTAGCTAACCTCTTCTCGAAACTCAAGGCAGCATCTCTTAGAGGCGGTTTGCAAAGCCCTCTCCTGGGAGACCAAATTTGTGGCCCTCTCCACCCAGCCACTCGCTAGCATTATTTCAGCTCTTTAGGAGGTGGCATTAGAAATGATTAGCTTCACAAATATACTGGAAGAAGAGAGAGGTGTCAGTGATACAGGAGTGGCTCAGGGCCCCGTGATGACATTCATGGACTATGCAACCTTAGGCTACTAAAAGCCCCATTTCTCAGGTTTTGTTCTTAAAAACAAAGTAACAGAAATGCTGAGAGGGTAACTTTTTCTCTAAGGAAACACCGGAAAGAGGCCTTGCCCCAGGGCTCAGCAGACTCCTTGCTAGGTTATATATTAATAGAGAATTGCAAACCAAGGCTATCATCAAATCACCAAAAGACACAGGACAGGGTGAGAGAGCCTAAAGGAATCCTTGTCAGGCAAGGGTCGAATGTCACGGGGAGAAGGAGTAGGGGATGGGATGGAGAACTTGGAGAAGGCTCCAGGGAAGGGCAGAAAAGTACTCAAAGGGCAGACGGGAAGACCTACGTGGAAAAGTAAAAGGAACAAGAAGACTGGGAGACGATGATAATGGTCAAGTGTCTAGATCACGATATTCTGAGAATAGTGACCGGTCACCATCAAACCCAACTGAAGCAGAATAACAGCAATAATGAAACCACAGCACGTGGGATTCAAATTAGAAGAAAGAATCTCTCTCAAGAACGAAGAGTAAAAAACAACTGAATAGCTCACTGAGGTGTTGGAACTGCCTCTTATTAGGCTCTTGACAGATAGATTCGCCCCCATCTGGCATGGTTTCCAGGGAGGAGGAGGAGGAACAGGCAGACCTCTCACAGTCCTAAATTAGGTCTATTATTTTCATTTATTCCAGGGAGGGTGGTTGGCAGAAATGATAGAGGCGGCTGCCATCCTTAACGTAATGGAATAAAGCCGCCTCGTGCGGCTGGTAAGGCGTACAACTGGGCCGCTCACAGGCTCTGCCACAGCCCCCGAGTGTGTGCCCTGGGCGAGTCCTTTAACTTCTGTGTTCTCGTGTGCAAAAACGGGGCTCTGATACCCACTTTGCAGGTCTGGCGTGAGGACGCTTTGATTATCACGTATGAGACAATCCTTCGTGCGTGCCTGACCCTTGCATGATGCTTAGTGCATATTCTATTTGAGACGATTGATCTATTCTAGAAAATCAAAGTGATTGCCAGTGCCATTTCAAAATACCAAGTCAAGCTGGATTGTTCTGAATTTCAGGGTGAAGCGATTTAGGGAAAAGGCCCAAACACCCAGACTCTCGGAGGGATCCGAGAGTCTTTTTCGTTACTAAGAGCCCTGGTGTGTCCTGGTGTATCATCGTCACAGGGGACCCCGCTCTGATTTCTCTGGGACAGACCTATCCCTGCTACATGCTCTCACAGCATGTACCAGAATGTCCCCTGAGCCTGGCACACAGTAAGGGCTTCATAGGGGTTTGTTGAATGACTGAACGAGGCTATCTCACTGGACATGGCCTCTTATTTCCTGGCAGCGATAGCCCCATGACGTGTCTATGACAGGCCTCCTTTTAGGGGCCATGATAACCTGAAACACTATCCTGAAGGGGGACACTTACCTTATAACTGCCCTGAGCCGGGGGGCCTGGGGGAGGGACAGAGTTTCCAGGAAACCTGCTGTCCTCCTTCTGCAGCCTTTGCTGAGCTGCTTTTCAAGTTCTCCCACTCCGCAGGAGCACTTATCATGAAACCAAATTGATATTAATCTGAAACACTTAATAAAATAATAGCAATAAAGTTCATAATAATGGTACTTGGCATTTACTTTGAACTTTGCATCCAAGGATCTTAAAGGGCTTTTAAGCCAGGCTTTGCTTTTTTCAGAGCTGCTCGTGGGCGGGACACACGAGCAAAGCCACCGAGTGTAGCGTACTTTGGGCTGAGCCGGTTCTTCCACGAGGGTCTGAGACTGAGATTGTGGCCATACTATGTGCACAAACACACCCACTACCCAGAGACCCCTGCATGCTAAAAGGTAAAATGACATAAAAACTTTTTGTCCTAAACACGCTTTTGTCTATATTAGCTGAGTCAGACCTCGGAAGCTAGGTTTGCATTTTGATAGACTTGTTTTATTAGTTATATATAACGAATATATATAAATATATATACACACACACATATATAACATACTATATAACTAATAGTTTTATGTTATGATTGTTTTCGACCCCCTTCTCAAAGCATTTATAAGTGCAATTGGAACATCTACATCTGTTCTTTAAAGGCATGAAGTTTTTAAAGGGCATGTTTTTCCTTTAAGTTTATTCTGAAGGAAATTTTGTTTAGGTTTAAGTGATTAGTTAAAAGCCACACCAGGTTTTATATACAAAACCTCTCTTCTAACATACTCCCTTCCCTGGTGGCCTTGCATTAGGCCAAAAGGAGTGACTTACTCAGTTTCCCATATTATTCCCCAGACAGTCCTAGTCCTACTCCCCAAACAAATGTGGTATTTGGGGTTTCGAATTTAAAATGCAATTTGGTATCATTTCAGATGTCTTCTTTCAACTTATAAACAGCTTCCCCAGAGGGACTTGGGGTCTGATTTTAATTTGTGGTAGGGTTATGGTCACAGTAAATGTCAATTTTAGCTATTGATAGCAAGCTCCTCGTAGAAACAGAAATGGAAAGTGACTGACAGTACACTGAAAGGACACGCGCACTTTATGCTTGCTCACAGGAGCTGACTCGTCCCTAAGAAACCCCTTCACCGGTCTGCGATGACAGTTTGGTTTTTCCTCAGGCCCCTGAAACTCAGTCACTTACCAGAAGAGAAGGCCAGAGTGTGCTCATCTGGAGATGGTGAAAAAATATAGAGAAGTAACTGAGCCCTTCACCAGATGGCTTTGAATTTGAATACTCCCACAGGGGTGTCACCGCCTCGACCACTGGTTTGCCCGGTGACCATGGGCTGTGTCCTGAGACCTCATAGTTTCTGTTTCTTCGTGTGTCAGATAAAGAGCCTGAGCCAACAAATTCTAAAGATCTTTTCAACCCTTAAGTTAATATGATTCGATGCAATCAAGAGTGGGTAACCTGACTTATGGGGGGTGGGGTGAAAACTATTTCTTTGGGGGAAAGCAACACATCAGTTGTGAATTTCCTCAAAGCTGGGGACAAATGGGTACTTTGTCGCTGGCCATTCTTGCACATTCCCTTTCCTTGAACAAAGGCAGGCTTCGAAGATCCCTGAGTGCAGGTAACAGTTAGCAAAGGCAAAGTAGGGCCAGAGCCAGGGGACCAGAGGGGCTGCAGAGGGACAGTTTCTTCTCCTGTATGAACAGTCATCCTTTTAATTAGTGTGAATTCAAGGTTTCACTCTTTTGTGCTCTAGTTAGTCATTTGCTATTAAACAGAATAGCATCCTTCAGGAAAGACCGTCTAGGTCCCTAAATAAGCAGTTCTATCATTTCGGTGTAGGCCGCTGGCTTCACTGGGACTGGGCATTCTGAGCATGACGGAAAGCCTCCAACCCTGTGAGGTGCCAGGAAAAACATTTTCACTCCTGAGCTGTCAGTGCCACCCGACCCTACCTTCGGAAGGCGAAGAGAACATTCCCCAAGTGCCTGCGCTGAGCGCTGTGGAAGGTTCTGTCCACACTGACGGGGCTGGTTAATTTTATGTGTCGACTTGGCTGGGCCACAGGATGCCCAGAAATCTGGTTAGACACTATTTCTAGGTGTGTCTGCGAGGACGTCTCTGGAATAGGTGAGCACCTGATTTGGTGAACTGAGGAGAGCAGACTGCCCCCCTCACAATGGCTGGGGAGCACCCAGCCTGCAGAGAGCAAAAGGGGTGAGGACAGAGGAGTTCCCTCTCCTTCTGCCTGGCTGATTGAGCTGGGGTATGTCCTCTCCTGCCCTAGACCATCGATAAATAGATAGGTAGATAGATAGATAGGTAGATAGATAGATAGATAGATAGATAGATAGATAGACAGACAGACACAGATGTAGTTGTATAGATATCCATGTCTTATTGGTTCTTTTCCTCTGGAGAATTCTGACTAATACCATGACTAAGTGTCCTATATTTACTTAAATCTGTTTGCTGGGAGTGAATTAGTGGAATCCAGGCATTCGTTTTGACATCCCTTGCCCTCTCCTTCCAATCATTCACCACGTTCTACCCACTTCACCCCAAAATAGACCTGGAACGCATTCACTTGGCTCCCTCCCCACTGCCAAGATCCTAGTCCAAAACACTATCTTCCCTCACTCGGTGCTTCCAACAGTTTCTATCTCCAGCCTCTGCATTGCAGCCAGAACGATCTTTCCAAACCAACGATTGAATCATGACATTTCACTGCTGAGAGTTCCGTGGCTTTCCTTAGTGTTTAATAAAATCATTTGTTAAATGCTCCGCCTCTCTGAGGTCTGTCGTACCAGCTTCCCACCTGACTGAATATCTCTCTTCCACCTGATTTTCATTCATTTCCCAGAAGGCACAAAGCTCCTTCCTAGCCCAGGGCCTCAATACATGTCGTTGCCTCTAATCGAAATGCCTAACCTTCTGCTCTTTCACTGACCATCTCTTCTTATTCATCTTTTCAGTCTCAGTAATAGCACTTTCTTAAAATTGTCTCTGACCCCCAAGTTAGAAATGTCTCTAATTTCGAGGGTCATGTGGCTCAGTGTACTTTTCTTTATGCTATATCTAATAATATGTCTATAGGTATGATTATTTATTTATGAGTCTCTGTTGTTAGTCTCGAACCTCCCTGATGAGAGCGGCTAGGGTTCTAGCTAGAGGTAAAGTGATTTGGATTTCTTTTGACCATTTGAAAAAAATCTGTGCTTACTTTCTGGAATATTCTACCACATTTGGATGGAGGAGAATGGAGAATACCATAACATAGCTGGAAACGTTTCTAGAAGAGAACTGAGCCGGCATGAGTACCAGCGTATTTGTCTATATGCTATTAGTAATAGATCCTTCTGCCTCTCTGAAGCCTGAGGCTATTTCTCTTGATGAGCTCAAAAGCTAAAGTGCCAAATGGAAATGTTCATTCCAGGGCTTATAATTTTTGCTTTAGGTTAATGCTGAAGCATTCAACTGTGCTTATGATTGTTAAATGGTTTCCGTTTTTGCCAATAGTTTCAATTGTTGAAGCTCTCCAGAAAAGCCCAAAACCATAATTTTTATATAACATTCCCAAGCATCAAATATATACGCCAAACAATCCTCTTTAGTTAAAATAGGGCATGGAGAACAATAGCTTTAAGTGTCTTGGACTGCTTTCCTTATAAGGCAGAAAACTGAAAAAAGATCTTCTGTTATTTTTGTGTTGTTTTTTTTTTTTTTTTACTCAAAAACAAAGTAAACAAAATCAATGCTTTCAAAGTCCAGTATGGCTGAGAGAATTCATTTTCTTAATATGGAATGGGCTCGGGAGTAATGGGGCCAAGAGTGAACATACAAGAATAACTGTCTACTGCAGACTTCTGGCAAACTCTTTGGCCTGTTGGTCCACAGCCAGTGTTTTTCTTCATAAATGAATTCCACATCTTTATTAAGTTAAGTATTTCTTTTTTTATTATTTGAAACATATTTTAAATATTTTGTTTTATGACGTCCTGGAAATTGATACAATTCCTTCCAGATCAAGGAAAATGGAAAAATCAATTACTTTTTTTTACACTGAGAGTGATTACACAAAAATTATGCTCCAATTTATCCATTACCGTGAATAGCATTTGACATCATGTGTGAACAACTCAAAACAGCCGGAATTAAAGGTGTCCTTCTGATTACATGAACCAGTTATTTTCACAGAAAAGCCCTGAATGATTATTAAATAAAAATATACCCAAGTGTGACTTGATTTTTAGAAGACTATATAGTAAGAATTATAGACTTTAAATTACAATTAACCTTTTATAGGAAAAATGCCCAGCAAGAACAACCCAAAACACATCAAAAGCTTGAAAGAAACTTCTAATGTCAGATCCTTTCCATGAACAACTTAGTTTGTGATTCAGAGAGTGAATATCATTAAAATGAATTTTATCTGACACGGGTGGAATTTCAAACTTGGCCCATTTAGGGATGCGTTAATTGGCTTTATCCAAAAATGGAGGAATTTTTAGGGCCATTTAAATCATAAGAATTGTTGGCTCTGAATGCAGAGAAAGGCTAGGGAAAGAAATGAAGCCCAGCCCTTAGCAGAAACTAGACTTGCTTTCCTCACCCTTCAAAACCAAGTCCTCAAAACCTCCTAATGGGTTTCACTGTTTTCTTTCCAGTGCTTATCATAATCAGGGAACCACACATTTGCATCCCTAATGGACCCTTTTCAAAAGTATGTTGACATTTCAGTAGGTTTTGAATAGCTCTTAATGCTTCTCTCAACTTGGTCTGATGCCCACAAATCTCCATATATGGGTTTCAACATATAGACTGCCTGCTTTACTCACTTTTCTTTCTTTTTTTTTTTTTTTAAGCCCTGGGAACCTATCTTAATTATACTCTTAAAAAAGTAAAAACTCAGAAGTCTGATGACTCAGAAAATGAGTATCTTGGCCATTCACACATAGGGAGGCATCTTTATCTGTGAACTCAGGGACCAGTCGAAAGTACCATCCCTTTATGGTAAATTCACTTTTTTGAGCTTCTATTTTTATCAAAAGTAAATAGATATAAATAAGACATTTGAGATAAACATAGGTTAGGGGAGAAAGTTGAAATCAAGCAGCGAATTTACCATCGGAGAGAAAACTCCACTGTGTTTTACTCCTTGCACTTTCTATAAGGGTTAGGGACCAGGGGGCCCTTGGCAGGGTAATTTTAGTCCCATCTACTTTTTGAGGCTTCAATCAAAATTCAATCCAACAGAAACCCAACAGAAATGATTATATAAGTTTATTTTTTTAAACATTTACTCAGTTCCTGCTATGTTTCAGGAGCTGTGCTGGAAGTCTGGAGAAATGAAAGAAAGATCATCCCTATTCTTAAGAAGTGTGTGATCTATTCAGGGAGACAGACAAGGCATGGGAGTCAGTGCAGGGTTTAATGGAAGGATCCCCCCAAGTGATACAGCACCCCGGGGGGTTTCAGGGCAGGGATCCTAGAAGAGGAGACAGAGAATTGCTCCGGGAAAGATGAGGACATGGCCCTGCATTGCATGCACACACACGTGTATGTATGTCCAGGTCCATGTATGAGAGTGGGGGAGAAGGTTGTTAAAGTATGGCAACACAGGCCGAAAAGATATTAAATAATTACTGTTGTTCACAGTTTAACATGAGAAGAAAATAATCCCCCAAATGATAACAATTCCTACCGAGAAATACATGCTATCAGATGTGTACCCATTCAGGCCGATCCCTATATAGACGCTGAATCGGGAACTACATCCACTTAGAATTTTTAAAACTGATTTCCCAGTGTTTTATGTAGGTGGTTGAATTACAAGCTAAGAAAACCATTTGATAGACTCTGCTGCAGGAATTTCATCCTTTTTGAATTAGAGGGTGTTGGAATAAAAGAGAGAGAGAGATTCAGGGTAAGTAGGAGGGGAGCTTTGGGAGCGCTGGGCAGGGGCTCAGCATTTTTCAGAATCAAAGGAGCCCTTTTTGGCCCTATTATCCTATATTAAACTGCACTGGAAAAGGTAAAAATGGAGCCAGAATCTGCCCCATTTTTCTAACCCCTTTTCAAAGACAGAAAGTTGGTATAACTGAGTTTTCTCTCCAATATTTCTAGTTTTCATTGACTTCTTACTTCGAGCTCAATAAATATATATATAAGCATGAGGTGAGGGCAGGGGTATACAGTAACAATCACTGCCGTGTGAGGTGCTGAATGTAGTTTTCTGTGTTTCTTGTGACTACTATTCTCCCTTTTGGGTGCTCCTTTTGCGACAAATTAATTCAGGTTCCTGGAAAGTCCTATCTCAACGTATTACATGAGGTGCTACACGAACAAGATAACAGACTGTCCCATTACTTCCAGCACAGAGTGAAAACATATAAAGATAGCTTTCATTTTTTCGGTCTACGTTGACTTGAAACCTTTTGCAAAAGTACGTTGTTGTCTCCTGGTTTCTAAATCCATATTGGCAGTCTCTGAATGTTACCCTTTCTTTTAAAGAAAAGGAAAGAAGGGAAGAAAGGAAGGAAGGAAGGAAGCGGGCAAGCAAACCTTGGTCATCCTGGCTTAAATATGAAAATGAAACAAGGGTATGAGACAAGGTAGCTTCACAGAGCAAATGGCCCAGCCCAAGCCTTCTCTCCCAGGCTCTTGCCCTCCCTGGCTGTGTTCGGGGAGCTCAAAACCCACTCCTGTGTGTTTGCATATGAAAAATGAAGCTGTACAAATCCCAGGCTTTTGTCGGTAGTAAAAATAATTGGCAGGCACTTAATACATAAGATGCACAGCTCTCATAAGAGAAGCAGTCTACATGTCCTTAAAATGGTGTTCCCAAGTTTCTTCATGCCAGCAAGAATTCTGAAATGCAGAGAAGTTCTAATACAGCTTATTAACAGAATTTGAGTTTCCAAGACCATTCGCAGCATTTTGGAAACCCCAACCCATGCCCTGCCCCTGTAGCATATAGCATTTCCACACTGTGGCTGTCTTAATACACCAATGGATATTTCCCTCCAATCTGTTTGCTTTTAGTGGACATTTTTTTCCATCTCCAAAGAAGCCGGTGTTGTAATATCATACAAATGACTAGAATAACTGTGCATTGCTCTAGACACCAATGAATAAAATATAGCAAATACGGCCTATCCCTAGAGTGTATTATTCCACTTAGAAAATGGCATAATTGACACTGGGTAGTATGGGGGGAAAAACCCAAGTGTTTTTAAGTTGTGGGGTTATTTTCTGGTAATCGTCTGACTTGAAATTTTCACTTGTCAATCAGACAATTCTCTTAGCTTTATAAATGGTTTTTTTGCGGGGAGAGGTGGTGGGGAGTGAAGGAGAATTGAGAAAATGGCTAAACCCCACAGACCTTTTTCTTGTCACAAAGTTGTTGTCAAAAAGATTCGCTATTATGTCTGGGATGGGTGAACTCCGTGGCATTTCGTGTTCAGTAAAAACGTCTCAAGCCATTTTTCAAACATTTTGAGGTTTGGCAAAAACCTGAAATCCATCTTGCCAAGCACTTTCCCCCCCTTAATTCCTAAACCCATGTGTCTTTCAAGGGAAATTTAATCCGTATGTTTCTGATTCATTTACACTTAACTCATCAAAATGGTGTTTTGTAAGAGCTATTTGATGTTCAAGAAGTCTTATGAGCTTCTCTTTTTATAAGTCTAAAAAGCCTTTCTTTCTGAGAACCAGAAAATTGTATTTTACCAGCTGTAAGCCAAATGATTGGAGCTGTGTTAAAAATCAAGAACCTGCTGAATTTAAGAGGCAAGAAAATAGCAGACACAATGACACAAATAAACGTCCTCACATGTCTGCCTGCTCACGCATCTACCGAGAGCCTTTCAAACTCTTTCTTTCCCTGAAGAAGCCTATTTCATGAAGTCTAAGGACAAGCTATAAAAGTGGAGAAATATGGTCCTGGAGCAAAAATTCCCATAGATTCTTGATATTCCCGATAGTGAATCTTAGCTCACAATCAATAGGAGTAAAACCTGGTGTGTTTCGTTCTATAAATCTATTGCCTAGGAAACGAAATGATCATTGAATGCTGAACTAGAAGGGACTTGTAAAATTTCCAGTAATTTTGGAATTTTATTCCAAGGGTTCCTGCGTTGGGGTAGGGGCATGAGTTAAGGAAGGTGACATGGGCCAGTCGGGGCTCTGTTTTCCATACGGGTCTTCCACATAAAAGGATTTTTTTAAAAAGCATTCTGAGAGTAAATCCGATTTGGAAAAAAAAATGCCTTGATTTTATGTGAAAACACTGAGGTCTGGGATGGAATCTTGGAGTTGGGACAGAGGTGGCAATTTGACCCGGCCCCCTGACCCCGGCCCAGCATTCCGGTGACCTTTCCACTACGCCAACGCTTCTCGAACTCTGGCTGCAATTCATTAGTGGGTACAGCAGTGAGAAAGTAGTGAAGTCAGTTTAATCCGATGTGTATTTTAGAACAATGAATAGAAAATAAAAACATCCCACGACATTATACACAGTAAAGATTAGATATTGTTTCATTAAATCACACACACACACACACGTAAACACGCACATGTGAGTATGTTGGGCTGCATTATAAAATACACCTCTTACTGCTGTTCGTGGCAAAAACGTCTCAAAACCACTCTACCATTCGGAAAAGTCCAGAGGGACAGAAAGCCTTAACATGACCCTTCTCCCTGTGTGGAGGAAATCTTACAAATCACGGGTCTGTTTACCAAAAGTGCTCACTCAATACTCAGATTGGGAGAAATGGACAAGGAACGGACGTGTGGGGGGGAGGAGGGGCGCAGACACCTAGCTGAGAAAGGAAAGGGTCACAGTCATCTCACTGTGATTTACAAATGGCAGGAATGACTTCCGACTTGCACGGCCCAACTGCGCAGTGGAAGACCCAGACGTGTCAGCGCGAGCCGCTTCCAAAGTGCACCTTCCACGCACTTAGCAGTCATGAATTAGTGAGAAACATCCTTTCAAGGTCGGGAGGCACAATAGTTCATCTCCACACGCACAATGGAGCTTTGGAGACTTCAGGGGAGCCGAATAGCACGGCACCTGGGTCATTACCGTGGGAAGATGAATTGGGTTAACTAGCTGTGAAGGATCTTGTGACAAAGCATCATGAAGAATGCTGCCCCCGTCGCACTGTTCCACGTCGGAGTCAGCTGGTGTCTTTGAACAGCTGAAAGCTGCCTCTACAGGCAGGGATGCAAAGTCATTAAAGCAACTATGAATTACCCTTCGCTCTTTTTTTCAGAATTGTAATGAAGTGACAAGTTTTCTGTGGTCATAAAGAGCCTGAGTCTCTTTGGGATTAAAGAGCCAAGTGGCGCTGTGTTGAGAATTGTGGTCTAAAACTGTTCCCTAGGTGGGGAGGAAGAGGGAGGAAGCAGCAAGTTTCAGAGCCCAGAGGTCACATCCTGCAGGTGGGTGGGTGCTGCTTCTGGGGCTGCTTCCAAGCTCTGTCCTCATCCGACATGCACTCGGAGTAACCAGGGCTGGTGCCGGGAGAGGGAGGGACGGCAGAGAGCGGTGGGAAGCAGAAAGCCCAACTCTGGGACGGTTACCCCATCTTGCTTACGGCCCTGGGACAGCACACCCCACCCACTAACTAGCCACCAGGGAGCTTTAGGCTGGAGGCAGAAAGCAAGCTGTCTGGTTGGCCTTCCCACCCCTCCCTCCAGACCCGAGGGTGGAGTCTTTGCATAGCCAGGTGCTGACTGACTCCCAGCTTCTCGAAGCTTGTGGGTTGCTCCTCTGGGCCCCTGCACATATCTGAGGTTTTCTTTGCACTCTCTGCGTCCCACCAACCCTGGGAATCAGAACTCAAAAGAGAACTAAGGAGCTTGAACTTGAACAAGAAGATGGAGCTCCTGGCACCAGGAAGCCCCACAGCCTGGCAGAACGGAAATGTGCTCCCACCCCATCAGAGCCAGGTGCCAACTAACTTCAAAATACTGGATAATTCATCCCATTTTGGGGTGGCTTCAACTTCTGAATCTGTAAGATCAATGTG
Source organism: Cynopterus sphinx (assembly GCA_030015415.1). Classification (NCBI taxonomy): domain Eukaryota; kingdom Metazoa; phylum Chordata; class Mammalia; order Chiroptera; family Pteropodidae; genus Cynopterus; species Cynopterus sphinx. The sequence goes on from CM057391.1 coordinate 9,035,271, forward strand.
TTGGACTCAAGGGTCTCTGAGATTCCTGCTTATCAATGCATTTAGCACGATCTGATTATTATCCTACTGCTAAGGAAGTTCTGCACGGTGAGAGTGAAGCCAAATCCAATAACGTTCCTTGTGACCTGCACACTGGAGCTTCCTCTTTGCCCTGGATGGAAGGAAATGGCCAAAAAAAAAAAAAAAAAAAAGCTGTCGTGTACTGAGCCAGGATCTGAATTAAGAAAACTAATTTGGCTGGAGAAGCCCCTGCGTAATCCATATTAGGGTGGATGCTGGTGAGAGCAAAACTAAAGGTGAAAATGCAAGGCAAGAGTAATTTACATCTACATTTAGACTAAATGGGTTTATTATAATTGCTGTTATTATGATTAATTCCAGAGGAATTAAAGGGGATCAGCCCTTTATTGCAGAGTGTTGCTGAGCTGACTGAAGTATTATGATAAATAAGGTCAAGAAGGGACAGATGCAAAAAAAAAGTTGTTGAATGCTATCTAAAAAAGAAATCTACTACTTAACTAAAAGGGTGAAAGGGAAAAACAAAAGACCTGGCTCTTCTTGGCGATGAAATAAACTGCTTTGAAGAGAGGTCTTAAACTTCGTTTTCTGGCCATTAAAGAGTTAGGATTCCCTACTCACCTCTCCTTCTCCTCAGTCTCACCTGCGTTCTGTGACTCGGTTTGCCTTCCCGGGAAGGGACTGCTAAAGGACAGTATTTCTCTCTACATTGCTGATGTCCAAAATTTTCCCCACAAGTCAACTCGTCCCATTATTAAGTAACTTTATAGTCACAATCTCATGGATTCCTTTTCACAGATGAGGAACTGAGGCTTAGAAACTGATTGTCAAAAATCACACAGCTGGCGAGTGGCAAAGCCAGAGTTTGAACACGGATCTGTCTGACTCGAGAAAGATTCGTAGGGCTCGGTCACACGGGCCACAATGATTTCAAATAAACAGGCTCCACCTTTGTAAAGGTGTTTGCTTTGTAGATAGACCTGACTTTAGCAGGGATACAGGCCCTTCTGGGGGCACAGAGGCAGAGCCGAAGAGATAACCAGGCCCTCAAAGATATACAAGCCTCAGTTGGCTTCTCTGCCATGTCAGCACATGCATCCAGCTCAACATGACTTCAATTCTTTAAAGGTCTTTAATTTAAAAGGGAAAAAAAAGTTCATAGGCTTCTAAAACACAGTAACTCAGGGTAGGCAACCAGCTTATGCACACAGCCCGGGCTCCATTTTCCATTTCCCATTAAGGTAAATGATTGATTCTATGCATTAATAGATACCTTGGCATTCATTTGAAACCTTATTTTTGTTTTTTTGTTTTTTTCCCAGGTTTTGCTTTTTTGGACACATCCAGTTCTATTTCTGTCTTTCCAGAACAGCAAAGAATAAAATTATAAGGTAGCATTCAAATTTTGGTTTCATGTGTAGGAAAGGAAGACTGCTGATAGCCAGGTGAGGCTTGGCCATTGTGTAACTAACTGCTGTCGTACTCTCCGCAGTGACTGTGAACTATTGATGAATTCTTCTTGGGTGCAGTGGTGCTTCATCAATCATTAAAGAAGCTCTCCTGCCAGGGTGGGTGCAGGAAGAAAAGATGTATGGGCTTGTGATAAGGTGGATATACACTACGCAGTGGACTTTGGAGTGCTAAGACAAGCAAATTTCAGTTTTCAAGGATGTAAGGAGTCAAGGAACTGCTGTTGTTGCACCCAAAACTCATGAAATGCGTACCTTTTGGAAAGCGCCAAGACTTAGGGCACGCGTTTTCATCAGACCAGCAAGGTCTGGTGAAGAATCGCAAACTTAAATTCGGACCAGAGAACTTTTATTGGCCTGGCTCACATTTATCAGTGGCACCCCTTTTCCTTCTTCCTCTTGGCTGTTCCCCACATCTGGGCACTGTGAACCCTCCCCCGGGTCCTTGCACAGCCATCCATCTGCAGTTCAATGCAAAGGCATCCCTTTCGAAAGTCAGAGGCCCATGAAAACCAGAGAGAGAGAGAGAGAGAGAGAGAGAGAGAGAGAGAGAGAGAGAGAGAGCAGAAAGATATAGTCCGTGTTTCATCCACTGCTTCTTTTTATTTTATTTCTTTTTCACTGCAACTCCAGGTTTGCCCACCTGACTTACCGTCAGGCACATGACAGTGCTCACCCTCAAGTCCGTACAAATTTTTGCCTCATCATCTGGACTCCCGACAAATGCATACAAAGTCAAATCTGAGACAACATTTTTACCAGGCGGCTTGAAGCAGCCTAGCACCCATTTCCAGCACTGACCCTGAGACCCTAGAATGAAACATTTGATGGGAGTCTCAGGCCCCAACATTGTTATAAGCTCCCACCAACTCCACCATCATAACACTATTCCACGGGCCACCTTGGAAAATCCCTTCTCTTCAGTCTCTGAAACACCATTTTTACCACCAGGAAACATAGGTGAGAGGAGGCAGCAAGCTTAAAAGGTAGCCTCTCCCGACTAACGAGACGCGCTCCGCACGCCATGGCAAACACAAACCCCTTAGTCAAGCCAGGAACGGAATCCGGTTCGAAGGACTGAATTCACTCATCTCCATTTCACGTCATTCCCCCATTCACAAAGCCACAGCTGGGCATAAATGGGGACACAGGTGTCTTTTTTCCAACCCTCATTGTTTGCCTCTCTCCCTCTGCTCGGGTCCCTGGAAATTCGGCACGTTTTATCGGTACTGGCTCTCACCTCACTTTAATCAGAATGATGTTTTCACTGCTGTTTTCTTGCGCCTGACATAATAGCAGACCTGCTTGATTTTCTCAGTAAGAAGAAGGCTTGGGAGAAGGAAGAAGCCTGAGTGATGCTGGGAACAGGACGCCCCGTTAGAGTCTGAAATCAGTCACGTGCAGCAGAGACGTCCGCCAGGAAGATCTTGTGCTGCCATCCTCATGATGGCAGCAGCTAAGACTTATTCCTGGGATCTCGCTGTATGCCAGGGGCCTGGAAACCTATCTCTAGGTTTTATTTTACAAAGAAGATACAAACTGTGGCACAGAGAGGGTAAGTGGGTTGGTTGCCAAAGTCACACGACTAGTATGTGGAAGAGTGATTTGAACCCAGGCCTTCTGACCCCCAAAGACATGATGCTCTTTTCTGGAGATCCTACTCAGCTTATCTGCTCAGTAGATGCCTGCCTTCCTGGTGTCATCTCCTTTCTCCATGCCATAGATGCATCCGTGAGGGAAACAACATGAGGGCAGGAGGAAGAATGCTGACTTCAGCAGTGGTTTATGGGCACTGATAGTTGACATTCCTCTGCTCCATCCCTCGCATACAGAGGGACTAGATTTGTGCCTCTTCACTGTGCCATCAAAGCCTTGACTCCTCCTTTACACACTAACACGTGAGGCATGGCCCCAGGAACCCCCATGGAGAGCAAAGCTGCCACTGAGGCCTCAAAGGAAGATAAACCTTGGACAATATCATCAAGATTTCCCACGGACAAGCACAGACATCAGGCCCCTGGCAGTCATGGTGGCGGAAAGTTTGATGGCAAGAGAGACCTAGTGGGGATTGAATTTAAGGGGTTAGAACTTATGTGAACTACGGCAACCCCCCCCCACACACACACATACAAGTAAAACTGGGGAAAGCTGGATGAGAGATAAGATCGGTGGGTTTACCAGTGGCAGCATCTGGTTGTGACATCGTCCTGCAAGGTTGCGAGTTGGTACCATTGAGGGAAACTCGGCAAAGGGTACACAGGGTCTCGAATTATTTCTTACAACTGCATGTGAGTCTATCTCAATTGAAACTTTAATTTAAAAACAATAATAATAATTTTAAAACCCTCCAAGCCAAACCAAACAATCACCAAATAGCGGAGCTAAGGATTCTCACCCCTCTGGGTTGCCACGGAGACGAGGGGAGGTAACAGAAGTCGGCCTAGGACCTCAGCTGGGCTCACACGCCTGGCCTTGCCTCTCTTTCAGTCACAAGCAGGACATTTCTGATCTTGGGTGAACAAGTCAGAGCCAAGGCAACATAAACTGTCACGTTCTAAAAAAAGATATCATGCCCTCTTTATTCCTCAAGAGTCCCAAGCGCTCACTTGGCACTCATCGAACTTTGCCCTATGACTAACAACCTGCGCCACTGATTTCGTCTCAGCACTGGGGAACTCTCCCCAGCCCCAACCCCAGACAGGCCCTTCCTTAGGCACAATCAAGCTGGGTCCATAATACATACTTTACAATAAGGCTACTTGAAAGTTGGCTGAATACGGATATTGTTTGGGAAAATTATCTTTCTAACCAGCACGTATCAGTTTTGCCTTTCATGTTCTTTGAAGGTTTTAAAATGTTGCCTCCAATCTCATCCAAAAAGTTACGTGTATATGAAATTACAGAAACGTATCGAGGAGGCATGCAATCTTCAGGGGGAACAAATTCAATACAAATGCAGTTCTGCATCGTGCGAGCAAATGAAGCGTAAATCTCCTGCATTTGAGGGACCTGCAGGGTCTTTTTGCAAAGTTTACGGGGAAGGTCAATAAAATGGACCCTTGTCGATTCTGCCACCCTGTGACAGACGTACCTAGGTGATTATCTCTCATTGAGGACTTCTTGCAGAATTTTTTAAGAAATTCTCCACAAGAGAAATCTTCATGCCAAAACGCAAAAGCAAACCAACCTCCAAAGTGGAGAAAGACAAGTTCCCCTTCACTCTCCCCATTCATTCTTTTAAGACACTAATTCGTCTTGATTTCAAACACACTTTTCTCTGAAAAGCCATGCCAGATACCTTTCAGCAATACTTCTCCAGACCAGGGACACAGACACAGAACTCTCAGCCGAAAAAAGACACCAGAGGTCATCTCAGATGGGCCCCAAGCGTGGGGTAGGGGCTTACAGCCCACTCGTCCGCTCCCTCATTTTAAAAGGAAGCCCAGATGGTTTTAGTGACTTGCTCAAGGTCATCAGGGCTGAAACTCAGGCCTCTTGACCTCCACCACACCATGTTGTTTCTTCCCCGAAATGACCTTTAAGTACCCTCCCACTTCCATCTCTACCCCCCAAAATAAGAGGGGAGAAGATCCACAAAAAGTCGTGATTAATTATACACCAGACGTTCATTCAATACGTAACCATAAACACCTTGCTGGTATTTGCCCCATGCTTCAGTATGCATCCAGCTGTATGATGATCAGGACTCAGAAGTTTTGGAGCGGCCCCGCCTCAGGGGTGGCCCTCTCAGTGCCTGGCTCCTACTTGCAGAGCGCTTCAGTTTACAACTCTCTAATGATGCTGGACGGTTTCAGAAAGCACTCAGCCCAGGCAGCGCATCGCAGCACCAAATATACGTTATGAAACACACAGAAACGTGATAATAATTTCCAAAAATGTAAAAAAAGTCTCTCATCTGGGTACGCTAGGTCCTTAAAGCATCGAGAACACCCTCTGGCCCCCTGGCCATTTATTTTGTGTTATTCCTTACGCGCAAACATTTTTAATTAGCCGTTTCCAGACAAATCAAGACGTTTGCATCTGCCCTCCCGCCACTGCGGCCGATCATTTTAAAATGAATTCAAGAACATACAAGTGTTAAAGATAGCACCGGATGACGCCAAGTGTCCCGTGAAACAACAGAAAGTTAAAATTCTCGAGCAAATTGCACAATCAGTGTGAACATCAGCGTAAGGGGTAGGTGCAACACTGTAGCTACGTCTGATCCCCATATATTACTTAAAAAATCTACAGTATATTCCAAATAATCAATGCAACAGCACGATTCTTCCCGCCCAGCACAACCCCCCAAACAGTTTTCCAGGCATTTGCAATTCACCGGTTACACTCAAAAAGCCAGCCCCGACTCCCACCGTCACTTCACTTTGACCTTCTACGAAAAGACACCATGGTGAGCCAGTTAAGAGAGAGAGAGAGAGAATCCTGGTGGAAAATAATACCCAGCTGTGATAATATCGCGGTTTTTTTTTTTAAGTATCATAATATAGTTTTACTTTTAATAATAAAAGATAAAAAAGGGGCGTCTGTGAATAATTAGAGATTGCAGTCTGAAGCCAGTTACAGTCCCTGCAATTGATAATAAACTGAAAACCCCTTGAGAGCAGGTAAATGCTTTGCAACCCTGACCCCCTTGCTCTCACATTACTAACTACCCTGAGGTTCTTGCATTACATCACCGTCCCAGCGATTGGTTCCTGCGTTTAACTCTCTCCCTGTCTCCTCCGATTAGGACCCGCACCGCCGCGAAGAAACTTCGCCCGAGTTTGCGCTTTCTCGCTTCGCTTTTGATTTGTGGCCCCTCTGCTCCTGTCGCTCTGCCTGGCTCTGCTCTTTTTCTTTTCTTTTTCTTTTTTCTTTTTTTTTTTTTTTTGCCCGACCCAGCTTCGATTCAACTCATTCGGGTCGCGCGGTACTAGAACAAACACTCTTTATCCAAGTGCAAAGAAATGCCTCTTTGGGACAAGAAGGGGAGTGGTGGGGCCGGGAGGGAAAGAGGAGAAGGAAGAAGAGCAGAAACAAAGAAGACGGGCAGAAAGGGCAGAAGGGGAAGAGAAATGAGAGGAGGAAGAGGAGGAGGAAGACTCAAGCAAAGAAGGTGGTCAGGGCACACACCAAAAAAAATGGATAAAATCGGGGTAAAAAGCAAATAAAATGAACAACGAACCTCATGGACATCACTGAGGCTGAATTCCCTCCTGAGGTGCAGAACATGAGAGCTCTGGAATGAGTGTGTGTAGAATTTGAGCCAAAGCTTAACTAGCCTGAGTGAGTCATATCCTTCCCACTTGATCCCAGGCCAAGCGATGATGTCATGCTCTGGCCCCTCTCTCTCTCTCTCTCTCCCTCTCTCTCTCTCCCTCCGTCGCTCGCTCCTTCTCCCGGACTCGCCCTCCTCCCTCTCCTTTTTAGCTCGATGCTGGTGAAGTCACCATTTAAATCTGGCAGAACCGAAGCAAAAACTTTAATGTAACCAAAACAGCCCCAGGCCGAGTTCCAGGCTCAGAGAGCGTTCGCGGTGCAATTGCCCTTAGAAACGGGATAAACAGAGGGGGAAACAGTGCCGCCTGGGGATGGCCCAGCGGCTGCCTGGGGACTCTGAGAGGACCGGCCGGTCTGCTGGCAGGGGTCCCCGGGTTCCGACGGAAAAAAAAAAAATCTTTTTTAAATGCTGATTAAAACAAATAATAATAAAAATGCCCATGTGTTGGAAGAAACGGCAACAGCAATGGAAACACATGTCGAGATGGGTGACACAGAACAGGTTGGAAGGACCTGGTGGAATGAATGACCCAGACCGGGGAGCAGCCCACCCCCCAGCTGATATTCAGGACCAGGCGACAAGGTCTCCGTGGCCCCGGGACATTTTTTTCTCCTGGAGCTGGATGGGGATTTTCGGTTGCTGAATGCCAGCCACCAGGCAGGCCCCTGGAGACTTCTCACATCTGACCCCCCCTGTCAGCGAGGGCAAACCCACGACATCTGGGCCAAACCTGCGCCTGCGTCTGCAGCCACCAAGGACTGGGGAAATCAGTTACTTCTCCAATGGCCAATATTCGTCACTCTTTTCCGTGCAGGGAACTGGACCCTCGTTGCCAGACGCGAAGTTTGTCTTCCTGAGATTAGCACCCCGCTCTCAGGCGAGCTGTCCACAGATGGGGACTTAGAGCGTGTTCCCCTCCGCGTGTGACACGCGACCCACTCCTGCGCTAGCTGGGGGCGCACTGGGGCTGTGTGCCCGTCTGCCGTCGGAAGGACACAGGAGAGCAAACAGTATGAGAGTCTCCTTTTTAATCACAGGGTGGGGAAAAACAGCCTGGGGGTGCTGGGGAGGGGGAGTCGCACATTATCCTTCACAAAGGACAGCGAAGCCCGATTAAACTGTGGAATGCGACCCCACACTTCACACCTGTCCTGCCCAGGCCTTTACCTAGAACAGTCCCGACACCTGGCTGCTTTGTTAGTTTTCATTCTGTCTTCTCTCTCTTCCCCTCACCCTTCATGCCTCCTTCAAAAAGAATTTTTTAAAAAAGATTTTTAAAAAGGGGAAGTTCACTAGAATTTTTTTTTTTAAATACCACAAAAGCAGAAGAAAGGCATGGGGCTACAATTTATTTATTTATTTATTTATTTATTTATTTATTTATTAAAAATTCAGAGCTTTTTTGCCTCATCTACCACCTCTCCTCACTTTTGCGACCAGTGAATCAAGTAGGTGATACAAACATGTGCCTCTTCACATCCAACTTCTAAACGCGGCTTTCAGAGAAATCGCTTAGCTTATCTGCTGCTAAGGGACAGGGCAGTTCATCTGAGTCCCTAGGCATTTCGATCACAGCTTCACGGGACATCAATACTCAAGGTGAAGAGTTAAAAAGCAAGGTTTGCCCAACAGTCTCCCAGACCCTGGGGGCTGGGGCGGGGTGGGGTGGGGAGGGGACGAGCTTCCTCCAGCACTCGGCCCTGGAGCGTGACATCCCCAATGGGCGCAGATGCTCGCGTTGCTCCAGTGACACCTTTATCGAGGCAGGCGGCTCTGAATTAGAGGTGATCAGCCGTAATTACAGCTGGCGCCACTGAAGCCTGTGGCCTGACAGCGGCAAATGTGCTGGCTATAAAGTCGGGCCGCCGTGTCAGTGGGCTGTATAACTCACTTACATCTGACTCGCCAAGCAGCTATTGATTTTTGTCCTGATGCAAGGAATAAATAAAACAAAACCTTCATGAGCTCCTGCGAGCCTTTCCACTGCGAGGCAGGTTGACGAGATCTCATATAAACTGCTTTCTCCTTTTTATAAGAGCCATGGACCGAGCTGGTGAATAAATGTAAAGCTAAGGACTTTCACTTTCCCTTCTCTACTCTCCACGACTCGCTTTGGTTTTTATCTTTAAGTGTTTTCTTTGTGTTATGATTTTAGGCATATCAAACTGGACACGTGGTGGAGTTTGCCAAATTGACATGGTCCTGTAACCTTGATGGGAAAATTCCCTCTCTGGGATTTTCCTTAGACCACGTGCTCACAGCAGCTGGGCCAAACTGCTAGAGAGTGGGCCCCTGCTTTATTTTTTATTTTTTCCTTCTTTCCATAAAGTAGGTAAAAGGGACCCTGTGCTGTAGGTAAAGTTTACATAAAGCTATATCTTTCCTGTGCCTTCCTTGGAAAGCAACAAAAGAGATGACAGCTTTGACCAAAGCCAGGCACAGGCCTCTCATGAGAGACACCAACATCTTTGCTCCTGCCAAGAGGAGGTAAGGGAAGAGAGGTTCCAAGGTGGCGAGTTGCCTCTGATCAGGGAGTGTTATTGCCAACAGGTTGGGGGCCGCTCGAACCCAGCCGGACTCCAAGGACCCTGTACCTGGTGACGATGCTGTTAACCAAAATAAATAAATAAATAAATAAGTGCCAGGACACACTGACATTCCGATAAAACCTCTTCGGACTGCTGGCTTGAGTTGGGATCAAGTTCAGAGCTCAAAGGGGTCTGGGTATTTACCTTTGCACTTGCCGTCTGAACATAAGTGCCCCCCACCATTCCAAATCAGGCATTTTCAGCATCTGCTGGGTTTCTCTCCATTAGAAAAGAAACCCTGCTTTCCCATTTTCCTTCCTGTGAGCAGCGAATGATAGAGAATATCCTGTTCCCCAAAGGAAGTTCCTTTCCGACTCCAGAACTTCCTTTTTCGCCCATTTGGCTCTCTCGTGGCCTCTTTCCAACCACCCCCTCCATGTCCTCACTGCTCTGCTAAGGAAGGGGGCTTTGCAGATAGGAGTTGTGAGATGCTGTAATTCCACCGGGAGCCTTTTTAGAAGTAGCCCCCAGCCAACGGGCTAGGCCTCCAGATTAGCTGGCTCGCTCAGGAATGCTGACGACACCCTCCTTCAGGACGTGTCATCCTTGGGGAGAGGGTGGTGGGTACCGCGCAGCTGTTCCGTGTAACTCACTCACACACTCCCAGCTCCTGATGAAATGTTCGGCTCCAAAGAAGTGGAAACCTCTGAAATGTGAGCTCAGAGTTCGGAACGCGTTTGGACTATCTCCAAAACAACCCACGAGCAAAGGCCCACAGGACTAACCCCTGTGTGCCTGGGTGAATTTCTGAGCTCAAACGCATTAGGGAAGCACGCAGCAAATATAAGAAATGATAACCATCCTTCCTAGAGAGAGCTGAGTTTTCTTTTTTTCTTTTGGGTTTGAATTTATTCTCCTGGAGGAAAAGCATATCGTCTTCTTTCAGAGGTTGTTTTTAAAATTTAACCCGTGATTCCCGCAATCCCAGGGAAGTTCGAGGGGCCAGATAATTTCAGAGTTAAATAAGCTGTAATGACTATCACATGTACCCGGCCATAAACCTAGTATTAAAAATTATTCAGAAAAAAGTGGCATCCCTTCCTTTTTAAATTTACGATAACCAGCCAGGTGGTTTTCCGAGGCCTCCTCTGCAAATTGCTTCCAGCGAACCTTCCGGTCACAGACCACTGCACACCCACGTGGTGTCATTCAGCCTTCCCTTCGACTTGGGTGTCCCATATTTCCACAGTGGACGGAGGCTGAGGGGCTGTCCGGCGAACCTGCGCAGCACATATCCCGAACTGTGTGGGATTCGCTGGTTTATTTTACATGGTCAAGTCTGCTAAAGCCAAAAGCCAGCTCCCAGCAAGCGCCCCCAGGGAGTAGGCAAAGGAGTGGTCAGCCCTTGGTTACTTCCATCTTGTATGCAATTCCTGCATCCCAGCCCTGGCACCAAGTACCCTTAGGGAACCGGCGGCCTTTCCCATGTCAAACCTATTCATAACATTCTGAAGTGACAATGTCCAATGTGGCTCAGACAGAGAAATGAATTGCCAATGATGGAAGCAACAGGGAGCCTTAAGGGTAGGCACAGGGAGCTATGAGAGCCCCAGGATCAGCCCTAAACTATCCTCATTGATTCTGTCTGTTATAGATTTTTTTTCTAGCTTCTCCATCTTTAAAATGTGCATGTCATTGCATCACTCGAACTTATCACAACGTCTGAAAGGCAGACATGCAATGTCTGTTGAATAAATGAAGGAGTGGATGAATGAATACACTCCTCAGCCTAGGCATTAGTGCCTTGCTGGACTACCAGCTGGGGTAGGAGTTTCCCCTTCTCTGGGCTCCCATGGCATCGAGACCAGATTCTATCCCCGAAATAAGCCCTTTATGGAAGTACCGATTTCCATGCCTGTCTTCCTCAGGAGTCATTAGCTTCTTCGGGACAGGAACCAGACTTATCCATCTCAGCATCCCTCCCACCTAGCAAGTGCCCGATTCACGCAGTTGGTCCTCAAGAAATGTGGCTGAACCTGGAGTGGTGGCAGCACAGGCTGCTCAGTCTTCCCTGAATATTTTTCCTCCTGAAAGACCCTTTTCCCTTTTGCATTTGTATCCATACCTTTTTCTGTGGTTTACTTAAGATCTGGAGCATCTAGAACAGCTGGAATAATCAGAAAATTCTAGGAGCTCTACTGGTTGGCCTTCTCCACCCCTGCACTATTCCATTTCTCCTTGAAGGGCCTCTTGTTCCCTTTTTCTCAGATCCAAATGGCAGCGATGCCAGGATGAGCACCCAGAAGCTATCATAGCAGCTGGTACGAGACTATTTCCTTCAGTTTCCTACTTCAAGCTCCAGAGGAATTGAAACTTGAAACTTGAGGTGAGCAGAACTGCTGGGCTCCTATTGGTTGGGGTGCTTGTCACACAGTTGCTGAGGGACTGTAGGGAAAGACAGGACTTACTCATCCCCAAGCAATGCTGGTGTCAGTCCTAAGCAGTGGTCCCTACCCCTTCGGGTCAAAATGACAGGAAAGTGCAACAAAAAATGGTGGAGGGCAGGAGGTCCTAACATTTGTAGGCAGATGTAGATACAGGATCAGAGCCTAATGGTGTCGCTGGACTGTATCGAATTCACGTTCTGGTGTTCAGTGGAGCCAGGACGTGGCACAGTGGCTGGACAAGCGGGAGAAACAGGCCTCTGCTGCAGGCTCTGTGGGTAACCGTGGTTAAGAGAGGTAATCTACCAAATTCCCATTGTCCCTGTAGACAAAGTATGGTGACTGAGCTGGTCTAGGGTGAAACAAATGGGGTGCTAAAGGGGCAACATTTAAGAAGGTGCTCATTCTTGGGGTGCACGCAAGTGCAGGGTGGCAACTACACAACCCTAAGAGTGAGCACCTCCTTAGGGGTTGAGCTGCGGGTACCCCACTTGCCTCCTCCACTCCAGGCCCTGGACTGGATGCTGAAGACTAACCACCACCTGTATACTCATGAGCACTGGCAGGGCTAGTAAAAAGATTTGGGGAGGTGCTCAGGCGGTGGAGGTAGGGGGACCGAGTGATGCCTGCGATGGACTGGACTTTCCCTTGAAGTGTCACTTTCATCAATCTTTCCTTCTCCTCAATTGTATGTCCTTTAGCTTGCCATTCTGTCCCCGCCCCACCCCATATTAATTGCTTGTGTGAAACATCAAGGATATGGCCTTCCCTATTCTCTGTTAGAATTTGCAAAAATTGATATTTTTCCATATTTTGTAGCTATCACATGTCTTATGGACATATATGCATACACATATACGTTTACATGTACATAAATGTATATACAAATGTGTTTGTAAATGCCAATAGATGTCACCATTAGCCAACATTTATTGAGCACACGTTCTGTGCCGCGCGTCGTGTTAGGTGTCCCACATGTATTGACTCTTTCTATCTTTTCAGTAACACTGTGAAATGGGCACTTGCAGCACGCCCAGGGGACTCAGGGGATTTCGAAACCTGTCTAAGTGCCCCAGGGCAGCTGAGACTTGAACTAGAAGTTGTCTAATGCCGAAGTCAGGGATGCGACCACGTCACCTCACTATTTTGTATCCGTGCCCTAATGCCTTCCACAGCTCCGCTGTCCTGGTTAACCTGGGTTAATCTGCATGTCCAGAGGCAAGCAGGGTTCTGGGCCCTGGCCGTCAGGGTGGGCGACGTGGGTCTTGGGAGCTTCCTGATTCTGATCAGAGATTTTCCAAAGGAGGAAGGCTGGAGTAGAGGCAGAGAAGAACGGGCCCTTTTCGTGGCCGTAACATCAAAGGATAAGAAGTATAAGTCGCCTCTCTCAGGTGATAAGCCAATGCCCCCGCCTCACACCACTCACCAGGCCTTCATCACCTCCCCGTCACAGCCTGAAATCTTCTCAGGGGCCAAGTTCATCCCTCTGGCTCTCCTCGAGCCCTTGGGCTGCTGGTTTCTGCAGGGGGGTTCCAAGGCTCCTTTCTGGAGGGGTCTCCCCATTTCACATGCAGAAACGTCTGTGCCTACCAGAACCTGACCATTGTTTGCTGAGAATTCATATCTAGATTTTTATCTCTTTACATCTTATCAGTTCAAACCACTGGAGGGCCTTTTTTTTTTTTCTGAATGTTTGCCCCCAAATACTTGCAGTTGCACAGAAAGGCTTTCTGAAAGAACTTGCTTAGTGGTTTAGATAGTAGCCCCGAAAACCTACTCTCCTGGCTGTTTTCATTGCTAAACATTTTTAAATTAAAAACAAAAAAACTGCAGAAGTAAAATGAATTTAAAGAGGTTTCGAGGGCATTAGAAGGAAAAAGGAAGGTTGACACTCGAGAATTATATTTGCGTTTTTTTTTCCCCCACAGATAACCCAGCTGTAGGTTCTGTGTGTGTTTAAAATGGACCTCCCCTTCTCTGAGCAGGGAAGGCCACCGACACTGACTTATCCAGAGGCATCTGCAGAGAAAATGAACCCTCCGACACTCTGGCCTGGAAAGGATAAGAGGAATTTTTTTTTCTTTTTAAACCCCAAACATGAAGCTCCGGGGCCTTCCAAATAAAATGATCTATGTTTTTATTAATGGAGCCCCTGAGTGAAAAAGTTGGTTTTGATAAGAGAGAATAAATGAAAGAGAAAACTGCTGACATAACATTCTGGTTTCCAAACACACTTCACATTCTACTGTCCCTTTCAGGCCTGTACATGCCTGTGGTGTCTGTGCTGACACCAGAATCCCAGAGACAAAGGTGCAGTTAATCCTGCCTCGCGCTGCTGAAAGTCAGCTCTGCACATTAGGAAAACGAGCACAGTGACACTTTCCTGCGGCCTATGTTTCTGTCTTTCTAGAACTACAGCACTGTATAAATTTATGGACAACTCAGTCTGATCCTGTCCCTTCTACAAGAGGGAAGATAGATACTACGATGTCCAAAATATCTGTATGTTTGGAAGTGAAAAAATCTTAAAATTTCTCCTTCTTCGTAAACTTTGGAATTCCTCTGACGCTAGTAGAAATGGGAGTCGAGCACCATCTGGGCCCATCTGAGTGGCTGATTCCTTCCTGTGAGCACCCATCCGAACCGGAAGCATGCTTTTACCCTGGTGTAGGAACACATTTGAGTAACAATCCTCGTCGAGAATAAAAAGCCGTGAACCCTCATGAACCCCCAGATTAAAATTCTAAAATAAAATAAAACAACCCCACAAAACATGTTCTTTTTGTAGTCAACTTCAAGCCATGGTCCTTTACAGGTGAAGAAAAGCGGGCACATACTGATGAATCTCGGCACCTTGAGGGCTGACCCCTGGCCTGGCATGCGAACCAGCAGACCCAGGGTGTTTTCTAGCTCAGTGTTCCTCATGCTGGGTGTACCTGAGCAGCTCTGGAGAACAGATGAAAACGCAGATTTCCAGCTACTATCACAAACATGCTAACTGTCAAGATGGAGCCTACGTAGATGTGTTTTTAAGCAAAACTCCCTAGAGATTTTGATGCGAGTGATCCACAGACCACACTGCAAGAAAGCCTGAATTCTACCTGGTCGTCCTGTGGTCACGGAAATATTAGAAACAAGTAAGTGAAATAAGAAAAAGAGAACAAATATAAATATGTGTGCTCAGGCTCTGTCAGAACTGTGATTTTCTTTCGCTTCTTATTTTTTTAAGGTAAAATGATGCACTAAAATTATCACAACCTTAAAAATCGGCTCAAGTGGCTTTTCCAAAACAGGATTCTACAACGGATGGCAGGGAAACATGCACGATCACAGGAACAGAATGCCACCTAAACAGTCTCTGGAACCGAGGGCTCCAGGAGCCCAGATAAGATTAGGGCTTCCTGACCTGTGG
Organism: Cynopterus sphinx; assembly: GCA_030015415.1. NCBI lineage: Eukaryota > Metazoa > Chordata > Mammalia > Chiroptera > Pteropodidae > Cynopterus > Cynopterus sphinx. The sequence continues at coordinate 9,050,423 of CM057391.1, forward strand.
CTGGTTTAGCAAGGCACTTCTCACTTCTGTTTACTATCAATGCTCGCAGATGTTTACTTTGCAATATTCCCAGTCCCCTGATGTGACAATCACTGTGGGAGAAGGGGGTGCTTCAGGGTGGGGGAAGAAATATTAGTGGTGACTGAAGAGTCTGTGGCATGATCCCACAGCTCTGGCATGACATGGTTCCCTTCTAGAGCTTGGGCTGGACATCCATCCATGTGGTCTTGGGTCTGCATACCAGGGAACACTACGGAATCCTACACAGGGTCCCCTTCTCCAGAGTTTCTCTCGCATCATTTTCTCCAAAGGATGTTATACATTTTTTTCCCCCAGAAGTCTTTTAATTGTAACATCGTGCAGCGCCATAAGCACTGGAGAGGGGAAAAGTGGCTGTCCCGCCACAGACCCAAAAACAAGAGTGACCGATGAAGGGGAATGAGGATGGTGACCCGTGAGTCATCAAGGGCTGCACCTCCTGCTGAGCAGGAATGAAGTGTCTGCATTACAATGACGGTCCTTGTATAATTTCTGTTTTGACCAGCTCGCTGTCGTATTCATGCTGTCACCCTACCACCGAAGCAACGACTAAAGCAGACACCACGCACCAGCCCGGGGGCAGATGAAAGGGAAAGCTTTGGTGGGTGCAGAACGTCTGGGAAGATGATGCTGCAACAGGAGGTAGCAACATTTGTTCTAAGAGAGAAAGGGCTGGGAACATGAAAAATGAAGACAGATGCGACAGAAGCCAAGGTGCCTCTTAAGCATTTCTTGGTCACTCGCTACCCTTCTACCCAGAGGCCATCACACTCCTTTCATTCTGACACAAGTCGAGGCTTTTTACATTCATTTATTCAGAGGAGCTTTGTGTCCAAAGAAGAGAAAAGCCTCCAAGATTTGGAGAATGAAGAGATATTGATCAATATTCATTAGTGTCTTTGAATGAATTTTGGGGTAGCCATGTCTTTAAAGTTCTGGGTACTTCGGAAATAAATAATCTATCATTTCCAGCCTCAAATCCAAGATGCCCTGGTGTGCGTGTGTGAGTGCGTGTGCATCTCGTCCCAACGGAATGGTACCCACCGTACACGGTTGCATAGGGCGGCACGACCTTGCCAGGTTAGATGTTTTCGGGTGTAGAATGCCCCATAACTCAGTCTGGGGCAGCTCGTTTTAATTTGTCAAAGTTTCTGTTATTTTAACAAAAGCTGCTTGTTGTTCTGTGATTATCTCCCGGCCTAGCCAAAGCTCAGCAAAATTCAGATCATGTTGTTTTTCTTACGTCTCCCCTTTCAATCACTCTCTCTCCATTTCCTGATGCCCTTTTGTTCTTAACTGGTTTCAAGTCACCTCGCAGATTTTAGCTGATAAAGGCACATTTGCTCCATTGTATAGGCTGAGAACTCAAGGAAACGTGCAGTTATAAGAGCTTTTGGTGGTACTGAAGACACTAAGAAGGTGGGAGGAAAGTGGTTTGGCAGAAGGATGCTGCTGAATCTTTGGTTCTAGTTTTCAGAGAAAACAGCAGAAAACAAAACAAACGTGGTCTCAGACCTCAGGAAGCCAGCATTCTGGTGGGTGGAAAGAGCTGATAAACAAGTAAATAAGCAAATAAATGATCACTGATGGTATAACTGCTACAAAGAAAATAAAATACAGCAGTGAGATGGGATGTTGGGTGTGGTGAAGTCTTTTAGATAAGGTGTCCAGGGAAGTTCTCTCCACAGAGAAGACATTTTACCTGAGAACTGAATAAGGATGCAGAGGTGGAAGTGTGGATATGGAGACTGGGGTGTGCAGAGGGAACAACCTGGACAAACGTCCTAGGACAGGAAAAGGACTTAGTGTGTTCCCGGCCTGGAAAGAAAGCCCTGGAGGAAAGGAGAGAGAGGAAAGAGATAACCTGGAGAAGTAGCAAAGGGCCTTGCAGGCCATCGCAGAGTTTCTCTTTTCTATTAAAGCTGAGAGAAGCCACTGGAAAATCTAGAGAAGGCTCTGACATACTCTGATTTTCTTTTTGAAGGAATTGCCTTAACTGCTGCATGGAAAAGGGATTGTCAGAGAGTAAGAATTCGAGCTTCAGATTTTGCAACGGTCCCGATGAGTGATGACGGGGCTTGCACTAGGCAGGAAACGTGGGTGAGAGGAGAGCTGGGCCAGAAGAGGCTGAGGTGGAGCCAGCAGTGCTATCTGGGTTGGCTACAGGAGCAAAGGAGAGGAGGAACTGCACAGGGCTACGCGTTTTCGACCAGACCGAGCGGGTAAGTGCTGTAGCTGTGACCTGTGACGAAGAAGACAGACATTGCAGATGACTTGGCAAGGGGCAAGAGATTTTTGCTTCGGGCAAGTTAACTCTGAGATGCCCAGTGGCATGCGGATGGAGAAATCAGGAAGGCAGAGGGCTGGGAACATCTGAGCTCAGTGGGGTGGTCGGTCAGAGTTGAAGACATCCATAGGGAATCCGTTTTGACTGTCTTTAAAGCCACAGACTGGGGAAGTCTCAGCAGTGAGTCATGCAGGACACTCCTACCGGAGGAAGAGGGCAGAGGGCGGTGAGCTAACTAAGGAGGCAGGAAAAAGCCCAGGGAGGAGGCAGGTGAGAGTCCTGAAGGTCAATGTCAGCACAGCAGTTGCTTCCGACAACCGAGAAGCACGAATTTGTTCAAAATCACTTATTCAGTCGTTCCTGTGGCTGTGTTCTGCCCAGGAAAAGATGAAAAGGCAACGGAGAGAGAACAGAGGGATGCTCCTTCACCCTGCCAAGCTCCTGCAGACATGCCACCCCTTTCCCCCCATGGGTGTACATATCCAGGAAGAAATTACTGTAAGGCAAAGAATTTGAAGATTTTATTCGCAAGCAACAAAAGATAAAGAGATTTTAAAAACTTCTCCCTGGTGTCAAAGCTTGAGAATCCCTCTGCCTGGCCACCTTTCCTTTTACAACTGCTGTTCACAGGGGAATTAAAACATGGTTCTAACTTCCCGAAAAATACTTGGTTTTTATTAGCAAGAGATAGACTTCCTGTCAAGAAGGACTTCGACTTTATTCACGACCATTTCAGAGATTCAGCAGAAATGATAAAATTGAAATTATCCATGGGCATTAGATGGAGACCTTCATTGGTCTCAACGCCTAGGGAGCACAATTGAAAAGAAAATCCTAAATCGTGTTTTTAAACAAGAATCCTCACTGACATATGTGATTTTTAATAGCACTAAGACATTTCCTACTTTGAGATGGTCCCAAGGTGGTCTGGGGATGTGGGCTGCTCGGTAGGTTGTGAGAGATGTTTTCTAGAGAAAACAGGTCTCCTGGGACAGCCTTTAAAACAGGAAGGTCCCTTTGGAATGTGTAATGCTATCTATTATGTTAGACCTGAGAGGCCTCGAATTACAAAAAAAAGAAAAGAAAAAATGAAGGGACTTGAGAAATTCACCATCCCAAATTTCAGAAAACAACTAATATGTTTTCAGATTTGAAGGCTCAGTTGTGGATGTTTTATGAAGATCCTTATATTGTTTTAACTAAATCCAAATTTCCCTGCACAGTAGTGCTATTGGATCGAAATAAATCTGTCATTCCCCTGAAGGCCCATACTGACTTTGACTTAGAAATGGCAATAGAGAGAAGGTGTGAGGTGGGTGTTGGGACACAGGGAGCCAAGATAATCCATGAAGACAAGGGCTATAGTGGTTATTTTAAATATGAAGTAACAAGCGGAAAATTATCTTAAAATTTCAAAAGAATTTTTAAATGTAACCTCATACAGTGGTAGACCATGAAAATTTAAAAGTCCAAATTTCCTGATTTTGTAGGTAAGAAAGCTGATGGACCAAGAGGTTGTCTTGTGCTCAAAATCCCCCAAGACCCCCTTGTACCTGCTTCAGAGCTCTCCCTATTACACTCCAGAGAGGCCTGCTACCTCTGGTTTAAGGAAGAGTCTCATTCAGTGATTTCCCCAAATTCTTTCTTGGCTCTGGGCTCTTGGGAGTAGGGGCTGTGCCCTGAACAAGATGGCAGCCAGGGGCAATGGACCAGTGAACAACAGCTGGGCCCTGGGGACTTCCCCTTAACTGAGCCAGCAGGCCAGTCTCTATCGATCGGAATCTGTCAGGGCGTATTTCATGGAACATAATTAAATGCACTGATATTTTTGTAACAAATAAATGCGTTATGAATGCGACACTTTTCCTGCAGTTCTCCATAACATCCTGGATCTGTTCTTAGAAGTGGCTAAAAAGCAGGGACTGTGGCCCCAATAATGCCTAGTGGTATGGGATAGAGAGCAATCTCCTACCTCATTTCACTCACCCTGAGCTTTTTCCAAGGAGAAAGCTGAGGTCAGAAAGGTGTAATGACTTGGTCAAGAGCACAGGGTTATTAAATAGATAGATCCCAGGTCTTTTGACAACTTAGTCCAGTGTTTTTTCCATAATATAATTTTTCTGTTTTATCTGGTCTCCTGGATGTGTGTTGTTTTATTCTGGAAAGTGATTTCTGTACTTGGTCGGCTGGGGTGGTTGAAACTAACTTTTCCCCATTCATTATATTTGCTCGTTTTATTCTAGTAAAATATATATAACATAAAATTCACCATTTTAGCCTCTTCTTAAGTGTGCAGCCAGTGGTATGAGGTACATGGTTGAACTTCTGAGGCAGTAAAAAGAATAGAAAGTGTTATAATAATTACTATAAAAATACAAAGCTAATTAGTAATTTCTCACTGAACGCTAAGCAATGTGCTAAGAGCTAATCTGCAATATTTTGCTAAATTCTTAAAGCAAACCTGGCTGCAATTCTTATCCTTCTTTTACAGATGAGAAAACAAGTTCAGAGAGGTTAAGTAACTTGCCCAAGACCACACAGCTGGCACCCAGCAGAGTCATGTTGCAAACCCTGGCAGTTGGCTGATGCATTCATACTCTAATCTATCACACCTTGTTTTTTCTCCGGGGCTGCTATCAAGCAAAACCAAGACAAACTAAAAGGCTCAATTCTTCTCTCTTGGCTTTCCTGTCTGCTTTGAACCCTCACATGTTGATTGGCAACTGAGCTACTCAAGTGCGACCAGAATACAAGGAAAAAATACTCGAGACAGGGAAAAAGCCAAAAGTCTCTTGCTTCTCCCCTGACGATCTGAAAAATGAGGATCTCTCTCTTCCAGTTGAAGCTAGCAACGTCTAAGACTAGCCCAGGGTATCCAAATTACGCTCATGTGAAAGCAAATTTTAAGAGAACCTCTGTTTTTTGAGAAGAGACCGTGGAGAGCAGGAAACATATTTCTACATAGGAAGCATCTGAATTTATTTCGCAATAAATGTCACTAAATAACTCAACCAATCTAGTATAGACTTTTGGATAATAGATTGTTGTCGGAAATGTCATTACAACTTCATCAACAAAGCAGGCTGCTATAGACTGGTGGAAAGAACACACACACACTGCATAAAAATGCACACACTGTATATTAGTGGATTTCTGTTGTTCTGACTTATATTGATCTGTACTCTTAGGCTTTTCAGATGACACGTGGGAGATATACAAATTAAAAACAAATTTTGGACAATTACCTCATGTAAACTATGTATGTCCTCAAGCACTACTCTTCATATGCAATTATTCATGGATGAAATAATTTTATATTACTTTGGAATAAACTATCAGCTTCTCTTAAGCTGCATTAGTGACTACAGAAAGTACTTTCATTGATAAAAGCAGTAGCCCCTAGAATTCCAAACTCATGGTACATGGTTGATGGAGAAATACACTTAAATTCCCTAATAAAAGGCAGCAACCTCACATAAGCATCTTTCAAATTATGTGAAATTGTTCTTGAAAATGTCTTCCTTTCTATCACATGCAGCAGAGAATATTCAGAATGACATCAAGAGGGAAGGGGGTGGCAGGAGAACTGGCACAGGAAGCAAGAAAGAAGCCCCAGGGAGCCGGACCCCATGTTGTGCCTGATGTGTGGGTCTCCAGTAGTCCTGAGCTTCCAGCTAAGAGGAACATCTTTATGCCAGCACAGGAAGCAGAGGACCCCAGGAGCAGGTGAAATTACAGAAACAAAGATTCTTGACACAGGAAACAGACTCCCAGAGCTTACAGCAAAACAACAAATGCTTTACTTCTGTTCTAGGAGCTTGGCTTGGAGCCACAGCCAAACCGTCCCCAAATGCCCCTGATGTGAAGCTTTCACACCGGAGATGAAGTCCCTTAGTGGTGCTTTGTTGTCGTTTCTTTTTATTTTGAACTAAATGCTGATTTTCAGAAGAGTCACACAGCTAGAACAGCCTTCCCGTACACCCCTCACAGAGCTTCCCCTGATGTTCACATCTGATTTCACCCTGGCACATTTATCAAAACTGAGCGGCTGACATTGGTGTAATACTATTAATGACAGACCCCATCAGGTTTTTCAGTAATTTCCTCTTTTTTTCCAGGATACCACCATAATGGGGCTTTCATAATTTTATTCCCTTGCTCAGAAACAAGCTCTCAATATCTAACTTCAGTAAATGTTCTTCAGTTATTTGGTTGCATCCTGTGTGTTTAGAATTACCTATTCACCAACTTGTGTCCTGTGAGGTTTGGCTAGAGCCAAAGTGGACATGTTTGCTTTCTCTCAATATATCCTGATCTTTCCTACATTTACAACTTTGTTCACGCTGTTCCTTCGACTTGTAATCTCTTCCAGGAGTCTATTCTTTCTTTAAGGCTCAAATCAAGTGCTTTCTACTTAGGAAAGTATTCCTAGAGCCTCGAGTCAGATGTGTCCTTTCTTGCCTAAGAACGTCTGTATTGGTGCATTTCTCATGCTTCCCTCGAGGAAGGGGACCACCAAATAAACATCAGAGCAGGGCAGGATGGAAGGGCAAGGTCTAGGCCACTGAGGGTCAGCGAGCAAGAAAGCCTCATCCCAAAAAGGGAGGTAGCAGGAGTCTCTGGATGCAGCATTACAGTGAATCTGAGAAGAAGCTTCAAACTCCCACCCGCTGGTATAATGCTTGAGACATAACAATATAATTCAATTCTGATATAGATTGAAATCCTATCATTAAAATAATATAAAAAGGGCAGGTTATTTCATACCTGTAACATTCCATTACTTTAACTGGAATAAAGCCTGTTTTCACCCAAACCCTGCTTAGATGAAAAGCTAACTCTTTGCAAACTTTTTTGTTTTGATTTTTGTATTTTTTTCCATACTATAGAGAAGATTGTAATAAGTAATTTTTTCTTTAGTAGGCACACTTTAGGGAAAAACATAGATGTGTCACTGACTATAGCAACTGTTTTTTCCTTTTATAATTACACATTTATATTTGCATAATTGCAATAGAATTTTGTATAGTTATGGATATATAATAGATATGATTATTAAACAATAAAGTTTGACCTCCAGACAATGGAAAGGAACGTATAATGTGACCCCTCATATTAGAATGCAAAATAATTTTTTTCTACAAAAAGAAAAGATGTGATATACTTTTTATTGATTTTCTTATATATATTTTAGCAAAGAAATTTAATAAAAATTGAGCAGTATAATGTGAGATCATGCATTAGACCTAGGAGGGGAAATTTCATGAATTTTCTTTACATCTCCTCACGATGAATTCTGAAACAAGTAGAATTTAATCGAGATTAAAATGTGAAAAACAAAACAAAATTTTAAAAACGTGATATAACCTGACTAATAGAGTATTTTATGAAAAAGTCTGATTTTTGTATAAGACTATGTAATACTCAAGGTTTAGGAAATTATGCAAGAAGGCATATGATTAACAGTGTGACTAAAAGGCAGACGTGCGTTTTTAAACCTTTAATTATCTTATACACAGTAACTGTTTTTCTTTTTAAAGGCAAAGCAAAGTTTAGAAAAATCTACTAATAAAAACTAAAATTTTTTTTAAATAAATCTAACACATCCCTCAAATAAAAATATAAATGTGGACTAACTTCAAGTCCATTGAAGAGATATTTATTTTTGTTTCCTGGCTTTGTCATTTTAGAGAGACAGGCTGGATGTGACTTCAAAAATAACTGTATGGAAAAAATGTTTATTTTATTTGCAAACTTAAATATTTTGCAAGTTTACAAATAAACAGAACAAATTTTTTTATATAACACTGAGAAGGATTTTTTTAAACTGTTTCATCTTTTTTCTTCTCTTTATTTTTTTTATATCATCCAATGGGATTTACTTAGAAAATGATTCCAATCCCAAAGAAAATATTTAGGCAGATTTATTCATATCCTTGGTTTAATATGAATAGAAGCAGCCTACACACATTTCATTGAAGAAAGAAAGTAGGTCCACGGCTCCTCTTGCATATTAAAAACTGCTTTTTATTCCAAAAACCTCAAATAATTCTATATCTTTAATAATTTAAACATTCTCAAAACAGCAGCTTCTAAAGAGGGACATAGTAGCATTATAATTGCCAAAAACAAAACTTGATGGCAGCTACACACAACTAGAACAGCAGGGTGGGTGTTCACGAGAACACACACTAAGGACTGGTATCCTTGATGCCTGTGACTGGCATTGCAGTCCTTACTCTGGGATTGAATGAGTCCACTCAGTGACAGCACTTAGTGACAGCGTGCATCTGAGACTTTTTGATGGTTCCATGTACATCTTCTGGATTTGTTTAGAGTGGGTCATTCAGGGGCGAGTCAGGTCTTTCTATAGGACCCCAAGAGCACCAACCCTTGTTTCACCCTCCACGTCAAAGCTGATTCCCAAATCTTGCCGCTGATGACCCAACGCAAGCAAAATCTGTGACAGCCAAGCCCCGGTGCAGTCATGTAATTCGGGGCATCGTGGTTTCTTGAAATGGGGGTTAGCCTGCAATGGATCACTTCTCTCCGGTTTCTGCTTCTCCCTTCCTTTCTCTCTTCCCTTTCATTGGTCCACCCTCACCCTGACTTTTATTTAAAAATTTTTAAATCTGCTTTTTGCTTTTTTAAAGCAAATCGGTTTTGGACTGATTCTCAAAAAAGCTGCACCTGCATATATAAAGGACCCGTTAACACCAGGAAAAGAAAGTGATTTGGGACTGACTCAAGGCAGGGAACTACCCAGTGAATCATCGCTGACACCTCCAGGGTTTCTTTGGAGGTCTCTGACTTCGCCCAGCCCTGCGCAGCTTATGAGAACTTAGCTGAAGGTGGTATGGCCACCAGCCATATTACTCATTGGGGATATTGAGTCATGTACATTTATAAGGGGTGGGCACAGAACATGAAATATCCCTAAGGTGTTTTGTAGCTTAAATGATGCTGCTGAGCCAGAGTGATGGAGCTCAGTTTCTAATTCTGAGTGTAACATGAAAGTTTCGTCTTCGCAACATACGTTTCTTGTTTATTACCTAAAGTTTTGGCAATGGCCCCATGTAACAACATTCACACATTTCCCAATAAGTTTACTATTTTCTTTTTGAGAGATGGAAATGAAAAAAAAGAAAAAAAGCAAAAAGTAGATTTCCTTAGACCATTTGATTCATCATGGGTGGAATGGCATTTATATGGGATTTGGTATATGTTTAAAGTGTAAGAAATGCTCTTTGTGCTTCTTTGTATTTTAGATTTGCCTTGATTTTATTTGGATATGTTAACCTCAGAAGTTAGATCACGCCCACAGTAACAGGCATGAGAGTCTACCAGATACCTCTGTCTTGCATTTCATTAAGATTGAACACAATCTTTGAATAATGGCTTTGCAAAGAAAGAAATAAATCTATCTGTTATCTCAACCACTGTTTGTTGAAACATTGGTCCAAGCCATTTTCCCCCCCAGATCCTCCCCAAATTTCTCTTTCTTACCAAAAGAAAAAAAAATGATAGAGTTTGCTCGTCTGTTTTTCCCTCCTACCTTCTTTGTAAAGTTCCTAAATACATGCTTTTAAGTTTCATTTAAACTGGGGCATTTGGTAAGTTGATAGTTATAGCATGCTCACAGCTGTGGGAAAACTGACATAAAAAATAACCAGCTCAGAAAAATGGCCCATGCACAACATCTTTGAGTTTTTATGTTTTATTAGCAATTTGGACTCGTTACTGTTTGGGGGAGGAAGGAAGGGAGGTAGATGTTTCTGCAAGTTGTTTCTTTAATGTATTAAGCAGAGTTTTCCAATCAGATTTAACACAACTCTGCCCGGTCCTTTCAGCTGGGCTCCAGCAAAACCAGAAAATGTAAACCATTGGCCCCTATTCTCCTCCATCACCCTGTCCCCCTTCCAATATCTCTTCACGTCTCCCCCATGTTCCTTCGCTAAAATTCATTATCCACCAGCAGTCAAACTGAGTATTTCATGAAGCTTTCACAGAAAAATGAGATAACCTTATCTCAACCCAGTATGCTCTCTGATCTTTCCTAGTTTTTGTCTTCCTCTTAGTCTTTGGGGCAAAGGCAAGATTACCACTTGCAGCTACTACAGTGTCACTATAGTTTTGAAATATGACAGCCAGAAAGAGCTGGGTAATATGTAATAGCCTGAGATCACAGATTTCCCTGACATACTACTTAGCTAGGTCTGTCTTTCTTTCATAACTCTCATTGTTTGTACAGGTCTGTGACTTCTGGAGAGAATATACTGTCTCTAGAACTCTCTCTCCCTTCCCTTTTTGCTCTTCTGAGGTTTTCCTCGCCTCCCATCCACCTGAAAGGGCTGTCCATTTGTTATGGAAAAGAACTAATGTAGACTAAAAGAGTTCTGTTCCTAATCTGCTAAGCCTCTTGATGAGTCTTTGGAATACACACCCGAACTGCAGGCTGAAATAGCCTTCTGTGGCAAGGCTCACGAAAATCAGCAATTATCACATTTGAGAAAATGTTAAATACACAGGCACCACATTTTCCAACTCAACTGCTACTCTTTCCCTACAAACGCAGGAATGAGGATGATGGAAAAACAGCAGGCGCAAGATGCATCTGAAGAATAAAATAGAAAAATTCATTTACTTACACCCCCTTCCTCAGAAGAAGGAGGGAAGGAAGAAACAAAGGAAGGAAAGAGAGGGAGGGAAGAAGGAAGGGAACACGAGAGGAAGACAGAAAAGAAGAAAAATAAAAGAGAACAACTGGTCGTAGTTTTCATCTTTCCATAGACAAAACTATTTTTCAAAGTCTTACAAGGAATTTAAACTGGAAAAGATTTGGAATCTGAAATATCAAATCATACTTGAAGGGCTGCATTGGCTCAGCGCTCCTAGATTGGATACACAGCTGGAAGACAAGAATGTTAATGCCACCCCCTAGCAACGCGATGACCGGTTCAGTGTGTTTTTCATGACTAGGTTGATAGTGCTCAGGAGGGAAAAAAAGATATTAGAAGCTAAATAAGCAGAAAAGTCCTGTATGATGGGTTTCTATGGCACTGCAGCTCTTAATGGAGGTCCTGGCACGGGTAGCATCAGCACTGCCTGGGAACTTCTCGGAAATGCAATTCTTGGGCCCCACTTCACACCTGCAAATCTGAATCTCAGAGGGTGGGGCCTAAGAATCAGTGTAATTGCCTTCTAGGTCATCCTTCTGCAGGCTGAGTTTGAGAAACACTGTGAACATTTTTTCCCTCAAAAGATTTGAGTCTGTACTTGGAGAGGAATAGTAATTACCACCCCGAGTTCAATGAAATGACAGTAGTAATAGAGCACAAGAAAGGATATAGACAAGACGTAGAAGACATTTATTATGAGCAAATGAGAGATGCAGGTAGAAAAAATGAACACACACATACAGAGATGAGAATCGTTAGTTTGTAGAAGAAAAACAAATACCAGAAACATATGGGGAGAGAAATTAAATCACCATATGCAAACAGGCGTTCAGTCTCTGATGCCTCTGTATAGAAACTAGAGATGGCTCCCAATAGAAATTATAAAAATGGAACCTTAAACCAGAGATTTATGGTCCTGTTTTGACTCAGAGACTCATTTAGGCTTCACACAGAGGGGGAGAGATTCCTTCCGATAATACCACATCTACTCTACTGACACATATAAGAAGTGAATTTTAGTAATAGCAAAAATTGTGATGTTTTGACTCTACCGATCCCCTTGCTTACATCTTCCTCTGCAACAGTCATTAATATTAAAACAGTAAACGCGACAGTTAGGCAGGAAGGGCAGACCACAGCTCACTCAGAAGGCGAAGGCTCTCACTCCCTCATTACCCTTCTTGAGAGAAAAGGAAACAAAATTCGTCCAGAGCAGAAAGTTCCAGAAAAGCTTCCTCACACACCTCACAGCATATGTGCTGGTCTGGTCAGCTCAGCAGGGCTAGGTTGTGTGTGGGGGGAATGGGGGGAGAGGGGGTCTTTCTGTATACATGTGGAGGGGTCATCATTTGAAGGCGAGTGTTTAAATCAAACTTCAGAGAGAGATGACAAGTCAGCTTTACGGTTTGGCCCCCAAAGACTTACTGTGGGGAGCAAAAATCAACAACCCTGAGCTGCACAGGGTTCTGCAGGCCAAGTCTGACCACCACCATTTCCTGCTGCGGCAAGCACAGGGGCGCACTAACCCACATCGTGCTCTGGATGCCTCTCTGCGGAGTAAAATGCTGAGCGACGGCGAAGCCACCTGGTGAGCCACTCACCATGAGAGCTTTTCAGGTACTCAGGAGGTCTCTGCCTCATAAAAACCCAAGCCCCTGGGATATCTTGTCTAAACCACCTTGGAGTTTTTTTTTTTTTTTTCACCTTTTCAATCAAGGTTGGTGGCTGACCTGGAGCCAGAAGACACCATTTCAACTCACTGGGCCATCATAGGAATAAGCCCACTTTCCTTCTGCTTGTTCCCTTTTGCCTCCTGGTACAGCGATTACGTCCTCTAGATGGGTAGGGGAGTCTGAGCAGCTGGAAGAGCAGCATATCTTCCTGCTATTCACTCAGGGGCAGCCACGTTTCCCTGGGGGCTGGCAATGCACAGACCTAATAAGGAAAGCACTCATAGGAAACGGATCTGAACAAAGGACTGTGTTTCCCTGTTGCATGATGCTTCTGCCCAAGTTCAGCATGTCAGCTTCCTTCACACCTGGCGTGTTGGCCTATAGTTACAGGAAAAGCAGTGGTCATTTATAACGTTTATAATTTGTCTGCAACTTTCATATTAAATCCTCATGATTTCTCCCATAAGCACAGTACATTAGGTTACAAATTCTGGAGGTCGTGAGCCAAGCATGATCCCCACTACAAGGGCAGGTGAGTGACTGTGACTTAAAGCTCAAAAGAGTCAGAATGAACTTGAAAAATCAATCAACTGTCGCTTACTTAAGAGAAAAATAAAATTCAGAAAATACCAGAACTTTAATAAGTTCTGTGCCTGTTTCAATAGACAGAGAGTTTTATTCATGAAGTTTAGTCCCTCAAACCTAGCAGGTAATTCATGCTGGCAGATATGCAAACAGCCAAGAGAAAAGAGATTCTGAGTTGAGAAAATTTTGCTTTCATGGAGAAAGAAAGAAGTAGTTACCAATGAATGACATGGAGACTGGGTTCCATGGGAGCTAGGGAGTGGGGAGGGTGGGTAGAGAGAAAAAAGAGAGAATATTTATGGGAAAATCTTTATCATTATTCAGTATATCAATTCAAGAAATACTGAGCATCCAGCAAAAGTGATACCCATAAGTCATTCATAGACAGTTATGATATAATAAATGCTATGGGAGCGTGGTATGATATGGCAGGAGAAAGGCCACCGGGAATGAAGGTGGGGAAGGAAAGAAGCAATAAAGAAGGGTTTACTGATGAGGCAAGATCTGAACTGGGGTCTGGAAGCCAGGGAGAAAAATACCAGGAGCAGGAGACAATACGATCCTTGAAAAGGGGGCTATGTTTTCACCTTCCACATCCCAGCCCTCTGGTTCAGCCTATAGCAAAAGCTCAATTGGTGCTCAGCGAATGAGTGTTGAAAGGCATTCGGACAGAGAAAATAGCACTGAAGAAGGCAAGAAGTTGCCTACATGGTTAGTATGTTCAGGGCCTGGCAAGCAATGGAGAATGGCGAAGGGCAAGGTTCACAGGCAGACACAGAAGAGGAAAAGCAAGCTAAGGTCAGACTGTGAAAAAGATTTGCAGGCAGTGCCAAGGAGGATGACTGTTTCCTCTTGAATCCAGCATCTCCCAGAGTGTGTTGTGAGGAAACTTGAGTTCCACAGAACATTAATTTAAAAATGAGGATGGGGATGGAGATAGGGGTAGGAAAAAATGACCTAGATGATAGAGGCTCTGTTAATCCCTCTGGTGACCAAATCAAAGTTGTGACAGAAACAAGGAACAGCAGCAAAGAAAAATCATCTGGGATCTTGATGAACAAGCCAGGCAACTAGGGAGAAATCCAAGAAATCATCCAGAAACAGTAGGACGGGGTGAGGATGTGGAGTTGCCCAGCCCCGAGAGGCTGAGTGAGACGGAGGCTGTGGCAGCAGCAGACAACTCTTTAATGGACCATGTCCATGAGTAAATTTTCACGGTGATGGACCTGCTCGCTCTGAGCACCAGTGCTGATCTGGCTGCATTCAGGGGGGCTCCAGGGACTTAAGGGAGACATTGTCAGAGTGAGGACTTAAGCGAGATTGACTCTTTACAGAAGTGTCGGTGGTATCCATTGTTCCCTGTTGAGCCCTCCTCACTCCCAGTGCACGGACACAGTGCCACCATAGTCGTGATGTCATCACACTAGATAACAGAGGTTGCTCTGCCCAGAGGATTCCCTGAAAACCCGCCTTCCCCAATTTGCGGCCCCACCCAAGCCACATCCTGGTATAGCCCCAGTGAGTCAGGTGCTCCTTGTTGAGCAGCACCTGGACTCACACTGGTGGCAGCCGGCCTCGGTTTCTGGTGCGGCCTTTTGAGGCAGCTATAAGCACAGCATCCGTGGATTGCTGGCTGAATCTTGACAGGTGGCCCTGGAGGGGTAGAGGCTTGGATTAAGTTTGGCCTGGAGCTGACCTTTCTCAGGACTATGTCACTAGACACCTACTTCACAAATCCATGCTAATAAGACCAGGAGACTTAGGAGCTTTGCTTAGTACATAGAAACAGACATGAGAAGGAAGCCAAAATGGGAAGACAAAGAAGCAGAAACCATATGAGAGAACAGAACAGAGAACCAGATATAATGGAGTAAATAATCTAACAGATGTAGAGTTCAAAACCCTAGTTATAAAGATTCTCAATGAACTTTTGGGAAGTGTAGATAAATTCTGTGAGAACTTCAACAAAGAGATAAAAAATATATATATATAAAAGTGGAAATGAAAATTATAAAAGGGAACCAGTCTGAACTGAAGAACACATTATCTGAGGTGAGCAGTATATTAAATGGAATAAACAAAGAAATAAACAAAGTGAATAAAGAAAAAAGATCAAATGCCCTATCTAGAGGGTGGGAAAGGCAAGGACACTCAATTACAATGTCAAAAGATAAGATGCCAAGACTATAAAAATCATTTAAGGAGCATATGAGACAATATTAAGAGTTCAAATATCTGACTGATTGGTGGAACTGAAGAAAATCAAGATGTTTGGAACAGTTGTTTGAAGAAATAATGATGAAAAAAAAGTTCCCTAACCTGATGAAGGAAATGGACATAAAAGTCCAGGAAGCTCAGATAATCCCCCAAATCAGGGATATGAAGAGGCTCACACCAAGACACATCATAATTAAAATACCAAAGTTTACATATAAAGAAAGAATATTAAAAGCAGCTAGAGAAAAACAGATAGTTATCTATTACGAAACACCCATAAGACTGGAAGCTGATTTCTCAAAAGAAACTATGCAGGAAAGAAGGGCTTGGCATAAAATATTTAACAGGATGAATACCCAGGATATACAACCAAGAATACTTTATCCAGCAAAGCTATTATTTAGAGCGAAGGACAGATAAAAAGCTTCCCAGACAAAAAATAAGCTAAAGGAATTTCTTACCACCAAACCAGTATTGCAAGAAATGTTGGAGAAACTTCTTTAAGAAAAATAAAACATGTATCAAAAACAGGAATAAAGAATGGTAACCACCTTCCTATCAATAAGCACCTTAAATGGAAAAGAATTAAGTACTCCAACCAAAAGATAGAGTGGCTGAAAGAATAAGAAAACAAGACCCCTACACATGCTGCCTACAAGAGACTCACTTCAGATTAAAAGACACACACAGACTAAAGGAAGGGGATGGAAAAAGATACTGCTTTGATGGACCTAGAAGGTATTTAAGTCAGACAGAGAAAGATAAACACTATACGATTTCACTTATATGTGGAATCTAAGGGATAAAAAGAACAAATTAATCAACAACAGATTCACAAATATAGTGGACAATGTGGTGATGGACCGAGGGGCGGGGGTTGGGTGGCTTGGAGAATAGGGTGAAGGATTAAAGAAGTACAAATTAGTGGCTGGTAGATGGTCATGGGGATGGGGGCACGACACAGGGAATGCAGTTAGCATTAATACGTTGGCTAGGTGGAGGCTCAGAAGAGAGAGGAAGCTATTGGGGGGATTGTTTTATGAACTATGTAGATGTCTAATGTACTGTATACTTGAAACTAATTAAAATAAATAAATTTTAAAACTAGAATAAGAATGGGAAGAAAAAGAGGAGGATGGGAGAGAAGAGACATAATTCTATATTTAAATACATTTAGGAAATATTAGTTTAAACAAAGTCATTGATGCATTTTTACTGAAATCCAATATTTCTCAGTTTTCAATAAAATAAAATAATATTTTATCTGCAAGTCAGTAAGGACACTACCAGATGGTGGAACTTATACCTGTTTGTAATTATGCATTTGTTTGAGTGATTACTTATCTCTTCTTCCCCAATTAGATTATCAATTCCAAAAGGACAAGGGTTAAAGAGTTAACCCTTTTACTCATTATATCTCCTGTGACTGACAAAATATCTAATACATAAAAGGTGTTCAAAAAAATTGTTGAGTGAATAAATGATATTTTGGCTAGGTATGGAATTCTAGGTTCAAAATAATTTTCCCTTAGGTTTTTTTTTTTTTTTTTGAGCAAAGTTGTTTTTTGTTTTCTAGTAACTAGTGCTATTGATAAGTTCGAGGCCATTCTGAATCCTATTCATTTGTTGGTAACCAGGGCTTTCTATTCTTTCTCTAAAAACTTGTTAAAATGTCTCTTTATTTTTATAGATAAATTACCAGGAATAATAGCAATGTTATTCGATGCATAGCACATTTTTGGCTTTATCATAAGGACAAAAAACACCACTGACAGAGAAGAGAGAGCCCCAAAAATCTCAATTCATTAGAATGTAGTAGTTTAATGAGTTTTTGTCCCAAGGTCACTACTGCTCTTTGGAATTGCTGACTTGAAGTTTGAAGCATGACTGAGGGACCTTAGGCTTCTACTTTTTCTCTTCTGTTCTGATAATGTTTTCTAAAAAAAATTCCTCAAAATTTATGAATACTATAGTTTTGTAAAAAAATCCTCAAAATTTATGAGAACTATAGTACCCTTTGTCATTTCCCAGCAATGTTATAGTTTTATTCATATATATAATTATTTCAAGAGCAGGTAGGTATATATATTTGGTTTGTCATCTTGAACCACTGTATCTGTATTGCATTTTTGGATTTTAAACCCCTCACTTCTTAGATATCAAAATCGTACTGAAATTTAATTCCCTTTAGCCTAATCCATATTAAAATAGTTTTCTTGTGTGTATGAATTAAGACATAGCTTGAAACAAAAAATAATTGCAAAATATGTTGTCATAAAATGGTGTGAATTTATCTAAATTGCTTTCCAGCTCATTCTGCCAAAGGATACCATGAGAGTAAACAATAAAACGTGGTCAAAGGCTTTAGACTCTTTGCATGCAAGTCTCATCTGGCTACAAGACAGTATCATAGCATAAGAATGATTTAAAAGCTTCTGAAATAGGTTTAGGAAAAGTGCTGTGCAGCTGATACCTTAAACTTGCTCCTAAATGGAAAAAGTGCTATGTTGTCTCTTTCGGAGCCCAATTTGTCCTCTTTTACTTAAAATATCCAACATCCTATCAGGCATTTAAATCTGAACACCGTTTCCATCTTCTGAAGTGCCACAGGAACGGATTCCAGCTGCTGGGGGGACTTTACAGATACAAAATAATTGCCTGCAAAGGTTTTACTCATGCGTGCCTAACAAACAGGAAAAATCCCATCCGCTCTGTGCACTTATCTAGCAGGTTGTTTAAAACATTGACTCTCTCACACATTTGTGAAAGGAATGTCAGTAGGTTACTGTTCAGAGACAGAGTAGCAATACACTGTTCACTCTCACTTTGGAGATCCCTCAACATGAAGACTTGTGATAAATTATGACATGTATAGCATATTTAGTGCATATATATGCATATTTAGTACATATTTAGACTTAAAGATTAGAGACCTGGCCAACAGAGGGACTATGAGAAAGCATTCACTTGCATTGCAAATTGTCTGTAGCATATCTTTGTGCTGTTTTTTCCCCCCTACAATAGGAGACTCCTATCTGTACCCATGTTTGTCTCCAGTTGTGCGGCAGCTGTTAGCTCTTTTCATCTCCCCCTCCCCAAACTAGAGACTCAACATGGCCTTCCCATCACCCTTTGCTTTAATCAGCTCCCAGTCTGAGAAAGCCAGGCTGCATCCTCTTGGGAACTCCATGAACTGCTGGTGGGCCACTTGGCCAGACCTCAGCGAGCTGTCTATTTGATAGTGTCTCTCACGTTTCTGTGTGCATGAGTGCAGACGTGCTTTATTCAAGGATGCCTGGGCTCCAAGTGCAGCTGCAGAGACTGACTTCTCTTGCCATGAAGATAATTGCTATACGAACAGAACAGAAACTCTCGCCTCCTGCACCAGTGTTAAGCATCTCTAGCCTGTGTGAAACTCCAAATAAAAGTCAATCTAACAAAAGAAGCCTTTAAAACAAAACAAACACTCAAATCAGGTCCTGCACAGAGTTAGAGGAGAGCTATTATTTTGACCATAATTCTGTTTCTTCCTGGGTTTATACAATCACAGAGTTGAATCTGCAATGAATTTTACTCCTCGACTTCGGAAATTTTACCCTCATTCTTTAGAAAACAAAAGTCTGGGGCATGCATGGGGGTAGTGACTTCAAAAAGCAATTAAAAACTCATTCTATCATTTGTCTGGAGCCATAATTTTCCCTAGTGTGCAAGTCATGCTCCGCCCTTATCAGCGCACTTATTCAGATGGCATGCTTGCCATTACGTAGGACAAAGGTGTGGAGTGAATGATGCTCACGGTCACTAACATGTTGTTTATGCAAGAGTAACCCGAAATAGACTATAATGTGCCTGCTCAGTGAGCAGACAAGAAATGGCACCAGTAGCTCATCGTTTTGTTCAATCAGTGTGCAAACAAAGAGATTTATACACACAATAAAGCAATACCAACATCCTTCGGAAGACTTCTGTGAATGAGTTTATGACTGCGCTCTAATGAGCCATGCTGGC
The DNA here is from genome assembly GCA_030015415.1 of Cynopterus sphinx. Lineage (NCBI taxonomy): Eukaryota > Metazoa > Chordata > Mammalia > Chiroptera > Pteropodidae > Cynopterus > Cynopterus sphinx. The sequence goes on from CM057391.1 coordinate 9,069,910, forward strand.
ATATATCTAAGCAGCTGGCTTAGGATAGCTGATTGGTTCCACTACTTTACAAAGGAGACACGATGACTAGAATAGACAGCTTTGGAGAAAAAAAAAAAAATTAAGTATAGGCCAGGGGGTGGAATGGGGGTGGGTGAGGGGTAGAATCGCAGAGACAAAGGGAGCTAAGGATCAACTCAGCTCTAAGGCCAGTGCCGAGAGTTGTCAAAGCAGAGCTGGCTTGGTCCTGAATTCCTCCTGATCCGACAGGTTATATTTGGAAACCAATTACCCAGAGACATTTCCTTGGAACTTTGAATTGGTCACCTACTTCCCCAGTACGTGGCACAAAAATTTTTTACAACGACATTCACCATACCCTTAAGATCCTTTGTATCTATGGCAGGTGTGGGTGATGGTTGGTGCCATATAGGTGTGTTTTCTGAAGAGATTATGTGTTTGGGATCCTGTCTGCCTGAAAATGTATTCCATGCATCTCATGATTCAAAATTTTCTAGAAAACCTCATTTTCTCCTACTTTTCCTCCCTCTGTAATAGTCTCGTGTGCTGTCTCATGAGTTGGCTGACTTGCAATTTTTTTTTTAAGAAGACACTGAAAGAAGACATAAAATCTTCTTATTTGCAAGTGTATAAGGTCAGAAAATTGGTTTGTGATCATCTAGAAGCAACACATTGCAAATAACCCCTCTGGAATGAAATGGCAATAACTTCCCTCTGTAGACCGCCAGGATGAGTGGCAGTGCTGACTGAGCGAGATGTACTTCCTTAGAAAGGTCCCCTCTGTTCACTCCCTCCTGGCCCCCTCTTCCAGGGAGGAAAGGCTGGGAGCTTGTACTGAAGCCTCTGATGATATCTGGAGAGCAAATCCCAATGAGCCTTGCTGAATGTTAGTATTCCCCATTCACACACTGGATCCAGAGTCTGGATTATTTACATATAACACTGCTGTGAAAATCACCTGATTTTAACTCAGAATAATGCCTTTCCTATGTAGCAAAGGAAAAACTTATTTGCTGCAAATAAAGGAGTGATTTCTCTTTGGCTGCTCATAGGGATGCTGCACTCCGCGGTGTCACTCAAGAGACTGAACCATATGACCATATCGACCCTGGGAATGAGGCATGTTGTTAGGTGTGAGTACCTTTAATTTGTGTGGGCATAAGGGGTATCTCAATACAACTCTCTCCTGCCCTCATCTTCATAAAGTATTTTCTTTATTGTTATTTTCAGCTGAACTGACTTAAAAAAGATAAATTTATGTCCCATTGGAGCCCAGTGTTTGTCAGTCGTGCCTTCCTGGGTATTGTCATGAATAATTGTAATGATATTGTTATGTGGCCAACCCACAGAGAGGCACAACGAGGCTGAATTTTAGACAAACTCCCAAGTGTACCTCCATTTCTTTTCTCTTAATCAACTGAAATATTATTCAATAGGCTCGGTTTTCTACATTTTAAACATGTTTGAGACATGTTAATAAACTTTTGGCTCTGACGGGAATTAAGTAAACCCTGTTATGGTCTTTGCACAAAGCTCGGTTGACTGGGAACATTTAAAGTTTTCCAAACCGCACAGTAGTACAAAATAAACACAGAAGCAAAATCTCCTATTCATTCATTTGACACCATTGTGAAAGCTAAAGTCACACATGTCACAACTAACAGAGATCTTAACAATTTCTATTTTATTCAGAGACTTTTTTGGTGAAACTTTTCAGAAAGACACAAGTTGAAAGAGTAATACAATAAAAATCCATGTACCCACCACTCAAACTAAGAAATAAAATGTGACTAATAGAACTGGGTTTTGACCTGTAACTCCCTCCCAGGTCTTAGTCATTTCTTCCCCCCGCTATAGAGGTCATGGAGCCTTGAACTTGGTGATTATCATTCCTATGCCTACCTTTATGATTTTACTTCATGAGTGTGTCATTGCGAACCTCTCACTTTTCGGGCCTGGATACCTGCTTGATACCACTGGGATGCTTGGGTATGTGGAAGATATTCAAATACAGTAATTCTTTAGTTTGAAAGAATATTGCCCATAAACCACCCATGTCTCTAAACCATTTGCAATCTCCCACTGGTGACCCCATTCTCCAAACACACCAAACATAGTACCACAGCGAAGGCAAATGAATTATCCAGAGTCACACGGCTCTCCGAGGCAGAATGAAGAAAACGCAGCATGGACAGCTGTCACCCATGACTCCCACCGGCCTACGATGCTGTTGTGCTCTAGTGCTTCATAATATATTTATAAACGCTCCACAATCTGTAATAAATCATTATGTATTGATTTAAACAGTTCCATTTGCGAGCCTCAGAGCGCTTTCCTGTATCACATACATAAAGGAGTCAAATCGCTCCGCCAGCCACCGACAGGCAGGCAGCAGTCAGAAGGCCAGGCTACTAAGTGGTGTCAGCAACACTCCACAGCCAGCTGAGAGCTGGAAGAGGAGAAGCGAGTCCCCTCGACTCCTGAAAGCAACAAACCTTGGCTAACTGCTGAGGACATCTGTGCCATAGTATATCTCAGATCTTCAACTGTTTGGATAGAAGAGGATCTTGTATTTGCATCAGTCAGAGTTTTCATGAGAGGTCTATTATGTCTAAACTTCACGGGTGCAATGTAGATTGGCCACTGGAAATGAGAGACAGCTTTAAATAATGCAGTAAAGGCAAGTAAATGGGAAAAATCCACACACTCCTATGTGCCGCCTCGGGTGACAGGCACCTGTCAGTTTCATCCTTGAGCCTACAGAAAGTCACGTGGTCTGGGCTTGCGATTTTAAAACTCACTCCAAGGCTGCGGTGTGCTAAAGCCAATTGTAACAGCTTTGTGAGAACCAACGGTTAAATATTCAAGCATCCCGTAAGCAGGTTATTAAACTGTCGGTAGGGTGAAATGGATCATGGTAGCAACACGAAATTTGGTAAACCCTACAAATCAAGACTTTCCGCTGCAGGAAGCTGGTTTCCCAGCACACCCCTGCTTCTATACGTCCTTTGGGCGGTAAAGTGCACACTTGAATCTGGTTTTTACTGGATTCCGAAAAGTCTTTTGAACAGCCTATGGATTCATTCAGTTGGCTGTTGTGCCAAAACCATCTCTGTGCCTGACTGGCAAATAACGTGAGGTGATGTCTACCATGGTCTCCTGGATGAGTGGGAAACTCTTATTTTTCCAAAGCGTAAATCAGGAAATGGCCATCATGGAAACAGCTACTTCTAAAGAAATAAAATAAATGTATAATGAATGTTTTCACCCATGTTCAGTCAGGCTCAATAAAACACTGCTTGTCTTCATGCGAGAAATCGGAAAGGGCATGCCATGTCAACACACTGACGAGTTACAGAATCACTTCTGTTCCCAAGAAAATCACCGGCACCTCAAAATCCCGGCACCCTAAACTGCCTCAAAGGGAGAATGGCTCATGTTCACAGACGTGAAAATACCCAGCTCTACTTTTCAAATGCTTAGTCTAATTATTTATGGATGGCTCTTCCAGAATAATTAGGAGTTATCGTTAAAGAGGTACCTTCACATCTTTTGCTTAAAAGAAAATTTTCTATTTGATGCTAACATTTTGCAGGGAAATTATCCAACTTAATTACTTTAACTCCCTGCCAAATCAAATACATTGGGTTACTTTTTTTCCCTAATTTCAGTTGCACTCACGTCTGGGGGTATAGAGCTCAATGTTGTATCAAGTCTCGTTAAAATAGATTTTCGGAGAAACAAGATTGAATTTGGAATATCCCTCACATTTTTCACTCTTTGGTCATGTATACAAAGGCAGCTGGACATCAGTCATCTTATCAGTTGTTTCCTGTACTTACATGACAGCCTCCAATGAAACTGTATCTTGGGGTAGCATAGAGGGATCTCTTATGATCATTCCTTAGCAATAGGCACCTAAACCTAAGAGGGTTTTTCTTCCAGGTGGAGGTGGATGTGGGGAAAGTTATGTCATAACAGTTTATTGAGCATTTAATCTGTGCAGGACACCTTGCATGCATTCTCTCTAACCCTGATCACATTACTGCAAGATATTATTATTCCCATTTTATAGGTGGGGAAATTAAGGCTCAAAAAAATAGAAGGACCACACAGAAGGTACAAGAGACATCATAGCTGTAGCTAGCTTCTTTCCCCTATACCACCTGTCTCAATATAATGCTTTCTTAAGGAGACCACAGAATAATACTCTCTCTTCTATATCTGCTTTCTATAAATAGTCATGTTGTTGACATTTATAAAATTAGAACCCTTAAGAGTTTAGGTTACTAGAATAAATATCTTTAAAACCATAATGTGACAACATTTTCATTATAGCTTTAGAGCAATTTGAAAACGAGAGCTCTCACATTAGGAAAGAAATTATGATTTATGAAATGCTAACTATAATAACTGCTATTAAGTTTAGAAAAGTTATTTAACATATTAAATATGAGAAATTAGTATAAAATTTGAAATGTGGTTTGCTATAAGTTTACCTTTAAGTAGACTTGTTTATTAATTATTTTGGGAGCAAGAGATTACTCCATTGCCAAAGTACACCATTTGCTAACTTTTACAAATTTCCATAATAATGTCATTGTTTTTCGCTTTTAACCACAAAAAGTAAATAGTTCAAATGTTATTTATCCTGTCTTACAAATGAGGAATTGAGGCTCAGATAGATATAAAGTAGCAGAGCCAGAAACTGGAATTCAGCTCCTATGATTTCCACCTAATACTTCCCCTACAATACCCCACAGAACAGTGCACTTACAAAAGTCTGAAATAATAAAAGCATAAGAGACAGGTCAGTACTTCTGATAAAAGAATTTGAGCTCAATATGTAACCTGCGCAGTTCATAATGCACAGAACATGTTGAATAGGTAAATTTTGATGGATGAAAAGAAGTTCAGCAAAATCAGGTCTGGCACAAGTAGGCCCTGAGTACCTGAGTGAAAGAAGACCAGAAAAGTTGAAACAGACATAGAGAGGCCCAGAAGTCTCCCTAAACCTGTGTTTCAAGTTCTTGTAGGGCTTATTCTATACAGTCATCCCTCAGCGTCGTTGGGAGACTGGTTCCAGGACCCCTGCAGATACCCAAATCCGTGGATGCTCGCATCCCTTATATAAAATGGTGTAGCATTGGCATATAGCCTACACGCATCCTCCCATACACCTCAAATCATCTCTAGTTACTTACAACGTCTAACACAATGTAAATGCTACTACGTAAATAGTTGTTATATCGTATTGTTTAGGGGATAATGACAAGAAAAAAAATCAACACGTTCAGTACAGACATAAGCATCATATGTGCAACGACACAGTACACATCAGCAACACGAAGTATTTTCTTCTCAAATATTTTTAATCCTGTAGTTTGAATCTGTAGATGCGGAACCACAGGGACACGGAGGGCTGACTGTATGTCAGTCACTACACGTACACTGTGATGATATTAATAAGGTGTTTCATGAGGCCACTTCTTGAATGTACTCATTGAGAACTACGCTTTCTCTGGTTTTGCCCATTCTCCCAAGAACGTAGTTACAGTCTGATGTGTGGTTTTCAGCACGGTCTCCACCACATTCTAAAAAGATAGCAACAGTGGCATTCCACACTGTGGAATCTAGTGGCCTCTAGTCACTACTGTGATTTCCAATAAAATTACCCTGGCCCACATGCTGAAGTGTATGTGTTAAAACATGTATTCGTTTTTATAGGTTAATTTGCCTGGAAGTGCAAACCTGCTTTTCCTACTAATTGAAAAAAATAAATAAATAAAAAATAAAAACCAAACAAACAGTAAATGCAAAATCATGTCCTCCAGCAATGAGCTGTCTTTATATTCCCATTCTCCCTTTACCACCACCGCCAATTCCGGATTGCTGCTGCTACTGAAATAACATGTAAAAGGGGTTTTGTTCCCATTCAGCATGGTATTTTGCCTTTCTAAGCTGCAGACCCTTGCTGTCTTTATGTGACCCAAATAAACACATCAGAAAACTTCAGTCCAAAATATGCCAACATCCAATCATCCAAGCTGATTAAAGTCACATGTTTTCTCTTTTTACAAAAAGTTAATCGAACTTGAGATCTAAAGAGTCATCTGCTATCAAAGGCATTCATCAGTCTAGCTGAATGCACACTTAGTTTAGAAAACACTTGGTGGTATTCTTTTCTTTGTTATTAAAAAATGATACAGTGCAGAAATTTCTGATTTAGTTTGTATTATTGAACAAACTAGCCTCCTGATGATTTGTTTCCTACTGTTCTAAACTTTAATTTCCAATGGCAAAAAAAAAAAAAAAAAAAAAAAAAAAAAAAAATGCCAGGCTAATTCTTCAGAGCCCGGTGTTTTTTGATATTTTAGTGTTCTATTTGAAAGATCTGAAAATACCTGGATCTACATGATTGAAATGGTATAACTACAGCCTGGCAGAAGTTATCAGCTCAGGCAGCTAAATGATGTGTAAATGGAAATGGCCACACAATTGATTTGACCAAGGCAATCAATACTGCTTAGGAAGACAGCAAAAGCAGAGCAAATCAGCTGGGCCCTGGGCCCTCTCAGTGCCTTAAGCAGACAGAATTTACAAAGAATGGGTATGACAGAAAATCTTTCTCTAGAGAATCTGAGTTTCTAGGTGTATGTGAAATGCCTAAGTCAACACCTGGCTGGAGGTGGCCCTTGACAAATGTTACTTTTTTTCTCCCAGTTTATTTTGGTCTCAGAATTTTTTATGTACTTAAATGGATTATGCATTTTCAGTATCAAGTACATCGTCCATAGGCAGATATTGGAGACTAGAGGTGTGTACACAAGTCAGGTATTGGAAGCAGATGTAAATGAAGCCAAAGAAAGATACCTACTGGCTTGGTCACTGTCCCCACACCAGTGTTCTTGTTCGAGAATTGAGTCAGGCACTCCTTTTCATGCCCCATCTTTCTATCTCCTCTTCAAATAAAACACTTCAGAGAAATCCTACATTTTGATGCAAATCGGTTGTCCTTTCTCAACATAAATTCTTTGTAATCCTGATTATCTTTTATCTTACTACTGAGCATGACCTCATTTATAGCCTCCCAACCCCTCTCACCAGGTATTAATCTAATTATCTTGAACTCAACGTCTTTTATGCTAATAATAACAAACTTTTCAAATGTGCTATAGGAATCTCAACTATCCCTTCCAGCTCTACACTGTGAGGATGTGATTTTCATAAGATTTCATCTAGATCTGTTATGTCCAATATAGTCCAATACTGCTAGCTACACAAGGCTATTTATTTCTAAATTTAAACTGAGTAAAATTAATAAAATTAAAAATTCAGTTCCTTGGTCACCATTTAATCGCCCAACAGCCACATTTCCATCACTGCAGGAATTTCTACTAGACCAGGCTGATGTAGATGAAAAAGTAGGAAGACAAACAGCTATAACTGTCAATCTTCTTGTTTTACTTAGGTCAGCTAAGAATCATCCAACTTAGTTCTTTATTTCTCCAGAATCAAATTATAGGTGTTTGAAATTATAAGTATTAACAGTGTATTAGTATTAGAAAGCATTGCCCTCCAATAATTGGCTAGGATGCTTTTCTCTTTAAGCTTTCTACCTCCCATATTTAGAACCAAGAATTAGCAAAGTCATTTTCTCATACCACCTATGGTCAACATATCCCATGTGAAGGAGGTATCCAGCATCCAATCTACCTTCTTTTGCGGGGGAGAATTCCCAACGAGTAAGGTCTTCGTGAAGTACATGATGCAGGTTTCATCAATTGAATCCTCTACCCGAGCCTATGGTTCTGGGATAAGTAGATCAAGACAGGGCAGAACGAATCATTTGTGCCATGTTTGTGAAGGTGTCCAGTAGCGATGTGGGTCAGTACCCAGTGGCAGCAGCTGTGGCATCCTTGCCAGGCTGTTTCTGCTGCAAGCTTTGCAGGCCATCTGGAGCTACTCTGATCTCTGCCACTTTATAAAGTTGATACTTTTTAGCCTCTGGTGAATTCTGGGAGCCCAAATATTTTTTGAATAGTCTTTCTTTTTCTACTTAAGATAATTGGAGGGAATTTCCTTCTCACCACCAAGAACCGCTGCTAACATACCACCTATATTATTTCTAAATTCCATAAACAACTTTTACAGGTAATCTACGTAGTTCAAAAAAATAAATCCAGATGCAGAGTTTTGTTATTGTTGCCATTGTTGTTGTAGCAGGGGCTACTTTTTAGAAATTTACAATCACTATTAATTGTAAAATAAATAATATGGCAGCCCACTTAAAAATATATCTTGCTTGCACAGCATTATTTCAGCCTACAAAAAAAAAAAAAAAAAAAAAAAAGACAGAACATAAAGAAATCACATCTCAAATTCTTAGTGCTGTTTCCAACCTGCCCTTTGGGTTTCTGTGTCAAAAACATTCTTTCCCCTCTGAAAGATTTCTTTTTTCTAAGTTTAAAAGCTTTGTTCTCTTTTATCCTTGGTCAGTGTTATCATGGTAACTGGTACTATCTCTCTTCAAAACACATGAAATAATGCAAAACCGAAAGGCACTCAGAGGATGGCCTGCACACTGTTAGCACAGTCACACCAGGGTCTGTGCAAGTGCGGATGGCTTTGAAAGATAAAGTGTGTATCACCTCTAATGGTGACTTCAAAATACTTCAGGAGATGACAGTGCTGGGCCTTCACAGAAAGGTGTGACTGACGTTTCTCTTTTCCACTACCTCTCACTTTTCTTGAGATCTCTGGACTGAAATATTGCTCATAAAAAAAAAATTTGGAAAGATTTCTCACTGAAGAGGAAATTTCAGGGCTTTCTAACTTCTTGGCAAAGATATTTTTCCTAAAACAGAAGCAGCCTCATCTGCATGTCCGTTTGTTTCCTGGTCCATATCAACATCACAGAAACACCAATCATGTGGCATTTAAGTTCTTCCTCTGACCATTAAGAAAAAAAAACTCTAAACAATCATAATATAAGAGTAAACATTCTCTCTCTCTCTCACCCCCCCATATTACCATATTTTATAAGCTACCTAAGCTCAGGACCTTACAAGCATGCTATATATGCATAACATAGACTCTAGGATCAGAAAAATCATCCCAATTTGCCACAGCATCATGTCACAAACTAGTTTTATCCAAAACCTACAAGCAATCTAGACACTTCACAGGGATTTCCAGAAAGAAAGCAAATCACCATCAACAGAACAACTCCCGTTTTATGCTGGCATCCAGAGAAATCTCATTTCCAGCCATTTCTTCTCTGTTATGAAGATTCAAAGGTAATTAGGACTTCATCGCAGTGGTAATTATAATATCAAGAGACCTACAGTCTATTATAGAATAAGATGAGAAAATTATTCTTAAAACTGCCCACCTTTCCACGACTTCAGTTCCTTCTAGGTATACTCTTTATTACTCACATGAAGGCCAGGGTAAAACCTAGAAATATGACTCAAGAAGGGCAACAGTTGGGGTAGAAGCAGAACATGATCTGGAGAGTCATATCTTGAAAATGGCCTGGAGAGCTTCCATTTGAAAATAAAGAGTTGGCCATGGACTGCTAAAAGATTTTCCTGCCACATCACACCATGTATCCGTGTTCTCATAAGTATAAACACTCCCGGGATTTTGCTGGTCATCATCGGCAAGGAAGAAAAATCTAAAAAAAAACTCATCAAAGTGATATTGGTTGGACTGTAATACTAGCTAGCTTCCTGAAAAACAAAAATCTTATATTAAAGGTCAGTAGACACTCAATCTTAACAGGTAAAAGTAGATGCAGATAGATGCACTAGAATCTTTCTGGCTTTTATTTATCCTTTCTATTTAACCATCAGTAATATCTTCCAATAAAATTTCAAATTGGATCATAATTTTTAGTCTTTTGGTCCCGCCTCTCCCCTCCTCCAGGTTCATGCACATATAATGTCTTTTGTTTCTTAGTTTTCAGCAGGTTGAAATGTCAGGAGAATGGGGGAGAGAAAAATTTCATGGAAAAAGTATCCTCCCCAAAATGGATTCACGTCTGAATAACCTGAAGTTCCCACTGTGAGCTAGAAATACTTTCTCGGGCGGCATTCTGGAGAGCCTGAGGGAAAGGAATTCATAAAAGGGTTTCTACCTGTTGAACACAAGCAGCCATCATTCGGCCCCAGGCTGTGCGTGAGGCACATCTTCCACCAACACCCTCATCCCAAGACAGTGTGCTTATTATACGGGCTGCTTCTAGTTCCAAGTAGCGATGATGATGATGATGATGATGGTAAAACCTGAGACTCTTGAATTCTTACTATGTGCCAGGTACTTTCCAGCCTCATTGCTTGTATTATCTCATTTAGTCTCACGACACCTGTTGAAGTAGGAACTTTACTCCTCATTACCAAGATAGATTGAGAGGACTGAACTAACCTTTCTAAGGTCATGACAGCCCATCCAATTTAGAGAGGATGCGTGTCTAAGAATGTGTGGGAAGGTGGGGGAAGGGGCAACACCACAAGCGAGTGGGGAATGAAACATGTGGAATGCGAGTGCCGAATACCTAAAACCCAACCTGTATACTCCGGCCCTTACAGTGACCTTGGACAAATATGCCCTAAAGTTAGCTGGAGGATTCCCTCTGGGGATTAGCAAGTGTTTTTAGACATTTCCAAGAAAGGTGGTTCTGGGGACTGATCTGTGACCCTGCTGGGTTCTTAGATGTTATTATATATATGCCCATTATTACACTGCCGAGTGAGAGGAAGGCTTTGGAAGGCCCAAAAGTTCAATGCAGTTGCTGCTGCAAGCCTTCCGAACCTGACCATTGAGAGCTGAAGCTTGAGAAAACAGGCTTCTTCCTAAGATGTCTAGAACTTTGGGGACCAGCAAGGCCAGGAGGAGAGAGGGAGGGGGAGGGAGGGAGAGAGAGAGAGAGAGAGAGAGAGAAGTTGACTCCTCAATGGTAGTGGACCTCTATGAAAAATAAACAAGGGTCAATACCTACTCCCTTTCCTGTCTCTTTTGGCAAGTCTGGAACAAGACCTGTATATACTCCGGGTCAAGGTTTAGGCATGCTTGTTTTCATCCACCTCCACGAGAATGCTAGCTATTACACATGCGCATTTCTATCCGCTCCTCTCTACTCTGACTGCACATAAAAACTTAGAAAAGACAGTTCAGTCAGCTAGAACTACAAACCTCTTTCTTCATAGAACTGGGATGAGGCTAACATATGAACCTTCACTTAGAACATTTTCAGCAGAATGAGTGAAGTGTGCATCTGAAGTGCACCTGGTAACCCTAACAGAGACTGTCCCACTGTTGGCCAACACGTTTACTCCTTGACAAATATTAACAGGCTGATGGGCAAACCATATTAAAGCACTTACATGGAGAAAAGGCCCTTGTATGCGAAACAGCAAAATAAAGTTCAGCTTGAACTATTTAAAAAAAATGAAGTTGGTAAATGCATGATTCTGTTGCACTAAGTAGTTATGTTAGCATAGTAACAGCTTCTCACTTTCTGGAGTTTTAATTATGTCTCTTGGGACTGGGAGAAGGGTGAGGGCGGGGAATACAGATTTTAACAGCTTATTTGGTTGCTGTCCCTACCTTTACTGCTGTTGAACTAAAAAAAAAATCTCCACAGGCTAAAATTCTTTACATTGCAAATAAAATAGTTTTTCCCTGGTTTTTATCAGCATAGGTCCCACAAGGAACCGACAGCCGGTTTATGTCAATGAACAAGACTTATTGTTTTCAGATTTATTTTTTTTTTATAGCAAAAAAAAAAAAAAGTTGGTGTTGCACTTAAAACAAAGGCAACAAAGAACAATGGAGACTCTAATTTGGGGTTCCAGCACAATTGCTGGGTTGAATAAAGGCCATTCTGCACCCTGCCATTTGTGGGGGAACTCATTAATTTTGAGTGCTCCTCTCAAACTTGCTCCACATTATGGCATGTTCACACAGGAACACATACATACACATGCACACACGTGCTTTTCTTTTTACCCAACGGACAGATGTGTTTGTTGTGTGTGTATTTCTGGTTTCTATGATCCATCCATAAAAACGAATGGGATGGGAACTGGAGGTCAGATAAGCAGAAAGTAAAGGACAAAAGAGAAATCCTGAGGGACTTCACTTTCTCTGGGACAAAAACAAGGAGGTGGCAATACTTGCTGAGCAGGATTCACATATTCTTTCCTTATTTTAGTCTAATTCACCATTTCCTTTCTTTTAGAGAAAACCATGTAGCTAGAAATTGGGAGATCTAAAGCACATTTTTTCCCCAGAAATAAATGTCTGTACTCCCCTCACCCTTGCCATGCCTGAGGGTGAGTCCCTCTGGCAGAGTGGGAGGAGTATGGGTTAGAAGCCAAGAGACCTGTGGGCTGGTTTGGCCCACAATGTTGCTATGTGTATTTTGGCTAATCCCAAAACTCCTTGGAGTCCCAGGCTCTTTATCTGAACAACAAATTTTGCAAGGGACTGTCTGGGTCCATATCCCAAGGTGGTCCCTCCAGCCACCACCTGATGGAGGCCATTTGTTGTGGTCTTTCGAATCCAGGGGCCAATAATCTCCTTCAGCGTATTAACCTACAGGTTGTTGACTCCTGGGAACACTGCGTTTCCATGAAGAACTCTTACAGGCCAGAATTCTCACAACGGAATTTCAACCCCAAACTTGGCATGGAGATGAGGGAGAAGTTTTGGGGGATGTCTTTCAAAATGACATTCATCTACCGTTTGGAGAAAGCCAACACTCTGAAAGGAACCTCAGCTATGCCAAAGATTGGGAACTGGGACGAGCAGCAAAATGTGCTTGAGAATAAGACCTGCTTCTAAAACATTGTCCGTGAGGCTCTGGGGAAAAATGGAACCAGATATTAAAACTCCTTCTCAGGGCTGTGCTGCAACAGTGGCCAACGAACTGAAGGTGAGGAAATAATTTCCTCAGTACACGGGGGTAGGGGGTCTTGCTCTGGGGAACTAGGTAGGAATTATCAGCTTGAAGGAAAGGGAGACATGAGTCTCATCCATTTACAGGAGGTATATAATTTTAAAATGCTGTCCTGTCACATTCCCTATTTCAAGGCTCATTTTCTTCTGGCAAGTGGCCAGCTCATATTTCATAATCTCTCTTAATTATGGAGCTCACCGAATGAAAGTGACTTCCATAGTTCTTCCTGAAGATCACCATAAAAAAATTTTTAAATGCCCTTAATCTAATGATTCTCAATCCAGTTTTGCTGCAAGTAGTCATTTGATAGAAAAAAAAAATACATAAAAGAAGCATTTTTTTCTCAATGATGAAATGAAGAGCCGAGTGTCTGCTTTTCGGGGCAGTTGTTGAAATCGTCATTTCTGCATTGTTGTTGCTGTTTTGAAAGATGTTTGGCAAACTTTTCATCAGTACCACAGTATTTTGGCATTCTTTAGTCTATATGTGATTAAAGTCAAAATACCCCAGAGGTGGCATTGAGTTCATATAGTAAAAATGGAAAACTTCTAAGCAGTGTCAGCCTGGTGAAGGTTGCTCATCACATGTTTTGGGGTGAATAGCCTGGGTGAAGAATGAAGCTCTGCAGCTCAAGCTTTTGATTTACTATCTATGACTTCACCACTTGGGCTGAGCTGGCAGAACAAGATACCATGATCACCTGCCTTGGATGCTCGAGCGTGGATAATCACTGAGGTTAACATTTTCAACCAAATTCTTCCCAGATCTGAGACTGTGAGGGCCAGGTTTTATCCAGATTGGAGAGGAATGTGAATACAAGAGGATTATATTCCTCTTTTATGTCCAACTGACTCAAATGTGTGTGCGTGCATGTGTACTCTCAAATTTTTGCAGCACTGGGTGCATGGAAGACCACAAACATGACCAGCTGCGACTTCCTGCGGTCTCCAGCAGGATTGAGAAGCATCTATTTTGACTCCACAGCACTTCTGCTGGCCTCAGGGTTAAAATACTTTTAAATGTGAATAGAACCTCATTTGTAACAAACTCATGCTCGTCCCTGTTCGAATTTAGCAGAGAACCAGGTCCTCCTACATAGCAGCTAAGATGGGACGTCAGGATTCCTTGACTTCTGCTCTTGATGAGCATCAGATAAGGCTTCGTGTGGACTCTGATTCCCCGTTCAACATCCACCCTGTGTTGAGTTCTGACGAGAAGATAGCACGAGGACTGGTGGATGCTTTTCTTTCAATTCACTCAAGTATTATAAAAAATGGAAATATGAATTCTCTTTATGAAATTTGAATATGAGCTTATTGCTCATTTTTGAGAATAAAAAGTAAGAAGTTGAGGTAGAGCGTAACAAATATTGCAGAAATCCATATTTCTTTTTCCTAGTTCATATGTCTCAGGACACAACAATTAAACCTACCAAAATATTCATTCCCTTTTCTAGAGCTAAATGTCAATTGACATTTTAACATGGCACACTTGTTTTAAGAAATTGTGTTTTGTTGTATTCTGATTTGCTTCGAGAAGGCACCCATGCTTGCATCAGAATATTGTACTTCTTCTAGAAAATGCTAAAGGCTAAAAAGAAATGACAACGAGGCCAAGAAACTTATCAGGCTCTAGTTGAGTATCAGGAGAAACTGGAATCATTATGCTGAGTCATTATTATTCAATTAGTCCAAGGAACAGATGCTACGAAGTATTTATGAAGCATAGTATGAAGGTTACTGGGTTAGGTGTTGGCATTACACATTCTCTCCAATATATTAATTATTTTTCTAAAAGTATGGCCAAAATGTATTTCAAATAATAAATGTGTTAATTATCCTCTCATACAATACATAATCAGGGTAAAAAAATGGATATAGACATTTCACCTCTCTGAAATTTGGGAAAGAGTGGACAAAGTATTCCCTAATTAAGATCTAACCTTTTCAGAAGGGACAAAAGTCCAGGTTTTGGTTTCTGATTTGCTCTGTAAATTCTTGTTAGATTATCAGTTTTAGGTTATTTATAAATAAAATAGACTAATTTCTAAAAGCGAATTGGAGTATATTATTATTCATAGAAGTAATAATATCAAATTACATTGATGTAGTCTCTCTTATTTTAGATTAAGAGAGAATACGTATTTATTCCTTTTGCTCCATTGTTCTTTCCGTGTGAATGCTTTTCTTTCTGCACCTCACATGGATAGCTTTTTCTGATCCTTGGGATAGCACCTGAAATGCCACTTTTCAGGTGTTTCCTCCCTAAACATTCTCTCTCTTCCTCCTCTTTTGCCCTCCTCCATCAGTCTCCACTTTAGCACCCTACTTGTTTCCTTCCTACTGACAGTCATCACAAACTGTAATTACATATTTAAGTATCTTGTCCTTGTTTATTATCAATTTTCCTCACTAGTCTATAAGCTCCTTGAGAGCAAACTATTATGTCAACCTTGACACAGGAAGCCCCTGGAGCAGTGCCTAGCAAATGATAGCCTCTCAAGGACTATTTCTGGAGTGAATGAATGAATGAATGAATGAAAATTATTAGAGCACCATTAAAGCTGGAGATAGTCTAAACCAGGAAGGATCATGTGATCAGATTTGTATTTGAGAAAGGTGATGATTCTAGCTGCAGGATTGTGGAGGCTGATGAGAGGACCACTTAGGACACAAGTGAACAGGTGATAAGGAGCTGAACTGAGGCAGAGTAGGAATGAAGACGAATGGACAAGTGTGAAACTATCAAAGTAGGTAAATAACATATAGAACATAAACTGACAGGTTGTAGGTTATGGTTGAAGGGCAGAGTCTAGGATGATTATAGTGATTTATTAATTCAAAAAGTAATTGGGAATATAACAGACAGTTTATAGTCCAGGAGAAGGGACATTAAACAAATAATTACATATAAACAAATTAGGGGAAATTAGTGCTGCACAGGAAAAAAAAAAAAGGCGTCCAGGTATGTGATGTTGCCTCCACTGAGGCAGGGAATTCAGAAGAAAAAGCAAATTGGAGGAAGATGATAAAATCAGTAGTGGGGTATTGATAATCCTTAATATGTGACAATTATCACATGTGAAAATGCTCTAAACACATTTCACCGATGAAAGTTATTGCTATTACTATTACAGAGAACCTCAGACATGGTCCCTCAAAGGAGTAGAGGTCATGAGTTGGAAGGAAGCACAAACATGGCTCTGGTCTCCAGCTGTGTGACCCTGCCCTTCATTTTTCTCTTTTATCAAATGAGGTGGATTGTGTGAATGAATTTATTTAATCATTAAAAAAAATTAAAATATGGAAAACCCAGCACATTATACTTTTTTTGTAGAAGGAAGAAATTGAAGGAGATGATCTTTAAGGTTTCATCCTGTTCTGCAATCTTATGTTTGTGTTGCTCAATAACTATTTGTTGATTTTATTTGAGTCCTCTGGCATGCTCGGATAATGAATTGCTGGACAGGTTTTGTTCATTTCTTTAGAAAGCTTGGCTCTCAGGTCTGAGTTACATGCAAAAATGAAATGGCTTGAGAGCAATTCAGAATCCTCAGGTGAGCTGCCAAGAGTTCAGGAGGCACCATGTTAACTGGCACATGTCATCGTGAAATATGGCTAGACCCAGAAAACAATATCAATCATTAAATTAAAATCAACAGAGACCCTGTAGAGTGGAAATCTGAAATAGGTTTGTCCCAAAATGAGCAACCATAAACCAAAACAAATATAGACCAACAGATGGACAGAGATAAGGAAGCACAGAAGAAGTACGAAGATAAAATATTGTTGACCACGTTAGGAAGTTTATGGTTTAAAAATGGCTAACCTCTCTTGCTTCTGCAGCTTGTCAGCTAAGCCAAACATTCTAGTAAGCTTTTCATGATGATAAAGACTGAAAACTCCATCAAAATTGATCTCCTGAGTTAAGTACATGTTAAGTGTTTCTTGTTCCATGAAAATTAACAAAAAACTCTTATGTTTTCTTTTTTCTTACTTGCATGCAAATGCATTCCTAATTGATACAGTGGTCTACCCTAAGTTGTTAATATCTCCTTGAGAAGACAATAGTAATGTATATAAAACATAAAAAAATAAAAATACAAAATTAAGGGAGGATATAATACAGAAGAAATTACTTTTAGAGTTCAGGGGGAAAAAAATGGACCAGAGCTAGAAAGTGAGGGAAGAGAGCAGAGTTTAACAGATGGGTAGTAGGATTTTGGTTGGCAGAAAAAAGAGAGAACAGCATAATTGAAGCTCTAGATGTGAGTCACCGAGGAGAACCAGTTTGACACCCACAGCATTAAGGCAAGACACAGGGGAGAGCTCGGAAGGTCCTTATGAGTCAGGCGATGGGAAATGGGGGCCACCTAAGGGCTTTGAGCAGTGGATGACATGATGAGAATGGAGTTTAAGATGCATAGTTCATAGTAATTTTTAAATAAAAATTGTCAAAATGATGTAATCATATGCACTTTAAATTATTTTTTCTTAAGGAGAGAGTAAAGCATAAGATGGGGATCTATGGCCATCTTTTTGCCCTTTCTATTATAAAGTATCCATTTGATTTAATTCATGAGTATGCATTTATCTGTTCAATTGGTATAAAAAGGAAATGGCATGATTAAAGCTTTGGGTGAAAATAGTTTTTTAAAAAGAAAGTCTTTTTGGAGCCAAGAGATGCCAGTCGCTGGATGTGTAGATTAAAGCTCAAATGAAAATCATGTGGAAATTTGTCTGCCATTTGTAAGGCTATAATGGGAAACACCAAAATGACACTTAAAAAACACTGCCAATTTCTGAGAAAAAGATGAGGCTCACGATTGTTACCAATTACCTTCACTCTACTTTTTTATTCTGGGAACCTTAACTGATCTGATAGCCAAGAAGAGAGGCTAAAGTTTCAGACTCATCGATTTTCTTTTCACTCTTTAGTTTAAGAGCCAGACTCCTCTCTCCGGATAACAGTGACTTAGAGATTTGGTCTCATTTTATAGGCAGCATAGAATCTGTGCTGCTCAGTGAGTGAAGACAGGCTAGATTATTACCTTTGAGATTTGAAGACGCATGACCAAGGCGACCCAAAGAGAGACGAACCACCACTGCCTCTGGATTGATTCCTTTGGACAAGCTCATGAAGCCCACACATTCCTAATCTGCTTTCCCTGCTCCTGCCGTGCATCCCACCACCACAGTCACCATTAGATCCAGAGCTATCCATACACAGAGTGACCAGCACATCAGACGGGTGACCTCAAAAGTATTTTTCTGGGTGAGAGATGGAGACAGAAGCAAAACTAGCTCCTGATAATCAAAGAGTTCAGAGTGAAAGAATATTCACAGTGCAAAGTTGTCATTTCTTTTCTTTGCACACACACACACACACACATACACACACTCACACACGCACGCACGCATGCACACACGTTTGAATCCTTTGGGTAAACAGATCAAGCTTATTGTTTGTGAAAAATGATTTTGTTTTAAAAGAGTTTTGTTTGTTCTGTTTTGGCATCATCGATATTTCTTTTCTAACAGCAACATGTTCTGTTCAAAAAGTAGTAGATAAAAGTACAGATTCTAGAGCCAGACAGAGTAAGTTTGAATCCTAGTTCCTGTACTTATTAGCTGTGTGACCTTGGGAAAGTTACTTCCTTTCTCTGTGCCTCAGTTTACTCCTCTACAAACAGGCATAATCCTAATGTCCACCTCATGTATTTATTATAAGGATTAAATTAATATATTTAAAGTGCTTGGAGAAGAGCCTAAAACTTGATGAGTGCTACAGAAGTGTTAGCTCTCGTTAGTTTAATTTGATCCATTGGTACATGCATCATTCATCATTGTTCATCATTGAGTACCCATTATATGATAGATACCATTATAAAAACTTGGGACATAAAATAAGCAGGGCATACAACCACCTTGAACTTACGGTGCTGACATCGTAGTGGAGGAGGTAGGCAGTAAACAAAAAAATAAACATCATTTCAAAGAAAGATAAATGCTGTGAGGAAAACGACAACGGATGATGTCATAGAGGGTGACTGGGGTCAGGGCTGGCTAACCTTCACGAGGTGAACAGACAATTCTTTCTTGATGACAATGTTACTGAGACCTCAGTTATGTCTCCTGTGGAAAAAAACACTAAGCAGCAGCAAGTCACAACATTCTCCATTCTTCAAGGATCCCATTACACTCGGCCCTCCTGCTTTATCATTCCAAATTGTTCTTGATACACCAGGGACATGTTTCAGGATGGTGAATAAAACATCTAAAGATCAGAACATTTGAAAAGAAAAATAGGAGCTCAGCTCTACTGATAGTCACCCCCAAGTCAAAGCACCAGCAGGAAGAACCAGGAGCGAAGAACCAGAGAGGGATTCTCATTGCTCCTTTTCCAACATTTCAGCTTAGCTCTAGTCAGCCAGTTCAGATTCCAGACACCCATGTCCTGTCATCAGTCAACTTCAGGAAATTTTTAGAAATTGTTGTCCAATCTATAAGGACAGGAGGTGGAGGAAACGGAAAAGTGAGAGAGGGAGGAAGTTCTGCTCCTTGGTAGATGATGGAAATCAAGGAAAACATTACTGCTTGTGTTTGTTCAGTCCGGGCACCTAAAATTTTGGTGTGGGGGGATAAAGGCTGTTATCTTGTGGAAATGGAACAAACTTCACTGGGTTGGAATGTTAGTCTTGACTAATATGGGAAGAAAATGGTCCAAGCTGCATTTTGCAAGTGGCCAATGCCATTTTTCATTTGCAATAGTTTTTCCCATGTGTTTTAGCCTATTTTAGTTCACAAAGTGTCCTTTACACATATATAATAAACTATCATTTAATCCTCTTTCCCAGCTCAGAGCCCTAATTATGCCATTCCTGGGCCTGATTCTGCTCTTCACTTGGCAGATATGTCCTTGTCTTTTGGACACATTCTCCTCAGAGAAACCATCCTGGCCACCTTACCTAAGCAGGTGCCCCTTATGCACTGAATTTCCCAAGGCTGAATTTTTTCATTTTCTTTGGAACCCTTAACCCAATTTGTAATTATACGCATGTTTGCTTATTTCTTGTCTACCTACCCCACCTGACTGCAGGCTCTACAAAAAGGCAGCACCTATGTCTATTTTATCTACTAACAGACACTCAAAGCTTCACCAAGTGCTTGGCACATACTAGATGCTGAACATTTCTTGAATAAAATAATCCTTAGAGGTGGACATTTTTACAAATGAAGAAACTGAATCTCAAGAGATTGAGTGCTTGACCCAAGGTCACACAACTTGTATCTGGTGAAGCTGAGACTCTAACTAAGGCTTCTAATTCTTGGTTTTAGGGCTTTTCTACTACACACCACACAAGAAAGCAACTCACAAATGACTACCAAGGGCACTAAAGGGAGACATGAGGTTCCCAAGTATCCCAATGGGAAGCTGTGATATTGTGATTTATAATAAGAAATATATATTTGGTCTTTGTCTTTGTTTCTAGCAGAGCTACTAAAACCCTCAAAATTTCCTAAAGTGTTTTTTTGTCAATTTAATAAGGTGACTTTTGGACGCCACCTAGGATGGGGCTGGTTGGCAGGAGAACCAACTGTGTGGTTAGAGGGTTGTAACTTCCAGCCACACTCCTACCTCTGGCGAGCAGAGAGGGTCTGGAAGTTGAACCAATCACCAATGGCCAATGATTGAATCAATCATGCGTAATTAATGGAGCATCCATAAATGCCTAGAAGGAGGGGCTTTGGAGAGCTTCCCAGTTGGTGAATATGTGGAAACTCGGGGAGGGTGGCTACCTGGAGAGGGCATGGACACTCCACACTGCACCTAGAGAAGACATGGACACTCCACACCATACCTGGAGAGGGCATGGACGCTCCACACCCTTTCCCCATACCCTGTCCTTTGCATTTCTTCCATCTGGCTATTCCCGAGTTGAATCCTTTTGTAATAAACCAGTAATCTAATAAGTAAAATGTTTTTCTGAGTTCTCTGAGCCACTCTAGTGAATTAATAGAACCCAAAGAGAGGGTAATTAGGACCTCTGATCTACAGCCAGTAGGTCAGAAGCTCAGGTGATATCTTGGACTTTTGACAGGGGTCTGAAGTAATGGGGTAAGGGCGAAGAGATGGCATTCTTGTGGGACTGAATCTTTAACCTGTTGCATCTGATGCTATCCCCCAATAAATAGCGTCAGAACTGAGTTGAATTGTGTCAGAAAACTGCTTTAGATGTGTAGGGGGAACCCCACATGTTAAATTGGGGTACAGAATTTTTAGAGGCTGATAAAAGCAGATGAGCTTCAGAATCAGCACCCTAAAATCCTTACTACAGAGAACAAGAACCAACGGTCCTATCCAAGATGCACTCAGCAGTTCAGAAATGAAAGGTTCCCGTACATCTCTGAGTCTCACTGTTGGGGTTGGGTGGCAGTTGAGACTATGCTCTGGGGCCTAACCTCTGGTTCTAACCCCAGTCTGACCACTTACTAGCTGTGTAACTTGGGTGAGTTATAATGCTTGTGCCTAGTAACATGGGGAAGATAGTCACACACACCTCGTAGTGCTGTTATCACACAAACTCTGTCAAAACTACATGAAAGTACTTAACAAATATCGAATCAGTATGGAAGGAACCTACAGACGTTTCTCTTCTGTGTGCAAAAAGTCACTGTTAGCTGGCAGGGCAATGATCAAAGCGAAAAGTGGTTGGAAATAAATATATTTGGAATTTTTTGAGACTCCCAGCCACACTATTGTCTGTTTATATGGCAATCTACTTAATCAAATGATTACAATCCCCAAATTATCAACCCAACTGCTTCACATATTGACTATTTTGCTTCTCCGTGTGTCCCTGCCTCACTATAGCTCTGAGCAGCTCCACTTGCCCAAACTTTCCGCTGCTGCACGCCCAGCATGATGCCTCAAGATGCAATATGTCAGGTGAAAATGAAAAACACATGTTTCTTCAGCACTTGGTTTCAAGTACTCTTGGGTTTCCAAAAAACACAGATTTGAGAATAAGATTTTCAAACAGATTGGACTGAAGCGTAGATTTCTCATTTTCTTGATGTCGCTATTAGGAATAAGTAATAAGTCAGCCCGTTTCTAAAGTGAGCAACATTTGTTACTTTCACAGGTTCAGTGGGATGAGACAGTCAAGACAATATATATATATATATATATATATATATATATATATATATATATATATATATATATTTTATCAAACTGTAATGTTTGGTTGGAAAAAGAGAAAATTCAAGAGAACTAAGACATCTATCATTTCGGTGAAGGGATGCATACATAAGCTTAGTGTTATATCAGAGGAGTAGGACTAAGTCCTAGGGGTGGAAACCATAGAAAAACATGATTGATTCCCCAGAAGTATTACTTTCTAACGATTCAAGCTGTCCAAGTAGTCATCACAGGGGCAGGGTGCCATAGGACCTAGTGAGGGCAGTGTTCCACAGGATGGCTTGGCCAGAAGATGAGAAGCCACCTCTCAGGGCTGTTGGGATGTTATCCAGTGGAGGGGAGACCTCTGAGGGTCCCTCCGACCTTGCGAGCCCACAGAGTGTCTGAATGTGTTGCCCAAGTCCATCCCCCCAAATCTATGCTCCTGGGTCCATCACTGGTCAAAAATTCTATGTTTACGGGAGCATAATCCATGCAGAAGCTTCTCTGAATAAAGGTGGAAACAACATAGCAAAGAGCCTGTACATGTTAAGGAAGTTCTGATAAACAAAGATTTCACAACTTGTAAGACAACATCCCTCAGACAAAGCCAGACAACTATTCAGAATATCTGAATCAGGGCGGGTCAAAGCTTTGAGAACCCTTGTGACTCCTAAGAAGCCAAGGTTATCTCGAAAGGAGAATGTCCTGGCCTGCATGTGCGGGCCCTCCCTAATTCTAGAAGGCCCACGAGTTTTCTGAAAGCAGCCCTGTCAGTTCAACTCCTGACTGTCCTGCTATCTTTTGGAACAAAGAAACTCGCTGCTTGCCAGCTGCCTGCTCAGCTGTGAGGACAGAGTCGTTTGTTGGCTGTCCCAAATCCTCTCCGCTCTGTCTACAGGGGCCGGGGGAAGAGTTCAGGCACCAATGGTGGCCGAGGAGCTTGGCTGACCTGTACGCGGGGTGTGTGGTTCCAGAACAACTCTCGGAGGGAAGGGAGGAGGTGGAAGGAGGATGGGGCGATAAATCAGTCATTTGGATTTCCCTCCAGGGCCTGGCTATGTGTGTCCATCCTCAACCTCTGTTTCTTAACGTACACCTGTGGATTAACACCAGTCGTTTTCCCTATCAATGCTCACTGTGTACTAAGCACTTCTTTAAGGATTTTGCATGTTTTATCTCATTTAATCCCCTTGATCAGTTGAGTGATGTCAGTTTAACTCCACAACCTATAAGTATTTTTATTATGTCAATTTTCAGAGAAGTAAACTGTGGAATCGGTTAACTCAAGATCACACAGGTAATGAGTGGTGAGCCCACCGTTTAAATACAGAACCTGATTTAGAAGTTTGGGCTCTTCACCACCATCCACTATTGGGTTGGAAAAAGGGGACATGAAAAGGAAAAGAAATTGGAACTTTGGCTTCTGTTTTAGGTTTTCTTTTTTTATGTTTAATTTGATTATTTTAAATGTAGTTAACTTTCTCAACATTCAACATCTATTTAATGATCTTTTCTCCTAACTGGCAGCCTGGACTCTATGAGTCGGGACTGTCCTTCCTGCCTCTCAACTATCAGCAGAGTGTCTGGCCAATGATAGGTACTTCATCAATGTTTGCTGAGTAAATAAACACAGCAGAGGAAATGCCTAAAAGAATTTTCCTAGAAAAGTCTGAGAAATAAGATATGAAAAACACTAACATGTCGCGTATCACCTCTAATTTCTCAGGAGCTACCGTTTGACCCCCTGAGTCTATTCCTTCATCACCATGTCCCCTGCTCTCCACGCTAGCTGGTCACCCCCCTACAGGACGTGATGTTCTCTGAGTTCACACTTTCCTCTATCCACTTCTGTCACCTCTGGCTGCCCACATAGAAGCGGTTTTCTCTTCCTCCTCTTACCCCTTGAAGCTGCAGATTTTCTGGCCATGTCCCCCAGGTTCTGAAGGCGCCTAATTATTTCCCTTGGGTGCTGAAACATCTTCTGGAAGGTTTCGAGTGCAAAGTAGATTGACAGATGCTAAGCCTGCTGGGGCAAAGCAGAACTAAGAGAGGTGGCCAGACAGAGATGGATAATAAGCAGGCGTGGTGGGTTGCTGTGGCAGCCCTGGCAGAAACAGGTTTTGATAAATAAACAGAGGGAAAGTTCAGGAAACCTGTGTGGTCCTATTGAATGCACTGTGAGCACAGAGCATAAAAGTCCCCTCAAACTGTCTATCTTTAGGGTCTTACGGATGAGAAATATGAAAGCCACTCCTCGAAAGACAAAGTCGATGATGTTGACCAATATCATGGTGATACTAGTTAAAAGGACAGAAATACCCTCCTCTGAACTGAGCAGTTTCCAGATCACTGGGGAGATGGGCAAAGGAAAGGAGTTAGTGCTGTGTTGCAGCAAGTAGGTTGAGAGATTTCACATAAATCATGTCATTTAATTTGTAAACAGTCTCGTAAGTCAAGCATCATTATATTTATTTTACAGATGAGAAGCCAGACTCACCTCCAAACACGCACAGTAGCAGTAGCCCCAGCATTTTGTACTAAGACACATACAGATTTTGATTTCTGGAACCCCGGTACGCACCAGGCGCTGTCATGAAAATGATTTCTGGTGATTGCCCTGGTTCGTCTGGGGATGAAGATGAGCTGAAATGCCTCAGCCACGACACGCTCTGTCCCCCAGCAAAGGATGTGGCCAGAGGCAGCCTGCGGTGGGGGGAGGGGGTAGAGGGAACTCATCAAAAGTGCCTTGAATTTCACCCTTCATCTCTTTAATCTGGGGATGACCACGACTGTGTGTGTATGTGTATATATATATGTATATATACACGTGTATATATGTACACATATGTGTATGTATGTATGTACACATAAAATCCCTTTTCACATTTTAAGAGACAGATCATGGGAACTATAACTGGCCATTTAAACGAATTTTATATATTTCTAAGCCAAGACCATTAAGTCTTGGTATTCAGACTGAAGCCAAAAGATTAAATTAGCCCAGTGTTTCTCAACCATGACCTCACATTTAAAAAAATGCTGATGCCTGGGCTCCACCCCAGAAGAAATGATTTGAACTTTCTGGAGGTGGGCCCAAGCACTGGTATTTCTTTTTAACTCCTCAAGTAAGAGCCACAGGGAACCAGGGCTGACGCACTCTGTAAACTACTGGCCTGAGTGCCATTTTATCTAATACAAAGAATTATGGCTCGAGATGACTTAAAAATTCAAGTGACCTCACATCTTCTCCGTCAAACATTGGCTATCAGAATCTCCGAGCTGACAATAACAAGGCAACGGTGATGAAGATTGGAGAACAAATGCCCAGCAGCCAAGGCAAAAGACAAGGAAAAGAAGATTATACAAGCCACTGTGCTAATTATAGAAAACCAGATGCCCTGGCAGAGGCCAGGGGCGTGGCAGAACACAGAGGGGTGGGGGACAGGAGAAATTTTAGGAAATTAGAAATTTTAATAACTTTGTCAAGGGTTGCAGTCGGATGCTGAGTCGTCTCTAACTTATTGCAGGCCTTGAGAGCAAAAACAGATGAGGAAAGAAACTCCTGTATCACATGCTGGCTGCTTTGCACTTCTTCAGCGTAGAAATGGAAAGGAAATGAAGCCTTCCTGGGGCTCCTCTCCCCAAATCTGATGAAGAGGCCCCCCCCCCACAGGCTCCCTGTCTGAACACCAGGGGGCGAAAGACATATTCAGCCTTGGTCATGGGCTTTTCAATAAGAGCATGAAAAAAAACAAATTCTTGCTTGTTATTTAAATCTCTTCTTGAATAGGCTCTGCCTTATCTCTCCAGCTAAAGATAACAATCTATTTTTTACTCATTTAAAAGAATAAGTGAGTGTCTTTTAATAGCATGAAAGGATTCCATTCAATGCCCCGTGGTTCAAAGTAGAAGTAAAGGGGAGGGGTTACAGGGCAGACCCTGGGCCCAACCTTTTAGGTGTGAACCCTAGAAACTACATTCAGCAGTTATGCCACAGAGGGCAAGTTACTTAACCTCTCACGCCTTGGTTTTTTTGTTTGTAAAATTGGGCAAAAGAACAGCAACGCACCTTGTAGGATGGTTGTATACACTGATGGGTTAACATACATAAAGCTTAGAACAAGGTCTGGAGTATGGTAAACAGCCAATGAGTATTTGCTAGTGCAATTATCAAAGAGACTACCTGGACGTTTTTACTTGAAATTTGAACTCTTCCATACTTCAGTCATTCCAAGTATATTTTATTAAAAATCGTCCAACTCAAATAGCAGGAATGATCAAAGCCAGTGGAGTGTTTGACAAGAGGTGATATTTTAAAGCAAAAAAGTGTTATTTTTCATACGCGACACAGGTCCCTTATTCTAGTGATCTATAAAAATAATGAGTTATATTATCATAAAGTGGCTAAAATATATTACAAATGTAAAATAATGCAGCCCCAAAGAATGAACTATAGAATGAGCATACCATAAAAAAGAAAGACAGTAATTTGTTAGAATATCATTATCATAACCTTTCCCCACAGGATATAAGAAATTAGGTGAAGAAAAGAAGCATATGGTTAATGACAATTGATACATATTTTCAGTCTGACAATGGCCCCCCAAATTCTAACCATAGTGATTTCCCTAGGATGCATGTACTTTTAGAATTCCATAAAAAATTTTTTTTCATTGAAATAGATTATCTTCTATGATGCTACGTCATTTTGACAAATGAGCAGCCAATAAGGAAGCCCCGGGTTGGCTTTCCCCACGTGAGGAGTGATGGCACATTTTCCATGGACAGAGGCCACGGAATAAACACTGCTGTATCGAACATTCCTGACGATGAGGGAGAACTCCGCTTGCATGTTTTTCTGTGCTAGTGCACATAACTTTTTTCCCTTGTGGATCTTCAGCGAGGCAAAGCAGTTGCCTTGGCTGTATGGAATTCAGCAAACAGAAATGCATGACCACTGACCACACACTCGCATCTGGATGAGGTTTTGGCTGACTGTGCTTTGGGATTTTTAACTCCAGCCACTAACAAGGATCCCCTTCTTTTTGACTATATAAGTCAACTCTGAGAGCCACGGGGTAGAGTGAATGTTTTTGTGGTCCCTTCCACGTCCACCAAGCACTGAGCGTGTAGGTAGCAGAGATGGTCTCTCTTGTCCTCTGTACCACTTGTAGTTGGAGGTCCCAGAGTCTAGCAAGAGATCAGAATGATGGGGGAGGGAACTGTCTTAAAAAGTAGGGTGAAACGCATCCTTTTCAGTGTCTTCTCAACATGTGTGGAGAAAATGGATAAAGGTACCTGACAAAATGACACAGCAGTCGACAGCATGGCCTGGGCCTGCTTCACCTCCCTAAGCTTCCTTCCCCCATCTGTAAAATGGGGGTGAGGGAAGTCTCTACCTTACAAGGTGGTCTTGGAATAAAACAAGGTGGTGCTTATAAAATGCTTTATCATACACTGTATGTTTCAATCCTCTCAACACCCTCATGAGGCGAATATAAGTGTAGTCACGTTTTTTTTTTTTTTTTTTGCTGATGGGAAACTAAGACTCAGAGTCATTATATAACTGGCCCACAGTTACCCAGTAGTAAGTGGAGGAAGCTAGGGATGGGCCCGATGATGTCCTAAAGCTGGCGCTCATCACCTCTGCTCTATGTACTCAGTGGCTCATGTCACAGAACCCCACTAGTTAGGGCTAGTGGGCTCTCAGGCTACCTGACCCAGCCCTTCCTTTTCTAGAAGTGGTTCAAGTTAGATTAGGCCGAACTAATTTAAAGTAAACTCAAGGGTGGTACAAGAACTCAGTTCTTTAGACATTTTGCTCATGGTTTTTCCTCTGTTGGCTCATATGCCCAGCAAAAAAGAACAAAGAATAAATTGAGAAAAATATTCAGCTTGGACCCTAATACAACAAGAGTATTGACTGGGTTAAGGCAGAGGTAGAGGAGTGAAGAAGGAGCCTGGTAGACCCTCTTTTTTTATACAAAACCTAAATGTTGGTATAAAATCCAATCTTTCTGAAGAAATTTGAGATTCCCAAACCTGACATTATTTATTAATTGTTCATTAAATATCTGTTAGCAAAAAAACAATAGGTCTTAGCCAAACCAAAGAACAATTAGCTTGATCAAGTATAAATGGAAAACTAGTCCCAAATCTTCAGCTGTTCTTCCCTGCTTCTGGCATTGGCCTCAAATATACATGCTCAAAAAATTAGAAGAGTGAATTAAAATAAGTGAGTGACTAAATGCCTGCTTCACCTCTGGTTTCAGAATTCACACAGATTGGACCCACAGCGTATAAAGGTTTTACTTATTTAACTGGTCTCAGTATTCAATCCTCATTTATGTATTGGTCTGTGTATCTGAGAATGTTTTATCAATTTGTACGCATTTAGTACTATCTGGTTTAGACTGAATACCTGTAGAGGGCAGCATGCCATGTTTTTTTAATGGATGAATCCAGAATCTCCACTAATGGTGGCGGTGGTCGTTGTCATCATAATATCATCATCAACTTCACCATCGTCATCAACATCATCATCATCATCATCATCATCATCATCATCATCATCAGATTCCTAGGTTTTGATCTATTTGGAAAATTTCTGTTGCAAAGTTGTAAGGTAGGCAACAGGTAAATAACCTTTTCCCCTTTATGAATATTGACTGTGTTCATTTTTTCTCACTTATTATTTTATTTAAAATCCAAAAGTCTCTCCCACTTGCACACCACAAAACTCCTTTACTAAATACGATGTTGGCATACAATTCTGCCATTCTGCTCTTTATAAATAATTCAAAATATTTTAACACAACATGCAAAGACCTATTACTAACAGAGAGCCATGGGCAGAGGAATCAAATGGAAAGAAAGTTCATCGCTGAGATATGTTTTCACTCACACTAGCCTGTGGTCAGAAACAAATACTCCCCATAGAATCTGTTTCTTTAAGAGTCTAAAAATAAAGTGATCTGTAAGTGACTTTGCTGTAATACATACAGTGAGTCACATCAAGGAGTAAGAGCCATTTATAGAATGTGAACTAAATGCTGGCCTGAGACAACTATTTAACCCTCACCAAACAGAAGTGGCGTTTCAGATTGTGCAGTTTCATCTCTAAGGCTATTCTGAAATATAAAGATTCTTTTATTATAACTCTGGTTAAAATATTAGAGTGTGACCAGAGGCTACCACAGAGTCAAAACAATGGTAAAAGGACAACCACTGAGAGAGTGTGCCCATCCATAATTGGACCCTCAGCCCCAGAATTATTACTGATGCCTCCATATTCATGTGTATATAAGTAGGGTCCATATTTGGTACCGAGTAGCAAGTTTTCATTCCATATATCCTCCTGTAAAGAAGTGGATGGGAGTATTTTGACTTGCATTGCACAGTGGTTTAGAATGGATTCGTGGGGCCATAAGTAGTTATTTATCACCTCTAACTCAGCTTTCTCATCTGCAAAATGGAAATAATTACAGTCCCTACCTCAGGAGGTTGATGTGAGGATTGAATAACAATATATATTGAGTACTCAGTCCATACACTAAAATATTAAGAAACGTCAGCTACAATTCTGCTCTCTTCAGCCCTGGCAGTTAGAGGATGGCACTGTTTCCCGCCTATCTTGGTGCCCTCTCATGGCTAGAGCATGTCTTGATAGTCTTGTAAACAGCTGCCCTAGGGGGCATGTGTGATGGCTACAGGTCGGTGAGGGTTTTCTTTCCCCTCCTGCATGGCAGGTGTAAAGAACAGACTGGAGGGAGGAAGGGTGCGTGTGTGTGAGTGAGAGAGAGAGAGAGAGAGAGAGAGAGAGAGAGAGAGAATACATGCATATGCATTCACACTGTGACAAGAGGAATTGGCTACCCTCCTTGCCCGACTTGCACTCCCAGACAAACATGTCAGCGTTGCCTGCACACAGACATTGCAAGGAACGTGACTTCATATCACAATATCAATCCCTGACCTCCGCCCTACTGGTAACAAGATCTTTTTTGGCCCTTTTACAATTAGAATCCACCTGAGACTTCCTAACCATGTGCTCGACAGCACCTTGGGAGTAGGTATTAGAAAAATCCCATGTTGGTGCCCGGATGAGTCTTTTCCATTGATACAGTTTACTTGGATTACAGGCTCTCCCTCAATGAAAACAGTAAGTCAGCCGTTTTCATTTTCTTTTCACCTCTGGATACACATTGTTCTTAATACACTAAGTTGCAGTCTGAACATGCGCTGGCATGATGACACCATCCTGTCCTTCAGGTGTGGTTTCGGGGTCACACAGAACACCTGCGTCTGGAAGGCGGGTGTAACAGCACATCACGGACACATTCCCCCACTCAGGGGGGTGAGATCATGGTGCTGGCATGAATGTATCACTTTTTTAAGTGAATGGGGTTGGATTCAGTCTACTGACCTGGATTGGGAGGCTAGTGACACGGGCTGTGTAAAACAAAACAAGACGAAATAAACAATGAAAAACCACAGCACATGCAGCCACTTTGTCCAGAAGGTGACACTACTTAATTTGGTCTGTGAAGGTCTTGTCACATGAAAGTCTAGAAATAGCTATGACCTAAACATGGGGGTAGGAGACGACCCATTTGGAAATGAATGGACACATTCCATTGTGCTTGTATAGTGGTTAAAATCTATTTTAGGGCAAAAGGGATATTGTAAATACTTTCCTTTGTTCATAACTATCATAACCCAAACTTTGTGGCTCTCAGCATTTTTCAGGAACCCTGCATGCCAATAATTTTGTACACACCCCCTCTCCAGGCAAACATTATTCTACCAGGGAAGCAGGATTCCCGAGGGCACTTCTGAATGCCCAGGGCCAGCCAAGACTAGATGGAGCCTCGTGACTGGTCCTCATCTGGACATCTCTAGGGGCTGCCCTCATTGTGCCGCACAATTCCAAGGCCACTCAGTCCCAAAGGCCCATGGGGGATGATTTGGAAATGTCCATGTCATCCTGAAATTATTCTGGAAATAGAAATTTAATGTAACTTTTTCGATCAGCATTCAATTCCAAATTTGGGACAAAGTTTAGGTGAAATTCATTTCAGGGACTTCTCATTGGGTTTTTAAAATGTTAACGCCAGCAAGCATTCTTTTATCTCTAATACCAAATAAATCACAGGCTATGTTTTCCCCATGTGATTCTCCCTTCAGTAATAGCATTTCTATGGCAGAGGACATAGCAATCTATATGGACACCTCTTGACTCGAAAGTGGTTGGCCAACTAGGCTTAATATCGAGTTCAGGTCAATCTGTAGCCTTTTTTTTCTTGATCACAATAGCTCTAGATGCTAATAAGAGAGTCAAAATGAGAGAAACCTGAGGCCAGGTATGTAAAAGTGAAGGTTATAGGCATATCTTGGATATATGGTTTCTTGCATCTCATTAAGGCCAAATACAGATTTTATCTAAAAACTGATTACCCTGTGAATGACTGCATTACCTAAGAAAATTCTTTCCAGAGATGACGATGCTCTTTCTTAGGTACTAGGCCTGTGTGAAGATCTGGAGATAGCAAGATGTGGCCCTGGCAGATGTGACTTTACAGAAATAATGGACTCTATAACAGTCCCTTTAATAATAGAATTTATTTGCAACACTGTTCACTGAAACACTTGGTATAAATGGGAATACCTCCTTCAGGTGGATCAAGTTATTGAAAAAATAAAAAAGGAATTCCTTACGAGGCAGCTTTTCTCATCAAATGGCTCCAAAACAAAGACCTCAATAATATCACCATAAAGGGCTCTGAAGAGTTATTTTTGGTATTTCCAAAGAGTAGGTTTCTTCTATTTCTGCTACATCAATAACAGAATAAATCAGAGACTTGGCACTAACCACTGACCTATTCATTTTGTCTTTCACTGACTGAATTCCAACTGTATGCTTGATAGGGACAACTTTTATTCATTGTTTAAATCAAACAGTAATTTAAGCAAAATCATCTGTTCAATGATATTATGTCATAATCTATTTGACATTGAGTAGGGTTTAGTTTTAGATGGAGGCTTCTTGGAGATCCTACTCTGGGCTTAGTGAGACCACCCATCCTACAAATGATATCAGAAGACCATCTGTTTGGGTACTCACCTCGTAAGGTACCGGGGTCCTGTTATGGATAAGTCTGTACAAAATAATTTATCATATAATGCCCTTTATTTTTTTATCCAATTATTTTGTATTGACTAATCTCTTATTTAAACATTACAAAAAGGTCACTAGCCAATGCTATATCTAAATCAAAAATGTACTATTAGGCTTATATCATGTCGGTCCTAAGAACTGACCAGTTCTCTGAGGATGATCTGAATCATCATACTGGAATGTATTTTCTTCCTAAATTTAGAATCAGGATCAGACCTTCCCAATTTTCAGAAGCATTTTAAAAATCTTTACTTAATTGTTGTAAGAACACATAAGATGACACCCACCCTCTTAGCAAATTTTAAGTGTATTATTATCTGTTATTACACATTATTATATACTATTATCATATTACACTTTATTACACATTATTATTGACTATAGGCATAATGTCATCCAGCAGATCTCTAGAGCTTGTTCATCTTGCTTAACTGACAATTTATGCCCATTGATTAGTAATTCTCTATTTGCCCCTCCCCCGAGCCTCTTGCAACAACCATTCCACTCTCTGATTCTATGAATTCTATTTTAGATACATCATATAATAAGAATCAGCAGTGTTTGTATTTCTATGACGGCCTTATTTCACTCAGCACAATGTCCTAATGGCCAATAAGTTATAAGGGAAAAAGCTCAGTGTCACTATCAGGGAAATCCAAATCAGAACCACAATGGGATATCACCTCATACTTGTCAGGATGGCTATTGGAAAGGAAATGAAAGGGGGAAAAGGAAAGGAAAAGAAGGAAAGGAAAGGAAAGGAAAGGAAAGGAAAGGAAAGGAAAGGAAAGGAAAGGAAAGGAAAGGAAAGGAAAGGAAAGGAAAAAAAGAAAAACGTGTTGGTGAGGTTGTGGAGAAATTGGAATCCTCGGTGGGAATGCAAAATGATATAGCTGCAATAGAAAACCGTGTGGATGTTCTTCAAAAAAATAAAACTACCATAGGATTCTGGAATCCAACTTCTGGGTATTTATTCCTAAGAATGGAAACCAAGATCTTGAAGAGACATTAGCACTCCTCTGTTCATTGCAGCACTATTCTCAACAGCCACAATATGGAAACAACCTAAATGTCCATCAGCAGATGAATGAAGAAAGAAAATGTGGTCTATACATATAACGGAATATTATTCAGCCTTAACAAGAAGGAAATTCTTCAATGTGCAACGTTGTTCTTTTCCGTAAAGCTAACAATATTTGATTGAGCATTTACCATGGTAAATGCTTCACATGCATAATTTCATTTAATCCTCATAAACACCTATATAGTTAATTATTATTATGGACCCATTTTTCAGATGAGGAAACGAGGCCAAGAGAAACTCAATCACTTGCCTAAGTTCTCAGAGCAGCAAGCGGGTGGAGGAGCACTCAAGCCCCCTCTTATGACTGTATGTAAATTCTGCTCATCTCCGATGCCCACGCTCTTCCACTACCACATGATACATTCATTTATCAAGATATAATCTCCTCAAATACTAATCCTTCCAAATCTAAAAAAAGAAAAATCTAAAACATTTGACTTATTTTGAATTTTCTAGAAGAACTTAAGAGAGGATAAATCATTTATCTATACAGATTAAATATATCCCTGGCTCAAACTGTAAGGAATGAATTATTATACTATCTTAAAAGTTATAGCTTTGACAATATTTACTAAATCAAGTCCATTTTATTACAATGATGCCCAAATTATGCAGAAGTCTATAAGCTGTTGTTAAATATCATTTTTTTTAAGTCTCCTGCATTGAGACACAAGGATGAGCTTTGAGAGAAGTAATCACTGGCTAGAAACTGCAAAGGACACTAGTACCTCATCACATTTGTACGATATATTATAGATTTCACAATCATTTTTATTATTTTTTAATGTGAAATAGGCAGAAGAGTCACTATTTAACATGGCTGAGGCTCAGAGACGCATTACAGCTAGCCCGAGGTCACACCTGTAGCGCATGACCACCGTTCGGGTTTTCCAGCTCTGTTCAGTGCTGTTGCCCCATGTGCCTCCGCTCCCCACAAGATTTGGAAAAGCCTTCTTGTCCCCAAAGTTTGCTTTACTGCCACCCTAGAGTAACAGAGGTGGGTTTAGGTGTGTGGTTTAATCACTGAAGAGGACGATGTCTGTCTCAACATAGAATGACAGGCATTGAACAACTTTCTAATAGCTCTCTCAGAATCCACCCCAGTTAGGGTAGGCCAATGAGAGAGAAGGGCTTTGCCCAGCGTGAAGGTTTGCTACTAGGGCACATTCCTTGTGACTTCCAGGCATCCTCCTGGCTGGGTGGATGGTAGATTTGTATAACTCTTCTCTTCTAAATGCAAGTTCCAGGCCAGCTGATGCAACCTGGGAGCCATGCTGGCTAAATTCAAATCCCACCTCTACCATTCACTAGCCGTAGGCCTTCGAGCAAATTATATACCTTCTCTGTGCCTGTTTTCACAATGGTGGCGACAATGATCTACCTCATAGGACAATTTAGGGGATTTAACGAGGTAAATTTAAAGTGCTTAGAACAGGACTTGGCAATGTGCCCAATGAGAGCAGTTATTTTTATTATCTTAACAAACGAGCCCCTTGATTTCTTTATCTATAATGTGAGAATAATGAAAACCCTGTAAAAGAATCAAATTAGATCCTGTCTTTGAAAATTCTTTGTAAATCATGAAATGCTCTGTGCACCTAGAGAATGGCTGCCATTGTCTTAAAGAGACAGTTATAATGTCTGAACTATACCTATCTTTCTTTTGCAAGGAATTTCTCTTTTCTCATCAAATCAAGTGAGAAAGAAAGTAGTTTATATCCCGATCGCTAGGCTAACCCCACAGGTAGCGTGTTAGGCAGGAATCGGGGGGGGTTGGAGGTGCTGTTAGTCAGGGGTGGGAGTTCCCCCAGGGCCTGGTGGGCCTCCACCTCCCTGGGTGGGAGGGCAGTCCCAGCTGCCAGTGGGTGTATCTGTCTATACATCTGGAACCAGAGAGCCCTACCAATCCTTACAGGATTACCTGGGCAAAGCCACAGACTGCCTGGAGCCTCGAAAAGTGGGACAACCGCTTACTGTGTGGGTGGCTACTCGGGAGAGCCTAGGGCGACACCAGACCTGAAATCGGAGCAGCAACTGATAAAGAAGCAGATGTGTTGATGCAGGGTAAAAAATAGAAGGCAACTGATTCTCCAGAGTTTGAGATGACACGGTGTTTCGGGCAGGATCAGTAGGAGTGCAGTTGAGACAAATGAGAAAAACATGAAATATCTCTTCCTCTTTCCTTAGCATCGTGGCCTCACTTGGTGACACATACATGGACTCCAAGCTCTAAGGTCTTTAGGGAAGACACAGACACCAAGTGGGAACAGTTATTCCCCAAGCCCTTTCCAAGCTCATTGTGTGCGCCTGGATTGGCCCCTCCCTGACAGCTTTTCTGGGTGAAGTTGTACCCAGTTTTCCAAGTTCAGCTTCAACACCATCTTCTTTACTGAGCTGCTTCTCAGTCGTCCATCTAGAACTAATCTCTCCCCCATGTCCTCCTCAAACTCTCATTTGTGCACTTTTAATGCACTGCTATCAAAGCTTGCCTTGGTTTCTAGTGAGTTGTGCAAACCGTCTGCCCTACCAGCACATAAGGAACTGCTTCTTGTCATCTCTGTGTCACGGTGACACCTACACCACATACCGCTCAAAGGAGCCACTCAATAAATATTCATCAAGTGAATAAATAAATATTTGTTGGTGATAATTAACCTGAACCGAGAACTTCATGGCCTCCAAGAAAGGCTCTGAATTTGTTAAGTGGAGCTTTGCTCATTTTCTCCCATTACACTTCAGGTTGTTTCATAACGTCTCTTGCCAGGAACAGTTCCTATTTTTACATTATTAAGTGTCAGGGGAGCGGTAGCGTCTTCTGTGATTAAGTACTGGATGAAACTGTGATAAAGGGAAGCCCCCATTTGCTTCTGGTTTCAGAGGTGGGAACTGTCCACTTTATTTTCATGCCGCTTCTGTTTCAAGTCAGTGTGCTTCAAACGGTGGGTTTGGAGATCATGTTTTCTGCTTTTCTCCCCTTAGTCATCCCCTCAACCTGAGCCACTTTTAATGCCTGTGCCCAGAGAGGACTGCAAGGTGCATAAATGAGAAATCAGACTCCACATTTCTAATCTGGGACCTGGGACTGGGCTAAAACTCGATTCTGTGCTTCTTACCTGTATTGGTTCACTACCTGTCTGGGTAAAAGAGAAATGTGGACTAAGAGGAGGAGGAGTTTGGAGGGAGGGTCATTGATCATATTTCTCCTCTGCAGTTGGAGGTTAACTTTCTCATGCAAACAACTGAGAGGTCTCCAGGTTGTTTTCTAAATTGCTTTTTCATCTCAGGCAACACCCCAAAAAGAGACAAGCAGAGAGTTAGTGCCTCCTGGCAGAAGTACCCCACATTGCCTAGGAAGTCTTCTTGCCAAAATGTTGAACTTGACTCTAAATCGAGTCTAGAAAACTATAACTACTAAATTATAGGAAATAAAGAAGCAGAGAAACTGGCCCAAGGGACAATGAATCAAATATATTCAGCTTGTACAAAACCCGACAGGCTGTTCAACAAATAAATTGTGAGAAAATGCAAAGTTGGGGGTGGGTGGTGTGGAACTGTGATTTAACAGATGTGGTATGTATATTCAATAGAATATTACTTGGCAGTTAAAAGGAATGAAATCAGCCATTTGTGACAACATGGATGGACCTAGAAGGTATTACACTAAGTAATATAAGTTAGACAGAGAAAGACAGATACCATACGATTTTACTTATTTGTGAAATCGAAATAAAAGAAATAAAAATAAAATAAAATCTAAAAGAAATAAAATAAAATAAATAAAACAAAGACAGACTCATAGAAATGGAGATCAAACTGCTGGTGGTCAGGGAGAGGGGAATATGGTCATGACACTGTGATAAGTGTGCACGGTGACAGATGATGACCAGACTCCATGTGGTCATCACATCGTAAGGCATATTAATGTTAAATCACTATATTGTGTGCCTGAAACTAACAAATGAATATAATATTGCATATTAACTACACTTAAATTAAAAATAAATAAATAAAAATGAAAGTGACTTAGGAGACATGTCAACCAATTTTACTGCATGGACCTTATTTTAGTCTTGATTAAAATAAAAGGCACTTCTTTCCCAGGAGGCAGCAGTGAGTGATCCAGCCCAGATCACAGAGCTGCAGGACACTGGGTCAAGCTTGCCCACCTGATCGAGATATGAATCTTCTCTCTGGAATCTTCTCTCTCTTCTCCTTGCCCATCAAGGAGTCTGAAATGATTGACTTTTTCCTAGGATGTGCCTCAAGAATGAGGTTTTAAAGATCATGCCCATGCAAAAGCAAACCTTGCTGGCCAGTGGACCGGGTTCAAGGCATTTGTCACCATCGGGGACTACGATGGCCCTGTTGGCCTGGTGGTTAAGTGCTCCAAGGAGGTAGCAATTGCTGTCCACAAGGCCATCACCCTGGCCAACCTCTCCACTGTTCCTGCGTGGCGAGGCTACTGGGAAACATGACAGGCAAGTCCCACACTCTCCCGGGAAGGTGCCCACCTCCATGCCGAGAGCTTAATTTTTGTACTTCCATAATACGTTTGAAATTTTTCAGAATTAAAAAAAAATGTTTAAGAAGTTTTGTTCAAACTCATAGATACAGAGAACATTGTGACAGTTTCCGGATGGGAGGGGGTTTGGGAGGATGGATGTAAAGAGGGAAGAGATTGAGAAATACAAATTGGTAGTTACAAAATAGTCATGGGGATATAAAGTGTAGCCCAGGGAATATAGTCAAAAATATTGTACCAATATTGTATTAACTATGTATGGTGTCAGATGGGTACTAGATTTATCGAGGTGATCGCCTCATAAGCTATATAAATGTCTAACCACTATGTTGCACACCTGAAACTAATATAATAATGTATGCCAATGTGATTGAAAAAATAAAGAATTGTTAACCAAAAAAAAAAAAAAAAAACCAAAAAGCTTAACAAAGAAATGTCGTTCACAACTATCACACACAGTTTTTCTCAATCATTAAAAACAAAAACAAACAAAACTGAAAGCCAGAAAGGGATTTCACAGGAAGGTAAGAAGCTTTTGGACACACAGGGGGTGCTCATGAGTGAGGCATGAGGAATCTCTCAGGGGTGATGACAAGAGAGCATCCAATCTATTTCGACAAGGCTGGCCTAGACCAGGACAGGGCATCTGCTTCAGGAGAAGGTAACGTCTCCAGGGAAATGCATGGTCTGACTGACTTAGTCTTGGTCTCACTGCCCCTTATAGGTGACAAGAGCAGCTCAGTCTCTGCATTTTTAACGAACTCATAACAGGACATTGTAAAACAACGTATTTTGTAATGTAATTAAAAGGTCATTCCATAACTGCAGTATCAAATTCCAAATGGATAGAACAAACAAGTGCCATCTGAACAAGCTTTAAAATACCATTATCCCTGTGCCCAAGTCATAGCATTTCCGAAGCGCATCTGAATGCTCCAGGCTGCGAGAAGCCTCTCTGGATTGCCAGTTGCCCCTGAAAGGGTGCCCTGGCTTGCACTTTGGAAACGTCATCTGTGAGGCCCAGACACCCCGAGACCATTTGTAAATTACTGCTGGGGTCATTAATAAAATTGAGATTTGACGACCTGAAGAAATAAGGACTTCCCCAAATGCCCGAGGCCCTTGTGAAGACGCTCACTGGCAAGATCTTGTCCAATGTCATGAAATGAAATATGTCATACGACAATTTCCAAAAGGGGCTCAAGGCCGGTAGTGACCGGAAATCAGTGGGTCACATCAAAGCCTGCCTCTAACTGTGTCCTTCAGAACCCCGGATCCGATGCAGCACTCCTCCTTCACTCAATTCACATAAAGCCGAAATGGTCTTTTCTTCTGGGAACAACAACTTGATGATTTGATACCTACGAGTCATAAGAGGCCTTTGTGAGGGGCCCTGTGACAATGCGCTTAAGTCTCAGCTGCGTTTCGCTCTGTTCCCATCAGTCCTCTGTCTTCACTGCATCTAGGTCGGGCTCAGTGAGTGTCCTCAGTTTCAGACCCAATATATGACAGTGACCCTTGATGATTCTTGGATTGTCACACACTTAACAATGAGAACTTTTTTTTTCAAGGGGAAAAGTATATTTTTAGTTATTTGGCCAAAACAGGCCAAATGCTCAAAATGTTGACTAGTGGGGCCACCATTTCATCACTGCCTTCCTTGGGTAGGCATAGAAGTGAAGGCATCTTCCTTTGTGGCTCCAGTGAGCAGGTAAACATTTACCCGCCAGGATGCTCTACAGTGGATGTCAGTAAAACACACTGGTCCTGTGGGCAATTCCGGAATCCTGCATAGAAAGAATTTGGCTTTGTTTGTTCATTTGTTTGTTTGTTGGTTGGTTGGTTGCCTTTGGGAAATGAACTAAAACAGCCAAATTTTTCAATACATCTGTGAGAGGGCTTATGCACAAAAATCCTGTTACACAATCATGGAATGTGTGTGTATGAAACATTACACTCTTTGAACATTTTTGAGAAAGTTACTCTCCTCTCTCTCCTCCAACTAATAACAATTCAACATTATTTAACATAATCCTACTGACAGGTCATTTCTTACATGAAATTTATTACTGGCTCGCCCTTTGAGGGCATGTGTAACTCTTAACGTTTCCTTTCAAAAGCTGTAGCATGCATTAGATTCTCATGCAGCGTTTCCCCATGTTTTCCTTGGAAACCCCTGCTTTCTGTGGTATTTTATGTTGCCCAAGTCTGTTTTAACTCTGTATCCTTACACACACATGTGCATGCACTTTATGCGAGCACACACACACACACACACACACACGAGAAATACCTCCTTTCCCAAAGTCCAGGAATACACTTAACATCGAAACGTTTTATTTTGCCACTATTAAGTTTATCCATGACCGTATAAGTGACAACATTAGTAGAGCACACATTTTCATAAGTTTCTCCTATACCTAACTGAATGTGTGATGGAGGGAGTGAGAGGGCTTGAATTTAACACGATCGTGCCGAGAAATGAGTGGATGTTCTCCACACAGGGCCCGTGAGACCTGCAGGCAGTCACCCTGATTGGTGCTTCAAGCCTGCACAATGCAGGACATATGAGACCGTTCAGAACAGAGTTGCGATTCTGACTCATTCAGAGAAATGGTTTTTTACCTGGTGAGTCAGCATGAAGCTAGGTGTTTCCCTACCTGTACTAACCATAAAAAGGCATTGCTACCTGGAGGGTTAGATCATCTGCCCCAGAAGGAAACACACACCATCTCTGCTTTTTCTGGAAGAGCTTTACTGGCATCATGAGCTCATAGGCTAGGGTTGACTACGTGGTGTCCTTCCTTCCACTGGGAGGCATTGTCTGAAGGGCTTGCTGGCCGTCCAAACAGCAAAAGAAAAGGGAAAGGAATATTAATTGATTGCTTGATTGGTTGGTTGGTTGATCAATTGATACAGAACCAAGACATAGAACGGTTCCATCACCTCAAAAAATTCTCTCATCCCTTTAGTACTTAACCCCTCTCCCCATCCACCATATTTATTTAAAAATCATATTTCAATGATTTATAATGGAGACATGAATTCATTTGAAGTTTGATTCATAGACATCCTTGTAACTTGTGCTTAATGTAGTGGCAAGATTTACTGGTGACAGGCTTTGGGGACCCTCGATACCACCGGAAGTTTGAGAATGTGTTGGGGGAGACCTATTGCCTCCCATTTGTTCTAATGGAGAACATATTTCTGCAGAGAAACACATGCAGGAATAGTTCCACTAGGTGAATTCTTAGCCTCCTAATTCTTCCTCTAAATTCAAGAGGAAGACTTATATTTCTCCTTCAGTTTAAGAAGACTAAGTTTCCTTAAGGCTCATACCTCAACCAAATTCTAACTGGAAAAAACTGGGGATACACACACACTCTCCCCTACCTTGGTCTGCAGATTCACGCACGTACACAACTCTGTGTCTTTTACACACACACACATGCACGCACACACGAGAAACAGAAGCAACACAAAAACTGCCAGGACAGGCTGTCCTCGAAAGTGGTCGTTAAACCTCCAGAACCACTACCGGACCTTCTAGGCCCAGAACTGCACAGAAACCTGAGGTGAACATCTTCTATCCTGAGAGGCTGGCACTGCACAGAGGTCTTTGCACATTAA
Source organism: Cynopterus sphinx (assembly GCA_030015415.1). Lineage (NCBI taxonomy): Eukaryota > Metazoa > Chordata > Mammalia > Chiroptera > Pteropodidae > Cynopterus > Cynopterus sphinx. The sequence continues at coordinate 9,111,473 of CM057391.1, forward strand.
GGACGAGTTAAATTCCTCCATGACTGGGCCATTAGCAGTTCAGCCATCCATTTTTCATTTGAAGGAACCTTTTTAAAGGTTGAATTCTTATCTTCAGGAGGCCTGTAAATGCAGTTCTTGTGTTTTCATTGGGTTTATTTAGCCTGGGGGACTTAGGTCCCTCTGTTTAGGCAGTAAATTTTCCCCTTTGTGTGAATGCATGTGGTTAATATACTTAAAAATCCATCAGGCAAGGCTAACAAAAATGCAGCCGCCTTTACACAGCACTTTTTGGCAAGAATATAGTCACTCAGGATGGTTGCGCAGTGCTTATAATTGAATTGTGGTCACTAAGCCGAATGCTATCAACTTCTGTAAAAACCCAAAGCCAGATAGCTGTGAGCGAGCCTTTCGCCACCTTCCCCCCAATCTTCCCACCCCTTGGCTGCTTCCCTTGCTGCCAGCCCCCCGCCCGTCCACTCAGCTGGCACAGTGGGACGCAGAGAGAAACCCAAAACTAACAAATGGGAGACACTGCTACAGTCTAAACATGTGTCATAAAAGATTGACACCAGGACCCAAAAGGACAGAGCTGAAGGCCTGATGGCGTGAGATACTACACCTGGGAGGCCAGTGAAGGGGAAAGAGCTCAACCAAAGGAGAAGTACCAAGGTCCTCTAAGATGCCCTTGGAAGGCGTCCGACGCCTGGCTGAGCACAATGTTAACAATTACTCCAAAATCACTGTCTGACACCAGCGGCACAGATCCCAGGCCCCCAATGTCCCCCCTCGCAATGGTAACAGTAGACCAAGTAATCTATGGTCCATGAGCTGACCTTTCCTCCTTCTTCCTCTGGCCCCATGTGCCCTGTCAACCACAGGCTGGTGTGCAGGGCAGCTGTGGGCTTCGGCCAGCAAGCACGCAACCACTTTTGCTGGCAGGAGACCAAACTACTGCCACACACCCCAGGGCACCGAACTCAGTGAGGCGGCCTTGGTTCCCGAAAGATTTGAAATGAAACGAGAAAATCAGCTCATTGAACAGTCATGGCAGGAGAGAACAAAAAATATCCTGCCAATCACCTCTCCCTACCCTAAATTCAAAACCAAATAAAATAAAAATGTATTCAGGAAGATTGTTCTTAATCACTGCTTTTTTTTTTCATTAGGGAAAGGGAAAGCAAAATATTTCCTATCCCTCCCCAGCATTGCATTCATCTAACAAATGGTGTTCTAAACGGGCACTCGCTAAACATAATAAGAGCACCCAGCTTGTTGCATGCATAAGCCCATGCCACATGCCATGCAAAGGATGGAAAAAGTGCTGTAGATTTAATTACCATCCAAGAGCAAATTCTGTTGAAAATGTGCTCCTGTGAAACGGGGCCTAGAAGCAGGTGAGGCCAGGACTTAGAAATTCAACAAGATGGAAACGCTTGGCAGCCTCGCTCAAAGGGCTTCAAAGCAAAGGACGAACTGTTGCACAGCCCTGGGAGCCAAAAGAAACTAAGCCATACCTAAAATGCATGAGTCAGAGGCGCACGCTTTTCCCAAAAATCAAACACACAACTAACTACTCAAGAAGGACTGTGCTCATTCAAAGGATCGCTGCTTACCACTGACAGTGATTGCATAAATATCTCACGTCGACTTTTTTAGAAAAATGTATCTACAGGGCTGCTTAGAGTTGCACCTCTGACATTCTGCTTTAGATGGTAAGCTCCAAGAGTTCCATGATTTTCTTAGAACCACAGACACAGCATGACTTACAAGTAGGTCACAGATTATGAATGAAGGCTGATGACTAATAGCTACTGATTAATATTTTTGCCAATAATTACAAAATCCCCCCTTTGAGATTAAGGTAAGTGATTTAAAAAGACACATAAAGATCCTCTTCTTCTCATACATGAGCCAGGTAATACTTAAGCTTACATATAACCAACAGTCCCTGTCATTAACCTTTAGTGACCTGAGAATCACTCATATATCAACACGTGTCAATCCATCAAGTTTCCAGAAAAATTTCAGAGCCCTGGTTTTGAGAAAAGTAGCCAAGACTTCTGAAGGAGTGAACAATGAAATCCGATTTCCTAAAGCAGTCTTAGGGTCACCCATGTAAGTCCTCACACCCTGGGTTTTAGCCCGTTCAATGCGCTGTACTGTGGGCAGGAGGACAGGCAGGAGCCAGGGAGGCGGGACGACTGGGACTAATGTGATAACAGTCTCAGAGCAGCTTCTCAGCAACCCAATTCTGCCTGACTCTGCCATAAGCCAGTTAGCAGTTTCATTTACATACTATTTCCCCCTTTGACATCCCCTCCTCTGTTTTTAACAACAACAACAAACAACAACATAATTTTTATGTTACTGCCCAAAAGATCTTTTTGTCAATTTACTGCTTAAGCCCCGTCTTTCCATCTACACTCTTCCATCCCCACCACTATCAAAAAATCAGGACCGAAAGAAATGAGAAGAGAAAAGGGGAAAGAATGAAATCTGTGAACACAAATAGGAGAAAAAACATTCCTTGTTTTGCCTTCTCTCCAGCAGTGAGAAAAGACACAAACCAAAATGAAGGGTAAAAGGAGTCTGAGTGTGGTGTGTGTGAAATCTGTGGGGTATAAGAGGAAGCCCTATAAATCTCTCAGTGCCCTAATGTCATGATTAATAAACAAAGCTCACAGCCAATGACATTACCCAGGAAATACAATGTCCTGTGCTGTTCAGTGTTTGTTTCAAAGGGCAAAGTCTGGAGGGAAACAAAGGAAGCCAGAGGGAGGAAGAGAAATCCAGTTTAACTGCACTGCTGTGCACCCTAAAAGGAAGCCAAATTCCAAGTCTGGCTTTTTTATTTTGTGAAGTGTGCACATGACAAACGTGTGCTGGTCTTCCTTTGGGTAAGCGCCCTTCATCATGCCGTGGTTTCACAAATAATAAGGCATTAAACCACTTCCTTTCCACTGCACTGTATTTCCAGAGTTTGGCCTTGTAACTAACTCAGGGTTGTATACTTCGTTAAAACTCTGAGGTCCTACCTGGTTTAAGGTTTTCCAGATCCGTAGACAACCATTGAGGCAGGTACAATGTTCTCATATGGTAGCTAAGTGCACCCGGCCTGTTGTTATGGATTGGGTCCTCCTGGCACTGAGTGTATTAGAGACCTGTTTGCACTTTTCCATCCCTGGAAGGCCCCAGACGCCCCAGTGCATGTACCTGCACCTGCTCCACTCCCACTCAAAAGGCACAGCTGCAAGGGCTCTCTTCTTCCTTTCCCCTTCTCTTCAGTCTTGTGTCCTCATGTTTTACCCATTTGGGGATTAGTTTTATCCTGAAGCACGTGCACACACACACACACACACACACACAAATGCCCTTTTTGACCACCTTCACCCGTTTTGCCCTCCTCATCCCTCCACTATCTATCCTCGCCTTGGCAACCACCAATCCATTCTCTATATCTATGAGGTTCTGTTTGTTTGTTTAAGATCCTACATATAAGTGAGATCACACAGTATTTGTCTTTGTCTGGCTTATTCCACTTAGCATAATGCCCTCAAGGTTCATCCAGAACCAAAGAAGGATTTCCTTCTTTGCTATGCTGGATAATATTCTGTCACACACACTCTCTCTCTCTCTCTCTCTCTCTCTCTCTCTCACACACACACACACACACACACACACACAAATTACATATAGACACCCACACCAAATCTTCTTTATCCGTTCATCTGTCAATGGACACATAGGTTATTTCCATGTCTTGGCCACTGTTGATAATCCTGCAATGAATGTGGGGGTATAGATGTCTTTTCGAATCTTGGTATTTTAAATACTAAAGGGTTACCATTTAGCTAAAATCTCTCTGAAATGGGTCCAGCAAAATAATCGGAAAATCACAACTTTGATATTTGCCTCTAAAGCCTAGCTAAAGAAATTACAATTTAGTTTTCAAAGAGGTCATTAAATTTGTCACCAAATAAGTCTGCATCTATTTCTGATGATCACATATGAGTAACGCAAGATGGCATTCCTGAAACAATTTTTTAAAAAGAGAGAGAGAGATAGATAGATAGAGAGAGAGAGAGAGAGATTGAGAGAGAGAGAGAGAGAGAGAGAGAAGGGCACATGGACAAGGAAAAGCCACCCTGCATCTAACAAAGTTGCAAAGGCTTCACGGGAACCAGTTTCGATTAGAAGCATTTTCTAATCAAGAAACAGAGGACAAATGAATATTAGTCATTTCTGTTTGCCAAAGGCCCTTTTCCAGGCATGAGTGGCTGTTGTCACACCAAAGCTGGGCAGGTACCCCAAGAGTGTCTGCCAGCAAAGTCATACAAAGGTGTGTGATGTGAATCAAGAGGACATGGGGGTGACTCATTAGGTAACTGACACTGTCTTAGTGGGGTAACAATGAAATTGATATGTAAATGTTTAAAGTAAAAAAAAAATACATTTACCCAAAGGTATGGCAGGCATATCTTGAAGACCAGAATATAATAAGTAGAAGAACCCTGCTTCATGAAAAAAATTTTCTTTCAATGGTGTTGCGTGGACATTTTAATCTTATAAAGTATAAAAAGTGGTGGTCCCTATCAACATATCATCCCAAAATATTATCATTTCCTTTCTACTGAAGATAAGATTAAAGAACAAGCAGAATTGTCAGTAATGCTTTTCAAAATTGTATTTTAATCACTTTTTTAAAAAAAATAAACTTATTGAGACATAAACTACATATAATTAAATGTATCCATTTCAAGCACATCGTCGTTGAGTTTTGTCAAGTGTCTATACCTGTATCACCACCAGCACAAGCAAGATAGAAGACATTTTCATTACCCAAAAAGTTCTCTCATGCCCCCTTGCTGCCAGTTACCCACTAAGCTACAAATGAAATGCTCTCTGTACAGAGTATTTTGCCTGTTATAGAATTTCAAGGAAGTAGAAACATACCAAATGCATTCTTTTGTGTCCGGCATCTCTAACGAAACCCTCCATTTTGCTGAAAGCCCTGTACCCCTCATTCTTGTGTCTCAGAGTCAGGAAATCAGCTTCAACTTCGATAGCAAGACCAGAGATGGACGAGTGCCATTTTTGAGAAAGTTTCTAAAATAGCAGGATGTTACAAGGAGCAGGAAGCAGCAAAGGTCAATTCCAGTTCATTTCCTTTTGGGGTATTAATTTTAGCACATTGTTTGGGTTTCCCCCAAAAGATATTTTTGGAATAAGGGAATTCCAAGCATGAAGGCTAAAAATAAAGAAGAAGAAGACCCTTTGGATCCTCTTTCCCAGAGATGCCTTAAAGTTTTATGCTTTTGACCAAACAGATGCAATATAAATGCTTGATGATGAAATCGAGGGAAGAGAGGGTTTTCTCACAATCTCCAAAAGAATTTGTGCAAAATACAAAAGTACAAAGCAATTATGGATTATGTGTTTCTGAATCTGCTAATATTCTTCTCACTTAAGGTAATATTTTTCTGAGTTTATAAATTAGAAATTTTCATTTACCACCACTTCACATGAAATGTGAATATTTTCCTTTTCTTGTTAGGACCAGGCAAGGGCACTTTTGGTTGTGTGATATCCAGTTCTCTATAGATCTGCTACTGTCTATGTAAACCATTCCAGTTTTAGAAGAATCCAAATTATCAAAATTATCAGGCTAGTCTGTTTCCTGATGTCCTTTAAGACCTTCCTGTGTGACTCAATTTTTTTTTTTTTTAATGAGAAAAGGCATAAATTGTTCTGAGTCTTAAGTCTGTATATAAACATCAGCTCTGGGTACTATTTTCCTTCAAGCTGCTGTCACACAATGGTTAGAAGAGAGTATATTAATTCTTCCTGGGCCTTAGGGTATAATGTAAGCAACAAATCACTTTACATCATTTTTTTTGAAATAAATCAAAGAGATAAATTAGTTAAAAATTACTTATTTAAGAGTAATGTTTATCATTAAGAAACTTTTTACTTCAAATAAAATAATCTTGAACCCAATGATAGTATTATTTTAGTCTACGATATTGTAATAAATGAAAAAAACTAAGGCATAAAACACAAAACAACCAACATGATGTATGTCAATAGGACAACAAAGAGGGCTGTGTTCATGACTTTTAATATCTTTTTGTTTTCTTTCTTTCTTTCTTTCTTTCTTTCTTTCTTTCTTTCTTTCTTTCCTATTTATTATGTATCATTTAGTGATAAATCATCTGTTGGATTCTGGCCCTAGAAGAAGCAATAGTTTCTTAACCAGACAGATTATCTGACCCATGGAAAAAAACAAAAAAAACAAGAAGTTCATTAAACTACTAAAGTAGAATGAATATTTAAAGGAAGAAAGTTTTGATTTTCCTGAACAGTAAGTCAGCATCAGGCACATTTTAATAGGTAGTCTTGCCTTATACTATCTAGTCCCATAGGGGGAAAAAAAAGTTTATAACTAAACTCTTTTAACCTTATATTCAAAAGATCAATGGCTGTAAAAATTATCACTTCATTGACATTTCTCACTGCTAATCTCTCACCCACATAAACATCTATTGACAAAAAAAAAAAAAAACTCAGATCTCACCATAAACATAGACACTTTCAAATATCTAAAGTTAATGTGAAAGAGAAACAGGATTAATCATATGTCTTTAGTACCAAAGGTGTGTGCAGAGGCAACAGGTTCCAGTGAAAAGAGCACCAAAATAAAAATTTTATAACTAGCACTTGATTCCTTGCTTCCTGTCATGGAGACTTTGAATAAGTCATGACCATTCTAGCCTCCTTCTGTTCTTTACTTTGTTTAAAAAATGGAGGTGCAGGGTACCATTCCTGCCTTGCCTGTATTTAGATAACAAAAATATTCATACAGAATAGTGCGAAAACTTTGTGTCACAAAGATGCAGAAAATTACCACCCTTTTATGCATACCATCTCTCGAAATACTGCATGCTACACGTTTTCTTACATAAACACAGCCCTTAAACTTGTGAAACAATCCAGCTCTCAGCCACAGATCTCCTGAGGACACATTCCTCCTTACATCAACAGTGGTTAGACCTCTGCGAACACATTTACAAATTATTTAAAGACCCCTAAATCCACAGCAAAACCTTCCACACTCTGTTCTCTACCTTAAAACACAGCTGGCTGTAAATTACTAACCAACTAACTCACTAACTAAAATGTAGGAGCAGATTCAGTTAGTTTGCCAGGTTTTGAACCAAAATGGAAAAAAAAAAATCCAAATCCAAAACATGGGCAGGAAAGAGTTCCAGATAAATCAGTTATTTCTCAAAAACATCACACTCCTTGGAAGATCTACAAGTTAAGTACAAACTCCCACACCAGGATGTCACACACATTCAGCCGGCAGTCACTGCTCATTAGTGGCCACTGCCAACAAAGCCTTTTTTTGAGACAGCATCCACCTGGTTGGGGTGCCCGAGTTCTGAGCAGTCTACAGCAAGTCAAATGCATCTCCTCCCTGTTTTGCCATCTGGTTGTGATAGGAAGGTCATAGGAACAGTGATAAGGAAGCTGGTACTACATGGAACAAGAATTCAAATGAGTGCCCGATTCCTCTTTAAATGTGATAAAAGGCTTCAATAGATAAGCTTTGATCACATAAAACACAGTGGGTCATATCGGCTAAGTTCTCAAAAGCTGTGGAAAAATTGTTCTGCATGTTTTGTAGAGTTCACTTAATTACACGAAACGGTTTCTGTCATTGAATCTTTACCTGGTAGCAATGGGATACAGTGAGTTTATGAATTCTGGAGTAGAATGAGTTTGTTCGTTCAAAGATTATCAATCAGCCTTTTAAGTGATTATCACGAGTGCCTGAAAGGAAATTACGTTATCTTGTCATGGTAGGATTGTGGAAATCAGCTAAGTTAAAATCAAACTGGGAATAAAGATATCTTTGATTTTTCAACTTTCTATTTTGAAATTTCTACAATGGCAACATCTTGCTAAATTAGGGTACCATATCAAGACCAGGAAATGGACTTTGGGACCATCCACAGAGCTTATTTCACCAGTTTTACATGCACTCATAGTGTGCATGAACATGGGTATGTGTGTAGTTCTGTGAATTTAACACACGTGTAGATGTGCACAGGCACCACTACAATCGAGATACAGAACTGTTCCATCACCAGGGTTACGCATGACACCCCTTTATAGCCACCTCCAGCTCCTCCGCCAACCCTAACTCGGCTACTGATGATCAGCTCTCCATCTCTATAATTTTGTCATTTCAAGAAAGTGATAGCAATGGAATCCCACAGTATATAATCTGTTTTGAGATTAGCTTTTTCCATTCCCCTGAGATCCATTCAAGTTAGTACATTTATCAGTTGCTTACTACTTTTTATTACTGAATAATATTTCATGATATGAACGTCCCATAGTTTGGTAAACGATTCATCCTATAAAAAGACATCTGGCAGCACACCCTTATTTTAAAATAGTTCGAATTTGTGAATTCTGACACAGGTCCAATTAGTCATATAAAAAGGAAAGGTTTGTCCTTACTAGAAGAAAATAGGCGGTACCATAATCTATTCACAAATTGGTTATATGGGAATATTATACATTCACTCTATGGCTTTTACCTTTGGGTGACCATATGAAGTTCTCAACAATATGTCCTAATTTTACTGTACTTAAAAAAACCTCTAGCAAAAACTTTCTGCCTGAACATACCATTCTGTTCTAGACTTGTATTTGGAAATTTAACTACAGCAAATTGACCTCTACAGAATGCAGAATTTTTAGATACCAATTTTTTCCAGATAAAAGAATTGAATTATGAATCTCCAAGACTGCTGGGTGGTTTTGATCTGTCTTGCTTAACTTTTCAGCTATTTTATACACTGAAATATTCCCACTGCAGCGGGACTTTCCAAGTGTAGCGTCGTCGTGACTTTGCTGTCATTTTAAGCTCTTAAGACCCCGTACATAAAAACAAACATATGGAGAACATTTGCCACGTGCCCAATGCTTGTGGTTAACTCCTCTATACATTATGGATATTTTTTGATATCACCTCTATTATCATTTCCATTTCACAGATGGGGAAATGGAGACCCAGAGGAGTTGAGGTGCCTTTCTCCCCGTCAAACATTCAGCTCGTGGTCTGCTCAGGATTCACACTCATTAAGTGTGCCTCTAATACTGTGCTCCCAGAGCTTCATCACCTTCAAAGAGTGCATCCCTGCTTGTACAGTTGGGTTAATGCTCTTTATTTCCAACCCTCTCTATTTTGTTTTACATAGCTCTGACTCCTATGGGGTTTTGTTGTTGTTGTTGTCTTTTATGTCTCTAGAATGATTCTTATTTTATACACCCACCTCTCTCCATAACCAAAAATAGATAGAAAGTGTCTACTGAAGTCAGCGTGTAGAGCCAGGTATCACCACCCCTTGTAAAATAGAGAGAGATGAAGAAACTCCCAAAGTTTCCCCAAGATGAAGTCCTACATGGCAATTATTTAAAGGGAGATAGTCTGTCCGTGGGCCTTTTCTATCTTCCCTTACTTTGGTCCTTTGGTGCCCTCACTTTGGCTTAAATACTCGCAACTAGTGGACAGAGGGAAAGAGAAGAACACGAAACTCATATTGGATGAAACGACACTTTACAGAAACTCTAGTGACATGAAAGGAGAGAGGAGAGGCAGAGTCTGTTGTAACTTTTAGCTGAAATGTGTTGATTTGGGTTGAACTATTTATTTGTCTGTGTGGTTTCTGAGGCCCACAACTCCTCCAGAGGAAACATATTTAAAGCCCTTCAGGTAAGTATGGAAATCTTTCTTGATAGCTCCCATTTTTGTCCCTCATACCTTTGGCTTTTATACAACAGGGACAGTGCTAATGGTGCGATTCTTTTACATTTTACCTTTCCTTTGTAGCAGAATGTAAACAATCTGAAAAGTTTATCTTTCCTGCTCACCAAATCTTGAAGCAAACAAAAGGTTTCAAAAGATATCTGGCCCGCAAAATTTTTCTCCCTCACATAAATTGTGCATTAGCCAGCCCCTTTTCCTCTCCATGAACTCTTTACCATCCTTGGTTCTCATACAATTAAATTAAACAAACACAGGCAATTTGCCTGCTACAGTGAGTTTTATCACAAAAGGGATTCTCCAGGAAAATCATGCTAAACAGATTTTGCAAAATATATGAAATTACTCACTGGGCGCACTGCCTGGCCTTCACGTGGCCACTTTGATTAATGTTACGGCCTGCGCCTGGGTGCTTGGCTGGCCACGCTGAGGATATGTCAGGATAGGTTTTGCGCTGCTTCTCTACTTCCTGCTCAGCAACTCCTGGATTCATATCACATTTTCTTTCTAAACCATCATAGCACATTAAGGGATCTTAGGGAGAGCTGAGTTGTTAAGGAAGAGAGGATATAAGGCAGGTTTAAGGACACAGGGATGTAAAAGATGGAGGTATGGAATTGGAGAGAGGAAGGAAGGGAGGGAGGAAAAAAGGAAGGAAGGAAGGAAGGAAGGAAGGAAGGAAGGAAGGAAGGAAGGAAGGAAGGAAGGAAGGAAGGAAGGAAGGAGGTGGGAGCCATTGCCACGTAAGTGCTACCAAAACCCCTCACCAAACCCCAACTCCTACACACGAACTCTTCATGGTAAACACCTCAGCCCCTACCCCCTCAACACAGCTCCTTTTAATAACTTAATTATTGATCATAAGAAGCAGAAATTAAATTACAGGTGGCATTTCTATAAAAGCAGGTCACATTTCAAAAGGATGAACAACAGAGAGATTAAAGATTACTGTATAACAATTCTCGGATTGGCTAAACATTTCTGACCTGTTAGATGGCTTCTAAAAAATAATGTGATGATCAAGGAATGAAGTCCTAGCTATAAGAATTTAAAAAAAAAAAAAAAAAAAAAACTGGGCCTGTCCCAGAACTTTAAGAATGAAAATTCCTTGTTCACAAGATAAAATTTGTGTTAGAATTTTACTAATTGGCAATAGTTTCAGAACTATTGACATCTTTCACTCTACACTTCGGGACTCATCATTTACAGAGGCTATGCTAAGAAACATGGTGTCTGCTTGGGCTAGATGAAGTATCTATAAAAGACCTGAATGCCTCTCCCCTTTTCTCAGGATATAGTCTCATGTGAACAGCAAGCCAAAATGCTTGCAGATATAATCTTGTGAAATTATTTTAATATTTCTAGACATGTTCATGGATTGAGCTTTAATTAGTTGGTAAGGATAAAAGAATATGTATTTATGGGCTTATTTCCACATCTTTCATAATTAGTATTATTTGAAAAAGAAAATCCCAAATAATACAGCATATTTGTTACAATCTCTCTCTCTCTCTCTCTCTCTCTCTCTCTCTCTTTCTCATCTTTCTTGTATATACTTCGAATGAACTTCAAATGAAATTTTGAGAGACTTAAGCTACAGTAATTTAGTTCAAAGCTGGAGCTTCAATCACCTCCTACAGATCAAATTGCCAACACGATTTGAAAAAAAGGGTATGTTTCTAATCTCATGTAATTTACTGTACAAAAGCAAGCATATTTTTCTTACAGAAAATTCTCATCAAAATCGATCAGTCAACAAAACAGGAGGGTTGAGGTTTGGTATCAGCCATATTGAGCCAGAGAAGCTATGGGTCTCATTTTGCTTTCCTAAGTCACTTAAGACATATTTTTTAAAAAGCAAAAAGAAAAGAAATAAAAGAAGTGAGATACCCCTCATTTTATAAAAATAATGAAACTTTTTTTCATTAAAATATACCATAGAGCACAAAAATAATCCTGCTCTATTTTAAACCAAGACCCCCTTAAACTCTAGAGGGAAAACTCCACTTGTACCTACTTAGCTTCTTAACACTATCAGGTCACCCGCGCAGAATGCAAATCGAGTAAGGCCAATTCAACAGGGGGAGCAGTATTCAGATAAAGTAATGATGGATAGAGTGAGGTAAAGAAGGAGTTTGGCCCACGAGACACTCAATCACTAGTCCTGGGTTAAGGGTGAGTGATATTACACTAGCTTAATGGACTTGCCAGTGCTAATTAACCCGAGACACAAGGAATGGCTAAATGCATCATGAGAAGTTGTTATAATTCTTCAATTAAGTCTAATGATCACAGAAATAATTCACAGGCCAAGTGTCCGACGATGCTGGAGGGTAGCTTTAAAAACATCCCTCCTCATGCACAAGATCCTTCTAGCCTTCAGAACAGTCACCCATCCTTTTCACACGTCTTCTTCTCTTAAATGAAATAACTCATTAAAGTTCCACTTCATCAATAAATAAATCTTAGCTCTACCTCCACCTGTTCACTATGTTTAGCAGTCTAGCTAGGACACTGTTTCTTTACTTCCCATTTTGCTCCCCTCTGCCTTGGAGAGCATCCTTACTCTCATGCAGACTGAAATCCTCCTCAGACAGAACCAGAGATTCAGCTGAGCTGTGGCTCATCCTTTACCTAAGGCCAGGAGACCGAGAAGGCTCCACAGTTGACAGAGAAGTTGATATGGTCCTAGGATGTGACTAAGGACAGGTTATTCACATTCCCTTGGTCTGGTCTAATACCATATTAAAAGAAGCATCCAAACCAAAAGTTTAATCCCTCCAAGGATTATTTTCACGGAGTTTGACTTGCATGCAGGCCAGACCCTCCAAGTCCACTCTGTATCTTTCCTGATCTGGAATCAAGTCTCTCTAAACATTCCCAAGGGCATTGTTATCACGTTTTATGAGTGGAGAGTGCACTAGAAATGACATATCATTTGGAGTCCCCAATGGACATCTGAAAACCATTGCAGTAGAGTAAGCAGGACCAAAAGATCAGCTTTCCATTTGCAAAGAGGTGTGCTCCTCTCCTGTACTGCTCTTGAGAGAACGCCTATTTCTGGTGGCCAAATGTCTACACTTCATCAGAAAGCAATAACAGAGGATCAAATGGGAGGCCTCATGCGACTTGTATTTATCCAACCCTTGGGTTCCAAGATTGTCCTGTCAACATGCATTTTGTAGCTGGAATAGGAAAAGAGCTGCACTGCTTATCCTGCCAAGGAGATAATGGATCCAGTAATTTCTGAGTTTGCCTCAGGAAGGTTTAACTATCCATTAACTACATTCTTGAGTTCAGGCTAGAACATCACGCATTTCAGGTTTTATGCTAAATCATGGGCTTGGTCCCAGTGAAAAGTTAAGCAGCGAGTATGCTGGGACCAGCATCACATGGTACTATTTTGGCCCCAAGTCTCACAAGTCATTAGATGAACTGGAATCCTTTTTACCATCATGTGTTAAAAACAATAACAGTAAGAATAGTGAACACTTTTGCATCCTTATGATGAACAGAATGCTAGACACTTTACATATTTAACATCTCATTTATTTCTGATGATAGCTATGTGAATTGATTGGTTTTATCTGGATTTTCAGGATGGTGTAACCCAGGCAAGGAGAAGGTAAAGCATGTCCAAGGTCATGCAGCAGCTGGGCAGGGGCATATCACATGGCCGGGCCTGGACTTGGATGGACCCTGGTCTATCTGGCTACAAGTTCATACCCTAATCCACTGAAAAGACTTCACATGTGGCAAAAGGAACTTGTTTTATTTGGATAAGAAAATAGAAAGCAACAATTTTAGTGCGTTCACCTTTCAATAATTTAATATGAGCTATTCAACATGAGCAATTGAGATGCTTCTAAACATCTGTGATTCAATTCTTTTGGATCCCAGAATGCTGTTATGGAAATAAGTTGCTGTGTCGATCATACTTTCCTCCTAATAGATGCAGTACACACACACACACAAAAATCAGTTCTGAGTAATTCAGGGGTGCTTGACTCCTTTATTTACCCTTTAGAAGAAGTAAAATTTCAGTTGTTTTTTTTTTTATCTAGAACATCTCTGACTTTGAAATGATCAACCTTTATCCTGGCCCCCGCTCACTTGGCTATCCAAATATATAGCAAAAGAAATTTTGGGGAGTACTCACTCATCATGATTCATTTGAGGGAATATTTACTCATATTCGATGGAACTGCCACACACCCAAAGTCTCATAAAAATTGTACCATGTCATCCCCAAGAAGAATCTTCCAGTCATAAAGGTGGTCTCTTTAGGAGGGAACATTGAAATCCCAACATTTAGGTCTACTGGGTAGAGGGGGGTGCATGACATTGTGATTTAGGAGGTCTTAGCCTAAAGCGCTGTGGTAGGCATGATGAAAGCAAGGCCAAGGATCACATTTCCCAAGGAACCCGGAACACCATACCAGAGGTAGGCGTATGATATCCGTCTGCTGAACTTGTGACGCCAGAGAACTTCGACTGGAGTAACATGAAAACTGGCCTGGCCCCTCCAATTTCAAAAGCATCGGTTGCTAGCCCCTTCGCTTTGATGGTGTGCAAAATGGGTCTGAAATGTGATCTCTAAATTATTCCCAAAGTTGCTGCTGCCAAAAGAAAGAGCCATAAGCCAGACCCTTTTCCATGTTCAGTCTTCATCACCAGCTTTGAAATTAAGACCACGTTGGTGGGAAGGGTTGAAAAGTAGAAAGAGGAGGCCTCTTTTTGTTCAGACTTTGGCTACAGTTAAAAGTGATTTATCTTCTTTTGCACAGCTGGGTGCTTGCTATATAAAGTGTGAGACATAAATAGAACCCACCACAGAAAGTAGGTACACCATGGGACTTGAGGTATGAGCAGAAAGAAAGATTGAACTGTTCAAAACTTGTATTTTAAATTAAATCATTTATTTAACATATTTATGTATATATGTGTGCATATATGTGTATACATATGTACGTGCATATATATGTGTGTGAACACATATATAATTGCCAACACCACCCTAAAAGTTTGAGTGAGCTTTACCCCCATCTTTCAAAATTTCTCAGAAAAATCTTCCTTGACCTACCTAACAAAGTCAAGCTCCTCTACTAGATGCTTTCATGACAATTTGCATTTGTCCTGAAAGCGTTATAATTTTATAGGTGTTTGCATATTCGATTAATGTCCATCACCCTCACTAGACAATATGTTCCATAATCATGTCTGCTTATTTTTTCTCTATTATTTTTGTAAAGCCTAGTTCAGTGCCTGGCACATGATATGAAAATATATATATATTAAAATATTAAAAATATATAACATTTATTTATAGGTAAAAAGATAAAAAATGTATAACAAAAACATTTAAAATACATTTTTCCATAGAGAAGAAAATAGATATAGGATTGTGGGGGTTGGAGGGTGAGGGTGTTCAAGAAATATTTATTAAATGAGTGGAATTAGAAATAACTGAAGGATGCCCTAGGACTGAAGTCAGGTATAAGCTGACCATTGGCAACTCATGTGTCCTGAACCACATGAAGTTCAGAGACTGATGTGCCTCCGTGTAGCAAGAGTAGCTTATAGAGGCTACTGAAGAGAAATTTTAAATTCCAGCAAAGAAACCGAATGAGGAGGAAGAATTTACTTAAAACTCTTTGGAATTCAAGGGAATTGGTTACCCGGGCCTCATGTGTATGAGGGACCTCTCACAGGGTGGGTTCTCTCTGCAAGCAGATGCTGAGAGAGTCTGGTATGAAAAATCCTTATTACAGAGAAAATGGATTTTTATCCTTAGTATTAATCAAGGTGCTATTCTGCCTTGTTTCAATAATTACTTACTTACTGTCTACTGAGCTCCAGGCGCCCGGTGTGCCCATTCTAGCTGCATGAGTGTAAAAGTCACATAGGTGTGCCACGGAAAGAGGGCAGAGTCAGCCTGGGGGAAGCAGGAGGCCTTGAAAACTCTCTAGAAGGTAAATTGTAACTAGACCAATAACCCGAGGAATGTTTTAGGAGACTAGGCAGCCTATGTTTACCTAGCCTTAAAGAGAGTTAAGTGGGCTGTAATCCTTGAAACCAGAGTTGTAGCGGGAGGTAACTAAATTTCCCTTACCTTGAAGTTGAACAGACATCATATTCACCAAGTGTCTGAATCCACTTCTCCCCGCTAAGAACAGAACAGGCGCTGTGAAAAGAGTTACCTGTGTGCCTTCATCTATGCGATTAAGAAAAAGAAACCAGGGATCAACTTCACTTTTTATTTATCCTTCGTAACTTTATGTTTTGTTGGGAGGTGTCTAGCAGGCAACGTTGATATCAGTTTTCATTTTATAAGGGGCAAGGAGGCTGATTTCTCATCCCCTGAGGAGGAGCGTTTGCCAAAGTCCGGCAGACGAACTTGGCATTTCCTGCAGAAGAGATGGATTGACGAGCTGGCTTCCCTCTGCTCCAGAGAGGACCCCGCAGTCAGGGCTCATCAGAGCCCCCTTGCCCACCAGTGGTTACTCGGCTCCCTGCTGCTGGTGATAACCTTTCAGGAGTTTGCCAATAAAGTTTCTTCCTGTAGTTTTCCTCTTTCCCACTTGGCAGGCTTTCTGTCGCTAATGGATCTGAAATTAATGGGTCCTTTCTCCCTGACTTCTTTGGATCTCTGACAAAGTCAGCACATTCTGGGAAATGTGGCAGGCGGTTAGTTATCACCTCTGGCACATCTCACAGGGCTGAGCCCAAGCTGCAATCCTCACACTCCATAGCTCTCCTGTCGAGCGCCTGGAATTGCATGGAAATAAATTCAATGTATATTCACCATCCTTTTGAGGTTTTAGTCACAGAAATTGCTCCACGCGTGGAGGGAACGCACCAAGCATTTTCTGCAGGCATCTCCTATGAACGTACAAAATTCAATTCAACCAACATGAATGGAGCAAATAATGCGGCGCTCACACTGCACCCTGTAAGTCTGGGCATGGTTATTAGGGTCAATTATCTGTTGGTGAGAAGCTAACAACCCAGGTTGAGGCTGAGGCCATTTGCTCTCGTTATCAGCAACTGGATTTGCCTTTGAGTTGTTTAACTTGTGAGGATGGTATTCTGTGCTTGTGCTGAAGCTACTCATACCAGACTACCCGGGTTTGAACTGTGGTCTGGCCGTTTACTATCTGTGTGACCTTGAGAAAGTAATTTTACTTCTCTGTGCCTTAGTCTCCTCACTGGAAAATAGGGACCATCGTAATTGCATCCCCGTCTTACAGATAAGCAAACTGAGGCCCTGAGGGATTCGATAACTGGGTCAGGTACACGGCACGAAGCGCACCTAGAACAATGCCTGGAACACAGAACTCATCAGTCCATCACTATCGTATCAGTTTCTCATTCCTGGGTCACCCTTCGCAGACGCATGGGAAGCCCAGGCTATGGCATTCAAACAGGCTTTGCTTCCAACCTCCCTCCATGTGAGGCCAAGTGACCCATGCACAACTGAACTCTTGACCTCTGCAGGCTTAGCTCTGTGTCCTCGCCCACTGAGCTAACTGCCTTAGACAGCGGGGAGAATGCAGGGCTACTAACTACTGTGATATCAGTTCTAAAAGATGTCAACCCCCTTTGCTCCCTCGTCCAAAATCCCTTCAAGATTGAAGTATACCTTCTAAGCGAATCTGTTTCAAACCTTCACTTCAGAAATAAAAGAAGTCAAAAGCCTGCTGCTTTACTCAAGGTTGAAAATGGGGATACCTGTCTTCCCCTCCACCCCCCCCCCATGGTCCTGCATTCTATTCCCCCCAAGTTCTTTGCAAGAAAAAAATTTTGTTGGCCACAGTTGCAATCAGCTTTAATTCATTCTTTATTGCTGCTCTGGTTTTGTGTTATTTGAGCTGGTTTAACTGTTAAAAGCGTTTCAAATGTTCACATGGTCTGCATTAGGTTACCGAATTAAAACAGGAACAGCCCACCAAATGTAGCTTTCTGAAATGCAAACCACATGAGTTTGATTTCTTTGTGGTATAACTTTAATTGGGTTCAGAGGTCTCTGAGACTTACCTGTCTGTCTCCTCGGTGATGGCCTGATCTGATAAGACTAACTAAAAGGGGCTGAGGGACCCGAATGGCTTCAACTCTAGTTTCAGAGCCAACGCTGACCACGCTACAGCCCCATCCCATTTATGACCACTCAAACGCAAATCAATTGGAGATCAAGGCATTTGCCCCTCCTGCACCCCCCGCCCCCCAACCCAGGGCTCTTCACTTGCTCCTAGCAAATGTCTGATGCTCACAGAGCACACAGGTCCCCTACGCAAAGTGTACGAAAACTGCCACTGCAGTATTAGCGACATGTCAGCGGTGCCATCTTCCTTCACCCTCTGCACCCCATAGTCAGCTGCATCTAATACTCTTCCTTTTCTGACTCAGCAGGAAAGGGTTTTGGGTTCAGATGGCCCCTTTTATTTTTATTTATTTATTTATTTATTTATTTATTTATTTATTTATTTATTTATTTATTTGGCCTTTTGATGGCACCCTGTAGCCAGTCTCCCTAGGACTCTGTCCACTTTCTGGAACAGCTTCCACAGCTTCTAACTTTCCCTGACTCAGTCTCCCCTCATCCTTTCTGAAGGTGGGAGAAATAACAAGTGACAGTGGTGTAGTTCCTAGGAATCGCTGAGCTTCTCCCTCATATTGGTTTCGAAGAAGCAGCCACACGACCTAAGCAAATCTGCAGATATTTTCTGAGTATCAGAAGCCAGTACCACATAGGCTGTCATGAATCGTGAGGCTTAGGAGAGGAGTAGGGAGAAAAATTAATTGAACATGTGTCTGTTCTAAGATGGAGTGCAATGGATAGGAGAAGCCAAGGAGACTCCTGTGCTGCTTCAAGAAATGGTATTATGCGTGAGCAAAAAAGAAACCACTTTGGGACTTCCAGCTACAAAGGAAGCCCTGGAACTGTGCAGAGGAAACATGATGCCTTTGGCTATTTCTCTTCCCTGACTAAGGCAGGGCTCCGGGGATGTGAGACAGAGACCCTGGGAGGAAAATCCAATGGTTGCCCTGTTTGGAGTGAGAACAGACATCTCTATTGAGACTAAACAGTACTCATTTCCATTAAAATGGTGTGTGTGTGGGGGGGTACATTTTCACTCTTTCCTCTAAGTTCGTTGATCACGTAAAAGATTCACTTTGGTAACCTGAAAAATGTTAAAGTCCTTCTAAGTTAACTATCCACAGAGACACTTGCCTCTAACCACAAAATGAGCTGGTATTTAAGTGGTCATAATGATGATAGTTGATGTCATTGAGTATGGACTACGTGCCAGATAATTTTCATACATTATCTTATTGAATCATCACAACCTTAGATGATAACATTATTTGCATTTTAACAGATGAGAAAATAGTGGCACCGAGGGATTCAGGGTGACTTGCCCAAGGTCAATGTGACTTGGGTTTGGATTTAGGCTCTATGATGCCACAGCCTGTCCCTTACCACCACCACACATTCCACCTCTGCTATTGTCACAGCAACAGGGACTTTAGACAAGACAGAGGTGAGTGAATACAGGGATGGTAGTAGGAGCTGATGCAATTTAATTTGCCTGTTTGCTCTGTGAAGCTTTTAACATGCAAACCTCACACACTCCTTTTCTCTTCCTGCTCCTTTCTGACTAGAACAGATGTCACCAGGTAGACAAAGAAGTGATGTGACTACTCGCCACCTAAATACGTTAACCTCCAATATTATGGAATCTCTTTCACCTTCATGATTAGTTATTGATAATGAGAAAAGCTAGAAAAAGAAAACGACATCCTACATGAAAAGTGGCCATAAATATACATAGAATTTGTGCATTTCACTCTTTATAATTTGTAACAACAAAAAAGAACCGTAAACGAATAATGAGCTCTCCTTAATGATTCAGATGCTGAAGTGGTTAGGGGTAAAACTACTGATGTCTGAAACTTACTTTGAAATGCATCATAAAATAAGATGGATTGAGGAGCAGATAAATGTACACGTATATAATAAAGTAAACATTGCAAAAATGGTTATTATAGATTTTAGGTGGCAAATAAACAATTATTTGAGCTTCTTATGTGTTTAAGTTTTTCCATAATAGAATGTCAGGGGGTAACGTGGCCATAAAGTGAGGCTCACATTTCTTGGCTGCTAGTTTCCTGACACCACGTTTGAGTTGTTTAGAAAGCTGAGCAGCCAGGTGAGGAGAAATTCCATCCCCAGAAAGAAAGCCAGTATCGGCCAGTAATTATGTTGTCCTTGTCAGGGAAAATAGCAGTTTGACAGCATCTAGCCCAGATCCACAGTCTTGAAAAAGACTCTTGTGTCAAGAGAGAACAAAAGTGAAAAGAATAGGTAAGAAAACATAGCAGAGGCAAGGAGAAGCTGTCAGGTTTCGATATCACTGCACGTTGTGTCACAGGCAGAGCTGGAAATGAAAGCTAGAACTGTAAACTGTCTTTTTTGGTATTGCCACCTAGACTTGGAAGGCTTATGTACCCTTAGAAAAAACAGGTCTTGAATAAATGTTTGCTCAATGAATGAATGAATGAATGAATGATAAATATTGTGTTGAATAGTAAAGGTAAAAAAATAAAAACACCGACGCAACTACTTCTCTCTCCTGTCCATCTCTCTGTCTAAATTCACGAACTCTGATTATATGTGAAGTTTCTTTTCGACCCTTTTTATACCCATACGTATAAGCACACCTTCGCTCATATCATCCTCCATATTATGTAACACCTTAGGAGTCACAGGCGATACAGAAATGCACACACCACGATCTTTCTTTTTTAGGACTTAGAGCTTAGAGGAAAGACAAACAACAGGTAACTAAATTACAAGGTCTGACACAGGAAGTGCCAGAAGCAGAGATTCTATCTAGTTCTGTTAAGGTCTGACTTTACGATGTGGGCCCTATATACTGAATTCGGTCGACAGAAACATCACTGCTGTACATAGGATAGGGCCCCATCCTAGAGAAGGTGTGATCCAGGACATCAGGAGCCAAAATGAGAATTCTGAAGAGCAAACTGGAGCCCTCTGAAAGGCCTGAGGTGGTCTCTATTTTAATCAGAGGGAGGAATCATCCTTTTGTGTCAAGAACTTGAGATCTTACAGAGGGGTCGGAGGTGCCCAAAAAATAACCCTGGAGTCCTGATCCGCAGTGAAGAGGCCTTGCGGCACCCTAAAAAGCACTGAACAATGTAACTGGGCATGTGCTGGTGAACCCAGATGGTGGAAAAGTAGTCGGGGAACTGGACGGGGGGGAAAAACCTAAATCAGTGCCCATGAAGAAATTTTAGGTATTGAAAAGCAGGTAATGTTTCCCACCACAGGGCACCCAGTTGGAGACTGGCCCGAGCTGGCTCTCGTTTTATAACCTCTCGACACATGTGTGTAGTCAAGGCTGAATTTAAAACCTATACTGTGAACCTTAGGAAAATAAACCACATTAAACAAGCACAAATTGAAAATATTACACAAGAGATTTCACAGGAAATTGGTCCAAATTTAGCCTCGCTCTTTATGTATTTAAGCCTCTTATTCATCACTTAGAACTTTATATCAGGATTTTAATATGAGTCTGCCCTCCCCCCCAACCCCCTGCCAGTCCACCTCCACAATGGCCTGCTTAGTCTTACAAAACTTATTTTTTTAACTCCCCAAGAATCCTGCTACCTCTGGCCTGCTCTTTCAGTGCTCATTAACACATGTTCCCAAACAGCACGCTGATGACGCGCGGCGTCGGTGGCTCGGAGAGGCTGAACACATGCCCCTGAAGACATTCGCTGTGGGACCAAAGACGAGCTCCATGTCGTCTTCCCTAAGAGTCTGTGACTCCTGCAGGAAGCACGCTGGCCAGCGGAC
This sequence comes from Cynopterus sphinx, assembly GCA_030015415.1. Lineage (NCBI taxonomy): Eukaryota > Metazoa > Chordata > Mammalia > Chiroptera > Pteropodidae > Cynopterus > Cynopterus sphinx. The sequence goes on from CM057391.1 coordinate 9,133,177, forward strand.
TCAGACTCGAATTTTACTTAAAAGATGACAGCAATCATGACAAATATTGCCCGCAGCACCATCTCAGGGTCTTTCGGTCTCCTTTACAACTCTCTCACACTGCTTTCCTTTCATACACAGATTTTTAAAAATTGTTTGTTGTGTTGGACTTTCTTTCCTGTCTTTTATTTTCTTGGAATCAAGCCAAGCGTAGATAAGTAACTGAACCGTGTAGAATCCTGTGGATTTCGCTCTCCATCCTTTACAATAACATTTGAGATAATCTTATGTTATCATTATTTGGTCGCAGAGCAAGAGGCTCACTGCCAGAAGCAACGGCTGAACCATTCTCCCCGCTTCAGGTCTGGTTTTGACCGCCCGAAATGCCCTGTGGTGCTGCCAGGGCACTCCAGGCTACGGCCCTTCTGGGCCAGGCAGTTGCCAGGCGGGATGGACAAACATGCCTGGATGCTATGCTGGGATGTCCCATTCTTTCCTGCTTGTTGCTACCAGCCAGAATGCGATCATTACTGAAGTTAGCTTACAAACCACTCTTTTGAAGACTTATTAAATTAAAACTTGTTTTATATTTTGGTTGGAACTTTTTAATCATTTCAGAGTCGGAGCGGCCTCCCCACTTCTCCATCACGCCGAAGGAGAATGCTTGCCGGTGACTGCGATGCTATCGCTCTGACCCCTTTTCTTTACCCGTATCATTCTCTCCTTCTCAGGGAGGTGATAGAGCTATGAAAGAGTCGAATAAGCCATGTAAAGAGTTCAACGTTAGAGCTCAGCTGGGAGAGACGGGGGTTGGCAGAGGACTGGCAGAGACAATTATATCAACTTTTACTGGGCTGAACTGCAGGAGGAATCCTTACAGTTATTACTATTTTCAAACATTACGAGAGCATCCTGCTTCCTCCCAGAGTTCTGACCTGCTCTGGGGAACTCTCTGCTTCCTCCCCTTCTCCGCCTGCCACATCAGCCACCATCTTCCCTATGGGGCTTAAGTCAGGACTCAGAGGGTTCCCTGTGTTTGGAAAACACCCAACCAGAGTTCTGAGCAATAAGGCTGAAGACCTCAAACGGTATGAGCTGTGAGAGGTATCACTTGGCATTGACTCAGTGGTTTGGCTAGGGGAACCGCTTGCATTTTCAGGTTTATTTAAAATATTAAGGGATTCAAGGTGACATTGTGATCTGATGAGCCCATTAAGGGAAAGTAAACCCAGGATCACTGTGGATCCCAAAACACAAAGTTCCTAAGCCTCAAAGGGGAGGGGAGGAAGAGGCAAGGAGAACCCTTTTTATCTATTGTACCGAGGGGTGAACAAACTTCCCTGACTGAAGATATGAGATTGTCTGATATGTGATTAAGTGTTAGGCTAGTCCCCCCTCCACAGGTATGTGCAGGCGACAAACTGCTCCTCCATGGTGGCCTCACACAGGTACATGTCTGTTTGCTTTTGTCATCTGAGCTGGCTCTCCTTCTGGGTGGCCATCTCATCCCCCCAGACCCCCAACACAATTCTGGCGGTGGGCTTTGTTAGATTTCTCGGAGCATTAGGTTTCTGGGAGCACATAAACTCCAGGATTTCTCCTTTAAATCACTCAGAGCCAGAGAAGAAGGCAGAAGGATGCTTCAAAAAGAATTAAGAAAAGTTAACAGATCAAAAGAACAGTGCTGCCACATGAGCTGCATCCTTTTTCAAAAACATGTATTAGGAGAACAGCAGCTAAAACGCTGATGGGTCATGAAAACCAGCACCAGCCGCGGGCTGAGGAGCTGAAAGGAATTAGGCACCACCTAACAGGAATCTCTCGGTGATGGAGCTCAGTTGCCTGAAGACACACACACACACACACACACACACACACGGAAACAAAACCCATCACCCTGGGCTCGGACCAGCCACCGGTAGGTACCTTTGCCTTCGATGTTCAGGGAATGTCCTCAGCGGCTAAAAACTTCTGGAAGGCTGAGGTGAAAAGGCCCTATACCTACACGCAGTGCTGATCTTGCTCGCATGGGAAATTATGGGGTAGACATCTTAATCCACAGTAAGGCCGTGCTCCAGGATCCAGCAGGTACCACCGAGCAGAGCACGCCTAAAGGAAAAGCACACTCTCCCCCATTCACCTCAACGTGGATTTTTATGGCAGCGCAGGTTTGCAGCCGAGGTAAACTACGTCTCTCATAACACCGTCTATCAGCAGTCAGAAATGGCCAATCTGTTGCTCTAGAACATTCCTCCTTGTTCCCTTTCATACAAATGGTAAACTAGGGGTGACCCACCAAACAGCTCCCAACTCCAACAAGATTCCAGTTCTCCAGAGACTAATTTTATATTTATTTTTAGTTAGCTTTTTTACTCTTAATTTTTATTTTTTTTTACCTGTACCTCTGTTACAGTTGAATCAAAGAAGCATGGAATGATAGATTTTTTTTTTTAATCACAATTCTGTTGGCAAAGCAAACAAGTCCATAACATGTATTAGTTTCTTAGGGTTGTTGCAATAAATTGCCACAAATGGGGTGGCTTGAAAACAACAGAAGTTTATTCTCTCTCGGTTCTGGAAGTCTGAAATCAATGTGTCAGCAGGGCTGGCTCCTTGTGGAGGCTCGAAGGGGTGGAGGGGGATGTGTCCCTCTCTCCCAGCTTTTGGAAGTTGCCAGTGAAACTTGTCTTTCCTTGGCTTTCAGATGCATCACCCCAGCTTCTGCCTCTGCTGTCACACGGCCCTCTCGTAAGGACACCAGTCATCGGGTTTGGGGCCTGCCCTACCTAACCCACGCTGACCTCATCTTAACTTGATTCCATCCGCAAAGATGCTTTTTCCAAATGAGGTCACATCAGAAGTGCCAGGGGTTAGGACTTCAACGTATCCCTTTAGGGGACATAACGCGACATTAACAACATATGCACAGTCGTTAAAGATGAAAATACTGAGTCTTGACCACGAGAAAGAATCTGCTGAACCTGTGAAAGAAGCAGCAAGGGGTTGTCCCGAGGGGCTTCGCAGGCAGCAGCCATTACATTCCTCTAGTGATGCCAGGAGGCAGGGTTCAGGCTGGATATGGGAGAAGTGGAATTGTGAGGAGAGAATAAAATAATAGTGAAATCGTGGAGCGTGAAACTGAGAAAGAGGGGTCCATGGATTGAAGGTGGGGGGTGGAGCAAAGGCACCTGGGTTCCCCACCTGCACATGCTGCCTGTCTGGCCACCTGGGCCTCGGTACCTCAGACCTGTGATCACACACGTTTGTGTATCCTAAAGGAAGGGGCTGAGGCAATACGCTCCCCTTTGTTGCTATTGTCCTACCTTCTCCTGAGGGATCAAAATGGACAGAATCCCATGAAGTCGTTATGTTTTCCTTTTGACAGTCTTCTTCTCTCTCATCCAACTGCGGAAAGTTATTTCACGTTTTATTCCCCCATCGCTTCAGAAACCACGGCATGTTTCTGCAGTCTCACACGGCATCATTTCTCCAAGAAACTGGTCTTCCAGACGGTGCCAGCATGAGCCGGCCCAGGAATTCACTTCTTCTCTCCCAGCCCATAGGGAGAAAAGAATCTCCCACTTCAGTGGTTTTCCAACTTTTTTTGTTTTTTCTTGCTAGAGAACGCTTGATGGAAAGAAATATTCATGTAGAAACTCAACGAAGTGAACACATGTGGAACTGCTCCGGGGTGGGGGGTGCCTGGAAGACGAGGCGCCCCACTGGCCGGTCTCCATGCCCCCTCATCTCTGACAGCCCCTGGGCAGGCTCTGTAGAGCCCACTTGGTGGATTCCAGTTGCCCATATTCTGATAATACAACTTTACAACATGGGACGTGGGTAACTCATTATGCTGTGCTGGGCTCTAGCTGCTCATCTTGTATCCCAGGTGGTCGTGTTCTTTTTAAAGGAAAAATCTCGGTGCAGCTGAGAAAACAACTGTTCCCCTGGTGTTGTCATACGCCAGACTGTGACGTCACCTCTTGTCCCTAAGGGCCTGCCTGCCATCTAATGCGACTCTAGGCTCTGACAGCACCCAGCCCTGTTTGGGAGCTCCCCTCGAAATCACCACATACCTCAGTCCGGAACAATTAACAGAATTTGCGAGTTGTTTTTATTGCTTGACTATATAGAAAAGGGCCCAGTAGTAATTCAATTAATGGAGGAACAGTGTTTAACAGAAGACACATCAGGCCCATCACTCTAAACCCCAATATATCAGTTAGACCTTGGAAAATTCCCAGTTTTCCAGAGAAATCTATTATGAAAACATGAAGGATTAAATGCTTTCTCTAGAAATACCTTTAAAACAAGCCTTTCCTATCCTAGGACTAAACGGGACATATTGCGACAGAATCTTTGAACTAAAAAAGCAACAATGATTATTAAGGACTGAAAGAAACAAAACACGACACACGACTGTGTGAAAATGTGGATTCTTGTGGAGTTTACCATAGAAAATAAACAAATTCAGGTTTCATCTTTTGTAAACCTAATGCCGATGGAGGCCATTTCCCTGGCCTTTCTCCACCCTCTAAATTTCTAGAACATACGGAAAATGAAAAAGCAGCAATTCTACACTCTCAGGAAATCTTACCTAAAGACGGGCTTTACTACCACTGAGAAAGGGCAGGATTCATTTTTCTCTACAGTCCTATGCTGCCATCCTTTATGAAAACACACATAAGCGTGCTCCTTTGTAATATTCTCCCCCTAAACCAGTTTCCTGCACGTAATATCCAGGACCACAAATCCCTGGAAATCACCACAGCGAAACCTTCTACTTGTTTCTTGTTTGTACAGGGGGCACTCACCCAAGGAACCTGTTTAGTGAAGTGTGATGATAAAAGAAGTCGCTTTCCAGTGCCTGGGACGAGGGAGGGGATTCCCCTTGCTTGCCCTGTGTGGGTACCACATCTGGGAGGAGGCACACACCAGTTGCCTCCACTTCTGACTGATAGAGGGATATTTGTTACGCAGACATGGCACCTCCCCTCCTACCCAGAGAGGTCACGTTGGTTTTCCCCAACCCTGTCTAGGAATCCCAGGTCCCAGTTGGCTTTGAGATGGAGGACAGACTGTTTGGGTGTCTGCAGAGACAAAGCTGACATTCACTCGGCTGTGTCGGGTCTGACGTGTTCACTGGAGGCCGCTGGGTATTTTTTTCTGCTTCTGATTCAGCAGCTTTTGCTACAAAGACCCACCCTGGGAGGAAGAGGTTTAAAGGGAGGGGACAGACACCCACACTTAGGGTGTGTGTTATTCTCTTTAAGCGCCCGCAGGCCTGTGACTGGTACAGACCTTGGCAAGGAACCAGTGAAATCCTATGGGAAAAATAACAGCTGGAAGAACATCGTGTCGTGCTCTTCTTCTCTGATGACTTGGGGACCCTTTTTGCCAAGCACAGCTCTGTTGCAAGCCCTCAACTGGTTCAAAACACCTGGCTGCATTCTGCCTGGGGTCCATAAGAAGGGTGTGAGGGATGCCCTTGCAGCTATTTTAAAATGATAAAGCAAAGGAAAGAATCTGGGACTGGGCGAGTTTGTGTGCAAGGGGGCAAAACAAATCAGGAAAACGTAAAGCTGAGGCTGGAGATATTCTGCGGCCTAAACGAGCTTGTTGTTTTTCTGTTGGGTGTTCCTCCTCTGCATCTACATTTTCCTCTCATGCCGTTTTAAGCCCAGCCTCTCACCGAAAACCCATCTTATTATTTGTTTTCTATTTTTAATTAAAGGAACACAGGGACATGAGAAGAACTCTCATCTCCAGATTTGAGAAAAGCCAAGAATTGCAACATCCAATCAGAAAAGCTTTCTGAGTGCCGGCTCTTTTGTGTTGGTTTTGCATCTGATGAACTTTTCCTTCAGTTTGAAGCTCAGGATGTAGGAAACCCGCAGAAGGGAACCAAGAGGAGGATGTCGTCCAAACATGTTGAAGCGCTTGTGGGTGATGGCTCGGTCCTTTGTGTTCTGTGGCTCCTATGAGAAGCCTCTGTCTCAGACAGGCTCCAAACTGCCAACTCAACGAAGCAAATAATAATTATTCCTAATGGCAATAATAATTACGGAACGCGGCAGACCCACTACAGGGTTGGCTGTCTGTGGCTTCAGTGGGACAGTCGAAGTTTCACATGCTCTTTTTGGAAAAACCTATCTCTCTCTCTCTCTCTCTCTCTCTCTCTCTCTCTCTCTCTCTCTCACACACACACACACACACACACACACACACGTCAAAAAAATCTGAACAAACTCACTCCTTGGATTCCTGCAACGTGCTTAACTAGAGAGCTAAATTAAATAAATAGCAACTATCCATACAATGAGAGGGGACTGGGACATGCCTAGCACTGACCAACTCCTGGCCCCAAATACACACCTCATTTCCTGCTTAGTTAAAAGTTTTAAGCTTTGGGGAGGTGGGCTTTAAAAAAAAAGTGTTAAACTTTTTCCAATTTAACACTTAAAACAGCCAGAGCCATGGTGAAATGACAGACATGAATAGTTTGATGGATTCCTCCTTTCTTTCCAGGAGAGATGGAAAGAAAAGAAGGAAAAATGGAGGGATAAAGGAAAGAAAGTTGGGGTTAAATGAGTGCCCTCCCACCTCCACGCACTTCAGTGATGAATCAGAATCCCCTGGTACATCGAAGCCTTCGTCGGTGAAGGCCAAGCCCAAGCGCCACAGCCCATGTTTTATGAAACATTCACCCTCCTTCTCACAGGGACAGAATCACCAGCGGAGCTGACGCCTCCTCTCCCACTCTAAGATCTGGCTGTCACCACCCTCCAGGGACATCAGCATTAGCACCTAATTATCTCACCTCACATACCAGTGATGTCAAGATGTCAGAAAAATAAAAAGCAGCTCCTCCCAAACACATGACCTATCAACCAAAGGGTTATTCTCTAGATAATGAAGAATTATTTCAATTTTCTGAAAATTAGGTAAAGGACCTAATGCGAATCTACGTGAGGTTTTTTCTTTTTTAATCTTTTCATGCTTGTTGGTCAATATAGTTGTTCTTTAAAAGTGGTTCCAAGGTTCTGGTACAGTTTATTGTCCTGTAAGAGGGAGATTATAAGGGACATTCAGGGCCTTATGAAAACCATGTAAAATACCCAGAATACATCTGGAAGAATTCTTCAAGGGTTTTCAATAAGGTTATATAAATGTCAAATGGCCTAAATCACATTCTAGTAAAGCAAAATATGAAATGCGTACACACACACACACACACACACACACACACACACACACACACACGCAGAGACAATTTCCATTTGGATGCTGACCTTAAAACTCTTGGTCTCCCTAAACAGCATATAGTTAAGTTCGAATTGTTTTTAAATTCATTCTTTCAATGTTTTAGAGAGGCTGTAATCTGAAATACACATCTATGAAGTTGCATTTTTGTTCAGTTTTTGTCATTAACAATATAGCCTGATTCATCACAGGGCCAGAGAGAGACTTTACAGGTAGACTTCGGTTTCGCTGAGTTTGTAGGTTCATCAAAATGGCTCCACTCACACCACCCAAACAGGACCGAAGGAGAAGCTGCCTCTGCTCCTCTTTACCACTCTGCTGCTTCTCTCCTCAGGTACTCAGTTGCAGCAAGACTTTGGGGAGAGTAAGAGGAAATGTCACCCGAAGCAGTGATCCCTGAGAGTCTGCCAAGTGCTTGGCCTCCAGCCCCTAGAGATTCTGAGAACGTTTTTTGTATTTGATAAGTGTTGCGTGGCTTGGAGACTTGGGGAGAGGTGTCAGTTGCGGTGGTTGTCATGATTATCTGCATAGAAAATGTTTATGGATTCTATGAGCTACAAATTACAGACTGGAGGTCAGCTGTAAAGTGCTGTGCATTTGGCTTGTGAATTACCATATCTGAACCAACACGTGAAGGGCATATTGTTATTCAGGAAGTCATTTCTGGCATTTCAAAGATGTTTGGGGCCATCTGTTCTCTGCAAAGATCTACAACTCTGCAAAAGCAACCCAAGCACATTCCGGCATGTCTCTACCCCACGCCCACAAGGGTCCTATCATTTTACAGGCTTCACCGGCCTATTCAACCAGCCAAGACACACTTTGCCAAAGGGGGGAAAACTATAAAACTCCAAATTCTTTTAAACGTGTCTGGTGCCATTAAGAATGTTTATTACTCTACAGGAATTTTATGTTGATATTTACCAAAAGCACAACAGACTTGGCAAATAGATTACTAGATCTCCTGCTAAATAGGAATGTATCTGTTTTGTGGAATTCATTCTTCCACAATTCCTATCAGCCAAGCAACGTGCGGTCGAGTATTAGTCATGAGGAGGAAACAAATGTATTCCTTAAATTAGAAGAGGGTACTTGCTACACAATCTCGTTTCATTCTTTCTTTTTATATGTTGGGAAAGTAGGGCCCAAAGAGGTCAAGGGGACCATTCGAAGTCCTAGGCTTGTGAGTGGCAGAACCAGAACTGCCAGCCATGGCTTCCCATGGCTCCAGCACTTGTTTGCATTGCCTCACTGAAATAGGGTTCCCTCTGTATACGAATAAACATTAATATCATCTCTACATCCAAAATCCAAGACCAAATCAAATGTTTCTGTGCCATTCTCACCCAAGCGAAGGTAAAACGTGCAGAGTTTGTATAACCTTGAACTAAACCCTCATTAGAGAGGTTACAAAAATAATGGTAGAGAAGCCCATTTGGTCCAACATAACACATGAGAGAAACTGTTCAATCAATTATTTTTTAAATCCCCAGATGTCCAATTATATGAATACATGGTATATACAACGGACACTATTAGCTATCTGCTAATTCCTAAGAGTCCTTGTCTCTTAACTCAGAACCTACTTATCAATCAGGTCATACCGAGTTATTTACACTTTATGAGACATATAGCATTTAAGAATTTGAAAGCTACGAATGACCAGAAATGCCCGCTGGGACGCTGCCATGTTAGACGTGCTCAGTCTTCAAAAGAACAAAGAGTTCTCCTGGCTCCAGAGGGCCAGCTCTGCTTTACCAAGTTCATTTCTCCAAACACACTCACCTTGCAGAGCACTGCACACACTAACCATTTTCCCATGTTAACACCCTTTTGGCTTTCTTCAAGGAATGGCTAGCCTTGGTCTTGGGCCTCTCTAAACACCACGCCATGAGCCATGTGCCATGTAAACCCAGAGTGAGCCCTCTAGGCCTTCATGCTTCTGACCTTGAAGGCAGGGAACACTGAGCCAGTCCCATGAATGAAATGTGAAAGCGATAGGTACAGAAAGATGCAGGTAATTACTGCATTTTGTGTTATGGAAAGTACACACCCTCATCACTCAATGTTTAGTTATGTGACACCTCACCTAAGGCTACTTTAGGAAGAAACTAAATATTGATGTAAACTAAAGCCCTATGTTCTGTGTCTTCCACGAAGGGACTCCCAAACCAATGCCGGAATAGAAGACAGTGGACCGCAATTTCCCGTAGAACTGTGTCTGGCAAGATCTTTGTCCAAGTTTCTTGCATTGGGCTTATTTTATACCTTTTACAACTGTGCTATTGTTTTAGATGTTCTTGTAGTTACATCTTCAGCAAAAGCCACTTTAGCTATGTGAGCATAAAAGAACGATTTCTTGATGAGATTAGTGCAAAGGAAGAAACTACACTTAGTCACGCACTCAGAGCTGAGCCGCACAGAACGTTCCTGGCCTCGTAGTTTCCAGAATTAAACTTGTTATGAAAATCATAATCTTTAGTGTTGGATACACTTGGTGGATCTTCTCGTGATACCTTCCCATTTTACAGGTGAGGAAACTAAAACACAGGCAAGTCGAGTCCATTTGGACCCTAGAGCAAGTGTGGTGTTGGTGACCCCATTTCTAGTTCCGGCTGTCACCATTATCAGTATGACCCAGGGCAAGTCACTTACTCTTTGAATCTCATTTCACTCAGCTGTAAAATGGATGTGCTCGAGAGAATTATGAACTTGTTACTCACACAGGAGTTGAGCCTGGAAGTCAGATCTCTTGGGCTTCGTGTCAAGACCCCTCTCTTTGACTTCACTGGCTTCCTCTTCCCAAGCCTCCCCAAGTCCTATTCTGTTCTCACCTACTAGGTATGTGAACACATCCTGGAACTCAGACCATCTAGAACTCCTACCAAACTCAGCTCCTGGAGGAAAATAAACCAATAGGGAATCTGAGACAGAAAAGAAGCGCTGAGTGAGGATGCTGTTGCTGGGACTGACTTGTAATCAACCGGTTAACCTTTCATCATAAAGGAACTGAGGTCCAGAGAAGGTGAGGATTCGAGCAAGCTTGGAAACCTATTAGATGGCAGGGCCTGAACTATCCTAAACCCATGACTTCTGAACTCACACGGTCAATACTTTTCCAAGATTTTGCTCTGACCTGACATGGTTTGGCTCTGAGCAAGCTCTGTTTCCCAGGTGTGTATTTTGTGACATGCTACACAAAAGAACCGGTATCTAGACTTACTATAGACACAAACTGAATGATCATGGGCTATTTGCTCTAGAAGCAGACCCTCATCTGTGCTTCTCTGTTCTAAAAGGGGGTGAGGGAGAGATATACACAGAAACACTTATATGGAAGCTTCAGGAACTTTGTGAGCAGAACCTGTTTTCATCAGACCCAGGAATGAAGTCTTCCTCTAAGAGGAGGTCACAGGCAAAGTCGCCTGCTCACAGCAGGAATCAGGATAAGTCTGGAAGTCATACTTCATCTGGGTGGGGCATGAGGGTCTTCCTGCAAACCAAGAAGCCGAATGTGGGGCCACCAAATGGTTGGAGAAAGGGAAGTCACTCTCTGAGGTGACTTTGGTTTTCGTAAAAATGATGTAACGTGGCCAGGAGATCTCCCAGGTACAGGTCCATTCCCTGTATGCACGTGCTCGGGACAGTCCCTGACCTCACCTTCTGGAGAGCTAGGAAACCCCTGTATGTTTTTCCTGAAGGGCTATAGCAGCTGCTAGAAACTCAGTGTGTCCGCCTCTCCCCTCGACCAGCCTGCAGGTGTGTGAGAGCACAGACGCTCTTCACACCACATCCAGACAGACGGCACTAGCCAACTCCAGAGGGCAGACGATTCTTCAAAACGGTCAGTATACGTTTTTCTTTTTAGATGATTATTGAAAAGTGACCGTACCTTGCAGCACCAAGCCTTTCTTCTGGTAAGAGAAGGCAGTGTGGGCGCTGAGAGATCTGGCCAAAGCCGGGACTGTTTTTTTAAAAATCTCGATTGGAGAGCTTGGAATTGCAACTAAGTATTGCTCCTCTTTCTACGAAGGAGAGTGGAGACCTTGACCCACAGAATCTAGCCTAACTTTACACAACGAATTTTTAGGTAGAAGACTTGGAAACGGTCCCTAAACATTTTTGGTAGGAAAAGAAATGTTTGAAGTGCGTGGTCCAGGAGGCAGTCCTCTGCTGGAACCGTGGTGTGCTGGGTAGACCTTTGAAAACACAACACCATGCCACTGTCGTGTATAAGGTAAACTTGTTTGCAATAAGATTCATGCTCTGCAGCTTGGTTCATTCTGAGAAGAAATGTGAAAACCGACAGCCACTACGACAAGACTGATCACTTGGTAGATACCAGATTAGTGTGGGGTGCGCATGCATCTCCCATTGCACTGGGCTGCTATGGGCGGGAACACAGGAAAGCCTGTGCTTTGGAGCCCAACAGACCTGCGCTCAGAACTCCTCTGAATGACTATGGACAAGTCATTTTTCTTATTTGGGCAATTAAACTAGAGTAAATGATGTCTATCTGGGCTCTTGGAGAATTAGAGGAAACAACATGCAAAGCTAGATTAGTTGCTGGCACACAGTAGATGTCGGGTGAATGTTAGTTTCCTTCCTTCTCGTCAGTATCAGCCCGCCAATCACATGTTTTTATGGCAATAAGCTTGAGCCATTGAGGAGTGGCCTCCAGTTTTCTCTCCCACGTACACTGGCTCTTACGAACTGAATGTTTGCGGCCCCTCCCACATTTCTATGCTGAACCCCTGGCCACCCCCACCCCCATGTGATGGTCTCAGGAGGTGGAGCCTTTGGGAAGGAATCAGATAGAGGTGAAGTCATGAGAACTGGGCCCTCATAATGAAATTAGTGTCTTTATAAGAAGAAGAAGAGACACCAGAGTATGTTCTGTCTCCCTCCCTCCCTCTCCCTCTCTCTCTTCACATACACTTGTACAAAGAGATCAAGTGACCACACAGAAAAATGACAACCTTTTGCAAGGAAAGAAGAGGACCCTCACCAAGAACTGAACCTGCCGGCACCATGACCTTGGACTCCTCAGCCTTCAGAACTGTGAGAAATAAACACGGTGGTTCTACGGTGTTTTGTTAACAGCCGTCTGAGCTGTATTCAAGGTGAGGAGGTGGGAAGCCGAGCCACGCAAGGCTTGCCTGAGGAATCAGAGGCAAGGGCCAGATTTAGAGAAGAGAACAGGGCTATTTTTCTGCTTTTTGGAAAACACAGCTCTGTGCTCCGGAGTTCTGGCTCTGCCCCCTTCATCTGGCCACAATACCATGTGGTGTTAGGACTCTTGGATGTTAAGAAACCTTATATTTCCTCAAGTATCAGTACTTAATGTTTCGTTCCACACATAAAACTCTATGAGTAGAAGGCTGCTGGCCCCCTTGTCAGAGGTAATTTCTCAAGGCTCTGCATGGGATTTAACGGGAGCCATATGGTTAAGTCCATCAACCCTCCCAGAAAGCATCCCCCTGAAGGGCCCTCGTAAATGTTCTCGGGGCTGTGAAAGATCCAGCAACTTTCCAACAATAAAGCAATGTTCATAGCCGTGATATTCAGCAAAACACAAAGCAGGAAATAATGGCTTCTGGTCTGAATTACTCAAAGAGGGTTTCGAGCTGTCCTGGGGAAGGGCTGTGGGCCAGTGACAACCTGGGACCTGCTGGCCTGCTGCCTCTGCAGGAAGAAGGCTGGCCTGGATGTCGCTAGCAGTAGCCCATGGTGGGCAGTGACAGCTATCTTGTGGTTGGCAGTCTTAATCATGCTCTTGGTTTGTGAAGTTTAAGAAAACTCTTAATAATGGATTTATGTGGCTCTGCACATACAGGGCAAGCACGTTCTTCAACCATAAACCACGTCTTATTTAACTGTTCTTTGAACCATGCCTGTCATTTACTGACCTCTCTCTTTTTTGTTGTTTTCTTGCTTCAGAGCAACAAGGACACAAAAACCCTTGGATCCATTAACATATCCATGTTGAGAGACACCTCAAGCAGCAACACTAACTCATACAACAAAGCCACATGACTTTCCTCAGCAGGAAGGGTGGCATTGCTTTCGACATTAACAAGTTCTAAGATGTAACGTAATAACCTTCTCTTCCTCTTCTTCTACTACTACTACTACTACTACTACTACTACTACTATTCCTACTATTACCACCACCACCACCACCACCACTACTACTACTACTATTATTTTTTTATTATTATTATTATTAATTTTCCTTGGTCATATTCATCGAGCTACACCTGATATTCTGCATGACATGCAGTGTCAAGGATTGCAGAGAAGAGAGAAAGAAGTGCAGAAAGGATGATAAAAAGTTCAATTTATGATGGGCATCAGCTCCTTTTTATTTTTACATTAAACAAGATTTGCTTCTGCAATATTTTATATAAGTGTCTGGCTTAGTATTAGATCTATATTGCCTAACAGATAATATAACTACACAACACATGAACATAGATGTTCCAGGGCTAATTGGTATAAAATCGGGGAGAGGTTACATATATAAACGGCTTCACATGTGCATGCTGTTGAATAGATTTTCAAGTTTCCTGGTATATTACCTAGAGTATTCCATAATGGGCCAGATATCATTTTTCCAAATAGCAGTCTTGGTAGGAACATCTGTATATTCTGATGTTAGACCTATCACACTCCCATTGTAAACAATTACTGTCAAATAATTTTCGCCAATAATTTAACCAATTTATACATTTTCCCGACTCAGTACAGAAAATTACATCTGTAGAACATTTTGAAAACAGGAAGAATACAGGAAGAAAATTTGTGGAATATTTTGGCAGTGCCTCCCTTGAGCTGTCAGGACTCTGTACTGATATCTATGCTCATAGAACTCCACACTCCATGTGATCTTCATCGCCCTTCTGAAGAATTACTGAGCAAGAATTATCCACTATCATTTACTCTGCAAAGAGAACTAGATTTCTTTAGGGAAACTGGGACCTATTAAGATTATATCAACTGGTATTGGCTCCTACAAAAAAAGTCCCATGTGAGAAGAGCTGGGGGGAGAGAGAGAGAGAGAGAGAACAAGAGACAGAGAAAGAGAGAATTTGCACTACCACTACCTGCTCATCTACTATTTTTCCCAGGCTTTGCTGGCTTGAGCCTGAATTAATGAGCCTGTTACATGATATCTAATAAAAACGACTAGAGTGGAGATCTTGGAATCTGCCACATATTTGGTCCAAGGCTGAATCGATTTCATCTATATTTAACACATGGTTGTTTTCCATCTCACTTGCTCCCCCACAGCCCATGCCTCGCTATGTTTTTTTTTCCAATCTGGAAAACTTATCTCCTAAAATGCTACCATCAATCAGCCAAACACACTCTTCCCGACAGAGCGTCTGCCAGTTTGACTAAGCACAAGTAGTCACTAGTTTGGGGATGCCTCCCACACTCTCTGGTGCTGTGTGTTTTTCTAGCCTACCTAACCACACAAGTGCAATTTGGGATATTTATACTCACCTTCCATTTCTATCGGGCTAGCTGTACTACTTGGACAGAACTGAGCACGGGGCATGGTAGAGGGTGAAAAGAGATGGAAGGGAAGTGTCCGCATTGCTTATCTATCTACTGTCAACCTCATTTCTTCAGATTTTTGCATTTCCACCCATACTGGTTGACTTTGGCTAAGTGCCTGCTCAGAAAGTATGAAAATCAAATGCTTACAAAAATGCATCCACTTTGTTCCCCAAATCTTCCCTGAGAACGGGCATTGCTCCCCTTACCTGGTCCTTCATGTCAGCACCACTCCCAATACATTCAAGGCTCTAAGCTTAAATACAGCACGAAAGGAGGGGGCAGCAAGGAGAGCAAAAGTGGGGTTGGCAGCAGGAGCCAAACACCGGGGGAAGAGGAGGAAAGACGGGGAGCAGGAGACAGGCGGCCCCTTCCTCTCCCACAAAGTTCCAGTTGTGAATACACCCACCAGCCACAGCAAGAGAGCACCATGCGTGGGCACAGGTGGGTCCCAGCCCCTCTGGCTGGATGCAGCTTAAGCGCAAGCCCGAATGAAGACTTTCATTGCTGTTTGCTGTTTTTGTTGGCCAGTTGCCATGGCAAACATTTGCAGGTGGCTTGGCCAGATTTTGACACTTAAATATTTGAGGTTGTGATAAAAATCAGAATATTACTACAATATGGTTCTGTGCAGCCTCAAAAAAAAATCTATCTGCAATTTCAAATGCTCATTTAAAGACACAGTCTCCAGAGGGAACTCATGTTTTAAAATAAGTACTCATTTCCTCTTTGCTGAGAGAAATAAAAGAGTCAGCCATCCCCAAATGTTACCACCTAGAGTTTTATTCCAAATCCACTGGTGAGATGGGTTGGGTTGTTCCTTGCTGAGTCCCCACAATCATCCGGGCAAGGTTTTGGATGGGTCACATGGAGAAAATGGAAATGACAGGATGTGTGGGTTGAAATCAACATGGTTAGCGTGACAGAATCTGAAGAAAAGAAACAGCCTCCTTCAAGTCTGGCAATGAGACAGAGTCCTAAAAGTGACAATTATCTCTTGGAACACACCAGGAGAGGCATCCAACACCCCAGGACTGGGAATAAATGGGAAAATGGAGTGGGTCAGGAGGTCACACATCCCAGGAGAACACCCCCACCCAGCCAGGCATAGGGACACAGCTTAGAAATGTCACCCGACTGTACAGCCCTGGGGCAGCTGGGTAAATTATCAACAGAGTCAACACCCACCGCAGAATTTCGTGCTAGCCCTTAAAAGATTGTTTCACAAAAACCAGCATTGTGCTAACAATGGCCAAACACCGAGGGCCTCCAAGAGGGTAGCTGGGGACTGGTCGGGGAGAGGCAGGACTCCAGGGGAGAAGGAATGCTGTAAAACCGCTAGTAAACTTGAGCACATTTTATGTTTTTTCCCCTTGAAAGAAAAATAAAATAATTATAATTAGCTGGCCTAACTGTGAATTGTCTGCCCAAAGCCAAGCCACTAGAGTGAAGGAGTCCCTTGAAATTAAGATGCCGCCCCACCCTCTTAGAATATTATAGGTTCTCGCCTTAAATGGTGGCAACATTTGCTCCCATGGTCACCTGAGAAGAAAGGAAATCTTTCACAGAGACACTTGCTAATTCAGTGTTGGCTTCTTCAAACAAAGCCAGGCATTCAAACGGCAGGGTTAATCTTCTGTCTCGAATGGGAAACCAGTGTACCTTCGGCAAACTCACAAAGGCGTCACTGCCCACAGCTCTCATTTGTTAAGGTGGGTCTCCACATGCCACCACCCTTCCTGACGGGGTGAGAAAGGTGAGAGGCAAGGTATCCCTTCTAGAGCAGCTGAAGGAAGAAGGAGCCAGTGCTGGACTAGTGCTCACTCTTGGTCTGTAATTCTTATATTAATATAATTTTTATATTAAAAATAAAGGGGGAAAGACACATTGACAGATTGCGGGACAGCTTCCAAGTTTTTCTTCAATCTCTGTATCCAATATTCAACTGAACATGCAAGCTGAATTCTGATGCTTACACCAAACACAGCAGGCTCCTCATCCTGTTTTAAACAGACTGCTTTGGGAACATAGAGCAACCAGTTTTCAGCAATATGAATTTATCATGACTCTTTGGCTTAAGTTATTATCTTTTTTCCCTCCAAAATCTAAGTGCTCTTAAATCTTTTGTTTCCTCTTTACTCCACTCTGGTGAGGGTAGAAAGAAGAGATACCACCCTCATTCTAGAGATAAGGAAGCTGGGCCAGAGAGTCTGCATTTCTAAGATGCTCCTGAGTAACGGCCACACCGCTGGCCCTCAGACATGCTCGGAGTGGCCAGGAGTGAGAGCTACGGCACGACACTTAGGAGCGAGAGCTTTTTCCATCCCATAACACACAGGGGCTGGGACCCTACTACCCATTTCTCTCAATGCCTTGGTAAAGAAAGCAGGAGAGGGCCTGCTTTCTCTGTTCTGTCTACTTCAAGAACAAATGTGGACCAATGCTCAGAGAGGGGAGAGCTAACAAGAAAGTATTAACAAGAAAGAGGAGCCAGGAAGAATGGTCAGGGGACTATGGAAATATACAGAAGACACAAGTGACGGGCTCAGCAGATCCCCGAAAGGGAGGGACACACTCTGCTGGAGAGGAGGCAGGACCAGTGAAGCTTCCTTCCACCATCCTCAGATATTTGTCCTGAGAACTATGTTGGGGCCTCCACAGCACCCATGGAGTTTCCTGCAATCATCTTAAAGTTCACGAATCTTGTTAGAAGAAACGATGACATGGAATGACTTGCTTTCCCCCCAAAGTCAGGGTCAAATATTTTCTACCAACCAGAGACTTCCTCTCTCTTTTCCCATCAAAAATGTCACCCCGAGCTCCAGGCCATACATAGCCCGCCAGCCAAGAAAACCAACTTCTGTCTCATGCAATCCGAGTTCTAGAAACAAGGAGGAAATCCAGAACATTCCCTGAGCTCCAGCCAGGACCCAGAGACAGCCGAGGAGGTCCCCTTACCCGATCTGGCGGTTGGTGGAAGGTGCCTGCGTGATGACAGAGCTGGACTGGGGTGATGGCATGGCTTGCTGAATCACAACGCTGGTGTCATGGTTGGGCATCCGGGTGCTGCCAAGCTGGTGAGCTCCGGGCCCCGCCATGGCCCCACCAACTGTGTTATGCATCGAGATATTCTGCGCAGAGGAGAAGACAGAGAGAAAAGGTCAGAAGAAGTCAGTGTTTTATTCTCAAGCTCCTCAAAGGCCAAAATTGAGAATCTGGTCGTGTCACCCTAATAGAGAGTTATGGCTTCTGGCAAGCCGTGGGTTCATTCTTCTTGTTATAACTCACAGCTCTGAGAAGATGAAGAATAACCCTTCGCCCTGAGCATAAAGCACATAAGGAAATACCTCGAACTTCACTAATCACGCTGCCGCCGTCCTGATGTGAGGTTTACATCAGGGACGCTGAGCGCCCATCTCCTCTGACTCGGTGTGATGTATATACCGCATTTGAAAACGATTTCTGTGGCAAGTACATAATACTATGATTTACTGAAGAGTCGTTTGGCACCCTGCTCTGCATAACAAGCACACCAGGTAATTATTTCTTTTTCAGTCTTACTAGAGTAGCCCACCGCTATTTTTTTCCCCCAGGAAATGACTCGTTTTCCAGGTCATAGTCTGGGTACCTGTGACCCAAGCCCACCAGCCTGGGGAATGAGGATGGATGGCTGGAACAGACGATGGGGTGTCTGAGTCCAATAACACAGGAGCAAGAGTTGCAACTTTCTGCTGTATAAAATCCAGCCATAACAATTTTATGGAATCATGGAATATCGAACAATGATCAATTGTCTGTCGATCAATGATTGAGTGCTCACTGTCTTTACCTCTAGAATGTAAAATGTTTGTATTCACAATTCTATCCCATGGTGCTCGGAGCATAGTAGGCATTTTGGTAAACGGGTATTGCATAAATAAATGAGTGAAGAAACAAACAGGGCAACTAAGTCACTGAAGGGACTTAATAAATATATGTCATGTATTTATTTCTGATGAATTGATTAAAGGCTTCTTTGTTAAAAATTCAAAAGTAAGGTAGAATACTCTAGGTAAAGTGGCTTAAAAGACAACTCTTCCTAGAAAAGAAAGTCACTAGGACAAGAGGATTCACACTTACACTGAAGAGGGCCGATCAACATAGTGGGGCTGAAGGGTGAAAAAGTCAGAACCTCGAAAAGAAAGAAAACGTACAGGGCAAAGCAAAATAAATAAGTGGCCCTCTGTCAACTGCTGGGGACAGTGCTTCAGCCTAGCAGAGCATGAAAATTCGAGAGGTCAGTTGGACAACGGGTTGAGGATGGCAGGAAAGAAATGAAGTGTCACTAGCAATTTACTAGAGGAAAAATTTATATAACTGTCTGCGCTTTGGGGTTAGCAAAGAAAAAAACAAATGTTCCCCAGGAGAACTAGAAGTGGTTCTTTGAAGTTCTTCTGGAAAGAACAGGATTTCCTGCACTATGTGTTAAATGATGGTGATAACATATAGGGTAGTTGGGGTGGCTGTGTCCATCACGCTGCACCTTTCCCAGGTTTCTGATTTCTAACTCCTGACCACACAGTTTGTCAGGGGTCCAGAAGGAAACTGGGCACCTGGCTTAGACTGTGAGTCGACTGTGTTGTCGTGGGTTCCCCAAAGGCATGAACGGGCTCACACATACACACAGGGCCCACAAGCTCCTCTTCTACACTGGAAGGCTTTTCTGCTGTGGGAAAATATTGTGGTTGGTTAAAGTAAGATGAAAAGAAGTGGTGATTTGTATTGGGTGGCACTTTTTTATAGGATCTTAAGACATAGAGAACAGAACTAAAAATAATAAAAATAAAATTGTGTTATTTCTTTTGAAAGTGAACCTTAACAAACATACTTCCCCAGGTTTCTATTAGGCCTTGAATTAAACAATTACAAGGATTATGTTTTCCATTGTTTGGACTCTCAAAGATACTCAAAATTTTTCATCTTGCTCACAGTCACCTACTTTGTCGATAATAGCCCTTGAATTTCTCTTAGAATTATTTCTGTTGTGCTACGCTACCAAGAGTTTTCAATAAAGCTATACAATTTCATTTTTAAAATAAAAACTCTTTAAATTCACGAAAAAGAATATAAAGTCTATTAACTTCCTCTGAGTTAGCTTTGATATGTCTTTTCTATCACCCCTATATGCAATCTCCAAATACTACAAATTCAGCTTCAGCATCCTATATCTCTTTCTATCTTTCCATCTCTCCTTCCACCAACCTACACCCAACCACCACCATCTCCTCTCCTGGACTATGTAGTGGTCTCCTAACTGGTCACCCATCACTCACTCTGGCTTCCCTTTCTCCTCTTTCCCTCACTATAGTGATCTCCTCAAAAGGCTAAGCTGATCATGTCTACACGGTCCCCATCCCCAGCTTTCTGGATGGCTTCCCATGGTTTAGAAGACACTGGCAGCCCTCCTCGTGTGACCTCCGAGGCCTGTCTGAAACCCTTCTACCTCCCCGGTTCATTTCACACCACTGTCACTCTTGCTCTCTGTGATTTACTCCACCTGACTAGAATTTTTCTGCCCTTGAAATGACCATATTCCATTCCAGCCCAGGGCCATGGAGTTTACTCTTTTCTGTTACCTGTGTTCTACCTCTGACTACACCTTTAAATCTCAAATGAAGCATCTCGTGAGGAACACTTTCCTGACCTCTCCAGTGATGGGCACCATCTCCCTCTCCTTTGTAGTACTTTCTACAAGTTTACAATTGTTTTCGATTATTTGATTAATATCTGCTTCTTCCTCAAGAATATGAGCACCATGAGAAAAGCGACTGAATCTGACTCTACTTCCCATTGTGCGTCAACAATGTCTAAGTCAGTACCTAGCATACAATAGGTGCTCAATAAATACGGAGCGAACCAGTGAAACACAAAAGAACATTCCTAGAACATTCGATATGATGAAATTTTATCTTATATGCCCTGGACAATTTTGCAGAGTGCTAGGTTCTTGTCTATTTATCTTGAAATCTCAAAGTATGTTCACAATAATAGAGTTTTAGATGTTAAAGCACTTCTTTGATTCTGGGCTAGAGAAATGGAGAGGCTCATTTCTAAAAAGAAAGCCACAAACGTGTCATGTAGATGGAAAAGTAAAGCCTTTGGTAAAATATGAAATGATCCCTTGGAGGAAGTTTCCAAGAGGTGACCTTCAAGTCTTTAGGCACTTTGGCTCACATGGTGATGACAACCGTTCTTTATCTCTGTCACAAAAACTGGGAAAAACTGACTTGTGCTGCAGCACAAATAAACTGGTTTCATTTCTTCAGAGGAAAGCATGTTAAATGAGAGAAAGAAGTATATCTCCCCACCCAAAAACATGTAAGAGTCTTTTCTGAGAATCATTTAAAAGAATAAAAAAAAAAACTATCTAGAAAAATACATCACACCTTCCCCCCACCACCATTTTTAAGACATTTCTTTGTCTCTGTGATCTCCACTAGAGATAGAAAAAGCTTCTAAAAGTTATATTCTAATTCTTTAATAACCTCCTTTCTCCCCCACACATGAAATCTGCAAATTCTCCAGCCTCCTTCTCCCACACCCAGAGGGTAACTTGAAAACATTGTGAAAAAATAAACAATTAGGCAAGCATTATCATTTCATATTAAGAGGAGATCTATTTTTTTTCCTCTAAGCATTACATAGTAACTCAAACATGAAATTATTTTCTGAGTTCACATTTTCCCAATTATGGGTTCAAAACCTGTCTTCATTGATAAAAGAATGGCATTTTACCTCTGGATAAATTAAATATCCAATTTCAAAAACACAAAGAGTGATTCTATCTTGCTGAGCTATTTCTGCTAGTAGAGTTGCATAGACGTGGAGCTGGTAAAACAATGTCACAA
The DNA here is from genome assembly GCA_030015415.1 of Cynopterus sphinx. Classification (NCBI taxonomy): domain Eukaryota; kingdom Metazoa; phylum Chordata; class Mammalia; order Chiroptera; family Pteropodidae; genus Cynopterus; species Cynopterus sphinx. The sequence goes on from CM057391.1 coordinate 9,154,869, forward strand.
AACCAGTGGATGGATGTCAATATGCCAAGAAGGATTGGGGGATATTCCTCGAGTTTCAGCCTTCGGCCTTTTCCTGTTCAACAATTTTATCAACAGCTTGGATGAAGATGTAAAAATCGTGCTTGTCAGCTCTGCGGCTGACACATGTTGGGAGGCATAGCTAATGTTCTGGATAGTAGACTCGGGTTTTCCTTGAGCCAACTGTGTGATCTGGCCTCCAAAAATGCTAACATAAATCTAGGTTATTAAAAAAGAAGTGCGACGTCCAGATCGAGGGAAGTAATTATTCCACTGTCGAGCTCATCGGACTGACCACATTTGGCCACCACATTTTAAGGGGGAAATTGACAAATAGGAGGGAATGAAAGCAATGAAGGCATCCAAAATGCATCCCAGGAATAATGGTCGAAGAATAGGGGAATATTTAGTCTAAAGAAGAGAACACCTAGAAAATCGTGCTAACTGGCTTCAAATATTTGCAGGATTAGACATAGTCTCCGTTGCTCCAGCAGTCGTAATTTCGAAAAATGGGATCATGATGATAAAAAGCCAATAATAACTACAATGTGGGTTCCTTTTTTTAAGCAGCCACTATGGTGGATGCTTCATAAGCATAGCTCTAATCCTCACAATGACCCTACAGAGTAGGCATGATTATCTTTATTTTAAGAAAGGAAAGAACACCACACCATCACTAACACCATACCATTCACTCTGGCCACCCTCACTCCTTCTGGACTGATACTTCAAAAATATGAATTTGACCTTTTGTTGGGATAAATTTACCAAAATGAAGAGATGTCAGAAGACAAAACAAACTGCTTTGTAAAGTACTGAGTTTCTGGCATGAGAGTTAAGCCAGGAGAGGCTAGGGGTCATCTGTCAAGGATGTCACCAAGAGGATTCTTGCATCAGGAGGAAAATGGCACTAGATGACCTCCAAGATCTCTTCTGTTGCTCAGCTTCTCTCATTTATGATACATGGTTCATACTTTGGCTTAAATGCTTCCAAATAATCAATAATATGTGATAATGTTGAAAATATACTGTCTTAGGCATAAGGAGGTCTCTCTTAGTTCAGTCTCTACCCCTCCTTGTAACCACGTAACCTGGATAAATCATTCCACTTCCCTGGGCTCCACAGCCTCGTTGATAAAAGCAAAGGTTTGGACTACATGATCTCCATGATCTTTTCCAGCTCTGATACTCCATAAGTCTCTCTCTCTGTTACATTTTATGAGACACTAAATATCCAAACAGACTTTTTAGACTCTGATTCATGGGCCTAGAAACATTGATTTTTCTCTATAACCATAAGCTTTTGCAGAAATTAACCTTCTGAAAATTATAGCTTTCTGCCAGACCCAAGAGATCATGATTTAAGAAACGGATCTAACAAAAAGTAAAATTTCTCACACATCACAGATGAGAGCTCTACAGACAAACTCTCTTCACCTAAAATTTTCCCTCTTTGGTTCATATTCTTCCACATGTCCTCGGAGTTCTTCCTCCCTTCATGTCCTGTAACATACCTTGCTTTCCATTCACTGTTGTTCTGAGACATAAGGGTGTGAATGGGATGAGAACCAGGGAAATAATGAGTCGTGATTGCATACTCAGTGAGCTTGGAGTAGAGTGGTAATTGTCTTTCTGCATGCATGGACTTGGAATACAATATGCAAAAAAACAACCTGATATATGTGAATATACATCCGTGTTCTTACAAATAACTATAATTTCAGGGTGTGGTAATGAAGGATGAAGGGAAGTGGACCACAAATGAAAGTGAAGGTCGGAGCATACAGGCAAAAGAATGTTGATTCCCATAAGGTCCCAAAATGTTATCTTCAAATCTACATTCTGTCCAACTGCCAAGGTGTGGAGACTTTATGGGTTTCTCTATAAAGAGCCAGGGTCATCTCGACACGCGTTTACAAGTTGAGTTGTGCAATCTTGAAATTGTCTGCATCTTAATGATGCCTGGGCAGTTATGAAGACTTTCAGAACTTCTCAGAGGTAAACAACCATAAACTGCATCCAAAAATGTCTGGGACATTCACAGGATAACAAAGGTTCAGACTTTGTTATTTGAACCATGAGGCTCTCTGGAAGTGCAGAAGGGATTCTAGAGGGTCTTGACGGCTCCTTTCTGATGCTCTCAGGAACTGAGAGCACCAGTATGGGTATTTTGAATCCTACTAAGAGGCTGGGCTACTCCGCAACAGAGAGGACAGTGAGGTAGCAGAGGAGTCATGACAGGTGGGAAGCGAGGAGACCAGGGCCCATGCAGGCTGCATGTTCACATAGTGCAAGATGCACAGTAGAAGAAACCATCTCAGGCAAAGCCTGAAGGAAGAGAAGGGGCAGGAGAGCACAGGGCACTGTCAAAACTCCAGCTTTGACACACACATTTAAATTTGGCTTTTTCACACTTTGCTACTTATCCCTGAAGAATTCTAAGAGGACACATGGTACAGAAAGAAAACATGGGCACTGGAATCAGGATCAAGTTGACATCGGCTCTATATCATATGGGGCATGTTATTCAAGTTCTCTGAGCCATACCTTCCTCATCTTTAAAAGAGAGAAAACCCTCTAGTAGACAGGGTTGTAGTGAGTATCATGTGTGAGAACGGACATTCCAGCATAGGGCCTGACAACAACTTTTAGTAAAGTTCACAACCTGAAGTTTGGAAAGTAAAGGTTCATCTGAGTGTCTACTCCTCATGACTGATATTAATAGAACAATTATCAATAACAGCTAACACTTATACGGCATTATAATGTCAGAAAATGTAATTTTATCATCAATCGGGGAGGTAGGTATTATTGTGTCCATTTTACAGATGTGGAAACTGAGGCACAGGAGCAGTTAAGTGACTTGCATAAAGTCACACAACCAAAAAGTGGAGGAGTCAGATCTAGGCGGTTTGGCTTCAGAGTCCAGGCTCTTACCTACTAAACTCTGCTTCCCCTACGGTCTTGCTGTGAAAACGCTTTCTAGTGGAAAGTGACATGGTAGAATATACCTGTACCTGGCATTGTTTCTATCGACATTTTAAAAAGTTATTATCTGATTCTGGCATGGGATCCTGAGAATTACAGTATATCTGTCATCTCACTAATTTGGATCGATGTTATCACGACCATCTTCACATCTAGAAAAGCCTGGGAAGACACCATGGCTTCATTGCAGAGTGATTGATCAGTGACCCCTGTATTGAGAACATGTTGCCTACACAGGCATTTCTAGACTAGTTTACCATGAACAGGGCAAATTAGGATTAGGAAGGGAAAGCTACAGCTCAAACAGTGTTGAACAATAATCAAGCTACTAAAACAAGCAAACAAACAACCCTCAGTTGCTCACTCTTGGATGTTAGTTCACCTTCCTCAAGAGTTCCAAGAGCTCAGGGAAAGCCTGAGAAAAAGCCCATTTTTTTGATATTTGGATCAGGTTCAACATCCAAGGCAAATTTCCCTGCAATGGGTAGAAAGACAGCTTGCACAGTGATGTGGCCTTGGATCCTGTTTTAAGGAAGCAGCCACCACCCACCCTTCTTCCCGTCTGCAGGATCCATCTGACTGGCCTACCCTTCCCTCCAATCCCAGACCTCTGTCATCACTTCTAATACTGGGTTTGAGGCAAGAACCATCCCCGTAAGCATTTTATAGCTATTCATTTAATACCGTAGTAAAATGCTCAAGACAATAAATGTCTTCTCAGGTGCCACCCTTGACTGTGAGAAACAATTTTCAGGTGCCTCTCAAAGATCCTGCTCCTTCCTGTTCAGATTCTCAGCGCCTGAGACTGTCCGTGTTTCTGCTCTCATCTCCCACTTTATTGTCTTAGTCGCTTCTGCTAAATTTAGCCAAATGAGCTGAAAGGAAAGAAGTGGTACCACTTCATTCAGGTTAGGATGGGCACGTTACTGTGGCCGAGGTTTCTACAGATATCCTGGAAACTAGAAACTAGTCTAACACCGCTGAAAATGATATTGTACTCACTGGTACGGCTCCTCATTTCACAAGAACCTTCTACCAGAAAGAAGTACATTCCATCATGGCACCAGACCACTTAAACACTTGTGCTGGCCATCCATTATCTCCTACATGTGCCTCCTGGTCCCAGGCAATCTTTCCCATATCACCTCCTGGCAGCCCACCCTTCTTCCCCTTCCCCACTACTGCTCACACACACAGACCTCAGTGTTTCTTGATTACTCAACATCATTTCACTTCTCTTTCATCTTTCTACTTAATATTTCTTCTTTGCAGTCAATCTATTTATCACATCCAGCTATGATATCCTCTCCTTTGTGGAGCCTTCCGCTACCTGCTCTGGCCCCATGAGTTATTCCCTATTTGGTGCTCCCACAGTGTCTTGTCCGCACCTCCATTAGAGAGCATGACTTATGTCCACAAGTGATTCCTTCAGTAAGCTTGGAGCAGGGAATATGCCATGTTCATCAGAGAACAGCCAGCGTCTGCTTCATGACTTGCATTTTGTAGATATGCAATAAATTCAACTATTGGGTGAATAAATGAATAATGTATGATCTTGAACAAGTTTATAGCTTCTCTTTGCTTCAGTTTTCTCATTTGTTAAATAGGAACAACCCTACAATGTAAGATTTTTATAAAGACTATGTTAAGTAGTATAAATGCAGAGTTTAGTGCAATATTGAACACATTAAATGCCCAATAAATGTTAGTAGCCATTATTATAATTATCATTGTTATTGTAACGATTACTGCCAACTAACACTACTTCTCCACTAGGTAGAATTAACTGCTCTTTGCCCTCCATCTTCTCATACACTTCTTTCAAAGCTTTCATAACACATTGGTTTGTTTGTTTGTTTGTTTGTTTGTTTGTTTGTTTTCATGTCAGTTTTTCCCTTCTAGCTGTGAACACTTTGACTACAGAGACAGGGTCTGATTTCATGCCCTTGTCCTCAAGGTTTAATAGAAGGCCTGTCGCATAGATGTTTGATGAGTGAATATGTAGTAACTATCACTGTGGAAAAGAAAAAAGAAAAAGCAAGCACTCTCCTACATGTCCTACAACTTAGAGGGAACATGAAAATGTATGAAAAGATGGAGATGAAAAACAAATGAATCTGAAAAATATCTTTACGATAGAAACAGGAAGAGACACATCATCTAGAGCTGATGACACCATGGTCTGAAGGGCAAAGGGCCAGTCAACAGGTCTGCGTGTTCGTCCGAGCTCCGCCATTCAGCACATGATCTTGGTTAACTTCTTCGCTCTGTTGACTTTGCCTTCATAATGATTCCTACATCTGCCTTTTCTTTGCTATTCCACAAGCTCCACAGCTTTATCACCTCCCATCCTGATCACACGATAGCTTCCTGCTGTGCTCCAGGCTTCCAATCCTTCTGCTCCCTTCCAGTCTGCTCCAGACCAGTCTGCCCAGTTAACGGGTACATTTTCCTAATGTTACTTCTCAACTCTAAAACTGACCAGAGTTTCCCCTCACTTACTAAAGCCCACTCTTAGTCTGGTCTCAACGCACTATGTATCCAGCCTCACTTCTTACACTTGTCTCCTCTCCAAAGTCTCCACTCCAGTCACATTTCTCTACTCTCTACACACTCAGGAGTTCAAATTCTCACCTTCACACCTTTGCAGGTACATTCCCCCAGGCCTGTAATTTCTTCTCTTCCTCACCGCCTAGCTAAATCCTATCCTTTAAGCATTTAATTTGTTGACTGGTAGATGGTGTCATTTCAAGTACAGAATGAAGATAGTACGCCCTTGCTCCCTTTGACCTATAAAGTTAAGACACAGTAATGGCTTGAAAAGAACTTTAATAACATACATATTGCCCCACACCCTGCTCTCTATCCTCTGTCATCCCCTCATTCTTAAAAAAAAAAAAAACAAAACTGCCTTCCTCTCTTTATTTCAGGTTTATCTTCTCAATGTCACCCCCATAACTAAAGATATCCCCCTGTCATTTTCTACCCCAGTTCTCCAATCCTTTCCTTTATAGCACATGTCAATTGGCTAAATGGGCAATTGTTATCATTATTATTTCCAGTTCATCACATTAGAGATTCCAGAAAGAACGAGACAATGCTTGTCTTGTAATCTATAACTATTGCCTAGCTTAGTGCCTGGCACAGAACTAAATGGCCATTGATGGAATGGATAAATGAATTATGATTTCTGAGGTGACAATATGGGAATAAAAAATTATTTATAATTTCCTCTTGTCTACACTGGGCACACAGTCATGTTAAGCCTGACATACAAAGAGGTAACATTTGCTAAATTGAGTCCTCACGAGTCATATCAACGTGCAGAGGCCAGAACATTGCTCAATAATCTCCTCAAACTGCCCGGTGTTTGGTGAACTCAAGCCTGAGCCACTGGCTGAAGTGAGCCAAAGCGGGCCTTCGTAAGCAACTGGAAAACAAGACAGGAAAAGCCACAGCAAAATGACTGGAAACAAACAAGAACCTTCCTAAGGCCAGCATGGGGAAGGGAAATGGATGGCACAATGGCATCACCAGGATCACTCTTCTCTGTTGCCCAGAGAAGACGAGGGTCTCCACTGTCATAACATGGGTGTTGAGCACATGATGAAATGCTGAGAAGTCACAAGGAAATGCTGGTATAGCCCTGTAAGAGGCAAATGGCCCCTTATAGAGTTACTCAACAGACTCCTCTCCCTTCCTTACCAGAAAATGTAAAATTATTTAAAATAAGAGTGCATAAAAACCACCACAGGGATGCTGAGGGTCTATGTCTTCGGCATCTCAAAGAGAATCAAATACTCACTTAATGACCAGAAATACAAACAGAGCTTTCTTAAATGCTGCTAATGACATACTCCAGCCCTGAGAAGAGACTCCTTTGCATTGCCCTTGCCCAAACCCCTCTTCCTCGGCTCTTCTCTCCTGGCCAAAAGAACTGGAGGGCAGGGCCGGCCTGCACAAATGCATTTGCTTGACAACTCCCCTGCCTGGAGCACTGGTCTAGCATCTGCATTCCTGAATATTTGGCAAGATCATGCTCTTAACATCAAACAGAAATGTGATCTTCTGGTGGAAAGGAAAATGTGCTACAAAATAGACTTCCTTCTCTGAAACAATGGAGAATAAGGTGCTTGGACCGCGTTGCCCTTCTGGTGGAACCCGTCAGGTGGCTCACTGTGAATGGCCGTGCTTTGTAGACTGTTTACTACTTCACAAATGTAGGTTACCGTGATGCTGTTCTAATGACCAGTATTAATTAAGCAACACATTTCTATCCTGAGAAGTGCCTGTTTCATTGGAGGACAAATCCTCCTGAATCGCAAACTGAATCTTAGCTACCAGTGTTTGTGAAGTCTTAGAGCAAAAACCGAATTACACAATGCAGCAAAGTAAATCCTCAGAGACGCATCTGTCTCATCTGATGAGATCCAACATAAAGAGATAACAGTTTTCACTTGATCATAGCAAACCAAACAGCTCTGGTCCTGTACAAGGCCACCGGCCACAACCGAACACAACAGTCCCCTAAAAATCTTCTGAAAATCTTGTCTTGAGTGTTAAGAGCAAATTTTAAAATTCTTACCTAGTAGTAACTTTGTTTTTTTAGATCCGTAGGGAACCAGAAAAGCACAAAGTGAGGTGGGTTCTATGTTTACAGACCTCCAAACCTGGTCGCTATCACCTGTCACTACGGTGGCGGTGGCGGTGGCGTCATTTCCCACCACGCCTCACAGTGCTCACGGCTCCAGACCTGTGCTGGCCGCCTCGGTTTTCTGCTGACATGTGGGAGACTTGGCCCTGTCTGCTCCCGCAAGCTGGAAGGCTTCTTCCCGTTATCCTCACGGCTCCCTCCCTCGCCTCTCCCAAACGCTTGCTCACAGGGTCCCTCCCCACCAGGCCTGTGTCTGAGGGAGGCTCCACCACCCTGTCTGAAATTACAACTTTGCCTCCTTGTCTGCACAGTTCGCTTACTTAATCCATCCTTTCCCGTTCAGAACATCCACTCCTCTGTCACTGATTCCAATTCAAAAGCACCACCCATTTCTGATCTTTATTCTTAAAAATAAGAATTTGAGAGAAGAAAACTACAGAAAAATCCAATGGCTCTGTTTTTCTTGTTTCTGTTTTTTTTTTTTTCCACCAAGGATCTCTTTTATGATTTTTCTCCCTTGAATGTCATGTTTCTAAAATGTATCTGAAAATAATAAATAAAATAAAATAAAATAAAATAGAATACTTCTTTAAAAGTTATGTTCATTTTCTTATCGATTATGTGGTCTTTGAAGCTTTCACATTCCTTAATTTCTAAAATCTCATTTCACTCCATTGCACCATCACATACTACTATTCCAACTGTTGATAAAATTCTAGACAAACAGAAAGAAATTGAGGCTTTAGCTAGTCTGGGCAGACTCACTGCAGATAAATGTACAATTTCAATTAGAGAGTTTGACTACTGTGTCATCTGGGGTCCCAGTAGGAAACAGATGGCATGATCAAAATGGGTAATTTGAGGAGTGATTGATTAATAAAGAAACTATTTGCCAAGGTGTGGGCAGAGTGCAGAGAAGCCATAAGCCATGATGCAGTACCCCGGGGCCAGTTCCCGCTGGGAACTGTTAGCTCCCTGGGCTTACAGGAGTGAGAGAAGAAAAGACAAGACCAGAGGAGGGGAGAGAGCTGTATAGACAAGGCACCTGACGGGGCTGTCAGTCTTGGTCAACGGAGGCAACTAACTGGAATTCGTGGGAGAGTAGACCCTCGAGCTCCCTTTCCTCCACCTCTGGAACCTGCCGTGGTGGCCCTGTGACCACTGGCCTACATTTTATAGGAAAACACTGACTAAAGGTGCTGGTGAATGCAGTGTACACGGGTCAGCTTTGCAGGGCAGAGGGGGTGGGAAAGGTGGAGAATGGGCCTGGATGGACCATCGGACAAAATGCAGTACTACTATGTTTTCATAAACTTGCATCATTTTGTTTTAAAAAGAATATATTTGTAATAGACTTGCTCATTAGGGAAAACTTATACGAGAAAAAAAATGGGTGAGAAAGAGCAAAATTACCATCATCCTAACATGCAAAAAAAAAAAAAAAGCTAATGTTTTACTATATGTCTACAGATATTTCCTCTACACATACACATACACCAGGATAGTATACAACATACACACATTACGTATATCTGTATATTGTGTGTGTGTATGTGGACAGAGAGAGAGATTCAAGGGACTCAAAAGATCAGAAACCCCACTTTGAGACTCAGACACATTTTTAACTTCATTTCACCTACTATGACAAAAAAAATGTTATCTGTATCGTTATTTTCTTTTCTCTCATTTAAACCATCTAGGGGCAGGACTGTCACTAACTGAACTTACCCATGTGCTTAGTAAATCATAATAGGACTGATAAAAACAATAGAAGGTAAAGCTGAGACAGGCCCATCGCACCGTGTACCCAAGGAACCCAACTCCACGCCATGAAGATGAGCCCGGACAAGCACAGCTCCTCTGAACCTGGCTACAGGCCCTGGAACAATCCATGTCTCACTTTGAGGCCACAGCTTCTCGTTTGTCTACATTCCCCCTGGTGGGACCAGCGGGCTTGGAAGAAGAATGGGTTCATATGTGGGAGTCACAGAACCTGGTGCCTGTGGATCACAAAGCCATGACAGTGCTGAGCTCGGTTCTCCTCTCTGCCAAAGTTACTGGATGGGGGAAAGGAAGTACATTTAGAAGTTGCATTTTCCCACCTTGACAGTCAGGACTTATGGGTTGGCTTGCTTAGGAGAAGCTCTAAGACCCATGCAATATTTCTGTTTCAATGACCTTCCTCAGCAGCCTCTCACTCCTGTAAGTCCCCGACCTCTGGCAACTTGAACATTCTATAATTTTCTGCTTTGAGTTCGTTTCAATCCTATGATGCCACATTTCTACTGACAACTTCGAGGTGGAGTGAATTTACTGATTATTTGATAGACTAAGAAATAATATTTCTAAAGCTAAAACAAAGATTCGATGAGATCTCAGGGGAGCCAGGGACCCACATAAGAACCACACCCACACTGCCAGAGCCGTTGGTGAGGAAGTCCTTAGACCAAAGGCCTTACATCTCTCCCTGTGCGTGGATGCTTGTGTCCTTAAGCCAATGGTATATGTGTGTTAGTTTATTTTTTGCTCTATAGATATGTTTCTTTTAATATTTGAATCTTGTCCAGTTACTTTTAAAGAAATCCAACTATAGGTCTATGTATAATGTTTTTCAGATGTCTTTTCATACCTGTAAAGTTTACTAATCACTTTATGAAATAGTTTTCAAACCTCTCTAGATGAATTCAGAAATTTAAATCTGCCCTGAAAAGTCAAATAGAACCTCAGTATGAAAAGCCATTTTAAAGGTTTAAAACCATTGGTAAAAGGCATGTTCAAGGCAAAAGATGAAACACAAAGTATTTGAATTTCTTATATTATCTTTACCCTAACATGCATCTTCACCTACAAAATAGTTTTGCATTTATATGTAATACTGATTTCTCTGGGTGGCTAACTCTCTGTCCCTTTTTAAATGAAACAATGACAATGTTTAGGCATAAAATCCAATCTTTCATCTGCTGGCATTGGGAGAGACCATCCCACACACACACACACACAAAGCGTCAGGGCCTTCATAAATGCCTCATCTTGCACGTTGGCTTATTTATTCAAACATCCTTTCAGATCTCCACATTGATAGAGATTTAGGCTCCAGTGTCTGACAAAGTGCTGACGAGGTTAAAATGCATTTCTTTCCCTTTCCTGTAACCACCCCCAACACACACACACACACACACTCATTCGCTGGGATTAAAATCACTGAGAACTCTTCCTGAAGGCTTCATAGTGGCAGCAGAGGGGAAAGACCTAGCTGATAGTTCTTTTTCATCCTTGTGTAGAAGGAATCTAGAAAACCTGTCTTTCTAGTACATGGTATTTGGCGAGGCTTTCTACACACACACACTCACACTCACACACACACTCACACACACACGCACACATGCACACACGCACTGCTGCTGCTACTCTTTCTGAGACAACTTGAGTGCCCTGAGCCCTAACGAAATTCAAGTGATGGCTGAGAGGTGGGAGACGGAGGGGGGGCTGATGCTCAGCCAGGGATGGAAGGAAGAGGGTAAAGTGCTTATGGTCTTTTATCTTAATTTCTGTGACATGATCCAATTATATCTAGTCAATAGTGCCCTCTAATTACTAGCAGAGATGAATAATGAAAGATTCCCCTTGTAGTCAAGTTTTCCCCAAAGTCGGCTCCCCTCCTCGGCTCACTTGTGTGAATGTGAACATTCTAGATTCACGCACCTAGAGCCTGTGGCATGCTCAGCCAAATAAAGAGTCTCTTAAAAAACTGAAAAAGTCCTTTGGGGCTTCAATAAGAGGCTACGGCTACAGGCTGACCCTGTGAATGACACAGGAGTGGGATAGAAAGGGACTCTGTGGGCCTCCAGGCACAGTGTCTGTAACCAAAGAGACGCTGGCCAGCAAAGTGACAACACCTTTAAGATGCAGGATTTAATTGTTAGGCTTTGGTGGTTACTTAGGGACATGAAAAGGAACAAAGAAGCAGCAGATTCGAAGAAGTTAAGATAATCACTGAAATAAGGGAAACTGGGGCCATGAAGAGAGGGGATGAAATTATCTTCATCTCATCAGGAATAGAGAAGGAACTTCATATGGTAAACCCAAAACAGGAGACCCAGCTTGAACGCAGACCAGTAAGACAGAAAGAGAGGAATTCCAAGTTCGAGTAAAAGTTTATTATGAAACTGAGACATACCTGCTCTCAGATCCTTAGGTTTGAAAGATACCAGAGAGAGCCTTGAATCCTACTCCCTGAATTCACAGAGAAGAAAACGGAGGCCAGAGAGGGGGTGTGCCCAGACCAGTGGCCACATCTAGGAGGAGGCAGAAACAGGGCTGGAATCGACATCTCCTGCCTCCGGCCGGATTCAGTGCTCTTTCTGCTTTGATGGACTTTAGAGAATTTTTTTCTATGAAGTAGAGTAACTTTAGCTCATGTTCACATTTGGACCTAAATATGTGGACCCATAAGGTAATTATTTCATGCTGGGAATGAGACAGGCGCTCAAAAGAGGCAGCGTCCGGGTCAAGTCCAAAGGACTGGGCATCTAGAGCAAAAGAAAGGGATTCTCTTTGATGACCAACACACTGGCCTTCAGGTCCTAGCAGGCTCTGACCAGCCGACTGGACCCTGACAGCCGAAGGCCTGAGGACACCCTTAATTACATTAGAGGGACACTTCAAGCCACCCCAAAGTACAGCAGTTATCAAGCTGAGTCCCAGCCAATTGTTTAAGGTAGAAAAAAAAAAAACCCAGCAAAGAGCCCCTTTTGTTCTGACATTTCTTCCTCACACTTAAAGTGCCCAGCACAATTAGGGCCATTTATTCTATGCACACTGGGATAATGCTTTGATAAAAGGCTTAAACTGCAGAGTGTGGCTGCAGGAACAGGAAAACACTATTGCCTCTATGGTTTCATATACAGATTGTGTCATACTTAATGCTGAAATCATAAACTGTGCATTTTTGCCCCTCCGAGCCGCCTATTGTGTGCTTATAAACAGGAACCTGGCAGCATGTCAGGGGTGCAAATTGATTTCCTTTCCCAAATAAAATTTTAAAAAGCAAATAAACAAGGTTATGTTGGCTAATGAAACATTACATGCCAGGCTGGGTAGAATTCTTTTAAAATGTATTTTCTCGAGCAAAGGCAAAACAAAGCATCTATAAAAGGTTCTTTCATAAACAACATGTTTACACAAAAATGCATTACTTGAAGAAAAGAAAGTTATGGTGCATCTCCCGTGTTATATTTGGATTGTGTTTTAAGAACTAAACTAGGGATGGGTAAGAAGGGGGGATCCTACAGCACTACAGATTTTTGGAAATTAACTAAAGTCACTAGGAAGCAAGAAGAAGTTGTTCTTCTTTAGAAAAATTTTTGATCTTAGTGTTTATAATTTATCATGAAGACAGAAATAGGCCCCTTTGAGTGTCTCCTGTTGGCATGAAGAAAGCTGGGGAGGAAACCGAGTGGTACCCCCTACTCCCGCCATGCTCAGAGGTGCATGCACGGCGAGCCTGTCGGGTGCCATCAATAGAAACACCTCCCAGAGAGCGGCCTAGTTCCTGGCAGAGATGCCTACAGCAGCTGGAAACAGTTTTTGTAATCTATGCGTAAGAAGTATCTCCTGGAACTTGCCTACCTCATACTTCGCCACAGAGAACGAATTTTAACCCAGCCCCTGAACCAAAGCCATTCCTGGTGGGCTATGAAGCCCAGATCATCTCCCGCCATCAACCATCTTCCAAACACCTTTCTGCTGATGAAGCCAGGTAGAGGGACCCTGGTGCACCCTGACAAGAAGACGAAGTACCAGGACAACACAACATGCTGCCCGAAGGATGCGGACGAAGAGGTGGAGGGGAAGTCTCAAGACTGCCAGGCGAGGGCCGAGGTGATGCCTGCCTATGACAGTGTAGGAACAGAGGGCGTTTTGCCTGTCGTTTTGAACCTCAAAGAAGCTTCCTTCTCTCACAGTTACTATTTGTCATCAGGGGATCGATATGCTGTAGTAGAGCCCAGAGGCACAAGGTAGAAACTCCCCGTGATCTGGGGATGGCCCTGATCATAACGGAAGAAAGGAGCCTTTAATCCTAGCTTTTGCTCAGGCTTAAAAACAGTTGGTTAGAAACAAAGAACGAAATACACAAAGGTGACCATGAGATCTTGCAGGCCCAAATGCCCTACCCTGGAGGGTTTCAGTGGTGTTCGGTGGTGACAGGGTGTGAGGCTGGTGGGTGGCATGGGGCCTGAGATGGCACACTCTCTCCACCTCACCCCCGCCTCACCGAGCAACCTTGGCCAGGTCTCCGGGCCACTTGGAGCTTTCTATTTTTTCCACCACTTTTAATATAAGGCAAACACTGTCAGTCTGATGGCTGTGGTGATTAATGAGGTAACATTTGTAAAATGCTAAGAGCTTTCCAGAACTCGAATGCAAATACTTTAGACCAAATACTCTGGATAATAGTTAAAACACAAAAAGGGTTAGTCACCAGTTGGCTGAGGATATGAACCTGGGAAGGGATTGCAGAAGAAGTGTGTTTTGTGAAAGGATCTGACTAGGGTGGGTGGACATCACGAAGAGAAAAGAAGGGGAAATAGGTTCAGGGCTTACAAAGCCCGAAACATGGATTATTTTGCTTCCAAACGATGCCATGAACTTTTAAAACTCTGCACCCTTTCGACAACCCCAAAGATGATTTAATTACACAAAATCTTTTTCTATACTTACAATCCTACAGAGTCTAATCCAACATACGAAAGTGGACCATACTGAAACTTGTGTTCTCATCCCAAGACAATAATATGGCCTGGATCTGTGGGGGCCATGTCCCAACTGGCTTGGCACTTATAAGCGACTTTCCTTCTCCCATTTCTGTAGAAATGGAAGAATCAAATTAATCATTGGCAAATTTGATAACAGATGTGTTTCTCAGCAAATCGACATCAAGCACTCAGAAAGTAATTACCCCCTAAAGCTTGTTGTGCTCCTATGTACATTTGGCATCAACGAGAGGCTTCAGCCGTGTTGTTTTTATCTGACGGGAAGCTGAGGCCGCGGGGTGATACTCCAAATGCTGCTTTAGATTATAAAGTCTTAACAGCCCCTCGCTTTAGGGCATTGTGTTTATTGATGCTATGTAAGCAATTTACAGTCCCTTAATAGCACATTCACCACAATGTTACAGTGTTTAACTTGTTAAATTATATTTAGAGCTTCAGGGAAAATTACCTCATTGGCTTCACTAGCCTGGGTTATTGATATCGCACAGGAGTTACGGCAGCATCCACCTGACTGGGGACAGCGAGCGACAAGAACATTGTACAGGCTGGAGTCCAAAGGTGGAGTGCAAAATCCGATTGGAGAAGTCGAGGCAGTAAAGGACTGATGAGAGAGACAAAAGGGGACGGTGCTGGCTGAAAGGAGTTCGGGGTCAGCCTCTGATAGAATCATTTATTAAGTCATAAAGCAAAAGGATTGCCACTGACGGCCATTTCGATGCGGACGTTGATTTAGGCCCCCTTCACAACCGGGCCATGATCTTATTCTATTACCAGTCTCCCTGTCTGTTGGAAAAATGTTCTGGATCCAGGGATCTGGGAGACACATTGACCTCCAGCTGCTGTAGCCACTCATCCAGGGGGCTTGGTGTTTAGCCACTCATCCAGGGGGCTAAAATATTGCAAGAGAAATAGTGGACATGTTTTAAGAAAAATAAGGAGATAGGGGAAGAGGAGGAGGGGAGGAGAAAAAGGAGGAGGAGGAGAAAAAAAGAGGGGAAGCAACAATAGCAGTAACAACAAGGAGCAGCGGGAGCAAAACCTTTATCAGAGTAAAGAGAGACATAAAGTGGGGCTAAAATATCACTTAGCCTGAAGCTTAGTGATGTCATGGGACTTCAGAAAAGCAGCCAAGGGCCAAGGCACTAAAATCCACTGCAGAGGCCACGGAACGGGCACATGAAACCAACCAAGTAGCTGAGGTGCTCTGGGGTCTTAGCGCATGTGACATCTGCTGGCTCGCAGACGGCTGACGGTCTGAAGCAAGCCATCAGAAGTGACACATATCTCAGTGGGTAAGCACTGAGAGAAAGCAGCATTTCTCTTTCCTGACGTGTAAGTCCTACGCTAGGATTCTTAGGCTCAGGCTACATAATAATAATTAATATTCAAAATAAAACAGGAAGTTGACGGTGCAAATGCAATGGGCATCAAATAAAATAAATAAACTGTTTACTTTAAAATAAAATAAACTCTTCACCGGGCTGTTCTGACTAATATGACTGTTGTCAAGGAATTAGGGAGCTAAATGGCTGGCTGTGTGTATTTCAAAAGACAGGGATTAAAAACAGGGAAAACACTGTTCTGAACATAGGCATATAGTTTCCCATGGAAGTGAAGCACAGCTGGATGTACAGGTACCAAATCTGAGAAGGTGATCCCTGGAGGAGAAATTTCAGTCTTAAATACAAATCAGAAATTCCCAGTCCTCCTTGATTTGACAGATTTTTCAATGTTGGAGCCAATAATTCACATTGTGAATGTCAGGGTGCCGAGGTGCCCTGGGGTGCTGCACCGGACTCACAGGCTTGCCCCACGACCTTCAGAGCGTGAGGGAAACAGCACCACTCGACATCTGTTGGACACTGCACAAACTCAAGGTCGTCAGCGTTTCAACATGAGGTCATACTGCATTCCTTTGGATTGTATCACATCTCCTCAAAGCTGGATATTTGGTGGTTGCTGTGATCAAAAGTAAATACTATGCAAAAATAAACGTGGAACAGAAGACAAGGGTGGTGGTGTCCAGTTTGACTCTTAGAGTATGGGACGGTGTAGAGAGCCCCACAGACACACACGTCCCATTAGTAAGTAATTATGGTTATTTAAGGATGAAATAAAAGGTTGGATTTTTTTTTCAATAACTGTGTCTTATTTATTTCAAATAGCTACTGCTGAGATGTTTGTACTTATTAAGTTGTTTGGACCTAACTACTTAATAAGCAGAATGACGTGATATTTCTTTTGGCCAAGACATGCCATGAAAAAATTATTAAAACCCTGAGACCGCCTGGATCTGAGAAAGTCTGGAAGTCTCTGGGCTCCCAACGTTTGGGAAAACTGATAGAGAAAATAATATGTGGTACTATTTAACGAAGAAGTAATAAGAAAATAAAAAAAAAACATAATTTGAGTTTATCCATCCTTAGCACAGCTGGCCATGTAAGTAAAAGGAGAATCTGCTACATTTTCTAGAGGGCAGTAGAGATTCAGATGTTCTGGAAATTATCTACTGAGCTAGCTAGCTACAACTCTAGGGATCTCTGTGCTCTGAATTTTGAAAAGTTCTCAACACATGTGAGACCTAGAGTCAGAAATTTCTGAATGATTAACTGGCCCCACCAATGTCCTGGTGCTCAATTATCTTACAGTAATTATTCTTTGCTTTTAGGGTGGTACTATGAATGTCATCTGTCACTGACAACAGTCCTTTTATTGTGTAAGTCTGAGATAGTTTGACACATCTTAGGAGACATTTCACCAATGGCTAAGAAAACCACAGAGTTCGAGTCCATTGCATTTATCTGAAGTTGGGATTTGACAACCCAAAATATATTGGGGTTTTATGCATTAATTGTCAAGGGTATGGAACAGGAAGCTAAAATGGGCTAGGAAAGATGAAGACACATGAATCAAAAGGAACCTTCGAGATATAGAATGTCCCACCAATAGCCAGGTGCTTCGTGTGTAAAAAAGACCAAGAGAATGGCATCAAATTCATGGGCCAGTTTCAGAGTTTAAACTTCAGTTAATACCAGAAAAGATAACTGAAATGCTTAATTGACCAAAATAATGACCCTACTAAAATTCCAGCCAAAAATTGCCTGGAGAATTTGTTGAAGTCTTTTGGTTTGTAACTGGGGTGTAAAAAAAAAAAAATAAGACCCAAAATATCAGAGTTGCATTCCTAATTCTAAATATTAACTTTGATATTATTTTCAAAAAACCACTTTTGTGTATTCATTTTTGACAACAGCTTATTAAGCACATGTGTAGCATCCCACTAGGTACTGCAGAGAACACATAAGGAGTTGAAGATCTAATGCCTGTCTTCAAAAAGCTGGCAAGATGAACCGCATACACTTAAAAATTAAACATCATAAGGAAACAATACAGATGTGTCATTAGCTCACATTCAATTACAAGCCAAGAGAATGGGTGAATAGTCTACAGGTCTGATAGTTAATTTTATGTGTCAACCTGGCTAAGCTATGGTGACTAGTTGTTCAGTCTGACAGGAGTCTGGATGTTGCCGTGAAAGTATTTTTTAGATGGGATTAACATTTAAATCGATGGGGGGCTTCATCCAATTAGTTGAAGGCCTTAAGGACAAAGGCTGAAAGTTTCCTAAAGAAAAAGCAATTCTGCCTAGGGACTGCGACACAGAAACTGCCTGAGTTTCTAGCCTGGATGGAAGGATGGATGAATGGATGGATGGATGGATGGATGGATGGATGGATGGATGGATGGATGGATGGATGATGGATGAACGGATAAATAATAGATGATAGATGATAGATAGATAGATAGATAGATAGATAGATAGATAGATAGATAATCTTTTTTTGGTTCTGTTGCTCTGAAGAATGGTGACTAACACCAAAGGATAAAATGGTGATTGTCGACTGGCTCAGTCAGGGAGTTCTTCAATAAGAAAGCTGAACTAAAGATGGGTCTTGAAGAGCAGATGGGATTTGGATGAGAGTGAGCTTCCTCACTGCCACACTCTATTAAGGGATGAAGCAATTTATACTAAAGCAAGATGTGGCCTCTCGACAGAGAAAGATAGTATGAATGAGACAAACACTTCAAGAAGTCCTGTTAGCCAAATATAGAACTTGGAGATGTCAAAAGAATTCTGAGCTAGATGTCAAAAGAATTCTTGTGAATACTGAGAAGGGATGTGCTGGAATTCTTCCTCCAGCTCAGGCCAGTGAGACACGACTGTGCAAGCAGCTTCCTTGGCCTTCACCACCCTTCCGTCAGATTCAAGCAAAGCAATATCCAGCAATATCTGACAGTATCTTTGCCACCCCTTGCAAACACTGCTCCTAAAAGCAGGGATAAAGAAGGGAGTGGGAAGGGAGACTTTCTCTACATTCATGAGTTTCGGGCAAGCATGTTCTCAAACCTAATCCTCAGAAAAAAAGACATGACCTTAACTGAAAGGCAGCCACCTAGAGAGACACATTCTGAATCTATATAACTATAAGGAGTAGACTCCTAGGGATCTATATTGGAGATAATTTGCCACGTATTTCTCTCTTACATATACACATGGGTATTGTTAGTAAAGGTAATGCTGACCTTTTTAGAAAGATACTGTTTTTATCTGGCTCCATCACAGTTTAAAAGTTCTTGGCTTTTTCCTCTCTCTCTACATGCACAACATAGATACATTCTGAGAATAAACAAGAGACGGTAAATCCGATAGAAATGGGTATAAAATATAAATAGGAATTTTAAAAAGAGGAAGTCCAAAAAACTGAAATATATATGGAGAGATGTTCAAATGTACTAGTAATTAGAGAAATGCAAATTCAAAAAAGAATAGCAAAAAATAGAAACGTGGGTAATTACTAGTGTTGATGGTGACATGGGGATCTGGAAGCCACACGTTATCGTAGTGAAAATTTCTGTGGTCAGTCTGGAAATGAAACCCAATCAACTCAAGGAAATCAAATATGCATAGGCTGTTTTTCCCTATATTTCATACAGGTCTGTGTAAATATTGTAGTCAAGACCTAGTCCCTTTCTATTTGTGGACACAAACAAAGATTTATGTCAAATGACTGAATTGTTTAAAGTTACAAATCAACTGACAAATATGTTCTACCTTCTACCTTGACACATGTATATTCATAATGTAAATTTATATTTGAATTAATTATTTCCAACTCCTTGGGGCTCTCAGCCTCTAGCTCTTGGCCCCAATCTGTCCCTCTTTTCCTTCCTCCCCCAGCTCTATCCATGCCAAGAGAGGCCTCATATGCATGCACATAATTTATAAATGAGGAATCCAAGACTGGAACAATTTACCCAAGCTCATGGAGTGAGTGGCCCTAGATGAGAATCATCACTATAAAGAAAGTGCAGCCCACACATACAAGCTCCCTGCACATCTCCCTTCAGTCCCCTAAATAACTGGGTCTCGGCCATCCCTCAAGCCAGGGCACTCTGCCCTGGCAAGAATAGATCTTAATTGAAACCTTAAAACTGTGAGGATTATAAAATGATGCAGCCGCTTTGGAAGACAGTCCTTCAAAAGGTTGAACATAAAGTTACCATAGGACCCACTCCTAGGTATATTCCCAAGAGATAGGAAAAGCTATATCCATATAAAAATGTGCACCCAAATGTTCACACCAGTATTATCCATAATCGTTGAAAAGGAGAAACAACCCAAATGTCCACTGATGGATGAATGGACAAACAAGATGTGATATGTCCACATAATGAAATATTACGTGGCCGTAAAAAGCACTGATACCTACTGCAAAACGGATGAACCTTAAAAACACGGTGCTAAATGATAGAAGTCAATCACAAAATATCATATATTATATGATTCTGTTTATATGAAATGTCCAGAATAGACAAACCCTTAGAGACAGAACGTAGCTAACCTAGGTTGCCTAGGACTGGGAGGTGGGGGATGGGGAGTGATGGCTGATGGCAACGAGGTTTCTTTCCAAGGTGATGAAAATGTTCTGAAATTGATTGTGGTAATGGAAAAATAAAATAGATAGATTTATACAATGTAATGCTATACAGCAATTAGAAGCAATGAAGAAGCGTGCAACAGGAATAATCTTTAAAACAGTGTTGCATGAAAAAAAGGAATAGCAGAAGATTTATAGCACATTACCATTCAATTAACACACCTCACACACACTATGTTTTTACAAGGAAACAGGCAGATTTAAGAACATGTAATGAATGTACTGGAATGGGAGACTAATGAAGGAGAAGAGAATGGAGTGGGAACTAAAAGGTGGAGGGTCACATTTGGGAAGAGTGGGGATTCTCCCAGACAAGTGATGGCCATGTTTCTTGACCTGAGAGGCTAGTTAATAATGTTGATTAACTCAACTCGGCACCTGAAGTTACACACACAAAAAAAAATTAGGAAGATAAAGCAAAAGAAAATTTTAAAAATACACAGCAGCAGCAGTGGCTGGTCTCCTCTAAAGTTTCTGGAAGTTTCTGAAAATAGCATGAGCAACAAAATGGCCCGGGTACAACTCAGCCGTAGGAGCTCGGAAGTGTTTCTGCATCTTCTTCATAGTGGTGGGATGCCTCAGTCGGAAGGAAAGAGATGTAACTTAGCTTTGTTAGAACAGGAAAAGGTAGTGCTTGCACAACCAGTGGGCAGTGAGAGAAGCAATCTGTGCAAACGAATCACCCAGAGACCAACTAGTCAAAGACAACACGCAGTCGTCAAAGTTCCAGAAAGGGCTTCCGAAAGGCAGTGGAGAGAACAGGTGAGGAGAGAAAAAAGAAAACCTTCTTCTATTCTTTTTACTCATGTTGTTTTCTTTTGTTTGGGGTGGGTTTTGGCTTTGTCAAGGGCATGGGGAGTGAAGTGGACCTTTTGAATTTTATTTTTAAGGAAGGAATTTTTTACAAAATGGAAACTTTACAGACTTGGAGAGGGCTGTCTCCGGGACTGTACTCTGGATGCCTGCAATGCTAAAGTGAAAGCCACACCTCCACAGTGACAGACCAAATGCTGCCCCCCAATCCTTCATCTGCCTCACCCTAACATCAACATGGCTAATGCTCGCAGAGAGGGGCTGACCCTGCCAACCAATTACATTATGCTAATTCGTCTGTTACTCTGACTCCTTCAGGGGCATTCACCACACACAGCAGCTCCCAGATTTATATTGTCTCTTGCTGCCTCTGCGCACCATCTGGGTTAATGGATCCTCCTGCCCCGCCCCCACACTCCCTGCTCTGCATCCAGCTCAGATGCAGGGCAGTATCTTCACAAAACAACCGTGTACTTTCCAAATGACAGCTCTGTGGGCTCCGGGCTGTGCAGAGGCGAGCCTGGGCATTATCCCGTATGTCTCCCCAGAACGCAGTTTATCTCAGGAGACCTGTCCTCTGGATAAACTTGTTTTCCTAAGGAAATATATTGCTGCTTTTTTTTTTTTTTTTAACAAACTGCAAAGTACTAGGCAAGTGTGGAAGCCTGTTGAAGCGTCTGTGTTTTATGGTGTACACATCACCTCGCAGAAAGTCTATTAAAGCAAGAGTTAAATTAAAAAGTCATGCATATTAGGAAACGTGCATTAGACTGCTATTCTGTTAAAAGGAGAAGGTGCTAGAGCTTTGGAAAGTGGGTTGGAACACACATCTGAGATCGGAGATTTTTCTCCCCAAGTCAGGAATTTATTGAAAGCCTCCCATAGCCAGCATTCCAACACAACATTCAAAGTTCACAGATCTCTCCATCAACCAGGGTTACAAGGCATCCACCATGCGCCAGGCTGTGAGAGAAAACGACAGGTCATATGTAACTATAAAGCAATGAGACCAGCTCTTAGAAGTCACATTTCAAAGATGATTTCGTTGCATTAGGAGTTTGCAATCTATGGGACAACAATAAATGCCAACTTCTGAAAAGACGATAGCCATTAAAAATTCAGCCTCCTCTGAAGGAGTTTACTTCATCAGCTATGGACTGTAAAGCTGCCTTAGAATACTCATAAAACTCACCATCCATCAAGGCAAAAATAATCATCTCATTTAATGACCACACCACTCATATGAGGTAGAGATGATTAATCCATTTTACAGGTGAGAAAACTGCACGCCAGTGAGTTAAGGAACTGGGCTGACAGGGTGAATCATGGAGCCAGAATTCAAAATGAGCCACTCTCTTAATTTTCATTCAGTGTCTGTTAGGTCTACTGAACTGTCAGTATGTTGCCAATGGAGAAACTGGGGCCTAGATAAATGAACGCTCCCACACCCCAAAAAACAATCTGGGGGCCCAGAAAGCCTCAGGACTATATGGCTGGTCTCTGGGCAGCTGGTACCTCCCTGAACACCAGGCCCACTCTGTCTCGACTCCTACCCACCACATAGGACTGTGGCATTGCCTGGCATTTTCAGAATATAGGAAATCGTTTCCAAAACAAACAAACAAAAAAATCAACTTCCTTTTTCCTCCAGAGGATTAGATTGAGGTCTGTCCTGACAAGATCTGGCTAATAAAAGCCCATCTTTTCAACCTGAGGTATCCTTTATCCACAGGTTTTGTGACCTAAAATAACATTCAGAAAACGGCCTTTAAATGACTGAGGACGTTATGTGGTGGCTACAAAGAATGATAGAAAGCCATTTGTAATTATATGGAAAGATCTATAATAGGATCTATAATTAAGGACATATAATTATTTAAAATAACAGATAATTTCAATTGGATAAATGAAAAAAGAGATGGCGAGATAATAGAGAAACAAGTGAACAAATGCATATCTTTTCTGGAATGCTCTAAATTATAACATATGAGTAAATTTGGGGGGAATGATATAAAATAAACTATTAACAGATTACCTGTGGGAAGAAGAAGCACTGTGAGAAGGCTGAGAGGAAGAAATTTTCACTTTTCATTTTATACCTTTCTGTACTATCTGAAAGTTTTCAATATGCACACATTGCTTTTATTCTTACAAAACAGCCAGGAGATATTTGCTCTATTTAACACAAATACTAAATTTCAAATGTTCCAGTGGAGAGACAAAAAGCAGGGGCTGGGGTTCTTACGCAGCTAACAGGATCATGTGTGAGAGAACACTGTAAACTAAAGAGAAAGTTATCTGAACACAAGAGACTCATCCTGATGATGATCTAGGTGATGAAAAATAATGATGAAGAAAATAATAAGCAGAAGAAGCAGGGCGAAGAACAAAGATCCAAAATCATGGGAGGCTGGGATGCCACTGTGAAATGGAAATAGCCAGATGGCATCAGCTGATTTGTTTTTAACAGGATTTAACATTAAGTAATGTACCCCCCAAAATGTACACCCAGTAAATTAAGGCTGTAATTCCATCTTGGTGTTATGGTGACATGAAAATCCACTCAAGCTTTCCTGTCAGGGTTTATGAAGTTATCAGAGCCCCTTGATGGAATTACAACACTATTAGGTACAGCTGGAGGGACATTACTTCTTATCTTAACAGCAGTTAAAAGCGCAGTGGCACAAAAGGGCACTAAAATACCAGCTCCTCATTAGTGAGCAGCAGGGGAAGGGGGCGCACGTAAACATGTGTGCGCATGCACACACGTGCACACACGCGTGCCATGTCCATCTCCACAAATGATTACTGTCTGAGGCACAACGTGCTGCATATTCCACACCATTTCTTTCACAATATTTAACAGAACTATTCGCAGATGACACCATGCCTGGGACAAACAGCGTTTGATCACCTTCTGGACAGAAAGGCACGTTGGCAGGTAGTCAGTTTTGCTCCACAAAGCCCCTGTGGCCCCAAAAGGAGCCATATACATAAGAAGTAGAAAGAACAACTTAAGATATTTAAAAATAAATAGCGCAATAGGTATGGGCACAAGGTCTGGGTTCAGTCTGGGTTAGAATCTGGCTCCACCATCTATTAACTGTGTTCTTTTGCCAACCTGTTTTCTCTTTCTGTGGCTCGATCGCCTATAAAATAGAGATAGTAGTGGAGCCTACTCTTTCAGTTGTTGTGAAGATTGAGATAATATTGATTACATGTTTACTAAATAGTCTAGATACAAAGTAAACCCTTGTCAAGCCTTACCACTAGTATAGTATCGGCAGCATTATTATCTTCATTTAGCTGCAAATAAGCCTATTTGACAATATAGGCTAAAACTATAAATAGCCTTAAAGATTCTAATGAATTTAAGAATCCTGGATTTATAATAAAATTCTTAGGAGGAACTAGGAAGAATAGTCAGGATCTAACGCTAAACTTGAGTTCAACACAAAGAAGACTAACAAGGACATTTTTAACAACAGTGGAAGCCACTGAGACAAAGTGGTTAGTTGACTTACTAAAAAGTTGAATAAACAGGAGAGGACCATAAAAATGATAGGTGGATACTTCAAACATCTTGTTAACTTAAAGTGAATAAACACACACGCACTGCCCATCTTCGGATGTGGGACCAATGCCTCTCCTGAGTGTGGGTCTGCTGACCGAGCTCCGCATCCTCAATGTATAGTCAGTGATTTCTAGTTTTAGAATTTTAACAATAGAACAAGAACTTAAGGATCTTTGAGAAGCAATCCGAGTACAGATACTGTCTGAATTTCCACAAATACATTCACAGTCTTGTATAGCTCTTGCCCATACTCAATTTGATAACTTTTCTAAGAGGTTCTCCTATATTGTCTTTGCAAGCATTCGAATCAGATCGTTCCTTTCACGTTCATATTTTATTCGTGCGTATCTTATTTAATTAGGTGATGGAGTTTCCACAATAGGTACAACCAGCATCGACAGTTTAGAAATAAGTATACCTGATGTTGGCTAGGCACTCGAAAGAACTGATGGCTGCAAGCATTTAAGGTGTCATGGGCACCACCAGCAGGTTAGTTTTAACGAGGGGATGAAGAGCATCGGATAATCTGCCAGGTGGCTTCAGCAGGGGTTCATGAAAAGTTCTGCCAGGTGCTCCTAAGCGAGGCACAGCTGGACCGAAGAGCCCTAGGCATCTCCCACTGTAACACTTCTTACTGACATTTTTTAAATCCCACCTTACTTCTTGTTCTCAACACTTCTTAGCCATCAACACCAGAAACAATCCTGAGAGATGCCAAAGACCAGGAAGGAACACAAATGTGCAACCCATCAAAGAAACAGAACAATTTTTAATAAACACAGAATTCTGTCACATGACAGTAATGGCGTTACTGCTAAAGGCTAACAACAATTATCTAAATAAATGACACTGGGTGTATGATCAGAGGCAGTGGCAGCCCAGGCAAAACATACAGCCTCCTCCACTATCACACGCCCAGCCTCGGACCACCAGGGTTCTTTCACCTGCTGTTTCCAAACCTGGATGCCCATGACACCTATACTCCCATCCCCCACCTCACCCCTCCTCAATCTAAACCAAAACCTACTCTTAGGAGCCCATCTAATCATTCCATTCACCCACAGTATGAACAATTAATAAAATTTAATGTTATCTTTCTCAAAGGATTATATATTAGAACCCATAAAGCATCAACGTGACATAGTAAAGAAATGAAGGAATCAAACTGTGCGATTACAGGGCGTCAAAGGAAATGTAGGATGCTCAGAAGAATTATGCCAGCCCCTCTGAAATTGCACTAAGTAGGAGACCAGGCGCTCCATTTTTTAATAGAGGTTGAGACACTGGTACCAACGTGGTTTTGTAAATGCCCTTTATGAAATATGCTAAAGTCTGCAATGTTCCTTGAAAATACAAACTGGTCTCTCAAGACTCAAGGCTTAATGTCAAATTTCCCTGAAAGATCCCCGCATTGCACGTGTACCATGCATCCTTGGACACAGCCATAACAATTTATGCCCAGTGAATGGGAAAGAATGTTCGTTTCACTTGCTTTACGACTGGGGTGACGGTGGGCTGGTAACCAAAACTGTCTGTGCTTATTTTCAGAACTGACACCATGACGGCCCATCAGCCACCATTTGTTGAGTTCCCACAAGGTGACAACGGTGCATTTTGTCTTTAGAGGATGTTAAGGGCTCGGAACCCTCACATATTTTCCGCTCTCAGTGAGTCGGCCTTTTCTCAGACTGAGTGGCTGTGGGGAGGGTCGCCTCCCGGGGAACAGACCCTGGCCTGAAGGATGTAGGTATCTGCAGGGAACACCTGACAGTGATGTCAACCATGAACACACTTAATTGTGAAAGTATTACTTTTTTATTTGTATAGAATAAAATATGATCCAGGAACACAGATGTGAACTCGGGGATAGGCTATTGCTAATATCGTGAGAAACAGTCTTCCCTTCAAGTTTCTTACCTAGTTTATACCTTAATCCCCTTATATGTAAAACACAGATAAAAAATGCTACCTAAACCTTGGGAATGCTATGAGACTTAAAAAGGATATTTAAGACACATGTCTAACAGGTTAGCAGCAAATGAGAGCAGACAGACAAGGTGGGTAAGCAACAGGCAATCGATGTTTATATTAGATCCAACATAATAATGAGTAATAATATCAATTAATTAATAAGAGCTAAATTTACTAAGTACTGACTA
The DNA here is from genome assembly GCA_030015415.1 of Cynopterus sphinx. Lineage (NCBI taxonomy): Eukaryota > Metazoa > Chordata > Mammalia > Chiroptera > Pteropodidae > Cynopterus > Cynopterus sphinx. Next base: position 9,181,847 of record CM057391.1, read on the forward strand.
TGTGCCAGCTACTGTTCTAAAATATTTGAATATATTACCAAATTTAATGTCCTCAAGACCTCTTCGAGGAAGACCCTTTTATCTACATTTTACGCACAAGAAAACTGAGGCACGGATAAGTTAAGCAACTGGTCAGTGATGTACACGGTAACTTCTCCAGTGGGGGAACTAAAAGATGGCAGAGTGAAACTCCTAAAATAAAATGTAATAGCAGGTTATTAGTTTCAATGCAAAAATATATTCTTCCCCCGGGGTTTGGAGATGCTGTTTTGCAAAGGAGGGGTGTAAATATATCTTGACCACTGCCGAAGTACTATTATAGAACCATTATCTCAGGTAGCTGCAAGCATTTTCAGGCAGGCAGAAACAATTTGGTGCCACTGTCTGTGGTAAAATCTAGCTTTGAATACGAGGATTTTACTTAAAAAGAAATGAAAGTCCAAGGCCAAATTTTCCCTGTAGTTGCAATGAGTCTGAGTTTTAAGGTCACACCATAGAAGTCTAGGAAAGACATGGCATCTTGATCCCTTGAATCTGAAGTCTATAAGGTCTCAACATTATGATGATGTTGGATTTTCTTCTTTTCTCTCAATCTCTGTAGACTGTAGAAGAGTTTTTAGAATTTATTTACAAAGAAGAGCTATCATTTCATCTCACGGCAACCCTGTGAATTAGACAGAAGTATTACTCTTGCCCATTTTATCGATACTTAATTTTAAGTGATTCACCCAAGGTTCCTGTGGCCAGGGGATGGGTGGAGCTGGAACTGGAATACAAGTCCTCAGACTCCAGGTTCGGTGCTCTTTCTAATTCTCTGACATACTGGGCACAGTCAGATTATCCTATGAATCTTTAACCTACTCATAGCACAAAGCCTCCCAGGGAATTGATCTCAGCATAGCCCCGGGTCACCTAAGGCCATGAAAGTTGGTCATCATGATTGATTTTTCCTGTGGGTCTCTTGGGAAATAAAATTTTCTTCAGCGAGCAGTGTCACAGAATGACGCAGGGGTCTTCTTTCTTTCGCAATATAATATGACAATAGTGTCCAGTCTGTTTCCCTGGGAATGCTACTAGCATCTGTCTTATGAGTGTTCTCTTGTTTTGTTTATTTATTTGTTTGTTTGCTTGCTTGTTTGCTTGCCTTACTGATAAGAAACACAAAAGCACTCAGAACAGTTACTAGCATATAGTTAAGCTCTTGATAAAAACAAGATATACTTGTCAGGCACCTGTCTTCCAATCCATCATCACCTCTAACTTTATCTTGGCTTCAAATTTTACAAACCAAAGTCTATTTTTGCTCACTCTTCTTTAAAGCAAAACATTGGCACTTGAACCAAAATGGCCCTCTGAAATACTTGCATAGTGCCCAGAATAGAGGATTTACAGCTGAGCAAATGATGTCAGCTCCACTACAAACACTTTCAGGAAACGGCGATGTGAGAGACCACAGCACAGGACAGGGTCCGTGTGCCTCGTTAGAATGAGTTAAGCAACCAGAGGGGTGGCATGTAGATTTTTTTCCCCCAATATTTTTGTAAATAACATTTAAAAATTTGTCACTGAGCTCGATCACATTCATTTACAGAGATTTATTAGTGAAAGATCTAGACCTTCCTGTGCATCGAGGTAGGGAATAACCAGTAGGTCCATGATTAGAAATCTAAACTGTACCTAACACTGCTTAATATACAACAGAAATTAAGTGAGAAGAAGAAGGCTGTGCATGTATTGAGCATGATGCAGAGAGCCTGAAATCCAGAGGCAGTTCTCCCTTCTCATGGCAGACTCCTGTCTTTATTTTTGGCCTCCAGCAAATCAGTTATGAATTTTCAAGATTTGTAAACACAGCCCTTCTGTTGTGAGTTCCCGTTTCTCTCCTGGAGTTTCCCCCTCTCTTCCACTGACAGGAGTATCAATCAGCTCCCCTGTTCTGCTCCATCAGTTAGCCCCCCCGTCCTCATCTACATGGACGGTTTCCATTTTCTCCCACAGCCCCAGCAGTCTGCACCCTCTCCGTGTCCATTCTGAGGGCTCGACATCAGGTGAGCTGTCTCAGGGTGTAATTTTAAATGACCATGTGCTCAAAATAAATGCAGACACTCTGCTGTGTTGAAAAACCAAAAGTCTTGAAATGCATATTATAGAAACGTTTGTGTTTTGGTGATGAAGTTCGGGGCTGTTCTAAACATTTATTGGATTTCAGTGAATATATCTAAGTGGTACAATTCAAACCCCCTTAACCTCAGTTTCCTTACCAGGAAAATGGAGCCAATCCTCTCATTTTACAAGATGATTAGGAGAATTGATTGCATCAAACCATATACGCTAAGCACAGTAAGACTTAATACGTGGTGATGAGTATCGTGGGCAGTGTGATAGCATGGGCGAGCAGTAGCACTGGCTTTGGAGAATAACAAACTGGGGTTGGACTCTGATAAAGTGACCTTAAGCAAGTTACCTGACTGCCCTGGGCCTCAGTCTCCTTGTCTGTAAAATAGCTACATTTTAGGGTTGAACGAGGATTAAATGAAACTAAGCAAAATTGTGCGCATAAACATGACTGGCAGCAACATGTACCACTCACAAGCAGTTAGTGTATGATCAGCACCTGGTGAATGTTCAGTGGCCAGCAGGAGGTATTATTTCTAATAGTCCTCATACTGTTCATGATGTTAACACTATAAGACTGAGGACCACCTCTGGACTGCAGTGCTGGAAGGGAATCTGGTTCATTAAGTGAAGGCACAAACCCCAGGCTGGTCAGGCCAACCCACTGCTGCCTTGTGAAGGGGTCAAACCCTGGAAGACACTTGAAGTCTGGGCTGAGTCGGGCCTGGAACAGCAGGAACAGAGTTCCCACCATGAGGAGAGTCACCGAGTTTCAGAGCTAGCAGGGAATTCAGACTTTGGCAGGCAGGCAGCAAAAACAGCAATCCAGGGAGACTACCCCATGCTGGAGGAGAAGAGAAGTAGTAGACTGGAGAGAGGATGGAGACAGATAGATTCCAGGCTGTGCAGGCTCTGTGAGGTCTCAGAGCAGACATTTCCCACTGCGCTCCTGAACTCTTCTATCTTTGAAACTGAAAGAAGAAGCTAGAAAGAAACCCCACTGTACCCCAACCTGCTTAACAGAAACAGTGGTCACCAGTAGACTCCAGGCATCTCGAGCACTGGTTTCTTGGGCAGGCTGCGTCTTACACAGATGGGGAAATGGAGACAAGCTATGAAGAGAGAGTTGCAACAGGAAACAACACTTCAGTGGCAGCCACAGCAAAGACTCCAGGGTCTCGGAGGGACCCATTAACAGCTCCAGACTCAGATTCCTGATCTGATCTGATGCTGCTGTGAAGTTGCAACATATTTTTTCTCATTCTTTCTTCATAGATAAAAAACCTAGAGAACATAACGAGGCTTCAGAATCTAAAAATGTGTCAGGACAAAAGTGAGGCCTAACCAAGAAGAAAAAGAAGCGTGCTACAAAAACAGTCGGACATAGGAAGGCAGAAATAATATTTTCCCTAAGAAACTTATGGTCATGATGTCAATAAATATTTTCTTCCTTTCTTCCTTCTTTCCCTCTTTCTGTTAGTTCCCTTTCCTTCCTTTCTTCCTTCCCTCCCTCCTTCTTTTTCTTTCCCTTTCTCTTCTTTTCTATACCATCTCTTTCTCTCTCTTTCCCTCCCATTCCCTTCTTCCCATTCTTCCTTCCTTCCTTCCTTCCTTCCTTCCTTCCTTCCTTCCTTCCTTCCTTCCTTCCTTCCTTCCATCCTCCTCCACTTTTCCTAAAGAAAATAGCTTAACCATGGGGGACTTAGATATTTGCAGCCAGCAGGGGACAAAGCCTCCACTGATTAGCCCACAAGTATGAGTATTCCTGCAGAAAGATGTGAGTCTGTTATCAAACCAGGCCTGACCCAGCCTTTCTGAGCAGGGCTGCCCCTGCATGACTGTGTTGGGCCTTACTTAAGAAGGGAGTATGAATGGGGAGGTCATGCTGTTGGCAAAGAGTTCACTTTATCTCACTGCATAATTCACCCAGGACTGGGAGGAGCCTGAAAACGGGAGCTGCAGCACATATATCCTCCAACAAGAAGCAAACTGTTTGGGAAGAATAAATTCCTTAAAAAAAAAAAAATACAAGTACAAGAGGGAAGTGATCTGAGTTGTCTCGAGTTTGAAAACTCAGACTCCAGAGTCAGACCAGTTGGGTTCAAATCTGGGCTTTGCCTTTTTGGTAGCTGTGTGACCCAGGGAAAGTCACTTCATCTTTCTGTGCCATGGGTTTCTAATCTCCAAAATGGAGAAAATAGTAGTAACTGCCTCCCAAGACTGTCGTGAGGACTAAATGAATTAACATGGAAATGTTTCGTAAATGTTAGTTGTGATGATAAGGAAGACGGTGTTTGAAAACCCAGGCTTTTTAAACAAGCATAACTGAAGAAAAGCAAGATGAAAGAAGGAGTGGACAAGAAGAGAAGAACATAGTATCCGAGACTTCTCTTGTCTGAAAATTCTCACATTTGGAGAAAAGCGCGTGAAGACAGGGTACCCCCCTGCACTGGAATGCCTAGCTGGAAGTGCCATTTTGCTGGAGTAAAGCTCTGTGAGAGGCCCTCCAGTTAGAGGAGGGACTGACTTCATTGCTGCTTAGACTACGGCAGTGTTCTCCCTTCAACTTAAGGGGTCCACACAGTCCTTCTCCCTCCACAGGAGAGGGAGGAGCTTCGAGAAGGCCCTGGAGGGAGGTATGGGGCGGAGCTGAGACGCAGAGGCCAGAGCATCCATCTGCCCTTCCTAGAAGCCAGGGCCTCCCCATTCTGTTTCATAAAGAGTTCCTTGTCTTTCAGCACACAGAGTAATCTCTGAAAGACGGCACTCCAATTTGAGAATGAGCCAAGAGCCAGTGGGAAATTCTCTAGCAGATTGGACAAGGAGACAACTATACGAAGGGCAACTGGATCAAAATGCCTTTTCTTGACTTCTGGAAATTCCTGTCCCTGAGGCCTGAGGCACTGCTGGTTTGGGATTCTTCTCACCAGAGGTTGTCAGGATAATACTGTTCACAAAGCAGATGCAGATTTGCGTTTCCAGGGTTGAGTGACGGGATCAGAGTCCCAGAACCTAACTGAACAACCCGGGGTCAAAAGCAAAGGTTGGAATCTCAAATGTGACCTCAGATATGTTTTCACTTGATTTTTTTTTAAAAAAAGAGATCTTGACCCAGCCCATGTAGCATGGGGAAGGGGAAGGAGAAGAGGGAGGAGAAGGAGAAGGGGACAGGACGAACTTCTCAGGGCTCTGGCTTAGGATGGGCAGCCTACAATATGCTCACGTTGTACCTGGCATTAAAACTAGAAACAGGGATTGTAAGCTCCTTTAGAAGAGAAGAGAAGGCCACCTCGGCCTCTTTCTGGGTTAAAACCCAATCAAGGCTTCTTAGAAGAATAATGCCACGTGTAATGCAGAGGTCAAAATCCTGTGAGAACATCCTTTTAGCCTTTTAGAAGTTATGAATGGGAAACTTCTTACCAAGTAGCATTTAAAACACCGTGTCCTTTAGGAAATGCACTTTCTGATATGACTTCTTAGTTATATGACTTCGATATGTGACCTGTGTGACATGACTTTCTGTATGACTTATGTCACTCTCTCCATATAAAGTGCAGGTACAAACGGAAGGAAAGGACAGCAATTCTGCTGGAACCACTGAGGCAGACAATCACAGTTGCCACATGTCCTATGGCCCTGAGCGACTTACCTGTCCTCGGAAGCCCTTCTATAACTCGGGAGAATTACTCTTCCTTCTAAGTTTATTACATTCACGTATTTATAAAGACTGAGGAAAGTAGGTATGAAAGCATGGTCGTCGCTTCATTACACAACTTCTGAGGTCCTATTTCCTAAAAGGCTGCATCTTTCAGCATGAATCCCAACTGAACTATGAGACATCATATGTCCTATGTGTTATCTTCCCACCCCTGTGTCCTCAAAAATTAATCTTACTATGGGCCAGACACAGTTCTAAATTATTACCTAAATTAATTCTTTTCTATGAGGTGGGTATTACTATTATTATCCCATTTTACAGATGAGAAAATTACACCTGAGGGGTATAGTGTCTTCCCCAAGATTGCACAGTTGGTAAGAGCTCGGATTTGAACACAAAAAGTCTGGCCCAGAACTCTGTGCTCTTACAGCTGCTCAAGTGGACAGGTCCCCACTTTGCCTAATATATTCGTAGTAAACAAAATATATCTATTTTCAATGACTCTGACAGCACATTTTCCTCTCTTCTCTCAAAATACAAAACAAATGAACAAAAACGGGAAACCTTCTTACCCCCGAAATGGGAGGGCATTGTTGGTCTGAGGCTCTTCCCTCCTGGATGTTGCCAGGATAACACCGTTCACGAAGCAGGTACAGATTTCCATCCCCAGGGTTGGGGTGGGAGCAGCTGTGTCAGACCTCTATTGCTATATAACAAATTACCCCAAAGCTTTAAACAATCAACGTTTGGAATCTCACAGTTTCTCTAGGTCAGGAATTCAGCAGTGGTTTAGCTGAGCGACTCTAGCTCAGGGCCTCCCACGAGAATGTGGTCGAGATGCTCTCATCGGAAGGTCTGACTGGGGCCGAAAGATCTGGTTCCAAGATGGGTCACTCAGACAGCCGTTCTGGCAGGAGGCCTCAGCTCCTGGCTACCTGGATTGTCTGTGTGCCCTCACGACATAACAGTGGCTTTCCTCAAACCCTACAAAACCCTGTTTCACAAGCGGATATCAGAGTCTCAAAGTGAACAGGTAGTTTTTCCACTGATAAAGTTTTAGCCTCGGTTTTTAGTTAGGACTTTCACCCCTTTCTATTGGTCTACTTTCAGGGTTCCTATTTAAAAGAGAATTTGGATAAGTCTGTCAGATGGTATTATGAGTTGAATTGTGTCCTTTCAAAAATGCATAGGGACTTCAGAATGTGGACTTATTTGGAAATAGGGTCACTGCAGGTGTAAATAGTCAAGATAGAGTAGGATGGGCCCCTAATCTAATATGATTAGTGTCCTCATTTTAAAAAGGGGGGGATTTAGATACCACAAGGAGAACGCCCTACGACTATGAAAGCAGACTTCAGGGTGATGCATCTACAAGGCAGGAATATTCCAAGATGGCCAGCAAACCACCAGAAGCTAGAAGAATGTCATGGAACAGATTCTGCCCCACAGTTCTCAAAAGGAATCAGCCCTGCCCACACCTTTATCGTGGGCATCTAGTCTCCAGAACTATGAGACAAAAAATTTCTGCTGTGCTAAGCCACCCAGTGTGTGGCACTTTGTTACAGAAGCACTAGGAAATTAGTATAGATGGTAAGAAGAGAAACTAGACACCTCTAGTACCAAGAGATCCCTACAGGACAAGGAGTCCTGGTCAATGGATGCAAGGTAAGATTGACCAGGGGGCTTTCCTCAAAAGATCATATTGTGCCTCTTTCCTGACACTCATTTAAAAAAAAAAAAAAATCTGACCTTCCAAAAGCACATTCCCAAGTAAACCTGGCAAAAACTCAGAGTGGCCTGTCAGGGTTTCCTGATCTCGCCCAAGAAAGCGGAAATTTTATTACTCTTGCATACCACAAGGTATTTCCTAAGCTCATTAAGCACATTTTCCCCTGCAGAAGATCTTGTCTTAATAAGGCCACTGCCACCCCATTCCTCCAGCCTCTGTCGTCAGACAGGATAAAAGGCAGAAGTGCAAGTGCAGATGAGAAGAAACTGGAGAGTTCCAGCACCGCTTGTTTATTTTGAGACACACTTGTGCTCTGACGGGGCCATCACAACTGTGGTCGAAGCGTTTGGAATCTGAAGAACACAAACAAAGCGAACTGTGGCAAAGGGCCAGAGTAAAGTTTTCATCAGCCTCGGAGAGGGAGGGCAATTTTGCATAGCCTTTTATATGATAATCACAGCCCCTTCGAATGTATTGAACTTTGCAGCGAGAAGGAAAAATAAATAAATAAGGCTGACTAATGGCTTGTTTCCCCAGAGGACACTTTTTATGGGATCATATGTTTTTTCAGCTTTTCAGTCACAGTTTCCTGCTTGGACATTAGGAGCCCTTGACATTGGCTTAGTGCATTCTGGACAGCAGCCCAAGCCACCCCTGAGTGACTGGAGAGGGGTCCAGCTGGACCACGGCACCTTCCCAGGTCACAGCCATGGCGAACCTTTTCTCCTTCGATGAGCTGCACACAGCGGCAAGTCTTTCAACACCTTCCAGGGCAAGCATGACCCTTCTCATCCGGTGTAGCGAGGAAAACAAGGGTCAGGTAGATAGGGAGCCTGTGACAAACAGCCTGTAGGCATTCAAAAGCAATGACAGCAACTCCGAACTGCTTTGGTTCTCGTTACATTCACTACAGCTCCTTTCCGCATCGGGGGGACTTTGGGGATTGGACTGTCTTGGTTTGAAATCGCTGCTCGGACACTGGGTGACTCAACAGTAATTGCACTTCTGAGCTTCATTTCTTATCAGTAAAAGTGTAGGTGATAAAACCTGCCGCACAGAGCTCTCATGGGTATGAGAGATAATGTCTGCAAGACACCTGGCAGATAGTAGGTGCTTGGTAAGCAGTGCTAGTGCCATTATCAAGGGTCCTAAATAGCCTCACCATCAAGGAGATTTTCTTAGCAGATTAACAGATGGAAAAATAATGCAAAATGTATTGGAGCCGAACGTATCTTGAAGTTGGGTCGAGTTAACAAACAAGCAAAAACCATAGTCCTCCAGCTCCCTCTATGTGGCTTTCACCTTATTTCACTACTTTTGAGTGGGAGAAATTTATTCTGGAATGCTTTCTGTTTGCTCCCCCTTCTAGAGGACCATGGAGCAAGGGGAGACAGGGTGGAAGAAGCGAGACAGACCATTTTTGTTCTTTCTTTTTCCCTCCTTGGATGGGGTGGTTGAAGGAATGAAGAGGTTGATTAAAAGGCACCACCCTCTTACCCTTGGGTAATTGCAGCTTAATTATACTCAGGACAGTGATTTTATCACATTAAATTTTGGGGAGAAGTCACAAGATGAGTCATGGAAAATTTTTTGATAAAATTGTGGAAACTTGGGACATCTGTGATTTTTTTTCCCTTGCCTCACTCCTTTCCTACTTTCTTGATCCACCCTTTTCTGCTTGCCAACAGAGCTCTCTGCAGGGAGCCACGCTGAGGAGGCTCCTTCCCTCTTTCAACATCTATTCCTTGGGCCTCAGATTTTGCCTGAGCAGTTGACCAACTAAGCTTCCCAGGCAGTGGAATACCTCTTCCCTGCATTCTCGGGTGGAAATACTGCAGCACGTGTCGTTCCGGAGACTGGCTGGTCCGAGCAACCGATGGACCTAACCCAGAAAGTCACACAGTTATGGCTGTGTGTGCCAGACCATGGCTTTCCAGTCACTCACATGGAAGGCCAGGGAATCTGTTGCCTTTACTCATAAATCACATTCCCCCACCCCCTATCTTGCTGCCTCAGAAAAATTAGGCTGTTTTGGTTGTGGAGACTTATTGCAGAGTCACTGATGTCCTGTCCTCTCATCACCTCTCCGGGGTCCAGCCTTGAAGCAACACCTTCAAGAGATTCTGAGATGGACAATAGTAAGAGGATGCCCAAAGAAGGGATAGAAATACACTCTTCCTCAAAAAGTGAGAAACACACTTCTTCTGGCAAACCTTTTTGTAAACCTGAAACATTTGTCAAACAATAATAATTATCATCACAATCACTCATTTATATAGCACTTTGAAGTTTATAAACCGCTTTTACATAATTTAGAATTGAAATGCTGAGCACTCTTGATTGTCACTGCCTTTTTAAAAATTATCCATTGGTTGTTTTTCTTCATCATGAAAATAGTACCCTTCAGAACTACAGAACACTTAATGCTGACTCAATTGTAGCCCGTATCAGGGAAATCCTCTCACTGGAAGACAGATAGACATTATGGGCCTCAAGTTTCAAGAAATTTTGGACACATTCAACATATCCTGAAGTGTTAGTACGTTCAAAGGGAGTACGGGTGAAACAAATGTCAACATAGCTCTGACTTGAACCAAATAAAACATATTTTTCATTTATTAAGTATATTCCATATATAAGGCAACATGCTAGATCACTCACCTTTAATTTCACCTAATCTCTACCATAACTGGGCAAGGCAGACAGAAATGGAGTCTCAGAAAAGTTAAGTGACTTGGTTATGCCACATACACAGTGAGTCTGGATATCTCAAGCTCTTTTCATTTTTGTCATGCAAAGTAGGTTCCAATAGATTATGGCGCCATGGGATGTTACACTGGAAGAAAAGGGCTCTGTGGTCAAATGATTGCTGGGTTGAAGAAGACATCTTTCACATGGGACTTCTTCATGCATTTAAAATGCCAATGTCCATTGTGAATCCCCAAGAGAAGGACGCTATTAAACAAACAGTAAACATATTTGACAGGGAATTCTCGGAGCAGTGGTTTTCTTACGACAGCGGCTTTCAAAGTGTGGTCCCCAGACCATCAGCATCAGGAACACTTTGGAACATGCCACATCCAGACTTACCAAACTGGTCTAGAATGGGACCCCAGAATTGGTATTTTTAGTGAGTTCCAGGTGATGTTGGTGATGCTGGTGAGTTTCAGGCAGCATATGTCTCAGGAACAGTTTTCTGAGGAAGGCATTTTGGTAAACACTGAAATAGAAGTCCTTATGTGGCACTGCCCTTTGGATATTTTGCCTGATCCCTACCATAACCTTGCAAGGTAAATAAAATAGAGCCTCGGAAAGATTAAGTGACTTGGTTATTTGGATATTTGGATATTTGGTTTCAGTAGCAAAAGGAAAGGCAGGAGGATGAGTCTTTACTGCAGCAGAAAGTTGGTCTTTTCAGCTCTTACTTGAGAAGGAATAATAGTAATTATGGTTGAACGGTCTCAAACTAGTGCTTAGAAAATGGAAAAGCCCATTCAGGCATGCTTTACTGTGACTAAACAGATTGTCACAAAAGGGCCAGGATGTATGTCACATCTCAGCTCTAATTCCCTAACGACTTGCTCTCCTCTGATCTAGGGGGAATAGTCAGTACTCTGCCACCATCCCTGATTCACTATTTCACAATTTCCCCATTCTTGGTAAAGAATGTAGAGTACATGTCCAGAGATTAAACACCTGCTGACCCAGGAGCAATAAGGTGTAGATGATTTAGATATGTTAAGAGCCTGTGCTCCAAACTTGTGTGGACCTATGCATGAACCCATACTCTCTCCTGGATTCCTATCCCAGAAGGACCAGGGCCAGAGGCAGGCAGCACTTTTCTGTGCACAGCTGGTCTTAAAACTTCCAGTTCAGCCAGCCCATGTGGCTGCACAAACTGTTTTCTCCAAGCTTGCTCAAGCTGTGAGCTCAGCTTGATGGTGGATCTTATTTTTCCTTCCCAACAATGTTCTGTAATAACCGAAACTCTGGGAGTCCTGAAAACACAGACATTGAGGGAAGCATGTCTTTCCAGGAGTTACTCAACTGCCGAGGAAGGCAAAGTGAGATGGTATTGGTGGGGCACACAGTTTTATGAATAAGCAACTGAGGAATAGGCAAGTGTGTTCTAAAGATGTTAAGGTTTCATTTCAATTGGCCCCACAGGAGTTACTATCATATTGCTCTGAAGAAATCACCCTTAAGCATTTTTTCTGACCTGGAAGTCGGCCTAACCAACATCTGCCAAACCCTCCTACAAATAAACGGTGGGCATACTGCATCACCTGGGTTGTGAAAGGAAATGTTGGGGAAGCCTGAAGACTTGATTTATAGAAGAATCACCTGTAACAACAGAAAGACCATCTCCCGCTGGGTATGGATCGTAGACACTAAGCCCACCTCTGAGTTTGGACTAAAGCCTTTGGAAGGTTTTAGTCTCTCGGCCCAGTGCAGTGACGAAAGGGACTTCTGAGTCACAACTACCACTTAACGTCCTGGAAAAATCATGGGCATAGAATATTTGCTTAATTTCCCATCCCAGATTTGGTACTAAAGTCTCTGTAGCCTCCGACCCCTGGGTATACGTATAGCGAAGGAGAGGAGAGCTATTGAGCACCACTGCATGCACATCACTGTGTTCCACACAGGAGGTTTCATTCATCTTCAGCATAACCCTAGGAGACAGGTAATGTTGACAACCATTTTACAGATGAGATCGAGGCTCATACATTAGGTTACTTAACCAAGACCTACCACTGACACCTACCATTCTCCCACCACACACACACACACGCACACACACAAAGTAGATTAGGAAGCTAGGAAATCCTCAGTTTAGCCCTATCATATTATTATGGCACAAAATGTTTGTCATATTTTAAGTGCTGGCATTGTGAGTGACATCTTGTTGACTGACTATGACATCCCAAAGACTGACATATATAAAACTTTGTTGAATGAATAGATAAATTTCTAATTCAAAGCTTTCTTGCCTTCAATTCGATATTCCCGACACAGTATGACTATTAACTAATAACTATGTGATTAGGTATTTTTCATCCTCAGTCATTCTAGGTCCTCCATGAATTAGCAAATTTCTTTAAAAAGCAGATACTGAAACTCTTTTAGAGACACTTCTCCTCAGAGGTAGAAGGTTCTTTAGCTCTCTTTGCTTCAGAGAAACCAGGTCATATAATCTTGCTGTGTAAGGACATTTATTCACTCATTTATGTTCATTCATTTGCCCATTCCAATAATTCTTTATGGAGCTTCTTCCATGTACAAGCGAATGGTGCTGGGAGTGACAGAAGTGGGTAGGCAGAGCCCGACAATAACATGGCTCAGAGTCTAGGGCGTGAGGGATAGGATATTACCAGAACACAAGGTAAGCAGTTAGAAGTGCCATAACAAGTGCTTGAAAAGCGTTGTGGGAATTCAGGGGAGGCCAAGGTTGTGTCAGGTGAAGAGGAATCAGAGAGGGGTGCATGGATATGGCATCTGACATAGGCTTTTATGAATGGGTTAGATTTGGTCAAAGATGAGGGAAAGGGGAAAACTCTCCATTTAGGGATAATTTTGTAGTCAAGCACAATGAGGTAGAGAAGCCACAGATAGGTTTAGAGAAGGAAAACTTATTCTATTTTCCTGAAGCATAAAAGACACAAGAGAAAAAAAAAACAACACAAAAGAGAAAACTGGTAAATTAAGTTGGTTTCAGATCACGAAGAATATGCGGCTATTTCTACTGTACCCACAATCTCAGAGAAGCTTAGAACCCATCAAGAAAACCAAACTTTCCCCCATACCCCAAGAATAGCTGCTCCCTCCCTAGAATGTAGCCCTGGAACCTGGCCTACCTAGCACAGCACCTTGGACATGCAAAGCCCTCAGGAAAAGTCTGATCGATTGAACTGGGAGGAGAAAACAGAAACATTTTCAGTGGTAGAAGATGGAGGGAAGGTACACAGCAAAACTTTCTTTTAAAATCTAACACTTAAATATCTAACACCAACCACGGCCTACATACCAGCAACTACTCGTTATGCTACTGCCAAAACTCCTGTGATACCGGGAAATAATGGGAGCCCCTGAATCCCAAGGCAATGCCCTAAGACCTTCTCCTAGGTGTAGTGTCCTCAGAGGTAATCATTCAAGTAGGTATTACCCTATTAGAATCTAATGCAAGCTCCAAATATATCTTCACTCAACAAACATTCATTTGACTCCAGGAAAGCAGTGGTCACTGGGACCAAGCATGGAAGGAAATGTCGAGAGGACGTTGCTCACAAAATGCTACAGGTGAAAAGATTGTTCCATGCCTGGTTTAGAACTGGAGTTATGCTTTTGGTTGAGTAGAGCAGTCGTGGGGAACTGCATGCCTTTGGTGACACTGAAAAATGTCTTATAGAGAGCTAGCTGCCGTCTTTCTGAGGTTGCAGGGACAGCCCTGCTGTTTGCAGCCACAGCTACAGAGCATGGAAGAATCTGGAAGTGAGATTGAAGACCAATAGAAGCTGAGAGAAGAATTTTTAAAGAAAAGGATGTAGTGGGTGCAGTCAAGATTTCTTCATGTATTCGTGGAGCTCAGCCTGATGTTTTTTTACAAAGCTTCTATGGAACATGTTTTTAAAAGGAAATTTAGCATGCATATTAAAGCGTACATGCACCATGAGGAAATAAAGATAGGAAGAGGCAATCTGAAGTAATGGGAAGCACGTGAATTTTCTAGCAGACGGTTCTATGTACCAGTACTGGACCTGTAACGTCCTAGCTTTGTGGCTTTCAGAAAATAACCTAAACTCTTAATCTTTAACTTATTAAGTAAAATGAGAGTAAAACATCTATTTCACGGAACTGTCATGATGATCAGGAAATAAAATAAACAAAACTTCTACACCATGCCTGACAAATAGTAGGAGCTCAACAGACGGTATTGAATTTTATTACTACGAGTTTATAATCTCAATTTCTCATAACTTGGTGTCGTATTTCTCTACTACGTCTAAATCTGTATAAAACAGGCTTTTCACTTATCTCTGTCTCTAAAACTCTGTCTTCAGAGAATCATAGAAACTGTGAGTTGGAAAGAAACAGCAGTCATATAATCCAACCTGGATGTAATCCTAAAGGATAAATTAATATCCCTTTCTAAAACATCTTCCTGGCATGCAAGCTCTTTCTGTAACCAAAAAACTCTCTTATTTACATGGCCGGAAACACAAGGACTCTGAAGAAGGAGCACCATGGAAGCACTTTGAAGATTGTGGACGTCGGAAAGCTACACTAAGTCAACCATTCATACTCACAGAGCATGGCTCTGTTGGAGTGGTATTTACTGCTTGATCAAAAGCCAGTAAGTCTTAAAGAGATAAGTGAGATTCACGGATATATGACTTCTCTGTGGAAAGTAAAAGAAATCCAGTCATTTAGTAAAAGCTATTGTGGCTTTAAAATCTATTCAGTATAGCAATGGATGCAGTAGAAGGGGTTATAAATAAACAATAAATCATGCAATTATTACTGTTTGAATTTTGGCAAGATAATAAAAAGAGCTGGGGAATAATCAGGAAATAATAGAAAAGATCTGTGAGGCACCCCTGCAATTAGTGATAAACAGAACTTGGCTTGGAGTTGGAGCCCCAATATGGCTCTCATTAAAGTGCCTTGGGACCTGTTCCTGAGGCAGACCTCTCCTAGCTTGGGAGAGGTGGGGTAACCAAGATGTCACTGCACACGCACACACGCATGTGCTCACATATCTGCGCACACACACACACACACACACACACACACACACACACACACCCCTCTATACTCAGATAATCTTTTACTATAGAATTATAACTGCCTGGGCTGAAGTGACAACCTTATGCCCACTGAAGACCAAGCCATGGCCTTCCAAAACTCTAATTGAGATATTTCCGTTCCTCAGCATTTGGACGCTTCCCTTTGTCATATCATAAACACACGCACACACACACACACACATGCACACGCACGCACAGACACTGTGCGATGGGTGCCTTCACTCATTTTTCCTTCCCTCTCTCCTTCCACGTTCTTTTATTAATGGTACTTCTTAAAGAGATAAATGCTCCCACACAAGTGATGCCACTTAAACAGATAAAGAGTCCACACTGGAGAGACACAGAGAGCAGGAGAGAAAACCCTGTCTTATGAGACTGGAAACAGACACACTATATTAATGCAAAAAAATCAGCATATGGTTCTAATAGGCTTTCTTAAAATGATTTATCAGCTGTGATTAAGCCCTCGACCAGCATGTCTATCTTCATAAATAAAGCAAAAGTGCACCTTGCTCTCAAATGCATCTGCAGTATCTTATTACCCGGCCCTGCTCGGCGCACTCCATTTACAAGGCGGCTCTGGGGAGCCAGGAATTTGTGTGCAGTCACAAAGTGTGTGCTCTAAAGAGACTGCCAAGATTTAGGACTCTTATCTCAGAGATAGTCTTACTAAAAAGCCATTACAATGAAGGCTTATCCCCTCTCTCTGTGCTACGGAGCTGGGCCTTACTGAAATACGAACAGGTAATTAAAAGGATGTGCCTGACTTTACAGTGAGCCCGGTGACACAGAATCTCCAAACAGCTGTTGGGAGAGGCAGTCGTCAGGAAGGGCAGGTTACCTCTGCCAGGGGGTGTGGAAGGGGAGGACCACTTTCAAAATCAGACTTGGTCCCTTTCTTCTTTTCTACGGAGAGGAAAGACGACTGCAAATATTAGTCATCTGTGTCCGGCCTACATTCTCCAGCTGGCTAATATGTCAAAGAGTCTCAGTGGCAAACTTGAAAGAAAGGGGCTTCACAGACACCCTAGGCAGGGGACAAGGAATGGGGAAGTAAGTGCCACGACTTCGAAATGAAGGAGGGGGACTTGGTACAAATGTGCGAGTGGATGTTTGAAAATTGCACTGAGTCAGACATTTCCTATGGGCCCGGCTCTGCTGGAGTGGTGTTTACCGTCTGATGAAAAGCCAGTCAGTCCAGGAGGATGCTCTGAATGAATCACACAAAGCATTCAAGCGAAGTATTTTAGTGGCTGACTTCCTTTCAAGCCATTCCTAGGATATACACAAAGCTCCATTCATACTCCCTCTTCTAACTCCAGCCCACAGGCGGAGATCAGAGACACGAACATCCCCTGCTCTATATGAGCTTCTCGGGCATTTCTCTACACTTCCACATCAGTCTGACCGAAGAAGCCCTCAATACTCTTTTACGACAACAAACCACTGCTCTACCATGATTCAGGCAGGTTTGCTGTGGCATGGTGAGGATTTCTCCAAAGGCAGCAGGCTGGAGGAAGGGCAAAATGCAAAATCTCAGAAGAGAAAAGAGTGCTTGGACTAGCCCATCAGTGCTGTTAACAGACTGTTTTTCCCGCACAACACACCGGCCCCTTGTACTAGGAGTGCAGCGCCAGGAGCTGGGTAGTCTGTGGCTGTTGCAGTCAATTAGAAGAACAGCACTAATGAGGTCAAAGCAGCTCGTCTTGCCCGTGATCACAGACTGCACCCCTCGTCCCAGCCAGCTGTCTGGCAATCTGGGCCTCTGGTCACAACGGGGGCCGTGCTGGGAGGGCATGTGTGTTTGGATCCGTGCAAATCTATCATCACTAATGTTAAGTCAACTCTAAGTTCCCACCCGGCCGGTGGGCAAATCGGCTGTGCCATCTTCACAGTCAGAGGGCAGCAGGTGGCTGTACGTGGACCTCACATGTCTGTCAAACCTGGTATTGAGTTAGACCTTGTGGGCAACTCTACGTAATGGTCAGGATAACGAGGAATTATTCACATAGCCCGGATTGTTCGCGTTGCCTCAAACGTGTACTCACGGATGTGGGCATTATTATGACACACAAAAAGAAACAAATCTGGCAGAGATCTGGAACAAGGTGCTGTTCCCCTCCTCCTGCTGTGCAGGGGTGAGGCACTCACAGGCAGCGACGGCCCCACTGCGCTGCCTCTGCGGATGTGGACTTCTGTTCTGATTTCTGTTCCCAGGACCCCTTTCTGGACAGTTCTTTTGGTCACCATCTGAATGAACATCTGAGGTGAGATGCGGGAGTGATATGTGAATCCCACACCACCCACCTAGGAATTAACTTTATTTTCTGCACTCCAGATCTCAATAAATCTGAGCTATGTGCGTTTATAACTCCAAGGTTGTTAAAAGGCCCAGTTAACTGGTGAGAGAATGAAGTCATGCCTGACTTTCAGTGAGGGGTGGCACAGAGTCCAGATTTCTTGCCCTCGTCCCGGATCCAGACAGCACTTTGCACTACTTCTTCACAGCCCACTCTGGGTTGCTGCAAATCAGGTCGGAAGTGTTAGGAGGCCATGTTCAGGTGGGCCAGAGGCACAGAGATATCACAGTGCGTATCACGCTTTGACACGTCCCACCAAAGAAAGGGCTGCCAGAACGCTGGGCTGTCTGATTCCCTTCCAGCCACTTGGGGACCAACCAAGTGGGGCTAGAGGGTGGGGCTCACACTCACTCCACATTCGAGAGCTCTGTGAATTCCAGGCTCACCCTGGAAAGGATAGCAATGCCTGGGCCAAGCGTGCCAACAAACCCAGCAATAGCCTCATGTTCATAAATCCTCTGGGAACCCTCCTAAGCTGTGTGCATAACAAATCATACCGAGAGAAGCCAGGAAGGGGCCGACTTCTTTGAGAGTGGCTGTTATTCAAAATGCCCAGCGCTGCATCATCTGTAGTCAATCAACCCGACATCCACCCCAAACACGACTGCTTTTCTTCTTTGGGGATATGACTGCTTGCAGAGCCCAAATAAGCCCCCACCCAAACATAAAGCCACAGAAAAAGGCCGCACCCGGCACCAGCTTAGGCGGGATTTGGTCAGCACTGTGATCAACTTTCAAAGTTTTCATGTAACAGATGGTGTGCTCTGTATGTAAGTCAGATCCTGGGGACGCCCGTGGCTGCAGCCACTCTACATCCAAAATGCAGGGTTCACCTAGCATCACTGAGAAGCCTGGGGAAGCCCCCACCGTGCCAGATGATGACGAGAAACCTTGCAGGTAGGACTACCCCTCCTTCCAGGTCCAAAACTGTCCAATAAAACAGCTGCTCACATTCGCCTCTAGGTCGAATGTCAAAATATCATGTACACACACACAACAATCTGATTTTGCCAACACTAGCGAGTTTTCTTAGAAAACAGGTGCTTCGAGGCGAAGCTGAGAGTCAAGTTCTTTTGGCATTCCATTGCTCTCCAGAGACGACTGGGAGAACTGGCCTCGCCACACAGAAGAGTCACAGGTTTAAACAGGCTGAGAAGAGCCTTTCCTATCTCAGAAAGCAGAGGATAACAAAGGAGAGCCCAGCAAGGATCTGGAGAAGGCTGCAGCTGACAGACATCCCATCATACCTGGGATGTGAGGACCATCCCGGCAGAGTAATGAGCCAGCAAGGTGACATTGCACGGCTGACCTGTCTCCATTCCAACCAGCTAGTGAGCACCTCCGGCTCACCAGAACAGCTAGTTCCCCAAAGAGTAGGAATGTGGTACAAGTAACTCAGAGGGGAATAGCTACCATTTCATAAACTTTCCTAGGCCTT
This sequence comes from Cynopterus sphinx, assembly GCA_030015415.1. Classification (NCBI taxonomy): domain Eukaryota; kingdom Metazoa; phylum Chordata; class Mammalia; order Chiroptera; family Pteropodidae; genus Cynopterus; species Cynopterus sphinx. The sequence continues at coordinate 9,200,955 of CM057391.1, forward strand.
CGGGCTCTGGTGGTAGTTGGGTAAAGCACAAGGAAATGGTCCCTCTAGGGTTCTGATGCTAAAATCAGTAATTGCACCACGAGTCTGAGTTGACAGCCAATGTGCTGGAAATGTGGACAGGAGGAATGTGAGGAATCCCAGTTCCTGGCCTCGGCCTTATCAATATGGAAATAACTTAACAACACACAAATGCTGAAGGAGGGTTCCCAGAGCAAATCACTCCCATACCTGCTCTTAGCCCTACTTAACGTTCACCTGGATTTATGAGATGATGGCGGCAGAGACTCTTGCAACTATTATATTATTTTCCTTTTCCTTCTCCCTTTCTACAACATCAACTTTTTTCTCACATCGCTGTAAGGGGCCCAGGTAAATGATTCTTAGCTGCAGATGCTCACGACGTCGTCTACTATTTGGTCCAATTTTCCAAATGTGAGGGCTGTTTTTTGCCTAGAATGGAAGCTTCATCTTTTAATCATTTTGTTTTAATCTGGCCCAGAAAACAGATCTGCTTCCCTGCTCGCCATTGGGAGCATTAGGGCCTGACAGAGGACAGGACAGCTTCCTCCGCAGATGCAGAGGCCTCCTGCACCCAGGTACACACCTGCCTCTCCGTGCCTGTCTGGCCTGTTGGAAGCCTGAATTACTCACAGCTGGACACTGATCCCTCCAGAGGAGAGCATCCTTTCACTGGTGTGATTCCATCAGGGTTAAGACCTTGAAATCCCAGCATGGTTTGCCTGCCACAGCACAGGTAAGAAGTGATTGTAACAGGCTGAGAACCCAACCCAACCTGGAACAGAAAAACCACCCTGATGAGAAAGTCTCCTGCTGGGAAAGGCTGCCCTTGCCTCGGGCCTTAGCTTCAGGATCCTTTTAGTGAGGGTTCTCCCAGCCAAATAACTCAATTGAGCTAATTTTCAACTACAGTAAGGGTGCCCGATGGGAAGGCTGGCCAGACAGGAGGTCCTCATGCCTGAGCCTGTGCTCACGTGTAGTATCTGAAGGACTTAAGGGCTCCACTGTGTTTTTGGTTATTTTGGGGTTCTTTTATTTATCTTTTTTTAGCCCCCACCCCCACCCCATCCCTGATTTGAATGCCTTCCAGCTAATGGATGTTGTAGAATCGAGATTGTTTAACATTTTCTAGAACACTTCCTTTCATACCTGACATCCCACACCAACCCCTCTCCCTTATAACAGTGATAATATTCGGAGGAACTTTTAATCACAAGTGACAGGCAAACAGCTCCAAAAAGAATTATTTTGTCCTTTTAATATTTCACTTCATCTTTATTTTTTTTTTAATGCGTTTGATTTTACAATAATACTCAATGTTAAGTATTTCTTTAAAGTTAGGCTGCAGATCAAAACACTTCCTTGGAATTTGCGGTCCTAACCAGTAGAAAGTGATGATGGTCTAGTCTAGACTTGAGGTGATAGAAATGGAAAATACAGGGAAGATATGGCAGGATTTTGTGAATAGGGTGAAGGAGGGAAGAAAGGCAAAGCTGAGGGAAGGTAAAGTGGCGAGTGGGTGAAATATGCCTCTGACCCAGCAGGGAGTTTGTACTGAAAAGCTCTGAGTACAGTTTTGGGCAAGCTGAGTTAGGAAGAGCAGTGGTATGTTCAAATGGGAAAGTCTGGTAAGAGCTGGAGGTTAGAGATGCATATTCAAGTTCAGGGCGAGGGCTAGGTGTATAGATAAAGGAACTGTCTGGGTGGAGTTGGTTGTTAAACTATGAGAATGAGTGAGTTTTCTGAGGAGAAGGTGTAAACAAAATCCAGCTGAGAGTGGACACAGCCGAAGACAAGGAGGCCGAGGCAGAACGGTCAGAGAGGCAGGGGAAAGCCAAACGTGGTCCTCCCAGTGAGTGCCTGTCAACTCTCTTTATGTCTCTCTTCATAGTTTATTCCTCTGCACTTAAAATGGGAAGAACAGCATTGACATAAACACCTATAACTATTCCCTGTTAACTAAAGGAACAAAAATCAAATGATCATTTATAACACGCTCAACATGTCATATGTGGACCCGACATGTTTCCTGAATAGATAAGTACTTTGTCATTACCATACCAGTCACGACTGAGCAGGACAGACTGGTGCAAGAAAATACGATTTTATTCGGCAATATTTCTACCACAAATAGAGATCCCCCAAATCTCTGCCCTGTGTCCGCTAGCAATCTTCATGTTACACTGTAAACAGGGTTAAATCCTCCCAAACTCTTCTTACTTCATTGCTTCAAGTGGAAGCATCAGTACCTTCTTATGAGGATACCCATCACAGCCCAGAATGAAGGCAAAACCTTTCTAACGCAAACTTTAGTCTCTGAGAGCCCTGTGATGGGCTCTCAAAAAGATTTCAGGCAAAGAGAACTCTACCTTGCCAGAACAAATGCCATGTGATAGCAAATACAAACAAAAGCTATGACAAAAAACAAACTTAAAGGCTTAATACTCAACTCAGGGAACAATGAAACCTGCCACTCACAGGCTAAGAGACATTCATCTGCCATTACTGCCATCACCACCAACCCCCTTTTAATCTGGATTGTAGTGCTGCCTGAAGACAGAGCCATGAACTGCCAAATGACTCAGCATTAGAAATTAAATCCTCAGCCTCGAGAGGTAGGATAGGTTTTCTTTAGTGTGAAAATTAGGTTGAGAGGACTCATCCATGAAGGCCCAAATTATCCAAATATAGAAATTCTCCAAGAGAGGAGATGAACAAAGGTCCCGGACCCCTCTCAGTCAGTATTCCTCCCAGCCATGGGCCTTCCCTCGTCGTCCACGTCAAATACACCTGATAGAAGTGCTCATCCTTTGCAAGGCAATATTTGCTGCTCTGAGGATACCCTAACTACACACACACACACACACACACACACACACACACACATTCTCTCTCTCTCTCTCTCTCTCTCTCTCTCTCTCTCTCTCTCTCTGTGTGTGTGTGTGTGCGTTTACTTTATTTCTCACCCGATTGCAAAATTAAGGCAGAGCTTCTGATCACTTCGTGATTCATCAACATACATGGAAATGGGCACCAACTCTCACTAAACTGTTAAGACTGTGTTCGTTAATCCAAAATCTCAGAGAACTAAAATGCATGAAATAGCTTCCAGTTTATCCCCTGGTCTAGTCATTCCTGAGTGGGATGCAAAGACGAAGTCAACTTCTCTTCCAGCATCAAATCCCACCTAATTTAAACCTAAAAGGAGAAAGCCAAAAGTGTTTGACATGTGTAGTATACAGAAATGGGAGGACCAAAAGAATCCTTATAATATAAGGGTTAGGATATCCAGTCGTTGGCGTAGGGAAAGAAATAGGTCGTGTCTTATAACATTGTCAATGGGTGTTTCCTTTGCAATCATGCTAATAAAAACAACAGCAACAACAACAACAAAACGAAAAGATCAAAAAACAGTCCCATCTACCAGGATTTAGCAAACATGGGGACATTTTCAAAACCTGGATGAAACCAAGTTTATCTGATTATTTGATTATTTTTCAGAATATTATTTTTTCTCCAGACTTCTGGGGGAAGGGAGGGATTGTTTAACGCAAACATCATAAAAGCAACATGTTAACATACCAGGAAACATGCAGCTGTTGCAAGTTTGCTCAATTCAGTATCTTTTCTTTTCTATCAAGTGCCACTCAGACCTTCCCCAGAGAGCAGCCAGGCCAGTGAGTGGCTGATACAGCAAGACTGTACGAAAGCAAAGCAAAGCATCTCCCTCCCTGCACCCTCTCTCCCCAAATGACGGGTGGTGTCGGGTAACACGATTTCCAGGTACAGAATTTAATCAGATTGGGCTTTTCTGAGCTGAGGCTGACCTGGCCATGCCCCGTTCCATGGCTCCTGTTGAGCTGGGATCCGAGATCTTAAGATTGTAGCTTGTCCCTAGTTCCCGTGTGTTAAACAGTCAACACCCCCTGGGAATAGACTGCACTTTTCATCATTTGGGTAGGAATTCTAGAGCATGGAAATGTCCTAATTTGCTTTTGCTGCATCAGCATAATGAGTCAGATTTAGGTCCTCTGGGAGAATAACAACACTTAGCACTTACACACAGCACTTTTCATCTTCAGGGGCCTTCACCACATTAGGCTGTAATGTTATATTTCTCTCAGCCAGACAAAGGAGTTAATTTCTAGTCCTTTCAACTCCCATCCCTCTCTTACACATGCATGCACACACACTCACTTGCACACAACTGCTATCGGATGATGAAGAAGCTCTCTTCGGCTTTCTAGATGTGCATTAGTTGATATTTTTTTTAAAAATCAAATGTAAAGGCTCAATTCACCTCCTGCTGTCTTTTAAAAAATCTTTTCTTGTTGTTTCCCTCTAATATTAAACACAAAGTCAGCATGCCAATTGCCACTAATTAGAGTCCATTCAGCATTACTGCTAGGGTTCCCATGCTCAACTGGATTCTTCACACCACATGGTCTTCTGTGTCCTCTCTGGCCACTGAGGAAAGCTGAATACTCTGTCTTGGAGGATTCTGGAGGACTCTGCCAAGTTCTTGCTCAGACCTCTTCTCTACTCCACCTCTATTCATTCCTGACCTAGGTGATTCCATTGAGTGTCACGTATTTAAACACCACCTATCTGCCAGTGACCCCCAAACTGATATCTCTGACAGGTCACCACCTCCAGAATCACAGACCTATATATCCATCTGTTGATTCAGTATCTCCATTTAACAAGTCTAAACACAATCTCCTCGATTTTCCCCTTAAACCTGCTCTTCCCATAGGTAACTCCATTCTTCTAGTTGCTTTGGCCAAAAATCTGACTTCATCCTTGATTCCACTCTTTCTACTATTCCCAGATCTAATCCATCAGCCAATGCTACAGACTCCAACTTCAGAATATATTCAGAATATATCACCCTCTTCATCTCTACCTCGATCAATGTGCCACCATCTTTAACCCACATCCTTCCAATACCTGCCTAACTCGTCTGTCTCTGCAGATGGCCTCCAACTCTTTACTTTCAACTCAGCAGCCAACGTGATATTTCTAAGACATAAGTCAGATCCTATGACTCCTCTGCTCAAAACTGTCCTCTGGTTCCCTATCGTGCTCAGAGTACAAGCCGAAGTCTTCAGGCCTTCCTGGGTTTGCCCTCCTGCACCAACTCTTCAGCATCAAATAAATGAAGAAGGAGTTGGGATTACCAGTGGGCCAGAGATCTTGGTAGCTGGAGAAATGTGGTCCAAAGGATGGGTAGAAATTTATTGTCAGATTGGAGAACATTTCCTACTCATTTTCCCACCCTGTGTCTTCCAAAGGAATGCTAGAGCAGAAGTCACTGACACAGCCTATTTGGCTGCTGGATGGGTCGCCATGCACTGGGACTCAAGAAGATGCCTGCCTGCGGAGCCATGGGCACCCAAAGCTGGATTTCACTCATCTGGTTTGAACCAGGCAAGGTTCATTAACAGCCTCAATGCTATACAGCTTCCCGTGTGTGCAAGTGAAGCCGGGGCACAAGACAGTGGTCTGCTGAGAGGTCTGCCCAAAACCATGGGAGGCGCTGGCTATAGAATCCCCAATGCCACATATCCATCAAGAAATCATCACATGGCTAAGAGTAACATTTAAAAGGTAGAAAATACTTTTTTTTACAACTACAATCATTTTCTTTTTCAACTTTGCTTGCCTATCTTCATTTTTAAAGTTTAATTATGTAATACTCTTCCTCAACTCACAAGGAATCAAAAGCAACTTATGAAAACTACATAGCATGAAAATGTTTCTGAAATTAAAAAATCAGGACCAGATTAAATATAAAATGGGACTGGAAGTCTAGTCTGGGAGGAGAAGTATAATACCCTTATCACAGAGATCTAAAAAGTTCTCAAAGTTAAGCAATAAATTTGACTTCATGTTAACCGAACAGTCAAAGCAAAAAAGAGAAACAGAACCAGTTACATGATTCTCATGTCCAGGAGGAGAAAATATTTCAGTTCCTCAGGGGAAGCAAACTATTTCCTGGAATTCAGATCTGCAAGAATTTCCTCCCATGGGACGTCATATAGGAGATGGAGAGCACTACGAATGGAGACTGCCTAAAACGACACCCCTGTCATGGGCTACCAAAAGCTGTCCTTGGTAAATGTCCTTAGGAAAATCAAAGACACACACTTCAGTTAGACCATTCTATCAGAAATATGAACCAAGTAAACACCTTTCCTGCAGTTCAGTTTAACCTAAGAGGCCCACCTTGACTTTCTCAAGGAATGAATGAATTTAGTCCCTTAGTCATATGCCATAGCTACCAACAAAGCTAAATTTATTACTCAACCAAAGGAAATTTACTAGTCTTCGTGGTTTTTGGTTCTTCTTTTCCCATGCTTTTTTCATGTTGTTGTTGTTGTTTTTAAATCTATTTCTATTGCCATGAAATATAGAATGTATGCTTTTTACTTTTGAGTTAATTTTTTAACTGCTCAAAACAGTATCTGACAAGTATTAAATAAATATTTATTTTTTTTAAAAGCCCTTCATATCACTGAGGTGATGAGTATGAGAACATAAAATATGAATGACATATTGAATTTATTATAAATAAATAAAATGAGTTGATGAAGATTTTATATCGCCCTTGTAACCACCTATTTTCATGATTTTTCCTAAAGCATTATGGACTGAATATAAGCCCTTGACTATTTTAATGTGAGAAAGTGACATGAAAAACCTGGCAGAGGAGGATTATTAAAATTTCACGTAGAGGAGGATTCAAAGGTTTTGAAACACTTAGAGAAATATCAGAGCCTTTTAAAATTTTTCTCCAGATGGAACAGCTGGAACTTCAGAATCCATTACAACCTAGCTGGTCCTGCGTCTCAATCAACTTTCACATTTTAAGATTCCGTTCATGGAATGTGTCTAATTTGTTGTTTAGTACAGTTTGGGCATTCAATAATGCTCTATAAAAAACAATAAAAAAATACTAAAAGGCTTCATTATCACATTTACTTATGACTTCATTTCCTTTCCTTAATCTTGTAAAGTGATTTGAAAATGCCAGCACAACATTACAATAAAACTGAATGTATTCTGGAGGGATTCATAAAGTGGATTTTCTACATTTGTAAGAACAAATAATCTATACTCATAGTTAACCTATTTGTCTCAACGGCAACAGATGTTCAATAATGTGAGTAGGAAGTAATCGTCAACCCAATAGAGATCTACTGGGAAGATTGTGGAAATGAAAGTTACAACCTGGGCCAAAATTGAAGAAATCCCCTCATCAACTGCTATGATTTTTCACTGGTTGTATCTTTGACTCTTGTCTTCTGCACTCACCACCATCCAAGGCTATTAAATATTTAGCAAAGCAAAACAACTAGTCTTGAATAAAAAATGTTTATGAGTTTATCTGAATCAGCTTCAAGAATCAGGTAATGTTTTTCGTTTGGTTGGTTTTTATGTTTGTTTGTGTTTTGCTTGAATTTTACATTTCAGATTTCAGCTTTTCCCATGATTTTTCTAGTTTTGGATTCTACCAAAGTCAGAGATTCATCAACTTTTTAAAGCATTAGACAAGCACCTGCAAATGGCTAAAATACTGTTTAAGGGCCAGGTCACATCAGCACAACCTGCAGTGCCACCAGCTCTCCAGAAAGAAGTTTCCAGCAGGTGTCAGAGGAAGTATGGGCCTAGGCATCCATCCGAGCAAACCTACCCGCTTGCTGCTCTCCTCCTCCTGGGCCTTCCGGAACTCATGCTCGAGGGAGCAGTCCAGCTCACTGAAGAGCCCCACTTCCTCACAGTTCTTCAGGAACCTTGTTGGAGTCGGAGTCTGATCTGAAAATAGAGACAGGATGATCATGCGTGAGTTCTAAGATGCCACAATCTTCTAGCCTGAGAATGTGGAAAAAAATAAAACCATACATCCTCAAAGAGGAACACAGTGTGTAGTAGGCTACAGCTGGTGAGGACTTTCCAAACCTTCCTCTGGATGACTTCAGGAGACCCCACCCTTGACTTTTGGGGTCCGTATCACTTGAAAAACATTGCAGTGTGTGGAAAGACTTTTATTCTAACTGGGAAAAAAATGATTTAGCTAAAATCAGTCCAAAAAATCTGCTAAGCCCATGTGAAGCCTGATTTCAAGGGGCTTGGAGCAAAAGAGATTTCATAAATTTTTATATCATACAAAGAGAAACAAACAAGGATATTAATTCCTTTTTGTTAGCAGAGAAAGAACATTCGGCAATTCTATCTCTTTTCCTTTGCTATAGCTAACAGAGTGTTCTGAAGATACTCTTTAAAGGGAATGTAATTTCTTTCATATTTTGACTGTCTAGAGAGCTTACTACTGTGAAAATCAGAGGATCTGAAGCCACTGTTTATAGCTTAATATTTATGAAGTTACAAAACATTTTCACACATGTTCTCTGGAATCTAGATCTCACAAGATGCTATAAGGTAAATAGAATTACACCTTTGTAATCATTTAGGACAGTCATCTTTCTTAGTAAAGGTACTTGAGTTGATATGAATAAAACTATATGAATAAAACTGCCCTTTCTCAGAAACAGAAGATATAAGAACCAGAAAGGACCATGGAGGGAAGGCTGGCCATGCCAATTCTTTTGCGAATGAGGAAAACTGAAGTCTTGATTCATGAAGGGTCTTGTTCCAGGTACAGGTGGCAACACCAGGACTTTAACTAAGGCCTTGGTGCTATTTTCACTATGTACCTGTATAATTCCCACCCAAGCCTATGGCAGCTCCTACTAGGTTAAATACAGCACTTGTCCAACTTGACCTACACTCAGTCTCCAAATCTCTTTCTGCAGTTTTCTACGACACCACCAGCAGCCAACTGAAGAGTGCCCTTGAGCTGAAACAAATTTGCCATTTCTGCACTCCCTTTACAAATTCCTATAAGACAAGCAACTAGAATCACATTTACTTTTCTAAACCAAAGAGAGAACACTTAATCCCAGGAAGTTATCCATTGAGATTCAAAGAAATAGCCTACTATTCATGAAGCTGAAAATAGCTTGATATGCCATTTAATCAGTGCTCCGAGGCAATGTCTCCTGATTCCCTATGGGCAAGGGGCTTTCCCATCCGTTAAGTAAGCAAACGGTTGACCTGGATTCCAGTGCAGCAAAATCCCCAACTGCATTCTCCCCATTCGTAGCCCCATCTCTAAGAAGCTGAGCTCTCAGTTCATAGAGAGCCACAGGTGGTCATAAATTGGGCATTACAGATAAAAGATATGAAAAGGATTGGGTCTAGTGGAGAACGGGTTTATTATCACATTAATTAATTTACTAAAATGCACACATATATATATTCCTATGTATCCAATATATACATGTAACAGTTATGGGCTATGTACTAATAAAATATAAAATTAGCACTTATGAAGCATTTTGCAGTTTACAGACATTTCATCCATATTGTCTAGAATGTAAATCTCACAAGATCCTATGAAGTAAGGTGCATATTATTTTAGAAATGGAGACATAAGTTAAAGGCCTTGCACAAAGTCACACCATCTTATCATTTGTAACCGTCTTATCATCACTAATTCTTCTCTCAATTACAGACATATACTTTCTCAGCCTAAATCCTATGCTTTGCCTAGATTCTCCTCCCAGCTCCAAAGAACTCATTGTATGTGTAAAAGACAATGTTGACAACCCAAAAACCCAGATTTAAAATCACATGATTGGGGGAAATCACCTACATTTCCTAAACCTCATATTCCGCATCTTTCAAATGAAGTCCCAAAGTTATATGATTCTGTGAATCCTAACATCATCTCTGTAATGGGTTTGCTTCAATAGACACTGTCAGTAGGTCAAAAAAAAAGACTATTTAAAGAACAGCTAAATGGGGATATCACTAACAGCTGTTTAGATACTAGAAATTAGGCCAGAGGTAAGGGCTAGATATACAAAGGAGTTTTCTGAAGAGAAGATGTAAACAGATAAGACCTGAGAGAGCAGAAAAAAGGGTATGTATGCGTACATGTGCATATACATGTTCTTCCATTTATTTGTTACTTGTTCCATGCCAAGCATAGTGATAAGTGCTTTGTATGTACAATCTCATTCATTTTTACACCAACCACATTAGGTAAAAATTATTTTCCCAAATTTACTTATGAGGAAAATGAAACTCACCCCAGTCCCATTTAGAAATTTAGTCAGATAATTGTACCAGTAATAGACAATCCTAACAATCTTGATTATTTTGAAATATCTCGAAATCATTGAATCCCTCACAGGGTAGAACTGCATTACAATCCTATAGGATCTCTATTACCTTGCAGGAACATTCTCGTGATTACAAAACCTGAGAAAACATCACTTAACAGAACTGAAATCTTAGACCACTTGTCATCAGTAGGAACTTAGTTTTCCAGGTTTTAACTTTCCTTTTAGTCCTCTATGCTTCTTGGAGATTTACAAGTTGGGGGCCATGATTCCAGGTAGATAGATAGAGGCTCCAGAAAACTAAACTCTGAGACAAGTTCATGAGATGGACTATAAAATAGATTTCAGGCTAGCATTTCTGAGCCAAGTCTCGAGCAAAGTTTTATGTCTCCTCTAAAGTAAACTTACTCCCAAATACCAGCACACGGCCACATGCGCCAGCAAAGGGGGTTGAAAGTGCATGGCACAGGGACGGTAATGTCACTGTCCATCACCATGGGCCTCTCTATAGGAGCTAAGACCAAAGCTAGGAAACAGAGGAGCCACAAACCACAAACGGAGTTGGATCCCTGCCATCTCTAGAGCAGAAGACCCAGACGAAGGCCCCAGAGCTGTTACCAAATGTGACTTTCTTTGCTGTATGATATAGTGAGGGAAAAACAAAACAGATATCTCTATCCACATTTGGAATAGATAAGGCATACTGTTCCTAATTTTTTATTCATTTTCTTCTTGTGAATGAGCTATTCTTTCCAGTTACAACAGGAACCAGACAATGGAGCTTAACTTTTGTTTTAACATTTATTAGAATTAATACAGGGTCTCCAGTTGTCTTTGATCCCACATGGTACCAGTTCCAAGTAAGCCAGGAAATGTGCAAATCTTCAAAAAGGGAACAGCTAAATCTATCAGCAGCTTAAATAAAAGAGGCAGAGGTTCTTAGCCACATGAATGCCTTGTCAAATAACTATTCCAGCTGAAATTAGACCTGAAATGAGTGGGTAATGTCCAGGGCCATAAATTAAAATTCTTGTAAACCACACCCTATTTAAAACTAAGAGCACACAACCAGTTAGCTACGGCAGCAGCTTTTTCTATATCCTGAGTGATAGGGGCCAGTGCTCTATTTGTGGATAATATCTAAAGTTTGTTCCGCAGCAATAAGCCACACTCTGAGGACTTACAGGAACTGGTCTCTGAGTTCTTACTGGGAACTCAGAGCTGAGATGATCATTCAAGGACTTCTGCTCACCTTTCTTTTAGTACTTCCACTTCAGTGATGCCCATCTGAATGGGAGAAGAGGATAACCCCACATCTCAAATGAAACTAAAAGTTAATAAATTTTGAGTTTGAACTTGACCCAAAGTGAAAGTATTTTGTTGTTATTACCTTTGTAAATCTGAATTGTCACTACATAAGGACCTGCATGTTACCCTCTTGTGGAGTTTGCAAATAGCACACCATGTTCTCAAGGGAACAGAAACCTAGGTCCAGTGCAGTTGAGAATTCTTACCACGTCTAGTAGTTTCATGCATCCTTGGGGATCTCTTTACCCATCGGACAAAAAAAGATGGCACCAAAAGGAATTTTTAAAATCCTTTGTAAAGTTTGTCATATTTCGATATCTGGTTTCGTTCCTGGAATGGTGACTCTGCTGGGAAATAGGAGCATCCTTTCATAGCATTGCTGCCTCGGTAGAGAGCTAGGTAGAGGATACTCACCATGTAGAGATGCTACTTGTACATCTACCCAAAAAGAGTGGCAGAAACTTAGCATTATGACTGAGGAATTCACCCATCTGTTATATAATAGGAAATCCTACACTACCTTACATTTGAGATGGACAAGTATATGGCTAGAACTAATAGAAAAAAAGTAACTTGCTGAGTTCTTCCAATCAATCCATAGTCTGCCTAACATCAAGTGCTTCAGCCTCAGCAAGTATGATTATTCCAAAGTCTAAATGACAAGCACAAAGCTAAAGCCTGAAACCTGATTCCTCTTTTAAAAAGTGTTTAGTCTGCTCAAATTTAATAATAGGTTGCTACCTTATTCGGTTTCAGAGCTGCATTTGAGTTATATGCTTGTCTATGTTTCATTTTCCTCAATGATAAAAAAAGGCAGAGCAACAAGTCACCAATTAAAAATTAAAAAAAAAAAAATAAGGAAAGAAAAGCAGAGTTCTCACCGTATACCAGAGGAGAAGAATGTGAACTTCCTAAGTAAAACTTTCTGCCCTACTGGTCTGATATTCTTAACTACGGTATTACTAAAGGAATACATAAAGTAATTTTACATCATTTCATATTAAATGGATGGTGGCTAGTAATACTATAAAAAGCCTCACTAATTCAGACCAGTTATTAAAAGAAATCCGTTTGAATTAGTGACCATTCTAATTATAGGGTATTTTTTAAAAGGCAATGCACTTTTATTATTTGCATGGCTCAATTGTAGCCAACAAAATGTGGCTTAATGGAATTCCCAAGAGAGCCCTCAAATCAATAGAGTAAAGAATTAGAATTAACATATCTATTTTAATAAGAGCTGGGATTCTCAGAAAAAGCATTTTTCCTACTTTTTGCATTCTTTTTATAGTTATATTTATCCTATGAATATTTTAGTAAATGCTTTAAAATATTCTTACTCAGTCCCTATCTGAATTTTAATAAAGTCCTAATTAAGACAGTTTACATTAAATAAATTTGAAAATACATAATCCTTTATAAGAGCAATAATCAGTAACAAATGACAGAATTCCATAGAATTCTAGACAGGCTTCTTTGCATTAAATGTGCCTTTTAGTAAGTGGAAATATGCTATAGAGGCCATAGGGTCCTCTCAATAACAGTGACATTTCTATTTCCCCACATCTGTCCCAAGATGCAGTGCTACCACGAGACAAATCAAGGCAACTCTGGTTCTAAACAACAGCTGTGGGATGCTTAGAAACTGACCATGGCGGGGGTGATCTAGGTCAGTGAGAGATGAGACACTCTCTCGCACTCTTGAATTGTTTGCTGGAATCCATATACTGGCAATGTGGAGAGATGGTGGACTAGATATCCTGAGTGCCAACTAGAAAAGGCTCTGACAAAGGCCTCGCTTAGGACACATGGCACCAGAAGACATGGATTTAGATTAAAATGAAATAAGTATGTATTCTACATCTATTCACTGTCAGCCAGGACCTACCCAAGTGTTCCACCAGCAATCAAGCCACAATATTAATTCTCTTTAAAAGAGCTGAGCTGGTAAAAAATAAAGGGGGTGGGGGTATAAGGGGGTGTTAACACTGTGAGATCATGTCTCTGCTGGCCAAGGGAACTAAGAGATCCGGGTGATTTTCTTATCAAAACCTGCCCTGAATAGTGGAAGCTAATGCTTAACGTTCCCATTAGTCACTGATTGCCTGAGCTCTCCTAAACTCTGTCAAAAGGGACCTGTTTTCAAATGGAAACAGACTGGAAGCCAGTTTTTCATACATGAAAGAGGACTGCAGACCAAGATCTCTGAGGTATTCAGGTGAATTATTTAAAATTCTATTTTGCTTGACCGGCTAAAACATGAATGAGAAGCTGACAATTCCTGTAAATACCAATAGCCACCTGTCACAATGGACAAGAAAATCTGATTTAAAAACACAGTTTTTGTTCCTCTAAATGCTAATGTGCTGAGCATTTGCTGCGATTCCATGCATTACCTCATTTAATATCCCACTGCTTCCTCAGGGAACCTTCACTGCCCACCTCAGTCCAAAATGAGAGCACCTTCTGCTAAAGTTGCATATAGTATTTTTCCTTATGATACTCATTTCACAGTCAGATGCACCTTGACTTACACTGGTGTTTTTAATTGGGGTAAACCCACCATAAATTGAAAATATCCTAAGCAGAAAATGCATTTAATTCACCTGACCTACCGCACGTCATAGCTTAGCCTCACCTACCACAGACGTGCTCAGAACACTTAGGTTACCCTCCAGTTGGGCCATTATCTTGAGTTTCTTCTCCATCATTGCCTTCCTCTTCTTCTCACCAGAGCAGGAGAGAAAGATGAGCATTTTGTAGACAAAATGGGGTGTAGCAATACAAAGCATAATAACCAAAAAATGCTGACCACACAGTACACTGTGGAGCATCCATCTTTGACCCTCGTGATCACGTGCCTGACAGGAGCCCAGCATCATGACAGAGGATCATGCTGCATGTTGCTAGCCCAGGAAAAGATCAAAATCCAGTTTCTATTGAATGCATATCACTTTTGCACTATCATAAAGTCAAAAAATCTAAGTCAAACCGTTCCAAGTCAGAGACCTTCTCTATATCACAGACAGTCCTCTATTTTAGCCAAGTTTTCACGTGCCCACTATATTGTGACATCTTTGAGATCAGGGTCTCTGCACCTTGCATGGCACTCTGAACAGTGCATTGTGCACTAAAAATGCTCAATTAACATCTGTTTCTTGAGTGATTACAGGTATGTGAGTTTAACAAATATGGAACCATGTTTCAAAATAATAAATATTTACATTCCAGAAAATGAGAAGTCACAGCTCTTTAATTATTTGAGTGAACACTACATTAGCTGATTACATTTTGGCTTATCAGTATTTCAGTCACTGCTATACCTTAGAAATGCACATTTTCAAGGCACAGGATTTGCTAGTGGAAATCGTCTAATCAAAAAAACCACAAGTATTTGTCCGTAATCACGCAAAGCCTCTTCGCCTGATGACTCCTTACCTGATAACAGATTGTCTGTTTTTATTGAGGGAAACTTCAAAGTCATTTCATGCTTGTGCCTATGAATCATCAGATGGTCTTCTGTTGGGAAGCGCTGTCAGACAAACAGGAAAAAAGGGAGAAGAGAGAGGAGCCATTCAGTTTTGTAATATAAATTTGCCACCATAGAGAAAAGATTTGTTTGGCATTACAAATGTGACAGGCAATACCAAAAAACTAGCTCTGAAAACATATAAACGCATGAGGGAGTAAAATGACAAATCATTTTAGGTGAGCAAATGTGCTGGGACATTCCTTTGAAATACACCCAAAAATATGCATCATTATTTCCATTATAGTTAACGAAGGCCTTAACCATGTTGCAGAAAAATCTGGCTGAACACTAATAAGACATAGAAGATCTCTGTCTTCCATCATTCTCTGACTTCCCACACCTTCCCTGGGAATTCCTTTTCAAGGCCTTTTATTCTTAGACATAATAATAAAACCCGACTATAACCAACTGTAATGAGTCATCAGTAAACTAGACGTTTCCTTGGGAACTAGAGGTTTGCATCTAAGAGTAGACCTTACATTTGTGTTTAGTTGAAGGATAAAACAAAATGAGATAAAAAAGAAAAAAAAATAATGTTCAAAGTATTTATATAATATACACAAGAGAAATATGCTTTAAAGAATAAAAGAGAGCTTAAATGCATATATACGATCACAAGAATAACTAATAATGGCATCAAGAAAAAAGTGAAATTCTCCCATTTCTACCCATGTACGAGAAAATCACGTCAGAAATAAGAAAGTGGGTGTAGTGAGGAGCACTGGCGTTTTGCAAAACTACTTGGAATTTTTCCCTAGTAGTTATTGTTCTGTGTAATAGTGTAAAATTAAGTCTAAGACATAGTAGGTACGCCAGACATTATCTATAGATTAATCAAAAAAAGGAAAAATGCAAGAAGTAGGAAAAGAATTTTGACTCGTGTCAGATTTGGGGAAAGAATTACATGTCTTCTTTGATTATTTGACATCTATATATACGAATGAACACCGTGACATTTGTACGGTATGTTTCTGTTTAGGAAGACCTTGCACACTCGTTATCTGATTTTTTATAATTACACATATGATTTATAGTAATATGACAAATTGTTTCGGGTATTCTATGCTCTGCACAGTGTAGTAAACCAACACTTAATTTCCAGCTTTCAAAGAATGATATTATGGTTGTCAAAACGTTGCTCCCAAAACAAATATTTTCAGCCGACTTCTGGTCACATGGTGAGATTGTATTCCCTGGCCCTCTTGTGGTTGGGGGTGGGATGCATAGGACTAGTTCTGCCCATTGAGTCACAAATGGAAGTGACATGTCACCCAGATGTGAGCGACTAATCCTTGATGCAAGACCCTCTCAAGATCTCCCTCCCTTTTCCCTGTAGCATGGCAATTCACAATATCAGAAATAGTGGCTCCTCAATCATCCTCGCCTCTGAAGGATTATGAAGACCATTTCTGAATTCTGAAGGATTACCAAGAACATCCTGCCAGCCTACAATAGAAATGTATGCTTGGGCAATTGAAATAAGCCACTGTTGTTTTAAGCCATTGAAGCTGTGGGGTAATTTGTTATTGTAGTCGATCCTAGCCTGTACTGACCCAGACTGGTATGTTTTAATAACTGACCTTAACAGAGTATCTGCTTTATCAAAGTCAAATGAAAATACAGCAAAAGACAATAAACTCTGCTGAACATGTCCGAATCTTTGACAGTTTAGAAAATCAGAACTTCCCAGTTCTTCAGGAAGGAAGGTAATTAGAAATTTTGATTGACATTGTGGACTATGGTAGAACTCTTATCTGCAAATAGTATGGTGTGTTCATGAAAAGGAGGAAATTCACTGGGTTAAACATTTTGGAAGTGTCCAAAAGTAGTTCTTTGAATAAAAATCACTCATTTATTTGTCATTTGTAACATGTAAATTCGAGAATATAGAATTTACAAAGCATAGCAATTATGCCAGATTTCTGAATACATAGAAGTCTGATTTATAATGAGATGTGGTTTTTTATTACAGGTGTGTCTGTTCTCCATATCACCTTATAATGACTAAATCAAATATGTGACACTACTACGTGTGGTTTAGAGACAGAGGTTTCTTTCTGTCAATAGCCTTATTATAATTTTTTCTGTGATATATATAATCAACAAACAACATAGTAATATCCTTCATTCCGTACTTGTAAGCCATTTCTTGGCTCTATAAAACAATAGCCTAAAATAAATTATACACCAGAATACTTATTACATGATAATAATTTCTATAATATCTCATATTAACTATAATTCCTTCCCAAAAGAGGCAATAGAGGACATCTGTGATTTCTTTTGTAATTTGGTAGGGAAACAGCAGCAAATTATAAATAAGCAAAATGTACAGTCTGAAACAGAGACAGAGCAGAGAGAGGCCACTGGAATTCAAAACATGGTTATCTCAGAGGGCGAAGGAACAGCGAAACTGACACTGGACTGTGTGAGATCAGAAAGAGGAAGAGAAGCTTGTTTCTCTTCGCTTCTGGGACAAAGCTAACGGATAAGGAGCTGTAACACACAATACCTCCCAGGTACAAAGTTCCTTTCCAGTGAGGGAAAAAGGGAGGAAAATCTTTCCATCATCCCTAGTAGCAAAAGGACTGATCATTCATACTTTTCCCCCTTTCCATTCCCGGCCATCCTTTCTTTTCCATGCAGATCCCCAGGCTATAGGCCGTTCCTAAAGCAAACGCCAAGATCACAGCTGACTCCACTGTGATTTCCTAAACCTCTGCCAGGAGACCCTGGGAATCAATGGGCAACTACCACATTTTCTCAAGTCTAACACCTCTTCAACTAAAAGATGCACGTGTTTTTATAACAGCGTGTCAAAATAAATAAATAAATAAATAAATAAATAAATAAATAAATAAATAAATAAATACTTCCACATTAAAAAGAGACAACAAGTTTTAGGTGCATCCTTACATTTAAATTTGGCAGGGCATTGACAGGGCAGTCTTGGAATTTCATCTTAAAACCAAAAAACTATGTAAATCCTCAATTCCCACGTTCATCCAAACTTTTCCTCAGTCCATTCAGCCTTCTCAAGGAAATCAGCTGCTCTTTCACTGAGAAGTTCAAGGTCATTTGAAATGCACCCCCTTCACCCTTTATTGCTACCTCCACCTCAGGATTCGATGCAACTTCACAGATTCCATTTTCACTCTCTCCTGTCTCGTAGGCACCCACCTCTCCTCTGTGGTATCCTCTACACCCTGTCTCTTCCCAGGATCGGGCCTTCGGGTGCAGACTTTCAAGCTAACATTCTCACTCCTCCTTGCCCTTGACTAAATCCAGCCTGGCTAGCCTTTAATTTAAAAAAGAACCTCTCTCAAACTGCTTCCTCCTCAGGCTACCATTATATCACTCTGCTTCCCGTCACTCCCTAGGGCTCTTGAAAGAGTCCTCTATGCTGACCACCTCCACTTCCTCACCACCCACTCACTCGTTAATCCCTTCCAATCTGGCCCCCACCCTGACTCCTCTCTCATAGGTCGCCGGCAAGCACCCACTGCCAAATCCAACAGCCTCTGCTCAGGCCTCTCGCTGTCCCCGGTCTAGCAGCGTCTGACACCAGTGACCACACGTCTGTGGCATTTATTTATTTATACACTGCCTGATTCCAAAAAGGAGAAACGATGGCTTGTAGCAATACATAAAATAGAGGGAGAGCATCAGTGAAAGGTAGGTGACCCCCTAAAGGGAAGCGATCCAAAGAGAAAGAAGGCTAAAACCAAAATGCAAACCATCATGCCATCCTCAACCTGGAGCAATTTGAGACATTTAGCAAAGCCTGGAGACTTTTTTGGTTTTCACCACTGGGGAATGCTACTAGGAGTAGGTAGAGGTAATGCTCAGCCCTTCCCCCTGCACCCAATGAAGAATTATTCGGCCCCGAATGTGAATAGTGCCAAGCTGGGGAAATTCTGCCACACAGTCTAATAACCTATGTGCAGTTCTCTTCTCTCTAGCTTATCTAAATACTAGATGTCGCTAACAGCCCCTTCCTCTAGGCTATCCTCTTCTCTCATTCACAGCCCTGAACTCTGCTGGAGTCCTAACTTGCTAAGAACCCTCTCTGGTCTATGCTAGGTCTCTTGAAGATCCCATTTCCTTAAATGCCCCATCCACAGAGGAACCCCCATTACCTTCCCCAAGTAAAGTAAATCCCTCTATGATACTCTTCAGAGTGGCCTGTGCTCTTCCTTCATCGACAATCGTAATTCACTAATTAATTGATTAATTGGTCATGTGGGTACCGATTTGATGCCTAGCCTAAAAGCTCTGTGAGGATGAGGATACATGCATCTTATGCACATAGTACACTCCCCAAAAATGTGTGGAATGACTCGTGCTGGTCTGACAGAATTTTTCCCAGCTACTTATCAACCTATCTGTGTTTTTCCAGTGTCGTCTCTTTCTAAATAACCTCCAAATGCAGTGTGCTGAAAAATAGCTGACACTCAAAATAATTTCCTCTACTGCTGTTCTAATTTATAGAATGTTGGTTGCAAATCCACATTCGCACCAAAGCTCCAGGAGAACCTGCTAAAACTCAAGCAAAGGATTCTGGTTTCTCAGTAAGTGGCTGATATCTCCAGTAACACCACGAGGTAGAACCAGCAATAACATCTCATGTGTCCATGGCATCTTCCCTCTAGAGGGCTCCCAGAACCCTCCATGAACTCTCTGGGTGGAATAAATAAAAAGGGTCTTTAATGGGTATCACCTCTCCTCTGACTCCCAGACATTTCTCCACTCTGTTCTGCCAACCCTGCCACATATCAGACAGGAGACTTTTGAACTTGATTCCACTTAAAACGACTGGGAAGTTTAGGGATAGAGACCATAACTACCCATATTGGAAGGATATCTGTGGTCTCGGTTCTAAGCTGCTCCTATATCCTACAGAATGAAGATCTCAGCATGAGAGCAATCACATGGGGTCATTTTCCAGGGACTGGAACGTGAAGATACTCAAAGGGTCAAGTACAGAAAAGTTACTATCGAGATCCAAAGGTAAACTGTAAAACTCTGATTTTAGGTAATGGATGTTTCCAATTTTTTTCAAAGAGATCATTTTCAGTATAATAATAGTAGTAACAGTGGCAGTAATAGAAACAACAACAAACATTAACTGAGCACTTATTATGTGCCCCCTCAACACTAAACTGCAAGCAGTATCTTGTCTAATCCTCACAAGGGTTCCACTTGATGGGACCATCAAAGGCTAAAAGAGGCTTAATCCAGCACAGCTGGGTCAACTTCCTCTCTGAAGGTTTAGCTAAGTGGAAAAAATTTTGGGTTCTAGTAGAGTTATAGGGAGTTTATTTTACTCAAATGAGACGACAAAACGAAGTAGAATTCAATCCCTGATGGTGAACCATTCCACTGGTGATCCAAAGGCCCAGCAATTCAAGCAGCTGTTGTAAAGGCAGGCACCCCTCCCCCTTCCTTCTGAACTAACAGGCCTGAACGTCGGGTGGGCAGGACGCATCTGGCTTACTTCCAGGGGAAAGTTCCAGGTGAAAAGGGCCAATAGTGACATATTTCAGGGATGATGAGGAAGGTAGTACAAACTATTCAAACTGGAAATAATAATTAATAATGATAATAATAATAATAATAATAATAATGAAGATGAAGATGAAGATGTTGGTGAGGGGGACTCTGTGAGTATCTTGGTGAGGAACAGAAGCCCACAGCAGGTGTAATGGCCGATGGAGAGTCGCTTCTCTGTGGGGAGGTAGATGGGTCCCTTGTCAGACAGAGCAGAGGACCCTCACACTCACCTGGGAGCAGCCCGGGGCACTGCAGACAAATGGCCTCTCCTGCTCCAAATTCATCTTGGATTCCTCATAAATCTGAGGGACCAGGGGAGGGGGAGGAAAAAAAACAGAAAGTCATGAATATCTTCTGCTGCCACCCAAGAAACGTGAAAAAGGCAACTGTTTGCCCCTCACCAGCACCAGCAATTCCCAAGTTAAAACAAGAAAAACGTGAACACGAACGCAGGGCCTGCCTTGCTGAAGCCCATTAGGCTCCCTGCAGTCCGGGTTCCTATTCAATTTTCTTACGCACATGTTTTCTGGACTTTAAGAAAAACTTTCATTGGGTTGATGCTTTGGAAAATCATCTGGACTATGTTATTACCAGATAAGACCCCGCCCGCACCAGCAGATCTCAAAGTTCCCACCTGTCCTTTGGAACAACAAGGGAAGGGGGCAGTAGCTGGGCAGTCATTCACGGGAGATCCGACCTGAGCAGCAAATCAAATGCTGCGGCCATGATCACTCTGCCCACCGAACTTTAGGATGACCAAGAAATGCCAAGTAGCACTGCAGCCAGCTTAGCAAACGGCCCCGTGGCAGCCACGCTTTAAACTCCCTTTCATCGCAGGCATTCGATGATGCTTTAGCAAGAATTATCCAAGTTATGTAGGAGCAAATGAAAATCAGAAAAGGCAAAAACACATTACATGGAATATTTTGGTAATTTAGTTTTACAGGCTGATTTGAAATTAATATTAGATTAAAGCTACTGCCCTTCTGATCTAGGGAAGTTATCTGGAATAAGGTACTTTGCTAAATTTTAATGTGGTCTTTTCTTATGTAGGTTTAGGTTCTCAGGTAAGTTCATTAGGCAAAAATTGGACATAATCAAACTTGCCTTTGCAAATCCTCCCCAAAGACCCTAAAAGTACATGGTTTTGTGGTTACCAATCTATACAGTAACATAAATTTTTTTTAATATCAGAAAAAGTACTACATAAATTTGTTACACAATTTAAATCATTTCTAAATCATGCTTTTTGCCAATTTCAGAGTTGACGTTATATACGCTGTGTGGCTCTGTTATGGAACTGAAGCCCGCTGCTTTGTCTCTGGGCACAGGAAGCAATTTGCTTCTTTAAAAATGTTACTTGTAAGTGATTCTAAAAGAGTCCCAAGTCCCTTCACTTCTGAATGAGGGAGCTCTGCTTCAGCTCGTGGAATAATCACCCTTTGTCCCAGGAAGCTTTATTATCTCAAAAACAAAACAAAACAAAACCTCCAATTTGTATGTCATCATTCCCTTCCCCCAAACACTACTATATTTGACATATATTCTTTGAGAAATAGATGCATATTTTCACTTTGATGAAACACAAAGTGAAAAGACTGGCTGTAGATAACACTACTAGTCAGATATTAGAAACAAAACACATTTAAACTACAAACTCTCCTCATACCACTATTTCTCCTAATTATATAGTTTTGACCAAGCAATGCCCCTTTCAATCTCCATTTGTAATACTTTCTATTGGTCACCTCTCAACACGACGCCTTACCATAATTTTACAGCTTTCCTGTATCAACCATATTATTTAAACTCTTCTACTCTATTATATTTAGGAGAAGCTTTCCACTTGCCCTTGTCTGAAAAAAGTCATGAGCAATTAAAATAACTTCTCATATCCCATTATTCATCTGATTTTGCCATCAATTATGGAGAGCATCCCTCCTCTCTTCTGTAAATGCTGATAACTTACATCTAAGCCTCAAAATAAAGGGTGACTTTAAAGCTAAGAAAATGATTTTGATCCAAGATAGGATAAACAACAGAGTAATTGGGTTAGTCGTTAATTAAATATGCCTTGTTTTTCTAGTAAATTTTTTAAAGTGCTTTCCTGGAACTTTTCTGTCTCTGTGGCTATGATCTGCCTGACCATCACCAGGTCACTTAATGCTTCAGGCCTCAATTTCCCCTCCTTTACAATGGGGGTTTGAATATCAGTCTTCAGCTCCTTCATTCCTGTGTCATACTAATCGGTTAGGAGGCCTGGAAGACATTTTCAAATTATGGAAAAAGGTCTGTGTGTTTAAATGTGCATGTTTGGAAGGGCGGGGGGAGGGTTCCGTGGAAAGCATCACTGGAACTTTACTCTAATGCTAACTATTCTCTATAAAAAAGAATTTGCTATAAGGTGAGTCTGTCTTGGACACCACATAAGAACTTTAGTTGCCAAAGTAACAAAAGAATACCTATAGTAGTAATATTATTAAACAATATTAAGATTATATGGCAGAAAATGGGAAAGTTCCACATGAAGCATTCATAGCCTACATCTGAAAGTAGTAATTGGTGATAACAATTAGATTAATGGCCAACTAATAGAAACGGTCAAGATTGGAAGGACGACTGTTGAAGGTTAAAGGAGATTCATTTATAAGCCAAAATGAGGAAAGAGATTGATTGAGCCGGGTGAGTATGGAGAAAAAGTATTTGCCTGCCATAATCACAACTCTAGTCCAAACCCAGTCCCGCAAAACGCTGACTTTTCCTGTGAATCCAGGCCCGTAATGGTAACAGTTTATCGATTCTGCTTGATATCAACATTAGCTACCGCATATTAATTATTAGTTATAATTTGCATGTGAGCTGCAGCAAATACCATGGAATTATATTTTGATGCTGGTGCTTAGAGACTCAACAAGCTCCAGCCGTATAGATCTACTCCATCTCATTGATCCTTCACAGTATGGATGTTACGTGGAGAGGATACAATTGATCAGAGAATCACAGAGTCTGGCCTCAAATAGTTTAGTTAGAGTTTAGTCATCAATATGTTCACCTGTCATTTTACTATTTTATTTTTTAAACATAAATAAATCTGTGTTCATTTAGCCATTCAATCTGTATGACATTCTATGGATCCTGTGGGCAAATGTTTTGGCAACATGATATCGAAATAAAGGTCCTTCGGTAAAATGGCAGCTACGAAAATAAGTTTTAGGTGATTAATAAGGTCTGAGGTGAGTGGGTGCAGAGAGATGGGTGTGTGAACCTCAGCGGCTTTAATCTGATGCTCTCCAGTTCCCACATTTCGCCCTCTGCCAACAGCACGCCCTTGCTCATTCCTTTCTGTGTGGGTGTTTGCGACAGTTTTACTAAACGTAACTACGCTACCATGCAGGGTTCATTCCTTTTGTCAACTCGTGTGATCTGGTCTGATGTATTAGTCAAGAGCCATAGTCCATACTTTTATGGTCTGTTATTATCGTTCTTTCCTAGCATGTATTGTAAAAATTATTCTCTCAACTCATCTTAAAGCCCTGGGTATATTCTTTTATCACCCATCAAAAGGGGGCAAATTACTCAGAGGTGATTGGGGCCAGGCTGTTCTGCATTTGGGCCTCAGAACTCAGGCCCCATCCTCTCACTTCCCATTCAGTTGTTTTACTATCTGGGATGTTTTAAGGAACCAAGTGTGTTTGGCAATCGCCATACCCCAGGCTCCGCTGCATAAAGCTGACACAGTGGGCGTTCAATAAACATGTGTGGAATGGATAATGAATCCTGAATCATCACAACAAGGCACCCCAAACGCCTTGTCTTTTCTCTACTCCCAAGGGAGAGGTTCTTTAATCTTTGGCCCAGAACCAAGTTTTCAGCAAAGCACAAGGTTGTGCAGGCCATACATTCCACCTGTTCCATCTTTTCCTGGCCAGAAAAGATGTGTCACCAGATTTAACAGGAGAAAAATCCAAGTTACTTTGGGTGAAAACAATGAGGTGAAGCCAGTTTTAATTAAATTTCACATGTAAATATAATAATTCATTATAAATTCAGCCTCGTAATAGACCTCAAAACCACTGAAGTCCAGTCTGTTGGCAATGTGTGGGCTGCTCTGACCCCCCAGAGTGGCCTCTGAGAAACACTGAGTGACCCTGTAACTCTGATTAGATGCAGTCGTAACTGCGGCAGACCCTCTAATCATTTAAAAGTTTCTAAATAGTACTATTTTTCGTTCCTCTTTTCCAAGGTTCAGACTCCATGCTCATTTAAATGCCTCATGAGTCTAATTTCCCCTCAAATTTTTGGAAAACAACACAAAACCCTAATAACAAACCCTAACAGTGTATAAAGTGAGCAGAGGTTTTTCGTAGTTGACAAGGAGATGACAGGCTTGATTTATAATTCAAATCCTCAACTGCCACTGGATTCCTCTGGCCTCGCAATGAGCAAGAATCTCTTTCATTGTTCAGTGTTTGACCCCTCAAATTCCTCCTGGTGTAAAATGGGAAATCTTCCACAATGGCTGATGCAATCCATTCAAAGTCTTTGCCAGCCACTTAGGGATATCCTTGGAACTACCATTTCATGAAGGGCAAACACTGCAAAAAAAAAGTGTTACTAAAAACTTGGATAGTCTGCACAAAATACTGTAAATACATATTTTAAACTGAAGGGCAACAACAAACCCAAGGGGGAAAAACCTTCATCTTCTGGTTTGCTGGAATCAGACAAGAGTGGTGCTTCCCCATCTCAATAGGAAGGCAGTACTGATCCTTGGTAAACATTAAACTCCAATCTTAGAGAATGGCACCAATTCCCCCGAGGAACAGTTGATAGAGACATACAGTAATATGGGATTTGGAAGAGCAAGACCCTAAAAACGTTCAAATCTGAAAATGTGGCATGTCCTTTTATCGACACCAAAAGTTACGGGACTTCAGACTGAAGCTAAATATAAATAAGCACTAATCATCATATCGATACGTCCCAATCAGCTCCAGTGTGGTTAATCTGGATAGGGATGAAAGAGAGGGTGTGAATTTTAATAGTGATGTTAACAACATGTGTCGGCATTTATCACCCTCCTATGATTGTGGAGAGAGTCTTCTTGGCAGGACTCGCACGGAACGGCCTTGCTACCTTGTCGCGCTTACTAGCCTGCTAAAAGGGCTCTGGAGGAGGAAACTGGTCCCTCCCCAAGAGCCAGGGACAGCTGACAAACAGGAGCGTCTTGAGCTAATCACTCTGTGTGATAATCCAGATTAGTTTTACTTTGTTTCTGGGAACAAATAGTTTATTAACTAAATTAGTTAAGGGCATAGCCAATTTGTACTTAGTGTTTCTGGAAGAAAAAAAAGCAACTATCTCTCTCAACGTATTGGTCAGAAAGGCAAAGGCCCCACGTACAATAATAACCCCATAAAAATTCACGAACAACACAGTCTAAATTATTTTATTCTAAGATGCCTAATTCGACTTTAAAAGCAAAGATGCAGCATGGTTCTCCCAACACATGGTTGGTGGCTAGGAATTATGTATTCGATTTGGGGCAAAGATTTTCTTTCTTTGGGAGAGATACCATATCTTTCACTATCTTTTTTGCTCATCTGTAAAACAGGATCATATTAATAAAACATGATAAAACAAGGCCATTCAAAGAGATATTTGAAAAAATAATTAATGGTAGCTAATTGCAAAATAAAAGTAAAATCTTCTATTTCAAATATAGCTCTATTTTTCAAACCTGAATAGTATAACTTCAAAATGAAAAATAAACAGCTCCAATGTCAGGCCAAGAAAATTAACTATTTTGTTGAGTTTATCTTTGTATGCCACTCTGCATCTGTGTATGTCTCTCTCTCTCTCTCTGTTTTTCTATATATTCTCTCTCTAAAACTCTCTCTCTTTATATGTCTGGTTGTGTCTTTGTTTTGTTAGGTATGTCTTTCCCTGTCTCTTTGACTCTCTTTGTGTCTCTCTCTCTCTCTCTCTCTCCCCCTCACACACACACACACACACACACACACACACACACACACACAATTTATCAGATGTGTTCTGACTAGCTTTACTGGTAAAAAGATCTACTAGGCTTGTTTCCTGTTCCAGTGTTATTCTTGATGTGGGCTGCAGCTCGAATCTGAATTTCATTGGGCTATTATTATTTGCAGCTGTGTGACCTTTTTAACCCTGCTTTTAAAGTGACATTTCAGCCCTCAAGCTTGAAACGCCTTGAATGCTGCAAAGTTTTCAAACCAGAGATTTACACAGGGAACAAGGGCGAGAGAGGCACTGTCTGTACCTTTTAAGTGAAAATTTCACCAGAATTGGCGAGAATGGGGTGTATTACTGGGCGGTTCACTGCCAGACTCCCTCTCTCTCGGGAAGTCCTTCCCTTCACAAGTACCGCCGTGGTTAAACGTTACTGTTCCATTCAAACCAGAAGATGCTCACCATCCACTGGGACCCCACAGGTTCAGAATGTCACAACCTGAATGGAAGACCTCTCTGAGATTACTTGCCACAGTGCACCATGCTAAGAGAAGGTCCCAAGCTCCCTTTGAACCAAGCCCGCTGTTCCCAGGAGGAAGGATTTCCAAATGGCTCTGTTTCTGAAAGCTCACCCAGGCTCCACTTCCCAAACAAGGCCCGAACAGGAGAGAGTGCTGGGGGCTCACATCTTCTCCTGCACTTCTGCAGGGGTTTGTGGTTTTATTTATGTGGCGTTTATACTGTGTATGAAAAAAAAGAAAAAACATTCCAGGGGGATTGGGTTTTCAGATGTTAGATTCCTCTTTTTTCTTTCTTTCTTTATTTTTTTTTTTTAAGTTTTCCATATGTTTCTTTGGAGAAGAGTCCTCTTTTCAAAATGACTAGCTAATTTCTCCTTAGGTTTCACGCAGTCCTGTCTTACAGCTTTCCTAGCTAGGGGTTCAAGACTTCTGAAACACTCGCTAACCAAGCACCAGCTCAGGTGTTGGATGGAGGCCGTGGTGAATAAGCCACTGCAGTCCCTGAGTCTGTGCCTGACTGTGTGTATTTAGGTCCTTGTTCCTCCTCGTGCACAATACATTTTCTGTTGGATATGCCCCATCTCCAAGAAAAGTTTATTTGACATGTATGTAGAGATTCTCAGGTTTTAAAGGAAATCTGGAAGGTAACCAGATCACGGTTTGTTTCTAATGGGGCTGAAGGCAGTCTCAGAAAACATGCTGAAAGGCGGCAAACTTCTCTTTCTCTCCCGCTCCCAATTCAAACTGAAGAGAAAAAGGAAATGGGGAAAAAAGAAAATGAAAGGGGAAAAAAGGAAACGAAAAGAACAAAGGCAAAATTGGAACAAGAGGTGATCAGAGATTTCACTGACATTGTCATCTTTACCTTTCCAGAAAGTCTTCCATTGCAAATTAAAATAATTGCCCCATGAAATCTTGAGAGGAAACACTATGACAGCATAGAAATTAAATACAAAACTGAGTATTTTCTTCAAAATGGTCAAAATCAGTTTGCCTTTAGAAACTCGGGAAAGGGTCCACAGTAAGGTTCTTTCTTCTCTCCTTTTGCTCTACTGTCGTAAAATTTGTCTCTTTAAAATTATAACACATTCCCAGTAGACTATTCTGCCTCTGGATAATTTTTAGTACATTTTGGGTGCATTTGGCTTTTACACTGCTTTGATGTAAAGTAAAAATTTTTAAATATTCTGAAAAAAAGCCACAACTTTCTGGTCTGGGTTTTATTTTCACACCTTTGAATGATTTTTATTGGATAGAATTGCTTTTCTTTGTATCCGTAGTCTATGTAAGTATCCCTGTATCTCCAGCAACAATATAGGTTTGGTCCCCGTGATGTGTGGGTGGAAGTAATCTTTAACAAATCATCTGAGACATTTTCTTCTTAGGCATGAATCTGAGCTACAAAATGTGAGACTATATACGAAGACAGTGGTGATCATGCGAGACCTCTGCTTTCTACAAGGCCTGGTAAGAGGCTGTTTCATCTTTACCCTTGAATTGAATTGGGTGATCTTTCCCTCGACTCCAGAAGAAAACTAGGCATTCCCCAGTTCCATCTAGAGGACAGAGCAGTCGTGTTCAGAGCCTGCTCCATCTCATGGTGTCAGCTGAACACAAGGTAAAAATACACTCAAAGACTTGATTCAGATTCCTAACACACTATGCTGCAAATGTCAAGCATGTGAACATCTGACGGTGCTAGCAGGTCACTTAAAGGCCATGTCGTAGCAAAAATCTTATGTCATCTGGAGATTCTGCCATCATCCTAATAAGGTCCCCTTTCTCAATACTAGCAAAAGGCACACATTCATCTGTCTTCCCGGAGAAGGCATAAATTCCTTTCGTGGCCTACTAAGGGGATTTGGAAATATACTGAGCCCATTTTTAGTTGCCCCTGTTACGGGGGACACTGCTGACATTCAACTGGGGGTGAGAGATGTAAAAGATTCCATGATGTGCTGGATGGGCAACTCTGTGCATCACCAAAGTCTCCCAGCCCAACAGCCAATAGTGCAGCTTTTGCAAGCGTAATAACAGTATAAGCCCCTCTGTGTCATGGCTCAGAGGTGAGAAGCAGATAAGAGTAAAAGGGAAACAACAAAAACAAAGTCAGCGTACAGCAGAAGAGATGAAAATAAACCCCCCTCTTTATACTCTCCAAAAAGCTCTGAAAACCTCGAACCAAGTGAAGCTTAGGACGAGGCTAGATTCAGTGCCAATAAAAACTTTATAAATATTCAAAACAGTATGTGAAATTATCATCCCTGTTCACTGGGGTGGGGGGGTTGGGGCGTGAGGACTGCTGCCAAAATTTTAACTAAACACAAGCATACCCGTTCAAGGTCAATCCATAGAGGACTCAGATGAATAAGCTAATGTAAACTAGAGTAGGTTTTTTTAGATGAATTACCTAGTTTGGCTACCTACAGCCCCCACCGTCCAGCTAAATCACCACATCGTTATAAGCAGAGTCTACTCAACAGGAACGAAAGAAAGCACTGGCCCAAAGTAGAAAACCCGCTCTTGCTCAGATGCTTTTTATTCCCGATAACTGCCCGTGGATTTTATATTTGATGAAAATAGTTTCATCAAAATAAAATGTGCTTTTTCTTTCTTTCTTTTTTTTTCTTCTAATTTAAGTAGAGAACACCACAAGCTTCTAAATTCTGTTTTCACGTTGCTGGTACTATCTGACAGCAATTCATGGAATGCTTATTATGGGAACATTGGTCTCCTAACCAACTTCTCAGTGAGGAAACTTAACAGGCCAAAAATATTTATTTATATATTTATATAGAATAAATGATGTTTGGTACATATAAGTTTATGTACATAGATACACACACACATATATACACACACAGAGATGCATGTGTACTTAAGGTTTTCTCTTTGGGCCTGGTAAGTTTTCTCCTTGGGAAGTCGGGATGTGTGTGAATACAGGTATATATTCATGCACACACATTACAGAGATTATTTCATCTCCATGAACTAGCTTGAGACTCAAAACCCTACTGTACCCTGGGGAAAGATGTCCACCTCTTGGCACAAGGTCACCACCGTTAAGGATCACTAAACTTGTATTTTAAAAGTGCAGAAATAAGCTGTATTTTTGAGGATCACTAAATCGTTTCCATAGACTAGGAAAGTCCTTAATGTCTTTCTCCACTTCCCATTAAACAAAAGAGTCACTCACTAAAGCCTACGAATCCTCTCAAACACCCTGGAAAAAGGACACGGCAAGAAAAGGCCTTTTCCTTGAACCACCACCCACGAGAGGTTGCACGGTACCAGACTCCCAATTCATCAAAAGGTCCGAGCCCTTCACAAACGAATGCGAGGGCCAGCTCCTTCGGTCCCCCGGGGCTCTGCCTCCAGACAACAAGACCATTTTTCAGTCAACACTCCACGTCAGCATGGAAAGGGGAAGAGGGTTTTTACATGCCCCTGCTCCCCACAGCCCAGGACCCTCCTTAAGCATGAATGCGGCCTCTTTGCTCAGAGGGTGTAGATCAGGTCCTGGGAAAAACCCTGAACCTGGACTCTTCAGAGGGGGAAAGCGAAAGGGGGAATGGGCGTGCACAGCACCCAGAGGGGATCTGGAGGGAGGCTCATCAGACGTTTCCATTGAAAGGCTGAGTCCAGGGGAAGGGAAGAGGCGAGCCCCCAAATCTGAGTTAATTGCAGCTGCTCAACGAGGGAATTCAAGGATCTTCACAGGGCATTGTTCACAGGCTGCTGAGGGGAAAGCGGCCTGTGGACAGTGATTGATTACCTGTCA
Source organism: Cynopterus sphinx (assembly GCA_030015415.1). Classification (NCBI taxonomy): domain Eukaryota; kingdom Metazoa; phylum Chordata; class Mammalia; order Chiroptera; family Pteropodidae; genus Cynopterus; species Cynopterus sphinx. The sequence continues at coordinate 9,231,846 of CM057391.1, forward strand.
CGCAGAACTTGTTCAAAAGTGATTCAACGCGGCCTGCTCTGGGGGTAGGACCAGAAACCAAGGACACTGGTCTCATTCATTCATTCTTTCTGCACGTCATCACGGAGCACCCACCAAGCGTTAGGCCCCATGACAGAAGCATGAAGGCGCCACAAAGATAGTCCCTGCTCTCTGAGCACTGACAATCCCACAGGGAGACGAGGCCTGTACAGACGTCTACGGTGGAAGACAGAACGTTAAAGGCCAAAAAGTAGTTTCAGCAAAGCGCTATGAGAGTTCAGAGGCCATGCACGGAAAGCAAGGCTGTACCATTAACTCCATCCGGTGCCAAGTAATCTCCCTTCACAGTTAAATATTTCTCATAATGAGACGTCAGTTCAGAGTGCACACACACACACACCCTCAGAGCAATTTTTGAATACTAGAAGTAAGGTTTTTTGTTTGTCAAGGTACAGGATGGCATAATCAGTGATGTCGTCACCTGACAGTATGTGTAAAGAGATGAAATGTACTGAAGGATGCTGGAGGTGATGATCTTTAAGGAGATTCTGACTTTCTATGATTTTCTGATACTCTGGCAATTATCAAGCGAAACCTCATCTACTAGCTTTTTTGACTTGGAGGCGCCCAAGTAGAATTAATTTCTTGTCTTCTAATTGAGATGTGATGTCAAGAAATGCTTTGGAGTCCGGGGTGTTCAAACCCTAGCTCTGCAATCTGCCTATGAGCTTTAGGAATGGGTCTCTTGACTCTGGGATAAATCTGGCTTTTGCTGCCTGAGGAAGCCTCACCCTGAGCTTGGAAGAGTCAGAGCCGGAACTGCACCTGAATGTGTTTGCCTTCCTAGAGCATGGTTCCCGGCCACAGGAATGCAGGTACAGCTCTTTGCCAGGGAAGTCTGCCCCCTCACCTGAGCGTGGCTACAGTCTGCTTGCAATCCGCACTCCAGACACCATGAAGGTAGAAAAACATGAGTTTAGAAGGTGCGGTGCCTGGGATAAGCTGAGAAACTCAGTGCCTCCTTCTCGGTGGGTGCTTTTAGGCTTAACCAGAGTCATTAGAAACGAGACTGATACAGATTACGACTTTTTTTTATATCCACTCTCCCCTTGGGCTATCACAGAAGAAATCAAATCTTCCTTTTGTTATTCAATTTTCTCTCGCAAATGACATTTTCCCTTATCATCTGACTGCTTCCTCTTATTCTTGCTCTTTCTCCTTTTCCCTTGTCTTCTCTCACATTTTTTGTTCCCAAAATATCCCATGGGGTATTTAATAAAAATACTCCAAAACGAGCATGAGGAGTTAGTTCTCTGTGAAACAGAGGATGTCACAGCCCAATCGAAGAGCTGGTCATTTCAACGACCTGGGGAAGTGGGGAGCTGACGTCTCAGTCATAGGGCAACATTTCCTAATCCAGGACCCTGGGGAGTTCAAGATGAACAGCCCGAGATCTCTGTCCCTGAAAGCAGGTCACCCCCCAATGCTGGAAGGTCTGTGTGTGTGGAAAGCCTAATAAATTTTTGAGTTTTTTAATACTTGGGAGTGGTCAAAATTTTACTTAATGAAAATATCTCCCCCACGTCCTACTACATCCTCTGTGTTGGGCATTTTAACCTCAGAAAAGCATTTTCTGTCGAGGCTGAAATAAAGCCTTGTTTAGATACAGCTCTGATTTATCTTCTCCTCTAAGTGCCTCTGAAGGGAACACCGCCAGGCAAAGCCGTTCCAACATGAGTTAGGATGGCGAAATTCCCAGTTATTTCCCAAATCTCCAGTGTTCTGATCCACCTTCGTGATACCTACATCAAAAGATTGCTGGTATTCTCGAAGGAAGGAGATTATTCACCCAGTGACATCAAGCTAATGTTTGCAAGATGCTTCAGGGACCTCGAACGCAAGTTGGAAGTGGTAGCATCATCATTATTTCTTCATCCGTCCTCGACTGTTTCCAAAGAAACAGAAACAACCGCTCAGACAAACACACACCAAAAATCCTCCGGACACCCAAGTTAACCAATGTCTCCTTCCTTCCCAAACCACCAATCAGCCGGTCACCGGGCAAACAGCTCAAGCACCAGGCAAGGAAAACATGTTATTTTTCTGGGCAAGCCTTGACTTCACTGCCTACAAAACACAGGCCCACGGGGCTCATCCCACACACAGGGAGACTCAGGCTGCCCTCTCACGCTGGAAACCAATGGTTAGCGGTCAACGCCTGCGGTGACGGAGGCCAGGAGTTACCAGCCAGCATGCACCCCGAAGTCCAAGTTCATTCACCCTCGGGCTTCCCTTCATGCACCAGCACTCACACCCAAGCCATCCCCTCAACGCCTCTCCCAATTATAATCCTCAAAGAGGCTCTGGAATGAGCAGCAGGAGAGAGCTGGTTTCTCTCCCCTGGCAAGCTTCATCCCTCAGCCCCCCAACACCCAGTGGGCTCCTCGGAGCGAGAGAATTTGCTCAAAGTCACTGCTGCACAGTGAGTCAATCTGGATGTCTAAAAGTCCCCTGAAAAGGGCAATTTGGTGAGCTATGCTAAGAAAAAGAAAGCAAAAATAAACAACAAAAATAAGGCTCCGGGAGCCAAGTTCCACAGTGTGCACGAGCCACTTGAAAGCACACCCCGGAGCAATTAATTACCAGAAAGTTTCAAGGTGCAAGGGAGGCTCCTGCCATAGGCCGGGGACACAGACTGAAGGTGACAACGAGACACTCCCTAGAACATCTGGACGAATAGGCCCAGCACTGGGCCTTTCCAGAAGGTGGAGGGAGGCCTCTGTCTTCACTCACTCACCGACCCCAGACTCCTGACCGGGCTGGCTCCTTCATGCAGCCTGCAGAGCACACACCGTGTCGCCCAAGCCCAGTGCAGTCAGGGTTTTTAGGCGGCTGAAGGGCCACCGGCTTCCCTTCTTTCCCGCCTTCCTCCGGGAGACTCGCCAGTCTCCCAGCAAATGTCTCTGGAGGACGCGGTTCGGTGCATTTCGGGGAAAGGGTGGTGAAGGAGATAGATGGGGTCGCCGCTCCCGCAGAGCAAAAGCAAGCAGAAACCCCAAGCACACAAATCGAGTAAGGGACCAAGAAAAGCCACCTTTTGCAAAGTCTACAGAAAGCAATAGAGAAGGTGATACACTGAGTGGGCAGGGGAAGCTTTTTAAGGGGTGGTCAGGCAACCCTCTCTGAGCAGGCCATACGTGAGCTGAGGCCTGAGAAGGCAAATGAGCTGTTTGAAAAGGAGAGATGGAGTTCCAGGTAGAAGGGACCCCAAAAGCCTGGCATGCCTGAGGGACTGAGAGAAGGCTGGGGAGACTGGAGGGTGGTGGGTGAGGACGGGAAGGCCCTCCGGGAAGACGATGGCTGTGTGACCTTGGAGGAAACTTAACTTCTCTGTTCATGCCTACGCATCGATAAATGGAGGCAATACCTACTGCATAGGCTTGTTTTAAAGATGTCTATGTAGAATTAATACAAATATATCACATTATTACATATTGAATATGTAGACTAATGTCTGATATACAGTAAATATACAATACATATTAGCTAAAATTATAGCAATATTTTTCTGTCAGAAGAGACGCTAATTTGTCTTCTGAACAAGCCACTGAAGCCTTTTCAATCCTATATAATCAAATTTAGGACAATCTCAACTACTATCTTTTTTTTGCTTTGACTGTTAAATACCACATTTTGTATTTAGTGGTTGAAAGAACATTTGGGGAGGAGTGGGAAAAGTGCACCAAATATAATTTTTATCGCTCAATGGGGTTAGATTTGTTTTGGTTGGGTTTGGTTTTCACAGAGCTGAGTAAATATTTGAAATGTAAAGATTTCAGTTTATCCATTAAATTGGTAAAGAAAACTTTGGCAATTGACAAGTCGTTTTACCTCACGTTGTGGTTTTATGTATATAGCGTATCCTGAAGGACAGGGGCCAGAACGCTAAGAACTTCACAGTGGTTACCGCTGGGCAATGAGATTATGCATTTCTGTGTGGATCTATAGTTTCTTTTTTCCTATCATGAACATGGACTTCCTGTGTACAAAATAAACCAAAAGTTCAATGGAAGAGCAAAGAAATCTATTTGAAGTATGTGATGATGGCAAGGACATAGTAAGAGTCCGTGAGCCTGCCTTGCCTTTGCAGCTGTCTGTTCCATCTTGGGCATATTTCTAAGCCTCTCTGATTTTTAGTTTCCTCCGTTGTGAAATGGACAAAACAGTCCTTTTTACACAGAGTCGTGGTGAAGATTGAATGAAGCATACAGTAAGCATTCACGAAATCACAGCTCTGTAGTAGTATTTAGCCTTTAAGAATATCTAAGTTCAAATCTTGGTTCTTTAATGAATTAGTTGTGTGACCTGGAATAAATCCTTAACCTCTCTGTGCCTCAGTTTCTCCATTGTGTATACTAATGATGCTTTCCTCATAAAAATAAAGCAGTATGTAAGTATCCAAGGAGTTAGCATATGTAAACAATTCAGAACAGTGCCTGGCACATAGTGAGTGCTATGTAACTGTCAGCTCTCATTTCCATTATGCAATCTGCATCTAAAACTTCTAAAAGGTATGTGGCTAAATAATCATATAAATACAGTTTATTTCATGGTGACAAAAGTAGCAAGCAAGAATGGCATAGCAGTTTAGTATCACTCATTGGCAGAGACACTCATTTTCATTCATATATGAGTTTATTATGTTTATAGGGCAAAAAAAAATTAGGTCTTTTTTAGTTTGATATAGTCCCATTCATTTATTTTTGCTTTTACTTCCCTTGTCTTTGAGGTCAAATTCATAAAATCCTTTTAAGTTCAAGGTCCATGAGTTTAGTTCCTATGTTTTCTTCTATGCAATTTATTGTTTCAGGTCTTATATTTAAGCCTTTGATCCATTCTGAGTGCATTTTGGTATATGGTGACCAAGAGCAGTCTACTTTCTTTCTATTGCATGTGACTTTCCAATTTTCTCAGCACCATTTATTGAAGAGGATTTCTTTTCTCTTTTAAATATTTTTGGCTTTTTTGTAGAAAATTATTTGCCCATATATATGAGGGTTTATTTCTGGGCTTTCAATTCTGTTCCATTGGTCTCTGAGTTTTTTCAGCCAATACCACGCTGTTTTGATTACTGTTATTTTTTGGCATAGTTTGAAGTCAGGGAGTGGGATACCTCAGCCTCGTTCTTCTTTCTCAGGATTGCTTTGGTTATTCGAGGTCTTTTGTGATTCCACACTACTCTGACAATGTTTTTGTTCTACTTCTTTAAAAAATATCATTGGGATTTTGAAATGGCTTGTATAAAATCTGTATTTTGCTTTAGGTAATATGGTCATTTTAACTATATTAATTCTTCCAATCCATAAACATGAAATATATTTTCATCTTTTTGTGTCTTCAACTTCTTTTAACAACGTCTTGTAGTTTTTAGTGCATAGGTCCTTCAAATGAAAAAGCTTCTGCACAGCAAAAGAAATCATCAACAAAATAGAGGCAAACAACTGAATATAAGAAGATATTTGCCAACAAAACCTCCAAAGGGGGGCTAATATCCAAAATATATAAATAACTCATACAACAACAACAAAAATTCCAATTGAAAAATGGTCCAAGGACCTAAAGAGACACTTCTTCCAACAAGACATATAAACAGACATATGAAAAGATGCTCAACTTCCTTAGCTATTAGTGAAATGCAAATCAAAACCACAATGAGATACCACCTCACACCTGTTACAATAACTATCATCAACAAGACAAGTAACAACAAGTGTTGGAGAGTTTGTGAGAAAAAAGGAGCCCTCATACATTGCTGGTAGGAATGTGAATTGGTACAGCCACTATAGAAAACAGTATGGAGTTTCCTCAAAAAAATTAGGAATAGAATCATCATATGACCTAGCAATCCCTCTTCTGGGTATCTACCCCCAAAATTTGAAAGCATTTATTCATAAAGACATATACACCCCAATATTCATTGCACCACTATTGACTATGGCCAAGACATGGAAACAACTAAAGTACCTTTCGATAGATAACTGGATAAAAAGAAGCTGTGGTACATAGATACGATGGAATATTACTCGGCCATAAAAAAAGATGAAATACTGCCATTTGTGACAACGTGGATGAATCTTGAGGTTATCATGATAAGCGAAGTAAGCCAGACAGAAAAAGTTAAAAACCATGTGCTTTCACCTATATGTGGGACAAAACTGAAAACAACTAACAAATAAGATAAACAAACAAACAAAAACAGACACAGGCAACAGTTTGGTGATTACCAGAGGGAAAAGCTGGGGGAGCGGGTTGATGTAGATCAGGGTAAAGGGGGTCAAATATATGGTGACAGAAGGTAATTTAACTTTGATGAACACAATGCAATCTACATGGTGCATTATTGAATTATACACTTGAAACATATAATTTTATTAACCTCAATACATTTGATAAAAAATAATAAGGTCCTGAGTTTTATTTATTTCCATATATTAAAACAACAAGCTGTAATTTCAGGACTACTCATCGAACTCTTACTTGTCTGAGCTAATTTCTTCAAAGACAATTTTTTCTGACATCGTTCTGTCTTTATATCACTTCCCCACATAGAACAGGATTCAGTAAGTCTGCATGCATATTTGTTATAATCACACTGTGTGGCAAGCAGAAAAGGGTTCATCCAAGTTTCAAGGAAGACTATGAGAGCACAGAAGAATGAGTGACTCGATTTACCTGTAGGAGCCAGGATTTAGGGAAATGAAATTAAGCTATTATTCTTAACATGTTCTATTCCCTACTCTGGTGCCTTCCCAACCTGCTGCCAATGATCCTTGGTTGATCTGCTCCTAACTTAGACAAATAAGACTCCATGCTCCATGTCTCTAGTGCCAGACCCAGTCAAAGCCTATTCTTATCTTCATTGAAGGTGTGGTCAAGGTCATTTTGTTCAACCACATATCTGATGCTTGAATCTATTCAACAACACTGTGAAGCACTCACTATCCAGTTGTATCTGGAGGACCTGCAGTGATGAAGGACTGGATAGCATCTTTAAGAGACTCAGCAGCATTAGTAGACAGGCCTTGGCACTGGCCTTCAGAAACAGGTTGAGACAGGTAAACTCTATCCCAGAAATGAGCCCATCGCCTCATGCCCACGGTGTCTGGATCTGCTCGCTACCACGGCTTCTTGAGTTCTGACCCTTGACTTACACTGCTTCTCACAGAAGCACATGATGACCTTCAAAGGCCACTTGCCCATCTTCATTTGCTCATTGCTTAAAAACTTCCTCCACAAAGGAAACTAAACCCTATCTCCCTGTAACCTGCAGCCAATGGGCTCATTCCCACCCCAGGGGCCATCCTGAAGAAGCACAATCCTTCTTTAACAAGGCAGAATTTCGAATATCTGCAGGACCACTCAAAACTGCCTGCTAGTCCCCACCTCTCTTTGAGCAGAGCAAACATTTCCAAGTCCCTTCCACTGCTTCCCTTGAGATGTTCTCTCGTTAACCCAACCTCTTTCCTAGGTTGCTGCCCTAGCCAGCTTGATATGGGTCTTGGGCTCATGATGGCTTTTCTCTGCCACTAATCCTAGGGAACATCTGCATTTGTTTAGTAACTTCAACGGTAGCCCAAGAAAGGAGCAATGTGGGAAATTCTGACAGACGGGTAGACTGATGTAATCTGGGGTGACTTCTGCACAGCTCTTATCACACAAGAATAATTCCTCCTCTGTCTACAAAGGAAAATAAAGAATTGCAAACATCACCAGGAGCAGTAACCTGTTTTCGTAAATCCTCAATGGGGTCTTTGTGACCAGGTGCTCTACTGAAATACTTATTTCCAGAGTTGTGCCCAAGGATGCACAACAAGCAGGGGTCAGGACTTCGCAGAGCCAAACCTGGGAAGTATGACATCTTTTCCTTTTTAGGTGTACAAAGGGCAGGAAAACAGATGAAAGGGTGGAATAGAAGGTTGCATCCAGGGGCTGGAGTAGGTAAACCAGCATAATGCCACAGCCAGTCCTAATGACCCTCCTTCACTGAGAGGACAGTTCTACTGGATGGCCTTCCTCTGCCCCTCCAGACCCATTCTCTGCTCCCCTCTGCATCCTAGGACAATTCCCCGAGATCCTTTGACTGGAGGTTGGAAGAGAAGTCAGGTGTCTCCTCCCTGCACTGCTTCTCTGCTGGGGTTTGGGTGGCAGTGACTGTGCGTCTCCACACATGGCAGGCAGCCTCTCTCTCAGCTAAACCCTGGGGGAAGAACCCACAGCTAAACCCTGTCTAGTGCGTCCTTCTCTTGGCCCCCTTACTCCTCCAGGTCCAGGAGTGGGAATGGCTCCTTGCTGTAGCTATACCCTGGTAGGCCTGCCCGCAGCTATGAAGTAATCCTTTTAGTCCATTTTCTCTCGTTATTCTGCAGGGACCCTGACCGACACTGTGGCCTATGTTTGAGGAATATTTAGTCATGCTCATAGGCCTAGAGCTACTGTGACTGCTAATTCTCCCAGATCACAACTCAGATTTGCAAGACTTCAACTTGGGAACTCCAAGGGGCTCAGACATCCTTGGAGGAGTCAATGGACCAGAGAGATGTCATTTGACCACCTGTTGGGGTAGCTCTCAGAATCCAGCTATTCCTGGACAAAGAAGTCATGCCATCCAGGGCATCTCTGGGATGAGGCAGAAGGACTTGTTCGGAAATGTTTCCCGAGTAAGGGCTGTTGGTCTGACTGCACACAAAGCTAAATCAAAAAGGCAGCCAGGAAGACAGCGACTTATTGCTGTTTACTAGTCCTCATCACATCCCTATGGAAAAGGTTATTCTCCTTAGTTTACTGATGAGAAATTCTGGGTAAGCAACTTCCCCAAAGACACAGCCAGGGGCCAAACTGGCATCTGCCAATTCTGACACCCACGGTCTTTCCACCACCCCAACCGCTTTTTCCCTCAAGACTGAAACTTCCCCAAGATGATCATGAAAATGTCCTTCTAGCCGATGACAGATATGAGAAACATTATCATTCTCAATTTTCACAAGCTATCAAGCTAAAACTTAGGGCTTTTTTTTTTTTCAGTCATATACATAGGATAAAAATGTTCTAGTAAATGGCATTTACTAGAAAGACTCACCAAAGGAACATAAGGACCTATATTAATAATTTATATTAATAATGTTTTTATAAACGAAGGTGCTGTTATGCCCTTCAGGTCTGTTTTTATTTCATTTCTTCAACTTGCCTGACTCTGGCTTCTCAGTTGCCTTTATTTTGACTGTTTCTGCCCCAAAAAGGTGCTGCAGGTTCTGTGAAATCATTGCCTTTACAGCTGTGCTCACTGCCTTGCAGAGAGGCAGGAGAAATACAGTCTCTCTGCTTCCTTTTTAAAACCTGACAGTCACACTTTCTCCACTTCAAAGCCACACCATATGACCTCAGCAGGCTGACATAAATGGACACTCATGCAAGAGATTATTCATTCAGTGGCTTTTTCCATATGGTTATAAAAAAAAAAAAAAGGCCATTTGTTAACCTTTGTGGAGTTTAACAGTTTACAAAGCCATTTTCCATACATTCATTTAATTTGGTTTTTAGAATGATTTATGAAATGGATGTCTTTTTTTCTAATTTTGCAGATGACGAATCTGAGACTTAGAGAGGGAAAGAACTGTGACTGAGGTCACACCATCGCTACGAGGCAGAGCGAGGGCTTGAATTTGAGCCCTCTGCCCCTCCCTACTAGGATAGTCTTAGAACAGAGCAGAACAACCGATGTGCCAGTGCTGTGGAGATATTTCTGCACCTGAGAAATTAACCTAAAACCAGTGAGTCCTAAAAATACACTTCTGACACAAATCCACGAGTATCGCTCTAGAAGGCCTGATGGCATGTTTCCGAAGATGCAGAGTAGAGGCTGTCTGTCCTCTCATCTTGAAGGCTGAAGAAACTGCATCCAGCACCTTTCCAGCACCTTCTGCCCTGGGTCAAGCTGCAAGACTCTCTGTGCTGAGTCCTCAGTGCAAGCTCCTATCACCCGCCTCTACATCTGAGCTTAAGTCAGACTCCAGAGAACTGTTTGGAGAAATTCAAAACATCCTCCTCTCCTGCTGTCCACCTCTGCAATAGCCACCACAGTCCCAGGGTTCCTGACACCCTCCTGAAGCTACCGAATTCCTGACATCTCTCCACTAAGCATTCTTTCTGTCCTTGGCACCTCCTGGCATTCCGTATACAGAGGCAGCCCCAGAATCCCTCCTCTCTAAAGAGGATGGGACTCAGCCCGCCTCCCAAGTCTACTCAGCGTCCACATTATCTGAATGCAGTCACCAATCCCAGCACCTAGCAACTGCGAAACCTTTGTGAGCCTCTGTTTCCAGAATAACACAGCACCTACCTGAAACTGCACGTGTAAAATATTCGGCAAAGTACCCAGCACATATCAACACTTGGTAATAGTTACTATTATCCCAGGGCTAAGCAGTCATGTGTTACAGAAGCCCTGATTTTCAAAAAGTATAACATTCTTGTTTTTATAACAACTTGGAAGTAGATGCAGTGTGAAAAACCGTATGCAAACTAGATCATCGAGATGAAATGGACAAATTTTAAGAAAGACACAAACTATCAAAAATGACTCAAGAAAATCTGAATAAACCTATAACACGTAAAGAGATTAAATCGGTAATTTGAAAAAAAAATTCCCACAGAGTTCAAGTTACATAGCCTCAATGGTGAATTCTACCAAATATATAAAGAAAATCAATACCAATCTTTCTCAAACCCTTCACAAAAAAATAAAGAGGAGAAAAATCTTTCAATTTATTCTATGAGGCCTTTATTATGCTGATACCAAAACCAGACATGGGTATCACAAGGGGGAATAAAAACTATGCACTGCCATTTCTTACAAATATACATGCAAAATCCTCAATAAAAAACTAGCAAACCAAATCCAGAAACATATAAAAAGGATTATATACTGTGACCCAGTGTAATTTATCCCAAGAATGCAAAGTGGGTATAACATCTGAGAATCAATCAATATAATACCCCAATTTAATAGAATAAAGAAAAAACACACAATTGTCTTCACTGACACAGAAAAAGCATATTACAAAATCTAATATTCTTTCATGATAAAACACTCGAAAAATGAAGAATAGAAGAGAACTTTCTCAATCTGATAATCCTGATTCTTTACCCCCAGGATCAGGGGGAAAAGGGATATCAGTTCTCATCACTTCTATTTCACTAGAGGTTTAGCCAGGGCAATTAGGCAAGAGAAAGAAATAAAAGGCACCCATATTGGAAGAAACATGTAAAACTATTCACAGATGACATAATCTTGTATACAACAAATACTAAAGAATTATCAATTTTTAAAAACTATTAGAATTAATAAATATGTTCAACAAGCTTGTAGGATACAAGTTAAGGTACAAAGCTCATTTGCAGTTCTATGTACTAGCAATGAACAATCAGAAAATGAAGTTAAAAAACAATTTCACTTATAACAGCATCAAAACAATAAAACAGTGATAACTTAACAAAATAAGTGTAAGACTTATATACTGAAAACAACAAAATATCATTGAAAAAAATTAGAGAATACTTAAATATATGGAAAGGCATTCCAAGTTTATGACTTGCAAGGATTAATATTGTTAAGTGTCAATCTTCCTCAAATTAATGTATAAATTCATTGCAATCCCAAACATAATCCCAGATGCCTTTTTTATAGAACCTGACAAGCTGATCCTAAAATTCACATGTAAATGCAAGTGACCTAGCATAGCCAAAACAATCCTGAAAAAGAACAAATTTGGAAGATGTAGTGTGCATAAAATATATATATTTCACTATTCAAAGAACACGCACTGATTTCTCGGCTCTGGTCATGAGTTAATGGAAAATTATGACTACCAAAAGGCATTCATGCAAGAAAATAAATATCACCTTTTTTCCACTCTAAACTCGAGTATGAACACCTAACAAGCACAAATTCCAGAACAGAACCCATCGAAAAAATCCCATAACCAGAGCATCTTGCCTCACTGATCGTTGTGTGATATAATCGTGCTCCATAACGAACGGTGAATATGTGGGTTTTTTCTGCATTGAGCCTACGACTTCCTTCTCATTTGTGTCTTTCCTTTGTATATCTTCTCCTTGGATTACACCTTTGCTAACACTAGGTATTTTTATAGGATCTACATCTCTTTGGTTCCCCTTCCTCCACTCCTTCATGCTTTCTGCTTCTCTTTCTACCACTCCTCTCCCTTTCACAGCTCTCTCCCAGCCCGCTCTTACCACACACTTCTGATAATGGTCAAATTCTCTCAATTCTACTTCTCTTAAATCGGTCTACTTTTCTCCATTCCCACTGGCACCATCTGAGCCAAAATCATCATCATCATCATCATCATCATCATCATCATCATCCTTAACTGCTTTCTTGGAACAGCTCACAGTATGAGGAGCTGACCTTTACGAAGCACTGATGGGTACAAAACAGCTCTCATTTCATCCTCACAGAAACCCTACTAGGTGGATGTGTCATTATTCTTCGTTTTTAAAATGGGAAAATCAAGACTCGAACAGGCTAAGTCACCTGTTCCCCCACGCCACCTAATGAGTCTGTCAGACTCCATGGCCTTTGTTCTCACCCACGACTCTGTCCCGCCCCAAGTCCTGCCACATGGGCAACATAGCTGCCAGAGAGATGTTCCTAAAACTCCAAGCTGAGCACAGCACTCTCCTACATGCAGCCCATCACTGCCCTCCAGGGTAAATCACAAACTCTTTAATGAGGTTCTGCCTGATGATGTTCTTCTCTAACCTTCCTGTCTTATTTATTGCCAATTCCGAAGAATCCTTTAGAAATCACCTTAGCTGTCAGCACCTTCATGGTAGACACTGCAGCTGAAAAAATGAGTTTAGAGACCCCCTCGTGGGTTCCCTAGCCCCTCGCCCTAATGAGCCTAAAAGCCCTTGTAAGGCAGAAGGTCAAATCATCAGAGTTAAAACTGCCAGTAAGACTACCAAGCTTCAACTCCAGTTCCATTGCTTACCAGTAGGCAAATTTGTACAATATATTTTTAATCGTTTTGTGCCTCAGTTTCCTCATTGATAATAGAAATAATAATAGCACTAGAATGTACTTCATTGAGCCGTTATGAAGTTTAAATAAATAACACCTGTGAAGCAATTAGATCTGGTAAGGGCTTATTTATTCATAGGTAAAGATTTTTCCATTTCCCTTCTCTCTTTCACCCTTTTTATTTCTTTTTCTGCTATTCCTGCCAACTTTCATTTTCTTTATACAAACTTCACATTAGTGTGTTTTCTTACTTTTTGTAAAAGATTTCTTTAATACTTTTTAGAGCTCCTCTTTCTCAAAGCAATTCTGTGAGGTGCGCAGGACAAAGCATTTTACAGAGACATCAAATGTCACATGAATGTAGTGGGCCAGTAGTAATTAGCAGGTAGTGAGGTTTAGTAAGAGCAATAGCAACAGAAGACACAACAGTAAGAAGTACAGCTTTAGGAAAACCATTAGTCCTTTGGATGCCACTAATTTACTTCTCTGAGCCTCATTTTCCTCAAGCATAAATGGAATAATGGCACATACATATAGTGAGGATGAAACAAGATAACATATATGAAGCATCCATTCAGTGCTGGGAACATACTAAACACTCAGTAAATATTAGTTAGTGACAACCAGACCCGACAAGGACAAGGTCACTGAGCGGGTCAAAGCCAAGGCCAGCACAAACACGATTTAGACTACACACTTTCCACCATGTTAGCCCATCTTTCCACCTGAACATAGCTTGGTCATACTTTCAGTAGAACAAGTCAGTCAGGTCATCTATAAATGTCTACTCTGCCTGCCCTCTGCTCCACCTGATAGAAAAAAGAAGGAAGTAGGAAGGGGGGCAAAAGTATAGAAGGGGCATCTAATGCAATCCATGATGATAGGATTCCAAAACCTAAAATCGCCCCAGGAGCCCTGCCTTTGTGGGTGACTTAGTGAAGAAACACCAGGCTATGTGACTCTACTCCAGCAACTGGTCGCAATTTTCGGGAGGGTCTTGGCAATAAGGGACAAAAGGCCCCTTGGCCTGCTTCTTGTTTTCAGTGCTCTCCCACTCCTCCAAACCAGGACGGTCAAGATGCAAACTCAAATTGATAAAACGGGAAATTGAAACACGGAAAACCGGATGACTGGACAAAGCGTGAGAAAGGTGGGGTTAGCCTGGGTGGCTGAACGCCAGCTCCGAAGACAAGGTTCGTCTCTTAAGAGCATGACCACCACAAGGTGCCCATGCCGACTTTTCCAGGAGGACGCGAATGAAGCAAATTCCACTGGGACGCTCCTGTGGAGGGGTCAACAAGGGAGTGGAGGCTTCAGTGAGTACAGACCATCTTGGCAGGGAGGGTGACAGGGTGTGGGTGTCCTGTCATCAGATCTGCAGGACGTCGACCCAACCCATTACATCAACAAGAATGGCATCAGCAGGGCGCTTCAGGATGAGGCCCATCAGAGTCATCAAATCCCACAGCAAAGCATTAAAAGCCTCTCGCCTCTCTCGTTCACGGTTCTTTCGGGACTTTCTGTGGGAACTGCCATTCTCGTGGCCCACGATGTCTCAGGCACCACCTAAGTCTGTAACCTACGTTACTCCATGTAATCCCCACGACACCCCTTCGGGGAATGCAATAGCATCCATATTTTACTAGTGACTAAGCCGGGTTCAGAGAAGTGAGGTCACTGGCTGCGATCACACAGAGTTTAGCAGAGTTGAGATTCAAACCCAGATCTGTCTGAAAGCACAGCCCGTGTGTTTTTCCCCAGACTACACGGCTTCCACAGCAAGTTCAGGACCCCGCTCTTGACATAGTCCTTTACTGCCTGCCCATCTCAGCGATTATAAAACCTCAGTCGTAGTAAAAGGCTGTTTTTTCACTGTCCTTGTAAACTTAAAGCCAACTTTACATACATTTTCATTGCTTTTTTTACATTTTCAAAATACCACCCATGCCACTCCCATTGCAAATCATTACTCAGAGAGTACTACACTGTCGGGCATCTTGCTAGACACTAGAAGACATAAAATAAACACAGTGTCAGGCCTCCCCCACGGACCCTACAACTAAGCCTGGCCTGATGTAGGGGCTCTCTACGGAGCTATTACCTGAATCTAAGACAGGGCTTGCTTGCCTCATTGCTGATGTGTCCTTTCCGATACCCCCGTTAAAATACCTGGGCTTCTACATGCCCAGAGAGCAAGGCTTCCAACTCTACATTTCTCCTCCAGGGTTTTGTCTCATCTCCCTGTTCTAGACATCTGACTAGTGACACAGCTTCCTCTTGAGGATAGTGTCCTGCTGTGCTTTTCCGAGGCCTGAAGGCCTGTCCAATGATACAAACCTGATGGGACGAACACCAATTAATCTGTGGTCTCAGTCTATTTGCTTATGGAGAACCCATCCCCATCCCCATGCTGAGTTTTCATCATGAATCTCTCATCAAGACCACGGTCAGTTATTGGAATGGGCACCAGGCTCCCCCTTCGCTCAGGCTGGCCAGAGATTCAGTTCTGGGGCGAGAAGTAAATCCAGTTCTAAGCCCACCTACTACCAACTCCACCTTTGAAAGCAACCAGGTTGTACCCAGCCGAGTCACAGGACAAGACAGAAATGGCTCCTTTGTTTCTCCGAAAGCGAGTCTGCTGTAAACTTGTTTTCTGCACATACCTAATCTACCCAAGCCTATCAACATAAAGCCCAGTCCTTGGCATGGTCCATCGTCAGGAATTTTAAACTCATTTTTGTTTACTTTTTGTGAAGCACCTTCTCAAATTTAAAAGCAAATCTTAAAATTATTTTGACAGGAACTACTTTCAGGTCAACTAGTCCCCAATTCCACAAATGGGTATTAACTGCCATTAACTGCCCATCATCACATGCAGGACACCGGGGATGACCCTGCCCCTTGCATATTAAAGAAATTTGCTATTCAACGTATGTAGACTTAGACCCCTGAGATTCGCAGGCCAGTCCAAAATCTAGTAATGCTAAAATTCAGGATGAATTTGAGTGAAAGCTTTATTCGGCAGCGATTGTTCTGCCTAGCAAGACAAGAAGGGAGCTTGCCCCGGGCACATTTCTGTAAAGAGAGGCCAAGAATAAAGCAGGTGAGGTCTGTCCGTGTGCACAATGTCAGATGCAGCACCCATATTGAGGAAAGACCCAGGAACTTGCCGCTCTGCTAAAGGGACGTGGCCTTTGGAGGATTTTTCCACTCGCCTATGAACTCCACAAAGACTTCGAGACGACGCCACCACCTTAGGGCTCTCTTCTGGGGAGAATTATCGCACACCCGAAAGGGTCTTTAAAAGCAGCCTCTTGGCTGGAGATGTAGTGCCCCCATTAGCAAGCAGTCCATCACTATGAAGCCCTTGGCCCAAGACCGTGGCTGCCAATGACCAATCCATAACCATAAGTGAGAGCATTAGGACAGCACGAGAGAGATTTGTTTTCCAAGAGCGAAGGAAACAAACTAGGAGACAATTCTCCAAAGACTGAGCATTCACGACCAGCAAATGTCTGCTGGAAATTTATATGCTGTGAGTGTAAAAGCAATGAAATTCGATAATCTCGAAGCCACAGATTTGTAACTTGCACTTATGTAAATATTTATGGATTCTTTGGGGGAAAAAAAATCAATCCTCTCAGCCTTTCTCTTTAGTACATGCTTCAGAGGGAACCTTTTTTTTCTCAAGAAGAGGATGTAAACTCTAGCTATTGCTTAGAAACATTAAGTCAGCAGCCTGCCCAAGAATAATCTGAATTCCATTTCTGATTTCACACTAGCATGTTCTCTTCCCAACACCAGCGAGAGCACAGAAGAAATGGGACGGTCCCCTCTGAGCCTGTGTCAGAGACTGAGGGCGCTAAAAGTCGACCAGGTCAGTAATATTTCTTACCTAGTAAGAAAAGAAATAAAGGGATCAGGCATTTTCCCACCATGACTGAGAGGTAAAACGCAGGCAGCTCTCCACTGGTGTCTGACACAAGCACAAGCAGGCCCTTCCCTCACATGGCCCCGGCCAGAGCTGTTCCTGCAGGCTGTTAACCATCTCCTTCCTGCCTTCTCACCTCTCTAATCCCTCCTTCACAGGGCCCAGGGCCATCTGCCTGGAATCCGGTTTTACTGTTTCACCTCCTCCCTGATGCCCACGTGAAGCAGCAAATCCCCAAAGCTCAGCTTCTGTTCCTTCGCAGGACGGCCAAGGCGCTCTGCTGTCCAGCCCCGACTCTCATCCCCTGCCAGGCTCACAGCTGCATCAATCCCAAACCTCTGGTCACTACCTGAGCCTACCGCACACTCGCAGCGCTGAATGCACAAACAGCGTTTCTCTCATGCTCGTCAGCGGCATCCTTCCTCCTTTCTGCTTATTAGAATCTGTTCTACCATCAAGACTTGGTTCAGATGCCCTCATAAGAAAATTTCCACTCCCTTTGCCCCTCCTCGTTCACTCCCAAATCATAAGGAAGCGCTCGGTTTGCTCGACTGATTCCTCCTCCAGAAAGCGAGTGCTCAGTCCTGTCCATCTCTGCAGCTCCATGGAGTTTAACCAAGAGCATCGCATGCAGCAGGCATTTCGAAATATGTCTGGGGATCAAAATATGCCTACGAATAAGGGAACAATTTTAATGTCCCAACACATGAAACGAATGACTTGAAGCAGGTCTCTTGGGTGGCTTCACCTCTCAACCTACTTCTTTGGTCAAATACTATGTTCAAAGCTTTGCTCATTAACTGATTACAAGAACCGAAGGTGATGGGAGTGCTGTCTTACTGCATGTTATAGGGTGGTCAGATGCCACTGCACAATTATAGAGGAGCCCCCTTCAAAGACAAGGGAGGTGCTATGCTGAAGCCTCCAGAAGGTCAGCACTTCAGCATCCATGATAGAAACGGGGTGGACGTGGGTACCAACACACTGGGCCCTCTATGGCTGACCAGCCCCATGTCAAAACAGGCTCCCTTACAACAGGCTGGATCCTCCAAGTGAGGAAGATAACCGTTGAGGTGGCATTGCAGCTCTTCCAACTTGTAAAACAGCAATGGCATGCTGGCACCTCAGGCCTTTAGAGAGGAATTTAGGTGCTTCATAGCATACCCTAGAATAATACGCACTCCGGTGGTATTTGGGGCCCTGAGGCATGAGCACTGACAAGGGAGGAAATAAGGGGATGGGAATAAGGGGAAGGTGGAGCCACAGGAAAACTGATCAGGACCCATCCATCCATCAAGACATAAACTGGACCTGCTTGTTAGGCTTAGGTGGAGGTGTAGTACCCACCGATGCCATGAGGTGACAGTAGGGGTCAACGAGGCTGACGTGGATACAGAGGGAAACAAAAAAGATAGAAGTCCTAGAAGACTGATAGGATGGCAGAGCAGCCGGGATGCAGATACTGGTGCCTGTCATCCTCGAGAGAGCTCACATTCGGGCTGATCTGATGCGCTGGGAAGCAGCGGCTGGGCCACACTAGCTGCAACGACCACAGCCTTGATGGGGATTCAGGAGAGAGGTGACAAGGACACATTTACAGAATAAGAGCTGGAGGTGAGTCTCTTTCAGATAACAACTAGCCCGGACCAGATCCCTTCCCAGCAGAAAGGTTTACAAAATCCTGCTCATCCCAGTAAGGTAAAGAAGGCAGCGTTTTAATTTAGAGATTTTCTTTTGCTTTACCCCAGCTGAACTGGAGGAAACTGGCACCTTTGACAATTTCATGGGTGACGACATGGTAAGTGGCACCACTTTGGTTCTTACCATAATTGGAGGGACGCTGTGGGCACTGAGTGGGTGGGAGTCAGGGATACCAATCG
Source organism: Cynopterus sphinx (assembly GCA_030015415.1). Lineage (NCBI taxonomy): Eukaryota > Metazoa > Chordata > Mammalia > Chiroptera > Pteropodidae > Cynopterus > Cynopterus sphinx. The sequence continues at coordinate 9,250,759 of CM057391.1, forward strand.
TCCTATAATAGACAAGACACTCCTGCTGCAGACACTGGCTCTGTATCCACCCACCCAACTCTCAAACGCCACCCATGCAGAAAAAAGTATGGACTTAAAATCATGTGAGAAAGGAATTCAATTTTATATGTATAAACGGAATGTATTTTTACATGATTTTAATATACGCTGAAATTTTTAGAAATGCAACCCGAGAAAGAGAAGACTGTGTTTGGTTTAATCGGGAACTTTACCAAAGTCGTTCGCCACTTGAGAACATCAGATTTGCCCACACAAGGCAGCACATTTGCCGAACGCTCACATGTACAGGGAATCCTACACCAAAGTGTAAGGCCTTGACCTTTCAGTAAGTCTGCATTAAGCATAGTAGCTTCTAGCACATGCAGACAGAATTACCGTGCCGGTTCTGCCATGCACCCCATCCCACCCTGACCCCTTCTCTGCCTTTTCCTGCCCTGCTGTCTGTCTCAGGGGGCTGAGCTCTCTGGACTGACCCCGGCTTCCAGCCTTCAGCCAGTGAGAGGCAGCGGTAGGAGGTCCAAGGGTGAGAGGAGAGAGAGGCTGGGGTATTCCCTCCCTCCTCCCTTCCTTCCTAACCCTAAGGTCTGGAAGCGGCTGCCTCCCCTCTTTTAGCTCCAGCCCTCACAGGGCTCCCGCAGGCCTCAGCAGGGTAAGAGCTTCCAGCTGTCCCTAGTCTCTGGGTCCCTCACCATCTTCAGCTGGCTCCCTAAACCCTGCCTTCACATCCACCCAAGTCTTGTCAATTAAACTCTTTTTTACTATGACATCTCTTTCCCATCAGATATAAATACATATCATTTCATTTTCTCTAAACAAGTTGACACCAATAGAAAGACATCTTATTTTATTAAAACTACATTTCTTTTATTTCCTTAGTATATTTAGGGCATTTTGGTAATCACATCTAGGATAGATTTTTTTCTCACCTGTAAGATTTATTGTAAGATTATAACAATTTATGATAAAATCTTTGTCATAAAGAGGGATCCTTTTGTCTGAAGAAGCTAAAGATGATAAAGACACGGGATGGGGAAACGTAACTTTGAGTAACAGCAGGCGAAGAGCTGAGATTGTGTAGTGAGCCTAACATCCACAATAGAAAGAAATCACTCCAAGATGGGCTGGAGTGGCTCAGGGATGGACTGACAGATGATGTAGGAAAAGCAGAGAGAGTGGGGGCAGGGGCCTATTTTCTTGTCAAGAGGAGTTGGCAGATAACGCCAGAACATGCAGCACCGACACCTACGTACAACTTGAAATTGCTGTAAATGCGTGTATATTATATATGTATATACTTTAAAATACATGATCTATTTGGGATACTCTGCGGAGGTTAGTCAAGAATGTGAGCTCAGGGATCCTCACAAAACTCTTCAGCTTTTTGTAAAAGTCAGGCAACTGAACTATGTATAAATCCAACCCCTATTTACATTCAAGTTCCCAGGACCCAGGATGGAAAGACCAGGTGAGCAACACTCTCCAGGGAGTGGTACCAGAATAGGGATGGTCCTGCAGGGGAGCCATACTCTGTGCACCCACAACCTTGACCTTCCTTGTCCCACCTCACTGTCTACCCACAGCACACACACACACACACACACACACACACACACACACACATGACCTTCAGGTATATTTAGATCCCACTGTTTTTAAGCTACAATCTCATCTCACAACTAGCATCAAGTAAGACTAATTTTTCAAAGGAGGAATATATATATATATTTGGCAAAAGACAGAATGGCACCCAGGAAAGTGGCTGGAATCCAGAGCAACTATAAAAGACCAGAACAGCCTGGGCCCTACTTATGTATGCCCAAACCACAGAAAGGCTTTCAGAAAGCCCAGCACAGCTGGTGTCACTTTAGATCTGAGAAACGTTAGATGCCAAATACAATAGAGTACGAGCTACTTTCCAGTGGAGATGCTTTAATGAATGTACAAATTAAAGGGAGGTTCCCTCAGGGGAGAGATTCTCAAGCAAGAGCCCTCTCCGGCGTACCCTGCCTCCTGTTACATACCCCAGACCCGCTCCATACACACATACCACAGACCCCTATGTTTTCCAGATCACAGCTAGTTCTGGGTCCTTGTGAAGTACAGCAGAGAATCAATGGCCTTTTGGTGCCCAAGTCTCCTTGACTGGAGGCACAAAGAAAGCGCTTGGTTCTCCCTTACAGACCTGGGCTTCCTGGGATTCCTCTGTTCCCACATTTACATTGCCTTAGGGGTATGCATCTACCTCATCATGGACTCCAAACATGCCACCATATCAAAAGGAAACTTACTGTTTCCAAAAGACTGAAGAGTTGCAGAGAAAGTATGTTATTACCTATTTTCAACATTTTGCCAAGACTTAGGACAAATCTAGATAGCCGGTTTTCATCTCCTGCTACCCGTGTTTCTCTTCTCTCATCCAGGATCCAGCAACAGAGAGAAGGGGGTGCAAAGCTATGATGAGGAAGAGCATCTGGCCAAGCAGATTTCAGCTCCTGTGGCAATTCATTATTTGGGGGAAATTATGGTTTAACAGCAATCATTTGAGTTGCTGCAAATACGTTTTTCTAAATCTATGTTGGGCATTTCCTAATAGCATATTTACTTCAGCATGAGAAATTGCAAGCTTGGTAAATTATCCATCTCAATATTTCATATAATATACAAATCAAATATCAGAATGGCAGTTTAGAACAGCAGGTATTATACTTTCGAACTGTGATAATTTTTGAAATTTTCCAGGCTCTTCCTTAAGAAGCTGTTTCTAGTGACGTATTATATAAAGCCCTCAGATACCCACTAATTGATTTAAAACCCAGTTACACATATTATAAGTACCCTTGGGCTCTTTATTATCTCGGTCCAACAGAAAGCATCAGAATCATTATTATCAATCACAACGGGATCCATCAAACAAACAGCATCTATTATACTGACATCCTCTTTTTGGGGAAAAAAAAAAGACCAAAAAAATAAATAGATAATTGAAATTAAATTCATCAGCAATGTCAATCGAGTCTCCAAAATGACAGCTTCTCTTCTTATTATAAGACACATTTGATTCCATGCCAGTGGTCTCATGGAAGGCCAAGGAATTATTCTCCCCACTGACTGAGCTCACCTCACAGAGTAGATCTTAGAATTCTGACAGTTCTGAAGTCTAAGGAAACGTAGTTGATTCTATTTCACTGTGAAGTGTGGGAGGCAGGTAGGAGAAAGAAGGAGGAAAAAAAATCAAAGGCTGACAAGGACCTTCTTAGAAGAAACTGGCAGTTATAAACCTTGGTCAAATGATTTTCAAGCAAACGATGAAACACAAAAATAACCAATCATGACCTTGATGTGAAGAATACTCCTCTCTGACAGACTCTCAAATTATGACATGAAGTCCCCTAGAAAAGGATCCTAATACATCATTTGACAAAGTAGCAAACAAAAATTGCATTGTCATATTATAGACATGCTATTCTTGGTTTTCAACTTCTAGAGTTAACTAAAAGCACACACGACGTGATTATGGTTGCAAAACAGAATAAAAAGGTCAATCATCTGAACCACGTGGAAGTAACTATGGGGCCGAAAGGTGAGACATGGAAGGGAGTGAGGAAAGGGTCCTCCAGGCTCAGAGCTGTGTCTTATGAAATTGATTGAAAGTTGATGGGACACGAAACAAAGGTCCAAGTTATAATTTAAAGTCACAGGCAACCGATAGAAGGCACAAAAGTAACCATGGAACGCTGAAAGGAGCCAAGGGGCAGAGAAGAATCAGGGCATCTGAGCTAAATCCCCATCTTTCCAAGCAGAGACTTCATAGACGTTTATTAAGATGATAAATAAAGAAACACAGATATGAGTGTATTATTAAGAGTTTGGCAATCGCCTCCAGAGAAAACAAAACCACTAGGAAAAGTTTACTTCCAGTGAGTGGCCAGTAGAAATGACAGTTTTTAACTTAAGTTCTTGTGTATGTGGTTTCCTTTGCTTCCACGTGCACATATTCCAAGGAAGAGGAGGGAGGAAGGAAGGAGGAAAAGAAACTTGGTGACGACGAGGAGCAGGAAAATGCCACTTTATAAAAGGAAAGAGGGATTAGGGAATGGACTTATCAAGGGGGATCACTTTGTAAATGATTTAAACGTCTAATCACTATGCAGTATACCTGAAACTAATACGAAGTAATATTGAGGGGGAAAAGGGTAGCAGAGGGGTCAACAGCTTTCAGAGGCGGCTGCAGAAGTGGGGGCCCTGGAAATCACACCCATACCCAGTGCTGGCTGTGGAAGCAGCTGCCTGCACCCCAGGATGTTGGCAGTGGGGGGTTTCTGGGCACTGCCTTCAGCTGTGGAGCCTCCAGACCTGATTCTCTGGCCCTCCCCAAAATTTCTATGAGTTCCTTAGACATACTAGGATACTTTTCTGCTTAAAAAAAACAATGACTCAGAAGCCAGGGTTTATTTGCACCTCATTCAAGGATAAGTATGCAAGCTGAGAATAACAGAAAGAACCCCAAAGAAAAGAGTCGCAAAGCCTGCACCCCAGCCACGGGGCGGCTCCCAGCAGTGTGACCAGGAGCAAGTTGTTGAACTCATCCAGGCCCGTATGTCCACACGGGTAAAATGTGAAGGTTAGACTGGATCGTCCGTAATGCCGCCTGGTCCCAGGGCCACGAACCTGGGTTTGGATGTCAGTCCTGAAAACAGAGCCGAGTAATTATGAAAGTAACACCTCACACGTGGTTGAGTTTCTGTTCGGTTTGGGTTTTCAGGATTTGAGTACAAACCCAGTCATAACCCGACTGGTTCATCGATTTCCCCACTCCTGCTCTGGATCAAGCGACCCCCCAGATGCTAAAAGATTCAGGCTCTTGTGTTCTGGGAGTCACGGCTGGTGACCACTCAAGCCACCCGAAGACTCTGGGAGCTAAAGGCACATTTCTCTAACTGAAGAGTCCTCCAGAGGACACATGAAGAAGGTGGCAAAATCCAACAGCTTATGCCATCAGCTCCACACCACCAACTCCGAGGGCCGGGGGTCCAGAGGGGAAGCATAGTCTAGAGGATGGGGGTGCCAGGAGGCAGCGAGCTCGTCAGAGCCCAACGAACTCTGAGGTATTCAGCACTAAGTTACGCAGATCTCAAAATATTTTGGAAGCAATAAAAACAAAACCACACATCACCCCGCCCCACCCCGGCTCCAGAAAACAGTTGACTTGCTAGCGTGGTTTCTTGCCGCATCTCGTCTCTTCAGTAGATTCCAATCTCCATAAATATCTGCTCCAAGTCAAAGGGAGAAGCCGATGGGAAGAAGAGAAGGCCTGAGGTGTACCTGAGGTTGGCCAGGAATGTGGGATGGTTGGGTAATCAGAAGCCTCCCTTTGGAAATGCCAGGGAGAGTAAAAGACCATCGAGTCATCAACTTCTCTATCCTGCTCTCCCAGCTGTGAACCCCTCACCCCACCCCCAAAGACACACACAAACACCACAGACTCCCCCCTGCCCAGTAGGTACACGTGGAGGGTCCTCGTTCCAGTGACACACTGGACATATTCTACTGGACACACTGGACGTATTCTGATAGTAGAGGGGTGCCTTCTGAGCCCTGGGCTAAGTGTATTATCTTCCTTAGTTCTCACAAGAACCCCATGAGGTAGGTGCTAGTATGATCTCCAGGTCAGAGGTTAGCAACTCATGCAAGGTCACAAAGTTAGCAAGGGCCAGGGTCAAGATCAAAGTCCGGACTGGCCTTCCCTTCGAGGTGCTCATGCTTAAAAAGGAGCTACTTTAGCTCCCACTACCTGGCGCATAGTAAGTGCTCAATAAATGGCTTTGTTTCACTCCGACAGTAAGACAATTGCTATTTAATGAAGAATCAGGTTCAGAGATGTCACTCAGCTAGCTATTAAGAGGCAGAGCCAGGACCAAGGCCCAAAACTGGCTGGTTTTTTCACACCCTCTGCTCTCGGAGGCGTGATGAAGACTTCGCACCCTAGCATTCAAAAAAAATTTGGTTCATATATTCACTGGTATCATATTTTGGAAGCTGCCAACAGCCACGTCATCCTGCCAAGTTGGACCCAAATCCCCAAATGCTGCAGTGTGTATCCACTTTCCTGGAGTTGGGGCGGCAAGGAGGCCCCAAAACAATCAGATCGACCAAAAACAAACAAACAAACAAAACAAAACAAACAAACAAAAAAAAACAAAGACTGGGCAGAACCATCAAAAGGAACAAAGTGGAAGGGGAAGACCGTCTGTACAGAAGGTTCCTTTGGAGCCACACGTCTTTGTGGGCATCTCGCATCTCTCACTTAAAGAAAGGTACCTGGCTGCTCTCAAGGCTCCCTCTGGGGCAAGAAGCAGAAGCAAGTAATTATGAAAGTAACACTTTGCACGTTGCTGTTGGGGTTTTGTTTGGTTTTGTCAGTTGAGGTGGTTTTTTCACTGCCATTAAAAAAATCTTGGTAATTCCGAGCAAAGCGACATCGTTCCCTCACCCTGTTAGGTATGTGGGAGAATACTGGCCCATTTTCATTTTTAAATAGAACCTTGCACCATAGATTTTTATTTTCTTCCTCTCCTTGGCTTCACTGTTCAGGGGCACCAAGTAATTTCCTCGATCAACAGCCTAGACTGGAACCAGGTGGAGCCTATCTGTGGAGAGAATCTTTTACATAATAAATGGCTCTAGAATCATCTAGAATCATCTGCTCTGAAAGAGGCCTGGCCTCGTCACAGAGAGCGAGTGTGCAAATTTTCTTTCTTGCCTAACATTTAGGATTAGGACGAAACCCTCCACATTCAGGGCCTCATTCTGTCCCCATCCTGCTGTGGTTTGGGGGTGAAAGAGGTCTCTCTAAAGTTCCTTCCTTCAAATTCTTCACTAATGAGATTTTCTCTGGCATTAAAGGGAGTTGAAATAAGGGTAGGGAAGAGGGCCAATAGCTTCAGGTACTTAGGTGGATAGGCCAGCAGGAGAGAACTTCTCACTATGTTATGCTAATCCACAAACGCAGTGGCAGGGCTAAGTGAGCATCAAGCCAGGCTTCTTCCCTTCATTTCAATCTTTTTTTTTTTTTTAAGATACATACTTCTCTAAAGAAGAAGAAATGTCGGTGGGAGAACGTTTCCCCTAAAGTCACTTGATCGAAAGGGGCAATGGTTGACCAAATAGGTTTCATTTTGTTTCCTCACCACCGTTCAAAGCCAGATACCAACCCTCTTCACTATTCTGTGTCTACTTTTATTATTTTCCTAGGAAAACGGGCAAACTAGCTCCCTCAGGGGGTTCTGTGCTGAGAGAAGGGAGAAGTTACAGCGTGGGAGGCCTTTCTGTGGGATGGAGGCACCCTCTTTATTTGGAAAAGATGCTTCTAGTTTATAGTCTTTTCTCCATAGCTTCCAACTTTGGAATCATGTACTATTTCTGGATAGACTTACAGGCACATGGTAAGGGGAATGCCACAAGCTAGTATAGGTACAAAACCTTCATCAGGTCATTCAATGGTGTCATTATATAAACAAAATATAATCCTGATTAATTGGTGGAGGGGCAGCAGGGAAAAGAAACTTCTGAATTTTGTGCAGAGACCAAATTATTCCCAAGTTACAAAACTCCATTTTCCATAACAGAATTATTTATATTTGACCTGACCTTTAAATCACCTAGCATCATTGTCTTCCATGTGGTACTAAACATGACCTCAAAACAGCATCTGACTTCTCTCAGGATCTGCCAATACCAGCTTCACATCTCAACAACCTTGCTGCATTTGGGTACGTAGGGCTGGATCAGCTGCAGAGGGAAAACCTGATGGCAGAAGCAGCCCTTGTCCAGAGAATCGGTATCATATTAATTACTATTTTATATCATTGATCATTAGGCAAAGAGGCAACATGGACAATGACTGAGGAGTTGGAGGGTAAGCGGGTAAGGGGACAAGTTAGTGGCTTAAAGCCTATGTTGACTCTCTTCTTCACTTTTTAGCTTTGTGACCTGAAAGGTGCTCAATAAATATTTCTGGAATGAATGAATGACTTAACCCTCCTAAACTCAGATTCTTTGTCTGTAAAATGTAGATATTAACTGTTGGGAGACAATCCTCCCTGGGTCTCCCACTGTTATTATGTCTTAGAGGCAGAGGCACTGGTGGCCAGAATCTTTTCAAATATGTGTATATAGCGAAATAGTATTAGGGGAGAGATGTAGTGTGTCCATCTGGGAGCAGAGGGCAGGTGTGCCAACTGTCCAGTATAATAAAGATAATGTCTGTCTCTAGAGCAAAGGTCAGGCAAGTTAGCTTACTACATTAAAAGAGACTGGGAACTGTAAGCTGAGTTCCTCAGCCATAACACAACCCAATGCAGGCTCAGCAGTCACCCAGGCCACTCACATCATCCTGTAGGCCCTAGGAAACAAAGCGGCCTGAGGTGGAAATGAAGCTAATGCTGCTTGCTGGCTATGAGTAAGAACTTTGTTTCTGACCCAGGAGTCTCATATCTCCTGCCAGGATCCATGACACTGACAGGCTAAGTTATTAGCATGGGTAAAAACCCAGATCTTCATAGTTCTTGACAATTAGCATTCTCTAGCTCATAGAGCTGTTGTGAGGATTAAGTGAGATGAGCATTTAAAGAGCTCTGCAGTATCTGGTCCAAAAGGTACTCCATTAAAATGAGCTGTCATACCATCCTGTGCAATGAATGATCTTTTACTGTGTGCCTATTTGAACAATTACATATGTGTTCACTCTAATTTTTCAATAAAAAGAATGTTGTCGAGAATGTGAGTAAGTGATCTTAACGATATGAAGAGATTCGGTTGTGATTCAAAACAAACTTTGATGTTGAGTCACAACATTACCGCCACTGAAATGGCTTTGACCGTGTACTACACGACTCAGTGGTTAAAATTCATAAAAGGCTGGATTTCTATTCTAGATCTTCCATTCACAAACCAAAACACCTTGGACACATTACACAGAGTTTTATCTTCCAAAATGTCAAAAAAGTATCTATTCATTAACAGGTATTATGAGGAATAAACAAGATAGTAAGTTATAAAATGTATAACAGAGTGTAGCATGGCACATAGCAATCATTTACCAAAGGGTGAATGCTTACTATTTTTATTTAGAGAATAACATCATCAAGAAAAGAGATGTGATTCTGTTAATGGAGTTATTTGTGTTTTCCGAAGTACTTTCACATTAGTTCTTTCAATCCTCTCAATAATTCTGAGAGGTAGGCAACATAAATATGGCCCAACTTTACAGCTGGGAAAACTGAAGTTAAGAGAGAAGTTCAGTGGCTTTCCCAAGATCAAAGATCTAGCAAATGGCAGACATTTTACTTTTTAGAGTTTCTTTCCATATGCACCAGAGATTATCAAAAGGTAAAGAGCTCTCTGTGCCTTTGAGTAATGGAGCGCACACACTACCAGGAGCTGGAGAATGCATCGGGCCCACTTAATGGCCTATGGGCTTGGAGCTTTTGAACGAATTCAAGCTTTTGGTGTGTGTACATTTAGCTTTTGCCAAGAGTAGATGGCTTTCTGTTTTTAAAAGGGAGGGGGAAAGAACATTGGAAGGTATTTAAATCAAGCTCTAAAGTCTTCTTGGACATCAAATAACTCTCAGAAAACAACATTTTGATGAGTTAAGTATAAATGAATCAAAAACATATGGACTAAATTTCCCTTGAAATACACAAGGGTCTAAAAATTAAGAATAAAAAAATGCATTGATAAAATACATTTGGGATGTTATTGAAACCAAAACATTTACAAAACCATTACACATCCAGATTCACCCAACCTCAGTGTGCTCTCTTCTGCCGGTAATGGGCAGCCTCCTCGGACCTCCCCAGAAATAGGCTGCCAAATATTTCCTCACTTGCCAAAAAATCACTGGACTCCAAGCAACCCCACAGCAAGGTTTGGACCCTGTCTTGTGTGCAGTTGTTGAAACACCTTTGGCCCAACTGGTGCTAACTTCAATTCGCCTGTATTTTGAAGAATCAGCCTTGATCGAAAGGCTCTGTGTGCCCCATTATATTGAAGGCCTAATAACCAATTTCTGCTTCACTGGTTTTATAACTGGCTATTAAACTATGCTTCCACCATGCAATCCTAAAGCTAGTAAACCATCAGGTTACTTTCCAGACTTGTAAAATTAGCTAAAGAAGAATTAAAAAGCCAGGTCAGGGGCTGGCACAGAAGACCAGGACCACGATATATCATGCGACTGTCGGCACCACTACAGCAGCTCCCAGCAAGCTGGCAATGAGCATGTGATATTAACCAAAGCCCTTAATTTAAGGAAACGAAATCAACCAACTAGTAATTAACAAATTATTCTTAAACAGACTTCGCTTAAAAATTAAGTTGAACTACCATTTTTCTATAACCCGTCAAGAAAACGCTGACTGGTACTTAAAGTAAACACAACTTAAGCAGATGGTGAGCTCTCGCAGAGCACCAAACCTATACTTAAATAAATCAACGTTGTCGGACTCAAGTGCTACATGGATACTCAGCAGAATTCATGGGCATCTTTGCCAGGTTTGGAAATGATTTACTGTCACGTGAAGATGACAACTAAGAGCTCTAAGTTTTCCTGTTGGAATGTTCTGCACCCCTGAGAAAGGTAAAATCCACTGAAAGGAAGTGTTTTTCAACTGCTATCCCAAGAGCATATTATAGAATGAAAGATGATCCCAACCCATCTGACTACAGACAAGTGCTTTTGAGTTTGTCCATTTGCTCATCTAGTCACTTATTCAAGAAGTAGGTCCACTAAGTGATTACCCAGGGGCAAGCATTTTGCTAGGCCCTGGGCATACGAAGCTGAATGATACTCAAAACTACTCACAAATCACACAGGCACATACGGACAAAAATAATAAAGCAACTTGCTAAATTCTATTACAAGGATGTTTTAGAAAGCACTTTGGGAATCCTAAGAACTGAAGAGCTAACTCCATTCAAGGTATTTGGGGAAGGCCTTTGCCTGTGGAGGTGCCATCTTATGGGACAGGCAGTAGGGCGTGAGGGTTAAGAGTACAGGTCTTAAAGTGATAGGCTGCCCAAGTTCAAATTCTGGCTCCACCACTTACTGGGTCCATGACTTCCAGAACTTGACTTAATCTTTCCAGGTCAGGTTCCTCTTCTGCAAAATAGCACTGATAATGACAAACACCTCATTGTGAAGATTAAATGCATTCCTGGTACATGTTAAGTGCTACTTTCTTAGCCAGATGTTAAAGAAACTTATTCAACAAAGACTGAGCAGAGTGAATATTCTAGTTAGTGGAATAGCATGTGTGAAGGCAAGGGTTGATGAAAGATCTGACAGTTGCCAGTATGATAAAAAAAAAAAAATCAGTGTAGTAGGTTCATAACAGGTACATGAAATCAGGTACAGATTAGGGCCATCCTGTACATCAAGCTTGGGAGGTCAGATTTCAGCCCATAGCCAGTTGAGACCCAACAGAAGTTTTCTAGATTACTCTGCCTGCAATGCAGGATCTGGGCTAAAGGGTAGTATAAGGTCCATTCCAGATATGAAGACAAAGCATCACACAAAAGGCCTGGGTTTTTTGTTTTTGTTTTATCACAAGTAAAACTACCTGTGTCAAGGATGGAAAAGTAGACACTGCTACTTTGGATTGCTTACCAAGAGAAACTGTGGGGCATACCCAAAACACGGCTATTCCCATATTCCTATTTTGCTCTCCAAGTTTTGGGGTATCTAAATGTGCCTTTCCCCACCCTGTCTCCCAAAAAAAGGCTGGACCTGGATTTCAAGCTCACTGTACATTTGTAACTAGTCAATTTTATTAGTTTTAATAGTGTCCACAAATCACAGAATGTTAAAAGTAGAAGGAAATTTATGGCACTTGCTAAATCCAATTGCTCCCCACATGGGGGTCTCTGGATTTTTAGGTAGTCTGTGAAAGTAATAACAGAGATCAGTTTTATTTTCAGCATTTCCAAAAGCATAATATATATTTAAACAGTTAGTCATTCACCAAGAAGTGCTCTCATGCCAAGGAAAATGCCAACTTTCTTCACTTTTGGCTGGATTTTTTTTTTATTCAGTATGGTAACATCAGTTATCTCATGTTTATCACAATTTCTGATAGAAAATTATGAATTTCTTTAATTTTAGAAGAAAATGGCTTTTAAAAAATAAATAAAATGAATTAATACCTATCAAGTAGACAAAAATCCTTCAAATACAAAAGCATGGAAAAATAAAGAGGTCCTTTTCATTGAAAAGTTGGGATTCAGGAATCCCTAGCCCATTCTCAATGGCCCTCTCTCAATATCTCCTTTACATGGGAACTCTACCCTCGTTCCCATCTCGTTTTTAGAGTAGAAAATGTACTCTTTAGTGTGAATGTCTACGGGAAGTGAAAAATACAAATCGGCATATTTGGGGTTATCTAAATGTTAAAGGAAATCCTGAACTTCAGCTCACACAAAAAAAAATGAGTTAAGCAATATCTACTCTTGGATGCAAGTCTATTACATAACAGTAAACGTGTCTCTAGATAATAAGGGCCGCATGCAGGATTTGCATCCTTTGTCTCTTGCGCACTCTGCCCAGTAAACACTTAAGGCAGTGCATAAATGATGCATCACAATGCATCCCAACCACAAATGGTTTTTGAATAAAAGCCTTTTTGGATAACTGGAAAATATCATGCAGGGATGAATGCCAGTGTTTGTAAATTCACCCTTAGCCTGAAAGTGATCAGACGTTAATCTCACAGACATCTATTCTCTTTTCTGTTTCAGAACAGATATAGGACGGTCTTTCCAAAAACAATCTTAAAAATAATACTGAACATGGTAATTATTTTGAGTGGCTGAATTTAAAAAATAGAATATGGCATTGTTTATAGCTAACAGGACTGTATATTTAAATACAATTATTAATGATATGACCACTAATTATAACAGCAGTTACAATTCCATTTAGTTATAGTACCAACTACTCCTGAAATTTCCTGTTGTTCAGTGAAATGAGCTGTGCTCTTATTGTACTTTTTGAAATCAATGGTCACTAAAATTAGAGTTTTGTAGGCATGCAGTAAGATATTCAGTGACATAACTAAAAAGCATGTTGTATTGGTAGAAGGTAATGGAAGGAAGATCTATGGAGCCAGATTTCAGTGGCATTTTTGTCATACAGATAGCATCATCAGATGCAGATGAAATGGTGGCCTCTCTTGGCAAGTTTTCAAAAATATGTATACAGTGATTAGGAGTTCAGTTGGTTCTGCCACTTAATAGCTATGCGACCTTGGGTAAAATCTTCAGTCATCCTGAACTTTAGTGTCCTCATCAAAATAGAGATAACACCTACTAAATAAAATAATGTAAGTGAAGTATTTCAAATAATGCCCGATATTTAGTAGGCATTTAACAAATCAATGGATTCATCTATTTGCTCCATGTGAACAGACAATGGTATGAAGTCGTTAGCCACGCCCCTTAACAGGAGCTCATCTGTGTCATTCAGGACCTGAGAGACCTTCCTGCTCACCACATAAATGTGACCTTATGAGTAAAGGCTGGTTCTCTGAGGGATGCTGTTCTAATGAACCAGTCAAAGCGGAGACAAAATCATGTTTGGATTTCCCCAAACCAAAGCACTCTGAGGCTTACTCTCCTTCTTAAAGTAGAGAAAGAATGACCTGGGACAGTTCATTTGTTCTCACACAGTCTTGAGTTACCTCGAGAGTATTTCTGGAATTTTATGGAGCAGAATAACTGTAACCTGTTCCCCCATATCCTTCATCTTGGTAACACATCCTTAAATCTCACAATCCAATGTTGTGAAAGGCTGGACTAGTCCCATCTATCAGAGACAATAGTTAGTTCAAGTAGAATCTTAGAATTTCAATCTTTACTTTGGAATCTAATGCTAAAATTCAGCATTTGGTTATTTCCTAGAAGAAAACTACAATGGAAATTCTATTCACTTGAAAGGATTAATTGCATCTAAATGTAGGCAAATAATTGGCCATCATGAGTCTCAGAATAAAGCTTTGTACTTGGCATAATTCAAGTCTGAATAGGAATTAATGGTTTTAAATTTTGCCGCCCCTCCGGAAATCCATCTTCTTCAGATGTTCTTGCTACCCCCGACCAAAGGAATAATACATGGATGAGTAATAAATGGCCCCATTCTGTGCCCGCTCTCCAGGGAAAATGTTAGGAGAGAAAAAAAAAAGCACCCTCTGCTGTTTTCTAGCAAACACACAAGGAGGCTAAACACAAGCCAACAGACTGTTTGTAGTGGAGCTGAAGTCTCAGATATGTTTCAGAGATATCAAAAAACATGGGTGACAAAAGGCCATCTGCACAAATGCACACCACGGACACAGGCTCCATAAGAAGACCTCTGCAGCAAGGGCAAGAAGCATTGATTTTCACTGGAGAGGCCATATCAGGTTACAGAAGGTACACATTTAATTTTTATGAGACTGAGGCTCACAGAAACAACCAAAAAAAAATTCCACTTTGTGACACATTAATGTAGCCAGTGAGGGACAACATTAACACACACACACACACACACACACACACACACACACACACACACACACACAGGAAAGGCTTACTTGTGTTATCAAAAGTCCTTTGAAAATACACTGTAATGCCACAAGCCACTCTGATATGTTCAGTGACACTTTCAGTCTCCCAACTAGACAAATGCTGGATCCGGGTCACATCCCCAAATCTTCTTTTGTTTTATAAATATGTATAGATAGCATTACTCACCCCTTTCTGGTTTCTCTAAAGAATATTTTTCATTCCCTGGGTAAATCCAAGAGTCACCCATCTTCCAGCTCTCAGCCCCAACCCAAGAAGAGCGAGTAAGCAAGGCAGAAACGTGGCCTCATACTAGAGCATCTTCTTCCAGCCAAAGGTAATTTACAGCAGTGTTTGGTTCATCTGTCACACAAGAATTATACAACCTCACCACTTACCCTGAAAACAAATATGCACTCCTCATTCAGGTAAAGGATATCGTTTGAGAAGTAAATGGACTCCACCACCAAATCTTGCCTTTTGCAAAGAAAATAAATGTTTGAAATTTTTCTCCTAATGAAGATGATGCAGCTGACACTTAAATTTAAGAGTCTGGTTATATGGCTTTCATTTAGATTAAGGCCAGCCCAAGAGAAGCTAGAGGCTGAGAGCCAGAAACATCTGATAATAACTCAGCTAAATCAAGTCTTAGCTCTTATCAGTATTCAACATCACCCAGGCAAAAAAGGGAGGGGAAAAGGTCAAAATGCATATCTCCACTGACAATCGTACATCGAGAAATAAAAGAACCTTACAAAATGACACTGGATTTTTACTAGCCCACACAAAGCTTTTAACTATCTACTCCCTCCGTGGAGTTCCCTTCCCTGGAGCTTCACAGGAGCCTTGTAAAGTAGAGAAGGTATCATTTTCCCAGACTGGGAAACCGAGGCAGCAAGCAGGAACCTAAGTATCCTAAGACTCACAGCTGGTTATAGATTGAGTCAGGGCAAAAAAGCCAGGTGGCCTGGGTAATAATTCCAGCATTCATTTAATCTCTCTGCTGTTAGAGGAATTACAATACATGCTCTCCGCCTGTAAAGTGTTTATGACCTAATTACAAAAATAAGATGTTCACACACTAAATTAAACAATGCCACTGAGGAAAAATCACAATGCAAAATAAACACTCTCCTCAGTATTTTCAACTCAGAGCCACATTCATTTAATGAATTTATGGAACTGATGTAACAATTATTAATAAGTTAACATGCAGTTTCAAACTTAAAACTGCACAATAAAAGCCAGGGATGCAGTTTACAACATGTCATTTGTTAAATTATTTATGTCCACATAACTTTCCTGATGAATATTTATGTAAACTGAAATAGTCTCGGGTATAATTATTTACTAGTGACCAGATTATATAGCTCACTTTAAAGGAAAAAATAAATTAAAGTGGTTTAAAAATCAACAGTCTCAAATATTGAGCTATTTTATTATTGAGTTACAATGATCTATAGAGATATATACATTTTTATAATTTTATTTTTGGAATTCTCTCTTCTCAGAACTCCAAAATTTCTAAATATTTCCAATAAACGTTCGAATGTCCATATTTTAAGGAATCCACTGAGCATGGGGTCAAATAAACATGAAGAAGCTGTAAAGACAATGGACCCCCCAAAAAAGTATCCACAAGTAACTACAACTAGGTGTTGGATTTTGGCATTCGACTAAAATTCTATTAAAAGAATGGAGAAATTAATGATCTGAAAGTTATAATAATTAGTAATTACACTTTCAGAGTCAGGAAGAATGATTAATTAGAGCGTACCTTTGAGGCATTATTATCTCCATTATAAAATGAGGCAGTAGAGATGGAG
Source organism: Cynopterus sphinx (assembly GCA_030015415.1). Lineage (NCBI taxonomy): Eukaryota > Metazoa > Chordata > Mammalia > Chiroptera > Pteropodidae > Cynopterus > Cynopterus sphinx. The sequence continues at coordinate 9,267,204 of CM057391.1, forward strand.
CTGAGATGAGAGAGTTGCCTCTGGCCACAGGCAGACAAGAGCGAACTGTCAGATACCTGGGACTCCTGAGGCCCACGCCTGATAACTAAGCCCGCTCACTCTCAGCTGGCATCGGGCAGTGCATTCTTTACATGGAATAAGCAAGAAACTGTCCTTTTTCTCTCCTCGAATGTTCCTCTCAACTAGACTTAGTGACCCCATTCAGTTCTCAGATGAGATTCTATTCAGACTGTGGTTTCCTTGGCAGGCTGCCACCTAAAAGTGTAGTTGAATAAAGTAAGATAAACAGAAGTCTGCATCTTTGAAAGTTTATATTACAGTAGAAGGAAGAGGGAAACAGGCAGAAAAATACACAGAATATGGGTATAAATGAAGCTATAACAAGTGTAAATGGCATTATTCGAAAAATACTGTTTACCTACTTACAGAGTCATATATAAACCACTATATTAGGAATTAAGAACCACATAAATTTTTAAACGCCTCTTTGTGCTAAAAGTATATGGCTATACTTGTGCCTTTAAATTTTGAAGATAAAAAGTACATATTCTTTCCATATTAAAAAAATGTAAATTTCATTAAGCAAAATATTAATGCTCTGAAAGAAAAATAGCCAACAGGCATAGATAGACATGAAAAGATAATTCACAAATTGCCAACAAATAAATGGAAATAAAGTTCAACACCACTTTTAGTCCAATAAAAGCAAATTAAAATAATTTTTGACCTAATCAATTGGCAAGGATTTCTTTTTTAATGACAATGTCTAAATTCTGTTTTGAGGTCAAGCTGGAGAGGCACAATGCATAACCTTGATGATGATGAAGCAATTGGCACAAGCTGTTTGAAAGGAATTTAGTCAAATGTATAAAAATTCACTTGTTGGAATAATTCCTTTAGAAAAATAAGAGACGAAGAGGAAGGGTATGAGGCAAGAGGTTCATCAGAACATTATTCATTAGGAGAGAAAATTTCAAAATTGACTATGCATCCAATAATAAGTGGAATGGCTTAAGTAACTTATGACAAATACAAGATTATTCAGTCATTAAAATCATATTTAAAAAAAATAAATCATGACCTTGGGGAAATGTTCACAAAATAATGTTAAGTACAAAAAAACCCAAACACAAAATTGCAAATTCTTCATGAATCATAGTTAGATGATATGATTGGATAAAGACAGAGATTAAATGAAGGATATACATCAAAATCACCAACAGGGATTAACTTTGGTTAGAATTGTTTTCTTTATATGTTTCTGCATTTTCTACGCATTTTTCGAAATCAAAAAACAGCACATTTATCTTTAAAATTTTTTTAGAGGAAAGTAAGGCAATCCTTGAACTTGAGATATAATTATTATTTCACCATTTTTGTCCACGCAAGATAAAATTTGTCTTAACTCAAAAAAGAACTCATGTGCAAGTAGAGTTTAGCATTAAGATCAGTTGATTTTCATTGTTAAACCTTAGGAACTTTCCTCTCCCAGTTATTCTTTCCAGAAAAATAAATGCCCTGCTGTTCCTCATTGGGGTATTTTTCTCACAAGGCCAGTTTCAGGGGGAATGTGGAGGAAAGAGAAGTTACCAAGACCACTACTTTACATGTTTGTGCTGTAATTTTAAAATCCCAGATGACACTGCCAAGTTGCCTGGGTGCCTGCCGGCTTCGAAAAAACCCACAGGACCATGAACAGGCAACAGCCATAAATGACACAACCGAAAAATGATTGCTGCTTGTTGGAGAAAATATGCGCAGAATATGCCAAAAAGACTCCTACGCTGGATGTTTTTCTGAATGAATTTTTTGTAGGCCCCGTCACATGAAACTAATGCAATACTAGGAATCCCTAGGATACGAGGACCTCATTGCAAATGCATCCACCACGTTGCCCTTGCCACGGGCCGCTGGAATACACACGCTTCGACTCTGCGTGAACACGTTGCGTCATGATAACATCCCATTATGAAATCTCGGTGCTTGTTTTATCTTTTCCCAAGCATCGCTTTTAGTTAATAGATAATTTATCTTTCTTTGAAATAGAGCTCAGTGTAATCATTAATGCAATTAGACACACACACACACAAATGCACAGCTGTTTGCAGTCACCCCAAATCCTGCAATGGCTCTCCACTGCGTTTACATTGAAATCTAACCCCCCAACACACTCACCATACCCCACCTCCTACCGAAGTCATCCCTTAGCATCTTCCCTCTGCCTACTACACTCTGCCCACACTGGTCTTTCTTCTTTTTCTTTAACAATGGTGAGCTCGTTCTCATAGCACTAACTCTCGTCTAGGCCTGGAAGGTTCTTCCTCTGAATCCTCAAATGATTGGATCAGCTTTGTTTTCAGGTGTGGGTTAAAAATAACCAAGTGAACAGGTGAGATATCAGTCCCATGCAATGGCAAAGTAAAAATAACAGATTTTTAATCTGGTACACTTGCTTGGGAAAGACGGGCATTTGTTTACCTCCGATATTTGGAAGGTGATTTTCAAATGCTTTCCTGAAAAACAGAGAGGTTGTGAATGTCCAGGCAGGAGCCAGTGCCAGAAGCAAAAAGAATGAACCAGATTTCTTTATTGGGTGAAACTCAGCATCTTCAGGGCTCTAACACCAACTTTCCTTGTCTGTCCTAACTCAGGTTCCTTAGGGGAATGATGGAACTATTTGCCTTATTTTTTTTTTCATATCAAATAGTGTAACATCATTAATGCCGTAGGTACAGCGTTAACTCAGATTACTGTTTACATACTGCTGTAGCAGGCAGTCTTTGGGGGATTCCCTAATGATCCCAGTCTTCTGGTATGCCCTTTTATAATCTCCACTAAGTACAGGCTGGACCTGATGATTTACTTCTAATGAATACAATAGGGCCAATGTGAAGAGATGTCACTTCTGAGATTAGGTGACAAAAATAGACTGTGACTTCCATCTCTCCCATCTCCCTCTGAGAACCCTTGCTTACTCTTAGCCTCCCAACAGCCATATAAACAACATTAGATGTGGCTCTTCTGAGGCCTGCAATAGCTGTGTGGGTTTGGAAGTAAATCTTTCCGTAGTTGAGGCTCAAGATCACTACAGCCTTGGCCAACACCTGGACTACATACAGCCATATGAGGAACCCTGAGCCAAAGGACCCAGCTAAGCCACACCCAGATCCATGGCCCACAGAAACTTAGTTGATAAATACACATTTGGTGGGGTGGTGATTGTTGCACAGCAACAGCTAACTAATACAGTTTTTTACCACCTGAACCACATACTTGACATCTTCTTTTCCTTTGGTAAAGATTACAGTAAAAGAAAAATCCAGCTCCCTAAATCATAAAGATAAAATCTTAGATTTCATGGGTATTTCATGGGGGAGGATATTCAGAACTAGAAATAATCAAAATTTATCCCCAAAGAGAATAACTATCTTTGGTATATCTATCATAAAGCCACTCATAATTTCTATAGCATTTTAAAATCTGATGTTTTCACATTCATTGCCGTTTACTCCTCTTTAAAAGGCTATGAGTATTTTTATTATCTCCATCTCATAGATGAGGAGACCAAAACTCAGTAGATCTCATGACTTCCATGAAGGTAAGAACCTTCTCTGTCTCTTGTTCGCCACTCTTCCTCAAGGCCTTGCTCAGTGTCTCGCTCAATAAATGCTCGATACATGTTTGTCGAGTGACCGCCTCCCACAACGTTATCTACAAAGATGGTGTCTTTTCATGAAACTCCCCACGGACATGCACATAATCGATCTCTCTATACCCTCGTGTAACACACACATGTGTATCCTTGGAACCAGGACTGGTGCTTCCCAAACAACACAGGCACCTCGGAAAGCTCACTCTAGTTCTGAAGACAGTAAAGAGGTCACTCTCTAATCTAATCTTATGTTTCATATAATTCTACTCTGCTAAAGACAGGGGCCAGGAGCCCTTTTATAAGCTAACAGTCCTATCTCAGGAAATCAAGTCTTTTCCCTCATGTATCATTTCTTATCATCTTCCAGGACGAGGCTGGAGAAAACAGACCTTTCTGAGTCACCACAGGAGGTCGTCAGCCGTCTCGGATGCCCTCATGCCCCACGATGCCACTGCCCCTCCCCTGCCATGGCCTGGCCTCTTTCCCCCTGATAAACATGGCAAATAGGAGGTAACAGGTCTCAACAAAGGTGACTATAAAACAACCTCGGGTGATGCTCGAGGTAGGAGTCCACATAAATGCAGCAAAGCTGCTGACAGAGAAACAGGAGGAAGATTTTGATTAGGAGGTTTACATAAGCTTTAAATCCCTTTTCGTTTCCAAGTTTCCCAGACAAGTGATGTCTAGTCTTCCATCGCAGTCCAGTCCCTCCTTGCATACTGCCTAATAAAAAACTGTTCGGAAAAGATTCGTGGAGCCATTCAATAATCAGTCTATGTCTTAAGAAGATAAGCACTTCATTAGGTATGCTCACTCTTGGAATTGTGTGCTTACAAAGAGGAACTGCAGCATGTCATGGCTAGAGTCACAAATGAATAACGGTCGCCTACTCATTCAGCGAGTATTGAAGGTGTGCCTGTGATGTGCCCAGACTGCACCATGGGAAAACAGTGATGAACCAGACATGCACGACCCCTGACATTTCAGAATTTAGATGCTAGTAAGACATACGGGTTTTAAATGTTTAAAAATTAAATGAAAAATCACTTAAGGAATATCAATTTGAAAATTGTTAAGTGTTATGAAGAATAGGTTTGGGATAGCAGGAGTACTTAACAATGGGACTGAAGTTAGATTAGGGGACCAGGGAAAAGCAGCTGTCGTCAAGGCAGAAATGGTCCAGGTAGAATGGGTAGCATATGCAAAGGCCCGGAAGCTCGAAAGGCCTGGTACTTCCAAGCACCTTAAACCTGTTCTATCTGCTACCTTCCCCATCCTCCCAGTGTCTCAGGTCTAAAGCCTAAGCATCCCCCACAACTTCTTGCCTATCCCCACACCCAATCTATCAACTTTACCTTCAAAATAAACCAAACTCCTCCTCTCCGCCTCTCCCACAATCACTCAGGCCAGACTGCCCCCTCTCTTATCTCCTAACAGGTCTTCCTGATGCCACCCTTGCCCCTACACAGTCTATTTTTCAACCACAGCAAGGAAGTTCTTCAAAAGTGATGGATTCTCTTCTCAAAGCTCCCCAGTGGCTTCCTTTATTGCTGAGATTAATATCCGACACTCACAGCAGGGACTGCAAGCCCCTACAGGATCCGGCCACCCACCGCCTCCCACTCTTTCCTCACTGCCTCCACGTCTGCCTCCTTGCAGCTCCTCAAACACAAAAGGGCCTTGTACTAGCTGCTCCCGTTGCCTAAAAACGCTTTCTCCAGATCTCGCCGGCAATGGTCCCTCACATCAGCATCTCTCTCCTCACGTCACCTTCTCAGAAAGATCTTCCCTGACTACTCCAAGATGAAACGCATGCTATATCCACTCACCCAGCTTCATCTTTCCTTTTAGCACTTACTGCTATATGATGCATTATATATTCACCATTTGTATAGATTCTGTCTGCTGGTTCGCTGCCATAGCCTTAGAACCTGGAAGTGTTCTAGCTCAAGAGAGCGAAGGCATGCCTTTAATGATGCACTGTGCTGGGCTACCACGTGGCCATCTCCAGAAGCCCTTTTGTAATAAAATCACAAACTCCTGAGAACTATACTGAGAGTCTAATATCTGACTAAGATTAAGGCTCTGGAGAAGTAAGAGAAGGAGCAAGGAGTCTGGCTAGGAGTTGGGGGAAGGAGGGCAGAGTGTGTGGTAAGCAGGTCAGTACAGAGGAAAGGAAGGCAGCCCTGAGTCCCTCTGACAGGCCCTGTGGTGGGACAGAATCTGCTGAGAGAAAAAGGGGCACAAATTAAAGGAATAAAAGAAGCCTGATGGTACCCAAGACAAGCTTGGCCTCAGTCACAATTTTTGCCTAAGCTCCATTCTAAAGGAAGCGTTTTCAACCAGCAAAAGAGAAGGAGATTCAGGTCTTCAGAGTACACATTTCTCTTGCCAAAAGATTGGTCATGTGTTTTCTTATAATCATAAAAAAAATCCGCAGCAAACTTGAATGTCAAACAATAGGGGATGGTTAAGAAATTATGGTACAGCAGCTCACTGGAACACGATGCGTAATCATAGTTTTAAAAACTATGTAGCAAGATGAAAAACATGTCTGTGGTAGAGTTTTAAGTGAAGAAAGCAGAATTTTAAAATGTGTCTCTGCCTTGATTAAAACTATTTAAAAATTATGCTCCCGTCTGGACAAGGTATGGTAGAAAATACAAAAATGAAAAATCAGTGATCCCTTATGGTCGTGAGATTCTCTGTGATTTACTCATCCCACCCCGTTTCTGAATTTCTGAAACATTAGCACATAGTTGTTAAGCTATAGAGACATCTATCAATATACCTGAAGAATCCCTCTAGGCTGACTCTCCCGGGGACACTCGCCAGACATCAACCATCTTGTGCTGGTAATAGAAAGTTCATGACAAAGAAAAACGTTCAAGTGCCCCCGTAATCAATTCACTCAGGATTAATTATCCATCTACCATGGGTAAGGGACTGGGTTTTATGAGGGGAATCAAAACTGAGCAAGCATCATTTCTTGCTATTATGGAGTTTATGATCCAGGAGAGGGGATTGATGACATACATCCACATCATCTCAATAGGAGATCATTTTTAATAAGAAAAAAATATTAACAAAGCACTAAGAAATTCGTTTAGCCTTCAGCTGCTGGTTTGGGAGATTGGGAGGTGAGTGTTTTCACAGGGTAGTGAGGGGTGGAAGAGAAGGGAGTTTCGTACCAGGATGGGAGATGCTCCAGGGGAGAGAAGCGTAGGAACATGGAAGAGGCACTGAACACAAACAAGAGTGTACTGTGGGTCAGGCTTAAATGTGGGGTAAACCTGCAGGGATGCAGGCTGGGCTTACCCCAGAGGCCTTAAAACAGATGCTGGCGAAGGCTCTTGAGCAGGAGAATGAGATGTTCAAAGTCATCAAGTCGAAGAATTCATTCAGGAGTCAAAAAGCAAAGATGAGCTCTTTCCTTTTTGAAGCTGGTTCCGAACTCCAACCTCTCCATTGACTGGTTCTGTCACACTAACTGGTGTGTCCCTGAACCCCTGAGCCTCACTTTCCTTATCTATTAAGAGGGGTAACTCCAACTTCTCGGTAGGTTAGTAATGAAGGTTGGTACAGTAAATCAAAAGAGTCAATATTGATCAAGGCTCATTAAAGACTCACTAAATAAGTCTGTCCCCCTTTAATCCTCCGTTCATAGAAGGAATTGGTTCAGGGAGGAGACAGGGCAGAAGGACAAACCTCGCAGGACTTTGCTCAAGAGGGGTCTAGAGGACTTGGCAATGGCATGTTCCTGATGGCCAAGGGAACAGGCAAAGTCAGTGATTATCATGAAGGTTCAAACTGGGAGCCAAGAGAATGACGGCGACCCCCACAGAAATGGGTTTGTCACACGGAGAAAGGGCATGAGGATGTTAATATTTGAACCACTTGAAAATCAAGGAACCAATCTTGACATATTCACCGCCAATATGTAGGGAAGTCGTTGGCTCAAAATACCCCACTCGCCATCTATTCTAAATTCGGCATCCTATGTTTTCCTCCATGATGTGCTATCCTTTTTGAACAGCTTCATTGAGATGTAATTTACACACCATACAATTCACCCACTTAAAATGTACAATTCAATGGCCTTAGAATATTCACAGATTTGTGCAACCCTCACCACAACCAATTTCAGGACATTTTCATCACCTAAGAAACTAGCTTAGTCGTCACCCTTACATCCCAGCCCCACCCTCAGGTTTAGGCAAACACTAATCTACCATCCGATGCCACGGCCTATTCTGGACCTTTCATGTACATGAAATCATACCCTACGTGGTCCTTTGTGTCTGGCTTTCTCTTCCTAGCACAATGTTTGCAGAATTCACGCATGTTAGAGCATATATCAGTATTTTACTTTTTTATGACCAAATGATATTCCACTGTATGGGCATACCCCATTTGTTCATCTGTGCATCTGATGGACTTCGGGTGGCTTCCACATATCGACTGCTATGAATAACCCTGCTATGATTGTTCATGTACAAGTTTTTGTGAACAGGGGTTTGCATTTCTCTTGGGTGAACACCTAAGAGTGGAAGTGCTGGGGCATAAGGTTTAAGTTTAACCGTTTGAGGAACAGCCAAACTGGTCTCCGACGTGGCTGTACCATCTGACAGTTCCACCGGAAACGTATGAGGGCTCCATCTTCTCCACATCTCCATCAACATCTGTTATTGTCTGTCTTTTTTAGCATAGATATCCTCGTGGATGTGAAGTAGGATCTCACTGTGGTTTGGATTTGCATTTTCCTAAGAGCTAATGACATTGAACGTATTTTCATGTGCTCGTTAGTCAGTTGTGTATCTTCTTTGGAGAATTCTCGATTCAGATCTTTTGCCAATTTTATATGGGTTGTTTATCTTTTTATTATAATTTTAAAAACAGAATTTTGCCTTCTGTACTTTCATCGTGTAAAACAGAGGTAGCACATAGACAAAAATTGGCCATCAACAACTAGAAAATCAGAATTTTTCTCTTCCTGCGTTAAAATGTCTATGTTCAATTTGTATGTGTATTGTGTTGTGGGAACTGGTGGCTTTTATCCTTGTCAGTAAATATTAGCACATCAAAACAATGATTGCTAAGCCTGGCAGGGTGACAAACTACAGTTGTATTTAATTCTTTGTTCTCAAGGTTAAAAGTTGGTGCTGCCCTTTTGGCATTGCTCTTTCACAAACCCTGGGGACAAATTCAAGGCCAAACCAAGGTCAATGCCCACATTAGCAAATTCATTAATCAGTGCAGTATGTATACATCTATTTTAAAGTGTAGCCTTTTCTTTTTTCTTTCTTTCTTTCTTTTTTTGGGAGGGGGGGCTGTGTTTCGCTGGCTTTGTTTATACCAGGTAATGTGTAGACCCATGTCTCTCAATACTTGTTCCAAATAAACTTATTTCTGGGTCCCATCACAAGTTTATTTTTAAAAAGAGCTAAAAAAAATGTCTGGCTATAATGTACAACATTCCCAATCTGTCAGCTCCTGTGGGGTCCCACTACTACTTGCCCTGGTTGCTGCCTTCTTGATGGGCAGACCTACTGTTATGGATTGAATTATGTCCCCTCAAATCTCCAGTACCCTAGCATGTGACCTGATTTGGAGATAAAGTCTTTACATCGTTAAGTTAAAATGAGGTCTTTAAGGTGGATCCTAATTCAGTGTGACTGCTATCCTTACAAAAAGGGGGGAATGTGCACAAAGAGATAGGTACACATAGAAGGAAAATGATGTGAAGAGACGGGGAAGACAGCTATCTACCAGCCAAAGAGAAAGGCCTGAAATAGATTCTTCCTCACAGCTGTCACAAGGAGCCAACCCTTCTGACACCCTGACTTTGGACTTCCAACCTCCAGAACTGTGAGATAAAATAAATCTCTGTTGTTGAAGCCACCCAGTTCGTGCTACTTCATTACAGCAGCTCTAGGAAACTAAAAGGCCTGGCCGTGCCCTGGACCCCTTGAGCGCTGTAGCTGTGGCTGCCCTGGGGTGTGGGTTCCTCTCTTTCTGGAGAGGGTGCACTCTGGCAGAAATTATCAAAACTGCACTGCCTTGCAATCCAACGAATGATCTACAGTTTTTATTTATTGTTTCTCTTAGAGATTTCATTCACAGTTATTTTCTGTTCCTTTCCAAGGATTCAGACATGAGCCTACAGAGCACTGGGCCAGAAACCCTGCCCTCTTCTCCCACCACAAAGGACAATCCTGACCCATCACTGGGTCGGGTTTATCCTGCCAAGCTCCCTCTTCCCTTAGAATGAGTACACTCCTCTCCCCTGCCCTCCTCTTTCAGTCAGTCCCCTAGTCACACTGATCCTATCTCTTAAATGGCTTTTGAATCTGGCACTGTGTAGCCCAAGCCACCATCCCCTCTTGCCTGGACAACCCCCTAACTGAGCTCCCTGCCCCCATACTTACACCCCCTCATTCCATTGCAGTGACTTATCTGGTGTCTCCCCTACCAGTAAGTTCTGTGAGAGAGGGACTGCATCTGTTCCTGATCATGCATCCCTAGTACCTGACACTTAATATGTGCTCAGTAAAAGTCTGTTCACTGAGGAAGAGAGGGCAGGTGGTAGGGAAGAAGAGAGGAAGCAAGAAAGAAAGTTGAGGTTTACATTTCTTTTCATAAACTACAAGGTTATATTTTCTTCACTGATATCAGTTGAGCATATTCTCGCACTGAGAAAGGCAATCACATCAAGACAAACTGAGATAGTCAAATAAGGCCAAATGGTGTGTTTCTTCACATTAAATGACAGAGTTTTCTATACACATGGCCCTTCTAGACCCAAGCCAGTCTCTAGGAAAGAGGCATTCGGTGCTGTGTGCCTAGCTGTTGTCTTCCCTGGATTATCTGACATGTCCAAACTGCATCACACACCCATCACCTACGCACAGGCCTGAAGTACTAAAGTCTCCTTTAGATTTTTGCTCCTCTCATTAAGGCTAATTTTGAACAAGTGTTCTATACATTCTCTTGCACCACTTACAAGCAAACTTTATCCCTCCTTTGAAAAAAACTGCTAAAATACATATAACATTTAATTTCCCACATTAATTATGTTTCAATGTATAGTTCAGTAGTATAAGCACATTCACACTGTGCAACCAACCTTCAGAATCCCCTATTTTTTTTTAAAACAAACATTAAATAAATAAAACTATGTAAAGGAATATAAGACTTCCTAAGTAGACCTCCTAAAATATCTACTAAATGTTAAAGAAAAATAAAGCATCCATTTGCAGCCTTCTTTTTAAAGATATTACAGTTTCTCTGCTTTAGAAAGAAAAAAAAAAAAAACACTTCCTGAAAAGCGTAAAAGTGAAGCTTGGGTTAAACGGTTAACCTGACTTAAGAAAGTCCCTTCCATAGGGTATGTCAAGTAATTATGTGTAATCTATTGTTCCCTGATTTTTGTGAGCGCTTCTGAAGTACATGGGGAAAAAAAATACTGTACTTCTCTGCCAATACTGCCTCCATCCAAAGGGCAGACATCACTGTTTTGTTTTGTTTTGTTTTGTTTTCTTAATGTTTTGAATGGTTTGGAGATTAGCATGGGTATTTAGCAAAAAGTACGATTTCAAATTACATGCTGCTTCATGATGCCAAAACACTGGGCACCATCATCTCTGGTGACGTGCACCAGCACAGCACTACGAAGGGTGGTTGCCAGTCACAGGGCTTTGCAAAGCTGGAAGATGAAATCGTGAGTGATGTGTGCTTAGACAGGCCTCATTAGAAAAGAAGAGTGTCTTAAATATGGTTTCAATTTTTTCAATCTCGCAATATATCTTAATCAACAATCTGTGTACCTAAATCAATTGTGACAAATAGATTTGCTCAAAAGGAGGAATAATTTATCCCTGGGCATCCTGAAAAAAGATGATAATCATATTTACAAGTATAATATTCTGGTCCCCATTGGCCAAGCTTTTTATTTACATACAAGCTTAACCACCATAACCACATAAATGTGTGGATATTAAAGTTGCTTTAATTTTAGTATAACGCCAAGAAAGGGATCCAAAGTAATCCCTCCCTGGCCCTGGCCACAGATTGCATCATTCATCATGGCTGGTATCTCACCATTGAAGACATAGAGATGCAGACAGAAACTAAAAATGGCTAAGTCCACACCTCATTATTATTAGGAGAAAACGAAATACTCAAAAGCAGGTGGCTCCAGGCCCAGTGTGAAGACGGTACCTTGGTAGAACATGAGCTTAAATGATTCGCTAAAGATCATTCAGGAGCTAATACTAGAGTCCATCTTGCTCAGTGAGTGGATACCTAAAGCCCTTCACTTTCAATTACCAAAAAAGCTGAACAACTAACAACTTACATCTTCAATCTCATTGTCTCTCCACAAAGTCACCACAAAGTAGCCTGAGAAACAGTGTCCCTAGATACCACCAAAAACACAGGTTTAAAAAAAAAAAAACAGATGTCCCATGACACCTTTAGAACATATCCCATGTTAAGAGGTTGGTATTTCACACACATATCTGTTAATCAAGCCAGGCACACGCAACCTGAAGCTGGAACACAAGAGTTATTAGCAGAGACCATGTAAGTGCAAATAGTGCATGGAAAGGGCATCAGAAAGAATGTTCTTTATAAATTCAAAGGCAAATGCAATAGCATACACAACTGGAAAATTCCCACCGGGAAGCCGCCCAGAGTAGTGCTTATGTTTGGGCACTAGTAAACGTGAGCTCTTTTCTCACACCAACCTCCCTTCTAATCAACCAACACGATGCCTGGCCTTGTCGACTCCTTAGCTTCGCCACCTATAAAATGGGAATTAACGTCGTGTTTTAACGAATGGAGGTTAAAATTCTTCCAACGAATGACATCACAGAAAACACAAATATTACCACATCAAAATGTAGAGAAATGTGTAATTCTGCACCCCAAAATCGTTTAAAGTCATGTTTAAAAGCACATGGTCCTACGGACAAGTACTTGGAAAGAGACTGCTATGGGGATAAGGAAAGAGGTTCAGGGTGAAATGACTCACGAATGCGGGAATGCAGAGGCTCTCAACAGCACAAAGTCACAAGGACCGTCCCTAAGGCCTCTCCTCTCCACAAACAATGCTGTTTGTTGACTTCAAAAGATGGGTGAGGAGCTAGGAAATTATTTATTATTATTTTATTTTGTAGTTCTTTGCATCTTTTAGTGCATGCACAGACTAGTTTTTTAAAACGATTTGTGTTGTTTTTTTTTTTTTTTAATTATTAAAGGAAAGCATTCTGGTGCGCAGAATTGAAAAATATTGATTCTTCTAATATTTTAAAGGATGACAAATAGAATGAACACTTGAAGTCTAGGGGGTTATAACCGACATATTGACGTGAGCAAAGGGCAAGTTTGGTCTGTGCAATGACACAAAGCTTATTAAAAGCTTAGAGGAAAGATACACAAGGGGATCCAGATGTCTCAAATGGAATAAGATTTTCCCTCCAAAAACAGCTAATGGCAAATAGAATCTGGGGCAAAGTAGACTGGCAAAATAACTGAAATGCGGCAATCCTGACCTTTTCCAAAATGGAGGGTTTCTAAGAGGCAAATTTTCATGCAAATCAAATCACAAGATGTTTGAGGGGAGTAACCCATTTCAACCATCCGTATTTGAAACTTATACAAAACAGAGCTCATCTGTGATACAAAGAATGGTCTTCTAAATTATTCAATCTGTACTTTTTACATTTTATTCATTATATTTTAAGTATGTTTTGTAGTACGCAGCACACATGTAACAACCGCTTGCTGCCCCTGAACTCTGAGGGCTACACTGCAATCTCTTTCCTGAGATAGAATCACAGAATATTAGAGTAGAAGATTCCTTCGAGATCAGTTAGAATTGCAGTTCTCAACCCCGGCTACACTTCAGAAACACTTTGGGGGGATTGAAAAATTACAGAGGCCCAGCCCCAAGCCCATACCAATTAAATCAGAAGTGTGTGGGTGGGGGGGTAGATATCAGTTTATTATAATAAACTCCACAAGCGGGTTCTCCTGGGCTGCCAAGATTAAGAACATTGATGCAGAGCACAGATTTGCATTACTTGATGCCACTATCCCTGGCTCTATGTGTGGCTCCTGGGCACTTGATGCAACTAGTCCAAATTTTGTGGTAATTACAAAATACACACTGGATTCCAAAGATTAGTATCCCACCCAACCCCGCCCCCCCAAAAAAACTGCAAAGTATCTCAACATTTTTGTATAGATTACATCTTGAAATTATAATATGTCAAATATATGGGGTTAAATAAATTTTATTAAAACTAATTTCACCTGTTTCTTTTCACTTTTTTTTTTCATGTGGCTACGGGGACATTTAAAATTACCCAGGCAGCTTGCCCTTGTGGTTCCTACTATTGAATGGTGCTGGTCAAGACCAACGCTCTTTTATTACAAAGGAAGAAACTGGGGCAGAGGAGCGTAATGAGTTCAGAGAAGCAATCTGGGGGTCCCCTCTTCCAGGCGTAGGCTTTTCTTTTTGCCATAAGCCACACTGGTGCAGAGCTAGGAATGGCAGAGCCCATGATGCCATCAATCAGATTTCGAGCCTTTCTCTGAATTTTTGTCTTGCTAATTGTTTCTTCTAAGACTTGATATTAAAGTCTATTTCCCTTTTGGAAAAATGTCCCCTCTCCATGGTGAGATGGGTTATTGCCGGGTTACTCATGAAGGCAGAGGAACTAGATGGATGTTAAAAAATAAGTCTAGAAAAATGTTAGCACAAGGAAGACGCAGAGGATGGATGACGAAAGGATTATTAAGGCTTTTAAAACGTAGATAGTTGTAGCCTGTGAATCTTTTATCATGTTGTTGTTTAACAAGTAACCCTTGAGACCCTCAGTATTCTGAGAGCCATCTTCAGCCCAGCATCAGTCCCCGCTCAGAATTTATAAGTTTGAGCCTATAATATTGTCTTTCCTCCCAGCAGGACTGTTTTTCTGGACAAAATTGTCATTGCAATGAGTTGAATCAGGCTCGTTCTGACTGCGCCCCACATCATACCTAGGTACTCTGGTGGAAGTGAAATTTATCATTAATACCTTCTGCCCTCTGGTGCCTGGATTAGTACCTGGTCATTCAGATGCCAAAGAGCATCATCGCTTACTTAAAGAAAATCTTGTTTTGATAAAGTGAAATGGTCCTACCAGATCTGGCAAATGGAGATAAAATATATTTCTTCTAACTCAAACAAAAACAAAGATGTTTTTTGTTACACGTGGTTCCCCACCCCTTGCCCCCACTCCCTCGGGAAGCAAGCAAAGAGAAAATTGCATAAAACTGGCCAAAACGTGCTATATTTGAGAAATCATGCAACACAGGGGCTCCTTGGTATAATAAAAGAATAAAAGAGACCTGAATTCTGATATAAAGCCTCCATGCAAAGGGCTGGAAAGGAAAGCTACAAGTTAGGCCAAACCACACATACAGTAGATGCATTCAAGATTTCTATTGAGATACTGTTGTTCCCCATCCTGAATACAGCATAACCTAAATGTCATCTCAAATCAAATGTTTGGTGCTCTGGAGCCCCCTGTGTTGCAAGTATGATTTCTATTAGCTATGATTAGTCAAGTTTTGCTAGTCAAACCACAAAGAGCATACTTCCAGACTCAACTCACTTCTATGTAGTAGTATTCACCTCTACACCCTCTCACTCATATACACCAACCTGGAAAGATAATATGTTGCAGACAGAACCTGGGCAAAAGTACATCTGCCAGAGTGAAAACAGCACTTGTTGCTCTATTCGACAGAAAAAAAAAAAAGAAAAAAAAGAAAAAAAAAAGATTATTTATTTTAACTTTAAATAATTTTTCGGATCCCTCCCTCAAAGATGATGAAGAAGAAA
The DNA here is from genome assembly GCA_030015415.1 of Cynopterus sphinx. Lineage (NCBI taxonomy): Eukaryota > Metazoa > Chordata > Mammalia > Chiroptera > Pteropodidae > Cynopterus > Cynopterus sphinx. The sequence goes on from CM057391.1 coordinate 9,282,749, forward strand.
CAGGAAATAAAAGTTACTGCCTGATTCTGAGACAGTCTTTTAGACCATTTTTTGTTCTGCCTGGTTCTTAGTCTCAAATGAAATCTGGATGGTGTAGTTTTACAGGGCACGTCTCACAATAATGGTGAATTAGAAGAATGCCCTTCAAATAAGGAGGCCAATGTTAGAAACATTGCCATTGCCTAGAAATAATATAAACAGAATAGAAACTACAGGTTAATGGTCAGGGCATTCATTCAGAAGATCTGATTTAAAAAAAAAAATTGTCTTTAAAGGTTAGTGATCAAAGACTTGAAAAGAGCAAAGCACCCAAAGCCATAGGTTATGTTTTATTTGTGACACAGGCATTTATAGTCGCCGGGCTCATGAAAAGAGAACCCAACCTGGAGGCAGGGACTGGGGTTCTAGGCTCAGTTTGGCACTCTCTAGCTCGGGGCCATGGGTGAACCAGAGGTCACCACCACGCCTTAGGTTCCCCTCTTCAAAGTGAGCTGGTTGGCCCATGAATGAGAAGCCCTCCCCCCAGCTACAAGCCTTTCTATCTCACCAGCAGAATCCCCAGGCCAAAAGGAAACTTTTAGTCTCTAAAATTAGTTCGAGCCAAATGCCAACATGGTAGTTTTCAATCCTTGTTAATTTTAGGGTAGAGATTAGAAATGTAAACCTTGAGGAAATAGAGGGAAGCAACTAAAATATGTATTTTTAAAGTGTTAAACTGACTCTGGTCTATTTAGCAGAAAAGATTAAGTGGCCAAGAGAGTGAGCATGGTGGAAAGAAATATGGAAATGTCAATGTAACATACATTCGGAATGTATCCTAAATGTTACGTTTTATTTTAAAAGTTCCAAAGTTACAAGAAGAGCTTCAGATATTTTACTCTTGTTTCTGGAACAGTGTCATTATAACCTAGAAACTTGTAAAAGCAAGCTCACTTGTGCTCTCTCTCCCTCCCTCCATCCCTCCCTCCCTCCTTCTCTCTCTTCCTTCCCCTCTCCCTCTCCCTCTTTCTCTCTTTCTTATGTTAAATTCATGATTTGTGATTTCCAACAATGGAATACTAATGGATCCTCAAAAAACACTAATTGCCCATTTTTTTCCTAATTACAAAATGTAGGAACTCTTTAGTGAAAACATTAAACATGATGTCATTTTGAAACTGCCAGGGTTTCTCTCTAAAGCAATGCTACAAAATAGATAGCTTATTCAGTTTACAAATAGCAACACAAAAAGGTTCTTTAAGTCTGCTTAGCATATCTGAAACTACTTTTCTCACATTTAAATATTTGAGGCTACTTCCCCCCAGTTTATTACCTTATCTCAACTGTATAATTTTCTGAAATAGGATTCAGAGAAATAGCCCCAGATTTAAAATTTTAAACACTAATTTATAAAAGCTTTGGTTGATTCCCATAATACAGCTGGTAGTCAAACTGGACAAGATAATGAATTGACTGAGATCATTGTTCCATCTTCATCCAAGAAAGCTGCCTCTAAAAAAAGACCTTAAATTGCTGTAGAAATCCAATTTGTAAGAAGCAAAAGAAGCATATAGATGGGAAACACCAGCATAATCACATTAATTTTGTGACTAACAGCAATGCTTTGAAGTGAAGAAGAAGGAAAGATGACAAAAGTAATAAGTCCACTCAAATCCCCAATTTTATTCTAATAACACAACCAGAAGGAAACCAACTACAAATACAAAGTTCTCATCTTGGCGATCCAGCGAACATCACCCCCTCACATACACACACAAAATAATTTTCAGCTAGTTACTCAGAAGCACATTCCGATGCAAAGGAAACACTATAGGATGGCGATGAAAATTATACTAAGAACTCAGGAAACCAGGAACTTGACCTCAGTACAAACAGCCATGGAAAGTCCATGATTGATTGGTTTTGAATCTGCAGGTATGGGAAACTGACAAATAGTGTAATGAAAGTCTCCAACTTACTGTAATTTAAAAGCTATACAAGAAAAGTCTCTCTGAAAACTACCATTCATTGAACCGCCTACTCAAATAAAAGCTGCAACATCACTAAAATCTAGAGGTAAAGGCACAGGTTCCACTTTTTGTGAGAATATTCTCATAAACTACCGGCTCATATATAAAATATCCAAAGTCACAACTGTCTTCTAATTTACAGGCAATTTATGGACATCGGCAATTTACATTCAAAAAACAGTTGCCTTAAAGGTACTATCAAGTGAGCAAACTGAGTAAAGTTGAAAAAGAAAAATCATTATGAATCAGTGAGGATTTTAAAATAACAGAGTTATATAAAATGCTACAAAGGAAAATGAGAAAATGTATAGAGAAGCACAGATGGGTTCTTTGACTGTTTTCTTTTTAAGCTTTAAAACTAAAATAATAGCTGATATTTAATCAACAGCATCTTTCTTCAGGAGAATACACATGTAGATTTGAATGTGAAAAATGTTTTTGTTTTATTCTTAATTTTTAGGTTTCTTATTTAAGAATCCCTTCCTTATTAAACCTTAAGTACTTATTAAAGTACTTAAAAGCTCATGGATTAAGGGAATTCTGACCTGACATATTATTTAACACGTTTTGTAGCTCCCCTACTGCAGTTCACATGTTCATAAACATTATTTTGCCCAGGAAATAATGGTCTTATTCACACACACATACACACACACACACACACACACACACACACACACACACACACACACACACACACTTCCACACGAAATGCTACCAAGTCCCAGGAAAACTGACAAAAGCAACATTAAAATTCAGTGCAAAGTAAGAATCCCATTTCTGAATTCCATCTATGAAAATACAAGATTGGCCTCATTTAACCAACTGCAAAGCTCCCTTTCTGCTTAAGAAGCATCAGAAACATCATCTTACCATTATCTGTAGAATAAAGTGTTGCTCCCTGCAGTTACCAAATCAAGTTTTTTCTTCCTTTCTTTCTAGTAACTTCTTTTTCGCCAGCAAGATTATGAAGAAATAAATCTGAGTATTTGCCTCAGTATTTCAGACCACGAGATTGTAAAACTAGCTCTTAGGAAAAAAAAAAAAAAGAACAGGTCTGGTATTTTACAATCACTTCTGCAACTCAGAGGTACCTCCTGGACTCGCGTACCTCCTTTCCTCCCTCGTTCTCTACGTTTCTTTTAGTAATGAGACTAATTTTTCCAGTAGCCTTGAACTCCCTTGATTTAACTGACATGGAAAATGTGACTTAAAACTTGCAGGACTGTCTAGCCTCCAACCCTACACAGAATCAACTTTGTTGTAAGTGTTGAAGAACACCTCGCAAGCAGCTACTTGCTTGCTTAGACTCCTGCACTGCACAACACAGAACACCAAATAACAGTGCGCCATCTAGTTAGCAAGCTGCATTCTCCAGTCTAGAAGGGGGGACACCTTCAAACCCTGGGAGTTAAGGACTTGTCAGGGTTCAGCTGCTCCAAAGGTCCAATTGTTTATTTAAATAAAAAAAAATATCGCTACTGAGATAATCCACATCTAGTGGATATGGGAAAATTTAGGTTATAATGGCACTACAAACTTTTACATCTAACTTTGATTTACAAGATAAAAGCAAGTTTTAAATTAAAAGGGCTTTCTGTTAATAGAGCTTATTATTCTGAAGACGGGAATGATTTTCTTCGAAAGTTGTCCCTGGGTGCATGCCTATTATCTTTGCTTTTCCCCTTCCACTAATGAGCATTTATCTAAAGAGCCTGTTAATCCTCTGATGTGTGCTTCTGGTCAGAGGTAACAGTTTGAATAAAACCACTAATCACTGATCACTAAATCACTGATCATTAATCACACTCTCCAGTGTCAGTGACCTGGGCCATTTTTTCCTTTAGGTCTATGCTTCACAAACAAGAAGTTTAACATTTTAGATGCACATGCATTGTGTGGGGGTTATCCTATTTTATCTCTAGATGTGAATAAATAATAAATACTGCCTCAAACTTGAGGAAAGATTGTCAATTAGACCCCAGACAGGAGGTTCACAAATGCCTACTCTGCAGCATGGTTTTCTCTTTGAAGAAAGTAGATCTGATTATAACAAACATGTTCTTCAAGAAATTCTCACATAGACAGAATATAAATTTTCCTTTATTTAGCTTTCACCCATTCCAAATCAAAGAGCACCCAAATCCTCTGCCCCCTCCATCCAAACCCTGTTTCAGTAATTTTTTATTTGATTTCTGCCACACACATCCCCCAAGAGTTTTTACTTTTACCCCTTAACCATGTCACACACACGGTGTTTTCATCTCAACTGCCAGATACGGAGTTCTGACTCGATTCAATAAGGTATGTATTTAACTCGTTCTTTAAATATAGAAACTTACGGTTAAGAGAAAGAAAGTAACACACTCAGCAATTCATTGTATGGTACTTTGGGTTTAACGACTCACATTCCCTCACTTTGGAAATGAAACGTTTAATCTTGATCCTTTCAGCTACGTTTGATTCAGTCAGCATCCCCGCTCCTTCCCTCTTTGCTAAGAGGTTGGGGAAAGGCGCTAAGCAGAATGAAGAACTTTGTTTGCAGCGGGTGTGTTGTTTTCCTAAGTCACCGCAGGGACAGAGTATTATCATAACGTCTCTAAACATTTCCCAAGATGCCTTTTCTATCAGGGCTGAGCATTTTCGCCCCGGGGAAGAGGGCTGGCTGGTGCCTTTCCTAAATAATAGAAAAGGGCAGATTGTGCGTGCGCTAATCAGGTACCCTGCTCCCCCAGACCTCAGAAGCTCTTACCCACACTCTAGAGACAGGGAGCGCCCCAGGGAAAGCAGTAAAAGGCGGAGGCGGGGCCAGAGTGATAACGGTGTGGGCGGGAGAGGGGGTGGAGAAGGAAGGGTCCCAAGGAGAGGGCAATAAAGATGCCCAGGGAACTGGCGATTGTACAAGTATGTTGGGGGCTGCGGGTGGAAAGCAGAGGTGCTCGGTCAGCATTTCTGAGTCCCCCGAACCCTTGAGTATCTGAAGCCGTTAATCAAACACTTACTGGCCTGCAGAATGACGTAATGGACCTGTATCCAGCCTTGATTCCTTGACACATGTCAGAGAGGGAGGGAAAAATCAAACTCAAACACGCTCTGCTCTGCGGGCTCTGACAACAAAATATACAAGACACCCATTCCGGTTCCCGGCCTTGGACAAGCATCGAGTGGGGGCGGCATCCGTTCAGGGCAAGTTGGGGAGGGTGGACAACATCTGGGGTTTTTATCAACCAGATAACAACACTCCCCCCAACCCCCGCTCCCCGCCCTGCCCGCCGCCGGGAGAACACATCCCCTGGGTTCCTGCACGCGTGGCTGGCCCCTCTAAGAACTTCGTGAAAAAGTTTAAGCGGTTCCGTGGAGCATCTGTCGTAGAGGAAGAAGGATCCTCCGCCGCCTCCTGAGGACTGCCGCCGCGGAAAAGCGGGAGCTGTCCCTGGGGGCATCGGCGGGGAAGAGGTCCTGATGCCTGCGAGCACCGGACGCAGGCAGGAGGCGGCGGGAGGCGTGGACCGCGGGCAGAGTCGCGCCTCCAGCGAAAGCCCGTGCCCTCTGAGGGGGACGCGCCCCGCCCGGGCGCTTGCGGGGACAGGTGGTGGCAGCAGCAGGCTCGGCAGCCCCGGAGGGAGCGAGCCCCCCGCCCGCACGCCCACCCACAGGTGCCCCGGCGTCCTCGACGCGCCCGCTGGAAGTTTGCAAACTTTCTCCGGGGGTTCCGCCGCATCACCGCGAAGTCGGGGACGCGGGCACAGGGTCCTGGCGCGCCGTCTCCGCCGCCACCGCCGCTCGACCGCACTTCTGGAGGCTTCCGCACCTCGCCAGGTCTCTGGAGGCAAACACACACCCCCGATTCATAACTGTTCCCCGTGTCAGGGGAACACACGCGCGCTGCCACACACGCACGCACGCACGCTCTCCGCGTTAGCATCCCTCCGGGGCGCGGTGCGGTGGCCGCCGGGACGCGCTCCGCTCCGGACGGGACGGACACCGCTACTCTGGGGGGCAGCCTCAGGACACACGGCACAATTCCACAGTCCAACAGCACTGAGGGCCAGGCTTCCCTCGGGTCCGCCAGCGTGTTGACAAACACACAGATCACCCTCCAGGAAAAAAAAAAAAAAAGCATCGCATCTTCCCTAAGTCCTGGCCCTGTGACCTGCCCACTGGACCAAGGAACCTCGCGGCTGCCGCCTGCCTGCCGAGCACCAGCCCCTGCAAACGAGGACGCTCCCCGAGAAGGCTCCCTCGGCAAGTGCAACCGAAAAGTGGCTTCCATGCCCAAAAGCCCCCGAAGTGGCCGAGCAGTATTTTTAGGAACTTACCGAACAAGTGTGGAGCAGGCAAGCGCCGAGCCCGGGTGAAGGGACCACGTTGGACTGAGCAAAGATTACAATACATGCTATTTAGAGGGCATTACATCACCCCCCCGGTGACGTCACGTGGGATTCCTGAACTTCTAAATCATTGCGGTCCGTCCGCGCGCGGGGGCGGGGGCGAGGGGCGGGGCCGGCGCGCAGGGGCGGGGCCCTCCCCGGCCACGCCCACGTCGGACCCTGGGGCGCCCGCCCCGGAGCGGGGACCGCGCGCGAGCGACAGCCTGCAGAGCCCGGCGCCGTGGGACGCGGCTCCTGGCATTCGTGGTGCGAGCGAGCCAGCTTGGAGACAGTCCTCAGGGGTGCAGACGGGACGGCGGGGGAGGCACGGACACGGGTTCTCCGGCGAGGAGGGCATGTCGCCCATGAAAGGTGTGGGAATGGGGTGGGGGGTCGAGGCAAAGTGGGAAGGCGTTTCCCGAAAGGTGCGGGGAGAGACTTTTCTGCAGCCAGACAGGCAGGACGCTCCTCCCTTCCCCCCAGCAGCAGATGTCCAGCTCCTTTTTGCCTGCGACAGTCGTGACCTCATTACAGTGTGCCCTGCATCCCGGCTTCTCTGGGCACTCACCCCACACCTCATTTCACCGCCCCCCCTCACACCCCACCGCACCACCAAGGGTGTAACTTGATTGTGCACACTCGCATGGAATACACAGACACCCCACCACCACCACCACCACCCTTTTCCAAGCCCCCTGCTTCGTGCTTCTGGGAAGCTGGAGGTAGAGTAGGTCCTGGAAGAGAAAGGTGAATCACAGCCAGAGCCAAGGGATGAGCCTGATTTAGACTCAGCGTCAGCGCCGGAAGGACCCTGGGCGCTCCCTTCCAGAGCCTTAGCCTGTAACTCGCCCAAGCTCACAGGCTGGCAAGTGGCAGAGCCAGAGCCAGAAGGCAGGATGCGGCGCCTGGGCTGCAGTATCTGCCCGAGAGAAGGAACCTGGCATTTTCAGCTTCCGCCAGTCACCAGCACCATCTCCAGCTTACTGGCCGGCCACTCAGGTGTTCTCCCCTGTGAGGCTGACTCAAAGGCAAGGCTAAATTCCCACTGATTCTAGATGACTGCTGCCATCCTTGCAGCAGCTCGCACTTCGCAGAGCACACTCATGCCCACGTGAACTTCCTTGATTCTCACAACCTCCCAGCGCGAGAAGAAGCAGGGCAGGTGTTATAATCATCCCCATGTTACAGGTGAGCCAAGGCAGACTCCAGAAGGTGAGGAGGCTGGCCTGACATCACTCGAGCAATGGATGGCACTGACTGAGACCACCCCAACCCCTGTTTTTAAACCCCCAATCTCAACTGGACTCATTTCTAGAACCAGGGGTGAGCATTCCCTTCTCCTGGGTTACTGATGGTTAGAACCTCTGCTAAGGATGTGCTGGCTAAGAGTTGGAGCTTTGCTTAGGAACCGTTTAGCCCCCATGAATAAACAATAATTATTCCTGACATTTATGTAGCACCTCTCATCCGAATGCATCATAACCATGACTGTGCGGTTTGCCAGAGAATCATGACTGGACTGGCTAGACATGGTAAAGCTTTGCCTGGATTGTTGCATACTTCTGAGCTGGCCTGACATACTAAATGGAAGAGCTCCGTATGTCATCTCTGTTTCTAAGTGTTTCAACAACTCCCTTTCCTTCAGTGTTCTGGGGACCATAGGCACTGACAACTTTTCATTTCTCACAGTCTTATTCAGAACTCACCACTGAATTTTCTATTTGTTCTTTTCTACACGTAGCCCTGAAGGAACTTGAAGAAAAAAAAAAGGGCTCCAGTCCTAACTTGAATCTTAACCAATAAAACTTTAAATATGACAGCTCAATTACCTGAGTTTACAGAAGGAAGCAATAGCTTACTGAAGAACAGCCTCTTTGCCCACATTCCTCCTTGATTAGCAGGACAGCCTTTTCCACCTAAAGGAGGTATCTACCTCCTTCTCCCTCAAAGAAAAAGTGTGAGCCAGAGGAGGAGCAAACCTGAGGCAGAAAAGGGATACAGCTTCACAGTCTGAGAGCTTATCTTTTTTTCTAGCTGACAGGTCAGACCAAAGGAATAGAGTGGAAAACTGAATAAGCAAAGCTGAGGTGACAATCAAAATATTTAAAAACCTGGAAGTAGTTAAGCAATGTATAAATTTAAAACACTTAAGCCCCAGTATTCTCTAAACATAAGCAAATACATATGAGTTTTAATGCAAGTCGTTCATCAATTTCTAATACTATCCAAATCATTTGTTCATCTTTAAAACTTATTGTTGACCTTTTGTTTGACATCATGTAAGTAAGCAGTGCCCCTGTCTGAGCCATGGTTGACAGAGGCATACACATGGAACTTTGCCAATGACTTCTCCAGTTACTTGATAATCATTAGGTTACCAAGAGCCTCAATAGGCAGATAATTTCTCTTGATAACAGCAATATTGTTCATGGTGCTTACTCCTTTCTCAGCTTCTGCTGAACTGAAAGCATTTTCATTCAGAATGTTTCTAACCATTGCATTACAATTTTTTACATATTCCAGTTCTCTATTAACAACTAAGTCACAAACATTAAAAAAAAATTTTTTATTTTAAATTGAGAGGAAAGATAGTATTTACTCATGTGGACTCCAATGTCAGGCTGCCTGAGTTTAAATCATGGCTCTGCTATTTGAGTTTAAATAACCTCAGTTTCTTCATCTATGTAATGAAGATGGTGGTGATAATTCCAGTGACTCAACTGAGTTAAGACTTGTGCTTGGCACAAGACAAATATTACGTAAGTACTTGCCTGCATTTTTATTAATGAGAGTAATGTGACTAATGCCATGATAGGAAGGCATTCAGTGATTTGAGCAAACGTGACCAAATAAATGAAAAGAGAACCTATTCCCCCATACTCCTCCCAGCCCCACACTGACCTCTGCATGCACCATCTGTACCAAAGAAGCCCTCGTTTGTCAAACTGTGCCAGCAGAGCCCGGATGTTTGTGGACTAGAAATCCTGCATGCCTCATGCTCACCCAGGCTCTTCCAGGATCTCTCAGAGCCAGTCCCATGGAGGCTGCAATTCCCAGAAGCAGCCATGCAAGAGCATCTCTAGGAGGGCCATAGCTGGTGGCATTTATTGGCTCAGGTGCCAGCAACAGCTCCAGAAATGCCATTTCATCCAGTAGGATTCTCCCCGGTATGGCCTGGGGGACATGCAGTGACTGGGACTCTTACACTAGAGTCAAGGTAAACAGGCTGTACCACCCAACCAGGATCCTCCCCTTCTTCTCAGCTCTTAGGCTCCCACAGAAGTTCTCAAACTCGGGTCAAACTTCCCCAGGGATTTCAGTTCAAAGATCTGGCATTGGATCCAGAATTCCACATTTATGATTGTGATTCAGGCATTTGGGGACCCCACTTCGAGTGACTCTGGTTTAGTGAATTCATAAGATGAGCAGTGATCTGGGAGGAAGTGTCTAAATATATATATAGAGAGAGAGAGACAATAGATAGATGATGATTGATAGATGATAGATAGATAGATAGATAGATTGACAGATTGATAGATTTATGTCTAAATATATATTTATATATTTAGACATATATTTAGACCCCAGGCTCCTTTGCTAAAGATCAATCCTCTAGCTGCCTTTCATAAAGACATATGTACTCCTAGAGAAGGTTTCTCCCAGTCACTTCTACATAGACCACTCAGAGGAAGCTTTTCCATTTATTTTTTCATTCAAGGCTTTTCTTAACTGAGTTAACAGTGGTCATGGGAAGGGTGCCCTGGGGTTCGTGGTTAAACCCAAAACTACAGCACCACTGCGCAGTTCCTATCTCTTTTAAGGTGGATCTTCACCAGGTTTCTTCGTTATCCTATTTGAGTTACTTGCCCAGGAGAACACAGCTGGGACATGGCCAAGCTGAGAAAGGGCCCTAGCTCGCTGGTGCCAGTACTACGGCCTAGCAGAAGCCGGATGGGACAAGGAGCGTGTACATGAGCAGAGGCTTTTCACGCAATAAGGGTGTCCACAGTTCCCTTCTCATTTGCATGCTGTGCCCATGATGCCTTCTGAGCACAGATTTCTGGTGGGAGTTTGGAGAGACCCAAAGCGACTAGGAGGTAAACCTGTTTCACCCGAGTGGGATGGGGGTGAGGCTGGCACTGAGAGGCCATGCTTTCCTTTGAAATCAGAACTTTCTTAGAAAGCAGAAAAAAGGCAATAGGTCTCAGAAGTACAAACAATCATCTTACATGTGTTACGTCCCAGCGTTGGACAACCAACTACATGCACTGAAAATGATGACACAGAAGGAAAGAGAAAGAGGGCAGCCCTTGCATCCTTTCGGTCTTTCCTTACAAGTAAACAGATGGCAGAGTCGCTAGAATGTGTGCGCATCGAGAAGTGAAAATAAGACAGTTGAGTTAATTTTGTGCAGCATTTCCACTGCCCTAGGGAGAACAAAATGCACGTGCACATATGAGCCATGAAATACAAATAGTGTGGATTCAGTGATTCCACATACAAGTTAACGTGTTTAAAACTGGCATTGCACAGTGTAAAGGTGAATGGTAGAACAAATGCTAATAGGTTGATTTTTTTTATTACTTCGAACGACATTAAATAGCAAATTAAAAACACAAATCAAGAGATTGACTATGGAAGAGAGGAAAAGCCTTTCTGTTTACTATCTTAACAGCACTTTTCCCGTCTTTTGATCAAGGTGCCCTGCATTTTCAGTTAGCATTGGGTCCAAGAATTATGTAGCCAGCCCTAACTCCAGACAAATGATTGATGCCATCCATCATGCCCTCAGATTCACGCTCAACGTGCTGAGAGTAAAGGCAAGCAGAGCAGGAAACAGCCTCAGCTTTGTCACTTACTAGGTATGTGACCATGGACAGTTTTTAACCCCTCTAAACTTCAGATTCTTCACTGTAAAATGGGGTTAATATTAGTATCTATCTCCTAAAATATCGCAAGCGTTCAATGAGTTAATATATAAGTGCTGAAAACAATGCCTGGCACATAATAATTATTAAAAAAAGAAATGTCAGGTACCATTATGCCTTACAAGGTTTAGGAGATAATTTAATAAAATCATCTATGTCAAGAGCTCAGCACTATGTGTGGCATTTGGAATGTGCTTGATAAAGGTTCACTACATAAAATTGCATGTGAGACGTACTACTGAAGGTCTCTGGAGTCGGATGGAGGAATCAATCCGATTAGTCCTCAAACTGAGGGCCTTTGTATGAGCCACTCGTATTTGAAGGAGAAGGTACAATTATATTAGTAAATCCATCCTGGATTTGTGGGCAACAGAGCAATTGTGCACCAGCTGATGTTCTTGTTGAAACCGTCATATTTCCCCTTCTAGTCTTGACATACAAACGCATTTTTACACCAACTGCTGTGTAATTATCAACTCTTGCGTGGTCTAGGTTTCCTAAAATCACTTCTCCAAATCCTAGCTGGTATAACGTGAAAGTGCTGTGCTCTCACATTGGAGATGGGGTGCATGTCAACTCTGAACTGTTTAGCAACGGTCAGCCTGGTCACTTAACTCAAGCGTGGGGAACCACCTCTGGAAGGCCATCAGTTGCTGATGGCTTTCCCTATTCTGATAGAGACTTCGTGTATTCTTCACTGCATAATTCAAACATTATAAAATTTAATGTTTTCTCTTGAACCTGGCTGAAAATCAAAAGCTTCACCTAACCCAAAGAGTATTAAAGCGTTAACATGCCCATAAAAGTTACACTCGTCTTAAGGTGTTTCTTTTTCCTTTCTCTTCTTTTCTTTTCTTTTCTTTTTTTTTTCTTTTTCTTTCTTTTTTTTTTTTTTGGAAAAAGAGACTTGATTAAACAAAAAACTACTCTTTTTTTGTTCCTGCCTTAGGATTAAGTGAAAGAGATTGACACCTGCTCTGAATAATGACCCAGAATAATAGTGCTGCGTCAGCATCCTTCAAAAATGTTAGTCATTTCCTTAAGATCAATGGTAAGTGGAAAGTAACGGTTTTACAATAATTAAGAGTGTTTTATGTATAGGGAAGGTTCATTTAAACTAAAACATTATTGATAACACATAAATTCATATTGAGCGTAGCCTCACATGAACTGATATTTCACATACTACCTCTTTTTATATCATCGTTAACCACATGTTTAACTCATGTACTGCTGACGTGGAAGGTTATTCTCATCTCTTTAGGGGCATTTAGAAATACCTTATTTAAATGATTCTTGAGAATTTCAAGAATTAGCTTTTAAACCTAATTGATCAGCAATTCCTCCTCATTCTTACATGATACAGAATATTTAAAACCTGGGAAGTTCCTCTCAGGAACTTCATTTGAATGGTGAAAATTACCTACTAAGGGAATCAGAAAATATAAAGCCTTCCTACTCCCCCTGCTTCTCCCCTACCCTGGTTTAAAATATTTTGTCTGTAGCTTTCACAGCAGTGCCCTTACTTGACACTTAAAGAGAATTCAGTGCAAACAGTACACTGAGACATTGTGCTATTTAGAAAAACCATCTATTTTCAGGATAGCCATGGCTGTCTAAGGCCATGCCAAAGTCTGAGGGGAAGTAAAGAAGACAATTTGTGAGCACCAACTCCGGTTCCAGCCCTTTAAATATTTTATGTTGTTTAATCCTGGGTGAAAGATGTTTTTACTCTTGTTTTACTAATGGGAGTATTGAAGCGCAGAGAGGCTAAGTAATTCGACCAAGGCCACACAGCTAATAAGTAAGGCAGCTGGATTTCAGATTTCAAACCTACTTCTGACTCTAGGATCACCATCGTCCATCACATCCTGCTCCGGCCTTTATTTCAAGACACTCCGTCTCTTCTTTCACCCTCCTTTATAACATCATTCTGTTTTGTTGAGCAACCCGCCCACACGCATGTACACACAAAAGTTGTAAATTGCTGTGCCTCTCAGCAGTCATTTTGTTGGAAGCTGTATCCCTTCACAGGCCGAGACCTGTGTTTGCGGAGGGGAGCATAGGCCTGTTTGATGAAGAACAGAGGACCCCGCATAGCAAAATTCTGGCCATCATAGGTAATCCAGACATATCACAGACCTGTTTGTGTTGGGGGGACCGAGCACTTCTTGTGAGAATGGGCTACTGCACGTGGCTTTGACCTTAGCCCCACTGAGTAGACAAATCAGCAAAGGCAGAGAAGGCGGAGGTCGTTGGTATGGAGGCCAGAGGATACTCAAAACACTGAATTTGCCAGGAGAAGACAAATGCAAAGATAATGAAGACGGCTGGAACCCTATTTATTTATTTATTTTTTTCGTTGCAATCGTTGCTCATCCACTTTCCTTTTATGAACTCTGATCTGGGGATGCTATGTAAAAATTTAAAGGTTTAAGTTAGGACAACACTTTGCTCTTCCTCTGTATAGCCAAAGAGGCCCCTGTGGTCTCTTTTTCAATTTGTTAATGGAAATATTTTACTGTTTCTACAGATTATAAAAGTAATATGTGCTTGTAAAAACCTCAAGTAATAGAAGTGTTCAAGTAGAAAGTAAATTTCTCCCTGTAATCCCATTAGAGACAACCACTATTAAGTTTGATGACTATCCTTCCAGAAATTATATAAACATAAATTACATGAATGTGATCAAATGACATATTCTGTTCTCCAACCGCCTTTTCCCACTTTACAATTTATTGCAGACATCTGTCCAGGGGAATGCTATAATATGGCATCATCCTTTTTCGGGGTTATATAATTTCATTGCTCGGATTTAATCAATTAACTATGAAAGGATAGTCACGTAGTTTCCAATTTGTTACTATTGTAATCAGTGCTACAACAAACACCTCTTCATTTACTTGTACATATATATGTGACTCCTTTCCACAGAAAAGGTATCGCAGAGTCCCAGGCCATGCACATGTTAAGTGTGGTTGCAGATTGCTTGATGGCCCTCCAGAATGGCAGCATCAGTTGGCTGTCCAGCCCACAACGAGTGAGAGATTGTTCCCACATTCTTATCAATAAGGGGCCTCTTTTAAGAGTAATCAAAGTCTTACATGACATAGCAGACTGATGAAAGCGTCTTACAAACAAAACTGAAATTGGTGGTTTCTACAGAGAATTCTGCCAGTGGAGGACTATACCGCAAACGCAAGCAATTTTTAACAACAGAATCCACACTCAAATCATCATAACGGCGAACCTTGACTCTTAGGAATCAATGTAAGTCTACCCCACACATCCCATTCAATCGGGATGACCCTGTGAAGCTAGTATCATGATTATCATCCTCTTCCATCATACAGATGAGGAAACTGAGTAGGAGGGAGGTGCAGTAACTGGCCTACCTGGCTAGTAAGAGGGGGACTGTGATCCTTTTTTCATCTTTTTTATTGTGATAACTATGTATACCATAAAACTTACCCTTTTAGCCATCTTTAAGTGTGTAATTTGGTGGCATTAAGTCCATTCACTCTGCTGTGTAATGATCACCTCTATTTCCAGAACTCTTTCATCTTCCTAAAAGGAAACTCTGTACCCACTAAACAATAACTGCTCATTTCATCTCCCTCTGGAACTGGGATTTGAACTTATGAAACCTGAAGTTAAAGCCCAGAGGCTTAAATGCCAGAGTCTACCCCTCTAAGTGGTTCCACCATTTTCTCCCTCATTGTGCATTTGAATTTAACTCAGGTCTTACTGGGGTTTTTTGTTTGCTTGTTTGTTTGTTTGTTTGTTTGTTTCTGTAATTAGGGTCTTGTATGTTAAAGAAATAGCAACCATAGAATACGTCCAGAAGAACAGGAAGCTTTATGGCACAGGTGGGATTTTCAAGGCGTAAGTCAAGCCTTGGCACTGCCGACTTCCCATTACCGAACCAGCCTGTGCTGGACAAGAAGGCCAGGGTTTTATGTTGGGCTGATGAATCAGAATCAGTTTTTGTTTTTGTTTGTTTGTTTTAAAAATGAGTAACCACTTCTATCCTGATTCACCAATCCAGATGAACTGACCGAGGGGAAGCTGTGGCAGAGGTAGATCTCCTCAGTCCAAATCCTCAATATCCCACGATCTGGGATGAAAGGGAAATGTCGCATCCTCCAGACACTGGCTCCAACCCAGGGGCTTAGACAGATGGGATCCTTACGTCTCCTTGTCTTTTTATGCTGGTCCCACCCTGTCTTAAGTTCTGCTCCCCCAAATAGATCCTTCTGGAATACAGCTGCCATCACTCATTCTGTCGTCAAGGGGAGAATGGCTGCGTTTTCAAAGAGGGAATGCCACTCTATACACCAGCCACCAGGCACCGTTTACCCCACTGATGGACATCGCACATCCACACACACAGGCCCTAAACCGAATTTTGGATGGATTTTTTTTTTCTCTGCATTTTCAACTTATCACACTGCTGTTTTAGAATAAACTCTTCTTGGGAAATCAATTTCCACATATCACTTAACCTTGCAATCCAAGGTGCTGTTGTGAATAAGAAAATGCCACAAAGGGAGACCCAGATTTTCTTCTTTTTATATTCACAGCCCAGTGACTTGAATAAAGGCTAAATAGTCCAGAATTCTAGGAAAAGGAGAGGGATAAAGAGAAAAAAAAACAGGCATAGACTGAGACAGGGACAAAACAAAGAAGTAAGAAGCTATGCCTTCATTCTTACAGTGCTACCTGGTATTCTTCAACTTGCCAGAAAGAAAAATGATAGCATCCAAGAGTTAGAGTTATATTTTAAAAATAAAAAGAATCGAAATTAAAATGATTAAACTAAGTAAAACAGACACAGGAAACATAGAGAAAATTTATTTCCTGTGCACTAAGCCTCTGATCCCATTAAATACTTAAATAATATCTTCCTGACATCAAGAGTGGAGAAATAACATGTAACTTTCATACTTATGACATCAAGAGATTATATTACCAGTTTCTGAAAAAATGTTTCATTTGCCATTTTTAAATGATATTGATATGATTAGTATATATTGTGGAATTAGATATGTATGCTATACTAGCTAGTTTTATATTTTATTATAAACATCCCCAACAGGTGCAAAAATACCGCCTAACATAAAAGATAATGTATCTTATGACAATAAAAGTATATCTGCCTTACATCCAAAAAGAGAAAGTATTTATATATATTCCCATCAGGCTAGATTTTTCTTTCTGGAGCTTTATCTGACTCTTTCTCGGGCACAGTGCCATATATCTATAAGCCTTTATATTTTATGATTAAAAGAAAATAAGTGTAGAATCATGTTTGCTACAGTCTGCTGCCAAAAGCCCATGTCTATAATCCATCATTAAAATGTGACAGTGTATGGCTGCAAAGAAAGAAAAATCTCAGTCGTCATGCTCATTTGCAAATGTTTCAGGGGCTGGAGATTGTTTGGCAATCCTGCTGTTTCTAGGTTATTTGTGGAATAACCAGTTTATTGAGCTGATGATTGCCTTGTGCCTGACTTAGATCTTTATTTTCTGCAGTTGGCATCGATTAATGCTATGCGGCAAGGGAATGACAGGCATTCATCAAGGATGTATTCCAGAGTCCCAGCCCACCCCTCCTTTGCCCTGGCCATTCTGATTTCTGAGGCATTTGCCTAGAGTTCCTACCGGGGGGGGGAAATGGCAAAGGAACTCCTTGCCCTACTTTGCAGACCATTTTATAGACTACCTCCTTTGGCTTGATATTGTTGACCCTAGGAAGGGGAGGAGTTTTGTGCCTTTACTGAAATGAAGGCCTGTTTAGGATGTTCTCTGTAATTGGATCCCATCCTACTGCATGTAGAATATGGTGTAGACCACATGTTGTAACCTGGAGAATAGTGCAGGTCAGATATTTGCTACCCAAGAGCTAATTAGAAGAAGAAAATGGTGTGGGACCTGGTTAAAACCAACCTTTCCTGGCATGCACCAAAGCTATAGCATGAAGGAAAATTGAAAACAGAAACACCAAGAAGATCAGTGAAAAGTCAGAGCCTCTCTATCTTACTTTACTTTGTTCCTGACAGTTGCTCATCTTCATTCACCCTAAACTATGTCACTGGTGTGAAGACCTTGTAAAAGGAAGGTTCGTGAGAGAGAGATGGCCCTTGACCGCTAATGGAAATGGCTGCGTCCTGCTTTGGAATAGTTTCCCCATCAGAGCAGGTGAGTGCTCCAACCTCCCTGAATCTTGGAATCTGAGATTATGATGTGATCGACAGATGTCATTTAAAGGAGCTTGTTTTTCTTCCCGGAGAAGAGCCTAATGTCAGCCCTTCTCCATGGAAAATTTAGACCATGTTCTCAGGTACGTAGTCAATTTCATGTGAAAACCTCCAAATAGCTTCCTTCCAAAATCCCCAGAGAAGTAACTATAGTCCTTTTCTTCCTTCAGGAAGAGAAATAGGCTGTATTATTTCAAAGTAAGAAGGAAAATGACTTTTTTGATGGATTTTTCAAATGCATAGAAGATACTCCAATTTTAAAAAGGTATAAAGCCAACAGGTGTGCTAAAGTAAAACAGGAAAGTATGATAATTCTTTGATTCTTTCTCAACAACAACAAAAAAATAATTAATTAAAAAGCAAGGGTTAGAAGCTGACTTTCCAAAGAGGTTTCTTTTGGTGACCAAGTTTTAAGCAACATTGCTCTATTTTTGCTGAGACCAAATCAGACCTGAATACTCAACAGGCATAGAGAGCATCACTGAATTACTGAATTACAACGGGCACATAGTCAAATGTGGGTGAAGTTTGTACCAGATACCGAAAAGTGGGTGACTCTCTCTTAATACGTATTACATGAGGAGAGAGCAGAGCCTTCTCAAGGACACCTGGCTCTCCACAGGACTATGTTCCTTGTCTTAAGGACAAATTTATCTGAAATTCATATAGCTACTCCAGCTTTCTTTCATTTAGTGTTAGCATGGCGTCTCTCTCTCCATCCCTTTACTTTTAACCTGTATGAGTCTTAGTATTTAAACTTGGTTTTTTATACACAACATATAGTTGGCTCTTACTTGTTTTATGTATTCTCATGGTCTCTTTTAATTGGTTATTTAGACAATTCACACTTAAAATGATTACTGATATAGTTGGAATTATATCTACCGTACCTGTAACTGTTTACTATTTGTTGCCCTTATTCTGTTTTTTGTCTTCCACACTTTTTCTGCCTTCTCTTCTTTTAACTGAGCATTTTATGTGATTCCATTTTCTATTTTCTCTTCACGTAACAATTATATGTCTTTTTAAAAAAAAATTTAGTGGTTTTCCGAAAATTTGCAACATACATTTACATTTTAATCTAACACAAAACTACTCACAATAGTCCTTATAACAGAAAATTCCCAATTCTTCCCTCTCATTCCTTATAATTTTGCTTTCCTTTCTCTTACTCATAAGCTATAATCACACAATACATTGTTGCTATTATTATTTTTAACAAACTGTTTTATGTCAGACAACTGTTGATTTTCGATTGTGAGGATGGGATTGATGACTTCCAAGCTTTTTACATATTGAATGAGAAGCCAGAAATTGGCTTTAACTTAACATCACAGTGAGACTAGGAGAAAACAGAAAAAGGGTAATTAAGATCTAGCATAAACAATAATGAGACCAGAATCCATAACCAGGCATCGAGAATATCACAGTAACCAAGAATAGTTGAAACAAGTGGGGAGATGGGTGGAAGCACAGCAAAGAGAAGGGATAGGAGGAAAGATGTTTGAAATTGAAAGCTTTAAGCTTGTTGTTTTCTTTATGAAATGCAGAGTCTGGGAAAATGAGGTTTCTGAAAGGAGAGTCAGACCCAACGGCAATATTGATATCTCTGGGCTAAACAGCATCTCTACTTTATGGGTTGAGAAATATTACTATGTTTAAAAAGTCAAATGAATAAACAATACGGCAGCAGTAAGCCTGAACTCACTAAAGCCGAAATTGTGCCACAAAGCAGACAAGGTCTGAGTCGTGGGGCTGAGGTGTCACCTGTACCTAGAAAATCTCTTTGGCCTCCCTGGCCTCCTCTCCTGCACCTTTGAAAATAAGACCAGATACATTACGAGAAATTCTAAGACTCTGTGAAGGGCATATGCACAATCTCAATCTATCATTATTCAAGGGCAAGAGAAAATGAGAAGGACCCAAGAGCTAAACCCTACAACAGAAATAAAACATAACCCAGGAGGTATCACCTCTCCAATTCAAAGATAACCCTGGGCTGCGAGAAGCAAGGCCCTGACATGTAGAATGAACCTTCCACTTGAGGAGAATCAAAGAGGAAGCCACCACAGCTTGGAGTCCCGGAGGCCAGGAGTTTCCGAAGTTTAGCACAGCCCCTCTGGTGGAGAATGGGGAGGACACTTTGGACATTCCTCAGACAGCCACATTAGGAAAGGAAGAATGTCCCCTGGATGAATGCAAGCTAGGATGAAAAACTTACTGAGAAACAAACCCCAAAACAGGGAAAATAAAATTTCTCCTAGAACAGGGAAGGTGAAGGGCAAAGAACACTAGGGTAGAAAGACAGAAGTGAAGAAAAAGAAACAGAGAGAGAAGATTAATTTGCGGTTCTGATATTTAATAAGAACCACATCCAACCATTCCTGGAGGCCATGGAAATACTTTAGACGAGTGGAAAGAGTGTCTTACAGGCAGCTGCCACCAAAGGGGGCACTGAGAGGCGCCGATCAATTGCTCATCAGAACTGGAGTGATCTTACACCACAGCAAAACTAGGGTGGCGCAGAGTCTCCACCGAGCAATTCTGTAATGGCCAGTTGATCTGATTTTATTTATTTCATATTATAGTTATATTGGAAGGCATGAAAATATTTTAAATACAAGTTTTATTTGCTCACATAATTAGTTTCCAAAAGACTCATTCTATGGCATGTAATGATGGCCTGTTAGTAGTGACAAGTGAAATTTAATTGAGACCAGAGAAAGAAGAGGGAGATGGAGGAAGAACATCTGGTGAGTGCTAGGTGACAGGCACTGTGCTAGGCTACTCAGAGGAGGTCATTTAATCCTCACATCACCCTTTGAAAAAAGTATGATTACTCTCTGCTCACACATGAGAACAATGCCTAATTTTGGGGGATACACATAAATTATAGGTACTGACATCTGTAAGAGGTCTGAAGACCACACCAACACATAGGAAAAAATGTTTTTGATAAAATTGTGATATAACGCTAAATTTAAAATAGGACAGAAAACCAGGTGATGATACAAATATAATTATTTAGTCTTATAAATAATTATTAGCTGAAAAAATTAGCAGCAAATACATTAAGGTGATGGATGAGACACTGAGTGGATTGCTATCTCTATAAAAAAAAAAAAAAAAAGAACCCTGAAAACAAAGGTATTAACAAAGACTTTAAAAATTCACTCAACAATAAAACAAATACAGCAGGAAGCACGTAAAACATTATATTATATGCAACTCATCTTTCAAAGAGTTAGAAATACACAAGGAAAGTCTAAGTTTGAGTCCAAATCATAAACTTGACTTGAACTCTGTTGTCAATTGCCAGGGCAAGCATTCCAGACTCTAAGAAACTGTTTGATTTTTTTTTTTTCCTTCATAGCATCAAGAAAATGCTGGAGGGCTTAGAGGGCCCCTGGCATGTAAATTGTAGCCATCAGGAGAAAAACCCATTGTACTAACAAATGATGCTTTCCAAGCCGTTTTCTTACAGTCCCTTACAGTGCTGCCACACAGACGGGGTAAAAATAAGACAGAGAACTCTTCTGGTTTGAAATCAACCAAGTGATGCAGAAAAAACAGAAGCACTTTGCCAAAACCTCAAGATTAAAAGTAATCAGAAGAGAGGTGCCTGTCAGCGTCTAGGAGTTTTGTAAACAAAAGGATGCAAGACAGCAGGGCCTCCAAAAGGTGAGATTTCTTTTCAGGGTCACTTTTGGACAGACACCAATAATGTATTTCATTTCTGGTTTAATTAGGTTAGTAAATAGTTTCTTTTTTTAAAAAGCAAGCAAAATAAATAATATTTTCTGCGAAGGTTTGCCGAAAAGCAGTGTGGTAAAGGATTGTGTGCCTTTTTATGAACAGTCTACACGGTAGAATAAAATACTGTCTCCATGAGCTTCCACACAGCAGAGCAATTAATTAACTTATCTCCACGAACGCCGTTCTCACTCAAACTTATTAAAAGTCTGATTCATCTGCAAGGCCCCAGGCAATCATCAGTTGCCTCATAATAATACAAAAGAAAAATAAGCTATAGTTATGTTCTCATTTAATATCCTAAGAAGATCCTCTTTGCCCTCTCTCTTTGTTTGAAAATATCTCTATTAAGAGGTTTTTTTTTTCTTTAAACTGTCCCATTTGACATGAAATATGTTATGGCAGGGAACTGTGGGAGTAAATTACAGAGCCTCCAGGATACCAGATTAAGAGGAGAAGCTGGACTTTCTCAAAGACACACAAATCATTCAACATGTAGCACAACAGGGCATACAGTGTGTTATCGATGCCGAGTTCCAAGCACCATTGTTAATACAGACCAGAAGAGGAATTGTTCATTAAATAATAAAGGGGGGGAGGGGAGGCAACACTCAGACTTCAGCATTAAAAAGCCAGCCGCAGAGGGATGATGGTTTTCCAGGTATTAAACAGCTTAATAGGCATTAGTCTGCTTAGGGTTTGGGTTTAATTCAACTCTCCCGAATATCAGTCTAAGGATTTCTAAGCAGAGACTAGTTCAGGAACCATGAATTTTTTTTTTTTTTAATGTTTAGTATGGTTGACCATATCAATAGCGCCCTCTACAGGAAGTTTCAAACCCACAACTTAAGTTTTCTTGATTCTGAAAAAGAAGGCTGAGGAGAACACCATAGGACAAGATGGAACTTTGCAAAGAATTGACATCACGGAAGATAATTTTGAAATGCTGATTATGTCTTCATTCCACATGCCGGTTTAAGAATTCGGAATGGGTCAAAACCAAACCACAGCTGGTAGCCCTAGGTTGTTATATATCTGTGTGTAGATATATATTTTTTGTTGATGATACTGGTGGTTTGTTTGTTTAACACTAAGCCACTCGAGGAACATTGAAATTCCTAATTTGTCTTTTCTTCTTCGTCTTGAAATCTCCAAAACATGAGCTTTCTCTCTCTAGGATTTGCTCATTGCAGTTGTGCAGTATTATTCAGATTCTTCTCAAGAGGCAAAGAGAGTTAACTTTTTTGAGAATACATAATTAACTAATGTACATACCTTGCAAATTATGTTTATTTTCCTGACATGCAGTAAAGGTGCTCAACCCGAGGTTCTGGCATGTGAGAAAGACCTGACGCTGATAAGATTTACGTGTGTGAATCTTAAAAATGTGGCTGTTTAATAACTGCAGATCATTTCTCTCCATGACCAGTGGTTTCAAATCCCGATTCAGAAGCCAGAATCTGCTTGAAGAAATCCTTACGGCTAAATTTTCTGCTCCTCTCACTATGGCCTTGGAAGTCAGAGACACAGGCTTCTTATCTCCCAGCTGTAATACATCAAATGACCTTGTGACAATGATTTAATCTCACCTTATTTTGGCAAGTTATCACAATTTGGGGAAAATTAACTTCTGATTTCAGAGCTATCTCAAGAGTTACAATAAATTTCAACTATACAGCTGAAACATTATTCTGTGTGACCTATGAAGACAGGAACAAGAGGTTAGTTTTAGTCTCTACTTTGCTGTGCCCTTTTTAAGTCAATTAACTTTTCTGGACCTTAGCTTCACTGGAAAAAGAAAAAAAAAGGAGAAACTTTTGTTTGGAGAAAAATTTAGAACCAGATGCTTAGAAATGCTGCATGAAATCCAATGAACATCTATCTTTTTAATAGTTGAGCTGTAAGAAAGGAAGGGTAAGCAAATAGTTGAACTCATAAGAGCTGAAAAACAGGTATTAGTTGAATCTATGTCTATCTTGTAGGCCTTTTGGCAATCTCTGTACCCAAAAGGCTTTGACGGTCACACTGGGGCCTAAGTAAGATGGAGAACTGGAACTGAGACCCCATATGAAGCCAAAATAATGAAGGGGTGGGCTTTCCATATAAGCCATGTAAAGGGAAATAATGACAGCCTAGGCTTTCGGTTGGTGTGTTACATCTTCCCTAGAAATTCCTAACTCAGTCCTGTCTTTTGAAGGTGTGGAGTTCAATCAGTACTACCTGTGCAATCCAGGAAACCTCAGGCCAAGAAAATAAACTGAGGTGAACCCAGGTTGGTAGTAACCTGCAGGGCCTGGCGGAGATAAATACAGACTCCCTCTGAGGAACTCATTTCAACTCAGGTCTTTCAGGATGTCCACAGATAAAGCCGAACAGGAACTCAACATCTAAAATTATGAAATGCATGAGGAAACACATGAGGAAACACATGAGGAAACAGGTTCCATGAGTGAGAGTCAGCAGAAACAGTAACAGCTGAATTAGAACACCAAAAATTTTGAATATTGGAATGGATAATATAGAATACAAAATCATCAGCCATAAAATGTTAATGAAATAAATATGGAATAAAAAACCTGAAAAAGCAGGAAGATACTTTCAAAACACCGGGCAGATTTGGAAAAAAAAAAAAAAACTAAATATTTAATCAATTAAAATGTAATTTAAAAGCACAATGGATAGCTTAATAGATTAGTCATAGTGGAAGAAAGAATTGGTAAAATAGAAGATAACACTCAAGAAATTAACCAAAACACAGGAGAGAGACAAGGAAATGGTAACTGTGGAAGAATATTTATGAGAAAAGGGATAAAAGAAGACACTTGATAAATGCCTAATTGGAATTCAAAAAGATGATTTTAGAGAATATTCCATTTAGAGAATAATAAAATGGAATTTTTTGAGAACAGATGAAAGATATGAATGTTCATATCAGAAAGCACAAGTCCTGAGGGGGATAAACAAAAGGAAACACCAAGAACCAACACAGTAAAGCTGCAAAACAAAAAAGATAAATACCATACTGAAAGCATCTAGAGAGAAAAAAAAAAAAAAACAGAGTGTCCGTAAAGGGAAGTAACATTAACACCAGACTTCTCAACAGCAGCAACAAAGGCCACACTGTAGTGGAATAAAATCTATAAAATGCTAGAGAAACGATCACTCTAGAATTTTACGTGTAGCAGAAATACAAGAGTGAGATAAAGACATTTCACACCAACTAAAAGTGATGGTTTACTACCAGAAAACCCTCAATTAAGGAAATTTTGAAGGATATACTTTAGAAAAGATAATGAGCCTAGAAGGAAGGTCTGAGATGCCAGAAAGGAAGGGGGTCAGAGAAAACGGAAATTAGTGAGTGCATCTAAACAAAAATCGACAGCACAAAACAATATTAATGTTTACATCAGAAAGTGGGAAAAGATGGTCCCAAATAACAGACAACAATATTATGTTAGATACAGGGAGAGGGTTGGTGATGAGAGTAAGCAGATATACAAATATAGAAATATGTAAATCAGATAAAACTGAGCCCTTCTCGTAGAAGTGAGGGCCGGAGCTTCCTACCAGCTGGGCTTTACTCAGGAGCAATGACCACGAAGCCACAGGCTCTAAAGAATGGCCTGGAAACTCACGAGGCTGCAAGATATCCAGGGAACCTTGCAACGTGAACATTCTGTATCTATTATCTTGTTTCTGTAATATTCATACTTTTATTCAAAAAATGATCATGAAAAGCCGTACACTCGTCTGTTTTCACTCTCCTGCACGGAGTCTTCAGTTCACTTAAAAGGAGAGCGATTTAGTTAGGGAAGCTGCACAGAAACCACAGCCATGGTTACTGGGTTAGCTAGCAAAGGCAATTATCCACGAGCGAGATCCTCGATTCTTTTTTTAAAATCTGACTTTAAAAACACAATTCTGCTGCCAGGTAAGAACTGCTTTCAGAGAACCTCGGAACTCTTTATCTTTCAACTGTTTAATACACACTTCTGCAAGTTAACATCAAACTAAGTGTGTGTGTATGCTATAATACGATCTTATCGTTGTTTCTCGTAAACCATGAGATATATGTGTTTATTTTTTTAAAAAATACAGGTGTAAATAATCAGTGAAAGACTTCTCAAAGAAAACTGTTAATAGTTTTGTTGTTTTTTTAAAGAGAGAAATGTTAATTATATAAAATAAGCACTGACGTATTTTTCAGGGAATTTTAAATATTAAAAATCTCTAAGATAAAAAAGAGATACAATTTGAATCCTTCATATATAGCAATTTTAGTTTTGACAACAGGAAATATTTACGAATTTGATTTTAAATGAATGGCAGCATTCAGTGACAAAGGGTTTCACAAGAACTCCCAGTAACCCTTCTTTTGATTTACCTAAACAGAAAAAATAAAAACACGGAAAAGGCTTCTGCAGGGCCTTCTCCTGATGTCTTGCTTTTCTGTTGGCACTAAAGGTGCTGTTGGCTCTCTGATTATTAGTCTACTGTGTTAAATTTACCTCCTCATTAGACCACAGCTAGAAAACAGAACATATGATCGTTCATGTGTTTCCAAGACATTAATTAAAACGAATAATCTCTCTTCTGTTGTTAGGAGAGGTAACTACTTTCACAGTTAAGGTTCCTTTTAAAATGAAATGATCCATCTTCAAACATGAAGATTTTAATGCTTGTTTATGCCTGGTTCCCTGAGGGGTAAGGATGGGAACTCCACTGGAGACACAATGCCCCTCCCCCAAGCCAAAGAAAGTTTCTTTTATTAAAAAAAAAAAAAGAATATGCAGAATCACTTCAAGCCACAAAGTCCATGATACCATTCAAAAGACGACTGCAAGGCCGTCACTGTGGGCTTTGAAAGCAGATCTGCTGCCTTTTCGTCCTCTGTTGCGACACCACACGCTCGTTTCCACTCGCAGCGATGCACACTGGGGGGGGCCACTGTTGACCCTGCACTTGTGCCCTTCCCATTAAAGACGCTAGTCCTTTAGCCTCTTTTTCATTCCTGGGGACATGTCCAGTGGGTGGCCTGTGACATCACCCTGCTAACCTTAACCGATATTTCATCCCGTCTAATAAGCACTCAGCTCAGATGGTCATTTGTGTGGACCCCAAAGGAACAGCTCCCAAGGGACCCAGAAAAGTATTCATTTTCCAAAGAGAATTGAAGCCTACGGCGATAGCATATAAAATAAGAGCCCCTTAAAATGTAAAGAGTGATGAGGTTATTTCATTCTTCTGCTATGCTTTTAGGGAAAAGCGACATTTAATTCCTAAGAGATCTGTCTGTCCACTGGACACTTCAAAGAAATAGGAACCCAGCTAATGAGATGTCTCCTAACTCCTTTCTGAGCTTCCGCGCTCCCAAAATCGCCTGCCCTTTCCCAACTAACTTTTCCATTCTTCACCTAATTTCCTGATCCGGAAACTTCAGAGTAACATTTTTTTCTCCTTCTGAACCAACTCTTAGAAGTCGTTCTTAGCTTGTCCTCATTTTGCCTGGTCCCCTCTTTCTCATCATCAATACGCACACGCCTAACACAGCTCTGCGTGTCCTGTGTCTTACCCAGTGGCAAGCTTGCAGCTCTCTCCTGCTCGGTTCAGTCTATACAATCTGTGTCTCTTTTTGTCTTCATCCTCACACCATCACTCCACCCTCTACAATGGCTCCCTGCTGCTTAGACCTTAAGTATAAATCCTCCTGCTTGGTTTTCAAGGCCTAACTGTCTACTCAGTCTGTTCCCTGCTCCTCTGAACATCTCTTCCCTCTTTCAGACGGCCAGGCAATTTCCACCGAGTCACGAAGTTTAGTTTTCCCTCTTCCTGGTAACTCAGGAGAAAAGGACCAAGCTGAACAAGACACCCCTTTCTTTGACAGGTGTATAGTTTAATGGGGATGGGTAGGGGGACAAATAAGCTAACGAGCATTCTCGGGGCCACTGTTGAGTGCTGTGAGAGCATCAACAAAGGCTGACTGATCAATTCTTCAGGTGAGGGCAGGGTAGGAAAGGCTTTGGAGAGGAGGAGATGATAGATGAGTTGTCATTCTGGGAAGTGACTGTTTTCCAGAACATTCTTCAATGAACAGTGGACTGTTAATATTTATGCAAATAGGAATGTGATAAGAGGTAAGCAAAACTCAACCGTTACCAATGTCCTCTCTTGGAGAAAATAGCTACCCCGATACAATTCTATTTTGTACTTAGAATTACCTTAGGTGGGTTAATAAAAAGTCAGATTTTATTAGGAAATGACCAATCAGCAAACCCGCATAGCTCTCTCTGCTGGGTGCACTTGGTACTGTTCAACCACGAGAGCAGAAGAACATTCCCCATCGTTTTGTATTGTCCTTGCAAGAAGGCAGAGATATAGCCTGGATTTGAAAACAAACTTTTTTTTCAAACAGAAAAAAAGTCAATGATCTGCTAACCCTACGGGGAATCAAAGCCTGAAACCTATGTGATATATGGAGGGGTTCTGAGAAAAAGATAGTCCATTTCCCAACAATTGGGCTGGGTTTTCAAAATTCTGCTGTCGTCGGTTTCCTCGCCTTTGAAATAGGGATGATAGCAACGCCTCTTCCAGGGATTAATGAGCACGAATACGAAACCAAACTGCTGAGGAAGACACTCGATATATGAGCATTCCCTTTCCTCCTAAAAGATGTTTAAATACCGTTAAGCCACATCTAACTCTGAAAACACTAACACCTTACGTGGCACTAAGTCACATAGGCCCTGATCTTGATGAGCACATCAGTGCTCTTCCAGCTGATGGGTAAGTGAAAGTGAATTCCAGAAGGGTAAAGCAAGGCCAAGATCTTACCTTGAGGAGGGAGAAGGATGCCATGAGGGCAAAAGGAAGTTTCTGGAACCAGGATCCGATGAGGCTCTATGCACAGACGTTCCGCTCCATAGTTTTGCTGAGCCTTCGTTCTGAAAAAACTAGCAAAAGACGACACTGTAATTTGACGGCTGGTGCACAGGAGGCTTCTAGAATAATCACCACTTACTAGTGCTCTGCTTGGCATTTTCACAAATGCTATCTCAAGCCTCACAACAACCCTCTGAGGTAGGTATCATTATTCCCTGGTTTTCACACGAGATAACAGGTTCAGGAAAATTACGTGAACCACTCAAGGTCACACCGCCAGAAAGAAGAGCCAGAAATGACCACAGGTTCCTCCAATGCCAGCCCCTGCTAAGACAGGTGGCCCCACAGCCACAGGCAGTGCAGGTCTGTCCCCCTGAGCATGGTACCAAAGACTGTCCACCAGTTTCTGATCCCCCACTGATGTTTACATTCGGTTTCCTCTCAGTGCCTGAGACGGCTGTAAACGCTGCAACTTAACATCCAGGGTGGCATTCCTCCTTTGTGTCTTTGCAACAATCTAGCACTGTCACAAGGAGACCTGGTACCAGCCCAGGGCTCAAAAGCGGGCACTAGAAACGGAAATAATTGGCAAGAAGGAAAGGCGCAGCAGAGCGATCAGCAAACTCCGTGGAGCACCCTCAGCTGAGGATGGGACAGTCGTGTATACCCACTAGGTGACAAAAAGCTTTCATGGCACACTCCGCAGGCCAGCTCACTGGCTGAGAGGGAAAGAGAACACTGAATGCTTTCTGCATAGCTTACCTGCCAACTCCTGAGGCCTTCCAGCGCTTTAATTGGCCTCAGACCAGACATCTGCAGGTTCAACAGCATTTGACAGGGAAACTTTTTTTTTTTCTTTTTTTTTCAGGCGAAAGGAAAGCCCAGAGCAGTGGTTTTCAAACCTCTGTGCACATCGAAATTGCCTGGAGGGCTTGTTAAAGCACCGATGCCCAAACTCCTCCTTTCAAGTTTCTGATCCAATAAATCTAGGGCTAGAAAATTTGCATTTCTAACAAGTTCCAGGTGATGCTGCTGCTGCTCCCTGGCCCGGAACTCCACCTTGAGAACTCCTTGCCTAGCTCAGAGTACTCGACATTGGCTGCACGTTAGAATCCCCTGGAAAGCTTTTAAAAGTCCTGACATCCTGCCACACCCAAGCCAGTAATCCAGCCTCCTGGGAACGTGACCTGGACACCAGGATCTTAAAGCTTCCAGGTGATTCCAGTGAGGGAGCCACTGGCCCTGAATCTTTAAGAGCCAAACCTTGTCCTTCTTAATAACTAACTCCTGAGGGTTGAGCAGAGGAAGCATCTTGACATCTACCTTTTTTCCGACAGAAGAAAAAATGTTTATGACTCTTAGCAGAAAAGTGTTCTAGACATTAAAATAAGCCATGGATATCTCAAAGATAACAGCTTTCGGAACCTTAAAAAACGTGAAGAGTCAACAAAGAACACACTGTGATAAACAAATTTTAACTGATTTGAGGGAGCAAATGGCTAAAGTTGGTGGATAGACTATATCAGAGCGGCAGACAGTGTCTTTATCGAGGCCCCTGGTATCACATAACTTTATCCTTTAACTTAATGCATTATTCTTCATCACTGCCTTTTATTACTGTGGCTCAGATAACTTCAAAGCCTGTTATTTCTCATTTTCAATCCAATGCAAATTGAATTTTCAACCAAGCCTTTATCAAGTCAATTGTTCCAGTTTTCAGAAGGACGTTAGAGAATGGAGGAGGTAGATCCCAAAACTACAGCCCCATGGGTTTAATGGCAAACCTCTCGTACATTCTGGAACAAACTATTTAAAACCAGTAAGCAGTGTTTGCTGGGAGCTAGGATAGGTTCTCAAAACCAGTCTTTCACCAAACCAGTCACATTTCCCTTTTGACAGGTTTATAGGTCAGACAGACCAGGGGGATATCACAGACGAAAATATGTCTTGATTTCAGCAAAGAATTTGACATCCTATGGACAACAATGATGTGAACAACAGTGTAGCTGAGCAGATTTGGAGCTCGTGGAACAACTTTCCCCAAGGAATGTTGACTGCTTGACGAATTACCATCTACCCAACAGGCTGTCTCAGCGGCTGACTCCCAAGTGCTATCTATGGTTTATCCAGTCCAAAATTTTAATTAATGATGGATGAAGACACAAAAGACATGCTTATCAAAACTGCAGGTGTGACAAAGCTGAGAGAGAAGCCTAATTCGTTAAATGTCAAATGAACCAAGAGAGGCAAAAGCTCTTAATAAACTAAAAGAACAGGCTGACATGAATAAGAATGAACTTAGTAGTGGTAAACATAAAATCATTCATTTAAAAAAATCAAATGCAAAAGTATGAGGGTAAGGGAGATTGAGATTTAAAAACAGTTTTTTTTGGGGGGGAGTCCTAAGACTTTTAAGTGACTGTAGCCTCAATACAATCTAGGGTATTTCAGATATCTCTGAAAAATCTATGAAAGCTAATGACTATTTTATAGGCAGATGCCCATAGGCATAAAATTTTGTTTACAATTTCAGCTCCAGCCCATTCATGACCAGTGCAGGTTACAGGCCCCAGGTTAAGAACGGCCTGGATAGTATAATTGGGCCACCATAAAAACTCCAGCAAACTCTGTGCTTTAACAAAAGCTTAGTATGAAACAATGGAGACAATAGCCCGGAGAGCTTGCTACATCTAAAGCATCTAAAGCATAGTCTCTAGTTTCCAGTACTTGGCTAAATGGTAGAGATTGAAAAACTGCAATACATTTGATAGTAAATGGTCTAGATATTATGTTAACCATTTGAAGGAAACGAAGACATTTACTCTAAAAATTAAAAAAATAAAGAAAGAAACACAATAACAGTCTTCCAAAAATCTAAAGTCTGCCATGTATAAGAGGGTGGAGATTGGCAGCACTCTACAGCCGCATTACCCAGAGCAATACAAAGGGGTCACGTGTGTAATTTAAATAACATAATGTGGGTCACGTGTGTAATTTAAATATTTCTAGTCACCACATTTATAAGAAAAAACAGGGGAAATTAATTTTCACAACATCTTGCATTTTGCCCAATATACCAAAAACAGTATAATTCTGCATGTCCTCAGGATAAAATTTCTGCATATTGAGTTTTTGAAATCTCGTGCGTCCTTTGCATTTAAAACACATTTCGATTAAGACTAGTCGCAATTAAACTACTCCCTAGCCACATGTGGCGGTGGCCACCACCGTGGACAGCACGGCTCTGCATCTCACCGGGGCAGAAGGAAGCCAATTAAGGGATGCTAGAGAGGGAGAATTTTTCAGTAGAACTGTTGGAAAATGGAACCAATCCCATTATAGAGCGCCGAGGTCTCTGTCTCTGGGTTGGTTCTGAGACTAGCTGGCAAGGGTTATTTCGGCATTTCTGCATTGGGTGGGGGCTGGGATGGATAATCCTGAGGCCCTTTGTCATTCTGAGGCTATAACTCTAAAATGGTCATGTGAGGGAATTAAGGTGTTTTGATCCATCACCTTCATGAAATCCAGGAGAAAGTGGCCAGCCAGCCTTTCCTAAAAAGATCTTGCTAAGGCGTGGCAGGTCTCAGAAACAGGGCCAGTTTGCCCCTTCCTGTCCCTTTTGTTGTGCAGTGCAGCTGAAGTCATCGATGAAGATTCTCCATATGCTTGGCTCAGGCTCTGACATGAGGCCGAAAGAGACTATTGTCGCATTCCTGAGCTAGACTCAGCCTGGAAATCCCCCACCTAAAACATGCGTCCCCCACACGCACACTTAACCGTTGCACTCATCCAACCAGCTCACTTTTAGTTACCCTTTTCCAGGAAGCTTATTAACAGAAAACGAAATGTTTAGCGACGTGAAGAACAGAAAGATAATTTTCCAGAGGGACTCTCGAGGTGCTATTCAGAGAGGACAACAATCCACAAAGAAGAACCAGTTGCTTGTGTTTAGCCAGTCCCAGTCCCCATGATCTCCATTCACGACCAGCGAAGATGGGCATCCGTGTCTGAACGAAACTGGGTGAGCAAGCAGCGTTTGAGGATCCGGCCCAGGGTTTCCACAGTCCACACACAACTTCGGCCCGGAGAAGATGGAACAGGCGTGGTGGGGAAAAGGGCGAGCTCTGAAGACAGACTGCCTGAGTCCCAGCCCCACAGGTGCCTCTCACCAGATTCCTGACCTTGGACAAGTGACCAGCGGTGACCTTGGTAACCTCTGATTCACCCTTTCACCTGAGATCCTGATCTATCCCTGCCAGTTATTTTAACATTTATAACACTAAAAAGTCATACACAGAGTAAGAAACAAATATTGGATGGAATTTGATTCACTGATGACACTTTATAAATGTACAGACACTTATTTTTTTTAAATAATTTTCTTTTTCCTGAGTATATGTATATGAATATGTATGTAATATACATTCATTATCAAAAATTTGGAAAATATATATAAATATTAAGAAGAAAAACTAAATGAGCCATTATCCTACCACCCAGAACAAACCACCTTTTAACATTTTTTCACTTCTGTACATTTTTTAACATAATGTACATCATTTTTAAAAACCATCGATTTCTAATATACTTCTAAGTTCCAAGGTAGCAAAGAGCATGCCTTTTCTCCTCCTCTACTAACCGTCATGGGAGGAACATACCGCTAATGTCATGATGCTCCATTCGGGAGGAACATCATGAATGTGGATTTACTCCACAAGAGAAGATGGAAGCCAGGTCCTAGCCTAGCCCTTAGTAGCACATAAAAGACTAGACTTAGAGTCCCAACCCACACTTAGAAAGTGAGGAAACAAGCTCAGAGAACCAGAGTGACTTTCCTGTGACCACTCAGCAACACCTTACTGAGGTGTCCTTACCCCTCAAAAGCTCCCCCCACTGCTTCATGCAGCGTGATCCAACCTTCCAGATTCTCGCAGATTTGGGGCTCACTTTCTGCTAGGCATCTCCCCATTTCAAGATCAAAATGAAATGCTTACATACAAATTTTCAAACCGTTGCATGTTACTCTGTTTGATAACAGCAAAGTAAGTCATTTATTCTACAAAGGGCACTTTATAAGGCTGTCTTTCCAAGCAAAGTCTCAAAAGAATTCTCTTTGCCGTGTGCAAAATATCCACTTAATTAACATGAACACTCATATTACTAGGCAATTAAAATGATTTATTCAAAGAGCTTTATAGCCATGCCTTAATACCAATTTATAATAAGCAGGAGAAATAGAGCAATAATACTTACTATCATCCTAATTAAAATAAGCATCATAAATTACATTCGCACCTTTAAGCAATTCATATATCCTTCCCAAATAACAAGATTGTAATGTGCAGCTTTTGCTTATCGATGGGATCCAATATATTACTGAGCTTTGTTTCGTCCGTTGCAAGGCTAACATTCAAGGAAGGACTTTTCCTGATCTATTTGGACTATTTGTCTCTTTGGGAAAGAAATAACTTTAAAATTCCAGGGACATTTTCATTATTACCTGCCTGATCTTCCCCAAATACAGGGAGGCAGAGCTACTCACCCCCAGTGCCTAGTTCCCGTGTTTTATATCACCTGCTGCCTTGTATTATAATTTATCTGTTGTTTACTAGTAATGTATTTATCTGCCTTTCTCGTTAAATCTTCCAGCTGCCTCCCTTGAGGCCCGTTTGCTGTAAGGATTAACAAACTGTGTAGAAGGCTGTCAGCACACGTCCTGGCACAGGGCGGGTATGACCCAGTGTTACCCACTGTTATCACCATCTTTATCATTGACTTTAAATGCTTGCCAAGGCCCAGAACAGAGTCTGGCACACTCAGAAATAGGTGGAAACGTGGGTTCTTGGGATATCTGGTGTCTTACTGATCTACATACCAAATCATTAAAATTGTGCAGTGTCAGAAGGTTCTCCCTACCTTCTTAAGCAGATTTTTATTAACCATCGTTGGGAAAATGGTGTCATAAGCCATAAGCCCCGGGGTTGTGAAGGTGGCCTGTCCGCAGAGTTCATAGGTGAATACTGAGGGAGCGTGTGAGCACAGTGTCTCTCATGCAAACAGAGAAGTGCAGAAGCAGGGAGAAGGGACTTCACCTCTAAAACCAAAAGAGGCACTTCACATAGCAGCCCTTGTCCTAAATGTTGGTGATGGGGAACCTTTGTGGGCAGAGGGCGTGCACCAAATCCCAAAGGTCAAGTAATAACCGTGAGCCTTTTATTTTCTTCTCTAAGGAAATAGAGAAACAAGGTCATTTCACACTGGCACCTGTAAAAGGTGGTGGGTGCTGACGCACACTTTACCAGGCCCCTTGAGGCCTGCAGGGGGCAATGAGGAGAGTGTGGTCATGGGGACGGTGACCGGCTCCAGGTGCAGGCCTGGCCTCCAAACGCTGCTGTGCTCTTCCTGAAGGCTTTGCTGCCACCCAGGTCCCTTTGCCTCTTCCACTTACCCCGGGTAGCACTGCCACTTTTTTAACCGTTCTGCTCCTGCTCTTCTTTGCTCGTCTTATCTTTTCTGCCTCCTGTCATTTATCTTTTTGCTTCTTGGCTTTGTCCCAACCCCTTTGACGTGCTTTTTCCCTTCTCTCTAGGGAATAACTCATTCTCAGGCCTCTAAGTTACCTTGCAGTTGTGGGTTCCTCCAAGTTTGGGGTTCCCATTTTCATTGCTGCTTCCTACACAAAAATAAATGCCTCCCTTTGCCACAAGAAAAGTGTTAGTTTTCTTATTTCTGGTTTTGGCAGTGTTTGAGGTGCCAAAGAGCAGTTTTTGAATAATTAAAGCCTTATGTAGGCAGCTCTGGGAAACTTTTTACAATTAATAAATCCTATGAAATATTGTTAATTTAACTCCCCTAAATAGTTCTCAGAAATCACCGGAGCTGAAGGTGAGATACACACTCACACACACACGTACACAAACACGTACATTTTATCATTTACAAAGTGCTTCTGACTTACTCTGCTTTTCTTTGAGTGTGAAAGATGTTCTTCATAAAAATAATTTCTTTAAAACATAATGCCCATGACTCTAATACATGTTTCACTATTTCTACATGTTTAAAGAGGCTCACACCTAGAGGCCATATCTTCATGCCTTCACTTTAATCCTTGAACTAACCAGAATGTCACTTTTATACCACAAACACCTCACCTTTATGATGTGTTTTATAATTACCAAACTTTCACATACAAGATTTTATTTACTTCTTTCAACAGCTCTGTATTATTTTTTCTCATTTTACAGCTGACAAAAATGAGAGAGATGTTAAGTATTTCTTCCCAGGCCTTATAGCTTAACCTTGATTGACAGCAGCCACTTGAATGCAGAATTGCTGAGGCTCGGACTAAGGCATGTCCCGTCACTGCCTTGTATGTTATCAGAAGATAGAAAGGCCTTAACATTTAAGCTCTAGGGCTTTGTCCCATATTCCTCTAATGAGAAATGCAATTACTTCTTTCCATTTTTCCTTCTTCTAATAATAGGTGACTCCTCCAATCATCATTAAACTAATGCAAAGACTTCATGGTAATTCTCACTTCCAAATAAGGCACTTACTACGAACAAATAAATATAACTAATGCACTTGACATTACCAGAAAAAAAAATAGCTGCCAGAGTAATAAACCCCGTAAATGTTTTCTAGTAGAATGAAAGGTGAGAACCACTGCCCTACCCAGGTTCCATGGCGGCGTAGCCTGAGATGGGGGATTCACGCACACGTCATTTATGGAGACACTGCTCCCAGGAGAAACCGATAAGGAGTGAAGGCATCAGGACAGGGGAGAGGAAGGAGGTGGTGACTGGTGAAGGCACTTTTAGCTTGAACTTGTAGGGAGATTTGCAGATACAGAAGTCCCATTCCACTGTTACAGGGCTCCCCAGAGTCTGCTCTGTCTCAAGGTATGGGAGCAGGAATTGGCAACTCCACCCCAGACTGTTACTGGCCAGGAGACAGGCCAGTAAAGGGAATTCTAGGGGCACTGGATTGGGCAGTGACAAAGATAATTCAACAATAATAATAATTCAACAACTACCATTGGTTGAATGCCTACTATGTGATACTCACTTGCTTATATTATTTCTAGTTCTTACAACCACTCCATAAATTATTATTTTTATTTTATATGTGAAAAAAACAAATGCAAAGAATGAAGTGACTTGTTTAAGGTCTTGGAGCTGGTTGTTGAGCTGGAAACTGGCAGTTCTGTGGCTAAGTTGTGTAAATCTTTGTTTGACTCCAAAGTGCCTGACTGTTTGCTGTTCTGTGATACCAGTTCTGGTTTTAAGTCAATGCTCCGTAGTGGGATGAGACGGTAGTCAATATTTAGGCCTGCGGTCCTATCTTATTCTTCTCTAGAAATGACACTGGGACATGCCCCTGTTCTTAAAAAGTAAAAAAAAAAAAAAAAAAGACATAGCAAAGAGGATGAAAATTTCTGCACCCATTCAGCAAATGTATATTGAACACTTGCTATGTGCTTGACACACTTTTGACACTGGAGATGCAGAGGAAAGTAAGACAGAAGAAATTTCTACTTTCTGGGAACTTACATAAAAACAGAAATACCCATTTCTAATAGGACGCATGCTATAAAAAGAATAAGAGAGAGAGAGAGGTAGTCAGAGAAGACCTCTGAAGAGAGACATTATATGAGCTGAGGTCTGAGAAAAGAAAATTAGATAGCACTGGGACAGACTGTCTATGGGAAGAGAATTCTCGGCTAAGGACACAGTGCATGGCCCTGAGGGGAAAAGGAAGCATGGCATGTTTAGGAAAAAGAAGAGGGTCTGTGTGGTTGGAGCTTGGTATGTGAAGGAGATGCATACATGAAACTGAGATCAGAAAGGTAGGTGGGGTCCATATAGCCCTCGTAGGCCCAGATAAAGAATTGGGATGTTTCTCATATTGTTTTAGGCAATGGAGTGAGTAATCTGATTGACATTTTTAAAAGCCATTTTGGCTTTGTTGTGGGACATGAATCGTTTGGGTGGGGGATGGTCAAGTGAAAGCGGGAAGACCAGCATAGTCTTCCAGAGGATCCAGACGATGATGTCTCCATCTGGGGAGAGAAGTGACGATGACAAAGAGAGCTGATACTAAATTCTTTCTCATTACAACTAGTAACATTTGTGGATATATGAACTAATTGGGGGGAAAAAATAAGCCATAGCCCACTCAATAGAAATTTATGTTCATAGTAAAATTTTCTTTCTAGGTTAATACTTTTCATCAAAATTTATGACATACAATTCTTATGTTATTTTGATGGAATGTATAACTAAATAATGATGACTGAATCTAAAAGAAATATATTCATTTGTTGAGCCTTGAAATAAGAACTTTTTAAGTTTTATTTTCAATCTATATACATAATTTAGTTACAGAGAAGTTGGAAGAGTGATAAAATACATTACATGGGGAAATCTTTTGGTGCAGAAAGTTGAATGAAAATATAAATTCAAGGGGAAAAGGGAACAATGTGAAATTTCTAACTGTTAAGGAAGTCTTTGTATTTTCTAAACGGTCGATGGTAAGTATCAAATTTCCATGGTGTTTAGATTCCACTGGGCACATTTAATAAGAGCAATAGAAGAGTTTTATTTTAAAATGTCAATATTTATAACATACTGGAAATTCTATCTCTAGCAACTATTTAAACTTACGATGAAAAATATAGATGTCAACTCTAAAAGGGTTCAAGGGTCTACAAAATTTTACAAAATTCTTTTAGGGGCTATATGAGCAAAAATGTTTGAAAACAACATGAGTAAGCCAAGAGGGAAAAAGTTTCAAAAAGAAAATGGTTAGCTGTGGCAGATGCTGCTAGAGGTAAAAGGAGACTACTGGACTGGCAGCAGGCATCCACCACCTTGATTAGAAAGTCTGTGTACGGTTCAGGGGCTGGACACCTAGTTGGAGAAGGTCAAAGAGAGAATGGGAGATGAATTAAAGATTGCAAGTAAAGACAACTGTCAATAAAGTTTACTGTGAAGGTGAATAGAGAAAGGGAGTCCTAGTAGCTAGAGGGATGGGTGGAGCCAAGAGAAATAGATTTAAAAAAAGAAAGTGCTAGAACAGGTTCCTATGTTGTTGGGAGGAATCAAGTAGGAAAGGAAAAATTGATAATGCAGGACAGAGAGGAAAATAGGAGTAAAGGCAAGAGGATGGGAGCTAGAGCACAGTGAAGTGTGGCCGTACCTTCCATTGTCGTAGGAAAGAAGGCATAGAATGCAGGGGCAAGGCCACACTATTATGTGATGGAGAGTGAAAAAAGTTGTAGGATAAAGGGATTAGAGGTCTTTATAGGTTAAAAAATCTTTTTGAGTGAATAGAATAAGTGAGATAGAAGAATAGGAAGTATCCGAAGGAGAATGTTCAAAACTGATATTTTAGGGGACATACAATTATTGGTTTGATCAAGGGAATGGGTGGCAAGGTGGAGTGGAAGAAAAGTTAACTGGAGGTAATAAAGTTAAGGCACTGAGAGCCCAGGGTAGCGGATGGACCACCTGCATGGAGGTTGAAATCATCAAGAATAAGAACAGGAGTAGAATAAAAAAAAAAGACATCAAATCAGGAACCAACCTTATACATAAAGGGAAAAAACTGAGAGGCTAGTAGAAAAGGGTTATAAGGGAACATTGGGTGAAATAGTAGGCTGCTGTGAGCTTTAAAGATTGGAGTTTCTGAAAGGTGAAGGATGGTAAATAGTTTACGAAGGGTTATAGGTAGCCGGAAGGACAGCTCTCGCAGGTCAATGGCCTTAGGTATATGTAACACGAGAGAAAAGCAGCCACCACTTAAGACGAATGTCAGGAAGGTGAGTACAGGTAGAACAAGGGAATCAAAGGCAATTCAGAGCAAAGGAGGAGAATTCAAGGCAGTTTGCTGATGACAGACAGCCTGGGAGTGCAAGCACGCACAGTGGAAGGACGTGGGAGGGAGCCTGGATGATGATGGATGGCCCAGGAGGCTCGTGCTGCTGCTGGCGATGTCAGTAAAGACGGAATTTGCTCCGTTGCTAAGACGTGCCATCAGTGCATTCTAAGTCCAGGGGATTTAGCTAGAAGATGTGTGAGCAAGTGTATTCTCAGCCTCTTCGTTTTTCACTAATAGAAAAAGCATAGATGTGGGGGAATTAGTCAAAGAGAAACTATACTTGCGAACCCTCACTTCATAACTTGTCCTCAAAGGGCTGAGTTTATGCCACCACCGGGGAACACCGGTGCCACAATCATTTGATCTTAAGGCTGGCATTTCCCCTTTCATTCCAGGGATCATTCTACTCAAGCTTCCTTAGTTTTCCACTAGAAAGTTCTAACATCCAATTGAGGGAACAAATTCATTACGAGATAAACTGAAAATAGCAAATATTCAACAATTCACAAATAAGACAGAGAGCAAATTTTAGAGAAATTAGTAATCAGGTATATTTTTACTTTCCCATTTTGGCTAACCTAAACTTTAGTGCTAAGCCTCATTTCGTCAGAATATGCCTTTACTACAAACCCACGTTTTTCTGGATATGGAGCAAACCTTTTCGTGCATGTTATTCAATTAAAACAGAAATAATTCATACCAAGGGAATATGAAATGACTAATATTTGAGACCTACAATAATCCTCACCTCGAATTCTGCTAGATTAGCCTTATTCTCTCTATTTCGCAGATGAGAAAAAGGGGTTTAGAGAGATTAAGTAGCATTCTGGAATTGCATGGGTGGCCAGTGGGAAGCCAGCTCTGTCGGCCTCCCTAATCTGTGCTCCTTCTTTGGTGCCTCAGGGCTCCCAAAGTGAGACTTTATACTGAAACCTGGTGAGGGTTCACACCCACTGTAAATGCCTTGAGAGAACCCATTCTCTTCTGGATTGAGACCGAAGCCAGATGAAGAATCAGAAAAGACAATCTGGAAGAGAGGCTGCTTGGGACGGGCTTCAAAGCATCGACAGGACTTCAGCAGGGGGAGGATATATTCACAGCCATGGGGCTCTGTCCCCAAGCATCGGTCACACACACTCTTTTTGGGGTCAGGAGCCCAAACTTAGGTCACTAGCCACTTTCCTTTGACTGCATCCAAGCCGATCAAAGAAAAATTACGTGATTGCCTTCTTCATGTCCGAAGACCTAAAACATCTGCTGTGTTTGGGTAGAGGGAGAATGGGGATAGAAAAACAAAGAGTTGGATGTCCTCATGACGTCACTGATAGTGGAAAAGACCAAGGTCTCTCCAGTCCTAGGTTTCACTCTGAAATGTGTGGCTGCTCTAGAGAATGATGCATTTTGAACCAAAGTAACACACAGTGACTACATCCAGTGTTTGGTTGAGTTTATCCTCAGCAAACAGAGACTCTTACCTGACAAAATGTTTTCTCTCTCTAGCACTGGAAATTATAAAGTCCCTATGGATAACGGAACCCTTCAAATAAATTTGAAACTCCGTATACATTTGGTCTCATTTCATCAGTAAAACAAGCAGCTAAAATAATTACTATTATTATCCCCACTCTACAGATGTGAAAACTGAGCCTCACAGCTGCTGGTTTCATCAGAAACATAATGATTTTATTTAAAAAATATATATATATATATATACATATATATATATATGTATATATATATATCTGCAAGGTTTTTTCATTCAGTTTTCTTTTTTATGCCTTTACGTAATAATTATGCAGACGATGACTATCCCCAGGAGCATGTATAAATACATAATTTGACTTTACAAATACATTTTAATAACAGATCATGCTATCCAACCTAAACTCGGAATAACTGCTAGTTTTGTCTGTTGAGGATAACTGACAGATTTAAAAATTGCAACTCCACGTTTGTTTCAAATAGAAGTGGCTTAAATTTCTCGTACACCTGAATTTCATAGGTTATATTTATAACAGGAAAAAATATGTTCACAATATTCTTTGTAAACTTAAAAATGCTTGACAAGCATTAAACCACTAAATAAGTGTGATTTGTTATTAAGTTATTATTTTAAAACAGAAAGGGAAGCTCGTCAGATTTTTTTTTTCAAACAGTCACACTTCTGGTCCAGAGAAACAACCAAAAAACAACAGTTGGTGAACGTGTCAATTGTTCTTCCTTGTGCTTGGTCACTAGCCAATGTCATTGCTTGGCTGGACTATTCCCAAATGGACACAAAATGTAAGTTCCTACTCTATACAGATATTAATATAGGATCTGGCACACACGAAAGATAAGTGGGGGAAAAGGGGAGCTTCAAATGTGTATTTTACAATAAATATACCGTGTACTTCTGAGAATTTGCTTAAATCAATATTTTAAGTCATATCGTTGCCCAGTTCTATTAGCCAAATGTAGAGGGTTCACTACAGGACAGAGCTAAAACACTTTGCTAATTTATGTCTATTGATAAGGACTTGGCTGAAGGAGGAAGATTCAGCTTTTACTTCAGCAAAGAATGTGAGCTGTGGAACTTGGAACTAAAGATTGCTGCAGTGCTACTGGGAAAAAATGCACCAGAAGCTCTTCCCTGCTTTGCTACCTTCCTGCAAATCCATGCCCCCCATGCCCCCATCAGCAGACACCACGCATATGGGCCTGTGGTTCTATTCACTAGGTCATTGATGGGTAAGTGATCAGTCAAGAGTTTTGGTTGCCACCAGGAGAACTGGATCTAAAAATGTATTGGAAAGCTGGGGGAAGCCCGCTGGGTCCACCAGAGGCTGAGGAACAGGCTCTGGAAATGACAGGAGCCACGAGACTCTGTGGGGTGGGGAAGCAGACATACTCATAGCAGCGCAAACCCTAAGGCCAGCCTGCTGCTGCACGTTTACATCCCTTCTTCTCACGATCAAGAGTCAAGGTCCTAGAAGAGGTGGTTTGACTGGCCAAGGACAGGTTGCCTGACCATTCCCTGGCTGTGCAGGGGCAAGGAGAGGAAGGACATGGCCCCTTTTGCTTTCTTAGAGAGAAGCATTTGGATTTATGTTCCCACCAAGACCTCACATAATTGGGGAAAAGAAATATTCATAAAGGACGTTGACATGCTCTAGATGAGAGGAAATAAATACTGGGTAGCCAAAACTAGATGAATATTTACTAATGTAAGTTGAGGAAGGATTGATAATGTGTTAAGATTGCTTATATGCGATCAAACTTCAATTTGCAAACAAATAGGAAAAATTCTGAAGAGCAGCTACAGAAACCTTGAGCGTGGGATAGGCTTCTATGAGCACTTAACATATGTCAGGAGCTGGACCATGATTTAGTTCTGTTACTGTATTCGACCTAAACACAGCTCTGTGCAATAAGTACCATTGCTATTATTTCTATCTTACCTTAAAATAAAAGTAATAATAATAATGATAATAAGGTTTATTAAGATAAAGCAGGGTGTTTTTTTTTTTACCTCAGCACTATTGACATTGGAGCCACATAATTCTTTGTGGTGGGGGCTAGACTGTTTTTTGTAGGGCCTCCAGCAGCATCCCCAGTCTCTACCCACTAGGTGCTGGTAGCATCCCAGCTCTAAGCTATGTCAACCAAAAGTTGACATAAAATCCCTTAGGCAGGACAAAGTTGTCCACTGTTGAGAACGACTGAGGTAAAGCCATTTTTCCCAAGTCACATCAGGAGAGGATTGCTCCTAGGCCTGTCTAAAACCAGAACCTAAACTGCTAACTGTGTTTGTGACTCACATTACAGTTTACAAAGCATTTTTCGCACAGGCTATTTCACTAGCATCTGATAACACTCTTGCGGGAGGTAAGACAAGTTTGGGTGTCTTCACATTTCCTTTGAGGAAATGGAGCTTCAGAGAGTTTGTCACTTGCCCAAGATCTCTCAATTCTCAACTTGTCAAACCACCACTCAAAAGCCTCTTTTCAGTTTGTTTGGTTTTTAGTTTAGTGTGCCTTTTTTTTGTTTGTTTGTTTGTTTTGCTTCCAACCCAGTATTTTTTCCACTCTGCCAGTTTTACTAAACAATAGAATTAATTTTAGAAATAAGTTCCTGGATCAAATGTTAAAGAGAAATATAAATTCTCTTTGAATGATTATGTTTTACTATTTTGAAATAAGTAGAAAGTCAAAAAGAGCAAAGGAAGAAAGAAAAGAAAAGAAAAGAAAAGAAAAGAAAAGAAAAGAAAAGAAAAGAAAAGGGAAAGAAAAGGAAGGGAAAAAAAAGAAAAAGGAAGGGGAAAAAGAAAGAAGGGAAAATGGATTCATCTGACTGTTCAAAGGTTTTTATTCTCTCTCACCAAAAACGGGCCCCCAATACATATCATAAGCCACTCTGGACCCCAAAACTAAGCTGGAAGCGTCCTTTGGGTTTCATCACAGGGTGGCCCCGTATACTTCTAACATGCTGAGGCTTTGTTTTATTTCTGACTCAACGGGAGTATTGACTCACAAATACCACTTTACCACTTAGCCTTTCACTGAAGGTCTCCTGCACAAAACCAGGTCAAATGCGAGGCAGCTTGGAGTGAGAGATCAGATGAGCTCACGGCCGGAGGCAGAATGGCTGCAGATGTTTGGGAAGGAAAGACTTGGACAGCTGGGGTGTTCGTGACTTAGAGGCAAAACAAAACTCTTGGCTAATTGGGAACCAAGACAATGCCTAAAAAGAAAACAACACGCCTTGGTTAACCACTGGCGCTCCCAGGCCTTTCCCCAACCACTAGGCAGTGGGGATATCCAAGCAGTGATATCCAAGGACCACTCAGGAGCCCGATGCTCACCATTATCACTGGCCTGCCCTGCTGCTAGAGGTGATGTCAGGTCCTGGAGGCACTGCAGTTGGTCCAGCCTTACTGAAAGGGTGACGTGGGGCGGGGTGGGGGTAGGGGACATGGGAGGGTTGTGTGAGCAGGAGACCCCAGTTAAACCAGTTACCAGCTCTACCTTTCTGCTTCCTTTATGTCATAATTGTATGAGGAAGAGTAGATGGAGCCTATGCAGTCAGGAGACCATAGTCGAGCCCCAGGTTTGATTCTCAGTCTTTAATTTCTTGTGGTCTCAGAATCTTTATCTGCCAAACTAGGTAATGTTTC
Organism: Cynopterus sphinx; assembly: GCA_030015415.1. Taxonomy (NCBI): domain Eukaryota; kingdom Metazoa; phylum Chordata; class Mammalia; order Chiroptera; family Pteropodidae; genus Cynopterus; species Cynopterus sphinx. The sequence continues at coordinate 9,326,984 of CM057391.1, forward strand.
CCAGGGTTGTTGTGAGGCCTACATGAAGGTGCGTGTCCAAGACACCTAGGATAACGCATGACATACAGTAGGTGCTCAATAAAGGCTATCAGCTCCATCACTGTAGAACCTGACAACCCAGGCTCTTTCCTCCATGGACAGCCTCTTCTGCTGCCGTAAATCAGCATCCACGGAATGCCGTGATGTGAGTTTCAATTCTGCTCCCACCCCCTGCTCAGCTCATAACCCCCTAAAATGCCCTCTCCTCTTACTTTGTGGATCTTTCCTTCCTTTCGTGCTACGGCCACTTCCGAGAATTCTTCAATGAAAGCTCTGACTTAAATGCAGTGGCACTAAATGCTATTACAAGCAATTGCTTCCACAATGAACTGCTGGCACAATACCGTATTTACTTAGTTCTCGTCATACACAGAATAATTTCAATGAAATACTTCCAGTCCGTGCCCTCCAAGAGCACTGTCTAACTGACATACGTTCATGCACACCAAGACAAGTACCTACAAACTAGAGAGAGAAAAACATAGCAGGAAAGGAAACGAAGGATTTGGGGCAATATTTTTTCTTTATTTTTCCACTCAGATGGAGAAAAAAATACTCCTGGAGAAAGATGTTCCTTTAAAACAGAAATAAAAAATTCAGGCTAATAGAATTCTACCCAAAGGCTACAAATAGCAAAATTCTAAATTATTTATACAAATGCTTAAACACCTACTTTACTATGCCTCACTTTATCTCCACAAGTTAGATAGGCAGGCCCAACCTCATTTTCTCCTAGTAAAGACTTCTGGCCTCAAAAAAAAAAAAAAAGATAGGAAACTCAGAAACCCACTCACATTAAACTGTTAAAAGCCTCTAGACCCTGTAAGTTACTCCTGGAAGAAGCTGCTTTTCAAACAAGAACCCAGACTCGTGCTGGAGAAACACGTGTAGACATAAACAAGAGGAGAGTGGGGAAGAAGGAACCAGCAATGCTGCTTTCCCATCACCCCACCCTGGAGAGCAAGAAATATTCTTCCTCTTAGGATTTCCTCTTGGCCCATCTCACGTACCTTCTTCTGTGGTTTTAATGAGGCATTTAGAGAAAGAAGAATGAGGGAAATAGGCAGGGCCCTGGGCCCCAGGGGGGGTTTGTCTTATTAAATGCTACAAAAAATATCTTCCTTCCTCATCGAAACAGAATTTTCTAGCAGTTCTCTCCATGTCCATGTCCCTTTTCTTTACAGAAATAACAGTCTTTACCCCCAGGAACAGATACACATCACCAGCCACCTTGCAGCTAGCCATGGCCGTGGGACTTAGCTCTGGCCAATGAGGAGTGTCATGCGGCAGCTTCCAAGAACCGAGTTAAGAAACTGTGCCCTTGTCAAGTCTTCTTCGTCCTACTGCTGAGACACAGGCTTCTCCCTGGTGACCGTGGGGTGTGGGCCATCCATGCTGAAGCAGCACAGCGGAGAGAGCCCGGCTCCCTGATGCCATGCGCACCGTAGCTGCCCTGACCCACCTGCCTGAGATGGTAAGAAACTTCTGTCTTACCCGGGCTGTTACTTCGGGTTTCCTCTCACTGCTGAATGCAAGCCTAAGTAACACAACAGGGGAGACTAGATCCTCAGGTTCACCCCGCAAGCCTACTCAGTGGCCCCTGGGTTTACGTGTGCTCTAGGGGCCAGCCTGGGTGAACAACTGACGCGATTATCACTTCTTTTCTGGCTGAATACCAGCATGCCAAGCCGTCGCCTAAAATGACGTCGTCGAACACTGCATTTCCAAGTTGAGAGGGTCTTGCACACAAACCCATCCAGGCTCACCATCACACGCACATTTCCCACTGAGATAGCAGCCGCCTGGGTGGAAAGCCTGCCTTCCAGCGGGCCACATCTGGGCACACTTCAAGAGCCAGTTGCCTCTTTCACTTTGTCAAGGAGTAGAAAAGGACTCATTGTATCTAAACGGGCTTAAGTGCCCCTGATTTATTTACCTATCTGCATTCAATTAGAAAAGTGCCATTATTTCCTATTTATTTATAGACGTCATTTTGGTTTTGCCGGTGCTTGACTGCATGTTGCTCACTCCCCCCGCGCAGAGAAGCATGTTTACAAAGCCCTTCCCCGTAATTAGTGTCACTCAGGAGAACAAGGCACCTCTGTTTGGTACCTGCCACAGCTGTCACGCTCTCTTCAGAACGAACTGCACTGATGGACGACCGGAGTCACCCGTTTCTTCAGAAAGTAGCCTAAAAAGTGGAACTGCAGAGAGTCTGGTGCGCAGGGAAGCCGTATCAGGTGTTACGCTCTGTGACAGCCGGGACGCAGAGAGAGCCTCCTCTGTTACATTTCCAGTTAATTATTTCTGTACTTTTCAATGGCTCCATGTCATAAAAAGGTGGCATGCCGTCGGTTCAGATTAGCTTTATCCTGTCAGGTGATGGCAGACATCAGACAACATATTAGTCACTGGACATTGGCTTGGCTATTCTATACGAGCGACGACCGTCAGCCATGGTTAAGTGGTGGGGACAGGGGGTGGGGAAAGCCTTTTTATGGGTATATATTTCACTACAATTCCAATAAAAGTGCCATGTCTGTTTGAGAAAAATATAACATGGCCCACTGCTGCGTTTAATTTTTCTTTAGGACACTTTTCGATTGCTATAAATTGCTCTAAGGAAAAGCACGTTGTAAGTAATATTTTTCTCCAAACATGAAGCCTTGTTAAAACTTCAAGGTACTTTTAAAAAAAAATTGTCATGATCCTCTCAATGCTTGCTTTTAGTGTCTCAGATTCGGTCGCAGGCCAGACAGACTTCTTTCCAGCGCCACGCTGAGAGTGAGCAGTGAGAAATGAAGTCACTGCCGGAGGCATTCACCAGGCCCTCTCTCTGGGCTGGCCGAGCAGGTACTGCACTGCACATGCACATTTTATCCCAAAGGGCACAAAAGCTTCACCGAGCTGTCTTCCAACAGGCCGGTGCAATAAATACACTCCAGAAACTTCCTTGTCTTGCTTGAAGAACTCGTGTATACACAGTCAAAATGAAATAGAGAATTGAAAATCTCTTGTCTGGGATTAATGCATGCCACTATCACAGGGGTGCTGTCTGCCGTGGGTAACAGAAGAGGTCGCCCACACTGGCTTAAACCAGAGGCACATTGGTTGCTTGCTGAATACGACATTTGGAGGTAGCGAGGCTTCACACCTTTGGAGAATTTGTGAGGTCATCAGGGATCCAGGCCCCTTCCATCCTGTTCTACGTGGGCATTCATCCTTAGGCATGTCCCTTCATGGTCAAAAGGGGGCTCCTGGCATCAGGTAACCTCCTAATGTGTCTCTCCTATTATCAAAAAGTTAAACTCTTTCTCAGAAGCCCATAGCGAAACTGGGTGGTGACGTCACCACCCTAGGTGAATGGCTGGGAAAGCAAGTATCTGGATTTTTCAGTCTCCTAAAGAGGGATGTGGATAAAGGAAAAAGGAATTGAGAATGACTCATGAGTCCACCAAAAAGTCAGCCACAGGAGGCCTGGGGGATTGCCGTTAGGAGATCACATGAATTAATCAGCCTTAAATCTACAGGGATCCACTCTTCACCCGTAAGTCAGAGAGCTCTTGCTCTCTGCTCAAGCCTCTCTTCTGCTAAAATTTCTTAAATCACTCCCCACTGATCTCAAGATATAGTTCAAACTCCTTGATAGGCTTAATAATGTCTTTAATGGTTCACTCCTTTGCACTTCTAGAGCCTTACATCTCATCAACACTACCTTTTGAGCCTGACACAGGTTATTCAACTACTTTCAGTTTTCCAGCTCTACTCGATTCTCCAATTTTTGTATGATGCTCCCCCTGCCTGAAACACTTTATCCTACACACACACACACACACACACACACACACACACACACACACACACACACACTTTTCCACCTGTCTATCCTTTATCTTCATTGTGATATAATTGACATACAACATTATATTAGTTTCAGATGTGCACCATAATGACTCAGTATGCGTCTGTATTAGGACATGATCACCACAATAAGTCTAGTGAACTTCCATTACCACACAGCTACAATTTTTTCCTTGTGATGGGAACTTTTAAGATCCACTCCCTTAGCAACTTTTAAATATACAATAACAGCACATTACATTTCCAGGACTTACTTATTTTATATGGTGAATCTTTCTTGCTCTTCATATCTCAGTAGAGGTAATGTAACTCGCTTCTTCTGGGAAGCTATCCCTCACTCCCAGGCCAAGTCCATTGCCCTTCCCATGGACTCTTCTAGAATCCTGTCATTCTCTATTGGTGTGCAGCATCCAGGACACAGCCTTGGGGGGAAAAAAGAGGCAGTTCTAAAAGAAAAAATAAAGATGAAGAAAATCAAAAACATTTCTTACTTATTTTTTTTTTAACTTAAACTGATTTCAAGGCCCTGTTCAGAGTTAGGAAGGTATTTGCAATAACCAAGGAGTACAGTGGATAAGAAAATGTGCCGTAAAGTCAAACCGCCTCAGTTCAAACCCCAGCTTTCACCACTTACGAGCAGAGAAATGCTGGGAATATTACTCGATCTTTCTCACTTTCAGTTTCTTGTCTGTAAAATAGAGAAAATGGTAGCATCTACCTGTAATAGGTGTGATTGGCTGCCTGTTCAACATCTGTTCCCCACCAACCATGAGAATCTTCCACAGAAAGGCAAAAGATGGCTCTAAAGAACACGAGATGCAAAGAAAAATGAATCCCCCCCACTCCCTCCAGAGGTTGACATAAAAAGTGCAACTCCTAAAACTGTGACAGTCATCTTGTGACCCTAAAGGATGCCAACCCGGTGGAAAATGCTGAGAACAGCTGAGCAGAAGCACAAAGGATCCAGGTCCTGAACAATATCAAACATAAAATGTCCCAACCTTGAGACTGCCCTACCTGGAAACTTATTATTTCCACAGACGATTCATTTCTCTATCAGTTAAGTCGTTTCTAGTTGGTATTTTCATACTTAACAATTGAAAAAAATCTTAGGTAATACACTTCCTCCGAAGACTATGAGATAGAAAGGCATTAATGCACATGAAGAGCTCAGCGCAGGAGCGGGCCCAGAGAAAGCCCTTTAAACATGATGTCAATTATCATTATCAACCAGGGACTCTTCTGGATCAATAAAAGGAGACTGTTCCCAATGCAGCTCAGGCCAGTGCAGACAGTTGTAGATGATAAATTCCTCCAAGGAAGAGACCTTGTCTGGGAAAAATTCACTCTTTTCCATCATTATCCAGGCCGTTGCCAAAGACTTGATGAAGAATAATTAGAAAAAATTCTGGTTATAATATGGTGGTCTCAGAAGCTCTGTGGCTGTCAGATGATACCAGAATATTAAGCTTCAAACCATGTCTAATTGTTTTAAAAAATAAAAAATTAAGGGAACTAAAATGGGACACTTTAAAACTGGCAATTATAACTAGTTGCATGTGGTTGCCATGAATGGCCCAGTTTTCTAAACTGTTTGATTTATTTGGAGGAACGTTAATTTACATTTGTCCCTTTCACTCATCACTATCCCTTTATTACCAAACTTTATTACTGGGGACTATAAATTCCTCCATAGCATATGGACCACATAACTTTCTTGGATACCTAATTAACAGGGATTTTTTTTTCTAAACTGTAATTATAACAAAATATGGTACATTTAGTTTAGTTTTCAATTTAATGCTTGAAGGTGCGTAGGAAATTTAGCTCCGTGGCTCAGAAATGAGGAAAGCTGCCATGTATACACTCGATTCTAAAGAGAATGTCTGGGAAACAGATGTTCCTAGGAGCAGAAGAGAGATGAGGATAATGAAAAAGTGTATATGAAATGATATCAATGATTAAAGGCCAGGATGTAGTTCATACTCATTAATAGACGAAGAGAAAGGAATAGGAAAGGGAAATCTCAACGTTATCAAAGAACATGAAAGACACTTCATTCTTGGCACAGGCAACCTGCCTTCGTGCTGGCTCCTTCGCAAGCATCTTTCTTCCTCCTTCGTGCAGCCCGGCGGTGTGGACTGGCAACCACTGGATGTGCGTCTTCAACAGGAACTGACTCCATGCACGTTGGAAAACCTCATATTAGTAACCAAATAGTCCTAGGATTGTTTTCACAGGAGATGCGTCTTATAAAAATATTCAGAAGAGTAGAAGCTAGTCCAGAAAATCATATATCACATACACACACACACACACACACACACACACAAAGAATCTCACATGCCTCTGCTCTCATGCGTAGGTTCAGTTTCCACTTCTCTCTCTGCCACCCCAGCCACTTACCACAGTCAGCTCTTAATTTGTTTGATCAGAAACGTATATAACTCAGCTTTGGATTGCATTTATGAGTACCTCTGGAAAGCATTTTACTTCTATCATATAAAGGTATCTGATGGAACTTCAGGAAGAGCTTAAATCCGTAATACCTATTGGGATTCTTTATGTCGTATGTGTGTCAAGTGGCATAACTGACACAAAGTCAACCTCAAACTGACTCAAGCAAAAAGGGGGGATGTATTGGCTCACGTGATTGGAAAGTCCAAAGGTAACTCTGACTTCGGGTAAGGCTTGATCTAGCAGTTCAAACTGTCGCAACCATCTGGCTTCTCTCAGATTCTCCGATCTTCTTTCTGGAGGTTGTCTTCAACCTCGAGCTCCCCCACCTTCTTCTCCCCGCCTCACCTCTGAAGCCGAGGGCTCTCCCTGGGATCACAAATGCATGCCTGTCTTCATCCTTACACACCCACACCATGCAATCTAGCAGATTCCATGAAGGAAAGGCATCTCTCTGTTCCAGAAATTCTAGCAAGGTTTTCTCCCATTTCGATGGATATTATCGAAGCAATACTACAGCCAGAGGAGACAGATATAGTGATTGGCTTAAGCCAATCAGGACTCTCCCATGAAATTTTAAGGGAGTTAAAATTCCACCCACACCACATGGTAAAAATGGGGGAAGGAAGCTTTTCCAAAGGAAATCTGGAGAACTATAAACTGGGAAGAGAAGCACCACGTGTTGAGCAGCAAGCAATAGCACTGCATCTACTCAGGTAGCTCACCCTCAAAGCAGCCACTCTGTCTCTTCTCAGAGATGCCATGGCATGGAACACTTCGGAGGGTGTCGGAGGAGAAGACAATGAATTACCCTTAAATAGATGTGATATGGATATTAGATGAACAAGGATGTAGATATACTTCCTTAGTATACTCTTCTGGTTAACCTTCCCCTTTGTGACTCTGAAGGACAAAAGTCAGCACTTGGTCCTGCATCCCACCAGTGGTGCCTGTATCCATGGGAGAAACTCAAAGTGTTAACTTTCCTCTCTAATTGCCTCTGTATAACACCCGGTCTATGACTAAAAGAGGCCTGCAATCTACAGCAAACATTTCAGTAAGTAACTCACCTGCAAATAAAATAAGAATTGACAATTTTTTGGTAGACATCAGAGCATCCTGTCCTCAGAACAAACTGCCGCAAAAGAAACAAAATTCACAGCTATTTTTCTAGTGTTTAGCACAGTGTCTGTCACAGAATACAGGTGAATAGTATTTGAACAAATATTCCTTTGTGAGAATGAATAATTGAATAAGGTACAAGCACAGGTATTACACTAAAAAGGGACCTGGTCACAACCCCCAGCTGTACATCATCTCCTGGCATCCCACCACCACTGGTACTATGATCCTTGATTAAACAGATGACTGTTCACACTGACATGGCTTTACAAATACATATATTTAAGTCCTACTGGGCCAATTGTGGGCCTACGTTCTCAGCTGCTTCAGAGGGCATAAGATCTTGGAGAAAAAGCAATATTATAAAAGTTCACACCTCTCCTGTTGGCCCCTCCTCCTAAACTCGATGCCAAGGCTTACAGTCCTCTTTCCCTTTTCCCTCCGCAAAAGGACACTAGATGAACTAGGGGCCGGGAGAATCTGGATCAGAAAAATCTGTGAAACCCACTGCATTGTAAATGTGGTTCCACAATTTTGACTTGAAAATTAACGGAAGCTAAGAATAAAGACCATTCCATTTATCTACGCTTCTTCAGATGAAGGGCAAAATAAGAGGCAAAAGTTAGAAACAGTCATAGGGACTTATTTTCTTCTGATTTTACTCCTATTGTTCTAAACAGTGCCAGAATACTCAGTGGAGAGCTCTCTCACAACGTCAGAATCACAGAAAAATCAACTGTTGCTCTCGGCCTAGCCGTCGTTGCTGTGCTTGGGCTGTCTTCACTCAGCACAGTTGCTGCCACCGCAGAGCCTGGAATTACGGAGCCGACAATAGCCCGACAAAGGCCAGTGCAATCCCACTGGTAAGCCTGCACCTGGCAACAGTTGTCTGCGGAATTCACTTTCCTACACTGTCTTTCCCCAGCACTAATACTATCATTTAAGAAATGAGAACAAGAGCGAGGCCAAAGTCGGGGTTTTTTACGCCATAAATAACCTCAAGCTCCAAGCGATTTATGCAGCTGCCTGGTGAGCCAGGCCTGAGAGGCTGGCACACACGGCTGGCACACGTATGGCCCAGTTGGGGAGTGTTTTGTGCACGGAATGTGGCTATTGGCACAGCTTTATTCTGTACCTGGACTGGCTTGAATTGCTGTCTCATTGCCAGGAAACCTAGCAGACCTTTGGGAACCTGTTAGGAAAAAGGCTGTACATTTCATAGGACTTGTGGATGTAAAGATGGATGCCGTCGGCAAGTCATTTCTGCCGCCAGATTGGGCATAAGATGGGCATACTGGGGATTTCGGTTGTACAGAAAGACCCTTTTCATAGACTCGATTAAGTAATAACTAACGATAGTAACTTCTACGTGCTGAGTGTCTGCTATGGGCCAGGCGGGATGCTGAGCTTCTTAGATGTGCTATCTCTAATTCTCACTACTACCATGCAAGGTGAGTGTGTGTGCATGAGAGAGAAAGAATAGGAGGAGCGAGAGAGAGAGATTATTTTATAAACAAGGAAACGGATATTCAGAGAAGTTAGTTGACTTGTTTAAAGCTAAGTAATGAGCCAGGACTGAGATCAGACCTCGTTTTCTCCGGCTCCTGGGCCCTCACTTTTTCTCCCTGAGTCACACTGTCTCCTGCCATGATTTGCTTCCACCCACATGGAATAAGAAGCCACACAGCTAACTGGTGATCTTATGCACACCAAACCTCTGGGTTGACTGCTGGGAGCGTTCAGATGCATAGCACATGAATCTCAGCACATGGCCACAGCATGCGCCCAGCCCAGGGCGGTGTTCCTTCACCCTCACCCCGAAAGCCTCTCTTCATACACCTTCCCCACCCAGAGCACCAAGACCAGGAGGAGATTTTCAAACCAGGTGGATGTGGACAGCTTAGAACACGATGATCTCTCAGTGATACTCTTCCTCCCCAGCTCAGGATGGAGGGCTTCGTCCGCTAACAAATGGTTTGAATTATAGGGAATTTGAATGTGTTCTCTTTTCTTGGACAGAGTTGATGCAATTATGAAATAACCCCATTTTGAAAGTGTGTTGTCCATATGCCGTTGCAGCTGAGTCTTTTCACGAACAGCAGACTCCTGACCGCTTCAAGTGAAGTCACACCCCCACATGAAGTGGACATCCATAATCTGTGAAAGGATCCGAAAGCGAAATTGAGGCCATTGCATTAAAAAACTAGACGGCAAGGGTTGGGGACGGAGGCAGAGTCAACATTAGTTAGAAAAGAAACAACAGCTCTTTAATGATATTTTAGGAATTAGAAAAATCTCATAATTTGCAGAGATGAGCTCAATGTTGTGACACATTAAATGCTGACATCGAAACATGCTCTAATGTGAGTTTCCGCTGCTTACTCACTTCATTTTTTAAAACGTGAATTTTTTTAGTGTTAAGACTTTTCCATCCTTGAACTCAATTGAAATAATTTTTCCTTCCCACCTGCCTTCCAGGTGGTATTCATTTGAGCTATGCAGAAAGGGGACAAATCACTCTAAAAATTGATTAACTGATTGATTGATTGATCGATCAATCAATTAATAAAAAAAAATCTCCTGCTATGTTCTTAAAACATAAAATGGCTGCAACAACCCACTGGAAATCACACGCACACACAAGAATGTTAATTTAGGCCTAAGGAACAAAATTGCATCAATGCCCTGACAAATACCTCTTAAATTTCATGTTCGCACATGAGTAGATTTGACTGTTTGAACATTTTTATGGGATTATAAGCCCCAGGGTCATGATGTACAAGACTTGCTAGAATGAACATGGAGAAATGTCCCACTGATACCCACAGAGGTCCTTTCATCTTCCTACCTGTCTTCCTCAGCTTCTTATGAGTAGGTTCACCGATCACCTAACCTATGTAGATTCAGACACCATTGCCCTTCCCTCACTCCCATCCCACACCAGAGAGACTGGGTTCAGAGAAGGGAAGTATGCAAACAGTTCTGGGCAGTTCTTTCTATTCTTTCATACCCTCTCCATCATTCTCACCTCCCTTCCCACAAGGTTAATCCAGTGGGATTTGACATATCATGTCTTCCTTGTTATGTTCATCAGGGTCCTCATGTCTCAGTCCTATCATTCATGGCCACTGGGCACTCATGTCCCCCAAGTCATAACTTACTGTGTTGGATATTGTGCTGCCCTGCCCAGATCTCCTTTTAGGACGAAAGTACTTACTCCCACAGCTGCGGGGAGCACAGCTGAAAGATGGCCCTCAGCTATTATCCATCTCTGAAAATTGCTCTGTTGAAGAAAAGTGTCTAACCCACAGTCATGCCTCCCAATAAGGGTCCCATCCAGTGACTGATCAATGTGGGGGCATAAAAGCTTGACCCCACTACATGTCTCCCTCTTCGGCTCAGGACAATTCTTGAGGACTTCTTCTAAATGTGCCCATGGGGTCACTAAGGCCTTTGTTGAGATGATATCTCAGCTAACTTCTCTCTCTTCTTAATCCCGCTTTCCATCTCTTCCTTCCACAGATATTAATCCCAAATAAACCTTCTGCATGCCGATTTTGCTTCTCGGAATATATTTCCTGGGGAATCCAACCTGTGCCACTTACCCACTCCTACACTGTCCCCCCTCTGGTAATGCGGTGTCTATGTCTGAATCCTCATCCCTGCAGGTAGTTTCAGAGCTCGCTTCTGCTTGGGGCATCAGGCTGAGATGGTCTGTCTCCTGATGAATGTCAAGGTGCACCACTGCTGCTCAAGACCCGGATGACAGCTGAGATGTGCATGGCAAGTCTGCAGCTTCCACCCTCCCAGAAGGCAAGGCCTTTGCATCCCTATCGGCTCCATGCTAAGCCTGTGCCAGAACCAAGACAGGACACTGCGCCTTTCTGCCCCTTTGAACAGTGCTCCTGGCTCATCCACTAGGCTGAGTCTCTACAATAAACAGGGCACCCTCCAGCACCTCCCTGCGTGTTGCACCTGCCCTGCTCTACCCTAAAGGGTGAACTGGAACCAAGCCTACCCCCTTCCACCATGGCTTGACACCCAACACAACAAACCTTGTTATGCAACAAGTGACATAGGTAGCTCAGTGAGGTCTCAAAGTGACCACTGAAACTCAGATATTGTTTTTTTCCTCCTATAAGCTGACTGTCAAGAAAGATGTAAAAGTGGATGTGATCCAGTGAGCTTGGCATCAGTCCCTTGTGAATTCCATAATGCATTATTGAATAGATGATTAATTAGCAAAGGCAAGTAAAGTGCTGATTGCTAAGAGGCTATGTAGATTCACCATACACAAGTCACTGTATTCTTGCACAATTCAATTTAAAACAAGCATTTATTGGGCACCTCTTATATTGCATAGCAGGCACTGTACTAAGTATTACAGGGAATGAAGACTAGGTAAGGTATAAGACCTGTCAGGAGTCAGCCAAGACAAAAGCCAGCACAATCCGACAGAGAGAGATATTGTCTGGGAGGTGAATAATGGAAGACAAGATGGCCATTAGGAATTCAATATCAGCCAGGAGGTAAATCTTTTGAAGTGAGGGTCAGAGTTCCATCTCTCACCTTGGACCAGTCAACACAGCAACCTTAACATAGAAGAAAAAATAAAACTCCTGCTTCTTAGGTGAGAATGACTGATATGATGGCATACAAAGTATAGTCCCAAAATTATTCCAGTGAGTTGAAATGATAAGAGGAAATTTATTTTTCCCAATAATAAACAGGAATAAATATAAAATCCTAAACATTTTTTTTAAAAAAAACCAAAATCATAAGAAAAAAAGTTTATGCTATAGAGCTCAATTTAAAGGCAGAAACAAGATCGTGCCTAAGCTATGATTATGGTTATATAAAAATCCCACATGAATTTAAAATATATGCGTGTGCGTGTGTGTGCAATCCATTACTCAAACAGAAGCTAGGCACAGTCTACTTCATAACTATTCAGGTTAAAAGACTTAAGGGTTTTAGTTAATTACAGGGTCAAAAGAAGATAGCAATATGCTATCGAAAGAAAGTGGTAACTACCTCACAAAGCTAGTGAAATCATCAGCCACATTAAAATACGTATAATGTACAAATCAAAAGCAATATTAGTTCCCCTATATTGGTGTGGCCAGATTTACAGTATCTTATGTCAAAATGGCTATTCCATTTTCAGAGGGACATTAGCATCCATCGATAGGAGATTGGTTAAATAAATTATACTAATCCACAAAATGGAAACCAGGTAGCTATTAAAACAATGATTGAAACTACGTTTATTGACATGGAGAGATGCCCATGACGTGCTTTTTAGTGAGGAAAAAAAGCAGGTTACAGAAGCGCCTATATAATATTATCCAGTTTATATAAAGTCATGTGTGTCTGTATTTTTTAAACATTTTTACATTGTTTAAATGCAAAGGGCAGTGAACACTCAATGTATACCTAAAACTTACTGGATTTTGTTAACCAATGTCACCATAATAATAAAAAAATAAATAAATAAAAAGAAGATAAAACACATGTTTCTAAAAATGAAAATATAAGATTTGAGACTGTCTAGCCTGCATGGGAGAAGATGGTTGGGGATCTTCTGTGAGGGGTAAGGAAGGTACACATGGCCACAGGCCTCAGGCACTTCCATCTAACAGAGGAGGCGTTAGTTCGGAGTCACTCCCCACTCACGGTTCCTACCATGCAAGTGTAAACGGAGCACCGACTGGCTGTCAGTCACCAGGCTACGCTCTAGGAATAGGCGGATGAACAAGATGCTGGGTCTTTAGGAAACCAGGGTCGAGTGAAGGAGGAATGAGGTATTTGTTTCCTGTGGCTGTCATACAAGTTACTATCATCTTGGTAGCTTAAAAAAAAAAAAAAAAGTATTCTCTCACAGTTCTGCAGACCAGAAGTCTGAAATCAAGGTTTGGACTAGGCCACACTCCCTGCAGAGGCTCTAGGGAAGAATGTCTCCAGCTTCTGGTGGCTGTTGCCAATCCTTGGCTTATAGCCACCTCACTCCAATCTCTGTCCTCATGTCACATGGCCTTCTCCGCGGTGTCTGTCTCAAACCCCCTCTGCCTTTCTCTTATAAGGACACTTATTGAGTTTAGGGCCCATCTGAATAATCCAGGATGATATCATTCTGAAATCCTTAATTACATCTGCAAAGACCTTTTTTTCCAAATTAGGTTCTATTTAGTTTCCTGAAGAACATATCTCCTTTTGTGGGGGACGAGGGGGGAGAAAGGCCAAGGGGGGTATCAACCAACCCACTACAAATGGCTAAATAAATAGTTAAAATGAAATGTGATAGTCATTCTGAAACGATATACAAGGTGTGGGAGCAAGAGTAGGCAGAAAACAAGGGTAGAGGACAGGGTATGCTGGTGTATATATAGGATTTAGCTCTTTCCTTATGTGTCAATCATTTTTAGTATACCATGAATTCTCAGTAAGGGTGCTATCCCCTCAAGGGGTAGAAACTGATTCTTAAAGAAAAAAAAAAAACCTTTTTATTGTAAAAGCACAGGTATGCATGCAGTACATAAACAGATAGAGTTTACCTGTGCTATTAAAATTTGATGAAGTGGGGATGCAAGGCAATTAAAAAATGTAAAAAGGCTCCTTAATGGAATAACAATGAAAATAAGGTTGAGGAATACTGAAGTAGGCCAGAACCTCCACACGAGCCAAAGGCCCTCTTATAGTCATCAATGCGTAGGCCAAGTGCTCAGTAAATGGTAATTCATTAAATGAATAAATGGATGAAGCTTCAGGGAGACAAATTAGACCTCACTAGTGAAAAGCCACATTCTACAAATAGAACTGATAATGAACTAGATCTGCCCCACAAGATAGTAAGCACCCTATCCTTGGGAGTATTCAAACAGAGGCTAAAGGATGGTTTTCATTTGATAAATGCCTGGACTAGGACAGAAATATTTGTTAAGATTTTTTATTTGTTAAATATTTGTTATCAGAACATGACACATAAATGTCTCAATGTCATGAACGTCACTGAGTAATTGTTCAGCTGCTTTGGCTTTCAGACAAACCAAGGCCAAGTACTGCAAGTCTGAATGTCTATGACGGAAGCCCAAACCATCACTTTCGAATTTCTACCAAGAAGGAAATTCAACAGCCAAATGAAAAATTAGGACTGTTTTTCAACCTGCTCTTCAGCTGGGAGGCCTAGCCATCATCGATGGTGTTTCTTCTCTTTTGCTATGTCACTTTTGCTATTCTCTTTTGCAAAGGTCCTCAGGATACTATAAATTAAGTGAATTAGCAAAGATTGAGAATCTTAGATAAGGTACACTATCACTTTCAATTTGTCATTGACAATATTTCCTGTTCGATTTAGCTGTAAAGCATTATGGGATTCAATACGATTAGAGAAAAAGGCCCCCATTGCTAAACCAAATTAAATATAGAAAACAAAGAGAAGCCTCTGTCTATAGCACTTGCTAAAAGACTGGATTTTTTAAAAATTAAGTCTTATATTTACATTAGGGAATGGTTCAATTCTCCTCTCAATTATCAGAAATTAGGTAAGATAGTTGATCAAAGGGTCTATCAATTCAAGTCACTTAGAGCAGCTGGGGTTTCACAGCCGGTGTGTAGGATACCAAGGAAACCTTTGCAACAGGAAATATCAGACTCAACTCAAGAGAGTCGAGCTGTGGTGAATTTGTACTTTTCGGTTTTGCACAATGATTTACAGATGTCTTCTGAAACCTGTGGCCAAGTGAGGGCGGCTTGGGTCACGTTCACCCTTCACTGGACCTAACCTTGCAGACACAGCGCAGGACAGGAGAGGCCCAATGGAGCTGCTTAGCTGCTGCCCAAGCAGATGAACCAGTGGGAAAAGTGTTTCAAATTATTCCATCCGTAAGCAAAAACAGCCCCACAAAGCCATCGGTTTAAAAAGTATTTAAGCATCTGCTCTTGGTTTGGTTTTACTTCTCCCACCACAGCCACATGGGATGGCACAACCAAAGCTGTGAGGTCCACTCCCGTCTTAGCAGGAGGAGAATTTATGCCTCTCAGCCCTGTTAACACCGTAAGATACCAACAGCATAAATCGTCACATCATGAGAGGGGAATTGCAGTTTTATCATCGACAAAGAGCTGTTCCCTTTCATGGCTAAAACCTAACACAAAATTCCTCACTCTGGGGAACTTTATTTCAACAGGGGGTGGTGGGGAGATGTTGGTGCTAAAATCTCACACACAATATTCCAGCAACTTGATTTTCAAAAAAGGAAGGAAGGAAGGAAGGAAGGAAGGAAGGAAGGAAGGACGGAGAGAGAGAGAGAGAGAGAGAGAGAGAGAGAGAAAGAAAGAAAGAAAGAAAGAAAGAAAGAAAGAAAGAAAGAAAGAAAGAAAGAAAGAAAGAAAGAAAGAAAGAAAGAAAGAAAGAAAGAAAGGTTAAGTGAGTTGGCAGCAGGTCAAAAATATCACCGTTCTGATTTTTATAAAGGTTTAAAATTTGAATCTGGATTTGTTTTCTGAGTGCAGGAGCCTTGGGCACAGAGCCAGCTGGAGAGTCAATAGCCCCAATTCAAAGACTCTTCTCCCCAGGATCACCCCTTCTGTAGCCAGACGGCCAGTGTGAGGATGAACTCCACACAGACCGAAGCTTCTGGCAACAGGATCCCAAACACAGCCTCCACCCCAGCCTGTCACCCGTTAGCAGTACAACTATAACCAGATCTATAATGAAAAAGAGAAAACGGTGCAGGAAACAGGGGCCATAGTAATTTGAGCTGGTAGATTTGACCCCTGTCATTGTTCCGTGACAGAATCGTTCCTTTTCCGCAAGAAATCTTCCCACGTGCTAATTCATATTACTCTATGAGAAGGTGACTGTTTACGTAAGAAATGGATTCCCGACTTTACAGAACGAACCACTAAGACATTCCTTTGTGTGGAGAGCTTTGCTGGTTTCATGCGAGTGCTATGTAGACGCCAAGTCAGAAATGCCTCCCAGAAAGGATAGTGTCAGTCTTGTGACACCAAGTTTGGCTGTCTACACCCAAAACGTATTTGCAGTAGCTTTCCGGATATATTATCTATTGCATAAAGATCATGTGGTGACAGTCAAGAGTCCCTTCACTATCCTAAGCATGCACTTCAGAGTAGGGTCTAGCACAGCCGAATTATATACCAGGAGCCTGTGGAAAGTTTAAATTCCTGAGGCCCATCCTAAACATGCAAATTGAATCTCTGGATCTGCATTTTAAATGCTCCCTCTCAAGTGATTAATTTTGATAAATTCGAGAACCACTTCCGAAAAGCAGAGCAACGGCTGCCGGCAGCATGCGCAGTACATTCATTTAGATGAACTCCACCTCAAGTTGGAAGACTCTGGACAGACAACAAGCGCTCGGCAAATGTTATTCTTATTGTTATCACCATTTGGAATGGTGTGTAAGAGCCTCTTGGCAGTTAGGGACTCTCAACGGAAAAGAAGAAAAGCCAGGTAGAGCCCTGATTGCACCTTAAAAATACACAGCACTTAACACCCTCTCACACTTTGTTCGAAGGCTTTTCTCTTGCCAAGGAGATTTGAAACAACTGGACAGCGAGGCCTGTAACTCAGCAGAAATGACAGCGGAGACTTAGTCAGACCCTTCTGTGTGTGAGTCTGTCTCAGTCGCTCTGTGTTTCTTAGTTCCTTTGTCGTGGCCCACCACAGGCATGACATATAATAAAAATAAAGTTTATAAATTGGATTTTACTAAAAAGGGAGGCTAAGACCAAATAAGGACTTCAGGTTTAGATTGAATACAGTTACAGAAAGCTGCCATCTGAAAAGAGTGTCTTGTTCTCATCTACCCTTCGGAGTGCAGTGGATATAGCAGACAACTGACTGATTTGCAGGAAATCCTAGAAGCAAATAAGAGATTGGCCCACATGTCTGAGGGGTGTTGCAGTTATTTAAACAGTATGCTTCAAAACAGGAATGCTTATTTTTATTTTTTGATCTTTCAGCTAGTAATTTTGATGGATTATGAGAACAGAAGCTAAATGTAATAAGGGGTCTGAACAAAACCAGACTTGTATTTCTTTGGTTTGTTTTTTATTTTTTATTTTTTTTTTTTTTTTGAAAAAGGAAATGGAATATAAAGTAACTTATTTATCCCCAATTTGAGTCTCTAAGAAGCCATCTTATCTGCCACAGATCAGGCATCAGAAACAATTTCTAATATATGTGTTAACGTTTTTTTCTCTTAGGGAGAGGTGTAAAAATTATTCTAGTGAAATTCTGAAAACCTGTATTTATAGATGTTAAAAATTGGAAGAATGTTTTTGTTCTTCGACAAGACATGTGCCCGTGGTAAATAGAAAAATGAAAGAAAAATTAAAAGCCCTAAAAGAGTCAGATTACAAAGGCAACAGACATGCTAAACTGTGGGAGAAGTGGGAAGGATGGAGACATATGAGAAATACTGTTAGTAAATGTCCTAATCAACACATACTACAGCAGTACATAAATTATATGTATAACAAACTTTTAATTAAAATAACCAATTTTTATCAAATACCTACTATGTGCAAGGAACACTGCTGACTTGTTGATGACTATTAGGGCCATATATTTTATATTTAATTTGTATTTCCTTCATAAGAACCCATTGTGTTTCATTGGAATGTATGAATTAGGTCATTAAATCACTCTGAGATACATGACAAAATGCAGATTCATAGATTTAAAGCATTTCTCAGAGCCAGAACATAACTCTTGGGTATTGTTAACAAATTAACATACTGGAAAAAAATGAGCATTGCTTATTAGGTTGTGCTCGCTCTGAGTTCCAGAACCAGAGCATATAAAGTCTGCCCAATAAGGTGTCCACATGTTTACCCACCTGGATCTACCTAGAACATTATTTAAGTTGGGGCTACGTGGAGACTGCAAAATGGTATGTGGAAAACGATCCCAATTCTATAACAAGAATTATGTATAACATAGGTATATAGGTATACTTATGTACAGCAAAATTTAAAGTTTAATAAAGACAAATATGTCTAGAGCAGAGACACGTGGTCTACGATAATAGCAGCCATGAGTCAGATACTCTGGCTGTCTTGGTCATTGGTGTATCCACAGCATTCAGCAATGTGCCAGACAGAGGCTAGAAACTCAATACACATTTACTGGATGAACAAATAAAAGAATGGATGAATGAATGCCTCCTAGAAAGTTTTAAGTGACTGATTTAGAACAACACGAGGACTAGGAGAATGGATTCTCTACCGGCATTGGTCTGTGTGAATCAGCAGTGCTGTGGCCAAGGAAACTATGTGGCCAGGAGATTGGCTACATATGGAAGGATTGAGCCAATAAATGTGCCGGGATAATGGAAGGTTTCTCACTGTTAGAAAAGAGAACTGCAAATATAGAAAGGGAGATGGCTAAAGAACATAGTGTTAGATTGGAATTGTAGGTAGTGGATGGATGTATAGGTAGGTAGGTAGATAGATAGATAGATAATAGATAGATGATAGATAGATAGATAGATAGATAGATAGATAGATAGATAGATAGAGTGAATGTCTTAGTTCTGTCTCCTAAGAAGACCTGAAAGTAGTGACACACTCCAGAAAACAATGAGCACATCTAGCGCCCATATCTTGGCTACTAAATATCATATCATTCTTCACTAAAAGCATTCAAGCTTCTTGAAGAAATGGCCTGGGTATAATTCGTCCTCACATTGGCCTATTACTGAGAAAGCACAAAATAAGCCTGAAATATCTTTTTGTGCCAGAACGTGATAAAGTGCTCAAAGAATGACAGACACATTGCAAAAGGACACAGGAGCCAGCTTGAAGGGGCTTCTAAAGACCAAGTCTGAAACAATTTGAATAGCAAAATGAATAATTCTAGTAATTGATTATAACTCATTGATTAGATAGAAATCCATAATTTCATAGTAACATAAAAAAACTAGGGTGAAATTTAAATAAAATGTAAAGAAGAAGAAGGAGGAGGAGGAGGAAGAGAAGGAGAAAGAGAAGGAGGTATGAGAAGTCTAGGCAATGGGAACAACTAGTGCCAGGTTCCCTTGGTTCAAGTGATCTTGATGTGTTTGAGGAACAGATGTGTTTGTGGCTGAAGCACGCATAATGGGCACAGGAAGAGTCATGTGACATAAATGGAGAAGTGGACAGGGTCTAGACTAGTAGAGTTTATAACCAGCACAAAGAGGCTAGATTTTATCCCAGTGTCATAAGAAGTCTCTGGAATGTTTTAAGCATGCCCTGATTTACATTTTTTTAAACATCTCTGGATGTTGTGTAGAGGAAGAATTATAATGGTGCAAGAGTGGAAGCAAAGGAATTAATTGGGAGGTTATTGCAGTTGTTCGGGATAGAGAGGGTGGTGGCATGTGGAAGAGTGGTGGAAAAAGCAGGCAGCTTAAGGGTGTATCCTGAAGGAAGTGTTGACAGGTCTTGCCAATAGATTTGCCATGGAATCATAAAATAAAGAACTAAATCAAAACAATGCCTAGATTTTTGGTTTCAGCAGCTCAGTGGATGACAGGACTGCTTACTGAGATGGGATGATTGGGAGAAAAGCAGATTTGGGGAGTAAGGAAAATATCAATGGTTCTCTTCCAACTTTTATAAGTTTGAGCTCCCCATCAAACATCCAGGTGATGAAGTCAGACAGACAGTCAGCTATAGAAAATATGAAACTTCAAGTAAAGGTCAGAGCTAGAGACACGGTTTGGGAGTCATTGGTCTGTAAGTCAGACCTGCACTAGACCTTAAAGTTAGATGAGATCACCCAGAGGAAAATCTACTGTTTGGGATTAGAAGAGTCCTCAGGAATGTGCTCCAGGAACCTCCAGCATTTAGAGACTGAGCAGGGAGGAGAAGCCATCAAAGGAGACAAGGAAAGAATGACAAGTGAGGGAGAAGGAAGACCAGGAGTGTGTGCATCACAGAAGTCAAGATTTATTTTTCTAAAAGATTTCAAAAACAAGAAGTAGCACATAATGTAAGACCACTGAGGTTAGTAAATGTACAGGCAATGGTGCCCTTGACCAGTCGCAGTAGGAGTGGTGGGGACAGAAACCCAGCTGGAATGAGTTAAGCAGAGAATGTGAGACAGAGAAGTAGAGACAGTTGTTACAGGCAACTCTTACAGAGATTTGCTATAAATGGGGAGCAGAGAAATGGAAGAGAAGCTAGAAGAGTAAATGGAGTCAAGAAAGTTTGGGTTTTTTCATTTGTTTTTGTTTTTTAGATGAGAGTTATTAGAGCACATTTTTGGCTCTATGTGTGCATGCCCTAGACAGAGGAAGGGCATTTGTGATGCAGGAGAGGAGATACTCATACGAGTTCATGAACTGAAAGGTAAGGGGCAGATAAAGAGTACAAATGAGTTTTTCATAGGATGGAGCAAGAATACTTTATTATGATATAAGCAGGAAAGGCAAAGAGTATGAGTAGGTTAACTAGTGAAAAAAAAATAAAAGAATTACTATCCTGGCAGCTTCTGTTTTTTCAACGAAGAATGAGACAGGGTCATAAGATAAGAATAGAGAGGGGGTGAGGAGGAGAAGGTGTAAAATAGTCTGAAAAGTGTGAAAGTAAATACGATTGCTGCGATGCTGAATGTCCATTTGAGATTTGAGATCAAGAGGTTAAAGTAAGAACAGTCAACATAGTTGTGAGTTTTTCTCCATCCAAACGCCAGCACTGAATAGGCAGTTATGATTTTAAACAGGATTAAGTCTCTGCCAGCCAAGTTCAGTAGCGATGAGTATGAGAGAATTAAGGATGTGAATGATGTCTGCACTGACGAAACATAATATTTAAGCTGGATGGAGAGGGAAGTGAGAGCACTAAGGGACGTGATCGTAAGTGATGGGTCAATGATTTGGAAAACTCAATAAAGTCAGTAAACAACAGAAGTAGGGGCTCAAGACATGGTCTTGGACATGGAGAGCCATAGAAGGTG
This sequence comes from Cynopterus sphinx, assembly GCA_030015415.1. Classification (NCBI taxonomy): domain Eukaryota; kingdom Metazoa; phylum Chordata; class Mammalia; order Chiroptera; family Pteropodidae; genus Cynopterus; species Cynopterus sphinx. Next base: position 9,348,432 of record CM057391.1, read on the forward strand.
AAAGAACAGATCATTGGAGGTGAGATGGTTGGAGAACTGTGAGGCCAACTTTAATTACTAGATCTATTCATTTTTAAAATTTGATAATATCTCAGTTTGCTAAATGGACTCCCCTTTCCATGTGTCCTCACTCCTTTCAAAGCCCAAGATAAATAATTAGAAAAGAGTAAGACATAAGTTTAAGACTCAGAAAAAATTCTAGTCCTACTAAGTAAGTAGTCCAGAATTTTTAAAATCTGCTAATTTTGCTAGAGTGCACCAAACTATAGAAAGCGTCCCCCAGGCATTCGTGGGGATCTGCACTTGCTGTGGGAATATTCTTGTGTTTGAAAATAAAAAATAACCACGAGAGGTTGAGAGACAGAGAGACACCAGAAAAAAAGGAAAAGCCTTGTTCCTGCTTTTAGGACAAGAGGCCCTGCAATACCCTTTCATACCGTGCTTGTAAATTATGTATCCAGACCTGGCCATTTCCTATATGTGATGATGATGATGATGATGATGATGATGAAGAAGAAGAAAGAAGAAGAAAGAAGAAGAAAGAAGAAGAAGAAGAAAGAAGAAGGAAGAAGAAGAAGAAGAAGAAGAAGAAGAAGAAGAAGAAGAAGAAGAAGAAGAAAGAAGAAGAAGAAAGAAAGGAGGAGGAGGAGGAGGAGGAGGAGGAGGAGGAGGAGGAGGAGGAGGAGGAAGAAGAAAAAGAAGAAAGAAGAAGGAAGAAGACAAAGAAGACGAAGATGAAAAAGAAAGAAGAAGAAGAAGAAGAAGAAGAAAATGGGGTGGGGGAGGGAATAAGGAGAAGGAGGAGGAGGAGGACAGAAAGAATGTTTTTATTAAAAAGTTAACATTTCTAACGTGCTTACTGTCAGGCAGTGTTCCAACTGCTTTCTATATCTTAACTAATTTAATCCTCACAATAATCCTTTGAGATAAGTACTATTATTGCCCCATTTTACAGATGAGGAGAGAGCAAGACCCAAAGAGGTTAAGTTACTTGCCCGGGGTCTCCCGGGGGGAAGCGGCAGTGCTGGGATTCATACCCAGATGGCCTCACTCCAGAGCCTGTAATTCTCCACGACTTTCCCATTCTACCTCCCTGTATTATATGCCAACTGTATATAGTTGTATCTACGTCTTTATTGATCTTGGAAGATGCTATTTTTACATAGAACTTTCAGAAGATGAATTCACTTTACAGTAGACCCCCTTCTCCACAGAGGGTATGTTCCCAGACATGCCACTGGGTGCCCAAAACCGCAGATAGTACCCATCCAATATATGCTGCATTTTTTCCTTACATGCATACCCATGATAAAGTTTAATTTATAAATTAGGCATCTGAGGGATTAATAATAACAACTGATTAAAAAATAGAACAATTATAATAACAGGCTCTAACAAGTTATGTGAATGTAGCTTCTCCCTGCTCACAAAATATCACCTTGTACTGTACTCACCCTTTTTCTTAGTGTGATGTGACGCGATAAAATGTCGAATCTATTTCTGAATCCATGTGACCATCCCTTGCTTGCATTAAATGGCTTGGTGTCACCTGTTTCAGGGGATCCCTTGCTGAGGTCTTTTTAGAGGTTTAATGGGCAACATGTCACCATCAGGCAGAACACGTTTTCTGTTCATGTCGTCTAGCCACGGTTTTAATGCCTTTTCCGTCTTAACCAAGTTCTTGTCACACACTGTGGCCATAAGTTTGGCAGTGTGAGGTGTGACAGCAAAACTACCCCACATTTCTTTTTCCTTCTTCACGATTTCACAAACAGAAGATGTGTTCGTACCACAGATCTCAGCATCCTCAGCACATGATTACGTTTTCTAATTAAGTTGAAAACACTCACCTTTTCACTTAAAGGAAATACTTTCCAGCTTCTCTTTGGCATGTCCAAATGGCCAGCATCTCTACTCTTGCACTTTGGGGCTATTATTAAGTAAAATTAGGGTGACTTGAAGACCAGCACTGCGATACCACAACACTTGATCTGATAACTGAGGTAGCTACTAAGTGACTGACAGGTGGGGAGCATCTACAGTATGAAGACACTGAACAAAGGGATAATTTACGCTTGTCCCAGGTGGGACGGTGCAGGATAGCACAAGATTTCATCACGCTACTCAGAACTGCATGAAATTTAAAACTAAAGAATTGTTTATTTCTGGAATTTTCCATTTAATATTTTCAGACCACGGTCAGCTATGGGAAACTGTAACCTCCGAAAACAAACCACAGTTACAGGAGGACAACTGTACTTACGTTTGCCCTGCCACTCACAAAACTGGTTTATTTACCCACAACTAAGGGAAGTGTTGAATAATCTCGATTCTGCAGTGTGAAGTGAGAGTTCTGATATTTAAAATGTTATCTTTGCTAAACAGAAAACAAGCGTAGGCAAGCATAATTTATTCACTCACCGATACTCACCTTGGCTGAGCATCTAGGCCTACACTGGGCCTGAAACCTTAGTGAAAAACAATCTTCACTGCATTTCCCAAATTCTCAAGCTAGGTAGTTACTAAAACAGAGTCTTTATGTAAAACAGGCCATTAGAATTCAGGCAGGAGCCCAGCTATAATTCAGCAGAGAAAAAGGGAAGCCTGACGAGGAGGTCCATGGAGCTAGCCTCCTACGGGGCCAATGTGCTTTTACACGTTTCTTTTCACACCACGGTAGGCCCAGCCTCCTCTTTATCCTTTTTTCAGAGAATAACAAAGAAAATGCTATCTGCCTTCCACCAGGAGTCTTGAGAATCCCAGAATAACATACCTCTGTTCTTTTACTCAAGGCTGCCCTACAACTTACCAACACTGAGGGGTAAAAATACTCCAAGTGATGGATAAAGATACCCTCCCACGTAAATGAGTGGCACAAGTGAAAAACAAATAAAGCATCAGGGATTCATCTGTAAGACACACAGCCCTTTTTGGCCTCACCAGTGGGTTGTTCACTTGCCTTTGACCCACAGGCCTCCTGTATGGAGCAAGAAATATAGCAGACCTAATACGGGATGCCATTTTTATTCCTTTTCCTCCCCCTGAGGTTTTGTCCTTTGGTTCCTTGTCCTTTCAAAGCTAGAGCCCTGGTCTTGAAGTACATTCAAGCCCCTGACCTCAAATTAACCAGAAGAGAGGGGAGGAGTGACCTCATGAGTCAGTCAACCAACCGAATTAGCACATTTTACATACAGACAAAATGTCTTCCTCTCGTTGAACTGATGGAAATGCCACAGAAAAGAGTATCAGCCCAGAACTGGAATCTGTTGAGTAGATGACATTTGGGAGAACTTATCTGATACTTTTCACATTTCCTCCCTACATAATCATGTCAAGGTGTTATGCTGTCAATCTGCAAAAGCCTAAGCCATTAGATGTTCATGGACCATAAAATTTCTTGATCTCCAATACAGCAGCTTAGATTTAGGGTGTTGTCATGCACCTCTTCTAAGAGTCCAGTATTTATTTAATTCCGTGAACTAAACACAGAACATTTGTGGCACAGTCTCTGGACCAGGAACTGGCTCTGCCTCTCAGTACCCCCGAACCTGACCATGCCCCCCGAGTCAAATCAAACAACCCAGCTCCTCTTTTGGACAAGTCTGAGAATGAGGCATAACAGTAGAAGAGTGAGCCCCTGCAGGAAGTCAGTGAGGTTGAAAATATTTATATTGTTAATTACGCATTTTTTTAAACAAATAATACCTGTATTTTCAATTTAACCCACTAATACCTCCAGGTGAGCAGTAAACATATTTTGAAACTTAGGAAAGAATTTCACATACCTTAGCACCTGTTCTATTTGCAACACAGTCTTTTTTCTGGAATGGATACTTCTAGAACGTCTGCATCCTGTTGGCTGAGACATCATTATTGCCACCAGATTCTAGAACCAACACACTGCAGATTGGCCATATCAGTAATACAAAACATTCACGTACCTTACTGAATATCCCACTGTGAGGATCTGAACTGAGGGAATGAGCTTAGCATCAGAGAACTTATAGAAAAGTAACATAGACGGTGGTGGATTGGAATGCAATAACCATTCCAAACTTCAAAAAAATCCGAGAGATAAACACCAGGAATGTCTGGCAGGTTTTAAAACTAGATGTATTCATTTATCTAGAAAAAGTTGGCTAGAAATATTAAGAATTTATTAGAAAATAAATCCCCTGTTATGGTATTAGTGTGAAATTCCAAAAATGTACTTGAACTTTTAAAAAATGGTTAAAAGGTCTTAAGTAGATTCTGGGTCCAATCTTCCTCTGATGATGGTTGGCTTTGCCTTGTCATTAGAAACCAATGTTTCAAATATTGAACGACCATCTCTGTGTTCAGCCAGTGAGTGCTCTGAGTACCCTACATGAGATTCAAGAAATGTGAGATGCAGTCTTCCTTGTGGTACTGAAAACTGAAATGAAGAGATTAATGCGACACACACAGAACAATAATCTAAAACACACTGTGCCTATGACTAATAAACGTGCTTGAAGACTTGCTCTGCAACGCACTGTGCAGAATCCTTTATGTGCATCCCCTCATTCAATCCTTGCGATAAGACAAGGAAGGAGGAAAAGAAAACGAGGAGTCGGAAAAGTAAAGTAGCACGTCCCAGGTCACGTAGCTGAGCTCAAACCACGTCTGTCGGAATGAGGACAAAGCCGCAGTCCTCAGCTCCTGTGTCCTTCTGCCTCCTGATACACACAGCACAGCATCAGCTATTGCTGCCCCGAGAATTTAGAGCTGCAGAAAGTCACAGATATTAGAACAATGCCTCTTCCCCTTGCCCACCCACAGTGTGTTTTGAAGTTGGAAGTTTTGGGTTTTGAAATTTGAAGTTTATGGGCTGCCTCGGGTGGAATCAGGGAGAAGCCAGCTGTTTGCTCTTTGGCACATGGAAAACAACAGCCAGAACTTCATCCCTATGAATCATCTCTGATTCAAAGGCCGTTAGTTACTGCTGTGCCCTCTCTGGCTTCACGCTGGTGGGGATTTCTCTACATTATACGATTGTAATCCGAACCCTGTACACAGCATTTCTCAACCTTGTCACATAAGATTTAGCACTGTGGGACCGAAACAGAGACATGGGCAGCAGAAAGCAAAGAATCATCAGATAAATGCTGTAAAAGGGAGGAGATGGGACGGATCTTATAAAACGCGGGGTCTGCTTTTGTTGTTACAAAATACCTACGTGCGTGTCGGTTCCCTAAGTATGCCAGCCTCTTAAATCATGCCTTATCTTCAGAATGAAAAGCTGGCATTTCATGAGAGGCAAGGTCGCATTTATCGTCGGCTCCCCTGGAGGCCAGCCCTTTCAACGACTTTGCAAGACGAGTGTCATTGTGCCCATTTTGAAGAGCAGGCTACTGAGGCTTAGAGGGGGCCCGGCACCCCTCTTCCTTCTACCACATGTGTTCTACACTGTGACTCATGAGCAATTTCAAAAGTATTTCTAAGTGTAACCACAGTAACAGCTGTTGAATCAACTGTGCTGTGCTAAGCACAGAAATGTCCGCCATAAAATAGTAAGCAACTCTGCCAGTTAAAGGCGAAGAAAAATGAAATACTCAAGTTGAGCAAATCTCTGAAACCACATCCTGGGGACTTCCCAGGCCTTATCGTGAAGCTAAAGTCAGCATGGTGGCAAGAGCGACACTAGATGCCCGATGTATGCAGACACCGCCAGGATCTAGCCATGGGCTTCCATAGTGTTCATTGCCCCTCAACAGCAACAATATTTAACTCCCCAGATCCCCATCCTGATTGATTTTTCTTTTTTTCTTTTTTCTTTTTCTTTCCTTTTAGATTCAAAGTTGAATGATAAACTATGTATTACTGACACAGGCTTTTTCCTGGCCCGGCAGTCTCCCGGGCGACCTTTTTTGGCTCTGCTTTTTCCCAGGCATCGTCAGGCACATCCGTGGCTCCAATAACTCCTGTGTTTGTCTGCAATTGCTCCAGGCAGATGTCTGAAAATCATCCACTGACAGATTTATGTTCGTCAACCTCTGAAACACCCTCCGCCCCCACCCCTAAACCATATCATACTTGTGGGTGAAAGCGCTTGGAGGCCAAGTGCTCCAAGTCCTCTCAAGCACATGCAAAGCTGAGACACGGAATCGCGATGGCATCCCGCCTGCCTGCCCTCCCTCCGCTGCGTTTCCCTATAAACCCCAGGCTCCCCAGCAACGCACGTTTTCCTGGCCTGCTTTCTTCCAAAGATCTGGAAAGACTTGGGTCTCCAGGCTTTTGAAACAAGATTAAAAGGTCTCTTTTATAGCAACTTGCGGAAAAAACTCCTCAGAGGAAACGTGGTTGGCAGGTAGAAAAACCGAGACCTGTCTCCTTGAAAATCACAGCTGTGTTATCTTTTTCCTCCACTGATCGCTTCCAGATTATCATTCGGGGCAGCCGGCCAGTTAGCCAGTCCTCCATGTCACAGAGCCCATCTCTGGCAGCAGCACATTTCCCCGCAGAAGGGAACACGTTTGAAGAGGTGTAGCTGGGCGCTGTGCAAAGCCCGGACGCACTCGCCCCCCGCCACAGCGAGTCCACACACGAAGGTGAACCAAGAGCTGGTGCAGGCAGGAAGCTCACCAAAGCCTCGGACAAGGCCAAACACAAAAGCTTCCTTTCTGAGAGGAAAGGGGGTTGAAACTGCAAGGGAAAACAAAATAAAAACACATCCCATGTGGACCTCTCAATGATGAACCCCATTGCTGGAGAACAGAACCCTTTATTCGGTGTCTCCCGCCTGCAGAGGAGCTGTGAGCACCTTCTTCCTCGGGCTTCTCTGGCACCTGGCCGTCCCTCAGTTCTGACCTAGGGGAGCAATGAACAACACGCAGCCACCTCTGCTCCAGACAGCTGGGGCAAACAGCCCTCACTCACCCTGACTTCTCCAGAAAAATTGCTTAGAATGAGGTGTTGGCGGGTCCAAATTCTGTTCAATGAAGTTCATTAACCTGGAGCCTCGCAGGAACAAAGCTGTATGGGGGACGGATTTGTGCTGCCTGCCTCTTTTTGGCGATGATGCAAACAGGCTGTGCCCCCATTGTTTTTGCAAGAACCATCAGGAAATGGACACGGACCTTCAGTCAATGGTACGGTCCATGCCATCCGTGGGCTGGGACCACACCAAGGACGAAGTCTCTCCTACTGATCCGAAGGGCTTTGAACAGCAGCTCCCAAACTGTACCCTGAGAGGGACCAGTGTCTTGTCCTGAAAAGAAGTTCCTATCACTAGAATAAGCTTAGCACCAGCTTCCTTAGACAGAGTTGAACAGGTTTCTTTGCTGGGCGCTTCGTAGCCCTTAGCATGCTGACATGCCTGTCAGCGGCGTTTGCCAAGTTTATGAACAATAGAGCCCTTTTTTCACAGTACACTTAAGGTCTCATTGGTGTCGGTGATCCAGACACACAGCTTGGGAAGACTGCTGTAGGCTCTCAGTAAAGCGATGGTGAGGGGCAGCGGTGGGGACCTGGGCGATCTTTCCCATCAGGAGTGACCGTCTGGTTTTCTTTTCCTTGGGGTCAGGATGTCACTGTTCACTGACCCCTACCCCAAAGTGTATGAACTATTACAGCAGCAGCTGTTGGTCTCCAGGCTGAGAGTGTTGAGCCTGGCATATACAGCATCACATTATATCTCACAGCAATGTATGGGGCTGGTATCACTCTGCCATTTTCAATGGACAGTGACAATGAAGCTCAGCGATGTTGAGGTCACAGAGGGGCAGCGCTGTAAAGCCTGACACCTAGAGGGGCTGAGTGACAAAGATGGCAATCAACGGCAAGAAATCAGCCCGCTCAGCATGGGCCAAGTGACAAAGATGGCTGATGGGGACAGCACCATCTCCAAGAGAAAAATACCCAATTCACTGATACTCAAATTTCCATTCTCTGAATGCAAAAGGGCACTGTCATTTCACCTTAAAGTATTTTTCTACAACATACTGGACTTAATAAGATGTGTTTTTAATAAGACACTCTGCTATACCTCCTATTATTCATCAGTATTTTTCACCAAATATGCACAAAACAATCTCTATGATCTTTCCTCACATACCTACGAAAATCAGCAGGATAGCCTCTCTTCAAAGAAAGACAGCAAATACTTGCTCTTTCCTTAGAAACATAGAGATGTTGCCTTAAAAATGAGCCTCTGTCTGAAGCTCCACTAAAAAAAAATCAGCCCCTAATAATTCTTTTCTGAAACATTCTGCAAACTTTTATGGGACTTGCTTTGGCATGGCCAATATTTTTTCAGTGGTGCCAAGGTTTTGTGCTTACCAATTCCTATTAAAATTATACATTTTTGCAGTTCCCAATAAAACTCATTGTATGGCATGCTAGAATAAATCTCAAAATCTCCCTGAAGTGCTAGAAACTTTCAGATATACGTCTATTAAGTTTTTATTTGTTGAGCATGTTGCATGTGTGCCAAAATATGCATTTCATTGTGAGAATGGTCATAAGTCCATGAAGCTGTGGTCGAACCACAGAGGAGGAGCGAGTTCTCCATCACTAACCATCCATATCCATTGAGCTGGGAGTGGCTCTTATGGCCTTCCGAAGGAATTCCTGAAGTGGCTGTTCACTTAGGTGTCTCCCACTTCTCACACACATTGGGCACTCAAAATACCTTTGTTCAACTGAAGTTGTTATCCCAGAAATAAAAGACCAATTTTTTTTTCCCCCTTAAAGTGGTTTAAGGTTTTACCATATTTCCAGAGAACCAATGCAGTCAGGTTGTTTTTTTATACTTAGAATGGTGAATCACAAAACAAAGTCAACAAAAGCACTTTTTGTTAAGTCTGGGGAAAATAATTCTTAGCTCTATTGTCAAAGAGGCAAGACAAAGAGGCTGTAGATAAAAGAGATAGGGGAAAAGATAGCAGATTAATATCAGAACTTTCTAGAAGATTAAGTGTGTCGGTGCTATAGGCTTCAGAAAATGGGTGAACAGGCTCATGGGGTAGAAAGTTTTCTGTCTCTGGAAGCATCCAAGCAATGGTCTAAATCAGTGGTTCTCAAAGTGTGGTCCCTAGACCAGCAGCATCACCCTCACCTGGGGACATGTTAGAAATGAAAATTCTCGGGCCCCGGCCCAGACCTGCAGATTCAGAAACTCCGGCCCTCCAGATGACTCTGATGCCTGCTCAAGTTGGAGACGCTGACCTCAACGACAGCTTGGCAAGAATGACACAAAGAGGATTCAACCAACAGATGAGTGATTCGACTGGATGGCCGTTCGAGCCTGTAATTTTATGAGTCTGATAAGGCTCTGTGACCTACATTATTTTCCCTTTTGGAAATGAGGAACCAACGGCCTCCCAACATTCACATCTGACCCCTGGGCAACACGACCAATTATGTAAAGGAACTAAAATATATTATCTCAGCAGTTATAAACTTTGACGTTCAAGTCTCCTGAGGAACGTTAAAGACTATCAATACCTGGCTCCCCAGAATCTCTGGAAACGGGACCCCAAGCCTACCCTTTACCAGATATTTTCACATTAGTTGTCTCACTTCATCTCCAGAATAATCTTATTGGGTAGGTTCTATTACCATCCCCCCTTTTACAGAGGAAAACCAAGGCTTAAAGTGAGGGAGTCGCTTGTCCAAGTTCACAGAGCCAGTAAATGCCGGAGCTGGGATTCAAACCCAAGTCTCAACAGCCATGTTATATCTCCTTCACCCTGTTTCTCCTTCTTCCCGTGTGCAAGACTTTCTGGGTTCCTGTGCTGCCCTCTGGCTGCACAGGTCTGGTCACAGCAGCCTTCCAGCTCATGCCCACCCTTCTTTGCAGCTCTTTTACCTCTTGGGTGGTGGGTATTTTATTCTCTCACAAAGATGCTTCCAGTTGGCTGCCCTCAAGCCCATCCTCCATGAGCAAAATAAAAGGCTGCCTTGTATTTTAGTTATCAGCTGGATCCTGGTAACTAAAATTCTACTTTTCCATCAATTAACTTAATAACTTCATCCATCCACTAAAACAAAAATGACCCCGACTTTGGCAGAGCCAGACCAGCTCCCAGGACTCCTGACTTCCTATTTCCTTAAAGAACTTTCCTTAACATGGAACCAAGTCCAAGTCAGTGGGAAACTAAGGAAAAGGAAAGAAAGAGGCCCAGCACATCAGTGGCTACACTAATTTGCTGGAGTAGAATATAAAGCATATTTTATGTGACCAAAAAAAAAAAAAACTTTAATTTAAGAAGAAGACAACCCCAAAGAACGACAAGGGGACGATGGGGATGTGTTGTCAAAGCACAGCACAGCGTTTGGACCGTTCAGTTCCTGTTGGTTTTATGATCCAGCCACAGCTAAGACTCTGCGTATTTCTTTGAAAAAGGTTCTCAGGGCTCAGGGGTCCATGAACAAGGAGCATAAAGGGAGATACAGTACCTGCCTAGCCTATGTGACCAGACAGCCGAGGAGTGTCTGGTCACGATGCTGTCTGCACTGTCTCCTTAAAGGCTGCCCAGGCCCATCGTCACTGGTCTCGTAAAAATACCTTTTGTCTGGATTTAAAATATCTGTTCTTTGGGGATCCAGAAGATGATGGACTAGGTAAAAGCAGGATTTGTCTCCTCCAAGGACCACATTGAAATTACAACCAAATTATAAAATAATCAACGTGGAAAATCACCTGAAGTCCAGCTGATCGTAGCACCTACGTCTGAGAATATAAAGGAGCCACATCGAAGCCAGTAAAATATTCGTTCTTCTAAAAAGATTAAAGAGACAACAACCTAATGGCACTTGTGGATCCGATTCAAACAAAACAATAAACAGATATTTTTGAGACAATTGGGAAAATTCTATTATGGTCTGAATATTAAATGATACAAAGTCCTTTTTGGTAAATGTAGTAATGACCTTGAGTTCCTTTCTTTTAATGACCATATATTTTAGAACACTGAAGCACGCAGAGGTAAAACAATATGATGTTAATGTTTTTAAATAATTGAACCAAAAAGAGAGGTGAGGGGAGAAAAATATGAAGCGAATGAGGTTAAGATCTTAATAATTTGGGTAAACATACTTTTGTGTATGTTTGAAATTTTATAATTAAAAAATCCTTATACAAATACACACATACACGCACACACATACATGTGCGGTTGACCCTTGAACAACGCAGGTTTGAACTGTGTGGGTCCGCTTATACATGAATTTTTTCAATAAATATGCATTCGGTCCCTCATATCCCCAGGTTTCGTATCAGTAGAGTCAACTAACCGTGACTGAAAACAGTATTTCCCATCCGTGGTTGGGAATTCACGGATGCAGAGGGGCAACAATAAGCATTGTTCTATGCCATTTTCTATAAGGGATTTCCTGGGCGACCCTAACCCCCTGTGTTGTTCAAGAGTCAACTATATATATATTATTATCACTCTGCTCTTGTAATTACTCCTGAGAGCAAAATTTATCTCAAACTCTTAAAGTTTCACACCTGAAAAGAATGTTAGACCTTATCTGGAACACTCCACCCACCTCCATGTCCCAGATAAGGGATCCGAGACCACCCCAGGGATCTTCCAACTCCTTGGTTGTTCAGCCAGGACAAGAATCTGGTTCTCCAGACTCTCAGGCCAGAGCCCCTACACCAAACAGGCATCAGAAGAGCATAAAAACACGATTTTCTAATCCCGGCGTCATGACCTCTCGAACAAGGTACCTCACTCTGATTGTTTTGCAGAAGTTAATCTGGACGAGAGACAAAGGAGCACCTTTCTTGTTCTGAGGAAAATGTTGCATTAAATGACTCCCATTCTCTCCAGCCTTGACCCCACCACGTTCCCTTCCATTCTTTCCTCAGCCCCCAGGAGCAGCCTCCACCCCTCCTCCAGTCTCTTTGCACTTGCTGCTGCTTTTGATCCCACAGGGCATGGTGTGGCATCTGTGAAAACCCTCCAGGGCCAAGCTCCTCCTGCTAAATCTGGCTTGGTGTCAAAGCCCAGTGTGATTCAGCCGCCTCCATGAAGTCTTCCCCCTTCTCTGGACACCCCCAGCCCTCGGTCTGAGCCTCTGTTATAGTCCTCATCGCCTTTCTTCTTTATCGTTAGGCTCATGTGTGCCCTGCCCTTTGATGGTCTCGTGTCAGGCATGCTAAGACTCCAGTGGAAGAAACCAGAAGGCAAAAGGAGGGAGCCAGGACCAAAGAGGCCATGAAGAGCCAGAAACTATCACCAGGGATCTGGCTGGCCCTGGAAATGGAAAGGGAGGGAGGTAGAGCTTTGGGCCAAAATCCCAATGTAATTTCCAATGGCTATGGAGGGAGCCTGAGCTTTTCCTAGCTGGGAGAATTGGGATCCAAGAAGAGCCAGCCTCCAGGGGAAAGTCTGGTAGGTGGGTTCTCCTGGCATTAGCAAAACCAAATCAGACAGCTCAGTAACTGGGGGGCAGGGGGACACCAACAAGGCCCTCAAACTGGGAAGAGGGTGAGGGTTACGCAGGTTGTCAGCCAAGAGGCCTAGGTCAAGGCCAAGCCTCTAGCCTAGCAGAGGAAAGTTAGGCATGAATCAGGAGCACAAGCCAGAAAGCCAGGCAAACCAGCTGGGCATGTGTGGGGTGATAAAAGGAGGGCCGGAGGCTAAGCCTCCATGGGCAGGTGACCAGGCTTGTTAATGCCGCTCAGCTTTATTGAGTACACACCCTGAGCCAAATGCTGAGGAGGATTCAGGAGTATGTTAGTCAGTGCTCTCCAGAGAAACAGAACCAAGAGAATGTCTGTCTGTCTGCGTATGTATGTGTGTATGTGTGTGGAGGGGGAGAGAGAGAGAGAGAGAGAGAGAGAGAGAGAGAGAGAGAGAGAGAGAGAGAGAGAGAGAACGAGAGCTATTATAAGGAATTGGCTCCTGCAATTACGGAGCCTGGAAAGTCCAAAATCTGCAAGGTGGGCAGCAGGCTGGAGACCCAGGAGAGCTGCTATTCCAGTTTGAGTCCAAAGGCAGTCTGCTGCAGAATTCCCTCTTGCTCAGAGTTCTGCCGTTGCTGCTGCTCTAGTCAGGCCTTCAGCTGATTGCATGAGGCCCACCCACACAGTTCGGAGGGCAATCTGTTCTACTCGAAGCCCGCTGATTTAAAGGTTCATCTTACCTTAAATCATCCTCAAAGAAACACCCAGAATAATGTCCAGCCAAATGTCTAGTGGCCTGCCCAAGTTAACACATAAAATTCCTCATCACAAGCGGTGAAACAGAAAGAGTCTCAACTAACTACAGGAACTGGGAGACTAATGAGAGGTCTCGTACCTGGAAGAAAATGCAGGTCCCGATGTGATTCCTGCCATGGCCCAGAAGCTGGGGAGGCGGACCTGAGGAGGCTCTGCTGGGACCTGGCAAGGAACAGACAGCTGCGTAAGCTCTTGGAAAGGAGGGACCAAGCCCACCAGCACTGGAGCGTGACCACTGAAGCCAGGCCGCCTGGGTTGCAGTCCAGGCCCCGACTAACTAGCTTGGATAAGTTACTTCATCTCTCTGCGCCTCAGTCTCCTCCTCCATAAAATGGAGATAGAGGGAATATCTGTGTCCAATGAGGTAATTCCTACATTCAGTGGGTTAAATATTTGCAAAGCGCACACGTACACACACACACAAAAGCATTCGTAAAGCCTGGCACCATGTGAGGGCTACAGAGCCACTTGCTAGTGCTATTGGTAAGCCCTGGGGCCGCTTACATGCTGCTCTCTGCCTCACAGACTCAGGGAATTTCTCATCAAAATTCTTCTTCAAAATGAGAAAGAACTAAGCCATGTAATGAGTCTGTCTTACACTTCAGTCCCACGATTTTAAAAAGGCAAATCTGTGGAACTTAGCTAACTAAAACCTTTCTGAGGTTTCCCATTTTCTTGGGAAAGAGACCCAAATCCCTTTCAAGGCTTCTAAGGCCTGCCCGATTTGCCCTGGATGTGTCTCTGCATAGACTCACCTCTTACCTCTTTCCTCCAGGATCCCCAGTCTCCCCCCGGTCACCCCAGGTTTCTCTCTATGTGCCCTGACTGGCCAAGTCCAATTTGCCGTGCCCCCCTGAAATGCCAGGTTGAGGAGGATTTTGAAGCTCGGTCACATCATGACTCCGGTGTGGCTGAGGGGCCCTGGAGGAGGAGTGAGGGCCCTCTCTTTATCTGCAAGTAGTTAACATCTCATGCAATACTGCTGCAGGCTTAATAGCAAACAACCCATTTAAAGAAAAAGTACCAGGTGGCTCTTCTCTGAACAGGCAAAAGCTGCTGCAGCTACAACCTCTGCTGCAAAAGTAAACAAGCCCAAATATTGCCGTTTCTTAGATGCCAGCTTCAATCACCATTCTCTCATCTTGGACGTATTCAGGACTCCCTTTCTATGGCTATAAAATCGTATCTACACATACCGATGCTGATTTTTTTTTCATCTCCCTTTAGAGTTTTGTGCCATTATGAGTGCTGTGGATATGGGAGTTTGCCCTAACGGACACCAACTCGTTTTGGCTATAGTTTCAGAAGGAAGCCAAGGTAGTGGAGTGGAAAACTGTCAGGGTGTAGAGTCAGACACTTCGAAGTCGTGAGATGGACCGGAAGATGGATACAAGGGATGGCCCAAATCTCTTCCAAACCTCAGTGTCTTCCTCTGCAAAATGGGGACAGATAAAAGAGAAATACAGTAGGCACACAGAAAGCAATCAGTAACAGATAACTATCATAACTGGTGTTCAGTTTGACAGTCCATGGGTTTCCACTGCCTTCTGATGTAAGTAGCAACTGTTACAAGTAGTGACCCTTTGCCTGGCTGCAGTTGGAGCCCAGGAAAGAGTCTGGCTTTCTCAAACAGATGGCACAAAGATGCCACACAGGGACAGTCGCTACAGCCCTGGTTGTAAAAATGAAAAAGGGCAGTTAACCTAAGTTGCTATCAGCACCAGAATGACTAAATAAAAGCATTCTGTACAAAAGGGTGATCCCGTTTAGGGGGAGGATGGAAACTACGTATGTTATGTCCCCTTATGCACGCATGCAGGTGCACACGCGCATACACAAGGTGTTAGATGTGCAGACAAATACGTCGATGGATTCCCTCATAACATTAGTTGTGACCTCCGGGGGAAATTTATACACTTCTGGATCATTTGAATTCGTTGACAAGGCAATGTATTACTTCATCAACCGATCAACCACTAGTAAATGAACAAATGAATGAATAATGGTTCTGCACTCGATTCGAATGTGTGTGGGTGGTTTTCACACACCACCAAGCATTTCTCTGACACTAGCCAGGTGTCCTACAATTCAGCTTAATTCTGCACTATCTATCTGGCGATGGCATCAGATCCCACAGTTCAAGGGCTCAGTCTTACAAGACTGCTCCCTCCCATTGAGATGCCAACTGCAAGTCCAGGTTGTTACCTGTGCTTCTGACCCACTGGCTACAGACCGGAGGTTCCAACAACATCCTCCTTGAGTTCAATTAATTTGCTAGAGCATCTCACAGAACTCAAAGAAACAGTTTATTTACTACATTATCAGTTTATTATAAACAGATAGAAACAGCCAGAAAAAGAGATGCCCAGGACAGGTATGGGTAAAGGATATGGAGTTGCAATGCTCGCTCTCTCTGAGTGTTCCACCCTACCCAGTTCTCCACATGTTCACCAATTTGGACCTCTCTGAACCCTGTCCATTTGGGTTTTTATGGAGGCTTTATTACGTAGGTATGGATTAAATCATTGGGCATTGGCATCTGAACTCAATCTTAAGTCCCACTGGCACCTTCGGAGGTTGGAAAGTAGAATTGGAAATTCCAGCCCTCTAATCACCTGGTTGGCAGCATCTGTTCTTAGGTGACTTTGGGACTTTCCAAAAGTCACCTCTGTTGACATAACAAAAGACACCTTTATCTCTCTCATCGCTTAGGAAAGTCCAAGAGTTTTAGCAGCTCTGTGCTAGAAATGGTGCAAAGACCAAATATATAGTTCTTCTCATAAATCATAATATCACAATAAAAAGTCAACTAAAATTAAAAGATAGAGTTTTAAAATAAGTCAAGCAGACAGGAGATATTCACCACGAAAGACCGATAGCCAGGAAAGGATGGGAAAGCATTGCTACAGGGAGATAAGGATGAATGAGGCAACATCAATTCAGTGAAGTCACTTCAGGAGGCCTCAAAGTGTCAGCAGGTTTTTTCCTGTGGTTACACTCTCTGCCTTATCACACCAGAAAAGCCCAAAGGGAAGACAAGAGCTTTGGGTTAAGTACACACTCGTCAAAACCACTGGGGCCACTTGACTGAGCTACAGAGAAAATCCCCAGGGGGGAGCCCATTACTCTGATCTGCACAGATATTGGGAGAACTAGAGGATTGCCCCCACCTCTTCTTCAGTAGGAAGCAGGTTGTCCCGGGATGCTGTTTGTGGAGACCCAGAGAAGAAGGAAAGAACTAAAAGCCAGAAGAGGTAAGCCAAAACGATTAGAGATAAGAGGGCCAAGGCGTAGATTCAGAATCCTGTTCTAACATGAAGAAGAGTGGGAGAGACTATGAAAGTGGATTGTAGGTGTGGACTTGAACTTCGCTGAAGGAGAGATGCTAAATGTTCCCAGGTTATATTTTAGGATGAGATTGGCAACTTATAGCTTTGTAACTTAGAACAAGACACTAGGGAAGATAAACTTTTTTAAAACTGTATTTTTTCTTAATTAAATAATTAGATGAGAATATTGCAAATTTAGGAAATATAAAAAAATCACAATGAAGAAAATCATACATTAATATACTTCCTAGAGATAATCACTATATAGACTTTGGTGTATATACTTCCAGCCTTTTATTTCTACAAATACATATATGATTTTGATGTTTTCATCAAAATCAGAGTCATACAACATTTACTACCTTACAGCCTGTTTTTTCCCGTGAAATTGTATATCATAAAAATGTTTTCCTTCAAATGAATCTTCAACGATGTGAGTTTTAATAACTACACAGTATCCCATAGTGTAAGTATACTATAATTTATCTACTAGTCCCCAGTTACTGGAGGAGGCTATGAAGAGGAACAATTTAAGAGAGGGAAAACAATAGCTTGCATAAATGGTAATTTCTTTGCTTACTTGTGGAATTGAGCGTTTTTCACATGCTGGTCATTAGCTGGATTTTCACCAACCCTCCCGTCCTACACATCTATAATCGGGACAGAGTCGGATGCATGGCATAAAAGCGTTCTCTGTAAAATGGAACCAGAGGATAGGAAATGGAGACTCTCACGCACGTGCCCTCCAGAAGAACAGAACTAAAGCACTGAGGAACTAATTTCCCATAAACCTGTGACTTTACAGAAAACAGAAACGTATCTGCAGACCAATGAACATCCACCAAGAATCTCTCCCGATGCTCAGGCCAATGAGCTTACTGCGTGGGCTCTGGCTGGATGCCCCCTCTCCATCCAGCCCTCTGGACACCTTGCCCATAGATGCAGCTGTCCTCAACCCTCCAGTGGTCTCACCTGTAGCTTGCTACAGTTTGCATTTCCAAATTGCAATTTCTCTGCTATTCCTGAACAAACCTGACTTTCGGGAATTCGAGTTTACCTCAGTCTACCTCTTTATGTAGGTTGACACTAGGATCACATCTTTAATATAAGACTTTTGGGTAAAGAAAGCAGAATGAAGCTTATGTTTATTCTTGTTATCATTATGTACCATAATAACACTGTTAATTTGTACATTTGAGCTGTGTTATGGCATTTCGAATGCCAGTATTGGACTCATAAAAAAGCAGCTGTTCCTTTGAGCTATTTAGTTTCATATTAACAAGATTGCCTGATTTTTATATTAAAACTATATTTATTTTATTTCACTTTTATTGCCAATGTAAATTAAATGGATATTTTTCTTTGCATTTATTTAAACTTTATTTTTGAACACTTGTGCATAAAATATTATAAAATCCAGTTAACATTAATCAGGTCCACATCTCTCAAATTCTTATTTGCAATAGCATTAAATTAAATGTGTGTGTATATGTATATATTTTGGATCGGTGCCATAAGGTTTAAAAAGTGAGAAATTGGCCATGGGAAGGGAAAACTGGATATTTATATCAATCCTCTTCTTTTATTGACTCATAGAAGTTCTCACACAATATACAATTCCTATTCATCTTCAACAACTATGCAAATATTTGTGTCAAACAGCCTAATCAGAAGGCATGTATACATTTATTAGGTGTTCATGTATTTTACATACAGCGAAGTTAAGAAACCAAAGAGAACACTCTCTCTACATTAAAACGCTTGAGCGTCAACTAGATAAAGGCTAGTTTCTCGAGCTATTGTTACAGTATTTTTAAAGAATCCTTCTTTCTTGTAGTCAAATGAAAGTGTAATCATATGTTACTTTGTTTTTCTATTGGGTTTTAGCTAACCATGCCAACATGTAAGGGCCTAAATTTTCAATTGGCATCAAAAACTATGCCTATGAATTAGGCCAGTCCACTATTATGTTTTCAAGGTCCAACAGCACTTACCCGAATAAATCAGGTTCATTTTAGGTCTGCTTACTAAACATATACTATGCAAATATTTGGAATTACCCAAACTGCAACTAATTCTAAGATTAGGACTAGCAAATTACTTCTCTGCTCTGAATTTTTTTTTTTTAATGGTGAGGGAAGATGGGGCACAGCTTTATATTCTGCCATCATCTTGTGAAACGGCGAAACAACCCTCCCTTTCAAGTTTGATTTTTATAGTAATTTAATCACAGTAATTGGTGGGCAAAGAAGAGGTGATTTCTGTAATCCTTGTGGGTCCAAAGCCAAACAGATGTGGTTTTCTGTTCTCCTAATGTGATTTTTTCCACATTGGTCTTTAAAGGTGATGCCTTAGAGCCTCATTTCTGTGCTAGAGACAGGGCTGGCTCTCCATGGGAGGTGACAGGTCGCGTCCAGGGGGCCCAGCAAACTCTTTAGCAGGACGTTCAAGGCACTTCCTGCCTCTCTTGGCCCCAGCCCACACCACGCAAATTCCAGCTCTCTGGGATTTTGGAAGAGGCACGAAAATGTTCTGGCTTTCAGCCTCTTCATCTATAAAATGAGGGGATTGGACTCAACATCTAAGATCTCTTCCAGCTCTAAATTCTATGAAGTGGTTATATTAAAAAATCTCATGGTTTAGATAATCCTATGCTATATGGTTGGATTTTTGTAAAGTAAACATAACAAAAACACATTAAGTTCACTGTAAATTTTATCCTTAATATGTATAAATTACTCAAACTAAGATGTTTAACTTGGGATAATCACTAAAGAGAATCCTACATGATATGTTTGTTTCCAAAATAATTTCACATTACCATCTCTTCTCAGTAGAAGCTAAAAATCAATCCCCGAGAACTCTCAAATTATTAATGAAATGCTTAATATAATGTCAAATAAGCAGGGTTTTTTTTTTATTTGCTGTTTCAAAGCTTTATTTGGTGTACAGAGATATTGAAATTTCACACTTCACTTAGCTTAAATAATTTTCAGCTGAAATAAAATGCCACTTTTTAGCTGAAATGATATATCACACTTATTATAAAAATTTCAATTTTCTAAGTTATTCAAATATTCTCTGAGTTTATCTATTTTAAAATTTTTTCTCAAAACTTATAGAATGTCATTAACCAATGTTACTCCAATAAATTTAATTTTAAAAAATTTCCAACTCAAGCACATTATTTTCTGAAGCATTTCAGAAAAAGTTAGATCAGAGATCTAACTCCATTCAGCCATTTTTTTCTATTTAGCAAACCTCCAAGAAAATTTGTCTCAGAGTAAATTTTTTTAAGAATACCAAATTCAAAGAAATTGCTTTTTTAAAAAAACTTTATTGAGGACTAATTGACAAATGTAATTGTATATATGCACCGTGTCCAATGTTAGGATTTGTTATACATATACATTACAGAATAGGTATGCGTAGAATTCCCTAATAATTATCTATGTCACATGAGGCAGCAACTCCAGGGCTCTAATCATACCATTGCACCTTGTGCATCCTCCTCTTCCAGCAGATAGAAAACAAACCCAGGCACAATAAAAATTCATCTCAAGGCTGCAGCTTCCAGAGATTA
Source organism: Cynopterus sphinx (assembly GCA_030015415.1). Lineage (NCBI taxonomy): Eukaryota > Metazoa > Chordata > Mammalia > Chiroptera > Pteropodidae > Cynopterus > Cynopterus sphinx. The sequence continues at coordinate 9,368,539 of CM057391.1, forward strand.
ATATACTTTCTTTTTTCTAGCGTACAGAATACCCTTTGATGATATGGAACTTACTAAACTGCAGATATGAATTCAAAGGTCTGGGGTTGGACCTCTGGCTTCATTTCTAACTTGCAACTCAAAGCCCCCAGGAAGGCAGCACCAGCACCACCGGGGAGTTTATTGGAAATAAATACAGATTCTCAGGCACCACCCTGACTCAGAATCTGCATTTCCCAACATCCGCAGGTGGTCTGAGTAGCAGTAGTCTACTTTGGTTTAGAGATTGTTTCCCAGTGGATGTTGGTCATTTCCCAATTTTGTTCCTACACACCCCAGTCCAGAGTGAATGGATTCTCCCTGTAGTGTACTTTAAAAGCATGAAAATCCCTTTCTGACACTTTGACCACACTCCAAGGACAGCAGAAACGAATGGTCCTCTGATGCCATGTCCATTCAAACATTCCAAATCAAAGGGAAGTGTGAGCAACTTTTCTCCGACAGCAGCACTTCCCAGATCTATCCACACCTTAGAATCACCTAGGGAGCCCTTTAAAAATGACCAAAACTCAGGCCATCCTCCAGACCAATTAAATCAGAATCTCTAGGCCAGTTGGTTCTGAAAGTTCACATGCATCTGACACATGAAAGGGGTTGTTAATACATAAATCGCTGAGCCCCAAACCTAGTCTCTGATTCAGTAGGTCTGGGGTAGAGCCTGGGAATCTGCAATTATAACAAGTTCCCAGGTGACACTAATGCTGTTTGTCTGTGGACCACACTTAGAATCACTGCTCAAGGAGTCAGCCCTGAAGATCAGCACTTTTCAAAAGCTCTTCAAGAAGGTCTAATGTGCGGTCAAGTTTGATAACCGCTGACCTGGAGAAAGATGAGATGAGTATTAAAAAATGAAATTGGTTTCCCATCCATCTAATGGAACTGTTTCATCACATTAAATCACACACATTAACACTTACCCAGACTACCCACAGTTCCAGAACTTCCTGGCAAATTGAAGTGTTCAGTGGGTTTGTTTTTTGTTTTTTTTTTTAACGTGGGTCCATTTACTACTAGTATGTGAATCTCTCAAATAGCAAAAACTATGCCTCAAATACACCTTTGTACCCCTAGGTACTCAGCACAGAGCCTGGCACAAAAGACATGCTCAGTAACTGTTTATAGAACTGAATCTGTATGTTGTCCACCTAGCACCAGCCACCTGGAGATGGGAACATGCTCTGTCAAAGAAAGGACACCATCGCCTGAAATTTTCATTTTTCACCAAGCTGTCTTGACAAGCTAATAAATGTAATCAAAACTTCTGCATCTTGCCACAAATATTAGACGAGCAAATTATCTTCTCACAGCCCATTCAGCATGTAAATGTGATATCCTCAATGGGAGCCAGACCTGGAGAAGGTGGGAAGCATAGTTTCAGCAATCCCCTTAGGGCTGATGAAGAGTCAAAGGTTGGGGAAGGTGTGTAGACCTCCCTGTGTGACTTAAATGAAACACCTAAGGTTTACAAAATAATAACAACAAAATTTTTTAAAAAAAGAAGCAATAAAAAGAACAAAATGAATAGCGGATATGACAGAAATCAAAAAGAAATATGCTACATAAAAATGGACCTGGAAAGATTAGGAATCACTAAATAATTACATTTAATTATCAAAATCTTAGTGATATAGATTCTGAACAGATTCTTACAATATGTACTATGTAAAATTAACTTTAAGATACCTTTGATGTCAACCAAATATATTATCCAATGTATATATTAATAAACCCTAGCTCCTAAACTCTAGTAAAATAATTTTGCAGAAATATTTATTTAACATCAAGTAAATGTTAAGCAAATGTGTATTGGTGCACAGTCAATGCTAGTGAATAACACTTCCCAAGAACTTTAGGTAGCATGGGGAGAGAACAGCCATTATTTCTCTGTTCTTTTAAAGATAATAAAAAAATACTAGCAGCCTTGTCCAACAGAAATTTCTGTGATAATGAGAATGCTTTCTATCTACACTAGTCACATGAAGAGACTGAGTAATTAAAACGTGGCTAGCGTGACTGAGGGTTTGAATTTTTAATTTATTCCATTTTTAATAAATTTAAATTTCAATAGCTACACACGATAAGAACCGGCCACACTAGACATCCAGGTATGGAAAATAATGCAAGAGCAGAAAGCTATCGCCATTCTTTTCTGCAAACAGACTTGTAACCATATCCACAACCTGCCTCCTCCTGCTCTGCTACTTGCATTCGCCAGATCAAAAAGAAAACAAACCTAAGAAATACTCCAGCTAATTTCATATAGAATAACAACACGAAGACTTCCAACGTGAAATCCACACTGTTTGAAAGGCCACAGACTTCCTCACTTTTATAAACAGTCCCTAATAAAAAGCAATCACAATGGGCAGCAGCTTTGGTGTTTATAAATCCCAGGCCTGAGGAGGGAGGGAACAGGACTCTCTTACAGCCTGATCTCTTTACAGACTTCCAATTGTGCCACCCAGTGGCAATGTGCTTGTGTGAATCTCCGACTCCAACGAGGTCCTTTCTGGCCAGAAGAATCCTGCATAATCAGATGCTAAGCAGTGTCGGCTAAGAGGGGGAGATGATGGTGCCATGACTCACCTGCCTTGTCCATTCACACTGTGATTTTGTCACATTTCGGTCCATTTTAAGTCAATCAGTGCCTTGTTTTGTAGCCTTTCTTAAGAAACAAAAACAGCAATGATCGCTGTGTTTAAGATTTAAGAAGATGCTATCTGAATTTCCTTAGCTTGCGCTATTTACATTAAAAGAAATTTATTTCCCACTCATCAAATTTTATATAAAGGTGTTGGATGAGTTTTTGCCTTTGATTAAGGATTTTTAAAAATAGAACCCTTTAGTGAGCCAGAAACATTTGGTAACATCTTTTTCCGAGGGTTTAAAAACACTTCAACATAAAATTAAATGCAGATGTATAATTTGAGAGTTCATGAATCATCAGCTTATGTACATTTATAATTATACCAAATTTAAGTATTCCAAAAGCTACATTAGTCTTTGGCTATTGCAGCTAATCCTCTAGTAAAGAATTTGAATGGCGTGCTAGTATTACATTTTACCTAAAATATACTGTTACAGAATCGTGTGAGTAGGATTAGTTAGTTTTTTCCAATTTAGAGTTTCTCCAAATGAGAAAAAAAATGCTTAATAGGAAATACAGGTAAGTTTCCTATAGATGTAGATTCCAAGAAGCAAATGTCTAACGAGCAAAAAATTCGAGTAACTGAAAATAATCAGTGCCATATAGCATTCGTTGTCATTGAGAGGTAGGCAGATGGCGTACCCCAGTCTCCATGATTCAAGAGGGCCCTAGTCTGTATTGAATTTGGCAGAGAATCTTGCTGGAGCTCAAAATGTCACTCCAAGGGACATTTTAAAGTGATAGAAGCTGCAGATATTCCCTGGGACAAGCGCAGATCAAGAGCAAACGTAAACATAAGAAAATAACATGATTTAACATTGGTTCGGTTGGCAGGAATTGACACTATTGTTGTCAGTTTTGGCAGAAAGAAAGACTGGCTGGATTCAGAAAGTCCTAAAAGACTCCTGGTGTGGAGGAGAACGAGATGCCTTGGTGCACTCGAAGATTTGTATCACATAAGCCAGGAGAAGGTATCTGTTACCTCCTAAGGATTTCTGAGTCCTCAGAAGGCCTCTGCTTCAGTGTCTCCCGGAACCTGTTCTCAGGACCCAGTGGGAACTTGGCACATTTGTTTCTTGACCCTATGAATCAGTCCTGAGATGATTCCACCACTTCTTGTCTGTGTGGCTTGGAGCAGGCCACCTGTACTCTAAGGAGACCTGATGTTTTCAGTAGGTTCATGACTCCAAATAGACAATCACACGAGATTCTCTGGATCCTGGGACAACACTGGGATAAGCAGAAGAGAGATTTTGCCAGATGTGAGGCTGCATGCCGATTCTGAGTTTAGGTAAAGAAATATAGATCACAAGAAACAAGAACAGAGGAAGTAGATTTAGCAGAGAAGACTTTCCTGAGACACCTCCCCCCTCAGGCGCCCCTCACTGCACATCCTGGGCAAACCGTCGGAGCATTTACCTTACGGCCTCGTGATTGCTGATACACTCTGTCTTCACCAAACAAAAGTCTTGCCTCAGTCATATTTTTATTCCCTATATCTAAGTTAGTGCCTGATGCACAGGTGATAAACAAATGTTTATTAGATGCATTAATATTATATAAAGCCCTGTCCCCTGGACTCTCAAATAGCAGCATCATTTGAAGAGCTCACTAGCTTCCTTTAGGATACATTTCTTATTCAGAACAGATTAGGAGTAATTTGTAAACAGGATAAAAGGTTCAGAATTCTGTGACTAAGTAGACGTATATAGCTGGAATAGTCTCATGACGTTGATGTAGCTGAGTCAGAGAAAAACAACGTGGCTATTAAGGAGAATTCATGAAAATAACATAGGAGACCTAATACAAAAAGAAGAAAAGAAAGGAGGGAGAAAAAGAGAGGAGGAGGAAAGGAGGAAGGGGAGAAAGGCAAAACAACCTCATTTACGACCTTCAATATTTTAAAATCCTGAATATAACATTAATGAAAAGATTCCAGTAGCACGTTTAAGAACAAAGTTGTAGGACTCACCCTTTCTGACTTCAAAATTTACTACGAAGCTACAGTAATCAAAACAGTGTGGTGTTGGTATAAATACAGATGTGTAGGTCGGTAGAATAGAGAGTTCAGGAATAAACCCTCCCATGTATGCCCTAATGATTTGTGACAAAGGTGCTAAGACCATTCAGTGGGGAAATTATAGTCTTTTTAACAAATGGTGCTGAGAAAACTAAATCCACGTGCATAAGAATGAAGGAGGACCCTTACCTAACACAAAAATTAACACAAAATGGATCAAAGACCTAAATTCGAATGCTAAAACTATAAAATCCTTAGAAGAAAACATAGGCCAAATGCTTCTCAACCCTGTATTTGACAATGATTTCTTGGATATGACACCAAAGGAACATCACTAAACATCAGGAAAATGCAAATCCAAACGACAATGAGATATCACCTCACACTCAGCGTGATGACTTCTATCAGAAAAATACAGAATAACAAGTGCTGGCTAGGACTGCAGAGTCATGGGAATCCTTGTGCACTGTTGGCACGAACGTAAAATGGTGCAGCCGCTATGGAAATACTATGGCAGTGCCTCGAAAAATTAAAACTTGAATTACCATATGACCCAGCAATTTCACTTCTGGGTATGTACCTGCCCCAAAAAAATTAAATCAGGGTCTCAAAGAGATATTTGTATATGCATATTCATAGCAGCACCTTTCACAATGGCCAAAATGTGGAAGCAACTCAAATCCATCGACAGACGAAGGGATAAACAAAATATGGTACATACATACAATGGAATATTATTCTGCCCTTTAAAAAAAATAAAGGAAATTCTGACCTGACAGGAGACCTAGATTCTACCTAGATCTACCTCTCGATCCACCAACTGCTCCCATCCGCCAAAAAATCACTGAGATACAATTTTCCCCTTTCATATTGACAAAAATTAAAAAGACAGATATAATAACATACTATGCTAGGGGGGATGTGAAGGAACAGACATTCACATACACTGATGGTGGAAAAGTACATTAATACACCCTTGTGGAGGGCAACTTGGCAATGTCTATTAAAATTAAAAATGTATCCTGCTTTTTGATGCAGTGATTCTAATTCTAGTAATTGATGCCCATGAATAAACTAGCACAAAAGAAAGGTGACGTTTATGAGAAGCTATGCACTGCACCTTGTTTGTAGTAATAAGAACAGGAAACAAACCTATCACTAGAGAACTGGTCAAACAAATTACAGTACATGCACACAAGGACTACGAGGGAGTCATCAGGAGGAATGGGGATGATCTCACCGAATAGTGGGATCTAAAACAAATAAACAAACAGATACCGATGCAAGGGCAGGGGTGGGCTTTGGGGAGGGCAAAATGGGTGAAGGGAATCAGAAGGTACAAACTTAGAGTTACAAGAAAAATAATTCCTGGGGACGTAACGTACAGCATGACGAATGTAACTAACAACGCTGTCGGGTATGTTTGAAAGTTGTTAGAGAGGAGATTTTAAAAGTCCTCATCACGCTTTAAAATAAGTGCATCTACAGGTAGGGATTGGTGTTTGCTGTACTTACTGTGGTGAGTGCTTCCCAGTACATATATATATATATATCGAACCATGTTGAACACCTCGGACTAACACAGGGCTATGTCAATTATTTCTCAATTTAAAAAAGAATCAGAGAGGGGGCCTTCCTCTTTGTGCTGATTTGCCACAATCTCCAAGAAACACTATTATTTGAAAAACATATTCAGAACAAAAAATCTGCCAGCATTTATGACAGAGAGAGAGAGAGAGAGAGAGAGAGAGAGAGAGGCATTTGCTATCTCTGGAAGGACATAGAGGAAACTGGAGACAATGGAGAGCCATGGGGCTGGAGTGGTGGTGCCTGATGGACTGGGGAGGGAAGAAGACACATTCAGCTACCTTTCCTGCCTTCCTAGTTTTTTCAATATATTTTTGTTATTACCTATTTCATAATTATTTTTTCAAAGAGCTGTCTACCCAGATTCTGCCTTAAATGACAGAGACCTTGCATCCGTATTCGATCGTTAAGACGGCAGTTTGAGGTTAAGCAAATTCTTCTGGCTGACTTTTTCCCAACTGTTGTCAAGACAACGTCCCCTAGCTCCACAACACTGAGGGAATTAGGTGTTAACCTGGCCTCCGGACAGAAACAGCTGCCTCACTCCAGGCGTGGATGGGTTCTGAAGGCCACCGAGTTGTTGCTCGTACAGATTCATCATGGAAACGCCTTATAAATACTTCTTGCCCAGGGGGGACTCAATAAACGGTGCTGACTCATCTGTCACAGGGAAGCGATATTAACTGAGAGGGACGAACCGAAGTCATTTAATCAGAAAATCAATTTCATTGACCTTGTCGTGGGGAGACTACTCCTGCTAAGTTGAGAAATTCGCGGAGGTGATTAAACTGGGTCCAGGATTCCGACGGGCAGCCAGGAGTTAAAATGGTGTGAACAAAACAGATGCAAATCGATTTGCTTTGCCTTAGAGCTGGCAGTGTGCAGTGGACTTAGCCACATGTGGAAGTCATGTTTACTATTTCCAGACTATAGGCTCGCTTTACAGAGCTTAAGACTCAAAGCCTCCCATCATATTGCTTTTGGGGCCATTTTTGAGCAATTTCTGGGCCAAGGTTTGGCCGTGGGGTTACTAGAACCCTCGAACAATTGCAAACCTGCTTCCCTCCCCCCTGCACTTCACATCTTGTGGTCCGGAGACCGTGATTGTATCATATATTAATCTATGACTCAACCGCCAAATGGATTTTATTGAAGCTGCTGTAATTCCACCACCAGAAAACATGACAAATAGCCAACATGTCACAAAAGATTTATGTTTGGTTTTGAAACCGATTATCTTTGAGGAAATATTGCCTCGCATGATGCACTGAGTGGGAGCAGTCTCGGATAAACCCAGGTTTCTCTGTATTGATTTCAGAGTCGTTATTACAAAGCAGAGTGTCTTTGCTTTTCTCAGCTCACACGATTAAAACCGAAATCGGCTTCAGGGATCATTAGCAAGAAATAAGTGTACCCTGCAATACTAAGGATCTCAGACTGAGTGTCCCCATCCTGGGAATAATGCAGCCTACGTTTCCCCGTCCTTTAAGGCAAATTCAAGAAGGGGGAATGTGTTGTTTGGAGTAAATTGACTGAACAACTGGTTGGAGGGCCGCTTTTCACCGCTGGTAAATGAAATGCAACCACTTCGATCGATACACTATTGGAGCCTGAAGAGGCCTTTAACGATCTTTCAACCCCAAACCTTCCACACCAATGCTCTGTCCCTCTGCCCTGGTTAGCAGTTCTGCTCCTATGTGAAGGGAACCCAAATGTCGCCACACTGATGCTGCTTTTTGAGGATATTTTTAGCTGTTCGTTAAGAAACAAGACTCAGAAAGAGTCTGACAACCCTCCCTTTTCTACCCAAAAGATTCAGACGAAAATTCTGCTTTAGGAAGGGAACCCTGGCTTCACCACCCGACGAATCTTCACCCCAGCATTAGCCAGAAAATCTCCAAGCCTATTAGCTAGCGCTGTGTCCCATCATTTCTGAATCTCCAGGAAGAATCTGCCTGCCAGGTATGTTCTGTTCTCCCTCAACTACCTATAAATTGCCCATTCTCACTTCTGAAATCTAATGCCCCACCCCCTCCCCTTTCTCCTTTGTCCAAAAGTCATATATACCCAATGTTGCCTCATTGTCTTTGGAATTTTCAGGCTTACGTGAATTCTCCAAGCACGTGTATTAAAACTTCGATTTTCTCCTGTTAATTTGTCTCTTAATTTGATTATTAGGCCAGCTCGAAGAACTTAGAAAGTGAGAGGAAAAGTATTAATTATTTTATTTTTAGCCCCCACAGAGGCAACTCAAGGGACCATGAACGCTGCTGATAGAGCAAGGCCATGACACTGTCAACTTTATTCTTCCATTTCATTAAGGAAAATTTGCTTTTTTAGTGAAGGTATAAAAACTCTGAATGATGGAAAGCTCAAGGCTTGGCAATTGGGGTGAGATGAACAGGGAAATGGAGGTTGTGACAGTGGCAGAGGGTGGTCAGTTACCTTTAGGGACTATTTCAACAGCTTGCTGTTCACCCACATACGGCCACCCAGGTGCAAACCCTTCACATCCATAAACTAAGTGCCCTGGCTTCCTGCTCCTTTCTCATTTAAGTTGCATTCTCTGCCCTATGTTACTAGGCCTCTCTTCGGTGTTGGACACAGCTGACCAGTTTCCTCTGCTTAAAATACTTTTTCCTCTTCCTTAACCTTACAATCTACTAGTTTCCCTCTATCTCATGGGTTTCTCCTTATCAATCAGATTTTCCTCTCTTCTTTATGTAAGGTAAAAGAGAGAGGTTTTAAAAGCAAGCATTTATTGGGAGAGGGCTCCCAGGCAAGGTTCGCTCTCCAGAGAGGAGAGGGACTAGAGAAGTCACGCCCTGGGGTGGGAGGGCACAGCTTTTATGGGGTTATGTGGGTGGTAGGAGTATAGGGTGGGGGACATTAATCAAATGCTAATTGAACCTCCTGATTAGGGTGGTGGCGCCTAGGGCTTTAGGGTGGGCCCTATTCAGAAGGTCTGGATTCCGGTTATCCAGCTGGGGAGTCTCCAGGCAGGCATCTGGATGGCCCTTTCCCCGCAGATCTAACACTTTACCTCTCCTTTCCTCTCCTTTCCTCTCATATGCCTTCTTCACTTAATGGTTAATAAATATCTTATACTTAACATGTCCGTAGAAGGGCTCATTACTGACCTTCCCTCACTGCAGAATTCACCCCCACCTCACACCCTATTCCTCCCTTGTCTTAGTAAAGGTATCATCTTCTACTCAGCTCCTCAAATGAAAAGGCTAGGTAGGAATCAATCACAGTTTTTTCCTTTCCCTCACATTTTACTCCCATATCTAAACCAGAAGTCAATTCAATCGGATTTCTCTAAAATGGACCTTAAAATTATTTCACGTCACTGCTACTGTCCTTGCCTATCCCAGTCTTCTCTCCAACTGGGTTGTAGGCTTTTGTTCTCACCCACCTACCAACCGTTAGCCACAAAACGGGCCAGAGGAGTCTATAAAATATAACTGGGATGGTGTCGGTCCTCTATTTAGAGCACCAGTGGTTTCCCATTACTCTAAAATAAAATCTAAACTCCATTCCCCTCCCACCTAAGCACTAGGATCTAAAGTACAACGCTTGTTCTCCATCTTCATTCTCATCCAGTTGAACTACTTGGGTATGAACGGCACAGATCACTTATACATGGATTCTTTCCAATAAATACGGGTGGCTTTTCCTATCCGCTGGTTTCGCACCTGCAGATTCAACCACCCGCAGATAGAAAACGGTATTTTCACATTCCCAACCGCAGACTCCCAGCTGTGGTTTCTGGCTGTGGACGGAAGATGGTGTGGGTGCACAGGGCCGTTCTACAATCAAAAGTAATAATCAGATTTTTCAACTGCACAGGGGTGAGCACCCCTAAGCCCTGATTGTTCAAGGGTCAGCTGTATTTGGAAATAAAGAACCAGGTTCAAAATACCTCGGATCCAGGGTTTCTCAGCCTCAGCACCGTTGCCATTTTGGGCCAGATAGTTTTTGTGGTGCGTTGTAGGATGTTCAGCAGCTTCTCTGACCTTTACCCACTAGTTGTGAGATGGGACATCTCTTGTAAAATGCTTAATCTTTTAGAAGAAAATGAAATGGGACATCTCTAGCAGAGTTAATCTTTTTAGTACACCTAGTTAAGTTTTCTTCCCTTTCTTAGGGGGAAAAAAAAAACAAACCCAAATCATGATAATTCTCCCAGTGACTCAGATCCTCTGACTATTGATAAGAGTCATCAACCTACTGTTAAGCAGAAATAGTGTTAAGCCAGGCAGTGCCCTTAAAGGCCCGGGTGGGGGTGGGGGGAGTGTACTTTAAGCCAAAGGTCTTTCTTTTTACTCTTTCAGAAACATTAACCAGGCTTGCTTCTTTTTACTCATTTAATAGGCAAATCAGTAATAGAAATTGATAGATGTATGATTTAAATAATGAGTCTGTATTTTCTTTTCCTTGTCTAGGGACTGAGGCGGCCCTTCAGCAGGAAACCCAAGACCCCCACCCTACTGAGGCAGAAAGGGAAAGGGGCTCCATGAAACCCTGTAGGCAGGGACTTCAGCCATTCTCAGCAGGAAGCGGATATGAGAAAAAATACCTCCCATCCCTCAACATCCATACTAATAAGGGGGTTCATGGCTCTTAGAAAAGAGGTAGGCAGGAAAGTTAGGAGGTTTCGGATCTGCCTGCAAAGACACTAAGGTCATCCTATCTTAGAAGGGTCATCCCCTGATCTGCCCACAATTACGCAAACCAGGAGGCATTTTTTTTAATTCACACGAAGAGAACAATAGGCAGAGATTTAGGTACCAGTTTAAGTCAGTCACTTGCACCTGCGCAATGAAGAACTCAACAACCTTCAACTCACCTGTGTCTCATTATACCACATTATCATATGAAGCAAATGCTGGGAAGTTCATTAACATCATTAGACTGAATTCTGGGAACAAACATGCGCAGAAGGCAAAATGATGAGTCACTGAGTCCTGTCAATCTTAGTTGTCCATCAAGGAAGCCAGGACTCTAAGGAAAGTAACCACCACAGCAAAAAGGGATAAAAACCCTGGAGTCTTTGTTACCAGGTCTTTTGAGCCACGCCTCTCTTGTTTAGCCTCGTTCCCATGTCTGGACATGTACTTTCCTTTCTAATAAAACTTTTCTTCTCTACTGTATTTTGGTGTCTTGCTCAACTCTTTGTTCGAGACATCAAGAACCTGGACCATGCCGGGAGAGGACCCCACTCTCCAGGAACAGTTGGGACAACCAAAAATGTCTCCAGACATTGCCAAATGTCCCCTGGGGACCAAAGCACCCCTCACTGAGACCCCTACTGTGCGATTATTGAAGCTCTGGGAAGACAGCCTTGGGTCAGGTTTCCTCTGCTGGAGGTTTACTGGAGGTTTACTCTTGGAAATAGCACCTGCAGGGAGTGAAGGAAGCAAGTATGGGCCGAGGCAAATGTTGAACAGAGATGGAGTTGCAATAAAGATGTCAAATAGATTCCTTAGGGAGCTCTGGAGCCTTTCGAGGTTGTCCCAAATGCAGGCAAAGGGCTTCTTCCCTCCTAGTCATTGCAAAGAATTCAGCTGTGAGCTGAGCTCCTGGCTTGGGGAAAATGAGCTCCCTCGTCCTGATGGGGGCCCGAAGTGAAGCACCACAGGGCCCATTACTGAAAGAGAAGAGCTTCGTTGGCCTCGGGGCCATGGTCATAGAGACTGAGTCTGGCTGTCTTTAGAACACACTGACTGCTCGAAGGCCCCAGTTTCACAATCACAACGTTCTTTCGTAATCCAGTGCTGTAACGGTCCAAGAAAATTAGAAGAGCTACTTCTGACCCCAATCGTTTTTAATTGTATCTAATTTGAATGCAGTTTTCATAAATTCATAAGTTGTTTTTTATAGGTTAGAGTGCAGGCAACACTCGTGTGAAGCTGTAAAATCATACCCACTAGAGCTCTTTTCCGAAAGTGTTTCAAGGTCTCCTTGGAAATGGTTGGTGGCTACCGATTTTGACTTGTTTGGTGAGGAAATAAAATTAGAAAATTCCCTCTGACTTTCTGAGCCAAAGAGAGTGTTCCCCAAGGTGAGGGGACTGTTCCAAATCATGCCTGGCAAATGCTTGTTGGGTTGGTTGTGACGGGCTGGAACTTGCCCCTGTCACTGTAGTTTAGTTTCTCCTACTCTCCTTGTAACCCTTCAAAAGCAATAGCTCAGCACCAAGTACCTTGCCCTGCGCTATCTCATTTAATTGTAAAATAATTCACACAGAGCCACACAGCTGGTACGTGGCCAGGCCAGGATCCGAATCCAGGTCTGATTGCAGAGCACCCGCTTTTGTTTCTCTGCATAAATACTTTGCATTGTGGAATAACTCTTATTCTCTATGTGCAAATCTCTAGACTTTGGCACTGCTGCAGAAACACTGACTTATGTTCACAAGCCTGAAGCATCGTCTTCAGCTGATGTCTTGAAATTTTGACAAAGAGGGGGAGATATGAAGACATTGTAGGGGCCAGCAATAATTAATACTTCTCCTCCCACCCTCTAAGTTACGCTAGCCGACCTAATAATTAAATTAATAGAGACAGATTTACAGGAGAAAATCAAATTTTAATACATGTGCATGGGAAATTCACATAAGCATGAAAATTCCAAAGATAATGAGGCAACTTTGGGTATATATGACTTTTGGATAAAGGTGAAAGGGGCAGGACTAGCTTTCAAAAGTGAGAATAGGAGACTTACCGGTAGTTGAGGAAGAACAGCAACTACCTGGAGGGAAAATTCTTGCTGGGCAATTCAGAAATGATGGGACACAGTGAGAATCTTGCTAACAGGCTTGGAATCCTCCTGGCTAATGCCGGGATGTAGATTCTGAGGATGGTTAAGCCAGAGCTCCCTTTCTAAAGCAGATTTTTCTGTCTGATTCTCTCAGGCAGGAAAGTGGGCGGGCAGAGTGGACATTTCTTTTTGAGTATCGTTTCTTAAGAAGAGCTTAAAATCAATATCCCCAAAGGCAGCTTCAGAGTGACAAAACTTTAGTCCCCTTCAACACCTATAAAACATTTTCCCATGTTTCCCAATGCCTACAATAACCCTCTGAGGTAGGGAATAGTGTCCCAACATCTTAGGTGATGAGAAAAGGCCAGAAACAGGACTTGGTCCATCAGACACTAAGCGGTGCAGGTTCCACACCAGCTCAGGCTGGGCCCCAGGCTCTGGCCTTGGCACCATCAGTTAGTTGGTGCTCGAGGTAGTAGTCTCTGTCCAGTGAGCCCTGGGACATTTCTCCCTTCAGAAAAATACTTCCCAAGATGAGTTCAACTTGGAAGAGGGCCAGACATCCTCTTATACCACTGACCCTGTGTTGGGGAACATGGTTACTACTTGGATCTGGCAGTTGTTTCTAGGGCACCGATAACTAAATAAATATCATATCAAACTAGAACAGGATGTAGAAGTGTTTATTCTCCACTAATAGCATAAATTGTGCAGTGGAAACAAAGCACAGAGTGTTGTTACATGGGAGGCCACACAGAACAGGCAATGGAGTACGGAGTAGAAAACAAGCAGATCCCATTCTGTTGCCTTTAGCGCACGCTGTGCTCTAACTGCAAAATGCAGGCGAACTCAAGCCTTCGACTTTTGCTCCAGGTTGTGAATTATGAAGATACTACTCAGCATTTAAAATTTGGAGGATTAAAAAGGAGCAGAATAATTCGATGGAGCCATTATACACACACAGAAACCATTTCAACAAAGAAAAGGGGACTAGAGAAAATGGTGTGGTCTTGAACCTCAAAGGTGTGAATGCTCCCCTATAGGCAACAAGGCAATGTAGGGCGGGCAATGAGGGAGAGAGAGAGAGAGAGAGAGAGTTCAGAGCTAACATTTATTGAGCACAAACTATACTAGGCATTGTTCAAAGCACTTTATCCTCACAGGATCCTATGCATTTCATGACATGTTCCCCATTACACAGGTGAAGAAGCTAAAACCCCAAGGAAATAAATAACTTTCCCATGCTCTCTCAGCTAGTAAGTAGCAAAGCAGGGATTTAAGTCCAGCTCTCCTGGCCCTAGAATCTACACTCTTAACCCTCCTGCTCTACAGAGACATTTTCCTTGTAGGATTAGGACTTGCTTCATGCACCCGCATTATGGACAAGCAACCTGTGTGATGCACAAGGCCCTGGGCTCAGAAAAACCAACACTTGATTTAATATTCTGCTGTCACCGTCTTGAAATTTTTAATAATTTGAAACAAGGGGCTCCAAGTTTCCATTTTGCACTGGACCCAGAAATTATATGATCGGTCCTGGATAGGCAATATTTATTAGCAAACTTATTCCTTAAGAATGTTACTTAATTATTTGGAATTTTCGAAAAACTGAATGTATTTGCCTTTGTATCCATCATTGGCACCCTTTGGATGTGCTTGAATTTCCAAAAGTATCTTAGAAAAATTTGTGCCTACAAAGATGTGTGTTTCCCAAAACTCTGAGTTCTAATTTTTTAATACGGTAATGACTTCCCTTCCTAGACACTAATCTCTAACCAGCCATGGACAAGGTCACATAATAGTACAGAAGACAGGAACCAGACACCCTCTCCAGGTTAAAATTAGAGTCTTGGTAAGGACTCGTGAGGAAGGAATAGAATGACCTTCAAAGAATATTTTGTCCAGACTGTCAAAATGCGGGAACAATTTAGTATTTGGGGTGTAGGGGGGCAGGGGCAGGGTGGGGCTGCTTTCCAAAAGCTGGCCACTCCCTAGGAGGCCAATGTAATGAATGATGTTTTCCTTCCCAAAGCTTTTGGATGCATTTTGTATGTCAAGTCTGGAGGACCGGGGTGGTACCCTGTCGTAGATGGACATAAAGAAGTTATATGTTTGACTAAAGGTGAATGCTACTTTCCAAAAAAGTAGTCGTGGACAAACCGAGACCAGTAGTTCAAGAAAAAAATCAAAGGAAGTCATTAATCTTCTAAAGAAATTTTTAGAATGCATTTGTTGACTGACTTAAGAAACTAAGGCACAAAACCTCCCTGTGAAAAAAATGAGTAGGTGCTAAGTCCAAGTGAACTAGTTGCTTCTTTACTGTTATTTTTGAACAATAATACATATTATACAAACTGCAAAAACATAAAGGGGTGTGCAGAGAAAAGTACATCTCCTTCTCACCCTGTCCCCTGTCCCCAATCCAGATCCCTTCCCTGAGTATAATTCCAGTTACCTGTCTCCTGTGAATCTTTCACACACGAAGAAAGAGAGAGAGAGGGAGAGAGAGAGAGAGAGAGAGAGGTATCAAAATAAAGTAGAGAAAAAGTTCAGCTCTTAAACCAAAAAAATCTGTGACATAATTGGTATTATCTACATAAATGCAATCTGAAGCTAATAGCTAAGGAGATGTATGAACAGTGAAGGATTAAAGTCAAAATGTACAAAAATTTAAATGTTTTCCTTTACTTAAATGGAAAGAATATGATGAAAGGGGTCACATCAAATGAGATAGATGTATTCATTTTATTTACATTCACCCACATCCCAAAAAACATTAACTGGGAAATAAGAAATGGCTGAACTTCCTATAAAGTTAGCCCGAATTAGAACACATGTGAAAATGATTAATGTTGTTGTCATAAATATGTAAGGAGAAAGAGGGGTACTAGATTTAGGGGGGTGATCACTTTGTGAGTTAGGTGGATCTCTGATCACTATGCTATACACCTAAAACTGGTATTTTATTGTATGCCAACTCTAATTGAAAAAAAATTCATTAAATTGTACAATGAACTTGTCTATTTCAATAAAGATGAAAAAATAAAAAATAAAATAAATAAAAAGAAGTAAAAGAACTCAACTCTGCCGGATTAGAACAAGAGTTTCGGGAGAACCAAATCTTCTGTGCATTTGAGAAAGATATAAATATATATATAACGTTTATTTTTGCAAAAAAGTATGATCACAGAAATTGTGTCAATCTGTATATTTCTGCAACATTAATATGAGTACCTGCATAATATTATCTCAATGTACAAACAATTATTTATTAAACTGGTCATTTTTAGGCCTTTTCCCCACTTCAATATTATTATTAATTCACCATTATGAAGTTGTGATGTAACTAGTCTTAACATATATCCTTAATTATTTTCTTAAAATATATTCCTGTGAGTGAAATTCCTGATGGAGAGAGTATATACGTTTCTTAGACCCTTGGCCTATTTTCTCAAATTTATCTCCATCGAATCAGACAGCAAACATCCATGTGGGCCTGCTGTGTGTTCAGTTCCACAGGTTACAGTGGGGAGTAAAACAGACACAGAACTCGCCTTTACCAAACTTACAGTCTAGACAGAGAGAGACATTAAGTCCACACCATCCTATAATAAACCATGAGGGGAAAGTCCACAGAACCCTAATTGAGGGACCTAACTGAGGCAGGGCTGGAAGAGTCACTCTGAGGAAATAAAACCATGACATTGCAGCTGAGACCTGAAGGTGAAGAGAGGAGGGATAAGCATTCGGAGAGAGGATCCGGCAAAGTGTGCAGGTCTGGAGAGAACTCCACAAAGGGAGAGAAAGAAGCTGTGGGGCCAGGGCGCAGTGCCTGAGAGGGAGGGAGCTTAGGCAGGGGCCATGCTAACTGCAAGGAAAGCTATCATGGAAGGGTTTTAAACATGGTTTGATTTATGTTTTTAAAAGGTTCCCTCTGGTTGCTATAAGCCACATAAATAGCAAAACCATTTAGGAGATTAATTCAGTTATTTAAAGGTCAGTAATGGCATCTTGGAAGGAGGCGGTGGCAGAAGACACAGAAGGACTAAAGATATATTTAGAGGTTGAATCAACAGCCAATGCTATCTCAAGTGAAGAGAAAAGAGAGTTTTCCTGAACCTTCATAATACTATCTTTATTAAAAAATAATTAATAAAATGATTAAAATAATAAATAATGAGGGTGATGAAATAGTTAAAACAGAAGTTCAATGTTGTTTCCATTCGTATTGCATTGTTAGCCCCTAAACATACTTTACTCGTTAATGGGCAATTTGCTTTCATCCTTTTGTGCCCTGCCTATAGGGGCTTTTGTCCCCTTTGCTACTAAATTGTTCTTTTTCTTGTTGCTTGTTCATGTGTTAGTTTCCTAGGGCTGTCGTAACAAAATACTGCAAACTAGGTGGCTTAAAACAACCGATATTTATTTTCTCACAGTTCTGGAGGCTAAAGTTCAACGTGAAGATGTCACAGAACTATACTCATCTAAAACCTCTAGAAGAAGACATCTCCTTGCTTGGTGCAGCTCTGGTAGCCCCGGTGTTCCTTGGCTTGTAGATGTATCACTCCAATCTCTTCTGTCTTCCCCTGAGGTCTCCTCCTCCAGCTCCTGCACCGATAAGGTCACCAGTCGTACTGAATTTAGGTCTCACCTTGTTGCAGTAAGACCTTAACTTAACTAATTACACCTGGAATGACCCGAATTCCAGATAAAGTCACATTCTCAGGTCCTGGAGGTGAGGACTTTGATGTATCTTCCTGAAGGACACAACTCAACCCATAACAACTCATAAGAGATCTTTATATGCTGCATATACTTTTCCCAAGTTTTTCATTTTCCTTTTTACTTTATTTATAGTATGGGACAGAGATAGGCAGTTTATAGTTTGTGAATTTAATCTGTCAATTTTTCTTTTACTCAGTAAATATCTGTTGAGTGTCCACTGTTTAGCCCGATGCTGTCCTAGATGCCCTTGATCTAAAGATGAATGAGAGTCTCTCACCCTCACATACTCCTAGTCTAGGAGGCAGATATGTAAACAAATGTAAGTCAGTATGATCACGGCAATAATAGAGATTTGAACTAGGTAGAGAGGGATACAAATGAGGAAATAGCCAGCTGAGTTTAGGCAGCAGGGGAAGGTGCCCAGAGGAGGTTCCTGGGTAATGATAAGGAATACCAAGTTTCATTAGTTATGCTTCAAACAGAGAGGCTCCTGGGCAGCTGTGAATAAAGTACGCTACTCAAAGTGTGCCCTATTTATACCTGAAACTAATAAAAAACAAACAAACAAAAAAAACGTGCCCTGCGAAACGCAGCGTCTACGTCACGTGGGAGCTTGTGAGAAATGCAGGATCCCAGGTCCCCTTTAAAGGACATCCCTGAACGATTTGGATACACACGGAATGTCTGAGAAACACTGCCCTGTTCTTTGCAAGTTCCTTTTTCAGGTTTACAGTCACAGGCCTCCGTCTGCGATTGTAAGGACATAATTAGAAACTGCCCCCAAGAAGCCTCGCAACAAAGGCAAACTTTAAAACTCTTCCCATGTGTTATGTCAAGGCGCTGATTAGTACATCAAATGAGCAGCCTTCACCCAACAGCTTCCTAATCCATGGGAAAAGAGATCCAGTTTGCGCATTTCAGTAAGCTCTGTGGAAGCCAAGGGGACAATTTGCTCTAGGGATGACCCTGGCATGACCCTGTGATTCAGACCAAAGATAAGCCTCCAAATCCATGCCCTGGATCAGCTGTTCAAAGGGGATTTGTCCCCTCTGTTATAATTGGTCTCCCGCTTGTATTTTGAGCAGGTGGCTCAGGGAAAAGGGAAACTTTGTTTTATTTGTTTAAGCAGTTGAATAAAGGAAGCGTCTCTTTGGGAAAGGAGAGAGACAGGAGCGGTTTCTGGTGTGGTAATTGGGTAGAGTGAGCCAGAGGAGGTGGGGGTAGAGGAGAAAGTGACGGGGGACAGAAAAGGGAAATGAGAACGAGAGGGAGGGAAGGAGAACTCTCTCATCAAAGTGTAACAGCTGCTGGGTCACTCAAACCCAGTATTGTTTACTTGAAAGCCAAGTTCAATGCTGCGATGAAAAGAAAAGAACACAAGGTGGATGCCTAGGATGCAGGCATCAGATGCTGCCATCTCCAGATCGTAAATGTTCCTTAGGAAACATGCAACGTGCCGGGTCAGCCTCCTGGCACTCTGCAGGGCGTGGACTCCCTGCCCAGGCCACCTCTTCCTGGGTTAGGTCGGTCCTGAGTGTTAGCGGGACAAAGACGAGAGTCTGTCTTACTATGCGTGGAAAGATGGCATGATATGTTTAATACACGCTGGTCAGAGGCATTTAACTCAGTCATCTGGGCCACTTTTCACAAGCTGCCTCCTCTGCATCCTGCTCACCAAGAACATTTGAACCCAACGAATACATACCGAGACTTGCTGCTTGCAGTTTACTGTGCAGGTCAGGACCACCCTGTACAGTTGGACAGAGAGACACTGAGTAACCCCCGGCTCTCTTTAGAACTGTGCACTACACAGTCCATGCCAGATACACAGCTGCCCTGGGCACTGGGGGAGAAAACAGGTGATTAAGACAAGATACCTATATTAAAGAACTTACAATTTAATATAAAAACAAGAAAGTAGCTAGGAAAACACATTTAGGAGAATCCCTCAAATTTCTTATGACCTGCAAAAACGGGAACTGGAAACTTTAAAATTCATGTATCTTCTTACAATGCACATAAACATTATTTGGGGGTTTGTGGGCCAAAAAAAAAATCATTTAAAAAATTATTTTCAACAATTTTTGTTGGCTCTTTCCAACTTCTGTTATTTTTGAGTTGTCTATGTTTAAAATATGCAAGCTAGACCTCTATGACTCTTTTTAGCTCTCTTAAAATTGGGAATTTGGGGGACAAAAAAAAATGGTTACCAGAGCAGTGAGGATGTGGAATGCTTTGCCATACGTCAAGGGCAGAATGTCACAGGCAGCCACCATCTGACAACTGCATCCCAACACCTTTTAATAAAGAAAAAAGCTTGCTTCCGTTCATTTTCTTGTCTAATTCAGTCTAATGACAATCAATGTCGAAGTCTAGCCTATCGTTGAAGCAACAAATGTTAACAGTTTGAAAGCTATTAGTGCATTTTGAGTATAAACTCATTTTTTAAATACTTTTAAATTTTCATTTGTAAAAGTATCATATGCCGCTATCGCACAACATATACAAAAATCAATTCAACCTGGATCAAAGACCGAAATGTAAGAGTTAAACTATAAAAATTTCCTAGAAGACATGCTAACTTCAGCAGCACACATACTAAAACTTTCCTAGAAGAAAACACAGGCATAAATCTTTATGACCTTGGATTAGGCAAGGATTTCTTAGAGATAATTCCCAAAGCAAAAGTGACAAAAGAAAACAAATATTTAATTGGACTTCATTAAAATAAAAAATTGTTGTGCTTCAAAGGACACTGTCAAGAAAGGGAAAAAAACAACCTACAGAATGAGAGAAAATACTTCAAATCCTATATTTGATTTTATCAGACATATAAAGAATTCAACAATAATAAAAAGACAAGTAACCCAACTAAAAAGTGGGCAAAGAATTTACATAGACATTTCTCCAAAAAAGATATACAAATGGCCAATAGGTTTATGAAAAGATGCTCAATATCATTAGCCATTAGAGAAATGCAAATCAAAACTAAAATGGGATACCTCTTTACATGCACTAGGATGGCTTTAATCAAAAAGATGGATGATAACAAGGGTTATTGGTAAGGATTTGAAAAAACTAAAAGCCTCATACAATGCTATCGAGGTTGTAAAATGATGCAGCCATGTGGGAAAACAGTCTGGTGCTTCCTTAAAATGTTCCTTAAAAGGTTAAACATGTCGTTAACATAGGACCCACACCGCTCCCAGGTACCTATCCAAGATGATTAAAATACATTTCCACACAAAAGCTTGTACACAAATGTCCACAGGGGCGTTATTTATAATATCCAAGAAATGGAAAAACCTACACGTCCATCAACCGATGAATAGATAAGATGCAATATAGTCGTATTACAGAATAATATTTGACCCTGCAGTCTCCTGCGTGAGGTTCCGAGACACACTCTAAAATGAAGCTTCTAAACAGGTGTGCTTACACCCTGAAAGATTTAGGAATAAAGAGTCACGATATCTACAACTTACTCTCCAACTGTTCAGTAATAATAACAACAACGATGAGTATAAGTATGTAGACATAAAACAGTGGCTTAAAGGATGCCTAACTCAACTGACAGGAGAGCTGGAAGAGGACGGTGGAAAAGGGATTTTCACTTTTTACTTTATGTATTTAAATACATTTTTACTTATTTTAATTTACTTTGGTATTTATTCATCATGAGCAGGACTAGTTTCTGGAACGAAATCCCATGATCTAAATATTTTGTTTTAAAAACATTTCAGTAAATATCAAAAGGAAAAAGATAAGTAAATACAGCAAAATCTTGATAATTGTTGAATCTGGGTGATGCTTTTGTGTATATTTGAATTTTTATAATAAAATTTTTTAAAGGCCACTTTGAAAAAAAAGTTTTTAAGAGCAGGACAGTGAAAGAGGAGAAAGTCGCACCCCCTGACTAGATAAAAAATAACTTTGCTGTCTTCTTTTTGAAAAATTATTTCAAGTCATTGGAAAATCCTTAGTTTATATCAGAGATTGGTAATGTTTTTCTGTAAAAGGCTGGAATAGTAACTATTTTAGACTTTACAAGGCTACAGTCTCTGCTATAATTACTCGATTCTACCATTGTGGGGCGCAAACAGCCATAGACAATGCAGACACGCATGCCTGTAGCTGTGTCCTAATAACATTTTATTGCGGACACTGAAATTTGAATTGCATATAATTTTCATGTGTCACGCAATGTTATTCTTTTGATTTTTTTCCAGGAATTTAAAAATGCAAAACGATTCTTAGCCCATAAGACATACGGACACAGGCTGTGGGCTAAATTTGGCCTCGGATCATGTTTTGCCAATGCCTGTTCTACACTAGCCTTACTTTGTTGTGCAAACAATCCAAAAGTGTACACTTAACGTCCCTCTGTCAAAAAATACCAGGAGGGGTTCAACCAAAACGTGAATAGTGACCATGTCTGGGGGATAGTGTTATAGGTGGCTTTTACTTTATTTTATTCTTCACCATGTTCCCAATTTTTTTTTTTTTACAGTAAACTTGTACTTCTTATAAGTGTTTTTAAAACAATTTCACCGTCCACAAGAAGAGAGACAGGAAGATATAACACGGAGATTAAGCTCCTGCCCATCTGTCCTGAAAGTCTTCTGGAGCCCAGATCGAATTAAAAAAACTTCTGAAGATTTCCTTCCTGTTCTGGGATTCTGCCTCCTCACACAATCAAATGCCTGTAACATAATTCCCTTCCATTTGGAAGGCAATCCTCTCTCTCGCTTCACTCTGAAAATAAATTTCGGAAATTAAGTCCTGTAGGCTGAGGGGCCTCCTCCCCCATCTGGGCAAATGTGATTAGCAATCGCATCTGGTGTTCAGGGAACCAGGCAACCCTTTCTCTCCAAGCCTGGAAATGAGAAACACAGTTTTAACAAAAAAAAAAAAAAAGAAAGAAAGAAAGAAAAAAAAAAAAGAAGAAAAAAAAAAAAACAACTCAGAAGGCCACAAGGGGGCAGAGAACCTGCAACCCACAGAAGAAGCGGCGTTGGCCCCAGACAGAGCAAACTCCTGTAAATTGCACCTATTATCTAAATCCTTTTGAGAAACCAGATGAAGAATAGTATAAAGATGTCAATTCGTTCACGTGAGATGGTAATTCACAAATCGAGTGTGCTTCTTCTTGCCTTCTAGATAACTAGGGTCTTTCAAAAAAAGCCAAGGCAAATCATTGTTTTTTTCTTTCTCTTGTGGGCCAAGGGAAAGGTTCTGGAAAATGTATACATTGGTCTTCCCAAACAGAAAGATTTCTTTTAGCTCCCAAGCAACGATCGCTTTGCAAAAATAGTCTTTTTCATTTTTTCAGATGTAGCAGAAAATCCACCAAGTCAAATGGAAGGAGGGAAAATTCCCATTTATTACATCTCATTTTTTAAAATCTGGGAAGGGAATGGAGAAGTCCAAAGGCTGTAGACAAAGGAACCGCAGCCAATTCTGTGTAACCATACAAGGTGTCCCGATACAGGCATACCTCATTTCAATGCGCTTTCCCTTATTGCGCTTCACAGGTGTTGCTTTTTTTCACAAACTGAAGACCCTCCCCCAGCAAAAAGTCTATGACTTGCTTCATCACAGTGTCTCTGAGATACGCCTGGAAAATGTACTAATATTGTTTCCTGAGTAAGATACTGTGATCTATAATAAGAAATATTTATTTGGTCTCGGTTCCTGATTCAGGCACAGAGCTCCTAAAAGCCTTGGGATTTCCTAAATGGTTAGATCATCAAGGTGCCTTTTGTTGTGTTAAAGAGGTGATTTTTGGAAAGTAACCTGAGGGTAGGAGCTGGTTGCTGGTAGAGTTTTGGGACTTTCAGTCGCAAGGTTGAAGGGAGGGGAGGAAGGGGAAGGGTGGGAGAGCTGGAGACAGCTCCATCACCAGTGTCCAATGATTTCATCAATCATGCCTGTGTGATGAAGCCTCCATAAAACCCGCCAAAACAGAGAGCTTCTGGGTTGGTGAACACGTGGAGATGTGGGGAGAGTGCTGAGCTTGCGGAGGGCGTGGAAACTGCGGGCTGTTTCTGCATACCTCACCCTGAGCATCTGGCAGTTCCCGAGTTATAACCTTTTATAATAAACCAGTGATCTAGGAAGTCACCTATGTCTCTGACTTCGGTGAACTGCTCTAGCAAATTAATAGAACCCACAGAGGGGATCCTAGGCATCTGAAGTGGGGAGATGGGGTGGGGGAGGCAACAGTCTTGTAGAACTGAACCCTTACCGTGTGGGGTCAGACACCATCCCAGGGTAGATCACGTTGGAATTGAGTTGAATTATAGGACACCCAGCTGGTGTCACGGGGAATTGCTTGCTGTCGGGGAAACCCCCACACATTTGGTGAGCAGGAGTGAAGGGTTTTGTGAGAGAAACAAAGGAAACACAGATGGAAACTGTTTTGTTTTTCCCTAAACAACTACATAATTTACAAATTTAAAAGAAATATAAAAGCTTAAGTTTTCGCCTTTTCCAAACAGCCCATCAGAAACAACAGTCCGTGGTAACTGTAGCTAACATTTATTCAGCATTGAGTGCCACATATGATGTCGAGCACTTTCCATGTGGTGTTTCATGCTCGCCAGGACCCTAGGTGTTGATTCATACTGTCACGCCCTTTTTATACATGCAAAGTCTCATCTGGGTAACTATTTCTTATCTAGTCTCAAATCTGCTCGTCAGCATATCCTACTCTCTTGCAAGCTTCCACCTGAGAGGAAATCTGTGTAGGCTTCCTCACACTAACATAATTCTTCCTCGTAAACACGAACAGACAACCTAGGGTTGCAGTACAAGAGCAAAGCACCTGACCTCACTTCCACCTCCAGCTGTGCCCCGTTTTTCACCTTTCCGTCACGGAAAAATTACGTGGACGTTTCTATGCTTGCTGTCTCCAATTTTCTCCACATTCTCTTTTTGACTTAATTTTTTTTTTAATTGTGAAACTCTCATTCTCATGAAAAACTGACTTCCAGTCCTCATTTTCTTACCCAGCTCCTGGTAACCACCATTCTACTTTTTGTCTCTATAAATTTGACTTATATAAGTGGAATTGTGCAATATTAGTCTTTTTTTGTGTCTGGTTTATTTCACTTAGCATAATTTCCTCAAGCTTCATCCGTGTGGTAGCATGTGTCACAATTTCCACCCTTTTCAGGGCTGAATAATATTCTCTTGTGATACATGCATACCAAATTTGCTATACATTCACCCATAGTGGACATTTTTCTGTTAATAAGTCCTGCAGGTGATTCTGATACAGGCTTAAGTTTGAGGACCACTGCTCTAAAAGTTCCAACTGGAGATTTTTTTGTTGCTTTTTATACCTTTCCTCTGAAAAATTCCTATGAACAGGACTCTGATAATCAAAGAGTGAGGAGCCAGAAAAAAGTGATCTGGTGAGTCATTTGTAGGGTTAGTAAATTGGAAACTGTATGCAAAGTTTGAATATCTAAGCTAAAAGGGAAGAGGAAAGCCTTGAGCTATATTTTATTACAAAGCAAGAAGTTATTATTCTATTCATTTTATTGAAGATGCATGCGTTGGATGGCCTCACTGTTAAAGAGAAGTTCTTATAAATAATTTTCTCCAGAAAAGATTCTATTTCTCAAAGTTACCTTCCTTCTCTGGGGCCTCCGGAACAAAATAATTTTAGAAATTGTTTTGTAATGATTACTAATGTCAACAATAATACCCTCTTTTGTTTTATACTAAAAGGAAGTTTTAGGAGACGTGTTTGGAACTGTAATATATCTACTGTGAAGATATATTACATAGTTGTAGACATATCTCATGATGTCTGGTGCTGCCAGAAAGATAAATATATATGTATGAAAAAAAATAAACAATATTATCAGGCAAAAATGAGACGAAAATTTTCTTCTAAAGAATTCGAAATGTTTGCAAAAGCGATTTATCCTATTGTGGTAACTCCTGACAAATGACATGAAGTTGCGAAATGTTGTTTGGAAAATGTGAGCTTCAAGGAAATAAATTAATTGGAAGAGAAAGCATCGTGTTCACAATTAGAAAAGATGTGAGTCGAATTAGAATGTGTCCTTTACCCAGAGGTTATATGTAAAGAGCACTGCCAAGGGAAAAGCAAGGCAGTAAAACTCCTCCGACAACGTGTTTGTAAATCTCAGCAAAATTTTTCTAGTCCCTCAAGTTGAAACAAGTCGAAATACTCCAGTAAATTGGCTTTAACTCATGCGTGATATTATTAGGTGCCGAAGTGAAGTAACTGGTGACTTGGCTTTCTTAATCTGATCAAAATTAAAATCCTCCTCACTCCCATCTCTTTTCTTTTTAAAAAAAGCTATTTTCTTGTCTAGTACTTTGCAATTACTTTGCTCTTTAGTTCAAAGTCTCAGCTTCCGTTTATTGAATATTAATGGCTCACATTTACTGAGCTCTTGCTCTCAGCCAGACACAAAAAACTTACTTATATGATTTCATTCAACAATCCCCACGCCCTTGTGAAGTGGGAGACGTGGCCCCTCTGCAGATGAGGGACCCGGGGATAAATCTGGAAACTTGTCTAAGATCACACTGTGCTAATTAGTCTAAGCACTGTGAGGAAGCAAAAAGTAATCTGTCTCATGCAAAGTTCATGTTCCTGACCAAATTTCAAAAAACAAAAACCAAACAAACCAGACACCAGTGCCCTGAGATAGAAATGAACTGTCTGGGAAGTACTTGTGGAGATGAAGTGAGAAGAAAATGGAGACTTTAATGCAATTAAAGGGATGGAGCTTGTCAAGAACACTATAGTTCCCAGGAACCCACGGGAAGGTGGTGCTCCTCACAGAAAGGGAAAGAGGGGAAGATTTTTCTTCCATGCAATGATCACGAACTGCACAAACCATCAGAGCACTGGTTCTCAAAGTCTGGTCCACAGAGCAGCAGCCCTGAGAGGAGTCTCACTAGAAAGGAATGCCCCACTCCAGAACTACTGAATTAGAAACTCTAGAGTGAGGCCCAGCAGCCTGTGTTTTAATAAGCCCTCCAGTCGGTTACGATGCAAGCTCCAGTTTGAGAATCCCTGCTTGAGCGTTTATTTTGTGAACTGCTAGAAAACCTGATCAATGTAATTTATTCCGAACGACATGAACATGTTTAAATTTTGGACCTGTTTACACGACACATTAACATCACATGATTTAAGAATAATAAATCCAATTCAGCTGAGTGTTTTGCCCCCAATGTCTAACCTGACGCTTTGATCCACTATGTTTAAACGAATAGCAAACACTTTTCAAAGACCATGTGCCAGGTGCTTTTTTAAATGTTTTCATTGATTAACTCATTTACTCTTCATAATGATCTATGAGATGTATGCTATTCTTACCCTTTTTTTAAATCAATGAAGACACTGAAGCTGAGAGAGGTTAAGTAACCTGTCCAGGGCACAGATAGAGTACTTGGCAGGGGAAATCTGAATCTAGAACACATAGGTACAGAGTCCTTGTTCCTAACTGCTAGTCCACTTAGGGCCAAACCTTGTTTTTTATTTTTAAAAAAAATCTATTTGAGAGAGATTCCTAGGCAAAAATAAAATTTTACCCAAGTAATTTGAATATTGAAGAATTTTTATTCTCTCTGTCAAACCAGTTAATCTGTAAGAGGCAAATATAGAGTCCTTCTAAATATATTATTGTGACACTCAAAGAATCATCAAAAACTTGCGTTAGGTCCTTGAGACATTTGGAAGAGATGTTAGACTTAGGTGATTTTGTTAATCTACTGATTTTAAGATTCAATGAGGCTATTTCTGAAGCGATTTTTCTCTTCTTTTATCTCTGGATGATACTACCATCTTCATTCTGTGGCAGTGCATTTATCCTCAGGTATATCGAAGAACCGTGCCAGAAAGCATATTGCACCAGT
Organism: Cynopterus sphinx; assembly: GCA_030015415.1. Classification (NCBI taxonomy): domain Eukaryota; kingdom Metazoa; phylum Chordata; class Mammalia; order Chiroptera; family Pteropodidae; genus Cynopterus; species Cynopterus sphinx. The sequence goes on from CM057391.1 coordinate 9,396,231, forward strand.
AGATCTATTTGTCATATTTTGGCCTAGACAAGAAACAATACAGAGAAAGATATTACTGCAAACCTCATGATTTCTATTCTCAGCTTCATTAGTTGTCGTTGTTGTTGTTTTGGAAACCCTTCTGAATAGCTGGCTTATTGCCTTTATACAAATATTAATTATTACCTTGTTAGCATATATATAGTTAACCAAAAACAAAGTGAGAAAGTCATGAATTCGAAAGTTTGGAAAGTTCTGCCATGACCCCCCCTCCCCCTACTTCATGGAATCCTGAGGCTCTGCATCATTCTAGGGTCAAAGCTAGAGATCCTGAAACCTGGGAAGTTTCATCACTGTTCTTCTGTAAAAGTGGTTCGTTTTGGGGTGAAAAATAGAAGAATGGCTGAGGATATCAGGTGGGTGTCAGGCAGAATGGTGCCCAGGCAATTCCAGAGCAACAGTCTCTCTGCTTCCAAGAAAATGTGTTAGGATTTTGTTTTGTGCAGAATGGAAAGATATGCCAAGAATAAACCTACTTCAAACAGTGTCCTTGCTTTTTACATGATGTGAGTGTTCTCTTTGTAAAATCCCCATCACTACCACCCTATCTGGGGCTTCTTGTCATATATATCAGCTATTTGGAAAGAGGATGATGAAAATACAGATCGTCCCTTGGGATTAGAAAGCAAAGGGGCTTCTGGAGTCACTTGTCTCAACTTGTTTCCTTCCACTGATGCTCAATCCTGTGTTCGACTTCAATGTGGACCTTTCTCAGATCCTTTGTGAGATCTTCAGCATCTTCCTATTGCCAGTAAAAGACGCAGGTTTCTTCCCACCCGCTGGTATCTGTCAAGTGATTTGACTTTCTAGTGCCGTTTCGCTCTTGCCCTGGTCCTAGCTGGAATGCAATCCAAGTCTACCATTGTCATATCCAAAAAATTACCCATTAATCAATCTCCCAATCACAAGCAAATGCTGGAAATGTTGCTGAGGAGTTCCAGAAAAAGGAAGAGGGGTTTTGTGGCACAACCTTGGCTAGGATAAGTTAACGAAGACCTATCTGAGGTGTTGAGAAGGACTCAGGAATGGGGCAGTCTGGCAAGACCGTTCCAGAAATAAACAAGAAATGCAAACCCCTGAGACAGAAGATTGGTATGCTTGAGAAATAGGAAGAAGGTGAATGTGGCTAAAACAGGGCTTTTCAGAGAGTTGTCAGGAATCAGTCTGCAACAAGATGAGAAATTTGTACCAGAAAGTAAATCAAAGTACTGCACCTTCATCAAGAAAGTCATTCTAGAACCCAGCAATTGCACTTCTGGGTATTTATCCAAAGAAAACCAAAACAATTATTCATAAAGATCTATGCACTCCAGTATTCATGGCAGCACAATTTATAATAGCCAAGATATGGAAGCAACCTAAATGCCCATCAACAGATGATAAAGAAATTATGGTTCATATATACAATGGAATATTACACAACCATTAAAAAAATGAAGTCTTACCATTTACAGCAACATGGATGGACCTAGAGGTTATTATGCTGAGTGAAATAAGTCAGACAGAGAATGATAAATACCATATGATTTCACTTATATGTAGAATCTAAGGAACAAAAAGAACAAACTAATCAAAAACAGACTCACAAATATAGTGGACAATTTGGTGATGGACAGAGAAGAGGGGGTTTGGGGGGCTGGGAGAATGGGGTAAAGAGTTAAAGAAGTGCAAATTAGTAGTTGATAGTTGATCACAGGGATGGGGAGCACAGCAGAGGGGATGCAGTCAGCATTAACATGATGGCTAGGTGGAGGGCCAGGAGAGAGAGAGGGAACAATTGAGGAGTATCACTTTATGAACTATATAGATGTCTAACCAAAGTACTAAAATTAATTTAAATAAATACATTTTAAAAAAAGAAGATCATACTAGGCAAAAAAAATTAACTGAACTTAATGATTGATTCTCTAATGGTACATATATTTTTTGGTTTTGCAGAAATAAATGAAGAATACTGAAGAAGTATAGTTTAAAATTATGTAAATTGGATATAATTTTGTGGCTTAATAATTTAAAGATACTCTGATATCTTTTATTGTTAAAAAGGAAATATTGATGAGAAATAATTCAATATTTTACAAATCTACAATCCAATCACCGCTGCACTTATATTTTTAATAACATTAAAATCTTTCTTCCTCTGCATGTATCTTTATACAGTTTCAGTCGTGTGGTACCCACACTTTTCCTTTTTCAGTTAATATCAAATCATATACATTTTATATACCTATAAATAGAAATAATAAATGTCATTTTAACAACTACATAATAGTCAATAGTTAACAATTGACTTAAGCATAGATCTTTTATGAGACATTTATTTCCTTTTTTTCTGTGTTATAAATAAGCTGGCTATGAAAACCAAATTATATTGTTTTTCCTTCTTTCGGATTATGATTTTTAAAAAAATTCCCAGTAGTTGATGTACTAAGTGAAGTAATATTTTAAAATGTGGGTTAAAATAACATATTTACTATATGTTGATTTATTGCAATATACATACTAATAATTTTAAATTTTATCTCCACGGCTTTTAGTACAAGACAATTGGTACTTGTTTGTTTGTTTTTTATGCATTCTCAATTCTAAAGGAGTTGGCGTCCACATATTAAATTTTGCTAAATAATTTTATTACATATATGCATATATGTATTTTACAATTCAGTTAATAAAATAATTAATAAAATTGCTTATTGCAACAATTTAGAAGAAACACTAGACCTTAACATCTAAAATTTTAAGCATTTAAAATACAAATATAATCCCTAAGTAGCCATGGGTCTTTCTGGAGCTTTTCTATAACCCTGTCAGTTAAAGGCACTGGGTCACATGTTCCAGTTACCAAGATAAACTCAGGTTGTGACCCTGAGTCTACTCTACTACAAATGAGGCAGGCTTGTACCTCTAGAACTGGAAAGAATCTAATTTATTACACACAAAACCAAGAAATAAGGAAATCAGGGGCAAGTAAAAGGACTCACTTAGATATACCAGAGACAAACCAATCTGCCAAATTAAAAAGGGAGATTTACTTAATCCCATCTGTTTTTTTTTTTTTACTAGTAACATTTAGTTTTGATGAATTAACTAAATTACAGAGCTGAACACAAAGATCCTCTTCTATTTAGTTTTTAAGGACATTAAGATCCTAGCCATTCTTTCATTGGTAACACTATCTTTCCTTTTCATGGCTTCCTGGTCACCAATAGTTGTGGCAGGCCCTCATAGGTGGAAAAGAGAGATGTCCATGACCTTATGTATGATCCTTGTCCCCTGTGACTTTGAAAAGATGGCATAGTTTAAAGAGAGCTGGGCCCAAAGCCAAAATGTGATTATATTGGGTTCCACTTCATACCAACATTCCAGCCCATTTTGGCCTTTATCAGCCCTGAAAAGGAATTCGCTGTGTTCAGCAGACAACTTTTGTAGATACCATGCCAAGCATTCAATAATATCGTTCCCTCTATCCTGTGTGACTTTGACACTAACCCCTTATTAAATCCAATATGGGAAGGGTAGAAAATACCACTTTTCCCTGGGAATGTTTATTTATGGGATTCTGCCAAGGGTGCGTTGAGTTCTGCTTGCCACCTGCAAGGGTTATCATTGCAAACTCTAAGTCACACTATGCTTTGAAGAAACTTCCCAGGAAAGGTTGACCAGAGGTACAGCGTTAGCAGTGCTTAATGGAGTAGCTGCTTGTGGACAAAGGCTTCAGGCCCACGCTGAGCCCAAGAGGTGGTATCATGAACAGTAAGAGGCCCTTTAGATAACAGCCTCTTCAACCATAGTGACTAATCAAAGGGCTGGCTCCCCACATGCAGAGTGGAAGAGACTTCTCATTGCCATTAGGTCTCTTTGGACACACACACACAGGCACGTATATGAGTGTGCACATACAAACACACACTCACAAATCTTGATGGCGAATCTTAAGAAGTGATAGGTGTACGGTTTACTGCTATGTCAACCGGCCTTGCCTTTGGCAAACCAGCAGGCAGATATTACTAAAGAGAGAATCTTCTTCCTGAGACTGTATCCAAATGAACCGTATTGCAAAATACCTCTCCTGAGAATTTTTTTTAAATGCGTTTATTGAGTAAATAGGAATTTTAAGCAGTGAGAAATAAATAATATTTTCATTGAAATTTATAAAGTAAAGCAAGTCTGTCTTATTAGATATTTTTGAGATTCATATTTTCACCTCAGTAACATCAAATGTTTTTATATTTAGAAGATTTTTTCCTGCACATGAAATTAACTGACAGTTTATATACTACCAAAGAAGTTGGCTAAGGGATCAATTATTTCATTTGGATATTTGCTTAAATCTTTGTTAAAAAATAAGATTCATAATAATAAATAGGAAAAATATGCACACTATTTTTAGTCATTTAAAAAAGTTTGAATCATAAGTAACTATAATATATACTATATAACTTTCAATAGAATATTTCTAAGTAGTAATATTGTTAAAAATAATTTGCTTGACCTTTTAGCATATGAAAAATTAAGTTGTAATGAATCATACATCTAAATTAAGAGCTAAGACCATAAAACTTCTCCAAAAAGGAAAAAAAACAAAAACTTTCTGACCTTGGCTTAGACAAAAAAAAAAATAGAGCACGAAAAGCATGATTCTTAAAAGAAAAAATATAAAATAGGCTTCATCAAATTAGAAACATCTACTCTTCAAATAACATGGGGAAGAAAATGAAAATGCAAGCCACATATTGCTACAAAATATTTACAAGCAAGTACCTGATAAAGGGCTTTAATTAAGGATATATGAAGAACTCTTACAATCCAATAATAAGAATACAAGCAACCCAATTTTTTAAAAAGCAAACACTTTATAAAAGAAGATATTTAAATGGCAAATAAACACATGAAAACATGCTTAACATTATTAATCCAAAGGGAAAATCAAAACCACAGTGAGATACTGCTACGCACCCATTAAAATGGCTTTTAAAAAAAGACAATATCAAGTTCTGGCGAGAATGTGGAAAATAGGAATCTTCCTATGTTGCTGGTGGGAATCACCCCAAACTGGAAAGAAGCTAGATATTCTTCAGCAAATGAAGGGATAAACAAACCCTGGTGGTAAAAAGTATGGTTGTATATCTTGACGGTGAGGGTAGTTTCACAATTTTATCAAATCTTACAGAACTATAAAAGATGAATTTTACCAATGTAAATTATATCTCAATTTTTAAAAGTTGGGTTAGATTCCTATTTTAAGCCATATTAAAATTTTCAGTTAAAGATTAAAATATAAAAGGCAAAATAAAAATTTTATTGGCCAATACAGGAAAATATCTTTTAAGAATTTAGGATAGGAAAGAATTTTCAAAATAAAATGCAATATAGCAAAAGATAAATATCCTTGGTTACTCCTGTTCATCTTTTCCTCAAAAGATAGCACAGACTGAAAAGTCAAGCCTCAAATGATGAAAATATATCTCTAACACATGTAATTACCAAAAGATTAGTATCCAGAATATATAACTATCCAATAATATACAATATACACCAAAGAATAAAGTATATGATCAAAACCAGGCAAAATCAAAGTCAACTCATATTAAGTATGATTGCAGACATCTGAATGTTGTGTTAATGGGCTGTGTTGGTGAGTAATAGTCATAGAAGAATATCTAAGGTATAATTCTATTATATAAAATTTCAGAATAGAGAAAATTAATAATGATTTGCTTGATAATGCATTTATCAGTTAAAAAAAAGGGAGAGAACGGTAACAAAATTCAGGACAAGTAAACTTTGAAATGAAAGAGAGATAGGAGGGGGTTATGGGTAATATTTTTTCATAGCATGAGTGGCAGATTCACTCATCTTTATCTTATTGTTAGGTGAGGTGTACATATGTGTTTTATACAGGCTTGTGTTTATGACTGCATTAGTTCAGGTCCTCCAAGAAGTCAAGATGGGGTTAAATATGCGAGAGAGTCGTTAGAGAAATGCCTAGGAGAGCAGTGCCCTTGCCATGCCCAGTCACTGGCTGGGATTAACCTTGGAAGCACAACCTTGGTGGGAATTTGAAAGTGCTTTCCAAAGGTAGCAGCAGCTGGGCTGTCAGTCAATTACACTCCCCACAACAGGAGATCTGAAAGATGCATGTTTGTGACCACCACAGTGGTGTTTTAAACTTTTTGAAATTAAAAGAAAATGAAAATAGGTAAAGTTATCAAAGAAGGAAGAAAAAATCCTTGTAACGGAAGAATATAAAAAATGTAAAAACAATAAGAAAATTGGAAAAATCATCTTTTTCTAGTTCCCAAAGTCATAACCAATTTGGCAATTATCAATGGGTGCTAAAACACGGAGCAGACTAAGTCTCACTCCACAAATTACTAACCAAATGCAAAGAGAAAATGTATGTTCTCAATAGAGAGAGTCAGTGGTTACCACCTTAACTCAGTGATCAGATCTCCTATGGGTTGGTCACCACCAGGGAGAGACCTGAGTGTTGTGTGCAGGCCCACCTCACATTTAAAGGGCCAGGGGTGCAAGAACACAAGGAGGTCACATGCCACTATCTGAAAATTTAAAACTTGTGAATCAAGCTACTGACTTTTATAAAGTGTATTTTATTCTTGTAACTTGACAAATACAGGTTTCTAATGTATATATGTGTAAAGCTATGGTGTTTTGATACAGAGAGTTTTAAATGGCTAAAAGCTGGAAAAATATCAGAAACAACTGAATTTAATTATTGTGCACAGGTGAGTTTTGTGTTGATGCACTGTGACATTATAAGAAAATAAAGACATATAATTCTATTGCATATTTATTTGGGTAGTATTAATGTTTATTGCCTTCATTTAATAAAATCACTAACTAGGTTTTTATAATCAGCAATTTGACAAAAATTTTGTCCTGTCAATAGTGACACTCTATAGAATTAGAAATATAAAATGTAATGGCATTCAAAGTATCTAAAATTTAAAAATGTGTTATAAAAAATAAAAATTATATTAATATAAATATAGAAAATTTAAATTTATTTTATATGTGCTTTTCAAAAATATTGTTTTCTTCTAAATATTAAAAATGATCTATTAAAAGGCAACTGCAATTTATAATTAACAGATATCAAAATTTGTAATGAAATGTATTTAATTGAAGCTGAAGTTATATTTGTTTTGAAAATTTAATAAAAACTTATTAAATGTTTTTATAAAAATAAAATATTTTATGATTCTAGTTTGCAATATTCATCTATTTGCTTATATATATTACTATTATACTTTATGCATATATAAAATTGTTTAATATTGAAAATTTGCAACTTACAAACACCACATGAATTCATGAGGATTTTTAGAACCTTAATTTCCAGGATAAAGAAAGCAAGAAAATGGATGCTTGGCACTGCTGGATGGCAGTACTTCATTATGCAAGAATTTTTTACACTCATACTGAGAAGAACGATTTTCTGAGTTATTTGTCTTTTCTCCTAATTAAGTACTCCACCCCTCACTTTCACTTCCCAATTTAAAGCAGTGTCCCTCCATCACTGGCTGTAGGCACGACCCTGAACTTGCAGGATATTCCATCATAACCACTTTGTGATAAGGACAAAAGTGTGGAGAAGCATCTCCCTGGGGCCTGAATGGTGTTAGTGACACCAGGAGGACCCAGGCCAATGAACTGAGAATGATAAACTTGCTACAAGGTGATTGGCTTGGTGTCCTCAAAAGTAATGATGAATGAGAAATATGAAGAGATTAAGAAACTAAGGACACCCATCAATCGAACACAATGAATGGGTAAAGCTTGACTGATTCCAAAAAGTAAACATCTACAAAAGATTTGAGACAACTAGGGGAATTTGAATAGGGACTGGCTATTAGATGATGTTATGAATTTATTGTTAATGTACATAGTTATAATAATGCCATTTATAATAATGCCTAAAATATAATGTTTAGGAAGTGTATGCCAAACACTTTAGGGATAAGATGTCATGATATCAGCAACTTACTTTCAAATAGTTCAGCAAAATGTGTTTCTCAACTAAGAGACTAGTAAACAATCACATTATGGTGAATGCATTGTTGCAAACAAACCCTGTTACACTACTTTTGGGTGTGTAAATTGATAAGACCTATAGAAAGAAGAATTTGATAACATAAAGTATGAAAATCCACAAGTCTTTTCATGCAAAAATTCCACCTATAGCAATTCTACAGACATACTGGTACATGAGAAAAACAATACACATTTATCAGTAGGGAAATGATAAAATTAATTATGGTAAAAATTAATTACTACATTTATACAATGGAGTAGTATGGAGAAAAAAAGGAAGGTTTTAAGCTAAATGCAGAAAGCTAACATCCATTACTAAATGGAAAAAAAAAAAAACAAGGCACCTAGCAATATTATAGCAATCTCCTATTTCATTAATTGGAAAATGTTACTGCATAAATCCTTCTTTGGAGGGATACGTAGGAAGTTAATCACAATGGTTGCCTGTGGGGAGGAGAATTAGGTAGCTGGGGCCAAGGAAAAGAGAAAGACATTTTTATACCTTGTGAGTTTTCAACATGTGAATGAATCACTGATTCAAAACCATTTTTAAAACTATCAACAAAATGAAACGATGCAGATCAACAGGTTTAATAACTGCAATGTACAGAGAACTTTATAGGCCAATAAGAAAAAAAGGGAGGCATGAGAATAGTCAGACCCTGCTAGAGTAGATGGGGAGAATTTTATCACTGACTGTTTAAAATGCTGGTACAGACTGACTTTTAGTGGCTTTTATTATTAGTTTTAAATTGTCTATAGGCAACGTACCCCCATATTGTGTGCACCCCAAATAGACTGTTTTCATTGCCCTGCCCTTCTATGTCAATGTCGCAATTCACGCAGAGAGAAAAAAAATAGAGGGAAAGAAGAGAGGAAAAGAGAGAGAGAAAGAAAGCCTCTATCAAAGCATGTTCATCTTTATTACTAATCTTTGAAATGCAAATTAAAATTTCTATGGAATAACCTTTTTCATATGGCCAAATAAATTTTTTTAAAATAGTAACATACCATAATGGCAAGCGAATGAAGAAATGAGAACACAGATTTTTTTATGTTTTCTTTTTAAATGTTCATAACCATTGACCTCATAATTCCATTTCTGGAAATTATCTACAGAAAGTAATCAGAGATTAGAACAAAGGTATTATTTACCATAGTTTAAAAAAAGTGAAAAAAAGAAAAAGTAATAAGAAATTAAATAAATTATGTTGTATCTACATTATGAGAAACTGTAATCATTAAAATACAATTTTAAATAATGTTTATTGATTTGGAAATGTTAAGGCAATTAAAACCATATGTAGAGAAAGAAGTCATTTTTGTGGTAAACTTTATGTAGTATAAACTTTTCCATTTTGAGCATTTTTAAGTGTACAGTTCTATGGCACTAAGTATGTTTACATTCTTGTGCAACCATCACCGCCACCCATCTCCAGAACTTTTCCTTCTTATAAAACTGAAACTCTATGCCCCGTAAGCAACAACTTTCCATCCCCCATCCCTCCAACACCTGGCAACCACCACTCTTCTTTCTGTCTTTATGACTTTGACTTCTCCAGGGATGTTATATAAGTGGAATCATACAGTTTCTGTCCTTTTGTGTCAGGCTTGTTTCATTTAGCATGATGTCCTCAAGGTTCACTAATGTGTCAGAATCTCCTTTTATGGCTGAATAATATTCCATTAATTGGATATGTCACATTTTGTTTATCCAGCCGTGCACTGAAATACACTTAGTTCCAACTTTTGGCTGTGGAGAATAAAGCTGCTATGAGCATGGACGTACAAATATCTGTTTGAGTCCCTGCTCTCAATTATTTTGGTTATATATCAAGAAGTGGAATTTCTGGACCATATAATAACTTTTAATTTTTAATTTTTTGAAGTACCACCATAGTGCTTTCCATAGCTGCGACACCACTTTTTATTCTCTCTAGAAGTTCACGAGGGTTTTAATCTCTCTGTATCCTCGCCAACACTTGTTATTTTCTGTTTTGTTGTTTTTTTTAAATAAAAGTCTTCCAAATGGGTGAGAAGTAGTCTTTCATTGTGATCTTGACTTGCATTTTCCCTAGAATTTAGGAATGTTAAACTTCTTTTCATATGCTTATTAAAAAGAAATCATTTTTATGAAAGAAATAAGTTTTTATATAAAAATCTAATACATAGGGGAGGAAACAAGAAAATATAAACACTAAAATATTAACCTGTGTGCTGAAATACTGTCCAGCAAATATTTACTTGCTTCCCCAGGAACACCATGAGAGAAGTCTACTTTCCTACTCACTGAAGTTTGACTTCATGTACCTTGTTTTGGCCTCCAGTGGAGCATGGACAGAAGTAGCAGTATGCTAGGTCTCAGCTCAGGCCTTAGAGGCATCACACGTTTCCACTCATCCTCTGAGCAGACATGTTCCAGGCAACCACTGAGCCTGAGCCACAAGATAACACCCGTAGAACACACCTGAAGTTGTCTTGTAGCCTAAAACAGAGCTTCCCAGAGAACTATGAGCAAGAAATAATTGCTCATTGTTGTATGTGAGTGAGATTTTTGAGGCCATTTATTACACTGAAAGGGTTATTTCTGGCTAGTGAGGTTAACAGTGATTTGTGCTTCTAAGTACACTCTAAATTGCTCATAAATAAACACTTAAAAGCAAAACCCTGAAATATTTCATACCAAAATTCTAACAGTGGTTATTTCTGTTACTAACTACATGGTTTTCAAACTTATTTAAATTCTAAATTTGTTTCCAATGAACATGCCTTTTGTACCCAGAAAAAAAATAACAAAGGTTTTTGTCTGTTTCTTTTTTCTTGGAACAGTGACCCTTCCAGAATCTCAAGAGGAACTTCCAGGAATTAGTAGTGAAGCCAAGGAGAGAAGGATAAAGCATCCTTCCTGCCTGGTTGCCTGGAGTGGGAGTGGAAAAGAAGACTGACTACCAATGGGCACTGGGGTCTTTGGGGATGTTAATGTTCTTAAAATCAAATTGTGGTGATGGTTGTACAACTCTGTAAATTTGCTAACACTCATTGAATTATATACTTAAAAAGGGTGAATTTTGTGATATGTAAGTCATACCTCAATAAAGCTTTTTAAAAACCATTCTACTTCTACATGACAGTTTAAAGAAAAAGGCTTTAGTTTCAAGAACTGGAACCACAGATAACTCTCCCAATAAAAACACAACCAATAAGGACAAACACACACACACACACACACACACACACACACACACATTTGAAAAGTAGAATAATTAAAAGGCAAATTTAATTATTTGAAAAATAGAATAATTAAAAGGCAAATTTAAATGAGGGTAGAAAGTAAAGGGCCTTATTAAAAGTAGAATAATTAAAAGGAAAATTTAAATGAGGGTATGAAGCAAAGGGCCTTAAAAACAGCAATCTTAAATTTAACAGGAACACTTGTCTTTCAAGGAGCAAATTGTGGTTTGACAACCATATTTTCCTGAAGAGTGGCCTAAGACAGCATATAAGGGCCAGGCTCAGGCTAGGGGTCTGGGGGTTAGTAATTGATCTGAGGGATCAATTAATGTTCGTGGAAGCCGGCAGAACTGAAGGACAGGTTAGGAGACAAAAGTACAGCAGCACCCAACTTGCTAACAACAGCAAAATGACAGGCAATCGTTCTTTCCTCCACATCTATGGGCTAACTTGTCAACTGCTAGTAGACATTGGAAGAATAGAAATGAATGAGTTGAGTAATACCTTGTAGCGACTCGGGATGCAACCAAACACTCCATGATCGGTTCAGTAGTTAGCTTATTGGAATTGAAATGACTGACAAATTATGTAAGCTGGTTTCAAGTTCAGCAAAATCCCTGCGTCCCAGCTCAAAAGTCCTAAATCAGTCCCAGTGTCTGGAAGTCATCTGTTTGTCAAACCTCTTAGCTAACATCTAACTCTTGCAATATAAAAGTTGCCATGACAACTGCGGGGAAAGTTTTCGTCAACAGAATATAATCCAAAACCAATTAAAAAAAAAAAAAAAGCACCCTTTGAGCAGCTTCTCTAAGCCAAAGTGGATTTGAATGACGCACACCCAAAACGCACAGTGTCTCCCAGGTATGAAATCTGGGAGTCACCAGTTAAGAAACAAAAAACTTGATGGGAGGGTCAAATTGTCGCAGCAGGAAATACGAGCACCTAATCTTTCTGCCCCTTCAGCACCTTGGACACGAGATGTCCAAGAATAATTACAGGTTTGATCAGATTGGGAAAGCTCTGAATTCTTATTTCACATCTCAGAGAAGAACGAGCTTGTCTCATTTGACCCAAATGCACTAAACAAATGGACATGGACTTCCAGAATTCCCAGTACTTGAAATAACTGAGTTTTTATGTTTCATCAGTCACTCTCATGGTAGTATTTGATTTGACATTGGGTCAAGGGAAAACTGCTTTTGCAAAAATGCTTTTTCTGTGTCTGATGAGAATTACCTTCTTATTTTTCTGAGTATCTTTTATTCTCTCTTTACCCCATGTCTGCTCCTGATTTTTTCATCTCCCAGTTTCAGCTATGTGATTCAGGGGAGTTGATTCCATCCCAGGTTTCAGAAAGACACTGTGACTAGGCCAAATGATTGGTTCAGAGTTGTACGCATGACCTGATCAGAACCAACAGAGTCCACTCTGGAGCATTCTCTGAAGATGGTAAGGCACCGTGGCAGACTGCAAACCCCACTGCACGGACAGAACTTATTGTAAGACCCTGCTTTCTTCAAGCCGCGTGACCTCGGACTTCACTTCCCCAGGTCTCATTCTCCTCATCTGAAATTCTTTGGATGTTTCTGTAGAGATTTTATAAAGGATGCCTATGTGAAGGCACATTATAAGCTGTAAAGGCTTACTAAAACACAAGACCTCGCCTTTTGCTCTCCGGGCAGCCAAAACTAGAATAAACATGGAGAGATGTTGGGCCTGTTCAATGCACTGGAAAACAAAGAACATTACCCAAGAAGAAGAGAAGCTGAAGCCACAGAAGGTCAGAGCCTTGGAGGATATCTGGTTCAACCCCCTCATTTCATAGATAAGGAAACTTGCTCTATCTCCGCTTGAAAGGGAGGCAATGAGATAAGAACAACTATTGCAACCATTCAGCCAGGTTCCCCACATGAAGCTAAAGCAATCAGTAAACTATGGCCTGTATGCCTGTGTTTGAATGATGTGGTTATCTTCTACCCATGGTGAATAGCCTCACCTGCCGAGAAATGACAGCAACAGGGACAAAAAAAAATGGATTTACCCACTAGTTCACCTCTACACAGCTCAGCATTCTGAGTGCTAAGATGGGAGGATAAGAACTTTGCAACTGGAAGAAATCGCCGAGCCATGTGTCTGAAATGCTTAGCAAATCACAGTGGAGAGTTCATTTAATTTTTTTTCATTTTCCCTGTTGGTGAGAACTCCCTCCTGCCAAGATGTTATTTGCCAAATGGTGACTTCATTTATAATGCCGGCGATGTGATGTTTAACAGCTGACATTTGACTGCTTTTGAAAAATCTGTCCCTTCGCTTACATAACAACAGAAGTGTTGCAGAAATTTAGAGATGAGCATGTAATGTTCGATGATTTTGTATGGATAAGAGTCACTGGAAGAAGTTATAACTGGTCAGTCTTTTTAAACATTATAATAAAAATACCCAATATAAGAAGTACCTTGTGTATATTAAATAAAGTAATGCTTACAACAACTCTAGGAGGTGGGTACTGTTTTTATTGTGCACAGGTGTGAAACGAGGCACTGAAGAGTTGAATAAAAATTTAATTTAAACATCTATTCAAATTTATCTTTCTAAAATCACTGTTTAAATGACAGCAACAAGAGAAAGCAAAATGATATGAGTGAAAATGCAAGCTTTGAATCCAGGTTCTAATCCAGGTTCTGTTAGTTCCTGGCTAGTAGCTGTTGTGGCCTTAGGCAAGTTCCAGAATCTCTCAGGGATTCAATTTCTTCATCCATGTAACGGAGATAAAAATGTTACTTAAATCTTAGAGTGGTGTCAGGGTTAAATGAGACAGTTTATGTAAAGTACATAGCCCAGTGTCTGGCATATAGAATGTCCTCAATAATTATCACTCGTCATTCATCATCCAGTGATTATTAGTTGATTATTATCAGTATCACATCATCCATATCATTAGTACCCCGTGTATCAGATACCACTTCCGCTCTGCTTCAGGTTCTCGCAGCTTTACCTAGCTCTTACTCCAGCCACCCTCCCTCCCACACATGCCCTTCACCCCCTGCAGCCCACTCCTACACAGGTTTCAATCTGCTTCTCACCTGGTATTCACTAAGGTCTCACCTTAAATCCAGCTGTACCCCTGTGACCTCCTGCCCTAGGGCATCTCTGTTGACCCCAATGCCTGAAATCAAGGGGAAACTGCTTGACACCTAACCCTGCACAACCCAGAAATGCTGTCAAACAGTCAAAACTTGCCCCCTTTCTCTCCCTTGTCGGAGGGTGTATTTGTTTGCTACGGCTGCCATAGCAAAGCACCACAGACTGGGCGGCTGGTACAACAGAAATTTATCATCTCGCACTTCTGGAGGCTCAACGTCCAAGATCAAGGGGTTGGCAGGAGTGGTTTCTTCTGAGACCTCTCTCCTTGGCTCATAGATGGCCAGTTTTTTGCTGTGTCCTCCTCACATGGTCTTTCCTGTGTGTGGGTGCACATCCCTGGAGTGTTTTTGTGCAGTTAAAATTCCCTCTTCTTAAAAGGACACCGGTCAGATTGGATTAGGGCTCACCCTCCCAGCCTCATTTTACATAATCACCTCCTTAAAGACCCTGTCTCCAAATACAATCTCATTCTGATATTCTGGGGGTTAGGGATTCAACATATGAATTGGGGTGGAGGGACACAATTCAGCTCATAGCAGGGTCCTGAGATGTGTTTCATTAGGTTCTTCAGAAGGTCCTATGGGATAGAGCAGCCAATTGACCATGGTGATGTTTCTAATTGGAAACAGCCCTCTTCCTTGGTTTGCATCTTCACCCTCTTGGAATCATGCTTACCAATACAGTCCTCACATATAAGCCATGGGCTTAGTTTGTCTTTCTGGGAATTTGGCCTAAGAAACCTGATGGAAACTAGATGGTGTCTTATTACAGGGATAACCCAACCTGTTCATTGTGGCTCCAGCTGTCCTTTCAGTCCTCTCTGCCCAGGCTGCAGTGTCCTAGCCAAAGTGGACTATTTATTTTCACTCTCTCCAGGACAGAGAATCCTCATGCACACATGACAGGGCTGGATCCCTTCCTCCCTTCAAATTTTATCAGAAAACCCAGTTTCATCTCCCTATGAGTGTCTTTTATTAGCCTTCTGAAGATGAATTATTATCTCCACATAATTCTAAGTAAATAAATATTCTGGGCTAATTAGAAAAGATTAAAATATTCCAGATTTGCATAAAGAGGAGAAAACCACAGTCCTATAGAAAGTATCTAAATTAGGGCTTGAGAATCCTATAGGAAAAGTTAACAGATGTACAGCTGGCCAATTCCAGATTTTA
Source organism: Cynopterus sphinx (assembly GCA_030015415.1). Lineage (NCBI taxonomy): Eukaryota > Metazoa > Chordata > Mammalia > Chiroptera > Pteropodidae > Cynopterus > Cynopterus sphinx. The sequence continues at coordinate 9,411,872 of CM057391.1, forward strand.
ATTAAAACCCATCTTTTATTGGTCAAAACATGACTAGTATGACAGCCAAGCCAAAAGAGAGAGCTGGATTAACACACACATGCTCTCACACACATATACACAAACACATACTTTTTAGCATTCTGTTATTTTATTCTACGTGGAAGCAGCAGGGTATGGATATAAATGGATTTTGCATGTATTTCTCTTGGCATTATGGCCATATTTAATGTAACATCCAGTAAAATAGAAATTTTAATTAAGTTTATGGTCTGACCATCTGTATTTGTTTGGAATTTCTGTCTCTTCAAAGCAAAAATGTGAACCTGGCTTTAGACCTGGAAAAATCTCAGGCTGCAGTTGAATGCATTATCAACAAACTGAGAATGTGTGGTCTGAAATATAAAATAAGATTAGAAGAGGGAGAACCCATTATCAAAATATCACAAAATACCTGGATGTTAATTATGCAGTCACTAATTTATTTTGACATGCTTCAGGGAAGATAAAAGGGAAATTTTATATCTTTTCAAAGGGAAAAAGTCTCAGAATCACTAAATTGCCAAAGAATCAATTAAATACATTTTACTTGTTTCTGTGGGTTTTGATGTTACTTTTCTTTTAATCTTCACTTCTTGCATTTTGTAAATGGATAAAACTTATGTGCCATCTGTATCCAAATGCTTTAGTTAATCATTTAAGCTCCTTTTTTCAAAAAAAATAGTAAAATCTCTTTAATGTACATGAAATAAGAATAATGAATGTGGCCAATATTAATTGTTAAAAAGTATTTGTGCGTTCTTGGAAGCAATAACAAAATGCTCTGTTAAACTACTCTGTTGTACCGACATAGCGGAGACTTATAGTCTCTTGCCTGCCCCTTGGGGGATGAATTGAGCTGCCCGTAGTTTGCTTTTTTTATTCTCGGTAAAGTGTTCATTAAGGAAATTAAAAATATAACTAGATGTCCAGTTTGAAATGGCAACTCTGGGTAGAAATCTTGAAAGAGTGATGTCCATCTTCCTACTACAATTCACATGAAGATACAGGAAACAAAAATTCACAATATTGAAAACAAGTACAGTCAACCCACTTCCGCTTCCAGAATCTCATAGGTCTTCCCAGTTCTTGCCTCTAGAAAATGAGATTGTTTATCAAAGCAGAAATGCACGCATCCCTTTTCCACCACCTTGAGTCACAAATACAAGTCGTAGGCCGAATAAGAGTATAGGAACTCCGTCCTATAGTATGACTGCTGCGATTTGAGGCAGTCAGGGCCCTGTCTCACCCACTAAACTCTCTCATTTCCAAAAAACTCTCCCAAACTTGTCCCTTAGGTACATTCATATAGTCATTCGACAATTGTTTATTGTATACCTACTATGTACCATGTAACCACTGTTTTAGAAGCCATAGATACAAAGGTGAACAACAACAACAAAAAACACTCGGGGAGCTTACCTTTGAGCGGGACACGTATCCATTTTTTGCCCATTTAGAGACCGACACTCTAAGAAAATTCAGCAAAATAAAGAGAGAGATGAACCTGACAATGCATCTGGGAAGGTGTGGCCCCCACAAGAAAGTGCTACAGGGGGAACAGGGAAATCTCAAATTTTTCATGTTTTCCATCCATTCAGAGTGACAAAGACCCATGGACTAATCTAATTCAGCCCAGCAACGCAGAACTAGAAAAAAGCCTGCTAGACCACAGAGAAGAAAATTGGTTTGTGTCGGGGTAGTAAATCCTGGGGAGAAAATCAAAGGAAGGTATGAGGGATAGGAACACAGGGACAGGGAGTGGCAGTGGGGACAGAACAGTCAGAGGCCTCCTTGAGGAGGTGACATGAGAGCAGAGTCCTGAAGGAAGTGAGGAAATGAGCTGTGCAGTGTTTGGGGGAGAGCAGTCTGAGCTTCTGTGGGGCAGCCACCGCCTCTAGGCCCTGGAGGGACTCCATGTGTGTTCTTTCAACTTAGTCAAGGCCCAGCTGTTTCTTCCGACAGCATCGACACAACATGTCTTTCTCCTTCTGTACTCTAGAACCTTCTTTAATCCTGACTTCTCTATCCCTGGGAATTACAGGCTTCACAGACCAGCCTTCATGGTAGAAGGACTGCAGGAGAAAGGAAAGAAAGGAATAAACTAGATGACATGGGAGGTTTACAAAAATGGTATCTCACACATATTCACTAATTAAAAATGAAAGAATAATCCAAACAAGCAGAGAGACCACAGGTTACCTACAAAAGGGTATAAATCAGGCTTTCCTCAGATTTGGCTTCTACAATAGTGAATTCTAGAAAACCATAAAGATATATCTGCAGACTTTGGGAGGAGGATCTTGACATCAAAATTTCGTGTGTGTGTGTGTGTGTGTGTCTCTGTGTGTGTGTGTGTGTGTGTAAAATTGTATACATCATTCTTAAGCATGTGACATCTCAGAACACAAATCATCCCTGTATCCTCCTTGTAGAAATTACTAGAAAATATATCCAGATGACCAAGATGTAGGTAAAAATTAAGAAAGAGTGAGTGGTAGCTAAAAGTTGGGCAGAGGATTCCTCACCTATTCAGGTCAAACCTGACAGCAAGAGGTCCAGCTGGGGGTCCAAGTGAAGGGGCAGAGCCTGGCCCTACTGCACTCCCTGCAGCAAGGCTCTTCTATGGCTTCACCATCGACTGTCCAGGGCCAGGAAATGGGCTTATTGAGCCATATCTCTCAACTTTCAGTTCAGAGGAAATCGTTAGCATGTTTAAAGGCCACTCACTGACTGACAGCAGTACTGGAGATCCCTTCCAGAACTTGCTAACAACAGCTACACTGGTTAGTCACCCTGGTAAGTCACTGAAGCAGGAGAATTCCTTTTAAAAGGTGCTTTCTCTCACTCAAGAGCAGAACGACATAGTGCAGCATAATGGTTTTTTCTTCTGCCAGGAGACATGAACGATGCCTTTCTGTGCCTTTTAAGTCATATCGAGAGTCCTGAGTCATTGAGGTTTAATTGGGAAAGACTACGAAACCACCATGTAACCCAGATGATCTCTCATTGATCCTCTTCATAACCTCTCTCTTGCAGAATCTGCAAATGTTCCTGTGTTAACAAATCTTTAATCCAACATAATTGCAATTATGTTTTTCTTTTAAAGTATGAAAAAGGAATTATCAGGAAATGCACCCAAAGATAAAGTAAGGGATCATATGCCTGGGCAGTAGACTTCAAAGTGATATTTTTTTCCTGCTTCATTGGGTTAGCAGATATTTTAAAATCAGATTAAAAAAAAACAGTATATGCAATTTTATGTATACTATGTAATTGCAATTATGTCAAATGTATGCATTAAAAGGAAAATACATCACAATGTATTTGTGTGACTATAGACAAATTTTTTTCCGTATATTTATTTTTATTTTCTAAATTTCTAATAGAAGTAGGTATTACTGGAATGGAAAATTTTTGTCTTAAATTAAAATAAGATGGTGGGTTTAGGTTACTTAAAGAGAGCAGATGGCTGTGTGGATGCCAAAAAAGTTATTTCTAATTATAAAAAATTCTCATTTCCATCAAAACTGATCAGGCAGTTTCTACTTATACTTTTAGCAGAAGTCAATATTTTTGTCTGGAAAGAGCAGAATTTCTTTTATAATATCTTAGGGTTGAAACTGCTCACACGTAAACTCTTCAAGAGCATTAGTAAAAACGTGTACTGAATTAGTCAAACTTAAAAAAGGATTTTTTTTTAGTTGGGGGAGAGGAAGAAACCATCAGTAGCCTCAAGAGGGATTAAATGGTCAGATCTTTCTAGGTTGGGAGCAAATCCAGGCAGGTGCTTTAGAGGAGTGCTGGTCTTTTGTGTAAACCTCGGCCCCCACACAACCTGGACCAGTTTGGACACCAGCTCATTCCTTCAAATCCCTTAGACCTCAAGTTTAAAGTTAGAAAGAAAGCCTTGTGAGGGAGGATGTTTGTCTGCCAAGTTCAAACAAAGCATTGGCTCACCATTTGGGAGTTGAAAATCTGCTGAATGTGCCCATCTTTACTGAAGGATTGGAGACAACAGAAAGGAACAAGTAAAAGAGCAAAAATAAAAGCCAAAACCTTCCAGCTGAGTCATATGAAGAGCTCCCCCAAAGGAGAGTGAGGGTACTAGTTCCATCTCTTTAGTCCCTGGCCGGAGGACATTTTGGAACAGCTGGTGGCTTCCCCAACAAGAAGAGCACCCTAGACCAGTTTTCTTCTCCCGGACCCCAGACCTCAATCAACTTCCAAACGAGGACTTTACAGTTCGGGATCTTCTGTCTCCCAGGATGGATGACCATCCAAGAAGCCCCGACCTACAGCAAGATCCCACTCCTACTGCCAGTAGAACCAAGCATCACACCATCCAACGTGACAAAAGCACCTTTTCTGAAGTCCGAAGCCTTTGGTCTGAAGCAGCACCAGTAGTCATCGTAAAACTGAAAGGGCTTTGGTACTTCCAGTCCCAGCCATTTGCTGGTTTTACATCTGCAAAACGATGTGGACCTCCTGGTCCTGCTGCTCCTATCCACCTCAGCTCCAACTCTCCCGGCTTGCAGCTCTTTGGGAAGAAAAATCTTGTCCAGATTCATAGTAGTCTAAATCTATATTTGGAACAAAGAAGTGTTTCCTAGCAGAAATCTGCCAAGCTTTTATCTCACTAACAATTTTATCTCATTTTTATTTTTACTCTGCCGATCAATTTTGCTTTCTTAATTCTTTCCATTTCTGAAAGTTTGCTTTTCCGTTCAGTTACCAAAAGGCCCCTTAAAGAGACCTCTCCAAAACAGTGTATCCTTAAATCAGAAACCAAGGCACACTTTCTCCAGGAATCTATGGTGCTTTTTTAAAATGCAGAATGCCTGGGCCCTGCCCAAGATCTTTCTGATCCGAATTCTTTAGGAATGGGGCCCAGACTTTGCATTTAAAAACAAGTTTCCTGAGGAAAGAATATATGTGGTTTATAATATGTTTGCAGTCTATATGTGCTGAATAAACTAACATAAAAAAGGGGAATTTCCTGAATGATTCTAATGCAAATTAAGTGTTTTTAAAAAACCCCACAGCTTTACTCTAGAAAAATACACAGAAGTAAAAAAATAAAATAAAATAAAACAGTCTGCTCTTTCCACCCTATCTTTCATATTTACCCACTACTATTCCAAATTATTGAAGTTCAAAGTCAACTCAAGGACCCTGTTGTATCCCATTGTAGTATAGGTGGGAAAAGACATGGAAGAAGAGCTCTTATGCAGAATTTACAACCACTTTGTGATCTTACTTCAAAGGCATAACGACAATAGCCAATATTTATTGAGCAATGACAGTGGTCCCTGTACTTTATAGACATTATCATCCTTAATCCACACTCTAAGTAGATCAGATCTTATAAAATAGATATTCTCTCATAAAATAGAGGCCGTTATCCCCATTTTGTCCCTGAAGAAACTGAAACTCACAAAGAATTTGAATCCTGGTGTGTTTTGCCCTCCAAAAATGGGCTTTTCTGGCTGTGTGACCTGATGCCGGCACCCACCCCAAATACTTTTTGTTACTAGTTTTTTGTTCAGCCCAAATATGTTCAATAGGCTCACCAATGCCCTAAATTTCTTATTTACTGCTATCTCTTTGACTTAAAGCTTCTGCGAAAATTCACATCTCTGGGCATTAATATCAGATTGGTTACAGAAAGCCTTTTCATGAGGAAAGGGTGGCAAAAGTGTAAGTTTGGATGGAGAGGGTGGGAGAGAGGCTTCTCACCAAGCAGAGGAGAGGGCACCACTGACAGGTGGCTGTTACTGTCACAAATTTACCTGGGACCAGTTTGCCCCAGAAGCTGACACCAACCTCTTCGGTTCTAGGGTCACTAGACACCTGTCCTGTGTTGCCAAAAGGTGAGCTTTTCAGAGACTCTCCATGTCCTGCGTACATGTGAAAGTGGGGGATGCTCATCAACTGGAGATAGACCGAGGGTACGGTCAATATCAATTAAAATAGGTCTGTTGGTTATTTATGCTACTTCTATGTTGTTTTCTGCTATAAAAATGGATGCATTTGGGTTGGGATGCAATCTGTCAAATCGCATTTTTGAGCTTTTCCTTAAAAATTAATCCAGGGTGTGGTTGGAGTTCTGGGAGGGGGGGCAATCCTCCCAGCCAAGGTCTCAGGGGAGGACAGGAAGGCCGGAGAGGACACCAGAGGAGCGTATGGACGCGTTCCTAGAGGAGGCGAGCCCACGGCCATTGCCATCCCCGTGGACATTGCTCCGACAGGAACTGTTGAAGTACTTAGAATACTTCTTCTGGCTGTCATTTATGGGTGTCAGATGGCTGCCCCACCCAACAGGACTGAAGCCATGTAGGAGGATTTTATAACCTGCTTAAAAGATTAAGACCTTCTATCTCCGGCAGGCTCAAGGCCCAGTCTTGCTACCTCTTAACGAAGCCTGCTCTTTTTAGACCTTTGCTTTTGATTTTAGATGACAACTTTCGTCATCAAAGTATGAGATAGGAAGTCTAACAACTGGCTCAAAAAAATTCATTAGGCTTTCGCCAGCTCTTTTTAGATTGTTCTCTCGACACCTGTTTACAGAGGAATGGCAGAGACCCTGGCCACTCCCCGCAGAGACCATCCACCTGACAGGAAGAAAGACAGAAGGGCCCAGCCCTGAGGAAAATCCTTGGGAACACAACAGCCTCACAATTCAGAGTCCAGCGTGTTCTTCTGAGGCCAGCCCAGAGTTGACTATTGCCTACCGCTTTGGAAAATCCAGTAAAATATGTTGAGGACAACGTAGAACAAAAGGAAACAGGCCGAACTATTTGTTCAACTAACATTCTTCATCAAGCTGATCAGACACTCCTAAGAACTGCCTCTCAGGCAATGAAGGAAGCGAAAGATGAACGAGTGCTTCCTTACAGCTGGAAACTTCTAGCAGAAGAACTTAACAAGCGCAAAGCGGAGCTTTTGGAAGACCTAAGACAAACAAACAGAAAATATCTGTGCTTTCAACAAACCAATGACATATTAGATGTTATTTCTTTCTTTTTTTTTTTCATTATGAGAAAGATAACATTGTGAAGAAGTATTTCTCAAAGCAGCGTTAAAACTTCTGAATTTCTAATCAGACGCCTGGTTTTGGTTAAGATTTTACAAACGAATTATAACAATTTTGTATTACTAGATGTTCTCTCGGCCCATGATGTCAATTGCCAAAGATTTATATTTTATATAAAAATCAGTCGTAAAAGGTCCCTTTGTCGTACGAGGAGTTACTTCAGTCTATCACTTGTCAGATGTGACACAGATAATCAAGCAGCAGAGGCAGCCTTCAACGTTTATGCGCCAGAATGCTTAGGGCAGGGCTGAGAGGGGCAGGAGTCATGATGCATGGTTCTTAAATAAAGCGAAGAAACGAGGAGACCAAAAAAAAAAGTTAATTCAGCACCAGGCCCTTCATTGTTCAAAAATGAAGCGACCCTATAGAAGTTCATATTTTTAAATTTTATTTTATTTTATTTTATTATTTCCACTGGAGTATGGTTCTTGATTGCAAGCTCTGTGAGGTCAGCAATGGTGACTGCCTGGTTCACTGCACTCTCTCTGGCTCCTGGCGCTGTACCCAGAACAGAGAAGGTACTCAGTAAGCGTCTGTGATGAATGTTGAACTAAAGCCTTTCAGAAAACCCCATGTTGGCTTTGTTACAGAGACTTCATATTTTCTAATCTTTCACCAAACAATAGATTGAATGTTATAACAATTGCTTGAGTTGTTAAATATCTGAGCCCATATGTAAGATTTCAAACATTCGTTTTTGCCATTAAAGATCCGACTAGAATAATGGAACAAAACAGAAAATATGATAGATTAGAACAGTGTCGAAGAATCAAATAAGTGCAAACTCAAAAATATCACAATGATGTTTGCTACTATTCTTTTTTCCCTTTTGTTCCAGAATGATATTACATTGCTCTAGGAGCAATGAATCATTTGTCATGTGCATTATATTCTCCTCCAAATAAAATAGCTGTGGATGGTGGATTTATAGACAAAGGCCTTTGCTAGGATATTATATTAAAACTGGTGATGAATAGCAGTTATAGGAATGTTTTGCTTAAGTTTTAAAGTCTAAAAAATCAATCTTTAGGTTGCTACAAGTTTGTTCTTATGGATCATAAATATGGAAAACCATATTCCTTTATTTAGGTAGGGCTGTTATTAAAGTAAAAAGGGCTGTTTTGTTTCAAAAATATATACTATTTAGAACTATTGGATATGGTTATAAGCCATCTATTTATTGTGGTTGATGCTAGTCATGGATACTTCCATATTAGAATGAGAGAATTATAGAATAATAAAGTTAGAAAAGACCTCAAAAGATCATAAGTTATGGGCTTTGTTGATATAACTATTATGGGCTCGGTCACATGGTAAAAAGTCTTTAAAATATCCATGCCCTCTGACTCAGTGATTCTACTTCAAGGAATTTATCAGAAATGTGTATTAAAAATATATGCACAAATATATACTGTACCCCTATTTATAATAGCATGAAATTGGAAATAGCCTAGATGTGCAACAGTGGAAGATTAGTAAAATATTATATGCATTATCTAATAATTTGCAACCACCAAAGTCACATTTGTTGACATGGAAAATATCCACAATCTATTGTCAAGCGACCAAAAACTGAGACGGCTGGTGTGATGCCACTGTGGTGAGTGCAGAGCTGTGCTGTATTGTGCGTGCATGCTCATGGAGTGCTCAGACTCATGGAAAGAGAACTACCGAAACGTTAATCTCGTGTTTGGATTGGGTATTTCTTTGCCTCATACCCCCTTAGTCAGCCTAATAGGCTTTGCTGTCGAAACAAGGTGAACTGGTGAAACCTGATGGCACATTGCTGCTGCTGAGAGGGTTTTCTCAACTTTGTGAGTCATCTGCAGAAACCCTCTCAGCTTCTGAGGTCTGTGCACATTTGGAAGAAGAGGATATTCCTGCCCCATGAGGTGACCCTTGACCAAGGTGGGAAGGGAGCCAGTGGATAAATATTTCAAGTGGTGTGCAAATGTTTAACATCCAGCTTTTTAACGAAAAGAGTCCTGATCTGTAGCATCTACCGAGTTCCACAGTGTAAGTACTCCCACCGCAGTTGATTTCAAGCCACCAATTGGATGTCACTGAACACAGTGTTAGCAAGAGATGTACACAACAGGCTATGTCAAGCTGGGACAAGCAGGCCACTCATCTCCTCAATCTCTTAAGTGGACAACCTGAAGCACATTCCGTGCATCTTTTCTCCCCAGCGGTACCCAGTGAGCCGGAGCCCTCTTTGCCCGGAGCGGAGAACAATTTAATAACCCACCTTTGAATTATCCCTCCACCCTTCCCTATTTCCCTCTCTCCAGTCCTCTTGCCACCTGGGATCACTTCTCATAAAAAAAACAACTTGCAGAACAGTATCTAAGTCTTTTTCTGGGGAAATCCAAAAAAAGACAGAGTTATTTTGAGATGTAACAAGTCAGGGTAATTTGGATTTTTTTTTTCTATTAGTGTTTTTCAATGTCCTCAGTTTCTCATATCAGACATGTCACTTATGTAATTTAAAGAAAAATAAGTGTTATTTAAAATTGTTAGTAGGTAAATTCTGTTGGTCAGTTGGAAAGCATTATACACTTTAGAAATATTTTGCTGCCCCCAGAGTCACATTTGTTCATCTCCATGCCTGTCTTCCTCTAATGCAGACATGAGACCGGTCCTTAGAAAGGGGAAAGAAAAAAGGATGAGGGCAGAAATGCAAAAATAGAAAAGATAAACTTTCTTCCTGTTTCTCGTTGGCTTATTTGTTCTTTAATCCCACCAAGGGTCACGTGTAAGTATTCACTAAAGGATAATGAAAATCATTACAAATGAGAAAATTATGACTCACAACATTTAATGATGAGAAAAAGAATGCTAGCATACCATTCATATTAGGAAGAGAATCATGAGATATAAATGAGTTTTCAAAACTTGTCAGTTGACAAGGAGGAGATAACATTATCATTATTTGCAGGAAATATTCCATGCTGAGGAAACCTTTGCAGAAAAAAAAAAAATCTTATAGATAAAAGAGAATCCAGTTAAGCATCCAGATGCAAAAGCAAAGTATAAACATCCATGTCAGAAATGCTGAGGGAAATAGATAATATAACAAATTGTTCACAAAGTGGAAAATAAAACACCAACAAGAAATGTTTAGAAACCATACATAGAAAACTGCAAAATTATACTGAGAAATATGAGTCTTAGAAAAATGGAGGGACTATCAGGTGAAGGGACTTGGAGTCCTTACCCTGATTCCCTTTTCACCCACGATGAGGCCAAGCTCCCAACAGTCCCCCTGCAGAGCCTCAGAGAGTTCCAGCTTCCTTCTCTCCCCTTTGCTTTGTCTGGAGTTCCCAGCTGTGTGTTTGTGTAATATATACGTACATACACACACATATATGCACACACACAAATACACACACGTGTATATATAAAACCATACCTAGGGAAAGAAATATACCCGAAAGTTTAAAAAATTCTCTACACAGTAGACTTGTAGTGACATTATTTTCTTTATAATTTTTCCATTTTCCACAATAAGGCTGTATTATATATCACTTCTAGAATCAGAAAAGAAGGATTTGTACACAGATTCAAACAACATAAAACACTTTTAGATCCTCAAGTACCTAGGCCTAAATTCTCCCCCATCACGCCTGTTTTGCTACCCACCTAGTGGCTGTCATCAAAATTCAGTCACCAAGTATGAGATGCTTTGGGGCCAGGCTTGATAAATCCAACCCATTTAAGTGACAGCGCTTGCCACAACAGGGGAGCTACAAAGTGACATAGCTGAAATGAGAGTATGATGTAGCAATATCTTGGAGTTCAAGGGGTGATAAGACGTGGTTTTGATGACATAGACTGTGGCTCTTCGCTTGGGCAGCTGATTTATCAGGTGCTGGCTTTTATTTCCTCTTCTTTGACCTTGAAGAAGCTCAGAGTGACAATTTTGTGTCACATTTTTTCCCATCTCCCTAAGACCTTTAAATATATGTTTTGGGAATCACTTTACGTACTTGTTCATCCTTTCTGTTTGACCTGATTATCTTATTTTATTTGGGCATCATTCTACTGCTTTTCTGTCTCTATAGAATCTGCTTGAAATCATTTTTGGAAGAGAAAAGAAACAAAAGTTAACAAACTAAATGGAATGAGGAACATGCTGTGTTCACTCAGGGCCTTCCCAAGTCTCTGCGAGCTCCCTTAGAAGCACAGCTTGGTGCAGATGAAAGAATTAAATGAAAAGGGGAAGACAAGCTTCTGCAGTGCCCCCTGCTCACAGGTCAGGCCTGAGTCAAGCCGCTCAGCTTCCCTGGACCTCTGCCTAGGGAGAGTTTGCTTTCTTCCCCAAATTCTTTTGTCCTGCTTTCCGTAACCCGTAAGAGTCACACATGTTACCTGCCATAAAATTAGTATATACAGTGAGGGCCACCCTTTAACAAAAATTTCAAGGGGGCCTGGAATGCGTTTACAGAACAGTGTGCTATATTAAAATCTTTGTATTGTTTACCCTGAAACCCAACTTCTCTGAGTTAATTCTAGAAAATTTCTTTTAAGACCCACTATCAAGATATTTAAAGCAATGTCATCTATAATGACAAAAAGAAAATGTAATACATCAATATTCAACTCTGAGAAACCAGGATAAGTAGTTTCTCCAATATAATTTTAAAATTATAAATATTAAGATACTGTAGAAATATGGAAAAAATATATAATAAAAATAAAAGAAAGCATAAAACAAAAATTGTTTTTGATTGACTGCACAGGAATTTAAGTGGCTGAATTTGAAGTACAGTTATAAGAATACTTTTGAATAACTTTTGACAAAAAATCCAAAAGCATACACTGGAGAAATGAAAGCCTCTTCAATAAATGGTGCTGGGAATACTGGAAAGCCACTTGCAAAAGAATAAAGCTAGGCTGTTGTCTATCACCACACACCAAAATTAACTTAAAATCGATTAAACACCTGAATATCAGACCTGAAACAATAAAATGCATAGAAGAAAACATAGGAACTAAACTCAAAGACCTTGAACTTACAGAGGATTTTATTAATTTGACCTCAAAAGCAAGGGAAGTAAAAGCTAAAATAAATGAATGGGACAACATCAAACTAAAAAGCTTCTGCTCAGCAAAAGAAATCGTCAACAAGGTAAAGAGACAACCATTTGAATGGGAAAATATATTTGCAAGCAACGCCTCTGGTAAGGGCCTAATATCAAAAATTTACAAAGAACTTAAACAACTCAATAACAACAACAACAAAAATATCCAATCAAAAAATGGGCAAAGTATCTGAACAGACACTTCTCCCTAGAGGACATAAAAATGGCCAACAAATATTTGAAAAGATGCTCAACATCGCTAGCTATTAGGAAAATGCAAATTAAAACCACTATGAGATTCCATCTCAAACCTGTTAGAATGGCTATGATGAACAGGACAAGAAATAACAAATGTGGGAGAGGATGTGGAGAAGGAACTCTCATACACAGCTGGTGGGACTGCTAATTGGTACAGCCACTATGGAAAACAGTATGGAGGTTCCTCAAAAAACTAAGAATTGATCTACCATAGGATCCAGCAATTCCTCTACCGAGTATTTACCCCAAAGACTGGAAAATCCATATCCAAAAAGATATTTGCACACTGATGTTCATAGCAGCATTATTCACAGTGGCCAGAAAGCAACCAAAGGGTCCTATGATGGATGATTGGCTAAAGAAGCTGTGGAAAACATATACAATGGAATATGACTCAGCCATAAGAAGAGATGAAATACTGCCATTTGTGACAACATGGATGGACCTCGAGATAATCATGCTAAGTGAAATAAGCCAGACGGAAAAAGTTAAAAATCACATGATATCACTTATGTGTGGGATAGAAACCTAAAAGCAACCAATGAACAGGACAAACAAACAGAGACACTTGAACATGGACTATAGACTAGTGATTACCAGAGGGTAGGAGGTGGGGAGGAGAGGGGAGGTAGATGGGATAAAGAGGGTCAAATATGAGGGGGAGAGTGAGGGTGAAGTGGGTAAAGGGGATCAAATATATGGCGGCTGAAGGAAACTGGACTCTGGGTGGCAAACACACAATAGAATATACAGATGTCAAATGATAACGTACACCTGAAAATTATATAATTGTATTAACTAATGTTACCCCAATAAACTTAATTAAAAATATTTTTTTAAGAATAGTTTTGGGGTCTGGCAGGTAGAAAAAAATTAAATAACTACTAGTGATATTAAATTATTAGTTGCTTTTTTGAAACTTTAGTTTCAGAACTTTGGATAGACTTTAACATATATGCAGGTATTAGTACTCATAAATGTTTTCAAACCATAAATTCTTCATTATGGATATAATAATGATTTCAGAAAATGTTAAGATAAACTATTGCCTCATGAAAAACTCTGGACAAGTTTTGTTACAGTTTTAACTGTTTTCAGTCTTATTTTGGTTTTAACAGGACTAAGTTTTTTCCCAAGAGTTCATTTGCTTCTGCTGCTTATTCTTTATTGCTTATTCTTTACTGTAATTCTATGTTTGTGGCAAAATAGTTATTTCCATAGCAACCAACTGGGATGTCTCAAGGAGAGGATTATGACTTCAGGAAAGAAATAAACAATGGGAGCCGATGAATAATGAAAATAAGCATGACTCTTATTCTCAGTAAGAATAGAAGAATTATTAGGATGAGGCAGCATGCTATAGGTCCTTCAGAATTATTTAAGCCTTAAAGAAAACTACCTCAGCTCAGCTTTCCAGGAGATATCAGTTACTCTAAGAGACGGCTAGTCCTATTCTACAGACCACTGGAAGCAGGAAAGAGGTGATGCCTGATGATGTCTCCACAAGTCAATAGGCAATAGATAAACAGACAGTAGTATGCACTATTATGTGTTAGACAGAAATGCATAGGTATATGTAAGTACACCACAGGGGCATAGCTGAACTACCTTTTTTTTTTTTTAATTTACATTTTCCCCAGAACAAAAGGAAATCATCAAGAGCAGCACAGAGAAGAATAAGCGATTTGAAGACTTTGTTTAAATGAATCAAGGATTGATTTTTTTTTTTATTAAAAAAGATTCAGGATAAATAAAACAACTATTACACAATAAAGTGATGAATAACAAGCCATGCCGGCAACTCTAAATGTACAGTACTTTAATTTACAGTGATTTCCATGTTGTATAATTTGCCCATCCAGCTCTATGCTACACATGACAGCTATGTCATCCGTTACCTCAGACAGCCGGCCAACATGCAGACTACCAGTCCTGATGAAAGGTGAACCAATACAAGACCAGGAAATGTTTTTTTTTAATTATTTTTAAAATTAATTAATTTATTTTAATTAGTTTCAAGTATACAGTACATGGGTTAGACATCTGTACAGTTCATAAAACGATCTCCTCATTTGCCCCCTCCCTCCCCTGCCCCTCCACCTAGCCAACGTATCGTGCTAACTGCATTCCCTATGCAGTGTTCCCCATCCTCATGACCATCCATCAACGACTAATTTATACTTTTTTAATCTTTCACCCCATTCTCCCAGCCCCCAACCTTTCTCCCCTCTGTCCATTACCAAATTGTCCACTGTATCTGTGTCTGTTTTTGATTAGTTTGTTCTTTTTGTTCCTCAGATTCCTCATATAAGTGAAATCATATGGTATTTATCATTCTCTGTCTGACTTATTTCACTCAGCGTAAGAACCTCTAGGTCCATCCATGTTGTTGCAAATGGTAGGATTTCATTTTTTTTTAATGGCTGAGTAATAGTCCATTGTGTACATGAACCGTAATTTATCATCTGTTGATGGGCATTTAGGTTGCTTCCATATCTTGGCTGTTGTAAATTGTGTTGCCATGAATACTGGAGTGCACAGACCTTTACAATTAATTGTTTTGGTTTTCTTTGGATATATATACCCAGAAGTGAAATTGCTGGGTCAAAAGATATATACACTTTTAATTTTTAAAGAAACCTCCATACTGTCTTCCATAGTGGCCGCACCAATCTGCAATCCCACAGACAATGGATGAGGGTTTCGTTTTTTCCCCATCCTTGCCAACACTTGCTGTTTTTTGATTTATTAATGGTAACCATTCTGACAGGTGTGAGATGCTACCTCATTGTGGTTTTAATTTGCATTTCTCTGATTAGCGACCTTGAGCATCTTTTCATATGTCTATTAACCATCTGCATTTCCTCTGTGGAGGAAATTAGATTATTTGTTTTTCTGTTGTTTTGATTTTTTTATTGTATAAATTTTATGTGTTAAATAGACATATCTGAGGTGTACAACTCTAGAAGTTTGACAAATGTGTATGTTCATATGATCAATACCCAAATCAAGAAGGACATTTCCATCTCTCCAGAAAGTGCCTCATGTCTCCATCCTCTCCTCTCACCCCTACTGAGACAATTGCTATTCAGATTGTTTTCACCTTCGATGAATTTTGCCTCTTCAAACATCATATAGACCGAATCAATGTATATTCTTTTGTGTCTAGCTTCTTTTGCTCAATAAGTTTTTGAGATTCATCTCCACAGTTGCATAAATCAGCAATTCCTTTTCATTTCTGGATAGTATTCCATTGGATACATAGGTCATTTTAAGGTATGCATAATGACTGATCATTTGTGACCAGTCTATGCAGTATAAATTATAAGTCAAGCCAGCCTGCTTGTATGACCGACACTTCTTATCTCATCCAATTATCAATATTTTACATTCCTAAGCATTGCAGTGACGTTAGAACTCTATCATTTGGACTGATAGAGAAAAGCCACAAGGAGAGAATCTCTTTTAAAGCAATGAGTCACATAACTTTCATATTTATACACAGACTGCTCGCTTACCTCTATGCAAAGCAGAGATTTGCTTCTCAGGACTGCTTTAATGAATCGAGGAGAATTTTAATTAGCACATTTTAATTTACCATAAGGCAAAATTGGTGGAGCAAGCTCTGATTTGGAAGTCCATCCCTCATGCCCCCTTTCAGTGTCCCCTTCTCCCTTCTCCGGGCCCTTTACCTCATGCCCTCCCCAGGATGACTGGCCCAGCTTCAATCTCACATGGCCTTGATCACAGCTGCCTATGACAGATGGAAATGGTTCTAATAAGTTAATTCTAGGGGATAGATAATGAGGGCTTAAGGGGGTTTCCTTGCCAGAGGGAATTTACATTTGAAATGAGAATTATTGGAAAGCAATGCCCAGTATGTGGAAAGTAATCAATAAATATTATCTCCATTCCCTTGAAGAACCAGTTATGAAATTTTAAAAGTAACGTTAGATGTAGGGTAAGGAAGATACTTTTAAAACTAGAGAGATGTCGTAGCGGCCTTTGGACTCTACCGATAATGTCATCGTGGCACTGCCATGACCATCTTGCTCTTGCAGAAAGACAGCAGAAAAGTGGACTAAGGCATAAAGGAGTGGCCTGCAAAATCATCCCATCCCTGGGTTGAGACAGCCCTTGAATGTTCTTTTCTAAAGCCTGTTACAGCTATGCGTGGCCCTTCACAAACTAGGAAGAACAATATTTTGAAATACTGACTATGCTTCTTCTTTCCCCAATATTTCAAGCTACCCATATATATCCCCTCATTCAGGTGACAGAGGTTGTGTGTGTGTCTACGTGCGTGTGTGTGTGTGTGTGTGTGTGTGTGTGTGTGTACAGATGCACACACACATGCGTGTACCCTCAGAGTACGGTTTCTATGACCGAAATGGAGCCACAGAAAAGACTGACCTTCAAAATAGACTTTAGCATTTTTTGAGTTTCAGTAGCCTGGATTGTCAGAATCAAAAACAACATCCTTAAGGATGACAAGCCTAACATTTATACTATTATCCACAGATTTGGGGGAAAAAAATGCTTTCCAAAGGATACACAGTCCCTTTGAACTGGGATAGGAAGAGGAAAAGGCTAGGTAAAGGTGGGTGTCCCAAAGAAGGTGTCAGATAGGTAGAATCCCCTGATAAGTTTGGAGATTCGAGCACTGAATGGCTGTGTCTCACTCCTAAATCGGGACTGGCAGAAGCAGCAAACCTTATAGCGATCTCCCACGCTATCGTGGTAGAACATCAGCTGCAGACAAAGGACAGCCGGTCTGGACAGAGAGAGCCTGAGGCGGTCTCATTCCCTGGTTCACTCAGGAGAAAGTCTTTGATTTACCCCGAAAGTCATGAGGATAATTACCTGGATGCCATGAAGTCTCTAAGTACACTATTAGGCAGGACAGACCAGAGATGAAATTAAGATGTTCAAAAAAAAAAAAAAAAAATCACAAGATTGATTAAATCAATTTAAAACACGCAGGAAGAAGCAAAAAGAGATGGGATAGGTAACATACTTAGGAAAGGATATAAGCAAGGGGAGGAACATTCTACCCAAAAGCTGGATATGCAGTGCTCATAAGTACCCCTCTCCCTGACGGCGTAGCTATAAGAATCAAAGATGAGGTTTGAGCAAAGAGGCCCAAGACGCAGAAGATCCCTGGGACCAACACCGGCACAGATGATGTCATAGGAGAGACAGGAGTGTGTACACTTGGCCAGAGCGGTTGCTTACCAGTTAGCCCCATGAGCAGCTGTAGACTTTGTCTGCTAGAGGGTATTTGGTGCCCGAACGGGTGTCACCAATGGGTGGCTAATTTAAGACCTCATGAAAACTGAGCGCTCTATAGGCCTCCTGCGCATTCGTGTTTCATGAAGATTAGGTGCCTCTGGTCTCTCATGTGTATTTAGGGCTTCGTGAAAATGAGACGTCTCTTAGTTCTGCCATTTCTTCCTATCTACGTTTAGTGCACATAGGTCCCTGCTTACTTTATCTATGTTTAACATGCTTCACAAGTTACTAACTTGCTTATCTATATCTAACACATTTTATGAGTGCTACCATCCCATTTCTGTTTTCTGGAACAGAATTGAATACTTCAAATATTAGAAATATTTAGAATAGATGCATATTTCCCCATCACATCCAACATATACACACACACACCACCACCACCACCACCACCACCAGGTCATAAATAATACTTATGGGCTGACCAACCAACCAGAAGATGCTGAACTTGAGAGAGAAATGATCAGAGAGAAAATAAGCACTCAGGCTCTAAGACATTTCAGCAAATGACTGCTGGAAGATTGAGAACTGGAGAGCTTCAAGGAGCATCTAAAGATGCAACTGAGGAGTTAAATGGGGGAATCTCCTGAACTGACTCAGAATTCCTTGCTCTGAGTTTGTGCAGCTTTGCCTATGTTCTCCGCCTCTGGGAAGAAGCAGGGCTCTGGGTCTGTGTTATCCAGTGGTCGACGTCTAGTATATTTGACAGTGCCAAGATGGGACATTTCCGTCATCTCAGAGAGTCCTATGGGATAGCACTGCTCCAGATATAAATTGAGTTATAGAAATATAAATAAAGTACATTCCTGGAATATCTGAGATTACTGACCAACATTACATCTTATTATACACATAAACGTTCATTATTGGGACATTATCAACGTTACTATTTTTTTCACTATTTTTGTTTGTTTTTAGCAGACAGAAATACTCTGATTTAGCTGCTTACTCTCACTTAATATCCTCTGTGTGTCGTTGCCTGTGTTTTCAAGATAGCTAGCTGCAGGAAAAGGATCCATCCAGAACAGAGTGAAACTAACCTAATAAGGGAAAGAAAATCATGGTATCATTTGCTAGATAAGGTCATACCTGAGGGAAAATGTAAGGACGTTGTCTTTTTCTCTGGGTAAGATGGGAGCCATTGAACAGGGGAGTTACATGATCTAATGTTTATTTGAAGAAGCTCACTCTGGCTGCTACGTGGAGGATTAATTAGAAAGGTACAAAGGTGGACACAGGGGAACTATTTATTATAATAATCTATCCTGGAATGATGACTGCTTGGCCAAAGGCCTGTGGTAATGGAGATGCTGAGACGTGGTCTTCCGAATATACCTAATGAGAAAGCTGCAGTATTGTTGATGGATCACAAATGGGGGATGAGAGGAAGAGAGGAACGAGGATAAGTCTGTGTGCTTTGGCCTAGGCTGCTGGAGGAGGGTGTTTCCACTTACTGAGTGGGGAAAGCCTGCAAAAAAATAAGGATTGGCAGGGGAGTGTTGTAGAACGCGTCAGATTTGAAATAACTGTTCATTACCCAAATGGAGACACTGAATAGGCAGCAGGAAGGACAAGTCAGGAGTTCGTAGAAACGAGTTGAATGGCATCAGCATATAGAAACCATCTGCAGCCCTGAGACTGAGGTAGTAAGATCATTTAGGGAATGAGTAGGTGAGTGTAGGTCTGAGGATTGATGTCTGAGGCAGCAGTGTATAGAGGTGGGACCAACAAAGAGGACCAAAAAGAAACCATCAGGACAGTCTGAAAACCAAGATAGCGGGGCCCTGGAAGCCAAGAGAGGATAGTAAGTGAGTGAATAATCAGCTGTGCTTGACAGGCTGCAAAAAGAATGGCCACCAAGAACTGACCATTGTGTCCAGAAACATGAAGGTCATCGAGAGTTTGAAGGGTAAGTTTTAGAGGAATGATGGGCCTAAAGCCGGATCAGAATGTGTGCCAGGCTTCCTGGGATGTCTGGTCAACTCTGTGGACTAGAAGGTTGGGGGGACCGCTGGTTAGATACCTGCTGTGCCCCATTGTTTCTGAGTTGCCTAGTAAGAATTTTCCTGCCACGTATGTTCTGTTCTTACTCATATTCAACTACCTGTACATCACCCATTCTCATTTCTGAAATCTAATACCCCCTCCCACCTTATCCTTTGTACAAAAATGTTATATGTGCTCGATGTTGCCTCACTGTCTTCGGAAATTTTCATGCCTATGTGAATTGCCCGCGCGCATGTTTTAAAACTTTGATTTTTTTCCTTTGAGGCTCTCTGTTAATTTGATTATTAGCCCAGCTAGAAGAACTTAGGAGGCAGGAGGAAATGTACTGATTATTTTTTTAGCCCCCACGTGGTCCTTTGCGACTGGTTCCTTTCACTTAGCATAACATTATCAAAGTTCATTCAAGGCGTAGCACGCAGCGGTACTTCATTGCTTTTTATTGCTGAATGATATTCAGCTGTAGGAATATACCACATTTTGTTTATCCATTCATCAGCTGATGGGCATTTAGGTTGTTTCGTTACATTTTTTTCATTTCTCTAATGATTAATAATGTTGAGCGTTTTTTATTTGCTTTTTTTTGTGTGTGTCATTTGTATGACTTTTTTGGAGAAATATCTAGTTAGGTCATTTGCCCAACTTTTAATTGAGTTCTTTGACCTTTTCTTAGCGAATTGTAAGGGTTTTATGTGTATTTTGGGTACTATTTTTTTTTATCAGGTGCATAACTTACACAACTTTTTTCTTATTCTCTGGACACCACCTTCTTAGTGCTATCCTTTAACGCACATTTTTAAAAATAATTTTGGTGATGTCCAGTTCCAATTGTGTCTTTTTGGTTTTTCTATCCCTAGCATTTATCACAATGCTTTGCATAGCGTAGGTATCAATCTGAACTTGTTGAATGAGTGAAAAAAATGCAATCAATTACATTAACAGACTATCTAAATTTCAGCCACATATTAAAGAAGCATAGACTATATTAGAGCAAAGACTGCTAGTTATCTCTTGACAAAGATTCCTCTTCTTAGGAATAGGGAACAGTCAGACTGGGTGGTAAATTCTGCTTTACCTGCTTTACTTGCTCTGTTAAGCAAAAGAATTTCTCTCACCCCCAGAGCTCTTAGGAGCTAATTACTGAAAATTGCTGAGAGACACTTTAGGAAATGTAATATCCCTATAGTGATTCTAGTAGGTGCCTCAGGAGGGAAGCAGCATTCTCATGACTATTTTTACATTTTAAAAGCTTTAATTGAAGCTCCCTACACCCCCTCCCCAAATACCCTCCTGAAGTCTGTGAATAAGCAGGAAGCGAATCCCAGCGTCTCTGACTTCAGATATTCATTTCGGTAAACAGGTGCAAGCCTCCTGTCCCGCATATCAAAGAACAGCATCGGTTTTGATCCACATAAAATTTTCTGGAAGCAGATTCTGCAGAGGATGTAAATTCAATATGTGTGAAAAGATCTGAAGCCCAAAGCATAAACAGATAGCGAAGAAGGGAAACAATATGGCATTCCTTCTCCTGGCAGGACATTTTCTATCCTAGCCAAGCCTAGCCTAGCTCACCATGGCCCCCACAGATGGAAAGCAGATAGTCTCTGAATGACAACTCACCAGTCCTGCCCTTTATCTGCTTTCTTGAAAGTTCCAGGTTGTCTGTCAATCTTCATTACTTTATTGCTGAAGGAATGAAGTACTGATACGTGCTACAACATGAATGAACCCACACAATATCACGGTGAGTGAAAGAAACCAGGCACAAAAGGCCACGTATTATATAATTCCATTTATATGGAATACCTAGTCTAGGCAAATCTATAGAAATAGAAAATGAATTAGTAGTTACTTACGGCTGGAGCAGGGTGATGGAGGGATAGGGGAGTGATAGCTAAAAGATACGGGGTTTTTTTTTTTTTGTTTTTTTTTTTTGAGGTGATGAAAATATTGTAACTTTTACTGTGGTGATTGATGGTTGTACAACTCTGTAATTATTCAAACACCATTGAATTGTACATTTTAGATGAGCAAATTGTATGATATGTGAATTAACTCTCAATAAAGCTATTACCAAAGAAACGCCCCCCCCACCAAAAAAACAAAAAAAACACCAACAAAACCCCTCTATAATAAATTTTAAATCACATTATATTTTATGTAAAAAATAGACATAATTTTTATAGTGCAGCTCCATTTCAGAAAGTATACTCTGAGGGTTAGCCAAGCAAACGAATATATTTAATGCATGTGTGTAATTCGGAGCTTCCCAGTGGGTACCCCAGAGCACACTAAAGATTTCATCTGTGAATAGGTAGGATAATAATATATTTTTTTAAGTTTCCACAGTCAGAAAAATTCGGGAATGACAGAGTTAAGCAAATGTAAACAGGATCCGTACTGCTGCAGTGCTCTTCAGAGTTCGAACAGGCAGGCATGCATGGTGAATCTCCAAGAGAGAGATGAGAGCATGGGCGCTTCACCAGGCTGGTTTAATCTTGAAAGCTTTCGTCACAGGGCATCATGCAGAATCAGTCTTCCATGACATTATGCTGGTAAATGCTAGAATAGTCTCTAATCTCAACAGAAAACCTTGGAAACGAACGTTGTCAAGCAAAAATTAGGATAGGCCTTTACACAGCTGAAATATTTTCAATTACGCGTCTGCCTCAGCTTTTAAAAGTTCAATCACAAACACTGTTTCTGCTTTCTAAATTGTTTTCGTTCTCTATTTAATATTGATAAACATAATGAGTGCTGTGTAGAGTGAAAATTTACTTCCTTGCTAAATAAGTAATTCGCTGGTATAACTCCATTTGCTTCTGTGAAATGGAATTTGTATTATTTTTCTCCTGAAATAGAAAGGCACTCTAAAAACATATAAAAATCCCCAGTAATCCTTCCGTCCCTGACCCACAGATCAAATCATTCTCTCAGAATTCCACTCACTGCATTTGTCAGCAAAGACGTACTGGCGGGCTAAGTGACAGGGGTTTCAAATTACTCAGACTTTATTAATTTTACAAAATATGCTTTGAAGTACTATAATAACAATTAAAAGTAAATGGCGCGTTTGAAATGGATGAGCAAATGTATAGGAGCATTATTCTTTCTTTTCTACCCTGTTCTCCACTTACAGCTCTACGGAAAATACAGTGATCCACACTGCATCCACTGCTTGGATTCCATTAGGAATAACAATTCAAGAGGGAGGAAGGAGAGACTGACAATCACTGAGCGTAATAACAAGGTGGACAGAAATGTGGAAATAGAGTACTCTAGGCTGGGAAGGCAAGCAGTGGAGAAGCTAGGCGAATGTGACATCTACCAGTAGCTCTCTGTGACAACTAACCACGGGCTGCATTTGCATAGGGCTTTCTATCATACGCTGTCATGTACAGTGTCTTGTTTCCCCCTCGAATCAACCACGAGAGGTGGGTCTTGTTTCCCCAGACGGGCGCAGGGAAATGAGGAAACCACTCAAGATGCTCAGAATTGTGGTGCACCCATTTGACTCCCAGGTTTCTGGATTCAAAACCTAAGCTCTTTGGACTTGTATTCAACAGCGAGAAGTTAGAAAAGGCATGTGGGGGAGAGGCTGTGAAGGTCCTTGAACAACAGAAAAGTTTGTACTTTACCCTGCAGGCAGGCAGCAGGGTTGTTATTTGTTATCTTATCCAAATGCCTACAGATCCGATA
Source organism: Cynopterus sphinx (assembly GCA_030015415.1). Lineage (NCBI taxonomy): Eukaryota > Metazoa > Chordata > Mammalia > Chiroptera > Pteropodidae > Cynopterus > Cynopterus sphinx. The sequence goes on from CM057391.1 coordinate 9,435,323, forward strand.
TGCTGAGGCAAATAGATTAGCCATTTCTGATTCTCCTAAGAAAAGTTTTCTGCATGTGCCTAGCCCTCCAATGAATTCGAATGATTACAATAAGCATCCGCTATTTTACTTGCTGCTGTTACCCAGTTTTACAAATGTCCATGGTATAATCAAGCCAGGATCTTTTTCCAAAAGGTCAATATCAGTCATTCACAAAGATACAAATAAGCCAATTCCCTAACTGCTATGTCTGTACCTATAAACTTGATACCGGAACAGAAAGCAGTATGACAAAAAGTTCTAAGTCCAATAAATGTACTAATTTTACTAATGTATTTAACATACGGGAATTGAGCACTTACTATGTGTTTGGCATCATGCCAGGAGCTAGGCATTCAACAAATGGAGATGGCATGTCTAGATCTTTCTAGTCTTTCTAGAGCTTATGTCTAGATGGAGCAAAGCATCCAGGCAGATACAGTGCAGCATGACAGCGGGAGGACATGATAGAGAAAATTCAGATAGGACAGAGCAGAACGGTGGGAGGTTTCATCACACTACTCAGAATGGCCCTCAATTTAAAATTTATGAATTGCTTATTTCTAGAATGTTCCATTTGACATTCCCAGACCCCGGTTGACTACAGGCAACTGAAACTGAAGAAAATAAAACCGCGGTTACGGGGACCCACTGTGCTGCTACCCAAACCTGACCCCAGGCCACTTCAATCTGATCTCTGTGAGTGAGGGCAAGGCAATTTTTTCTAAAACCCTCCCCAGGTGATTCTAATGCATGGTCAGGCTTGAGAATTGCTGACATAAATAATTATTTAAAAGTTTTGCTGAATGGAAACTATGTGAACCACCTCTAACTTCAGATTTAAGTCCTATATAAATTTGGAAGTAAATAATTTTAAAATGAAAGTCACTATAATGTGACCTTTACCTTTCTTACCTTGGATTTGAAAAATATTTATGGCTACCCAGAGATAATAAATCTTTTTTATTAAAAAAATAGATGAAATGAATATCAATAGCTTTTATAACAGTTGGGAGAAAAAATGCTTTGTATTTATTATCCCTATGTTTGCCAGTATTTTTCATTCTCCCCTTTAGGGCAGTGGGGAGAATTATTCTTTCTTGACCCTTTGAGATTGAGAGGTCATGTGACTTTCTTTAACCAATAAATAGTGAGCAGAATTGACAGCTTTCTTCCATGAGGAAGTATTTAAGAGATGGTCATTTTAGGTGCACATCAAAAGGATGTAGAAGCCTGTTTGAAGGGCCAACCACTGGGCAAATCTGGGACAATTTGAATATCAAAATAAATAGATTTTAATCGGTTGATTAGAATATCCTAGAGTCCATATAGAATTACAGAAACAAATAAAATAAATGGGGAGAAGGAAAAGCTCTTCCGTATAGTAGTCAGCCAGCTATTAAATGTAAAAAAATAAATAAATAAAAATCACCATTTAAAAACAATCTTAGTAACTGTAATAATTTAGGCAAGAAACATTAATGAATGCCAAAATTTGTAGGTGAAAGTTAGATAACAAATGGGACATTTACATAGTCCCAAAGTATCTTCCACAAAAGATGGACAATTATAAAGGTGGAAGAGAATAGCTTTCCAGTGAAGTAAGCTTGGCAGACAGGACTTTACTCAAGTGTAACCTCAGATGTAACATCACCAGGTTGAAATGACGTGTCACCTGACAGGATATGAAGGGAAATTAGCATTGCTTTTTTGGTATTCTTGCCAAAAACGCATGCATAACCTGAATCTAATTATAAAGAAATATCAGACAACCCAGAATTGAGAAACATTCTACAAAATAACTTGCCTCATTCCTTAAAAAATGGCACTTATGGTCTGAATGTCAAGGAAGGACTGTAGATTGTTCTGGATTGAAAAAAACTGAGAAGGCATGACAGCTAAAGGCACAGAAGATATTGTATGGGATCATTTTGCTATGAAGGACATTGTTAAGACAATGTGAAAATTTGAATAGGGTATCAGATTGATGGATATATAGGAAATGAACTGTTCCTGTAACTTTCCTGTAATTTTGAAATTATTTCAACAAGAAGCATGAATAATGTTGCAATGTGAAATGCTTCTACAGACTTCCTGTTCAGGTTTACATTAGAAAGTGAAAAGATGTGGGACATTTCAGAGGAATCTCAAACTATTTGGTTCAGCTATGCTGTATTTTTTTTTTCCTTTTTTAAAAAATGAACCTCCCAAAGTTAGATATCTTAATTTTTGTAAAGTTTTCCTTATTTAAGTTTGCCTTCTACATTTAAGGTTGCACAATTACTTAATGATTTCAGAATTGTGATGGTTTCCAGGGAAATATGGGTATGGCAATTAGGCATGTGTATAATATAGCTGATTTAGCAAGAAATTATTTTCTTCTAGGTCTTTAATAATTTGAATGAATATCTAAAGTATATGCCAACAGAATATGACTTGAGGTCATTAAATTCAAAATATAAAAGAAAAACAGGCTCCAAGCATTGGGCTTCCCCCCCCCCAAGCTTAACACAAGTTAAATTCATTTGGCCAGAAGAATATCAAATAAAGATTTTTCCAAATCTTCCTCAAAGAAATGCAAAATGCTATTTTTTTTTTATCTTAGCGGTCTGTAAAATAAACAATAGAAAATTTTATTAAATTTTATTAAGCAAATAAAAGTACCACAGACTGGGTGGCTTAAATAACAGAAATTTATCTTTTCACTGTTCTGGATGATGGAAGTCCAAGGTCAAGGTGTTGGCAGGGTTGGTTTCTTCTGAGGCCCTTGTCTGAGGCTTGCAGGTGGCTATCTTCTCTTATCTTCACAAGGTGTTCCCTCTGGGTGTGTCTGTGTCCTAATCTCTTCTTATAAAGACACCAGAAGGAATAAGGTCACCCTAATGGCCTCATTTAACCTTAATTACCTCCTTAAAGGTCCAACCCTTAAATACATTCTGAGGTAACGGTGTTAGGACTTCAACATATGAATTTGTGCCTCCACAATTCAGCCCATAATATTAGGTATTGCTTAAAAATTATTCTTGCTGCCTGGTTTAGGGCCTAGAACAATAAATATATACACATATATTCAAAAGAGACAAACTTATCCAATAATAAGAGATTCCAGAATAATTTCATGGCTATATCGACAACTTCATGGCCAGAGAAGTTCTATTTCCTAGCCCACTAATTCAGATGCATCTCAGGCCTCTCTGTATCAGATCTTTGATAAATCAGCATGTCATTAAATTCGAACGCTATCCTCATGGACTTAACAGTTTTGGGGTTTTTTAAGTCAAGATACTATGGGGCTTGAGGACATGATTGAGCCCTCGTTACTCATCGTATGGTGGATTTTAAAAGCAGTCATGGTTCAAACCAAACAGGCCCCTCTGTGAGCACAATCTCATGGCCACAATCTCTAGACAAGCCAAGACACCATTTGAGATCACAGTTTTCCGAAATACCTTCCCTCAAATCCAAAAGCAGTATAACACTCAGAAAGACTATGGTGAAACTTTCATACATTGGAGTATAACTTGGTGACAGCTGTCAAAAGTAAAAATATATAATACAGTTTGATCCTAAAATCCATTTCTGAGCATTTACCCTACAGAAAAATGAGTGTGTGTGTGTGTGTGTGTGTGTGTATGTATGTATATATATATATATATATATATATATATATATATATACCATAAAAGGTGCAGTCTTGAATCTAATATAATTAACAGGGGCAAACCACAAAGGAAGTAAATTTTTACATGTAAAAAACAGGAACAAAGTCTATGCTATCAACTGAATGTTCGTGCTCCTTAAAATTCATATGTTGAAAAGTAATCCCCGGTGCGATGGTATTTGGAGGTGGGCCTTTGGGAGGTGATTAGGTCATAAGGGTAGAACCCCAATCATGCAATTAGTGCCTTTACCTAAGAGGCCGCAGAGAGCTCTCTCCCCACTCTTGCCAGGTGAGGACACAGCAAGAAGGCAGCCACTTATGGACCAGGAGGCAGGCCCTCACCAGACACTGAATTAGCCAGTCATGATCTTGGACTTCCAGCCTCCAGAACTGTGAGAAAGAAATTTCTGTTGTTTATAGCCTTTTGTTTTCCACAAGGCACTCTCTGATGAAGTTCCTATAGTGATCCTGTTTTTCTAAAAATGATTGGTTTTTTTTATTATTATTAATCTGCTTGTCATTTTTTTAGTGTGCAATTCAGTGGCTTTTAGTACATTCACTGAGTTGTGTACATCACCACTATTTCCAGAAGATTTTTATCATCCCCAAAAGAAACCCCATACCCATTAGCAGTCACTTCCCATTGCCTCCTTCTCCCAGTTGCTGACAACCGCTAATCTACTTTCTGTCTCTATAGATTTGCCTATTACAGATATTTCACTTAATGTGGTCAGTTATGACTGACTTCTTTCACTCAGCATAACGTTTTCAAGGTTCTTCATTGTGTGGCATGTTTTCATACTCCATCTCTCTTTATTGCTGAATAATATTCCATTATATGGATTTACCACGTTGTGTTTGTCCATTCATCAGTTCATCTGGGCTGTTTCCACTTTTTCGTCTATTATGAATAATGCCGCAATGAACATTCACGTATAATTTTTATGTGGGCATATATTTTCAATTCTCATTCATATTTCTTATATTTCATCCTCAAGTTTCAATTCGACACATTGGAGTGAAATTGCTGGGTCATTGTAACTTTACTTTTAACATGTTAGGGAACTGTCAAACTCTTTTCCAAAGCAGCCGAACCACCTTACATTGCCAATAATAATTTGTGAGGATTCCCACATCTCCACATCCTGTCAACATTTGTTATTGTCAGTCTTTGTTTTTGTTTTTAAGGTATCCTAGTGAGTGTGAAGTGGTATATCATTGTGGTTTTGACTTGCATATTCCTAATATTTAATGATGTTGAACTCTTTTCATGTGCTTATTGGCCATTTTTTTGAGAAAATGTCCATTCAAATTTTTGCCTCTTTTTAAATTGGATTCTTTGTCTTTCTGTTGTTGAATAAGAGTTCTTTTTATATTCTGAACACAAGTCTCTTATCAGATATGTAATTTGCAAGCATTTTTTCCTATGCTGTGGTTGGCATTTTCAATTTCTCGCGGGTGTCCTTTGAAGTACAAAACATTTTAATTTTAGTCTTGATCAAGTCTAATTTTTCCATTCTTTCTTTTGTTGATTTTGCTTTTGGAGTCAAATCTGAGAAATCATTTCCTAATCCAAGATTCACTTCCGTGTTTTCTTCTATGAGTTTTATAGTTTCAGCTCTTACTGAAATGGATTTAGGCCTTTAATCCATTTTGAATTAATTTTTGTACATGGTATGAGGTAGGGTCCAACTTTATTCTTTTCAAGTGGCTATTTTTGGGCATTTGTCCCAACACCATTTGTTGAAAAGACTATTATTTCCCTCACTGAATTGTCTTGGCTCTCTTGTTGAAAATCATTGAATTATAAATGTAAGGGTTTATTTCTAAACTCTCAGTTCTATTCCATTGATCAATAAGTCTATCCTTATGCCAGTGCCACACTAGCTTGATTTATGTGATTTTATAGTAAGTTTGGAATTGGAAAATATTAGTCCTCCAACTTTCTTCTTCCTTTTCAAGATTGTTCTGACTAATCTGGGTTCTTTGAATTTCCATATGAATTTTAGAATCAATTTGTAAATTCCTGTTAAAAAAATGGCAGGTGGGATTTTTAATAGGAATTAAGCTGATAATTTGGATTGTATTGCTATAGATCAATTTGAAGAGTATTGCCAACTCAACAACATTGTTTTTCAATTAGATGTCTTTCCATTAGCTAGGCCTTTAAAATTTCTTTAATAATGTTTTATAGTTTTCAGTGCCCTTGCACTTCTTTTGTTAAATTTATTCCTAAGTATTTTGTTCTCTCTGATGCTATGGTAAATGGCATTGTTTTCTTAATTTTATTTTCAATTATTCGTTGCTAGTATATAGAAATACAATTGATTTTTGCATATTGATCTTCTATCCTGAAATCTTGCCGAACTCATTTATTAGTTCAATAGATTTTGTGTGTGTGTATGAATTCCTTAGGATTTTCTATGTATGAGATCATGTCATCTGTGAATAAACAATAAGCTTTTGAATTTGTCAGTCAAAAGTCCTGCTTGCATTGGAGTGGAGGACATATTACCAGTGAGCCCCAAATTCCCATCTTGTTTTTCAAGAGAAAATGAAAGTTTCCATCTTGCGGTATTTGCTAGAATGTTCTATGAAGCAGCTGTTCTTGAAAGGAGGGGATTTTGCTCAAGAGGACATTTGACAATGTCTGAAAGCAGTTTTGGTTGTCACAGTTTGGTAGTGGTGCTTGTGTGCAGGGTGGTGAGAGTTAATACGAACATCTTCTAGTACACTAAACATCCTATAACACCCAGGACAGCCTTCCCCCACCCTCTCACCCCCAACAAAGAATTACCTGGCACAAAATGTCAACAGTGCTGAGGTTGAGAAACCCTGGATTAAAGGAACAGTTTCCAAAAGTGTCATCTTCTCTCACTGATGCCTGAGCTACTGTTCTCAAATTTGCAGGATTCTAAAGAAGTGTGGAGTGAGTTTCAGGGAATGATTTCTCAGCCATGGGGGCTGCCTAACAGAGGGAGAGACAATGTCATGGGCTTTGATCAGCAAGTCCATGAACAATTGGACTAAGCAGTAAGTGCACAGGCTTCAGCAAGACAGAGATCAATGCTCGGCACAGAACACATCACAGCTGCCCCAGTGCCAGTGGCCTTAAGAATGGTACCAACAGGGGATATTAGGTATTGTGGAGCTTGATGCTTATACAATTGGAAAGGAGAACTGTTTTTAAAAAAATGACACAGCATTAGACACATGAACTTGGTAGGGACCCACGGAAGTGTCATCAGCTTTAGGGCGAATCTTTAGTGGTACAGGGTGCAACGTGACCATCTGCAAATTGCTTCATCTTTCTTGCTTTTCTGAAGACCACTTTAGCTAATTTGCCTTAAGGAAATAATAAGCAGTATGGTGTGTTTTATTTTCTTACTCATATTTTTTGCTTTTTTCTTGGTGAAAACAATCTAATATTCTGCAGTTTGGCTTTGAGATCAAAGCTGACAGTTGCAGAGAGATAAACAACAGTCCTAGATACTTAAAAGCAGGTGCTAAGTGGGTAGTCAAGACAACAAATGGCTTTGATAATATATATTTCCAAATGTTGCATGATAAATTTAGTCTGTAAAAAGTAGGCTTTGTACATACAAACAGGTCAGGTAACCCATTTTGCAATAAAAACAGTAAAATGTACATTTTTATAGTTCAAAGCATTATTATTTCACATTATGTAGCACTTTGCATTTGTGGAGTGTCTTCTAGGCCTTAATTATTTTCTTTTAATAGTCTGGTGAGACCAGTTCTGGTAGGTATCAGTATCATTTTGAAGGAGGAAAGATGGAGAGGCTACCAAAAATGAGAGAGGCAGGGAGAGGGGAACACCATAGGACAGACCCAAAAGAGCAGAAATATTGGATATTTCCAAAGGAAGGCATGGTCGAAATGGATATAATTGTGGCCATCACAGAAACCTGAATTTCTAGGCAGTGGAGGGGTGATATCTTTCAGAGTTCGATAGGGAGAGCATCAGAATCAGTAAAAGGACATATTAATTTTCACACTTACAGATAAGCACATGGAACAGGAAGGGGGAGTTTTTGGTCAAATTTACAAATGACCAGGCCATAACTAACTACCATGAAATTGTAAAATTCCCTCCATCAATGTCAGAAAGGAAATCCAGGCCCTCTGGGTGCAAATTCCCTTAGTATCACTGTCCCATGCAGAGTCCAGGGAGGGAGCCGATCAGTGGACCTAAGCCAGGGTAGCCACGTATATGTCACATCTGTCTCCCTGACTGGTCAGACCCAGATGGATTCCAGCAAACCCCTGAATACCTCCAAGGACAATCCAGAACCAACGGAACATGTAGATTCCATCCACAGGGGCTAAAGTCCCAGCATTACAATTATTCATGTTTAGATAGTAATAAAGGCTGACACTTAACTCAATAAGCACTTATAGGCATTAACTCATTTAATCCTCATAACAACCATGTGAGATAAGTAATTATTTGACAGATGAAAAAACGGAGACACAGAGGGGTTAAGTAGCATGCACAGGTCACACAGCCAGTCAACAGCTATTATTCTCGATTTGAACTGCATGCAGCTGGGCTCCAGAGTCTGTAGTGTAATCTCTTCCCTGAAACATTTTACTAAGAGCCTTTAAAATGCTTTCTCATTTTATTTACACACAAAATACCAATGAACGTTTTAGTAGTTCAATAACACTAAAAAATGGACAATGAACAAGCTATTTTTAAAGATAGGAGAATAACTTCTATATTCTTGTCTCCAGGATCACCCACACATTGTATGTTCTCCTTTCAGGCCCCTAAATTACTTTGGAACTTATTATTGTAATTTTTATTTTCTCAGTGATAGTTGACATTTCTGGGGCAAGTCCAGAAAACATGTCTATTTTTCTCTTTTTCTCCATTGATTTGCAACTGCCTGACACAGGAACCTTTAAAAAACGATCATCTTGTGCCTTGCATAGGTAGACAGTCAATAAATGTTCGTTGAATGAATGGAACTGAGTCCAAGCAATGGGTTAGTTCTAATTTGACAGAAGATCAAAAGATCATTCCATACAACACTGTCCAATAGAACCTTCGGCAATGGAGAAATTGTTGCATATCTGCCCTTTATAATGTGGTAGTCACTAGCGACATGTGGCTATTGGATACTTGAAATGTGGCTAGTGTCACTAAGGAACTAAATGTCTAATTGCGTTCAGTTTTGATTAAATTTAAATAGCCACAGCTTTATAGTATTAGGTGCTTAACCAAATAAATCAATTAAAGTTCCTGTTTCTAAACACACTAGTTGAGATTCAGAGCCTTGGTTAAAGGACCCAGTCCTAGCAGTCATAGATAAAGGGCAAAAGAGAGTAAAATTGTTTTACCTTCTAAATGGTTTTATGATAATTACGCATTCAGAATATCTCAAGTAAAATATAGCTTTTTAATTGCCATGACAAAGATTAATCAAAATTTCAAATGTACATACCCTTTGAACCTGCAATTCATCTTCTAGGAATTGCTTCCATTCTGACACATGCTATAAGGCATATGTACAAGGATAGTTACTGAAGAACTGCTTATAACAAAGCCAAAGACAATTTAAAAGTCCAGTTGTAGGAAGCAGAGCATATAAACTATGGGACTGTGATGGGCAGAATAACAGCCCTCTAAAGATGACCCTGGCCTAATCCTCGGAATATCTGACTACGTTGCTTGACATGACAAAACGGACTTTCCAGATGTAATTTAGTGAAGTAACTCGAGATGGGGACAGTATCTTGGATTGCCCAGGATTGTCCAAATGTAATCATGAGAGTCCTTACAAGAGGGAAGCGGGAGGGTCAGAGTCAGAGAAAACAAGATGTGATGACAGACACAGAAGTTGGAGTGATACGATGCTGGCCACTAGCCGCTAGCCAAGGAATGGAGTGGTCTGTAGAAGCTGGAAAAGGCATGAAAGTGGGTTCTGCCCAGAGGCTCCAAAAGGAATGCAACCTCGAGACACCTTTAGCCCAGTAAGACGAATTTTGGACTTCTGACCTCCAAAAGTGTAAGACAATAAGGTTATGTTGTTTTAAGCCACTAAGTTTGTGATAATGTATCACAGCAGCAAGAGGAAATGAATAGGGCTATTTTCACAGATAGTGGAATATTGTGCAACCAGTGAAAAGAATGAAGAACCCCTATATGTTTGCATATGCAAGAATCTCCAAGATATATTATTAAATTTAAAAAAATCAAGATCCAAGAAAATGTATATATTCCAGTACCCCTTAGTTACTAAGGATACACACATAGACCCGTACGTTTCTGGAAGACAAAACAAAAAATTAGTAATAGTGATTGCCTCTGGCTCCAGGCGAGGGACATGCTGGGGAAGGGGTTGGGGAAATGGTGGTCAGTGTTAGAAGGGAGACTTACTTTTCAGTAATACAGTTTGAGAATTGTCACTTGGTAGATAATCAATTTCCACACCAAATTCTTTAGGGGAGAAGATAAAAAAAAAACACACTCTCAACTATATTGGAGTTTTGCAGGTGTGTCACTCTGAACTTCAGGGAAGAGTAGATTAATAATATTCTCTGACATGAGCAATTAGCTGTTGGGTGTGTGCTCCAGAGCAGCCAGACTTGAAGGTCAGGTGGAAGCTGAGAGAAAAAGCCCAAGGTCACTGTGGAAAGAATAGACAATAATTCCATGTCCAGAATCAGGAAGGAGGAAGAGATCCCACTTCTTTCCCAGAAGTATGCTAAAAAGAGTCAGAAAGAGATTGTAGTTTTGCAAGCTAGGAACCTAGAACAGGAAACCAAAGAAGGTGGTGAGGTTAGAGCTAAATATTAAGTGTGAAGGGCAGACAGTCCGCAGCCACTCCTATAAACTGGCTCAGTCATCACCCAAGGCCAGCAAACCGTCCCGTCTAAGCATGGAGGCCTCACTTCCAGCAGGGAGGCACCTCCCTTCACTCCGTGGAGTTCACTGTGAAGCCTGGGGGCCCCTGACTGAAGTGAACCCAGGAGAGAGGCCAAGCCTCACTGCAGGGGATGATGGGGGTTAGCTTTGGGGAAAAGGGAAGGCAGATGTAGTGAGAAGGTGTTCATGTGGGCCAAAACCCGCTGGAAAATCTTGACATTTAGATTCAGGGGGCCTGATGAAGCAGAGAGGCCTATAAGGTTCAGTGTAAAGACAGGAGGAAGTCTCCTATTTATGCCAACATATTGCCATGGATCTCTCCTTGCTGCCATGACAACAAGCCAAGAGGTCTGTTGCGTGATAACTTGCAGACCTCAACCTTTGATTCCAGCCTGTGGACTTTCCAGTACTACCCGGGAGCAGAAGAACTTGCCCTACCACCCAAGCCCTATAATTCAGCTTGGTGGCATCTTTAAAGTTTAATCTTTCGTGATCCAGGCCAGGGAAACCTGAATGAGTGGTACACATATGGTTTCTGCTCACAGACAATCGTAAAATGTTGAACAAATCCGCTGGAGAATTCCACGGAATGAATATTTCGAATAGTAGAATTGCATTCGACTGTGATGAACAGCAACCTGAGAAGCAGTGGTTTAAATAACACAGGGATTTTTTTTTTCTCGTGAAATGATAATTCCAGAGGCAGGCAGTCAGGACTGATGTGGTAGTTCCAGAACATGGTCTTAGAGTGTGTCCCATATCCTCATGTTCATAAAATAGCTGCTAGCGCTCCAGCTATCACATTATGCTCTTGGAAAGCCAAAAGGAAGAAGGGCCAAGGGAAAATGGTGCCCAGCAGTTAAATCGGTATGTATGTGTGTTTGTTTATTTTTAAAATTAATTTCAAGGAGCCAGTATGTTTTTAAAGAAGGCTTCCCAGATGCCCTATCCAACAACTTCCATTTACATCTCAATGGCCAGAACTTAGTCATATGGCCACCCCTATCTGCAAAGAAGGCTGGGACATGTTGGGTTTGCTCTGGACGTGTTGCTTTCCTTGACAAAACTTGTCACTGTGGAGCAAGGTGAGAGTGGAATCAGATAGGTACCCAGGAATTTCTGTGACAAGAGTTTTGTGAACGGATAAAAATGTGAATTGCTGCATATTACCAAATATAATGGGCCAGAAGAAGCCAGAATTTCCTGAGGTCTGTTCACTCGTTCTGGAAGACTGACGGATAGTACTGACTGACAACAGCACCACTAATCTAGCACGTATGACAGGCCTACACAACATTGCAAGTGAAGACAAAAGAAATCGATTCACGGGGTCGCTAACCCCTCCTCTAAGGATGGAACCCATGAAAGGTGACGTAAAAAGGAATTAGATATTACATGAATGGTCATGCATAGTTTTGTCAGTTTGAATATTCGCTTGTTTTTACTAAATACAGATTAAAATGAGAAAATTAGGCTATTAATTCCACCATTTCAAGTAAATCCTTTATGCTTAACAAGCTGCGGCCACTGGTTCAGCCTAATGTAAAAAACTATTTGGATAACAGACATTCTTTTAGGCAATAATTAACAAAAAACATATATATTCCATATATGTTTCACCAACATATATGGAATCATTTAACGTCGTGAAACATTTTGACTGGCTGCTATTTGTGTAGAAAACCACCTTTCTTACCATTTCCCTCCTGTTCGCCATCTGCCCCAACACACATACCCCTCACAATCCCTCCCCAGCTCCGCCACTAGATATAAGGAAGAGAATTTTTTTTTCCCAATCAAGTGATCAGCAATGAATATTCTCTTCACCTCAGGTCATTCCTCAAAGAAGATTGCAATCATTTCTCAGGAAGGGACATTTTGATGGGAGAGCTGAGATTTAGCACCAGTAGGTACTCAGGCACTCGGGTTACGCTTGCATGTTTTTTAATTAAAGAGAATTGAAATGTATTTACCTTTCAATCATCAACCTAAACTGCTATGCTGCTTGAATTCTTATGCTTTTGTGTGGTCGTGTGTATGTACGTACCTACTTTTGGCGTGTCTTGTTCTAGCAGCAACGTTTTAATTTGCTGTTTCTACACTGCTGTGCTTCAGTAAAATCAGAACACCTCATTTATGGGTCCAAGGCCCTGGGAACTTTCACACACTGATGGTGGGTATGAAAACTGGTAAACTCCCTTTAAAAAATGGTTTGGCAGCAACTACTAAAACTGCATATAGGCCTAATCATGGACCGTATTCACATCCACCGACCTAGTGACACAGCTATATCCATATCCCCATGCTAGGACCCACTCCAGCTGTCCTTCCTTTATGACCTCTCAGGCCTTGCTGTTGACAGCCCTCTCCAGCAGTGTCCCGTCTGTCGGCTGATCTTAGGCAGCCCTCCTCAGCCCATTGGAGGCCTGCTCACGAATGGGAGCCTTCAGTGGGAAAGATGAGGAGACTCGAGCAGCTTCCTCTCGGTAAGTTCCCTAACCATGTTACATTCCCACTCCTTCTCCAGAACTTTCTGAACTCTGTTCAATTTATGATGACTTTGACATCAGTATCTAGTACTACAAAGCCCCACAAAAATGGCTTAGACAAAAAGGTGCTGAAGTCACTGGCTCGTGTAATTGCAAAGACCAATGTGGGTTTCGGGCACAGTTTTATCAGGGTTCCAACCCAGTGCCTCTGGAATCTCCCAACTCTGTGTTCTGCCATGTAGCTTTCATCTTCAGGCAGAAGCCCCTCATAGACAGAAGATGTCTTCCAGCATCACCTGGGCTACATGCTTCCTTGCTCGATAAAGAAGGGAGAAGGCCTCTATCCAGAAAACCACCGGATAAAAGCTCAGAGCTTAACTCTTGGGAACTTCAGGGTCCACCTTCTGAGCCAGTCATTTTGGTAGAAGACCCGATCCGCCTGCAGAGTCGAAGCCCCAAGCCCTAGGCAAACAAAACAAAACAAAACAAAACAAAACAAAACAAAACAAAACAAAACAAAACAAAACAAAATAGAACAAAACCAGTCACAACTCCTGTTGTACCTTCTCTCAGAATACTAGGTGCTTACTTTCACTATGTCTACATAACTACAAAATTCACTCATCTGGCTCATCCCAGAACAGAGAAGGTATGCTCCAAAGTGATTTCATGTCCCCATGAGATCTGAGAAATAGCAATGGTTGGCAATCTTAACTGCCAACTTCCCTCCGAAAGCGTAGAGTTCTGCCCCATTGTTGCACTAGACTACAACACCCACCCCCTTCTCTCAGAAATCTAAGGACATTTGGTGGGAAGAGAGGATCACATGTCACAGCATCTGCAGCACTGGATTCAGAAATAATAATAATGCCTCATCTTTGATTAACATTTTATAGGTTTCCAACGTGTTTGCACATGCAACACCTCATTTCATTCGTGGGAGCTGGGTAGGATCTGCACTGCTATACCCAGTGTGTAGATAAGGAAATCTCAGGAAGACTCAGTGGCTGACTTACCCCTGGTCAGTGGTTTGTTGTGATAGAGCTGGTATTGGGATCTAGGTCTTTTTGGTGCTGAACTTTTATAAGGAACCTCTGATTAGTTTTTGGAACAGAGAACAGAGTAATAAAAATAAAAAAAAATGCAAATCTGATAGTCATTCAGAGTGGTAGGAGACTAACTAGGGGTTTTCTAAAAAAAAGGATTCTTCTGCCTCAGGATTTGGGGTGAACATGAGAGAAAAGATAGATCTTCTCAACCTTTGTTTCTGTCTTCTTTTGGGGGTTTCATTCCCAATTTCCTTTTTCTTAACCGTTTCTTTCTCAAATTATCTTCTTTGGTACAACCTTCTCAAACACAACATCAAATACTTTCTATGACCAAGCCCAATTCAAAAATCAATTCTGAAAAAAAAACTGGGGAGTTGGGGGTAATGCTGAGGGGACAAAGTGTAGACAGCTGTGTGTGGGGTAGGGAGGCATAGGATTGGGAAGGGGCCTGGGAATGGAGTTGGTGAAAAAAAAAAGGAGAAAGAAGTTGACTCTAATACTAAAGATTAACCATGATCTAATTTTTCAGATTATTATATACATTTTTAAAGTGAACTAATGCCTTCAAGGACTAATGTGACCTTGAACTGCAGGCCCAGGAGTGGGGACATTCAAATATTGGGAAGGCCAACCTACCAACTGAGGGGTTTTGTCTATTATTTTAAAGCATAACTGGAAACTGGTCAGGCACCATAAAACGTATTTATGTTTAGCACTCATTTTAGATAAGTTTGGAGTAATTACATATTCAGCTTGTTGAAAATTAATTTTCTTCGCACTCGGATCTGAATGGGGAAATATGAAAAGAAACTGAGAACCAAGAAGTAGGCAGCTCTGACATCATCTTGGAGATCTGCTTAAGATGCAAAAGGTCCTTTTCGAATTATTTGCACCAAGAATTAGATTGCATCTAATCTCATGGTGGTGAGCAATTTAGAAATCATTAATCCAGATACTCTTGGGCTGCTGTGATAGTAAAAGTAATATAATTGCTGTACTGAGGCATGGAAGGAAGAACAAATATTGCAAACTGGTGGCTCATGGGCCAGATGTGGCCCACAAATGGGACTTGTTTACATACTGTCCTCTTCTCTCACCATCTTCCCTGCCAGGCCCTTAGGGCTTCTGAGTTTGAGACCTCTAAGAGTGAAAAAAAAAAAGTCATTAAACATATGAGGCACTACAGAAAAAAATCATTTATGCTGGCAAAAGCATAATGGGATAAAAATGATAGAAAGGTGAACTTAGTTATAAAACTAAAGAGAAAAGTCCTTCCTGGAAAATTATTGAGATCTGGGTCAATTTTGTGCAAGGCAACCTGGGTCCAGCTCTGGAGAAGAAGGTGCTGAGTTGCAGAGCCGTTTGAGATGGCATTCGGCATTTGTTCTATGGCTCTGGGAACCAAAAACGCAACAGCAAATATGATTATGTCAAACGACTGGCTGAAAAGCAACATGACTAGCGTCATTACACACAGGACACAAAGACAAAGAATATGACCAAAGGAAAAATAGTCACCTTTCCACATGGTAGGTGGTGAGGGTGCTCTCCACTCCACCCCATAATCAACAGTAGGAAGGTGCACAATGAAGAGTAAGTCCGAAACCAGCTAAATAGCAAAACAAGAGTGCCTTTTCAAAGTTTTACTTCTCTATGAAGTTCAATTTCAAATGAGGTATTTAGGCAAGGGCAATGAAAGAACTTTGCAAAGGAGAAGGAAAGGGGAAAGACCAGACAAGTGTCTCAGTACCTGATGGAGGCCCCAAGCCCTCTACAACTTCACAACCCCATCCTGACCCTCGGCACCCTCTTCTAAGTGCATCTGGCAAGCAGGGTGCTTTTGTTACCCTCGTTCTTAGTGTCTGGGTGGTATGTGAGATGGTTCTGCCTGTGGCCAACAGCCCAACTTCTCCCCCAGGTTAAAGGGGAGAGAAGAAAAATGACCTCTAACACACAAATTCAAGTACAGAATTTACGTTAAGATAAAGACTCTGGAGTCAGACAGACCTGAGTTCAAATCCTAGTTCTAGCCTTTACTAGCTTTATGGACCTCAGTAAGTTACTTTATTTCCCTGTGTCTTATATTTCATTATTCATAATTTGGGCATAATACATTTATCTATCTTAGAGGATTTAAAAATGGATCGATGTTAAGAGATCCAGTCCAATGCCTGACACAACAGTGGGCACTCAATGCCTAGTGGTGATTATTATTGAAAATAATCATAACAATAAACTGTTCATCTGTGAAAGGGAAGGCGTCCTAGACAGTCAAATAAAAGGAGAATCAGTACTGGGTCTCATGTCATGGCTGAATGCCTCTCTGCTTATCTCTGTCCAGCTGAATGGCTTTGTCTGCATCAGCAGAGACTGGGAAACAACTGCCATCAAAACCAATGAGACAAGCATTTTGTTAGTGTCTGTTAGGGGCACAGTGCAGTGACACTGTGCTAGCCCTGAAAAGAGGTCTCATCAAAGGTTGGGCTGTCATCATGGGAAGCTATAACTGTTGTAATCTATCCAAGCTGAGAGATGATAAAAGACTATCTTTCGCTGATGCTACATGAGAGGAAAAGAGTAACGAAATTGTTAGAAATTGCTTCAGCAGTGAAAACTGAAATCTTAGTGTATTACCTTATCACAGTGCTGAGCTACACCCCCACACGACGTTTATCCAGCTCTATGTGCAGGCACAATGAAAGACAGTCTCCTTTTTCAAGGAGACTTAGGATCAGCGGCCTCCCTGGTGAAATGCATTTACCCCCGGATGGAGGCCAGACAATACTCTGGATTGTGGGATGATGATACTAAACCTTGCATTTGTTTTTAGAAAATTTATCTTCTTAAAGTGTTTGACTTATTTTATAATAAATATATTATGTTTGAATGGTAGTACCTGTATATAATTTATAAATAAAAATATTCACAGCATCGAGGTTTAAATTTTTTATTGATGGGGTGGGTTCTTGATTAAAAAGTTTGGGAACTACTGGTCTAAAGAAAGAAGGAAGACCAGTCAGCCAACAGTCAAAATTTAATTCAGAAGGAGTTTAGCTGGAGCACAGATGATCGATTGCATGTAGCTTAGCCGGGGAGAAAGAGATAGGAGGCAGGGAAGACTTCCTGGAGGAGGTGACAGGCTGAGCTGCTGAAGTGTATTTGGTGGAGGGAGAGGAGAAGAGGAAAGAATGTTTCAGGCAGGCTCCACAATACATGGAAAGGCAAGGTGGCCCATGTGTGCACAGTGAGCGCATTTCGAAAACTAAAATAGTTTGGTCCATGAATATTCAGTATGTGTGAGGGAACTGCAGAGGTCGATTGTGACAGCCATTGAATAGAAAGCCTATTCTGATGGTGAGGGTTGGCGCCGAGGGATTCTAGCAGGGAAGTGAGATCATGGAGCCGTGTTCCCTACTTGATCCTCTAGCCCAGGCTCCACTGCCACCTCTCCGAGTCCTAGAGGAAAGGACTGTAATACTGTGAGCAGGTGAAACCTCAAAACCTTAGGACAAAAAAAAAAAAAGTGCTAGCAGCCTTTGAAGGGATAGAAAATCTTCAACACTGGGCATTGCGGGGTGAGCATCAACAATGCCTAGGAACACATCGCTGGGCAAAAAGGCTCCACGGTCTTTTTTTGGCACTAGTGTCTTGGTGACTCCATTATAGTCAACACTAACACGAGTTATCACTAAGGGAGCCAAAGCCAGAAAGGAGGGAAATGACAGATACCACAGCAGGCAAGAAGACAGTGTGTAGAGTCCACTGGGCTACCCCTGGCAGGCTCTGAGAATGAATTCAGGAGGACCTTGGAAAGCATTTGGCGTTCCCTTATCTGGAGAGACTGTACTTGTCTTATTCCAATTGTATCCCTTGCATCGTGCAGAATGGCTCAGGACGGCAGGGTTGTACACACCCTGAGGTCACTGTCCATAGAAATAACCTTCTAGAGTTATGCACCAGGAGCCTAGCATAGATTTCCCACCAGGTATGTTAAAGAAATAAATGTAGATTTCCCATCAAGTATGTTAAAGAAACAAATATTTAAAGTTGAGGCAAGACTAGCCATTCATTTCCTATTAGATTTGGGTTTGGAGCGGTCATCCGGTGGCAGGGTGGCAGACAGCGGTTGGGGGTAAACCTGTGATGTTCAATGAGAACTGTAGTCACTGGCTGGATATTTCATTAAGTGAGTTCTGAAGATATCGTCCAAGAAACTGGAAATGCAGTGTCATAACTACGTATATAGTCAGTAAGGCAGAGAAGCAACCAGGTGGGTAACGAAAGAGTAGCACCCATGAGGATTGGTCACTGGTGGCATTGACTAGAGAACCCCGGTTACTCATTCTAATGCCAACTCATAATTCTATGCATAATGACACGAGGGGCCAAAATGAGACCTCATCATCAAAGGGCAGACAAAGCTGATTCGTTTCTGAGCTAGAATAAAATCAATATAAAGAACTTAAGAATTGGCTGCATAAATATTAAACAGGAAAATCTGGAATCGACACTGTCCTCCTCGGAAGAAGGCGGTGGCTAAAGGAGACATCCCATCAAGGCAAAGATTGGTGTGGGCAGAATTGGCAGCCTGAGTTTTCAAGAGCTGGGGAGCATTAGACATTGCAAGTGGCCACAGAGCGGCAGGAGCTGAAGACCTGTGTTCGTGATCTGCTCAGTCTACATTGTGGTGACAGTAAAAGGAGTGTCTCAAGCCACCTAAGATCCCGTTTCCATCTAGGAAATCTGAAAGCACCTTAGGAGTGACCTGCAGAATAACCCAGAAAGTCTGAGAAAGCTAGCATTGAAGGCAATGTGGAGAGTTAAAATAAAAATAGAAGCCAGGGTTCATACACACCCTCCTGCCGTGCCAACAGATATCCGTGCAGGGCACAGGAAGTGCAGTTTTGATTATTAGTGTGTTCCTAGATTAACCACATCCTGCATGCGGAGGCCAATTACATGAAGCAGAATTCTTTGGTGTCTTCGATTGGTTCCATTAGACTAATGGATTCACACCTTCCTGGCAGCTCCTGCATCCAGTGGCAATGGCCATACTGGATTTCGGGAGCTGGTTCCCGGATCCCAAACCATTTGCAATGCTAAGCACCAAGGTACAGGCCACTATGGAGCCACACTTTGTCTAGGCCTGCACATAGGGAGGCACATCGCCCTGGGAAGAAGCAAATGGTTTTCCAGAAAAGGCTCTTATACCCAGAGAATGCTTTTAGTCCACAGCCATCGCCATTGTCCTTCTGACTGCTCAGTTCTCTCACTGTCCTGTTCCTTTCAAATATTTCTACTACCCAAACCAGGCAGACAAATGTTGTTAGCACAGAGGTATATCAACCATCACTTTCCTTTGGACATAATAGCTTGAAGTGTTTTATTTATATATATATATAAATAAAACATATATATATCCTTAAGTTGACTTTATCTAAAGGGACACCCTTGAAACAATCATTTTTAGTACATAATGGCAAGCATGCCATTGTAAAGCAATTTTTTAAAAGTTTGCCTGTGGTTATTCTTTGTCCTTTTACTGTCTATTGATGCCTTACTGAATGCGCTGTGGATACAGGCAAGAAAACAACTGTGTGTCCCTAAGGAAGAACTCACACCACGCCTCTGGCCTCAGTTTACCACCTCCTTACCACATCTGGTCTGACGGCCAGAGTAGCTAACAGATCTAAAAGACCAGAAATGCCTAGCGTGTGCAAATTAAAAAAAAAAAAAGAAAAAGTAATATGAGCAGAAAATCACACAAGCGGAGCTTTGGTTCACATGTGAAGAATTAGTCAAGTGGGTTATTTCACGAGTCCTTACAAAATACTAATAATTGCCCAAGGTGAAGAAAACATTTTTAATCTTGAAATCTTGATTCATTTTTTAAGTTATTTGGGCTCATTTATTATTTAAAAAAACCTGTTTTTTAAATTTGGCCTATCCACGTTTTATTTTAGAAATACTGAAACTGATAGCAGGCAGCAGAGACGTGCATTAGTGAAAGCCAGTCCTCTTCCTTCATCTTTCACCTGCACATTTCTGGCACTTTCCATTTCTGAACTCTCTGGCCTGAACTACCTCTGTTCCCCTGTATACTTTTTCTGCAGTTAATAATTCCACATGGACGGTGTTTCCTCTGGAGGACAGACTTGCCTCTTCTCCCAAACTCTCCGTGCTCCCTGGAGACTGCATGGCGCGTTGCCTAACACTCATCCCTAGGAAGAAGCTGTTTGGGCACCTGTTAGGCCGAAGCTTTTGCACTGCCTCTGCCTGTCCCGTCACTTGGTTTGGTGTGTGTCTGCCAGAGATTCTGCCTGCTCTCAGCTGAAGGCCTTCCCAGACTGGGCAGCTGAGTGCACTGCAGAGCTGCCAAAATTCTAATTCAAGATCTAGAATTCTAACTCCTGCTCTTTCGACCCTTGTTGGGCCCTGGCTCCAGTCTCCATCCAGCCAACTGGGTCCTTGGCTCATTATCAGGCCCACCCAGGCCCTGCTCCCACCCCCAAGTGGGCCCAGGAAACCATTCTTGGCATCAAAGTCAACTTCAACACAACTGCCCCAGCCTCCTCCAACCCAATTCTCATCTCAGCACAAGTTCATCACCTTGTGCGCTGGGAGACAGAAGAAATGGACCAGAAGAGGAAACGCCAGGGGTGAGGGAACTCATCACGCGGATCACTGTGACTGTCTTTTCTGTCTCTACTCAAAACATGAATGAAAAGTCTTATTAATCATATGATTAGAAATAACATTAGAGATGAATATAGTTTATGGAGAGAACATTTCTCTATGTATCTGCACCAGAGGGTAAGCAAAATTTGTCTGAAAAAAATTTGCTAAATTCAGTATATCTGCATTAATTTTAAAGATCCACTATTAGATCATAAACTGCTGATAATGTCACGTTCCTTAGGCACTTGGAAAAGTGCTATTGGAGAACACACACTTAACAAGTAAAAAACGTTAAGTGCCAACGGGGTGGGGGTGGGGACAAGGTAATTGATTCGTAGGAAAATACTGGTTTTCTCGGAAGCTACCAAACTCAGCTTAAGTGCTTAAACGGTCTACATTATGGTTTAAATGCTCACAGGATGGTGTAACCTTGATTGATCGGAGAATCTCTTCTCTTTTAAATGAAGAGGAAACATGTCCCTTGACCTTGTTTCCACTCCTTCCAGCCTTAACCTATGCACTGTCACTTAGGCCCGAGCAGTCTTGCTCCGGGGGAGACTGGATGGGTTCATTCCCAGATCTGAGATGGGGCAGTGGGGGAGGGAGAGGGCTCTGTAATCTGGAGAAATGAAAGCATTTCAGTTTTGTTGTCCCCCAAGGAGCAGGCCATGAATGGAACCCATGTGGTAGGGACATAGGTAAAAACGCAGGCACACGCCCTTGACAGTCGAGCACTCTATTTTGAAATTTAAATAAAGCTTAAGATTTTCTTCGGGCCTAGAGGGAAACTTCATTAAAATCAATTAGTACAAACCTCCAGAGAACAGGGACTTTTTTTTTTTTTTTTTTACGAGAAGGTGGAGAGTCAGGTGCACACACACCCCTCCCTTCGCTGGGTCCCCCCGTCGTGACTGCCGGTCGGTGTCACACACCTCGACAGGTGGCCGAGTGCCCACACACACGACCCGAGAGGGAACGCCCCGGGTCCCCCCCCCGGGCACCCCCCATGGCTGAGATGTGTCCCTATCGGGCATGGATGCGCCTAACGGAGGCGGCGCCGCACGGGCCGCACGTAGGTGACCGACGGCCCAGGGCAGGCCCAGGGTGGCGGGCGGCGGCGGCGGGCGCTCCCAGGTGGGGCCCCCGGTGCGGGAGCTGCTGAGGTCGGGGCCGCCCCGCGGGGGCCGCGCGCGCCGGTCCCTCCCCGCCCCCGGCCTCGCCCCTCCCCGCCCCTCCCCCCGCCGCCGCCGCCGCCGCCGCCTCGCGGTCCCCTCTCCGCCCCTCGTCGCCTCCCCCCGTCGCCTCCACTCCCCTCCGCTCCGCTCTCCGCGCGGCGCAGCGCCCTCGCCCCTCGGCCCGCGCGTCCCGTCCGCCCCGCCCTCCCGCTCCCTCCTCCTCCCCCCTCCCCGCTCCCTCCTCCCGCTCGCTCCTCCGCCCGCGCGCGCGGCGCCCGCGGAGCCGGGCCGGGCCGGGGGGGCGGCGCGCGCGTCCGTCCGTCCGTCCGTCCAGCGGCAGCGGCGGCGGCAGCAGCGGCGGCGGCGGCGGCGGCGGCACCATGACCGGCATCGCCGCCGCCTCCTTCTTCTCCAATACCTGCCGCTTCGGGGGCTGCGGGCTGCCCTTCCCCACGCTGGCCGAGCTCATCGAGCACATCGAGGACAACCACATCGGTGCGTGGGGTGGGGTGGGGGCCAGGCAGGGTGCCGGGGGCACGGAAACTCCCGCCCGGGGCGCACCCCGGCGTGGCCCGGGGGGGATGGGAGGCGGGGGGGGACGCGCCGCGGGATGCGGAGGCGCGAGGTGCCCGTGTGTGGGGGGGGCGGGGGCACTGGGTGGGGGGCCTGGGGGCGACGGCGCCCCGAGGTGCGGCTGGGGGCTCCGCAGGGCGTGCGGCGGCGGGAGCGGGGGTGCGGCGCGGGGGGGTGCGGGGCGGGGGGATGCGGGGTGGGGGGGATGCGGGGTGGCGGGGGGGGATGCGGGCGGGAGGGGATGCGGGGTGGGGTGGGGGCGGAGTCGGGGCGCGCTGGGGGCGCGGGGTGCGCGCCGCTTCCGCCCGGGCGCGAGCTGTCAGGCTCGGCGGCGGCTGCAGCCGCGGGGCGGGGAGCGGGGGGGGATGCGGGGGGTGCGGGGGGCGGGGTGGCTCCACCGCGGCAGCCATTCCGCTTCCTCCTCCCCCTCCTCCTCCTCCTCCTCCTCCTCCCCCCCCGCCGCGTCCTGTCAGCTCCGTTGCTAGGTGGGGCGCGCCGTGGGGGGCGGGGGGCGCTGGGTTCGGGGTCCCCGGGGCGCCCGTCCGCGCCCCGGAGCCCCGCCCCGGGCCCGGGATGCGCCTCTGCATGGTGCTAGGCCCCGGGGGCGCCGGCTGCGCCCGGATCGGCGGCCTGCGGGGGGCCCTAGGGGGACCGCTGTCTCCTCCCGCCCACGACCCCCCCCGGCGCCCCGCGGGGACTCTGGGGGGGCCGCTGTCCCCTCCCGCCCACGACCCCCGCCCCCGGCGCCCCTCAACAAGTCCTTTCGGGCGCGGGGCCCTTGCCCCCGGGGGTGCCCTGGCAGACACAGTCCTGCGTGGGGTGCCGGGTGGGCCGGGTGGGCCGGGGCGCCTGGCTCGGGTCGGCGCAGGCACCTGCGGAAGGTGCGCCCGGGGTCCCCGCGGGGCCCCGCTCGGGGTGGCCTCTAAGGGGGAGGGGTGCCCAGCCCGGCTGTCCCCCCCGAGGACCTGCCTGCCCGTCGCCCCCAGAAGGTCGCGCCCAGACGAAGGCGGGGGGTGGGGCGGGGTGGGGGGGGACTCGGCCCTGGGGACGCCGCTCACGTCCCCGCGGGGTGGCCAGGAGGGACCGCGGCGCCGCGCGCTCAGGATGCGCGAGTGACGAGGCCGGGCCGCGCCCCCCTTCGCTGGGCGCCGTGCCCCCGCCTTGCACCCAGTGGGTGCCTGTTCAGGGTGGAATGCCAGGCTAGGGTGGGATGCGCGGGGGCACCCAGGATGGGACCAGCGGTGGACAACGTCCGTGCAAGCCCTCCTTCCGTAGGTCGGCCCGATGGGTCACTGACTCGAATTTGAACTTAAAAAGTTCTAAACCACCATCAGCCTAGCAGTCTCTGCCATCTCCTCTGATCAGGGTGCGAGGGAAGAGCTAGCTGGGCGAGGTTGGGTCGTCTGAAAAGCAGGAGTTTCACGGAGGAACAAATCTGCCGATTCATGTCACGACTGAATAGTCATAGCAGGTAACGGATCAATCAGAGTGTTCAGGATGGGTCGTTCAAATAAGAAGAAAGCCCCGGTAATGTAAAGTTCCAACAGAAATTTTCTTAGGTCCAGTTCCTTTCCTTGCTTTGAATAATACGTGTACAATAAAAATATAAGTAAATAAGTAAAATTATAGATATATATATATAAATAATATTTTTTAACCTCAGGACGGCTGTCATTGCATCCCATTCACTGTGGCTAACAGTTATTTCAGGGTAAACTGTAATTAATGTAAAGTAGGTAATAATTTTCCACACTGCAGGCCTACGTGACTAGCTGGTTAAAAGAAAATGTATTAATTATATTTTATATTATACCTAAAAGGAAATTATATTAAATGAGTCACAGATTGTTATCCTTCTTGAGGATTTAGTTCGTAGCCAATTAGACAATTTTAAATAAGTTGGTGAATTACAGGAGCTTTGTAAGTTTGCAGAAATTGTCTTTAGTATTATTGTGCAAACATTTCAAAAGAGGATTAGGGGGTTCCATAAATTTTCTGAAACTGAACTTTTAAGTAATGGTCACCCCAAAGGGTTAGTGTTTTTCTCTTAGTGAAAATATAAGAAAAATTAAGTTTATAACAATAGCAGTGACTTAGACGAACTGTGAAGCAAGGCTAACAGTTACTATACTTTGGAATCAGGTTGAAACTGGCAAACTTTATGAAAAGTAAATGTTAAAATGAACAAACACTTGAAATTCCCAGGGCAGAAAGACCATCTTAAACTGTTGTGTATCTTGGATGAGGAGTGGCCCCTTATTTTCAAAGACCAGCTCCATATACAGAAAGAAATAAAAATAAAAAAAAATCCTGATTCATAGGCAGTCTTGATGAAGAGACATGAGTAAAAATAAATCAGACAAAGCATTTAGTGAAAGTTCAATTGTTAAGTGGTCTTTACTGTTTGTGGTTCACTCTAAATTTTTTGGAGACAGATGGTTATTTTTAATGATTGACTTACTGGTTTTGTGTCCATGTTATTGAGTGGTGCATAAGAAAGGTGTATGAAAAAACTACTGGGAGATATGTTAATATTTAATTTTTAAATAAGCTTGTTATTTAGTAATCATAAGAGTGTTATAGATATGCTTAGGTGGCATATCCATTTTGGGGAACTTCCTGAGTTATTACCATTGAACTAGTCAAAATCCTTAAGCAATCAAGAAATGCAGGTTTATGGGAATATGACAAGTTTCTTGCTTGACAGATTTTTTTCAAGGCCTTGGGTTTATAAGGCCCACAGTTTTCTTTGGAACATATTGCTTAGTTCAGACTAAGTGCACTAAATGTAGCTGTTTCTGTTATCTTGCACATGTGCACTTAGCTCTTGTTTTTAACCATTTTCCTTTACCCATAAGGAACAAGGCTGTAGAGCCAAGGGAAGTGTGCATTTCACCATCCTCTGTTACAGCTCTCCTTCCTCTGGGAAGAGGGCTGCATGTGTGTTCCTGTTTTCTTCCTTGTTTGTCATCGCGGGTCTAGTACTGGAGCACCTGTCTCCATGTACAGCTCGAGTATCTCAGCTGAACCCCTCCCCCAACTTAATTGCCTAGAAAACCCCAGCCCTGCAACTGTGTTCCGTCATCCAGCCTTGTCAGATCATTCAGAGCCTGCTTCTGTTTCTTGGAGAGAGGAAGAGCTGATCAGGATTTGTTGGCTTCTTATCTGTGAGTAGATATTTGATTTTGTAGCAACGCTCTTGACACGCACATCTTTGAGAGGTGGAGTTAAACTGGTAACTCGGAATCCTAGAAACACCACGAGCACTAAATTTAGCGCTGGTCATGTCACAGGCTCATGAAATGCCTGTTCCTCCATCCATGCATCCCCGTGCTGTGAAATCTTTTGGCTTTTGGTCTTGAGAGACCACTGTTTCGTCATTCTTACCAGATCTGATTAGTTGGTACCTTCGTAAAACTGCCTCTGCATTTTGAATTTCCTTATGTAGTAATACATGTTAAGTACCTATTGTGTCCCAGGCATAGTTCTCGGTACTTGCTGTTTATTGTTCAATGCACAAAGATCCCAGGCTTTGGGGAGTTTAAGTTCTAGTGGTGGGAGATAGACGACAAACAGTCAGCATAAGAAGTAAATTATATGATATGTTGGATGGTGATGAGGACCAGAGGAAGATTAGACCAGGCTAAGGTGGATTGGGAGAAGGAAGTGTTGGAATGTTTAATTGGATGGTCAGCATAGGCCTCGTTGAGAAGCTGATAAGTGAGCCAAAACCTTGACAGAAGTGAGGGAGTTAGCTATGAGGGAGGACACACAGGAAACATCGAGGTCCAGGCAGAGGGAACAGACAGGGCAAAGGCCCTCAGGCAGGCTGCACCTCTTAAACCGAAACACAGAATCTGATCCAGTTCGGTTATTCTTGTGATCGTACTAAACTAGCAGGTCGTTGAGAACTTTACCCAGATGTTAGGAGCTCCAGCCTTGCTGTTGTTGACTCACACTTTCCTGTAGGAGTCCCACTAGGAGATGGGGTGTTAGTGACTAATAGTGGCTTACAGTAGCTGTGACTTGGTCAGCAGGTTTCATGTGAGTCGCTCCTCATTAGTTTCTTCATCTCCAAAGCCCAGGTAAATAAATCCATGCTGCTCTATTTCCTAGGATAGATTTGTAAACCACCTAATTAGTAAAGGTTAAAGTCTCTGGAAAGCAAAATAAGGTGATTTCAGTAATGTAGAATTTGGCTCCAATGATAGTCTAGTAAACATATGCATTGTCTCCTCAAAGAAGTATCATGGCATACTAAATAAATGGGTGTCCAGTAAGCACTAGCCTTTATCATCCTCACCTTATTGGTGAGCAAACTGAGACACAGAATTACATCACTTGCCTCAGTTACCATAGCTGGCAAGTATGAGCTGGAATTTGAATTGCAGACAGGTACCCAGAGCCAGGCCTGCGCCAGATTACCAAATAGGTGAAGAACTGGTGGTGCCATCCCTATAACCGCTCCAGACACAACTGATCTGTGTTTCATCCCACAGAAAGGAACTCTGAACTCTGAGATGAGAATCATCTGAGACAGCAGAGTGAACCCAGCTTGCCTGGGTCCGAATATACACCTCTGTCACTTGTCAGCCGTTTGACAGTGGACAAATGGCTTAACCACACGGTGGTGCCTCATTTTCCTCCTTTGTGTAATGAGAATCACAGCCCCTACTTCATGGAGTCGCTTCTGAGGATTAAGTGAGTTCAAAAGTGTAAAGTACTCATCTGTGGTATTAAATTAGCAACATCATCCAATTTCTTGCCATTTTGTGCATTTACTAAATAAGTGTGTTTCGAATCCTTCTATGAAAGTCTTTGAACGTCCACCTACTTATGATGGTTTGGGGGGCCTTTTACAACTACGTGAACTCATCAGGGCCTTCTCAGGAAGGGTTGAAACTAGGAAACAGGAGACCCTTCAACAGTCCAACATTGGGATTGCGACCTCCAGCCACTTTCTCTTCTGTGTGGCCAGAGGTACTTTAGACACTGGCAAAGGCCTTTGCCACTGTGGACTGGAAAGTGAGTGGTATGAAGGCCAGTGGCTTCCAACATGGCCTTTCCTTGTGGCCTGTGTTTATTTGAAAAAACCCAGGACTGAAAAGAGGCACTGTGCCTTGGGCCTGTGGGCACAGTTCTATTAGGACATTTCCTGTGGTGAAAAGGAATGACTGAATGAATAAATGAATGAATGAAAGGCTTGTCACGGCCTGCCCTGCTCTCTGCCTGCACCCTGTGGCTTGTTGGCAAGGTACTTCCTCCCGTGGTCACAAGAAGGCCCCAGGTACAGAGCCAGAGGAAGTGTGAGTGTGTGTGCATGTGCATATATACACACACGTGCACGCTCACACACGTGGTGGGGGAGACCCTAAACATAACATTCATGACACGCTCCAAAACGTCATCTCAGTAGTTTCTCCTTCTACCCACTTGTCACCTGTAAACAGTCAACTCACTCTTTAGGAAACTGCTGGCGAGCGTGCCGTCTCAGAAGTTGCACAAGCTTCTGATGGTTTGCTTTCACTGTGCGTGTCTTCTGATACGCGACTGAAGTGCGCAGACAGAACAACCCTGCCTGCTCCTGCCTGGGTTGACAGGAGCCTTCCAAGCTCTTTGGAAAATGGTTTCCTTTGGAATGCATATATGCTGGAGATATTTCCCATCTTGACAGTTCTAGAAATGCAAACTGACAGCTGTTTTCAGAAAACCCTCTTCTTCCTGTTGATGACAGTGAAAAAGCCTCAAGGCTGGAGCAGGCTGGTGACACTTGATGCGAGGGGCTGTTGTAGGATGGGGTGGAAGCCAGAGGCCTTATGTTTTAGACTAGGGTCTGAGAGAGGACACAGTGCTATCGACCCTCCTTAAAACTCCTTCTTTCTTTCAGCTTTTGCTTTTAAGGCAGACCATACCCCACATGTCTTTATATTCCTGTCCCTGCCCCATCCTTACCCTTGACCTCAGGTCTTGACAGTACAGACATGTTTTGGTCACCACTGCTTGCCGCGTGCAGATGATAAATTTTGTTTCACGACAGGGTAGTAGATTTGTTCCATATTAAGCCGGCTAGAGTGTTGAATAGCCAACGTTGTTTATTTAGAATCTGAAAATCGGCAACTGCAAATGTCAGAGATTTATGTTTGTTTTAAAAAATGCCGTTTAATATGTTAAATCGATTTGAAGAAAATGATCTTTTCCGCCTGCAGTAAGCTCTGGAATATTGCACTAGTTTCCACCTTTTCTTTAACGACCAGCTGCAAGCAGGGACCAGATTAATGGATATTCTCTTTAAGGATGAAGTCTTCTCAATTACTCTCTCTTCACTTTGGTAGCAGCCAGTGACTGACTCTTCCCGGGTCATTGACTACAGACTCTTTGTCCAGCACCAGAGACTATTGATAGTCTCCTGTCCATCAGAGTGGCCCTTGCCTGGCTCACCACGACTCTGGCCTCCTAAAGGAAGCCCTGTTCACTGTCTGCCAGGCTATAACGGTGACTTTCTTCTGAGATAGACCTCCTTGTTGGGTACCAGGTTATTAACATGGAAAGGCTCACTATTCTTTTGGTATTATATATAGAAAATATATATATATATATATATATATATATATATAATTTATATATATGTATAACTATAATGTATATATAGAATTTATATATATAACTATAATGTATATATAGAATTTATATATATATAACTATAATATATATATATATAGAATTTATATATATGTAATTTATATATATATAATGTATATATATAGAATTTATATATAACTATAATGTATAGATTACTGTATATATGTTTATGTACATAAATATATAAGTAAAACTGTAATACATATATATGTTATATGATACATTAGGAAATAAGGTGTGTATGTGTTTATATATTATGTGTATATAGCACACGTGTGTGCATGTACATGCGTGCATGCATGTTTATGCGTGTATATCGTACAAACATACAATTATATATGTATTCCCTCTCTTTGTGTCAAGATCACTATGGAGAGTGGGACTAACCACACACGTTTTTGAGTCTTTCCGATATGCTAGTACTTAGCGACAGTACTTTCTGTCTCCAAGGAACTGAAATTTATTTGGAGAGACCAGACATGTACAGACCGGGATAAATGATGAATAATAATAGGAACCACAGAGGCAGATTTATTGGGAAGCTGTTGCATCTCAAGCTCTAAGGCCCTACACTTGCAAAATACACCGTTTGCCATTTTTTTAATGCATCGCTTAGGGTCCACCCAGCCCTTTCCTAAGGCTCTGGAGGAGTCCTGCCAGCGTACGCAGCAGTGGGCTCATGGGGTCGTAGCTTGTACAGTGTGAAAAAGTAAGATTAAAGCAAGCGGTTACTGTTTTCCTCTTCCACTCTGACTCCCTCTCTGCAGCATTTCTCCTTGGGTTCAGTGACATCGGAGTTGAGAGTATTTTTGAGATATAGCTAAGGGGAAGTGACTTGTGGACACCTTTAGTTTGGGTTTAGTGGGATGTATTTATACAATTCGCAGTCATCTCTGTGTCTAGTTGAGTTATTGCTAGCCCATGCTAATATGGGAATCGCTTCCCAGACAAACCGTCTACTGTGCCAGCTCACCTGGGTCCTTCGACATAGGGCAGGGGCAGGGGCAGGGGCAGTACTGCAGCATGAATGTGTACTGTGACATCTGCACGAGGAATTGGTTTGAAATGTCTGGAGCCAGAAGCTAGCCTGGAAAATTTTTCTACTTGTTAGATGTGGAGAATTGTAAGCAGAGGGTTCAGTTCTTATCTAAGTGTCGTCAACATGGAAATTCCTTCTGTTAGGAAAATACTCAGTAATGCAAATATGCATTCATAAATGCGCCATTTTTAATGAGAATTCTGTGTTTAAGTTTCTCACTCATTTAATATAATATGTATAATATAATATGTATATAAAATATATACATATATACATTTATCTGCAAAAAATACTGAAAACAAACTGGTTAATGAGTGTTGTCAACACAAAGGATATTTAAAGTAAGTCAATGCACAGGAAAGCGTCTAATGTCCTGAGTTCTTATGGCCCACACATGAAAGAAAATTAGAAGAGGTGTGTATAAAATTCGACAACGATCCTAAAAATTCATGTGGCATTACCGATAAAGAGCTGCGAGTCTGAAAGTAACTTTTTTGAATGATTAATAATTGAATATAAAACTCGATCACACTTGAGGAAAGGCTGATTTATCTTTGTGCCTTACAGAAAATACTGATATAAATCATTATATGAGACCTGAT
The DNA here is from genome assembly GCA_030015415.1 of Cynopterus sphinx. Taxonomy (NCBI): domain Eukaryota; kingdom Metazoa; phylum Chordata; class Mammalia; order Chiroptera; family Pteropodidae; genus Cynopterus; species Cynopterus sphinx. The sequence goes on from CM057391.1 coordinate 9,466,138, forward strand.
CAACGAGTGTGCAGCCCAAAAGAAGTGTTTGTAGTGGTATGTGAGGTGGTTAGTTAATTCATGTACTGGGGTTGGTGCTCTGTCTGGATTTGAGTTTCTGATGCTTTGGTAATGTCAGCTTTTTCAATTTTGTGATTTCTTAATCCAAATTAGAATCTCATAAGCATTTTGTATTTGTAACTTTGCATTTTTTTTTTTTTTTTTCACGAAGGTCTAAAGTTGCAGCGCTCACAAAACTTGGGTCTGCTTCTTGGTACCGCGTAGGGAGTCATTACTACGAGCCAGAGAATGTTCTGAACAATTTTCGTGCAGTTTTTAATTCACCCTCACTGCAGACCCGTGAAGTAAACATTACCTTTCCTAGAAGTCCTTCCAGGTTGGAATTAAATACGCTACCATGTTAGTTAAATACCTTATCTAGTGAAACATGAAGTAGAACGTTGATTTTGGTAAGGTCGTAAAACAAATATTGTCCTCCAGGACAGAAAGCCTCGCCTGCCTCAGATGACAGCATCATTATAAGTGGTCCTTCCCTCTGTGCCCTGGCGCACCTACCCATCTCTCTGCCAGAGTTGCGAGCACCCAGACTTAGGGTGACCCTTTGTGCACTTTGCTTCCCCCAGAAATGCAGCCCCCTTCATAGAGGATGAGGCCTTGTCATTTTTTTAGCCTCTTCCTCCAGAAATGTTTTCAGAAATGAAATGAAAATGAAAATTGAGAGGCACTTCTGGACTGTGGGGGACAAAAGTCACAAAGGTAATTTGGACAGTGAAAAACACCTTTGAAGCTAACCTCAGGATGTGTGCCTGTCTGGGGAATGATGCATTTATGTGTTTATATGTGTGTGTTTATGGCATAGGCACAAATACCAGTTATGCAATTAGTCAAGGGTAGTCTATATTAAGGGAATTTGAAGACTTTTTTTTTTTAAGTTTTGAAAAGGAAGGCTGTGTCTTTATTTTTATACTTGGGAGTTCCACTTGGTCAGTCCTCTTGTAGGTTGAGAGCATCATGAAGCTTAAGTCAACTCATTTCTTGCCTTACCTGCAGTGTTTGGTCGCCTAGAACATTCTAGGGCTTAAACAATGCTAGGACAAAAGTATATCCCGCTTCCTTCCAGCCTCTTTGCCACAGGTTTTTAGCCTAAAGGAGGCAGGGGGTTGGGGTGGGGAGAAGCTTCGATTATGAAGCTAGACAGAACTGGGTTTTGAATCTTGATTCTTTCAGCTTTTCAAACTTGGACAGGTCCGACAATTTTTTTGTATAAAATGGTGACAGTAGTTCGTATTTGTTAGGCACCTGCTGGTGAGGCAGTGGCTGGTTGCTTATTTGCATTGCTTAGGGGCATGGTATTAGTCCCGTTTGACATAAGACATAGACCAAGATATGGACCAAGTAACCTGGCCCGAAGTACACAGCCGGTAAAATGCTTGGGGCATGAAGGGGCAAGCTTTGCTCTCAGGTGTCTCCATGTGCCTTCGTACCTGCACTTTACAGCCTAAGTGGTGACGCTTTATAAATATTTGTATTTTAATAGAAGGCTCTTGTGTACCTGAGTGTTTTACACACAGAAAGGCTGGATTTCCAAAGGGAACTCGTGTGGGTGGTTTGGGAGATCCTTTTATGCCTACCTTCTGGCAGAAATAGAAATGTTTCCAGGCTTCTGACAAAAAAAAATGTGTTTTGGGGCTGGAAGGGTCCTTGGGCATCTCCTCATCACAATAACACCGAAAACAATAATTTGGTAATTCTAAAATGGTTGTAATTACTGAATTGTCTGAAGATGCTGACTGGTTTTCTTCCCCTCACTGATGCTCATGTGGGAAGGGGAATGGTGGAACTCCTGTAAACAATACCTAACGCTGCACGCACTTACAGACTTCTCTTTCACTTCAGATTTTCAGAACTAAAAGTGGCATTCCTTTCATGTGCATTATTTGAAAAATGTGTTTGGACCAACGATACCTAGTAGGACCCAGCTAGGAACATTGTAAATTGAAGAGTCAAAACCTTGGCTGCTTTGGGGGCACGTGTTTAGGGCCCTCCCTGCCAGACAGTGCCCTGGTGGCGGTCACAGAGAGAGCACACGGTAGGTCACCTTACTCCATCACCGGACCCTGAACAGCTGGTGCTGACGCACACCTGGACGTAAAATCGAAGCACCCTTGGTCTTAAACTAACCCGTTCAGTGCAAGTTGCTTGAATGCTAATTTAGCTGTCTGGTTGTCCATACATGGTGTAATTATATGAGTAATGGCCAAAGCAGGGGAATTTGAGACATATTTGTCCAGCTTACTGTTAAGTAAACTCAACACCTTGATAATAAGCGTAAATACATTGTGCTCATTCTTCCTCGGGTGTCAGGTATCAAATGAAGGAAATGGGGTTTTTGAAGTTTCTTTGTAAATTCAAGCCAAGTACATCTTGCAGACAGCGTTCACCAAAAAATCCCCGATTAACTTTTTTAGGCCTCTCTCCCCCAGGATGCTGGACTGTGGACTAAAATTCCACTTGGGGACGCAGCAAGTGTCACACGGGTGTTCCACAGGCCCCCGGTAATCTATAGCGAATTCAGAGTTTAGATTTTTTTTTTTGCAAGTTGATCTTTTGATAGGAGATTTCTGACACTAGACATCCGGAGTTTGGCACCCACTCAACGCCGTGGTTAACAATATGTGATTTTAGCTAATGTGTCTCAGTGTTCTGCCCAAGTTGGAAACTCCCTCCTTATAAGTTGGCTTCACTTCACCACTTCCCGGGGCTGTGTGTGTAATGCTTCAAAGATGATTCTAGTATGTTGTCCAGGTTGGGGCCCCATTGGTTTACACGAATGAAACAATTAGCATCCTAAGGATTCTGGAGTTTTACAGAGGAATCAGTCTTTCAAAGGGGTGTGACACTTGTGTGTGTCCCTGCTACGGATGTAGTTTTTAGTTTTTCAGGAGTCGAGTGTCTACTATAGAGCAAATCCGAAGATGTGATAATATCTCAGGTACATAGTAGAGCAGAAATACGCAAACTGGGGAGCCTGTGACCTAAGGATCTCAAGTTCAAATGCCCCCAGAACACAACGTATGAGTGAGGTGACCAAGTTCAGAATAATTGGGAGTGGTGGGGACTCTGGCAGAAGAGTCCTCACTTTATTTAAAGAGGCAGCTGCCGCTCACCGCCAGCCCAGTGTTGCCATGTTGGAGTGCCTACCTTTGTTGCAGATCCTTTTATTAGTGTTATTATTTGAGAGAGAAGCTGGAAGTTAAGACTTTTATGTGAAATCTATCTTTAAATGTTTGCAACAAATACAGATGGTTTTAAAGTGTCGCGTAAGAAACTCACCCCACCTAATCACTGTATTTAATGAGAGATATTATTAGTAGGCCCCGTGTTTTAGTGGAGCATGCAGGAATGTGAGATGTAAACTTAAGGCCATCGTTTCCAGCAAGGAAGCTATACAAACAACGGAGGTACAGTGGAAAGAATTGTAGCTTTTAGTGTTTTTAAGTTTCCATTTCTCCTTATGAAGTGGTGGTTTCATATGACAGCTCTGTGATTTGATATTTTTCTTTTATACCAAATTCTAAACATTGAGCCTCAACCCTGAAAGCATAACAAGATCATCATCTGTTGCATTTCTCTGCCCTGGAGGTAAAAAAAAACAAGACCACCTAAAAACCCTGCGTGTTTGCCTCGTGGCAGAAAAACCTTTGCAGGTGTGTGAGCGTCGTACCTCTGAAAAGTGGGAAGGAAACTTAGAGTAGGTGATTAGTTCGATCCGGTAATTCCACAGGTGAAGAAACCGAGGTGTTGTAAAGTCTGGGGCGAACCAGAGTGCTTGGCCGAGGCTTGAGACAGCCGCAGCGGAGCAGTGGGTCAGCTTGTGGTGCCCGGGGCCACCAGGCCTCACTTAGCATCCTGGCTTTGCTCCTTCTGCCAAAGTAGACAGCCTCTCTCTGCCTCGTTTTCCTTCGTCTCTAAAAGGGAAGTCGTCGTGCATATCTCAAGGTTGAGTGAGATACCACGTGTATTTGCTGTGGTAGCTATTGGGATTCTGGTGAATTCTAAAGAAAAGAAAGCTCCAGACAGTTAGTTCCCCTCCTTGCCCCTGGAGGAGACTGTCCCTGAGGCTTTACTGTGGAGCGGTTCGGGGCGCCGCCCCAAATCCCACGGGCTGTGCGACTTTAGCCAAGGCGTTTGACTTCGTTAGGCCTCAACTTCTGTCAGATGAAGACAGTGTTTATCTCAGAGTGTTGCTTTGAGGGTTAAATAAACAAACATGCGTATGCAAAGTGTGACAACCAGGAGCGCATCCTGAGTGTTCACACCGGTCAGGTGGACCCTGCCCTTGCTCCCGTGACAGTGCTCCCCACCGCCCCACGCCTCAGAGTCTTGTGTCTTCTTCGTTTCCCTACTATGATGGAAGGAGGAGGCTCAAAGTAAGCTTACACATTTCTGCTTTTTGTTAAGCATTTCCATGATCAGATGTTTGGGGACATTCGAGTTCCCCGGTAGGGTTTTGGTCTGTGTTTGTGTAAGTCATACTGAGTGGTCCTAGGAATCTGTGAGCTGTGAAAACATTCCACACACAAATTCTTGCTGTTTCAAAATATACCAGCCTTAATTTAGTATTGTTTATCCAGAGTTAAGTTTTTGAGACGTTAGATCATGTGATTAGAAAAATGACTTACATATTTGATAAGTATGATTTTCTTTCTGGGAGAAAAGGCATTTTAAGAGTCTAGAGAGGTTTATTAAACTATATAAACAGAAAACATAATTTTTTTCATCTTGCACCAACTGAGCAATGGAAAAACAGATGATTTTGGGTGCATTGTTTGTAAAGGTTTGTCGTGAGTCATTCAAATGTATTTGTAGGGCTTTTATGGAAAACCCAAGAACACGACTGGAGGACTCTAACGAAATGGCATTTTCTTCATGTTAAGTGGCTCAGCCTCTCTTTAGTAATAGACCTTGAAATGTCACATACTCAAATGCTGGAAGCTTCTCAGGAAAGTCCCAGGATAGGCCTTGTTTGGAAGTTCAAGTGGCAATAGCGAGTTACTTACTGGATGTAGGAATATTTAAAATACTTTATTCCAACATGATATTTGATGGCAACTGAAGCGTTTTCAGTTCTGTAGAATATATTTGCCACTGTGTTTTCTCTTCGAAGAATATGCTGGGATCCAATACATCAGCTGATCCAGGTTTATGTGACCTCTCGGGAGATAAGTAAAGAAATGGTTTCCCACTCTTATTACTGAGGGCCCCTTTAATTATTTTTCTTTGCTCCCCATGGATTCTGTCTTGAAATATTTTTGTGTAACAAACATTCTGATTTAATAAGTAAATGCTTTGTTTTTTCTCTGTATTTTTTTTTAATGTAGCAACATCTGAAATTTCCAATGAATTTAGTAAATATTTACTGAGTGCCAACTCTGAGGGCACTGTCTCAGAGCTGGGATACAGTAGTGAATTACACAATTGAAGCCCGTGCTCATGGGAGAAACAGACAAAACAGATACATAAGATAAGTTCAAGCAGTCATGATGCTGGGAAGAAAAACAGTGAGTCAGGAGGTAGAGGTTGAGAGGGCCTTTTGAGATAAGAGAGTCTGGGGCGGCCCGTTTGAGAGGGAGGCTTCTCGGAAGGGACCTGAACAAAGTAGGGGAATGAACGAGCCATTCGGGTATGTGCCCCAGGCAGAGGGACCAGCGAGGACAAAGGTCCTGAGCAGGGTGTCTGCTGTGCTTGAGCCACAAGGAGGCCGCTGTGGTGGGACAGACGGAGTGAGGGCGAGAGGGGTGGGGACGGGCCAGGAGCAGTTGTCAGGAGCCAGCACGTGTAGACCTGTTTGTCAGCCAGTGTCACCAAAAGGAGCTGCTATGATTCCGGCCCCAAGCGACGGTGTGGAACTTTATGCAGCTTTATAATGGCTATAACTTCCACTGTGCTTTTTGTGACGTTCACATAGCTCTGGCACCCATCACCACCTTCCAAGCCCTGTGGAGAAATGGGAAACCCTGACTGACCTCCTGACCTCTTCAGATCTAGTCTGCTTTTTGTTTGGTCCTAAAAGCCCTGTCTGTGTTTTAAAATCTACATTTAAATACAGCTTTTTGGCTCATGTCATGCATTCGGTTGATATAATCCGTTTAGTGTTTGCTGTTTTCTTTTGGAGTGGGAGTGAAAATCAGGATTATCAGTAATCATGGTGCATTAGAAAGCGTTTGGTACAGTTTCCCTTCCAGTCTGCTCGCATCTTTGTTCAGGTAATCGAGAAATGGTATGTTTTGGGTGCCGTGATGCCTGTGCAGTTACGGAAATTCAAGGGAAGAGTCGAAGAGAATGAGAAATACCTGTACCTGTTGGTTACGCTGCATGAGTCAGCTCCTGCCATGGTAATGCAGCCTAACAAACTTCCGAAATTCAGTGGCTTTCGATGATAAGCACTGGTATGCAGGGTGACTTTGGCTGATGGAAGCTGGGTTCAGCCGGTATCTCTGCTTCTGGCTGCTGGTCAGCTGGTTTTCTGTGGGTTGGGCACAAGTCAGTTGACATATGTTCATTCTGAGGACGAGGCCGAAGGGGCAGTTGCGACTAGGGGCATCCTTTTCTCATGTTGGACCACCGGAGCACAGGTGGAAGCTCATTCAAGGCCTCTATTCATGTTCTGTCCATAACACCCCTTTGGCCAAGTCACGTCACATGGCCAGGCACAGAGTCGATAGGGCAAGGAACTGTATCCCTCCTCAAGGGCCAGTGGGAGGGATGTGAGTGCACAGCATCGCAGACAGTTTTATCAGAAACAGAAGTCCAAACAGATTTGAAATTTAGGAGAGAGAGATAGTTTTTCCCCTAAAGGGATCCTAATACTGCGTCCATACACATAAGGTTGCCGTCCCTACAGCCTTGCAGAGAACCTGGTGAGGAATGAGTAAGCATTTCACACCGGGAAATGAAGACTTAAAGAAAGTGAAAAAAAAGCAAGTAAACGATTTCTGCTCAGCTTCAAAGGACAGAGAATCTGCTGCTCTGGTTAGGGATGACTCGTTTCCATTTTGAGGTTCCTGAAGAGTTCCCTGGGGTCGCCCGGTACTCTCTCTGCTTGTCTTCCAAGCCCGGAGCTGTTTGGCATGGCCGAGGAGGTTGGGGGGGCCGTCCTGTGATGCGCTTCGCCAGCACCGAGAGCGTCAGAAAAGCTTGGGGCTGCTTTGCCAGGTAGATCTGTGTCCCTTCTCTTTCCCCCAGTTCTGAGCCAGTGTCACCGAGGATGGGAAAGAACCGACCTGCCAGTCAGGAGCCCCCTTTCCCCATTCTCCCACCGTACGTCGCACCTTCTGGCGGCTGAGGGAGTGGTCACTGGTGTCGGACGTCCCAGGTTCCGGTTGGGCTGCCCTGTGACTTTGAGCAACTTACGAATATATAATTTTCTCATTTGTAACATGAGAAATGTGACATATAGGGCTTTTATGAGGGTTAAGTATAACACATTAAAAATTTAATAAATATGAACTAATAAATGCTTTTTTTAATTATCTGTTACCACAGATACTACAGACAGCATTCCATTGTGGTTATTCTAGTATTTCTGTTTTTTCCTCACCAGATCCTGAGCCCTCAAAAGGCATGATTCATGACTGTTTCATCTCTGTGACCCCATTCCGAAGTGACACTAAGTCTGTGATGTAGGGACTTACGCCGATATCCAGTGAATTGTACCCAAACTGTATCTTCTGCCATGAAGTCTTTAGCTCCAAGGATGGGATTAAGTTGTTCCTAAAAATAGATTTAATTGTTCTTTTTTCAAGTTCACATTTTGCCTGTAATAAAGACTTTTGAGGCCTTGAAGAAATGTAAAGGATTTGAGCTAATTCAGGGCTCTGCCTTTGATCACATATTTTCTAGACACTCAAGGAAGCCCTAGCTTCTTTACGTTACATCAGATGAGTTGGGGAAAAAAAAGCCAAAGAAGCTAATTTTCACGTGTGTCTACAAGATTTAAAGATACTTTGTGCTAATATTCTTCTAACACCTGCCCTTTGAGTTGCCTCTCAGATTATGGCTGTGATCTTATCATCAGTTTGTTCAAAATGTTTTTCAAAATTTGTAAATTTTCAGCCACGCGACTGCTCCCAAGGAGCGGTCACTCTAGGATAAAGGACTCGGCTATTATAACTAACAGGTGCAATCTTCCATAGGCGAAAGGTCCAAGAAGTTTGTTTCTCTTTCACATAAGGATCCAGGGTGGGTAGGCAGGCTGCCCGGTGCCACACAGTCATTCAGGGCTTCAGGTTCCTTCCGACTTTTTTCTCTGCTCTCCCCCAGTCTACTTCTCTTCCGTATGATAAAAGCTGGGTTCTCGGGGGTCCTTCTCTGAGCATGAATCTTCGAATTCATCTTGAGGGAAAGAGAAGAATGTGGCGGAGTGTTATGGCCCAGATCTTCAAGAATAACCAGTCACTTCTTTGGTGAGACCTTAATTGCATGGCCGCACGTAGCTGTCAGGTGCTGGCCTACGTAGCCCCCAGGAGGGACTGACTATACCTGTATTACTGTGGAGGAAGGGAGGGCCTGATTTGAGGGGACAATTAGCAAGTTCCTACCCCAGACCAAGAAGTCTGCTGCTGAGAACGTTGCCTTTCTGTTGATTAGCTAATATGAGTCCAGTGGTTTAATGGGGGAAAGAGCAGGTGGTTATAATGATAATAGGCTTGTAATTTATTGAGCTCCAACTATGTGCCAGAGACTATTAAACACAATCGAAGGCATTATCTCATTTGACCCTCTTAGAAAGGTTGTGAGGGAGGTTCTATTATTATCTGCATTTTGCAGGTCAAGACACTGAGTCTTAAAGGAGGGTGAAAAACCTCGTCAAGATGCACAGCTGGGCCTGCTTGGCGCCGAAGGCTTCACCATGCTGTCCTGGGAATGGTGGCATTCCCAAGGAATGAAGGACAGGGATAAAGTGCTTCTCCTTCTGGCTTCTGCAGCTAGTCAGCAGCAGAGGCCATCGGGCAAAGCAGCGGCTTCTCTGGAAATAACACCAGCAGAGGCTGTGCAGACCTCAGCTGGGGATGCCACAGAGGGCTTTCCTGCTTTGCACCGGGGGCCATGGCGACTTCCTTCATTCTCAGTGCCCTGCTTTGTACGTTCCAGTTTATGTGTGTCACCCCTGACCCCGCATTCCTATGACAGCGGTGAAGTCCCACCAGCACGCACATTTTGTGCTTCCTTGATGAGGAGGAGGTACCTGGTCTCCCTGCCTCCCTGGCCTCCTCCGTGTTCAGCCTCCTGAGGCTTGTCCTCTGCAGCAGCCAGAGTGATCTTCGAAAATGTCAGCCACACGACGCCACTCTGCTGACCAGCCTCCTGTTCCGACAAGAGAAAATCCAAACGCCATCCCTTCCACGTGCAGCATGTGTCGTGCCTCTAGGTCATTGATCTTGTTCCTTCTGCCTGGATTTCTCTTCTTTATATTAAAAAAAAAAGCGCATTTTAATTTGTAGAACAGTTTTAGATTTACCGAAAGATTGTGTCCGTTCTACAGAGCCTTCCTGTCAGCCGGGCACTCGGTTGCTTCTCTAGATTTTCCCGTGACTGTCTCCTTATCTTCAGGTCTTATCTGCTCAGAGGCTTTCTCTCAGCTACCTGGGCCCCTCGCACTCCCTCCTCCTCCTCTCACTGTCACAGGACTCTCCTCTCCTGGAATTATCTTATTTTATGTATTTGTGCTTTTATTGTCTGTCTCCGTAACCAGAATGCCAGCTCCTTGAGGGCAGGCCCTCACAGCCAAGTGCTCCGCTGTTTCCCAGGGCCCAGAGCTGTGGCTGGCACATAGGGACACTCTGGTCAACTGTGACTGGCTTTTGACCAGGGAAGCCTGGTCCAGGACATGAGTGACAACAGCCGGCACGAGGAGCTAGGTTTCCTGACACCCAGTGCTTGACATCAGTACCAAGTCCTTGTCAGACTGAATTCTCAGCTGCATTCAGTGTTCGGACTGTAGGTGCAGAGGGCCGGACTGGAGGTTTAGTAGGATCAGGATAAACTGGCTTTTCCAGAATCACCCTACAAGACATCATCTTGACCCCGTGTATTGTTGCTCCTTTGTATTTGAGAATCCCCCATCTCTGAGCTGTGCACTGTACAGATGTGGGTATTGTCTGTACTCACTCCTGCAAGCGGCATCTAATTTGGGGCCCATGTGAGTTAGAATGGCATTATCTGCTGGCAACAGACGCCTGGCCACAGTAGCTTAGGCAAAAGAATTCTGGATTTGGCTCGGCGCTTCTCTTCAGCACCCCAGGACGTTTATGTCGCAGAGATCTCTGCCCTTCTCTTCCTCTCTCCCTCACGGCTGTACCAGCTCTGGTTCATGCTCCTGAATCCAGGCTTTCAGGAGGGCTAAGGGGCTTTCTGGGAACCCAGACCCGACAGCGGCCACTTATGTTACACCCGGCACCCCTGTCTGATTGGAAGGGGAAGGCCTAGTTATCTCCTCTCAGTCTCTCATGAGCTGTGGTTTGGGGGGACAGGTCTGGGCAACATTAGGGTGTGTGTGTGTGTGTGTGTGTGTGTGTGTGTGTGAGAGAAAGACAGAGAGAGACAGAGACAGACAGACATCAAGGTGGATGTCTACTACTCCTAGCTCTGCCACCTGAGAAGGTTATAAGGAAAGCATGTGGAGTTTAAACCGATATCAGGGTTTTTTAAAAGCTCTTCATTCTTTTAACTATATTCATGTTGAACAGTCCTGATATCTCAGACTATCTCACATCAAAATGTAATTTTCATATGTAGATGCGTGCTTGACAGTGACACGTTAACTTTAATACATTGCTCAGAGGAGATGGAAGCTTCTTTCTCTGTCAGCAGAAGTAGACTGTGGCGAGGGGTGGGCAGTGCCTCTGTTCCTCGAGGCTGTCTGTGCAGCTTCTTCCCCCTTGTCACTTCATCATCCTCGAGGGCAAGGTCGGCAAAGTGTGGCCCATGGGCCAGACTTGACCAGTTCCCTGTGTTTGTATGGCCCACAAACTTAGAAGGGTTTTTACATGTTTAAATGGTTGGGAAAAGTTTTCTAGCTTATTACAGTTCTATGCAACTCATGTTTCATGTCCCTGAATAAAGTTTTATTGGAACGCTCATTTCTTCCTGTCTGTGCTTGCTTCGGTGGTCCCCTGGCAGAGCTGAGTAGTTGGGGCAGAAACCGTGTGATCTGCAAAGCCAAAAACTGTACTGTCTGGCCCTTTCCAGGAAACGTTCTCCCCCCCTCCCGCTCTAGAGTGTGGGCCTGCACACAAGCGGGCCTTCTCACCAGCTAGTATGACCTTGAGGAGGTCATACTAGTTTTGGGAAGAGGGACTTGTCATCAGGCACACATAGATGCAGGGAGGTAGGGAAACATAGTTAGCAACTGGGCAACCCTTTGCCCAGCTAAAATTGTGGCGCTTCTATTACTAAAAGGAAGGAGAGTATATAGATGTTGGGGTGCAGTTAGGAGACTGATCACGGCGGGTGTGCACGTGCGCCCAAGCTACAATCTTTCATCCATTTTAAAATCCACGATGGTTAGGCAAAGGATATTGAAGTCTGTCTTGATTTTACATATCGTATTCAGTAGCTTCGATATAATCAAATGCGTGAAATGTGTTGATGGACGTGGACTCACTCATCTGCTTGTTCGCTCATGAATTCGTCCAACAAATATCCAGTGAGAATGATTACCCCTTCTTTTCTGGGGGGTGTGCTGCTATATCCTACAGTCTGAATTTAACTTACTTATAGCTGAGGAAGTGCACCTATTTATAGAGCGGCGATTCTCAAAGAGTGGTCCCCGGCCGGCAGCATCATATCTACCGGGACTGTATTAGAAATGCCCCTTCTCAGCACTGTGACCTACTAAATCAGGAACGCTGGGAGTGGGACCCAGAAATGTGTGTTTTGACAAGCTCTCGCGCAATTCTGAGGCACGTTTGGGAGCCACTGCTATAGAAGATGTAGCCTTAATCCATAATTATAATGGGCAAGTGGCCCCTTTCACTGAATAAACATTTTGTGCTTTCAGGAGAATCAACAAACATTTTCCCCTCTTACCTAGATTCCCTATCAATACTCTCTTGTGCTCAGAAAATATATACAAATCCAAACAGACATCATATTTTGGCTCCGGATTTAGTCCAGCAGACAGTGGCGGACGCTGCCAAAGCCACAAAGCGACTCCCCGTGAAATTGGCCGGGCGACCACCACACAGAGCCTCTTTGGCCCTTGACTGATTGCTCTGTGTGAAAAGGGACCTCGACAGCCTCGACCCAGGGACTTTCAGATGCAGGGAAAGACCGACGCTTGGTCCCCATCCAGTGTAAACAGGGCCAAGGGAACCTTTCACAAGCAAAGACTTGGTTAAGGGGTGGTGGCTCCAGCCGAGCGATTTAGGTGCTTTGGTATTTAAGTATATTGTTGCATAGCCCTTGGCAGCCACAAAACACCAGTCTGTTGGAGCAAGTGGCAATTTGGGTTGAATGAGTACTGTGTCTATCAAGGGTAGGTCTGTCGACCCGAGGTACTACACTTTGGACGTTACCAGTATCAGCCTGTGTAACCTCTCGGCCACCTTAGGAGGTGGGTACCTCATGACCACTGTACAAATCCAAAAAAGCTGAGGCATTGCGAGGTTCAAGTTCAAATCTGGGTCTTTAACCCAGAAAGAGGCCGGGTGAGCATTTGAACCCAGGCAGTTGGGTTGTAGAAACCGTGCTCTTTACAGCGATGCAGCCTCTGAACGTGACGCTGTGTCTGTACTTCTGTGGTCACACACACACACAGCACGTGTACCCACACGTTCTGGGCTACCGCAGCCTGGAAGGGCATGGTGGCTTCTCTCGATCTCCTTTGCATGAGCCGTTTCTGAGCGTGATAATTCAGAATTGGGGTGGAGGGTCTGCTTGCCGCGTGGCCATGGGCAGCCAGGCTCTGCTTTCTGTGCGCAGTGCCTTCGCTGATTGACTCTGAAAAGGGAAGAAAGGATTACTTACCGCGGGCCAGTGAGCTGTGAGAGGTTCCCAAATTACTCATTTCCCATCTGAATTTCTCCTCTTGCCTCAAAACTGAGAACACTTCCCAGGAGGAGAACGAAGACCGGGTGGCACTGGCAGCACATGTTGGTAATTAACGGACCTGCGTGCGCCTCCATCAGACGAGGGGTGTGTTATTCCGGAGGCCTGCAGAATGAGCTAAACCCCAAGTGAATTATTTGGTTTGACAGATGTGTACAGAAACTGAAGACAGTTTATTGCTGGGGTGGGTTTTCATCTTCTCTCAAAATGCGTTTTCTCGTAGTCTGCCCAGCTACCCAGTCCTTTTAATGGGCCTGAACTTGAGTAAAATGAGAAGGTGCTAACACAGTTGAAACAAGAAGTGAAAACTTCTGTTTTATCGTCCATTCAAGAAAATATACAGTATATTTCTACTGCAGCCTCCCTTCCATCCCCCTCCCAATCATCGTTATCAGTGATTGACGTGGTTGCAGACTGTTTTGGTGGGAAAAGCACTTGCAACCAAATTTAGTAAACCACAGGCCGGTTTTATTTTTGGTCGTAGTGAACAAGGGCACACGGCAGCTGCAAGGAGGTGACTGTATCTGCTTCTTGGCTTTCTCCGTTTTTAATGTTTTGACTCTTGCTCTCTCTAGTACGCTTTATCTATTTTGACTAGAATTTTCTGGGAGGAGAAAAGGCCATTCTTTTTATCATAGAAACACCATTTTTTTTTTCAGGATGTGGGTTTCGCCTTAGTAAAAAAAAATTGAATATATTTGTAGCCCTTGAGGTTACAGAAATTTTGAAATAGAGAAATTAAGTATCATAATTAATAATAAGTCGAAATGACGTATTAGTGGGTTAATGTCCAATTGTCATCAACATCCTAACGTTGCTCAGTCATAGAAGAACAAGGCCCGCGCAGAATGATAAAGAATGCGGTTGGGTAGGGACTGTGAATGGGATTTATTTTTCACCTGCATAGACAATGGCAGGCACGGGGGGCTACTCAGTTACCGTGACTGGGTTACTCGGTTGATTGCTGAGTGAATGTTTGAATCTTGCACCGCCTCTAGGCTGCCAGAGTACGAGAAATGAGGCTAAGTTTGCCCAGGGACCTTGAAAGGGCTGTATAATGATTGGATCTTAAGTACTGGGAGGGTCATTAGCCGTCTCAAACCCGCCCAGCAACTCCAGGCACGATTTCTTCTGTGGGGATGCTGACAAGGGGCCACTGAGGGCCCATCTTCTCCTTTCGGTTCATTCTGGGCCACCCTGTTGTGGAACTGCTCTGATTGTGGGATCGGTTTGTGGGATGGTAGCAAAAGCTCATCTGTGCTTTGCAGATTTTCTCTTGCACAGGCCAGGTATCCTCTTGGGTGGAGGGAAGTCAAGCAGAACAACAGTCCCCAAAGCCTTGGGAAGAACGTGTCAGGCTGCCATTCATTTACTCCCTTCATCTGGTTGTGACAAGGGCCCGGCCATCCGCCAGCATTCTCCCTGGATTTTTCATAGCGAAGTTTTGATAGGGACTTCTTTTAGGTCGTCATAATGCTTGTTCCAGGGAGAAATATGGGGAGGGAGGCAAGCGGGGCAGGAGAGGTTATACGGCGAATACAGAAATTCTGGGTGTTTGATTCCTCACAAAGTCAGCGTGAGCCACACTTGGTGCAGGCCTCCTAAAGCTTTGTGATCAGGGGTGTCGCATCCCGGTTGTGGTGAGTGGTAGCCGTATCAGTTCTGGTTGTCACATTTAGTGAAGCAGGTCTCCAGAGAAGGGCTGTAGAGAAATGAAGACTGGAAACTTCGAATGAGTAGAGATGAGGGGCTGGTGACGCTCAGCTGGGTGAGGAGAACACAGTTCAGGTGTGAGGCGTCCTGTCGAGAAACAGGGAATAGACGTGTTTACTGTGGCCTCAGCGTACGAAGATGGGGTCAGAGTGGAGATCACAGGAGGCCAAGTTGGCCTCCGATAGAATTTACTGGTGTCTTCATCTGAAATTGACCAATTCCTCTTTTTATTTTTGCCCTTGTTTTTTATTATAATTGAAAAAAAAAGGCTACAATCTGGATATTAATGATGAATATTTCCCCAATAGGAAAGTACTCATTTCTTTCTTTCTTTTAACCATAATCCAAATACAGACTTTAAGAAATTTCTAAAAAACATGGTTACCATTTTTTTTTTTTTTTAGTATAAATGTGATGCTATTAGCCTTTGTGGAAGAGCCAGATGCTTCCACTTAATTAATATTATTTAATCACAGATTTCCTAAGAGCCCACTCCCTGGCTCACAGCAAGGTCTCCCCGTGGGTGTTTCCGGTTGCCCCACACTGCACCTAGGGCATCAGTGGAGGCGGGTGTCAGAGGCTGGGACGTGGGTGAGAGGTCGTCAGTGGAAGACGGCCACATGTCTGGGTGGCCTTTGACAGGGTCTCAAAGGAAAAATGACATCAGAAGGTAGAGAAGGGCAGACATTTCCACACGGGTGGCTGTGCAAAGGCCTAGGGTGGTGGGAAGAACAGGTTGCATCTGGCACTAGGACTGGTGCTGCGTGGGAGTGGGCATGTGTTAGAGGAAAGTGTAGAAGAAGGGGAGCCGACCCTGGCGTGGTGAGTTGGTTTCCCTCCTCTTGTCATGTTGGGGTGGGGTGGGGTTTGGCCGGGCACTCCCGGGCTGTATAGTTCTGTTGGAGACAATCCCAGGCTGTCCTCCGCCCAAACATTTTCCCCCATCTTTGCTTCTGAATCAAAGGCAAAATTGTCATAGAACTGAAAATTGGCCTCTGGATGTTGGAAATTAGCCAGATAGCTCATTAAAGCCTTTTACGTGATTTATACATTTTAAAAATTCTTCCTGAGAAACTCCGTATTACTGCTCTGTACCTGTTGTGAAAAT
Source organism: Cynopterus sphinx (assembly GCA_030015415.1). NCBI lineage: Eukaryota > Metazoa > Chordata > Mammalia > Chiroptera > Pteropodidae > Cynopterus > Cynopterus sphinx. The sequence continues at coordinate 9,482,069 of CM057391.1, forward strand.
GCAACACAGATTCTCACAGATTTAGTCACTTAGTCATAATAGTTATGAAAACTTTTAATTCAAGTAATTTTTCGATATCGATATTTGTCTACCTGTGTTTACTTATGATTTCTCACCGTCGTTTTTCTCCCTTTCACATCTTCTGCTTTCTCTCTTCTTCCTGTATAACTGTTTCTCCAATCATTGCTGTCCAATCTATTCTTCTTCATTAGTTCGCCTCATTTTTATTACTCTTTTATTTCCTGAGTAGATTTTTTTTTAAATTTTTATCATCCCTCTTTGCAAGGGAACACTGAAACCAAGATTTACTTTGACCTATGTGGCCTTTGATTCACCCCCCTCCCCCCACCTCTGTCTGAGTCGGTGGGAGGTAGAAGAAACTAATAAAGCGTCTTGCCTAGAGTAAGCATTTAATGAAAATTAGAGGAAATGCAGTAAGCTTGGAAGACAAAGGACGCGCTAACAGGTGGTTAGCATAGTGACGGGTAGGTGGGGCATCAGTGGGTCAGAGGGTGAGCTTACTCATCCTAGGAACTAGACGCAAGGTTTCACGAGTAGTGAATCAAGCCACTTTTTAGTTCTCACTTTAGGACTTTATGCTCAACATAGAGCTTCTAAGTATTCACATGAATCTTAGTGAACTCTTTGGAGTCAAATATGGGGAAATTCTGTACAGAGCAGGTTTGGCGATCCTATCATGAATCTCTCCAACCCAATTCGTCATTCCCTTTTAAACCTATCATGAACTGACCTGAAGTCTTTTTCTTTCTTTTTTTCTTTTTCTTTTTTTTTTTAAATTATAAGAGATCATCTGATTAATCAGCAGATCTGGCTGGATTTCGCCTCTGCATGATGAAATAATTAAGTCAAATTGAAACTCTCATTTCATCGTGTCAGAATGAAACCGCATAAAGACGTGAACCTGTTGATTTGTTTTGGGAAATCCGTAGGTAAAATGATGATGTGCTAGATATTCTAAAGCAGAAAGAAAAACAATTTGTAAGTACATGTCTGCGTGGGCCATGATTCTTTTATATTAGAAAAACGTGTTATTGCAAACCTTTATTGAATTTTGGCCATTTATAACAATTTTAACACGCAGGGTTAAAAAATTTAGTTTTGGCCCTCAAACTTCTAAAAATAAATATTTTATCCTCTGATTTAGAAAGTATTGTTGAAAATGAAAATATAGAATAATATAAATATAAATGATGGAAAATTTAGAAGACATAGAAAACGTAAAATATGTTCATATGAAAAACTAACGTTGTCTGGTATCATAAGAAAGGTCTCGATTTCTTCACTGAAAATGACAGTGACAGTGCTTAATGCCAGCAGAGAAGTAGTTGTGACCACTTTTGCTGTGCCTGACTCTAGGAGAAAAGATTTGGGTACCATCTGTTTGTGAATAAGATGAAGCCACTGTAAGTGGACAGGACAACCCTACCTGTCCTTAACACCCCTCACCTGCCGCCTCTGACGGCATTATTCGCCAGAGCCTTCCTCCCGCAGACTCTGAGTGCCTGTGTCTGCAGTGCCACGGGGCTTAGCAGCCAGGCCGGGGCTCTCGCCATTTCTCTGCTGCTCTGTCAAGAGCCGCAAGTTTGCCTGTGAGCTTATGGAGGGGACCATGTCTTAGTCTTTTTAACTTATTTTACTTAAAAAGAGCTCTAATGTTTTTGAATGAATGAATAGGTGGATGGATGAATTAATGAGTGACACAGTTCCGTAGACTCACTCTGATGGTACCAAGAAGGCATTCTCAAGACAGTTAATACTCAGATATGTCCTCTTAGTAGGTTAAATGTGAGGAGGTTAGACTGTACGCATAAAATGCTCTCTGAAGCCACTGTGCAGGAGCAAAGAACTGGAACTACCTCAGTGAGATGGGATTGGCTTGATAACTGGTGCAGTCACTCGCTCGTCTGTGCAGCCTCTAAAAAATGGTGGTTATGTAGCAACCTGAAAAAAGGGTTGATGGAAATGTCGGAAAAGTGACATTCCAAATTGTATGTCTGCTCACAAATATTTGGGAACACCCAGCTGCATAGGAAAAAAGAAAAGGAAATTCACCAAAATGTGCCCACTAATTGTTAAGGTGGCAGATAATGAACGATTTTTTCTCTATGTTCCAGCCGTCTTAGACGGTGGCTAAACTAGTTTCATAATGCAAAAAAAATAAATAAATAATTTAAAAATGCTGACAATTAAAAGCGATTCAAAGATAAACACATTAATTGTGACCAGATTCTAAGTCAGAGGGTGAATACTTATCTAGGTTTTGCTCTATTATGGAGATATTTTATGATTACATTTTTAAGGGGAAAATAGTAGTAAGTTAGCAGCGAGGACATGACAACACTATCCAGAGAGCCGGTTAGCACTAGAGAGAAGGTAGAAACTTCTACTGGAAAATGACAGTTGTCTTGGACCATTTCGAATAGGGAGGCGCTAACCTCCGAACTTGCTCACCGCCGAGGACATCTCTGGGAGCTGAGCACAGTCCGGCTGTTTGTAATGATGACTCTGCATCAAGTAAACATTTCATTATGTTCAGTAGACTCTGTTTCATCAGCCGTGGAATTAGTACCTTTCTAGTACTTAATTAGTACTTAAAGGCACTATAATGAGATAAATTTCACTTCCCTGAAACTTGGGTGAAACACCTGAAAACCCAGACTCTTCAAGGGCCATAAGGGAATGTCTGATCTACCCCTCATGGTAAGCGATGGCAGTTGGCCAGGTGCATCGTTGTTCTTTAAAACATGGGAATACTGGACAGTTGTTCGGTGGGGAAATGGCTTTCTCAGCATAGCTTTGTCTAACTAACCTTTTATAGGCTAGAGACTTCATCAGGATGCTGCTGGCTTCTCGTCTTCGGTGTTTTTTCCCTCAGCTCTGTGTTCGAAGTCTTGTTGGCTTGCGCAGGGTGCCCCTCCTGAAGCTGTTTTTGTACCTGGCCAAAGCTGTGTTGACAAAACTTGGGATGTTAGCGTAGGGCTTATCTTAGGGCTTCTGGGAAGAATCGAAAAGGAACATGAAGAAATGGAATCGTGCTCAGCAGTACGAGGGAACAGACTGTCCCACGCAGCGACACTGTCCTGCTAAGTCAAGGAAGCCTCCCATAGAAGGCTGCACACTGTATGACTCTTTTTACGTGAAATTCTAGAAAAGGCAGAACATAGCAACGGAAAATGAATCTTGTTGCCTGGGGCCTGCGATGAAGAAGGGGTTTGGACTCTAAAGAGGCACCAGGGAACTTTTTGGGGGTAATACGAATTTTCTATTTTTTTTTTTTATTATTGCAATTGTGGTCACACAACTATGTACATTTGCCCAAACTCATCAAACTGCAAAATCCACAAAAATAGGTGGATTTTTATATAAACTCCATCTTAATTAAAACGGTTTTAAAAAGTTAATATGGAGGGAGTTTCAAATCACTTTTTTATGTTCCTTCGAAGTTGAATTATTATACCAAAGCATTTTCAGGATTGTGATGTGTTTTGGATGTCACCAAGAAACTACCAGCCTAGATGTGTGAAAGTGCTTCATCTGACGTTACTTAGGGTGACGTTTAAGCGAGTGACTGATTAAGCCACAGGGTTGGGGTATAACTTGTCCTCGGCTTTGGATTTTCCCTGTCTCCATTTCGCTGTGTGCTCAGGTGTGTTTTCCTGTTTGCTTCCAGTATTTTGGGAGGCGTGACCTCACAGTGTTATGCCCTCAGCACCCGGAGGAGCAGAGATTGTGTGCTCGAGCCTCGCTGTGGAGACCTTTCAGTGCCCTGGACGTCTTAGTTACCTTTCCCTCGTTCCTTCCACTCGGTGGAAATGTGGATTAGACTTTGGAGGGGACCCAGGATGGGGCTCTCTCTTGTTTCTGAATTCGCTCTCGGTCCTTCGTTTCCCATTCAGCAGTGCAGACTCACTATCACTCCTTTCCTCCTCCCAGCATTAAATGTGTTTTTCTGTTTTAATGGGAAATAATTCCTAAAACAAAACATAGCAGGTTGATCTCATTTCCCAACCTAAGCAAAAAGTAAATTGAGCAAGACCAACCAAAATTAATTTCTAAGTTTCATCAAAATTCACGTTTGACTCTCCCCTCTTGAAATATTAGTATTAATGCTGGGAAACGAAGTGTGATTTTCAGCAAATTTGGTTTGATTTTAAAAACCTGAATTGGAAAGATTTAGGACTCCTATCATCTGTCCATTTTCCTTCTTTTTGCGGGTATAGTTTAGCGTCGCGTGTCATATCAATGAGCATCTTTGCTGCTAGAAGATTATACTGTGATTTTACACATACGTGTCAGCCTATTGTTATTTGATTTAACCCCCCTCTTTTTTTTTTTCTTTGTAGTTGGTGTTCTAGTCTCCTCTCCCTCTTTCCTCCATTCTTTCTGTCAAGAGCCTGTGCAGGCCCTGGTGTTGAGTGAACCCCAATCTCTTGATGACAAGAGTTGGTGTCACTGCCGATTGGCAGGCTGGGCCTGAGACCCTGGAGCGCAACTGCAGCTCCCATTGTTTCCTGCAGACGTCTGCCTCTCAGGGCTGTGGAAATGGATGACTGAATAATGCAGTGTACACACGCTGAGAACTCACGACTCCAGGCAGAACAGTCTGTTTTCCTTTTGGTGCAGGGTGCTGAGACTGTGTGCAGAGCTTTCTTGGTCCCAGGCCCTCAACGCTTTTATTTCCTCTAATATTTCAACCTTTTACAAATCGCCAGTATCTTTAATCTCATTCTTATTACCAGCTAGGGGCTAAGCACTGAACTTGAAGCTGATTTGCTGTGTGACCTTGGGTTTGAATTCTCTTATCTTAAAATTGGGAGGATAGGCCTGCCTGTACCCGAGGGGATGTGGTTTAGAAAAGCTAATTAGTGATTATAAAGCAATTTGTAAACATGCTTAGCAGGGCAGAATGTGTTCCAAGTTCTTTCCCTTCTCTTAACCTCTCCCCCTAAGCAGCTTTAATCTTCATAGGTTCATTTGTTAGTTCATTCATTCATTCAGTTTTCTCTTTTCTCTTTTTATGGAGCATCTTCTAGGTTCCAGGTGCTGCTTTAGGTGCTGGGGATCCGGCGATCAATGAAATTGACTCTGCCCTCTGGAGCTTGCATATTAGGAGTCTATGTTCAAGGTGTAGTGGTTGGAAGCATTACCTGAGGGAGTCAGGGAAGGCTTACCCAGAGAAACAGATAGCCTTGAACTGGAACGTGAAGGATGTGGACGAGTTAGGAAGCACACAAGTGTCAGGGGGGCCTTCCCAAGCGGGGAACAGCGCTGTGTAGCAAAGGCCAGAGGCATCACAGGGCAGAGCCTGGTCACTTCTAGAAGTGTTTCGGTCAAGCTGGGGCATGGAGAAGGAAATGTGAAGTTGTGGAGGATGAGGCTGGACCCAGAGGCTTAGGGAAAAGCTCTTCGTCCTGTCTCCCAGGAGACTGCGATCAGAGTGGCCCAGTGACCATATCCCTGTCCTGTGGCTGGCTGGAGGCAGGTTGGGACCCGAGGCGCTCCCTACCCCCAGCCCAGCGCTCTTGTGCTCCAACAGAGGGCCTGCAGGTTTTGCCCCTGGAACACAGACCAAGACCGAGGGCAGGGTTGCCCAGCACGGTGACCTGGGTTGCATCCGGTCAGGCCGGGCAGGTAGGTCGCTGCATGTTCATGCCTGGCAGGGGGTGGATGCCGAAATCCAGCCTGCTCTCTGCTGGCCACACTCTGCGTCCTGCACCGAGTTTCAGTCCTATCCCAAAGAAGCAATACTTCTTCTGAAGTCCCACAAAGGGCCAGATGGGCTAGCAGGGCCCTAGGAGGCCTACTGAGACATACCCGGGCTCTGAGGGACAAATATAAGGACAGACTGAATCTCAGCACCAGGGCTTTCTCTGTACTTGACCTCTTACTCCGTCACGAGCTAAAAGTGGGGAACGAAAGGAAAAATGTGCACACTACAAAGGCTTTGAGTCTTGGGAGGGAAGTCCGTGTGATGTCGCCTCCCCCAACTTGCCCCGAGAACTCATTTCTGACCCTGGGAGATGAGCGCTCCCCCAAGTCTTCCTCAGGGAGCCCCAGGGAATGTGCTTCCGCTCACCAGGCCCTGAAAGACTGAGGTCTCTGGCGTGTGGCTGTTGCTGCGACGGTTGTCGCAGTAGCCTAGCACCTGTCACTGCAGAACCTCTGGGGGTGACACCGAGGAATTTCGCCAAGCTCCCCAGGTAACGGTAACATTCGAGAAGTCCTTTTGTGTGCTTTTTCACATCCTGTTGACAAAGAAGGAAAATGTTTGGAAATCGTTAGGAAGTGAACCCTGTCAGTTCAAAATTAATTTTTTTCATTTAATAATCTATTTTTGAAATCATTTTATTATTCAAAAACTGCCTCATTCTTAATGACTGCCTAGTATTTCCCTCTGCAGGTATAACCTAAGAAGTATTTTTCCGATTGCTTAGAAATCAATCTGTATGTCTGGGCCAGGATTAATTTTTAAGGATTATTTTTTAAATGAAAGAAATTAGAAAAGAATGTGAAACTTGTTTTCAGTTTTCCTTATGTACAGTGAGATATTAAAAACTTTTTCTTAACTGCCAGGCTGTGGTCAAAAGTCTGAAAGCCAGAGATGAAGAGAACTGTAGCTCCTTAAAAGATCTCTCTGGCACTCAGTGTTGGTACTCGTGTTATCTTTCTGAGCGCAAGTTCATAGTAATTGCTGAACATAATGTGAGCATTTCTTCCCAAAATTAGGGCTTCTAAAAGTTGATTGTTCGTTTGGTCTGTGCCCGATAATAATAAAGAAGCCTTTAGTTCCTAAGGCAGGCTCTACTGAGAAGGTCTGGTTTGATCTTGGGACTGTCGATACTGTAACCACACACACGTTGAATTGAGGGTCTTGTTGGAATTTATTTGACATCACTGGAAATACAGCCTTTTTTCTGAGGAAACTGGCCCGGTCGAAGCAGAGCTGGCCTCTGACCAGCACCTTACAGGAATTTTCTGGCGTTCCACCGCCACGGACCTAAGGGGCACACAGGGCAGGGTCTTTGATGCCACCCCTAGACCTCAGAGAACTGAGCCTCTAGAAAAATCTTTTCCTTAAACCTTCTCTTCTGGTCATCGGGCTTCCTGTGCAGGAGCCGCTTGTTCATTCTGTTTGTTAACTTAAGCTTTCTAGAAGTCACAAGTCTCTGAGCTGTGCCTAGATCCACGTTCTGTTTAATGTGTGGCTTGGGATGTCCCTGGAACAGGGCTGTGGCTGCATCTTCCGAGCCTGCGGATTTTTGTGTGACCCCAAATTAAAAACCGGAACAACATAACCTGAGCGTTTCCTCAGGCTGCACGCCCCGAGTGGGCCTTGCGTGTGCCCCCACAGTCACGGCCATGAATTTCTTACTGTGCTAAAAAACATCAGCATTTCCTGCAACCATCCAGAAAGTTCTAGCAGATCAAGTTATATGTGAACGTCACTTTGTAAACTTCTTGAATTCAGTGGTTTCAGAAGATTATATTTGGAATATTTATAAAAACCCATGGTCTAATATCTTCCTTAGCATTTAATGTTTCTCATCATGGATCGTAATGTAAAGAAGAAAAATTGGTTTTTCCCACGTAGGTGTGGCCAGGTCACCGCTATGTTAATTCAGTGTATTGTGTAAACATTGTCATTTACTGTGTTGTGCCATGATGTGAAAAATGTCGGGAGCACCAACAGGGTTTATCTGGGGTCGGAGAGGAAAATCACCTGCCTAATCTTTCAAAGGCACGTGTGTTCCCTCCCCAGCCCAGGCCCACTGACTCAGAATCTCGGTGGGGTTTAGGGCGAGGGGCAGGCAGGCGTATGTTTCCCGAATGGCAGTAACACTTCTGTACTGAGTATTTTTGTCGCTGTTAGTGCCCCTCTGTTTTGACTCCTCAATCACTGTGCCCTCTGCCTGTTTTCTGGGCAACTGGGACTTGTAATGGCTTCTTCCTCGGGCCTTCACAGGAGCCTTCCCACCTTTCCTGGTCTTCCTCCCTGCCCCCTTCTGTTTCCTGAGAGCGGGGCCTCTCTCATCCAGCCCCCAGCCCGCTGTCAGCACAGCCGTGTTTGCCCGCGGGGCTGGTGCCCCCTGTGCCACTCCAAGCTCCTTGCGGGCAGGCTGCTGTCTCCATGTTCGTGTCCAGGGCCCAGTCACACGTGAGCCCTCAGTAAATACATGAAGGAATGAGTTACCTAGTGCAGAGCAGCAGGAAAAGCGACTGATTACTGAGTGTCCCCGGCCCTCCAGCAGGTACAGAGGGGAGGAAGTGAACACTTGATAAGAGTTTCCTTTGGGCTTTTACTTGAAAGAAAGGTTAGGCCGCTCAGGGGTGGGCGATGGCCCTTCAGGTCCTCTGGCGCTGGCAGGAGCACTAGGGCAGTGTTTTGTGGCAGAGTCTGAACCAGGATCAGATGTCCCTATAGGCAGTCGGGAAATTTGTCACTGAGTAGTAGGGCAAGAGGGCACCAGAGCTGGGCCGTGGGGGAGTAACTCAGCCTGCCACTTTCGGTCTTCCACGACCTAGCGAATCTGTTAATGAATGAACAGTTCAGTCAGTTAACTAATTAGGCCATTAAGGAGTTGACAGACGAGCTGGGGCATCAGTGCCCATTTGTGTGGTTTGCAGTTTCCGCACCGCTCTCGCGCGTGGTACCTCGTTTGAGCTTCCTGCCAGCGCCGCTGCCGTCTCGGGGAGGGAGTCAGTGTAGGTGCCTCTGCTTTGCAGATGTGGAAACTTGGGGGCAGAGTCCCCGAGCTCCTAAGGGACCCGTCGGGGAGGGAGCCCAGGTGTTTGGACTCCTGATTCAGTGCTCCACAGTTCCCTTTGAGCCTGTGGGTCGTGGCAGGTGCACACTCAGCACAGCAGTGAGACCCAGGACCCTTTTTGGAGAAAAATGGAGGCAAATATTCTTCAGAGACCCCGGTGTAGAGCAGAAGCCTGGGAGCCGCAAATCAGATTTCCTTGTTCGCTTTGAAAAGTGTCTTTAATCCGAAAGCTTGTCATGCCTGTCAAAAGAAGCTAATGACAGGTGAATGGGAAAGAATTCCGAGAATGAGAATAAAGGGGTTTTTTATTAGGGAGGGAAAGCATAGCAACTTAATAATTACTGTTGAAATAGTCACAGCAAAGCTGAAGCTTCTCCATAATTTAATCTAACTTAATACTAACTGCCTCCTCCCTCGTGGCAATACACAAATTAATTAATAGTAGGTTGTGTTTTGTAGTGATGCCTTTATATTCAGGCCATTATTAACTTGTTCTCTGTGCCTTTCTGACTTGGCTGAGCCTGTTCATAAAATTGCAGAAATGAGAGTTTCTGCGCCTGTTTCCATTATGACTTCTGTAAGCATCAGGGTTTTGGAAACATGCTGTTCGTATTTTACTCCCATCTTGTAACAAACACTTATACCCTACAGCGGCATTGCCCCTCTTTTTTTCTTTTTTATCACGTAGTAGGTGTCTCTTCCTCTCTTTAATTTTTCTCCCTGAGAGGTCGTTAGTAGAGGGTGGTTGTTAAGATTGTAGGCTCTGACTGAGATTACCTAGAATTGAATTTTGGCTCTCCCTCATACCTACGGAGCGACCTTGGGTAAGGTGTGTAACCTGCCTGTGCTTCAGTCTCCCCATCAGAAAAATGGGTAATAATTATATCTACCTTATAGGGTTGTTGAGACAGTTAAATGAATGAATGAATACATGTAAAGTGCTTAGAAGAGTGCCCAGTATGTTCAAGTTACCCCAGGCGTAGGGGTCCTCAGTTGCTTTTCATCCACAAGGTACAGAAATAATGTTCTCTTGCTTGTCGCCAAGGCTCTCCCATTTGCCAGATGATCTAAAACGGGGATCCCCAATCCCGGGCTGCAGACCAGTACCGGTCCATGGCCTGTTAGGAACGGGAACCTCACAGCAGGAGATGAGTGACTGGCGAGCCAGCGAGGCTTCATCTGTACCTGCAGCTGCTCCTCAGCACTAGCATCACTGCCTCAGCCCCACCTCAGATCGTCAGGCGTTAGAGTCTCACAGGAGCTCCGGTCCCTGGTGCCAAACAGGTTGGGGACTGCTGGTCTAAAAGGATCCAAGCTGGCCACCCTGAGTTCTAGCTGTACTGCCACACTACTTATGGGGTGACTACTGAGAAACTGAGAAACAGCCTCAGGACAGGGGGGTTTGGAGGGGTGGTACCATTCAGAAAGCATCTGCATCCTGGGGATACACAGGATGAATTATGCATACTTCATCAGAGCGCTCACCATTCAGGGGGAGACAGGGGCTTGCAAGGAGGTGCTTCTGATGCTTGTGATAAATGCTGTTGAGGAGCCCCGGGAGCCATGGGGAAGGGTGTTGCTGGTTTGCTGCAGACTGCTGGCCCCAAAGTAGGTTTCACCCCCTTGGTTTGGAATGCCACAGGCTTGTGAAGGGTGACCGGCAGGACAGAGGGGCCATCCACGGGGCAGAGCTGGCTGCAGAGAAAATGCTGCATTGCAGCAGTTGGTTGGCCTCGCACCTCTAGTCTCCCTCTCTCCCCCTTTCTTTTCAGCTGCGTAAACCCCATCTTGCCCTCAGGCCCTTACTGGGCCCGAGAGGCCACACAGAGGTCTGCGGGTCTTTGGGATGGAATGTCCTGAGTCCCAGTCCCAGCCCTATGACTTGGCTGGGCAGCGCTGTGCCGGTCTCTGCCCTCCACTGTGCCTCAGCCGCCCCACCTGTAAGGTGGCATCAGGATGCCGCCCTCGTCAGGTTGTTGGGCAGTAAGTGCTTTCTCGCAGGGCCTGGCAAAGAGTAAGGTGCAGAGTTAGCCATTGTCATCTTCTGGCCTCCAGCCTCACCTTCTGCAGACTCCTGTGTTGTCCACCCACCCTCCTGCCCTCCAGCTTATCTGCTCACCTCACCTCACGGTCAGCTCCTTCCTGGCTAATCTTGAGATCCAGCGCCCCTGGGAAGCCTCGGGACAGTCCCTCTTTCCTCCTCAGCTACAGAGCCCTGTGTCGGAATAATTGGTACTTATGTCAGGATTGGGTCTCATGCAGCATTTTAATTGCTGCTCTTACCGGTCTCTCTCCCTAACCAGACTGCAAACCTACGAAGACAAGGGCTCCATTACCTCTGAAATTCTGGCAGGCATTGAAGTGGCCAGTGTATGGCAGGTGCTCACTGAACGCTGGCGGGCTCGAGCTGTCCAGTCGTACCACACATTCACCTCCCTCCGTCAGGCACCCCCACCAGACCCAGCTCAATGGGGATGTTGTTTCTATCTCAATTCACTACTGTGTCCAGACTCATCCCTCCTGGATGGGCACAGGCTGTATCCTTGAATGTATCCAGGTTACTTTTCTCTTTTTTTTTTCCTTCTCAGAGAGGATGATTCCCCATTTAAGAGATCACAAGGGCAGGAGAAAGGTTAGTGTAGAGGATAAGGGCTTGAGTTTAGAGCCAGGAAAACTGGGTTTGAACCCCAGACCTTTTATTCTTAGCGGGCCTGCCTCAAAGAAGTAACAAATTCCGTGTCCCGGTTTCTTCATCTATAAAATACGGAGAGTGTACCTTCTTCACGGAGGGTTATGACATTAAAAACTGCAAAGTGTTCAACCTGGTGCTTGCCACCTGACGACCTTTCACTCATGAGTCCCTGCTGAGCTTGTGGTCACTGTGGCTATGTTTTTGGCTTCCGTGGAGCATTGGAGCTTGGCCGTGTTACCCACACAGTGCAGAAGAATGAGTAGTTTTTCCCGGGGCGCGAACCAGGGAGAATGGGAAAAGGTATCTGTACAGTCGCCCGTCTCAGCAGCTTGCAGAAACTTCGTTCTGTGGCGTCGCTTGAAGCAGGAGCCCCAGCAGGACGGCTCGAGACGTTGGCACAGGAAGAGGGCGGGAGATGAGTCTGGTGATAACCTCCTCCCGCCTCGATGCACAGATCAACAGTGAATTCGGTGTTGGTGGTACCTACTCCGCCGGGATACCACCACCTCGCTGGGGAGTGCTTTGTCCTTGGGGCTGCTGTAAATGTCGCGTCGCCGCACCCCGAAAGGAGTTTTTCAGAGACAGTTTACAGCGAATGCTCCTCTCCATTGGTCAGATGTGAAAAGTAACTGCTGCTTTTGAAGCTCTCTTTTGCCCTTGAAAACATCCTCTCCGTGTTCTTCCTGAAGGGTGCCTCAAAACGCCATCCCCAGATGTCCGTGTGTGGGGGTGCTTATCAGATAAGAGCTGGGCAGAACGTCCTGAGGAAAGTTATTTTGCCGTAAATCCAAGGCAGTTCTTATTAAACAGCCAAAGAACATGTGGCTGTGAGCATGTGGCAGGGTGCTGTTGCTCTTATAAGCAATTAACTGACATCACAAGGATTGTAAAACTCAACATGTAGCGGCCCCTGCACCTTAAAACAGTGTGTTTTGTGCCACATGGTGAAAGCACCCTCTCATATCTGCCTTTTGAGTTAGTGTCTGTGGTAGCAGCCCGGTTCTGTTGTTAGGTACGTGGCCTGTAGAGGAGAAAGGGCTCTTTAGTCTGGGGGAACACAGACATGCACACTAGAGCTTTCTATGTTTAGATTTCCGTGTTTGGTTTTCACTCAGACTGGTGCCCCTGTGTGTGCACAGTGTGACACGTGCCCCTTTGTGCTTCACGTATTCTCTCTCTCTCAGTCGTAACTGGATGGTGATGTTACTGTCTAAGGAAAATACTAGTTCCCTCCACTTACCCCGTCATCACTTCGGAAAACTGCGACTTGCAGACAGGGTGGTTCACAGTTGGCTTCATTCGGCACAACAGTGGGAGCTTCATTATGCTCCCCTTTGTGGGGTGCTGTGATATGTAGAGCACAATGCTAGGCATTGGGAGGAAGGAGGAGGCAGACATGAACCCCATCGCTCAAGGTACTTAAATCCAAGAGAGAAAATGTGCATGCAGATAACTGTGATACAAAACAGAAGGTGATAAATGGTAGGATGAAAAAGGATCGGACAGTCTATTCTTGGAGTTACACACACACACACACACACACACACACACACTTTTCAGTCTTCCCTTCTCGTATCCTTGGGAAGTCGTCCCCGACCATGAAGCTTGTATTGTTACTACAAGACTTCGTTCTTAAGCTAAAATAACTTCATCGGTATTAAAACAATCATTTGAAGCCGGGATTTTATTGGTGTTCCTCAGGAGCCAGGGTCATGTTGTATTTCTTCAGTGAAAGGCAAATTCTGGTAAATTTAATACAATAGTAGAGACCCCATTCTGGATATTAAAACCATATATGGTCAGAGGTTTTCATTGGCTATGCCTTTGATGTTTTTTATAATGAAGTCTCTAACTTAAAAAAAAAAAAAAAGGTAGTGTCTCATATGTTTGTTAAAGTTCTTTCTGGAACAACCAGTACAAACCAGTATTCACGGTGTGCTCACTGCAGGCCGGGTACTGTTCAATACCCAGAGTAGATGGCAGAGAGCAAGAAATTACAACCTTGCTTTTATGAAAACGTAGGTTTTAGTGAGGAAAACAGGTCACGCACAATTAAATAAACCAACAAGATAATATTTCTGATAGGCCTAAGTGCTCAGGAGGAAAGAAAATAGGAAACGGGACCCAAAAAAACCCAGACAGCATATATGAGTTTTGCAAGTGGCAGGGGGGACAACATGGGTTAAAGTCAAGGAAGGCCCATGTGAAGAGGTGAAGTTTGTTCTGAGACCAGAGTGGTGTGAAAGGCTCCCCAGAAGACTGTTCTTGGCAGCGGGAGCAGCATGTGCAAAGACCCTGAGGTAGGAACGAGCTGGCCTGCTTGGGGGACAGAAGGCTGGAATATTGTGAGTGAGGTCGAATGGGGAGGGGGGTCCCGAGGAGGCCACAGTCGGGTGGTTCTAGCAAACAGGTTCCAAGGCCAGAACACAAAAGTCCATTTATCTCACGGTGCAACTGAACTCTAGTTAACACGAGGCTGAATTCCTGAAAGCAAGTTGCTGCTCGGTAAAGAAAAGAAGAAAAAGAAAATTTCTGTTATTTTCCTGGATCCTCCTGGCAGATTTGAAGACCTCAACACCGTTTGCACATTGTCTGGGTCATTATCTATATCCCTTTATCTAGGCAGCAGGTGCTCTTGGGGTCCTTTAATTTTATCCCCCATCGTGGTACACCTTCCCTGCTACATCCCTAGAGCACTTCATTTTCTAAACTTGGTTTTACCTTTCCTTCCCCTTTTAACCATTCTCGATGAACACAGCTGGTGGGCAAGCCGACCTGATGCGCGGTGTGAACAACTGACACGGTCTGGGCTGCTTAGAAAGTGTTTGCATTTCAGAAGTGCTTGTTAACCGAAACGAAGCTCCCGTTTTTAAGAGTAAGACGGGGAAGTAAAGATGAGTGACCCATTCGAGAGCCTTAGAGGATGATCTTGGTTGGGAAGCGGAGACCCAGCCTTCTGGCGTGGGCGTTTGCCGCTGTGGTGAAAGCCACGTCTGCTTTGTTAGGGCTTCTTCCTTTTCTCCACTCACAAAGGCTCTCCAGAGTTCCAGGTATGTCCACAAGATTCTTCTGCAGCAGCAGCATGCCGGGCCAGAGATGGGCAGGGGGTGAGGGTGGGAGACGTGTTTGCTCTCTGGGTTTATCGTTTATAAATTGAATAGAAGTATAAATTGAGAGCTAACTGTACATGGGCATTTTCTTTGGAAAATTTCACCTGCAGTTGGAAGATTTAAAAAAGAATTGATGATGGGTGACCTTTATGCCGTGTCTGTTTTGTTTTCACTCTGTGTTTATGCGTATGGATGCAGGGTAATTCTGCGTAATGGTAATGATGAAGGGCCATCATTACACAGAAGATCATTCTGCGCTCCTAATTAAAATTAGGGCTAGAAATTGCTTCCTTATGGGTGGCTCAAATTGCCTTTGCAGTAATTTCACTGTATAACTTCTTGTTAATCCTTTCCTTACCACCCTCAAGAATCCTTCTTCGTCCTTGAAGCGGACTCTTTTGCAATCTTTATGGGCAGCCCTGCTTTCCCCTGAGCTATGGGCATCCTGATACTTCGTTCCCACAAGTCTTCACGTTTGTCAGCAAAACAGCCTTTGCTCCCTTTCCTCCCATGGCACTTTAATGAGTTCTGGTTCTGGAACGCGACTTGATTTCATGTTGTGGTCAATATTAGGAATTAGCTGAGCCTTGCTGATCCTCATGCCCGCTAATGAATTCATTGCTAACTGTCTTTCAGTCCAAGACTGCCACATACTGTTTGCCCTAATTAGTATTCTCTAATAGTAATCAGGTGACCAATAATGCACATGTTTTCAAAACGAGCACTTATTCCATTCCATTTCATCAGTTATAGTAGGAAAATTACATGTAATGATATCCTCGTTGGGATTCCAAGTAAGAAGTGTTTTAGCCAAGACACATCTGATCACGGGGACAGTATGATCAAAGAGCTGGGGTGTTTTTTTTTTTGTTGTTTTTTTCATCAGTATTTTGTGTGGTCAGTGTCTGATCCATATGTTCCAGGTCGGATTGCTTAGTACAATAAGTTTGCAGGTTTGTGTGTTGACTTTCGTTATTACGTCGAATTTCAAGAATCAGACCAAACAGTAGGACACGGAGAGAACCCTGTGCTGTTGCTGTTCCCACAGTGGAGGAAACTTGTGAGAAAGAAGGCCCGTGGCAGAGCGACAGCCCAGTATTCCAACCCAGGGGTAGGGAAACCAGGCAGTGTTTGACTCTTTGAAACAATAACAGAAACTCATGCAAACTGTAGGATACTGCTCAGGGATAAGTTCTGCAGCTTCGTGGTTGGTGCTAAGAAATGCTCATGTTGGCCGTTTGTTGAAAGAATGAAAGAATGTCGTGTCCAGGGCTTTGTCAGTCTGTGCAAAGGGCAGGTTGTAGGGGCCAGATGTCTGTCCTTTTTGCTTGTTTATAGGAAAAAGAATGAAAAAGAGATGGTGATTATGATTTTGAGGATGTTTTTAAAATTTCTAATCATCTGGTGCATTGTGTGCTATTATTCATGTAAGGAGAGAAGGTTGTGGTGAAATAAAACTTGTTTTGGAAAGTGCTTGGCAATCTCTGGTTATTTCCCCAACCCTGGACCAGGAGGAAAAGCTGGTCCTGCACATTCAGATAGTCATTTAGGCAGATTTTTGTTTGTTTGTTTGTTTGTTTTGTTGTTGTTGTTGAAGTGAGGGGAACAGTTTTGAGGGCCTTCTCTTCTTGTGGACGTACATACACATCCCTGACCTGCAGTTCGGTCGTATTGTACGTAGGGTTCTCAGTCGTATGAAAACTATCAAACCAATTTTAATGTTAAGCATAATTGGCTTAGAAACTATTGCGATAGGTCAGGGAGGGCAACCTAAAATTTCCTATGTGTTTATGTAGAAAACGTAGCAGAGTCTCTGACACGGGAGCCTGGGAACCTGCTTCTAGGCGTGGTGGCTTCTTCGTCTCCAGGCAGCGGCGATGACAAGTGGATGTAGGGTCATGCCCATCACTCTCAGAGGGCTGCTGCTTGTGAAGAACTTCCCAGAATATATCACATCATGATTCCATGACCACAGTAAGGGATCCTGACGTCTGATTCGATTTTAAAGCCGCCCTCAAGCCAAAGATGAAAAGGTTAAAGTGCTGTCTGTTTCTTGGCCTGACATGCACACATTTTGTGTTCTGTCCAGTCTCTTGGGCTCCAGAGGTTGTGGGAGGACAGTGGACTGATGAAATGGTGAGCGAGCACCAGTTGCGAGAGCTCGCTGTTGGCTAGACTGGTTAACCCCGGATAGCACGTGCATCATCCCATCTGTGCCTCAGAAAACCCTCGGGAGCCAGTCACACAGATATTGTGTATTAGCACCCTTGTTTTCCAGATGAAGAAACTGCAGCCTAGAGGATTTAAGGGGTTTACTTAAGTTGACACGACGGCTAAACGTTGAAGGTGTTACGTGCTCGGATTCAGGCCTTGCCAGGGGTGTGAATGCGGGCTAGTCACACAGACCCACATTCTTTCTGCCCCGTTTATAAAACCTGCAGGAATTTACCTTTCACGTTATGAGTGTATTCTGTGAAATGCATTTATGTTTTGACCACTTCCTGGTTGAATAGAATTAAAGTTTATAGACTCTCAGGGCATGTGAAAAGAGAATTTTTTTTCGGTCTCAATTTTGTTTCACTGGAGTCTTTTGGCTCCCTCTGAATTTAATGAGAAAAACCTTGGTCTAATAAGTTTTATTAAATGCTTGTATTAATATTCTGTATATATGTCCAGAGGCCTTCAAGTAATGTGTACACATTCATTAAAATGAACTAATGAACTAATAAAACTTACTAATAAACTCTGTGTCAGTGCTAAATCACTTTAATAAAAACAATGAGATTTTTAGCACACTCACACAACTGGTACAAATATTTGGATTTATGTACTGGCTATATATGTATATAGAGAATTTTAATTTCTTGATTTTTTTTAAAAAAAACTCTTTGCCAGTAGATAGCTTAGACATAGTCATTTTTTTATCTAAAATAATCAAGAAGTGGTAGATAGATATTGACAGTATCGTTAGATATAAAAAACATAATACAATAACTACATATACTCCTTTGCACTGTTTTTTAAAAAGAGGTGTGTGTGTGTGTGTGTGTGTGTGTGTGTGTGTGTGTGTAGATAGAGCCAGCAAGTGATCTGGAAGTATCTAATGTACCAGGTTATTTCACATGGTGGAACTGTGGGCATTTTTACTTTTTCCCTTTTACTTTTCTATTTTTTTTCAATTTTTTTTGTGTGTGATTACATGTATAATCTTTGTGATCAGAAAAAAATTACTGAAGAAGTTACTTAAAGATGCATACGAACTTTTTCTCAACTGCAATTCTCCAACTTCGTCACACACGTAGAGAAAAAGGAACTTACAGGTATTTTGCTGTAGTATTGCTCTATTTTCCTAAGTAAATAAACCCACTTTCGTTACCCCTTATTGATACCCGTTAAAAATTGGAGCAATGACCATGTTGGTAATTTAAATACAAATTACCACGGTGTGCTTATTCAGCAGTCAGAATGCTGGACCCCAAATCACGTGAACCAAAATATTTGGTAACGGCCCACAAGTCTGCATTTTTATTAGGCATCACAAGTGATTCTGATGCATAATTAAATTTGAGATTCCCCCATCTGATTGTAGGTTCCCTCATGCTTATTTATCTGACAGTGATTAAAGCATCTTCTAGATTCTTTTTTCATCTTCCAAGTGGTGAATAAACGTATGCCCACATAACATTTAATCTATTGTCGGGAACTTAGACTAAAAGCTGAAATGTTCTCTCTAAAACGGAAGAATTTGAGGGAATCGTCCATTCAGCAAGGGTTTTTGGAGAGTTCACAGTGAGTCCTCCTGGAGGACCCTGCACTCACCACCCCTGGGAGTGCCTGTCGTTTAGGATGGGACCCTGACAGTGCTGGAGTGGGTTCAAGAGGCTCGCATTAGATCTGCCAACGCATGGATCATCAGAGCTTCCCCAGAGAGCTACACCAAACTTGAGTTTCCTACAGAAGAACTGATTTCTTTTCATTTCTCTCTTTGCTGGAAATTGTTTATCTTAAGGAATCAGTAAATCAGCATCTTGCGTTCTGAGTGGCACGTTCTTTGGAAAAAATGACTGTGTCAGGAATCCACACCATTAGCGTGTTTATTTTGAATGCTTGCCATCGTGCTGAAGGTACACTTGCAACTATCCTTGGTTTCCTGTTGATTGAAATAATCTGCAGCTAGTTAGTCCTAAGCATAAACCGGGAGACACACACACCATCTTGCTGCATCGGCCTCCAAAGGTGGCTCTCACATTTAGCATGCATCGGACCACCTTAGAGGGCTTGTTAAAACATGGATTTCTGGGTCCACTGCCAGATTTCTAATCCAGTAAGTGCGGGGCTAGGCCTCTGAATATGCATTTCTAATAAGTTCCCAGGTATTGCTGCTGCTGCTCTGAGAGCCACTGGCCTGGAGGAGACGTCTTAGCAACCAGGACTCCAGTCACGTGTAAACCTGTTTGATTTTTAATTCAAAATTTCTTACAGTTTCTTTGAATTGGGATTAGATGCTAAAAATAGAGGGTTTTCCTTTTTCCAGTTGAATGGTGTCCCACATTCTCCTTTCTTTTTGACATTTGTATCCACTCTGATGAAACGAAACTGGCACTTTTTTTCCCTTTTAGATGTCCAGGCTAAATGAAGTATGTGTTAAAGGTTTAACATTAATTAAGGCAAAGCTTGGCAAAATGTTTGTATCATCCAGACAGGTATGGCAAAATCTGTGCAAACCAAGCCTTTGTCACCATTCCAGAAGCAGGTCCGTTCGAGGCCATCCAGCTGGATTAGGCTCCAGCCCACTTCCACAGACAGGTTCCCCTGGCCATCTGTAAGTCCCCACCTCCCAGACAGGCTATGCCTAGGGTTTCACATGTTTCTTTTAAGGTCATTTGCATTTAACAGTAACTCTTAAAGCCTTCTAAGACTCCAGGCATGATTTGTAAGGCCAGAGTGTGATGTTTCCGAGGAAGAATCTGTCCTTTTTTTTTTTTTTTTGGCCTGACACTCATCAGGTTAGTCTGAGGATCCTCGGTCTCTGGTATGGAGCTGTCTGTAGAATCTTTGTTGATCCCTTTATAAACAGGATTCAGAACTTAGTGGAATACATGTCCTGAACTGCTGACCCCTGACTGGGATGACCCAGAGCCTTGATGAGTGTCCGTAACTAACTGTTTTGTTGATTCTGCAACCTTTGGAGGCTGGTGGGCAGGGAGAAGCCCACCGCGCCGCCTTCAGGGATGTACTTGGCACTTGGCTCAGAAGATTCTCAGGGGTCAGGAGGAGACTGAACCTTGACCTAGAGAGGAGAGGATCTTTAGGGTTCTGGGACCGACCCTCTCCTCTTTTTCCCTACATGCAGCAGACTTTCCCTTCATTAGTTAGTCCTGAAGTATCCTCCTAAGGTGGATCTAGAAAGCAGTGCCCCTGAAATAGCACAAGGCAGTAGGGGCTTCGCGATGCAGCTTACTATTGGAAGTCTGTTTAAGAAATTAGCTCAAAGCCACACCTCTCACCTCACCCCCCCCAACACACACACACACACACACACACACACACACACACTTTTTCTGTTCCTCATCATACGTAGTCCCCCTATCACCCCTTCCCGTCTTCATGTGGTTAAGAGCTCATGCCTGCCCCAGGGCACGGACTTGTTTTCCCTCCTGTGAACCTGGCTTGTTCCTTTTTTTAAAAAAAAATCTGTGCAGAAGACAACCTGTGAGAGGCTTCTTTACCATGATCTGCCCAACCCCACCCTACCCCTTCTCTTCCTTTCACTACTTCTTGTCTTCCTTTTTTTTTTAATCATACCTGAAATTTTATTGTTTATGTGTTTCTGGATTTATTTGCCTCTCCCCTGCAGTAAGACAGCTGAAGATAGGGATTTTTTCTTACTCACTGCTGTCTCTCCAACACCTAGTGCATTGCCTGACAAGCTGTAATTATGCAATAAATATTTGTTGCAGGAATTTCAAGCACGTCAGTTTTCCTTGGAGTGGAGTGTTATTGGGATGGCTTTGGACCCTGCTGGATTTCAGGAGGGGCTACGTGTTTTCTGCCCCTAGAGGCATCCCTTCTCAGCGCCTCTCTTCCCCGTGGAACATGGTTGTTCTTGACCTTCTTCTGAACTGCAGGATGGCTGGAGGGAGGTTGAAGACGGGCTTTATTTGGCAGTTTTAAAAGGAATCTGTCTACATGGCCTCTGATGGAGTCATCTAAAGGTCTGGTGTTACCTGCAAAGACCAGCCTTTGCCCCGGGTTGGCAAGCCCCTTGCATCCTCATTGAACTCTAAGCTGAAAGCACCATCCATCCATCATTTAGCACTGATGAGAAATAATTGTAGCGCAGTTCAGCAAGGCCCAGCAACTTCATCATTTTGTTAGTTACCTCTAGTGCTTGCGTTGGGATAAGGGCCATGCTAAGGGGAGACAAGGGGGACAGGTAAAGGAAGGAAGGTGGCAGCCCAGGCAGCTTGCAGTTCCCAAGGAGGGATTCTTAACTGGTGCTCTGAACACCAGAAGGATGTTAATCAGGGGATTTTTTGGTATCAGCATTGTCAACATTTACATTCACTTTACACATTGGATTTGCATCTGAAAAGACCAACTATAATCAACATTTAAGGGATAACACTTATATTTGCATATGATTGAGCAGACGTGTTAAGTAATTTTAGCCTGGCAGTTGCTAGGAAACCAATTAATAATGCTCTACATTTCATTAAAAACTGGGTTCTATTTTTGCTTTCATTTAACTTCACAATTCAGCTGCTTGTGCCGTACTTTTTCTCCCTCGGTAAATTGTGACAGATAAATTATCGTTTTACTAAATTTATTTCTGTGATTACAGTTGCTAGTCATATCTGTCAATACAACTTGAAAGCTTTTTTTTTTATGTTTTAGTGGGGAGAAACTGAATTTTAACGGTTAGTCATTTTTTCCTCTATAGCTTATGGGGAACTAAATGATATTTTTGTGAAGGCTTCACAAATTGTGGGTTTACAACAACAAAAAAATTAGAGCAATCGTCCCTGTTCCATAATTGTGCCTTCTCGGTGTGGTGACTAATAATTAGAATATTAGGCCCTATTCAGAAAGTGACAGACAGCTGATTAAGCATTCAGCTGCATTTTGTTTCAGTTTTTCCATGGTATGTGGGCTTAGACCAGGTTCTGTCCGTTATGCGGCGCAATTACAATTTTCATGACTTTATTTTACATAATAGACTCCTACTCTTAGGAAGAGAAAATACATCTTTAGCTTCGGTAAGTGCCTCTTTGAACCAATCGCCGGGCAGTTGCATTTAAATTGTAATGACATTTTGTAGTTTAGCATTGTGTAGTATTGATCTGGTCAGAATGCTCATTAAAAAGCAAATTAGTTCCTATTCACATCTGCTCACAGGATTGCAATCACTGTATTTGGGTGGTGCATACAAATCGTATGGTTCTTCCACTCGGCTAAAATCGTGATCTTGCCCATTTTCTAAGCGCTCACTAAAGCAAATTAGAATTTGCTTTCATATTTTATACTCTGGACTTTTGGATCTGAAGGTGTACTACCAAAGAGGACATGCAACTTGGGAGCAGATAGCCCCCGAGTCCAGTCCTGGGTCAGCCACTTTGTGGTTCTGACCCTCTGTGCCTCAGTGTCCTTTTGCCAAAGACGAAAGGTGGGCACTGGGGAGAAGATGACAGGATTGTGAAGACCGGGCCACAGTGGATTCTTGGCAGACATCGCTTCCCTCTCCCTCAGTTCAGCTCGGGCGCTGTATTAGCTCGCTGGTGGGGGCTCTGGAACAAAGTACCACAGACTGGCTCAAACAGCCACAATTAATTTTTCTGCAGCTCTGAAAACAGAAGACCACGGTGCTGGCAGTGTTGATTTCCTCTGAGGTCCGTCTCCTTGGCTTGTGGACGTCTGTCTTCGCCCCAAGTCCTCACGTCCTCTTCCCTCTGTGTGTGTGTCTGTCCCAGTCTCTTCTTGGGAGATGAGGACACGAGTCAGATTGGGTTGGAGCCCACCCCGAGGGGCCCGTTTAACTTAATCACCTCCTTCATGTCCTGTCTCCAGATTTAGTCACATTCTGAAGTGCTGGGAGTTAGGACTTGAACATAGAGATTTGGGGCGAACATGCCTTTTTGGTTATATTCTAAGGCCACTTTTCGTGACCTTCGCAATACATGCAGATCATCAACCTCAGGATCTTAAGATCCTCATTTCACCCTCCATTGTTACTAGCTGGGGACAGACGAGGTGTAGGTGATGGGTATCACTGCCCATTTACATTTGTTTGGCTTTGAGGTGGCCGGCAGGGGCCAGGCTTTGGGGCCCGTCCACAAATGGGTGTT
The DNA here is from genome assembly GCA_030015415.1 of Cynopterus sphinx. Taxonomy (NCBI): domain Eukaryota; kingdom Metazoa; phylum Chordata; class Mammalia; order Chiroptera; family Pteropodidae; genus Cynopterus; species Cynopterus sphinx. The sequence continues at coordinate 9,505,002 of CM057391.1, forward strand.
TGGAAGTCAGTGACACAAATACTGTAGACAGTCTCATTCATTCATTCAGCCAGTACTTAACTATGCCTACCTTGTGCCATTGAGCTGGTCAGTGTGGTTACAATGACAAAGAGAGTCCGGGAAGAAAACGTGTGTCACGTGGTGAAGGTGTCAATAATGGTTTTGGCTCAGGCTTGGCTTTCCAGGTTCAGCCGAGGTCTGAGAGGTGGTGAGGCTTACCTCGATGAAGGGGTGAGCAATAGGGGCTCTGGTGCCGGGCGTGGCAGATGGAGAGAAATATGTTAGGAGAGCAGACCGCATGTGCAAAGACCCTGAGGCAGGAACCTGAGTAAAGGGCAGTGCAGCTGGAGGAGAGAGCGAGTGGGGATGTGGAGGGAGATGTAGCTGGAAAGCCTTCTAAGAAGGCTGGGGGCATTGGAAAAGGCATCTTAGGGAAGGGACATCTCTGACTTTAAGTATAACTGATTTATTTTAGAGGAAAAGGAAAGGCATTTTTAGACAGAATATCAGTAACTCGGTGTGTTCAGTGTGGCTGAGATGTCACTTGTATGAAGGAACCCCATCGTTCCAGTTAATGGAAGTATATGCTTGAGTGGGTTCGGGCTAACTAGAGTTTACTAGATTTGCCATATTGAGATGGGCCTGCTTACACCTATGCAGGGACTCAGTAAATAGGGAAGGAATGAACAAACCAATGAATAAATGAATGCCGTTACTGAGTAGGTGGCGCTCCTTGGTGGACCCAACCTCAGAAGCAGTGACACGTTAGCGTTACATCTTTTCAGGTCTGATGAGCTAACGGATGGAAGGCTGGCTGCCCTGACATCTCAGGCCCCGCGGTCCCCCAGCCTGTGTCTCCTTCTCTGCGGCTCTGGGAGGGCTCCGTGAGTCCTGCTCACTGGCCCAGTGTCACCTTAGTTGTCTGAACCAGTCCCAGACTGAGGCAAGAGAGAGCAGAAAGAGCTCTAGGCCATGGCATCGGTCAGCAGTTATCGTTAGACCAACCCAGGTCGCGGTGGCCCAGCTCTGGTTCAGGTAACCACATCAGCGGGGATGCAGAACATGTTCTAGATGTGGTGGGGAGTCCAGGCTTGGCGGACGATGCCCTGTCTGTCTGCGGGGGCAGAGTGGGAGGAAAAGCTGGGACAGTAGATTGGGGGCACATTAAAGAAGACTGTCAGCTGAATCTCCGACTGGAGGACTCTACGTCATTTACTTTAGGCTCAGGTGTGAATGTTTGTTTCTTTCTCCAAAGGAGCTAAAATCAGATAGAAGATTTCAAATTGGAGCCTAGAATTTCCCTCCTGCTTTTAACGACTAATTGACTTAAATAGAAATTAACAAAGCCACCGACTGGCTGCTGTTGGGTAGAAAGCCTCTGGATTTCAAGGGGTCATCATCGATGTAAGGAATATGCTTTGATATTGAAAACTAAGATTTTTTCCCCCTTGCAAATATTGCCACCAAACTGTCCTTTAGGTCCAAAAGTGGCTCGAGAGAGAAGTATGGATGGCTTCCAAGGTTGCTGGATTCAGCTATGCCAAGAGGCCACAGGGTGGAGGATTAACTATAAACCGAAGGCACAGATTTACTTGCGAATGGTGGAAGCGCTGTCTAAAACAACATCTGAAGGGCACTTACCTCCAGTCTGGTTCGATGAACGTGGGCTTCATAGGCCAATTACGTACTGTCAGGTCCTCTGGGCCCCACAGAGAAACGTACAAACATGACACCCTCTTATCTACATTGGCCACATGTGCACGACTGCGCTTCTGTTAAGTGTGACTCTTTTCAGCTCAAGCAAAGGGTAAACCGGCCTTCCACGGGCAGGAGATCCGGGGACCGTGATGAGCACCCATTTCAGTAGGCCCAGGAGGGGGATGGGAACACGATCACACGTCTCCCCTTAAGTTCTGTGTGAACAGTGGGGAGGAAGTCACCTGGATAGAGGGAAAGAGACTCTGGGCTTATGTTAAATCCTGCCATTTCTATGTCCTGCTGCATCTCCCAGCTTCGCAGATGACTCCTCGTCTCAACCAGCCTGCACGTCTCGCGGAGTTCTCCTTATTTTGCACTTGTAGGTAATATTGAGTGCATCTGCGTTTTCCTTCTACTTGGGTGCCCCTGATGTTAACAGCCATTTCCTTCGGGAAGCCCTCTGGCTGACGGCAGCGACAGTCCCCCGGCCAGGGCATTCATTATACATATAAATATACCAGAATATAACTGCTGGCGTAGATTTATTTACAGATAGTGTCTGTAATTATCTCGGGGCTTGTGGGTGAAAGGCAGGAAAGCAACAGGTTAAGACAAGACTCAGCAGGAGTTTTTGTCAGTTGATCAATGGGTCCCAAAGGCCTAGAATAGTGCCTGGCAAAAAGTGGGACTCAGTAAATATTTGTGGAGCGCATGAAATGATCAATGATGAGATTTCAGGCTGTCCTGTAAGTGATGGAGAGCTTTGGAGGTTTGGGAGAAAGTAACCACTTAGGAAAAGTCCATGGCAGTTGGATGTAGAATTGTCCGTGAATGGGGGAGAGAGGAAGCGAGGAAATCAGATTATGAAGTAGGCACGGGGTAGGAGAAATGGTGAAAATCAGTGGGTTTAGTTGTTCAGCATCATTGAGGTCTCAGGCCACCTGCAGGAGGTGGAGAATTGGAACGAGGGCAGCATGGCAGAACTGGGCAGATCCACCAGTTGGGGTGGCTTCTCTGGCTTGGCTAGGCCTCAGCCGGGTGTAGCTCTCAGCTGGTCGTCAGGCGGCTTGGGAACGTGTGTGCGGATTCCAGGGGAAACGAACTGCATACAGCCAGCAGGTCGAGCATCTTTCTCCATCCCGGAGACAGAGGGGGAAAGGGTGCCTGCCAGTCGGCCATTCCTATTTATTCACTTTTAAAAATTTTTTTAAACACTTGATGCTATGGCTTAACCTCCCTATGCTTCAACTTCCTCAAGCAGCAAGATGGGTTTGGTGAGCCGGGGTCAGAGGTTTCCTTTGGCTGTAACGTTCTGTGATCGTGGACTTCTACCAGGCAGTACGAAGAAGAGGAAAAGTGTGGTCCTCAGACCTCAGCGCTAATCAGGGAGTTTCATTCAACCCCCAAAAAGCAAAAAATAGAAAACCAAACACACACACATAACCAGAAGCGCTTTCCAAGATAAGGGAGGTCACGAGATAGAAAGAGATTGACGAGCCCTGCCCTGGGCCTTGGTGCCTAGGGGGAGTCGTCAGGGAAGCTGGAGGGTTTGGCTACCTGTTTCAGGATGAACAAGGTTTAGAGGGTAAGGAACGGAGAATGCCTTCAGAGCAGGAAGGGGGCGGGGGAAAGCCAGAGGGGACAGACGGACTACGTCTGACTTGCTCACTTCTGGATCCAGCACATAGTAGGGGTTTGTTAGGCAACATAGAATATATAAATATACCAGAATATAACTGCTGGCGAAGATTTATTTATAGATAATGTCTGTAATTATCTCGGGGACTCGTGGGTGGAAGGCAGGAAGACAACAGGTTAAGACAAGACTAAACAGGAGTTTTTGTCTGTGGATCGATGTGTCCCAAAGGCCTAGAATTAGTGGCTGGCAAAAAGCGGGACGCAGTAAATATTTGTTGAACGGATGAAATGAAGGACGTGATTTCAGGCTGTCACGTAAATAATAGGGAACGTTATGAGTTTGGGAGAAAGTAACCATTTAGGAAACGTGCATGGCAATTGGATGTAGAACTGTTTGTAAACAGGAGAGTGAGGAAATAAGGAGTTCGGCATATTAAGAAGTAGACAATGGATATGGGGGGGGCGGTTTAAAATTGATGAGTGGCATTGGAAACAAAAGGGAAGTGCGGGATGGGGGACATCACAGGGAGAGACATGGCGGGTGGCTGCCAGGGTGTGAAGAGTCAGAAGGCGCCTACGGTATAAGGTGTGAAGGAGTCCAGGAAAACTGGAAAATGGTAATAGTGTTGACATACATAGGGGAAGGCAGGGAGGGTCTTATAGGATGGGAGGGGCAAGTGAGCATTCATTAGTGGTTAATTTTAGGTCCGTAGGTATGATGCGGGGAGAACGGGCCTCCATTAGACACTGGCAGGTTGGAAAGTCAAGAGTCGTCTCAGGGTTGGAGATCAGGTGTGGGAGTCCTTCTCGGGAGTCTGCTGGTTGACTTGGGAAGCAGCAGTTTAGGGGGTTGGGAGGGAGGGAGACACAGGGGCCACCCCCACAGCATGGCTATGGTCTGTTGGTTCAGAAGGCTGTTGGCCTCTCCTCCAGCTCTGTGTCTTTGAGAACCATCACAGAGGCCTCAGAAGCTGTGCCCTGTTCACGTCTGGGGGGGCTTTTGTTCCACGGGGCTCTCCCGACCCCCTTCCCCAGCATTTCCTTTATTTCTTGGGTAGGATCATTTTGTTGACATTGTTATTGTTCTGGAACTATCATCCCCGATGTGTATATTTATAATTTGTGTCTGATACGTGAGCATGCACTGTAGGAGCTGATCTTGCTGTTTTTGAAGGTTATTCTGCCTATACCTGCGTGTGTGTATGTGTGTGTCTCCATTACGCTTAGACACTGAGCTATAACAATGAATTTATCACCTCAAAGGACAGGGAATATATACAGTAAGCATTGATTGAATCAAAGTAGAAGGATGCTGATACAGAAGATCTGAATTAGGATTAGAGTAAAAGGGCATTTACCTTAGATTACTACACCTTCCTCATTTTTACTTTAAAAATCTCCGTTTGCTAGGAACTTTCGAATAGAAATCATTGGGAGTGTTAAACCTTTGTTAAAGAATTTCATTTTTCGTGCTCATTTTGGCATATACTAAATACGTTGCCAAGTGATACAGAGAAGATAAGCGTGGCCGTGTGCGAGCGAGGGTGACACCCGGGTTTGCGAAGCAGGCCGTAGTTTTGTTTATCTTTATGAAAACTCAAAAAAATAGTGTTTACTTTCCACCTGAGGTGGACCACATATTATCTGAACCATCTTTCTGTTTTCCCTCCTTTCTATCTTTTTAACAATTCTTCTGACTATCATACTGGTGATCCTGTACAATGAACTGGGGTAAATCAGAATCCTGTCATCAATGAGAGTTTTGCCTAACTTTCATCGTCGTGTGCCCCTTGCCTTTTGAACAAATTAATCGTAAGAAATAGTTTAGTAACCTCTGAATTGCAAACTTCTCCTCCGCGGCAGTGTGTGCCTGTGCACGTCTTCATTGACTGGAGAGAGACTGATGATGGTGTGAGGGTAACGACGTTTATGCGTGAATGCAGTTTCGTGAAACTCGGCAGTTCCCATAAACAATTGAATAGCATGCGTTGTGTTTACCTCTGTGCGTATCTGGATCAGAGAATTAAAGACATGGGCTTTAAAGAATCCAGGTTACTGTCTACACAAATGGAAAAATACTTTAAAATTATGTTTCTAATGGGATAATGATGACATTCTTAGTATATGGTATTGGGCCCAATGGGTAGCTAGCTAGCTGTCTGGAGCAAGAGGAGGTTGGTTCTGCATGAAATATCGAAAGGGTAAACAAACCAACAAGAAACTCAGTGGTTACCTTTTATGGGTGGGAAGGTCAGAAAACGGATGTTTTTGTATGCCCCGTTGTGTTATTTTTACTTGTGAACCAGGGGAATTATACCCATTCACAACAAAAAATAAGGGGCGTGTTTGTAAAATCGCATTTCAGTCTGCCCAGACTTCCATCATCTCTCGTTTGGACGCTTGGCTACAGCCGCAGCCCCCTAAGTAGGTCTCGTATTTGATTTATCAAGAGCTGTGCTGTCGAATAGGGTAACCACCGGCCACATCTGGCTTTTGAGCACTTGAAATGTGGCCGGTTTAATTTGAGATGTGCTGTAAGCATGCCAGGTTTAGATGACTTAGTACGCGAGAGAAAGAATACAAACTATCTCATTAGTAATTTTTAAAATATTGACTGCATGTTGGATGACAGTCGTTTGCATTTGGGGAGTTAAAATATATTATTAAATTAATTAAATTTTTTTTAACCTTAAATGTGGCTCCTAGAAAATTTTAAATTGCATATGTGGCTTGGCTCTGTGGCTCACATTTTATTTTTTTTTTGTGCAGCCCTGTTGTAGGTTTCTGTCCACACTTAGCATGACGGTCAGAAATGACTTTCTTAAAAAAAAAAAAAAATCTAAATGTGCTTTAAAATCTTCGTTGGCTGGTGGACCCTACGAGACCTTTTGTGATAGTCTCTATGTTGCTTTCTTTATGGATTCCTCCCCTCCCCTCATGCATAAACTCTGCTTCTCTTCACTCTCTTGGATTACAGGCCCCTTCATAAACGTGAGCCTGTGAACACGCTTATCCCTTCTACGTGGCAAATGTTCCTGAACCTTCATTTTGTTGCCTTGAAAAACTCCTGTGCATCTTATAAACCTGGGTCCTGGCCCCTTCCTTTGATGAGGCTTCCCCACTCCCCTTGTCTTCTCTTCTCATGGCATTTGGTGTACCTGAGTCTTTTCATACTTATCACCCAACATTTCCAAGGGTGTTGTCTCCCCAGCAGACTCTGAGCTCCTCAAGGGCAGAGCCCATCATGTCTGTATTCCCAGAACCTGCAACTGCCCATGAACAAACCCCAAAAAGTCACTCGGAGATGAGGTCGGTTGTGTGTCGTTGGAAGCACACAGTGCCCCGCTTGCCTGGGTAACCTCATCGGTCTTCCCTGGGGTAAGAAGAGGCCTCTTTGGAGTGTCCTGGCTTTAAACAGGGCCACCTCCCTACAGGCAGAAGGTGACAAACTGCAGAGACGTCGTAGCGCCAAACCCACCTGGTCTTCAGGGTCACGTTCAGGCTGGGAAGGGAGAGGTGTTCTGTTCCGTCAGAGCAGACATCCCCAGGCTGGCCCTGTGCCCATGTTTCCAGAACGTAAAGGTGGCAGGTGCTGCCAGAGGCGAGGCCAGCCGCATGCAGCAGCCTCCAAGCTGGCACAGTGAGGCCCTTCACGGTCCTGTCGCCGCGCTCTGACTTCAGTGCCCTTCTCTGAGGTCATTCCCGCTTGTTAAGGTTCCCACTGTCTTTCTCGTCCGCTTGTGGGGACTGAAGCTTTTGCTTGAAAGAGAAGAGTAGTGAACAGAATGGCTAAGATCTCTGGAGCAAAGAGTCGAGGAAAAAGAATTGGAATTTTGTAAGAAACTTCTCATTAGCTAAGTAATTGGAAGGACTCAGATTCAGACCCAGATTTTAGAAGCTGCTTTTCCATCGTTTGGACCCATTCATTTCTTACACAATGATGCAGGTATTTTCAGGCGGCAGAGCTTCCTGGGCCTCTCACGATCAGTGGAGGGGGGGGCTCTTTCTTTTTTACACAACGTCGAGGGCCAGAAGTCGAGTGGGAGCGCAAGGGGCTGGTAAAACTGGTCTGGACCCAGGACCGCTGTTACCTGGTGGGGCGGGCATCACAAGCAAGTCACGTACGTCACCTCTCCAGGCCTCATTTTTTAATAAAGTGAGGTCATAAACACCTGGGCTGTGAGCCTTTACAAGAGGCGAACGAACACTGGTGGCTAACACGGGGCCCGGTGCATGGTAGGTTGGGGTCGGTAGGATTTATAGCTCCGGTACGGATGTCAGTTTTCCTTGGCAGCGTCTGGTGTTGAATCACCAGGTGGGCACAGGCGAGGCAGAAGAGCAGCGTGTCCTTTCAGAAGTGTGACGGACTGCAGCGATGGCCAGCCGGCCGCAGTCCTCGGTCACTGCTCCTCAGAGCCTCCTCCTCACCTGAGCGGGGGGAGGGAGCAGGCGGGCGAGGACTCAGGACACGTGGGCTGCAGAACTGGCTTTGCCATTAGTTAGTCCCACGAGAAGTCGCTCCAGCTCCTCGCTCCTGAGTCTCCTCGCTTGTGCTGATCTTCTCCATCTCTAAAGGGCTCTGACTCTGTCTCCGTCAAGCAGTATTACTTGACCTCAGGTGGTTCTGCTGTGTCGTTTGTGGGGTGGCAGTAGCTGGGACAGCCTGGAACTGGAGGAGTGGCCCCCTCTCTTCCCGGGATCGTGTCCCAAGGCCACAGGCTTCTCCCTCCCTGGACTCTGTCCCCGACGTGCTGCGCTCACCTTCTCCCAGGACCCACCTGGCTGCGTTTTTCGCCAGAGAGCCTCACTTTTTTTCAGGGCTTGAGATCTGTTTCTCATTATTCTCCGGATGAGAGAAAATAATCTTTTTACAGAGGGAGATAATCAGCTGACTTATTTTTTTTAAGTAACTTTTGTGCTTGGTAAACATCTTCATGAATATTTTGCTTCCTCTTAGGCACGGAGGTCTGTGTGGTTGGCCTTCCCTGTCTCTTTTGCTCTTCTCCTTCTGGTTTGAAGTAGATGAACACAGTGCTTTGTATGCCTCATGACCAGATAATTCAAGCTGGCAGTAATCAAGATTTGGGGCTAATTATCATTAAAGGGTAATTTCATTGCTGATCATAATTGATCTTGTCTTAAATCCGCTATTGCATTTCTTTCGTGGCATGATTGTGAAAGAAAAAAAAAATGCTTTGGGCAATAAACTTCTCAAAACTGGTTTTCTACATTCAGTTGTTTTTCAGACCAACTTTATGTATTTAAAGAGTGCCTTTATTAATGTAGTGACTTGCCTGCTTTATATTACAAATTCAAAATAAAACAAAATTGAAACAGTTCATCATTGACGTGAATGTTGCAAAACTAGCATCTGGTTTGAATAATGAATTTTTCGGTCCAAGTTCTGCTTTATTGAATGAAGCTAATAAAATTGCCCTCGACTGTTACGTCAGTGACTTCTCCTTCACTAACTTTTGGTTCCTTTCACTTGCCAATTTAGAGGCCACTAAGGTTTTCTTCAGAAAGTTCTTCCCTAGTGGTACTTGTTTTATGCCGCTCTCAGCCACTTTTCTGCCACCAGCTAAGTGGGAGTGACAATACCCCCTGGTCACAAAATCTTGGGGTTGGGACATTTCGAGTATATTCTCTACCAGTTAAGCTATTGGAACAAGAGCAGAGTGAAAAATAGAGTTCTAGGCTTGGAACAACGGAAAGTTAGATGCTGGAGTAGCACCATGGTATCCAGACAGTTCAAGCTCAGGTACAAGGCGGCAGTAGCCAAGCTTGGTTTCTACCTTAAACTTGGACGTTTGCAGAAATACAGTTGCAGCTGAGTCACGCCAATACTGCCTGGAGGGCACAAGGCCGTTTCAGTTGCTCATGCAGGTAACACACATGCACGTGCATGTAGCGTGCACACACACACACACACACCCATGGCAGCCTCTTGAGGGTGAACACACACTTTTTGCTACTAGGCTTTCTGACCTGTAGATATCCACGTTAATAATATCTACAAAACATTTCCAGATCCACCATTCGATTTGGCTTTCAGCAAACCACTTCACGGTGGACAGGGGAAACCCTGTCGTCCCTCTTTCTCTAACGTGGAACCTCCTCCGTGAAGTGCTGTGACTTTTTCAAAGACGTACAGATAACCACGTAGTAGGAAGGAATATTTTAATAAGAGTCTCTTTATATTTTATCACTAATTCTATATTGCACGTTCTTCAGTGAAAATCCCACTGAATGAATGAGTGAATGAACGCATGAAGAAGTAAATAAAACATCCAAACGAACAAAACAAAACCCTAAAGCTAAATGTCTCCAATAGTCACATAGTAAAAACATGGAAGCAAATGAGTATTTTTTCTTTATTTCTTTGCCAATAATCAGAGGGTGCAGGCAGGCCGATTCGTAGATTCGTAAAAATACATATTCAATTTTATTAAATTAGCATTACTTAGTTAAATACAAAAATAACAATATCCCTTTATCTAGGAATACTTGGATATATGAGTTGTTGTCGAACACAAAATTGACTGACACTGACTGGACGGTTTTCTACATCCTTCCACCAGATGTGGTTGGCCACTGCAGTACGGCCTTCGGGAAGCTGCAGGCAAGAAAATCAGTGTGGTTTTCTGACTGTTGAGTAGATGAGAAGTATTACTACCTCCACTCTACTTAAAAAACAAACAAACAAACAAATGGTTGTGTTTTTTTTATTGCATTTTTCACAAGAATAAAGAGTAAAACAGTAATTTGTGGGTGGAATCGAAAGGTCCTGCCAGCAAGGCTCCTGAGTGAGAGTGAGATTTCTGATACCCGAGACATTAGGCAACTCTGAGGCCAGGCAGGTGGGAACATCACCGAATCTTCATTCTCGGGGAAATTAGGGCAGAAAATACATCCCTTTCTCACTTTGTTATAAGAACTCCATCTTCTGAGAATACAGGAATCCTCTCTCTCTTAATTTTTCTTTAAACTAGTTTCTAATTATAACTCTGTGTAGTAGATTTTTTTCCCCCTTTTGATCCTGCTCCTTTTTAAATTATAACTCTTCAGGAGCCCAAGAGATGTTTTCCTTTTTACTGATTAAAGCGTGTGATGTGCAGGTGTTCCTTACAAAATGCCTGCTATACTTTGTCATTTAACCTTTGCGGCTCCAGGCGAGGTTCTCTCCTGACGACTCCCTGCCGGATCCTGCCTTCTCTTTCAAATCCACTAGGCCACTTCAGAATCCAGGCCTCGAATTCCTGTCTCTTTAGGCTCGGCTGCTTCAGTCCTCCTTGTTTGGTCCAGTTTGGCCTTCCACAGGTGAGGCAAGGTGAATACTGTCCATTCTGCCTATTCCTCATGGCTGGTTCCTGAGTGGCGTTTGGCAGAGACAAGAGTGAGGACTGGAAGAATTGGTTGACCAACTGACAGGGTTTGAGCCCCAGTTTAGCCCCTCCTGGCTGTCTTGTCTAAAACAAGGTGGTTCATTTGTACACACCCTGTTTTCCTTGCTTGTAAAATGAGAAGTAATATCTGTCTCACAGAGTTGTTGAGGATTCATGGAGATGGCATCATTGGAGGTGCTTTATGAAGTGATACAGTGTTACTACTGCAGACCCGTTTTCATGGGGGGGTGCTCAAAACACTTAGATAAGGGGCTTAGACTATCACAGATGAATCAAGTAGGAAAGGTGGGATATCGGAGTTGCTCGAATAAGGAAAGGGATGAGCCATTCCCGATCAAGGCACCTCAAGAGATGATCAGACCGATGGATACGAAGTGGGTGGTGGAGGAACAGAGGAAATTTGCAGAGAGAGAGAAGGCAAGGAACCTGTGCTGGTTTGATTATCCGGAGAGACGAGGAGGGACATCAAGGGTGCGGGCTCTCTTGCCACCAAAATGTAATAAAAGCATCAAGAGGAGGCTCCTAGTGTTTGAAACTAGGAGGAGGCCGGTGACCTTGGGGACCGAATGAATTTGGCGTTACTGGAAAAGAAAGTGTCAAGAGAGGTTGGAAAACTGATCCAACCAAGAAACTAACCGAGGCAGGGTCCAACGGTGTCCGCTAGGAAAAAGCAAGGCTGAGGCTCAGCACCGTACCTGGCACAGAGCAAGTGCCCGGCAGCTATTTGTCGAATTCACAAGTGGGTGCAGTAAAGTTGATGTGGAGAACGGAGCTGTATCCTCAGGGTAACTACCACTCCGCCTTCTGAGAAAGCCTGTCCCCTGAAGAAGGGTCACTGCATCCCGCCTGAGGGAACTGACTCCGCAGCCTGGGAGGGCACGGTTTAACCCTGCAGAGCACGTGTGCTTTTTGCTATTTTTTTTTTTTAGCTCAGGGGAGTGACATGAGCCTGGATAAGATGAGCTACATAAGCCTGCCATCTATGTCTCTCTGTTTTAATTTGAAAGCCACTGTTAGTGTAATAAATCGTCCCCACGAAATTCTCCTGCTTCTGTTTTAGGATCCAGAACATGGAGCTTCGTACGAATTCTGCGACAGTCAACGAAGTTAGATGCGTGCGTCCCGTAGGGGTAACTGTGGCTCCGTGTGGTCTTCCCTTTGCACCGCTGTAGAATGACATTGTGTTCCGGGAATGTTGTGGAAGCCCTGACGGGCATCGTGTCTTCCATTCCTCCTTTGCTTGTTTGCCTTTGGCGGGCTATGTTTTAGTCTTTACCTTGGCTCTGCTGGTCAGCTGGGGTGGTCTCTGGCTTAGACTGCAGCCGTGTAATTTTCGGCCTGAGAGGCCGGTGGGGATGCGAGATCCCTATATTACTGGCTGTTTCAGGCTGCGTATCAGGAAACACATCCCCAGTTGGGGTCCCATCCATCTGCGGTGAGAAGCACAGTGATTACAGGTACCAGGAACATTCTCCACCCTCCAGAGCACATTGCTGTACTCTAGGTCATCTGGCACAGAGACAGACACGATTCCTGGTTGTATTCTCTGCAGGTGACTTGGCTCAGCGCCTCTGTGGTTTGACCTCTCTGTAGTGTGTATGTGGTTCTTCAGAGAAACAGGAAAGCTTTGCGAATGGTTTTAGAACTTTGCTCGGACGAGAAATGCCTTAAGATACTTTATTTAGTAAGAGCTGGAAACTTACTCTAGTGGGAGGTTTAGAGGCTTGGTTGGTATTTGAGAGACGATTAAAAAAGCCCGTCTTTAGACTGGGAGGTTTAGGTGACAGATTAATTTGACTGTAGTCTGAGTCATTGGGAACTGCTTAAAGTTAAGATGCTTCTGCGGCGGTTATAAATTTGGGGTCACCTTTGTTCCCTCTTTCTGTGATAAAGCAACTGGGATATAACATAAACAGCTTTCCTGTCAGGATCTAAGGAAGTCCTGGAACCACTCAGATGTCTCCAGTCCCGGTGCTGGGCAATGAACGCACTAGGACACAGGGCCTGCGTGCACGATGGAGGCGTAAACCCGTGAACCTGTCTTTCCTGTGTCAGTGAATTTCGTGTGTCTCGCTCGTGAGTGTCCAGTCTTCCCTAGAGGGATGTATGGGGTTCTGAGCTGAAAGGAGTATTTATGTGGCGCCTGTCAGAGGTATGCTTGGTATGAAAACCATAAGTGATTTGCCTCACTGGTTTGTTTAAAATTCTTAAGCATAATGCTGTCCTAACATAGCTTTTATTCACTGAACCTCCTTTACAGTGCAGGGGAAACGACCACGTGGTAAATGGAATAAATATACTGGACGCGGTCCTCACAGCAAGAAAGGCCTGCGATGTTTATGTGGAAAGGTGCGTCTCTCTGGCTTGTGCTTGGCAGAAGGCCTGGGTGTATGATGAGGTATTAACATGTGTCAGGTCTTGTGCCTCCCAGGAACCCGGTGTTGTCTTGTTCCACTTGGGTTTTATTTATTGCAATGATGACATGCCGTGATGGGTGCACCGATGCACACGAAGCCGGGTGCGAGTCTCCGGGAGAGGCTGATGGGAAGAGTGGCTATTGGAACATTAACTCCAGGTTTCTTGACTTGTGTGTGATGAAAATATCAAACCCAGTGTGGAGTTATCAGCAAGTGGAAAAAATAGAAAAAGAATCACTGCTTATTGGAGGAAAAAAGGGGTCATGTCAGCAGTACTAGGGAATTTCTGTATTCGTGCTCCTTTGGTCTGGTACGGATTCATTCATTTCCTCTGGCCTCGCTGCAATACATAAAGCATTTCATATGCCGAAGTGAGCTGTAAGACACTGTCCCCAGGGAAGATTATTCGTGATACGTGCTGAAAACCCCCATATCTGCTTGGATTGGGCCCTAGCAGAAGGGATCCTGAGAGTGCCTGCGTTTCGTCCCTAAAACAGGTTCCCATGCCACGTGAGCCTTCGTGGGAGCCCATCGTTGCTCCTGGAAAAGCGACGAGGTGCGAAATAATTTGGCTCTTTTGTTTTTGATGAAGAACGTTGTGATGAGGATGAGATGCGTATTCCCATCTAATTAGCCACTCAGCGTTCTCTGCAGCAACTTGTGTAATTCTTTGATTGATCTTCTTCCTCCCATTTCTTGGGTGACGCGGTCTCAATCAGCATAATGATGTGCGAGGAGCAAGTCAGGCTCGGTATGTCGCTGACCAGCAAAATCTTACAATTAAGCTGATTAAGCTCAGTTTTCTAACTTGGGTGTTCGGGGCCTTAATCGGATATAATTTGACGAGTTGCCTCTTTCGAAGGGGGCCAGATGGAGCAAGGAAGGAAATCCACTTCTAAAATGTAAAGTTGTACAACTGAAAGGTCAAAGGGAAGCAGGCTGGGGCTGCCCCGCTTGCACCTCTGCCTGGTCCCTAAATGCCGCCAGCGTTGTCACCGGGCTCAGGTGTCCCAGGATGCAGTTTTATCCACTCGAAAGCCTTTATGTGTTCAGCCCAATTAGATTAATTATCTTCCTCACCAAGGTTCACAGGGCTTTGCTGTTTAGCCCCAGTAACTAAATGTTAGGTTTGCGAGTAGAAGGTGCTGTAATTGTCCTCCAAAGGGCTGTGGCTTTGGGGACTCAGAGAGAGGAGCTTTGATCAGTCATTCTAGCCAAGCTGGAAGATGGGCTGACAGGTTCGTCTTCAAGCTGAGTTTTTTTTTCTCCCCCACTGGCCGTGACACATTTGCATTTAGGACAGAGCTCTAACTCTGCATCTTGGGTGCCTCCAGAAGCAATGCCGGGCGTGGCGTCATAAAGCACGCTGTTTTCTGTGTCTCCCGGAGAGTGTTTCGCGTGCTCTTGGTCTCCAGATGGGGACCACTGAGCTGAACCCAGCCTTTTGTCCATTGGCAGTTCGCAGGAACGTCCACCCTGGGCGAGGCACGGTGGTGGCATCAGGGCCGGCCGAGCGAGAGAGTCCAGGACAGGGTCCTCCCTCTGAGCTGTGTGGAGGTTAAGTGTTTTTTTTCTGACATAAAAGGAAGGTGGGGCCTGGCACTCATACTTCATCTTTGAATCTCTCCTCCCTCTGCCTCCTTTGTCTTTTTCGAGAGAAGACAAAAATCCCAAATTGTGGTTGAGGTGATTGTTTGTGGGGTTAGACGTTGAGTGGATCTGTGAACCTAATTTTTCCAGAATCCTAGTTTTGTGAAAATCCTCAGTTATCAGCCTTTGTACTGAACTGTGTTAGGTCAAAGGGAGGTCAGAAATTGTAGTTCAAGAATAACTAATTTAGGATGTCTCTGGCCGGATTGTGACACATCTCCAGTACAATAATTATGATAATAATAATAACACCATTCACGTATTTATCTAAAGGTGGTCACATTCACATGCCATATTATTTTTTAAGAGAGGTAAGGGCAGGTACCATTTAATCGTATTTGTTTATTCAACAAATCTTCAGTGCCTACTATGTGCCAGGCCCTGTTCTAGGTACTAGGCTGGGAACAAAATGGTAAAAACTTCTTGCTTTTATGGGACTCCTATTAGCTGTGGGGAGACAGACCCTAATGAAGTGAGGGAAATGGAAGTTGTATTGGATAGTGTATCTGCTGTGGTGCTGTGGTGGAATCACGTTGGTGAGAGGAGGGTGGTGGGAGGGGATGTGGGGGTGTCCACTACAGGCCGGCACACAGATGTTGGCATTTCATCTGAGGGAGATGGGGAGCCATGGTGGGTTTGAGCAGGAGTGACAGGGTGGGTGAGCACTCCAGGAGTGTTCAGAATAGACGGAAAGGGGCAGGGGTGGAGGGCGCATCGATTTCGGGGGCCACTGCACTAATCCAGGGAGGAGATGACGGCCCTGGACCCAAGTGGCGTGAAGTGGTAGGGTTCTGGGTATATTTTAGAGGCAGGGTCGACCGATTCGGGTTTAAAGCACTAGGGAAAGAAAGGAGTCAAGTCATAGTTTTTAATCCGAGCAACGAGAAGGATTTGTTTGTCGTTAGCTGTGAGGAGGTTTTGAGGGCTGGAAGGAGATCACGGTCATCGTTTGGGCCGTGTGAAGTTTGAGATGCCTTTGAGACTTCCGACTGACTTTTGATATTTTAGTCTGGAATTCAGTGGAGGGGTCAGAACTGAAGATAAAGACTTCCAGGCAGAGTTGGGGTGTAGGTGGAGTTGAACCCATAGACTTGGATGAGATCTCCTCAGGGGTGAGAATACATAGACCGGGGAAGAGGGCAAGGTTTGATCCTGGGCACTGGGAGGATGAGAAGCCGAGAGAGGTAGAGGACCCGGTAAAGGAGCTGGAGACAGAGAAGGAACTGCCACTGGGCGGGGAGGAAAGCCAGGAGGGGTACGAGCTGGAGGCCGAGACCAGGTGTTCCAACAAGGAGGGGGTGAACCTCACGTCAGTATCGCTATAGGTCAAAACCGAGTCTATCAGTCAGTCATCACCCGAGGCCCAGGATACAACGCTCCAAGGGCCGTGGCTGGAAGTAGCTGGGCTGGGGCTCAGGGTCAGGTTCACTCTCTTTCAGCCAGGAGAGGCCTTGGGCCGTACCTGACCTTCGCGTGCCGGTTAATGCTGTCACATGCTTCTTGCATCGCGTTGGAAACGTTGGCACTAGTTCCACGGCTGCAGCAGCAGTTAACCATGCTTTCGTTGTTTTATTATTCTCCCTTATCTTTTACATGAATGTGTGTTCACTATAGAAAAATTAGTCAAACAGATAAGCCTAAAAAAGTCTGAATTTTACTAATTGCACCACTCAGAGAGGACCATGCTTGTGAGTTGGTATCTGTCTTCCCATACTTTTTCTCAGCCACATAGGTGGACGTGTAAATGCTTTTCAAAATAGATTCTGTACTAAATATATTGTGTTAGGTTACCTTTTTATAACCTTTTCAATAGTATGTCATGGCATGCGTATCGTACATACTGTTTTATACTTAAAAAAAAAATAAATGGTGCCTGGGTATCTGTAATATAGTTTGCCAAGCTGGTTAATGGTGTCGAGAAATAATCCAAGGTCACCTGTGGGAACCGACCCAGAAGCAGGACAGTGATAACGGGAGCCTTTGTATTCACTGAGCCCTACCACATGCCCGGCACGGTTTCCAGGCGTTGTATTTGCAATCTGTCATTTCATTCTCACACGTCCTTTGAGGTGGGTACTGT
Organism: Cynopterus sphinx; assembly: GCA_030015415.1. Classification (NCBI taxonomy): domain Eukaryota; kingdom Metazoa; phylum Chordata; class Mammalia; order Chiroptera; family Pteropodidae; genus Cynopterus; species Cynopterus sphinx. The sequence goes on from CM057391.1 coordinate 9,521,891, forward strand.
CTTTATCTACGTTTTTGTAGTCGAGACCCTGAGATAGACGCTCGCTCGCGGTGAGGATGCAGCTCGGATCGGAGCCGGGCTGCATCGGGGTCCGGTCAGTCCGGCTCTGGGTCCCACAGGCTCTCCCCTGCCCATCCCTGACCTCTCACTGTATTTTCACATTTGATCGCCATCTAAGGTGCCCCGTGAGCTGCCTGCCTCCCCATGGCCTTCCCGGAGGAGCTGGGGAGCAGGATGGTGGAAGGGAGCACGTGCTGGGAAGGGAGCAACATCATTGTCACCTCCTTCCCACCCAGAGTGCCACTGCCACCCACTCCGGTCTCTGAGCCGTATTTGATGAGGTGGCGTTTATTCATCTGTGGTTCGTGTAGAAAATTAGGGTCTCATTCAAAGTTTACTGGTTAAAACCAAAAAAAAAAGAGATGAGAGAGAGAGAGAGAGAGGGAGAGAGAGAGAAAGAAAGAGAGAAAGAAAGAAAGAAAGAAAGAAAGAAGGAAGGAAGGAAGGAAGGAAGGAAGGAAGGAAGGAAGGAAGGAAAGAAAGAAAGAAAGAAAGAAAGAAAGAAAGAAAGAAAGAAAGAAAGAAAGAAAGAAAAGAAAGAAAAACCCTCGACAGAGTCAGTATGACTCTAGTTAATATTGATCTTCTTTGGGCTTAACAAAGAAAGTCTCATTTTAGCCCATTCGTTAAATACATATTTGTTCTTTTATAGGCTGGCAAATCTGTAATTACACTTGGAGTGATTTAAACTTTAAATAGGTCAGTACCCTTCGTGATTTCTTTTTCAAACCCTGTGCATCGTAGTTTTGAAAGAAACAGTATACGTAAATATATGAAATATGTAATATCTGCGAATGAATGGTGTGTAGAAGGCAGCGAATGCTGTAACTCGTGTCTGTGATGGAGATGGGCCCAATGTGTGGGACCGAGCAGTACTCAGTGTCGACAGGCAGCCGTGGCAGACGCATCGGGTGGTGGTTGACGTCACCGTGGCCGTGTGACTTACAAAATCCGTGCGGCACAGCGGACAGAAAAGGGACACCCCTCCATCCCCAGCGCCCTTGTCGTCATCTGGAAAGTTGGGAAGTGGACTGCTTCCTCCATGACGTCACTCGGCATCCTGCGTCAAAGCAAGAGAGAAGATTCAAAAGCCCATACGAGTCCTCGGGGTGTCATCCTTTCTCATTTTAGGTGCTCAGCTTCTGTGTCGCTGAGTAACGACTGCCACCTGCCCGGTGTTAGGTTAAAAGAGCTTTATCTGTGTCTGAAAAATGGGTCTGAGCTGCCTAGGAGTTTGGCTCATTCGCGCCAGCGTTTAACCCCGCACAGAGCTTCCGCGCGCGCCCCCCACCTGCCTCGCGGGGTCCTGTGCCACGTTCCACAGACGTGGCCCAGCTGCTCCCGGGGTCTTCTCTTCCCAGCAGACTTTCGCTTTTCAGGATGTGGGCGGGAGGTTTTCCAAGCAGTGCACGTTGGTGGGGACGGTCTTGTGATTCTGTCTTCCCTTCCGCTCTCACGCTCCCTTAGGTCTGCATCTAGAGTAGTCAGGGCGGACAGACCCTTCGGTGGGTTAAGTTGAGCTCTTGCCTACGACACCGATGCTGCTGCTCAGAGAACCTAGTGTGCTGTCTCCACAATGCGGGACAAGTAGAGTAAACCTGCGGGGTCACCCTCAGCGTTTGCATGTTGTCTGACACCCAGCTTCGTGCCTCTGCAGGTATCCATTCTCGTTCGCGAGCTGCGAACCTCCTCGTTCAGTACGAGCTATGATCCGTCAGTTATGCGTGTGTAAGTTCTACCCGAGCAATCGATACGCTCAGAAAGAAGGCATTTTTCATGTGGATTCGTAGTGGTTTCCTTCCCAGGAATGTTAGGCAAGCCCCGAGATACGAATCTAACGCCCCGAGTTTGCGTCAGGACTGTGGCTTTCAAAAATGCCCTTCTCTGCTGTTTTCTAAATCCTGGTTTGGAGCTGAACTTGCCTGACGAACCGAGAAGTATTAACTCTCCTTCACTACAGCTGGTGGGTTTCTACACTCACCCCTTCTTCAGAACTCGTCTCCTTCTCCCTTTTAACAAATCGGGAGTGTGGAACACACTGTCCATCTCTCTTCCTTCCAACGTGGGATTTCAGATTAATTAACAGAATAAAGCTAGCATCTTTCAAAACTCTGACTCTAACTACTTGGATATATATCTCCAGGATTATTAAAAAGAACAGGATGTTTAGTGGGCCTGTCCTCCCTCAGCGAGCACAGAAACTTCTCTTGGCCGTTCCCCACGTTGAGGCCAGCCAAGGATTGCTCTCAGCTCCCAAAACCCGGAGACTAAAAAGGCCGGGTCTCACGGTAGGAAAGCGAAGACCCCCTTCTTCCGCATCAGCTCTGTTTCCGTCACCGGGTAACTTTTGAAAATTCGTTTAAAAAGCCCTTTCATCTGGCATACTCCCTCTCTCCCGTTTTGGTGAGGTTCCAAAGCTTAGAAGATTTAAGTTTTCTGAACTGGAATTTATTAACTGCAAAACCATTGAGTCCTGTTGGAAGTTGTCGATAGACAGGGGAAATTTCGTAGAACTCATTTTTCAGTCAGTCTGTATGCAAGTTTTTCTTTTCTTTTTTCTTTTGGTCCCAAATCCTTTAGCATTGGAATTTGGAGGTGCGGGGAGGGTGCGTTGGGTACATTATAGGATGAGATAAGGTTGGACGTTCGGACAAAGTATACTATTCGAAAAGAGGAGGGAAGTTTCAGTTCCATTAATGCAGATAATTCTCAGGTTATCCTAAGTCACGTTGGCTAAGATGTCCCCAATAACAAAGTCAGGAGAAGGTGGGGCTGGCAGCCCTCGGCCCTGGATCTGACTTAGCCCTGTGGCTTATTAGGAACAGTTAGGTTCATGGCTGCCTACCAAGCAGAGGGAGAGAGAGAGGGGCCTGAGGTTGGAGGGGAGGCGGGAGAGAGGGAGGGATGAGGGGAGGCCGTTTCATTTAGAGCACTTAGCTTTGTTTTGTTAATAATTTCAGAAGAGGAGTTTGGGCATATTTGGTGGACTTCATGGACCTTCCCAAAGCAAGCAGTGGGGATGACAAGTGTTCTCCCAGACACTTGGGTGAAGTGTTGGGTGTGGTATGCTTAGCACAGGGCCCGACGTGTTGTGAGTGTACGGTCAGTGGGAGCTGCGGCCGTCATCATCCTTCTAATCATCTGTGGCCATCCGATGCATCCCCTCACTCCAGTGGGACACCGGAGGAGGCGTCCATGCGTTCAGAGGAACTAGAATCCGGGTAGAATCCAGGTATGCTTTGGAGGGAGCCCTGATGTAAAGACTGAACACCGCTTCACTCCAGAGTGGAATGTCCATCCTGCCAGAGGGGTCGTGGCTAGCAGGACTTATTTTTTAGGGCATTTCGTAGCTACGGAGCACCTTTTATGAGCCGGGCACTTGGTTAGGTGCTGAATCCATAAACACGAGGAAGACTAGTGCGGTCCCTGCACTCAGGGTGGTTGCCTCTTCCTGGGGCTTGAGGCAAGTAAAGGGCAGTTGCAGTTGCTAAATGATTGCAAGGCACAGCGTTCTCTGGTCCTCCTCCTGGGGACATTCACCCCAGACTTGGGGGGTCAGGGGGAACGTGGTGGAGAAAAGGACCTTGCAGCTGGGCCCTGAAGCGGGGAGCAGGAGTGAGGAGGAGGAGGAGGACAGCGGAATATTCCGGCAGAGGGGCGGGGTGAGTGTTGGTCTGTAGCAGGGAGAGACAGCATGGTGCATCAGAGGAGCTTAAAGGACCTCATCACCGCTGGAGAGTAAGGTCGGGGTGGGGAGTGGAGGGAGAGCAGGTGCCTGCGAGCCTTGGTAAGGAGAGGAGAAACAGCCTTAAGCAGGGGAGTGACCCGATGGGTTTGCATTTTAGAAAGGCCATCCCGGCCCACCCTGTGGAGGCTGGGTTGGGGGTGGGCAAGCTGGAGGCAGAGAGGCCAGTGAGAAGGGCATTTGAGTAGCCAGTCCAGGGGGGAGGTGACGAGGGCCTGGGACGGGGTGGTGATGGGTGGTGCTCCTCGGACGTTGTGATTTCTACAGACTGAAGGCCAGGACCTTCCCCTCTCCCCCCACCGTCCCTGCCCCCAGCAAAAAGATTACCACCTGCCTTAGGGCAACACTCTCTGTTGCCCTGGTCCGGAGCTGAACCCCAGTATCTCCGGGGTGTGCCTGCAGTTGATACTAAGGTAGACTGGATTGGTTTGTTAATCTTTTGAGACGCCAGGTTTCTCGCCAGCCGCTAAGATGGTTGAATTTTACTTTCTATAATTTGCATCATTAAAAGGATAACAAAGAGAAAGATACAGGTTTATTGAAAATACGTTTTTAAACTATCGATCCTTCCTGGAGATTCTCAAACACTCCCATAAGAAAGCTTGCCTGCCATCCCCTCTTTCGGCATCTAAATGGCGGAGTGTCGCATAGTACAAAGGAAACGCTTAGGCAGGGGTCTGGTACCTGCCTGGAGAGGTATATGTAGGGTTGTCTGCATGCGGACTCCTGGATTTCACCCCTTTGGGGCAGCTTCTTGTTTACATAGACCCCCATCCCCTCCCTGTATGATACCAGGTCATGGTTAAGGGAGAAAAAGAGAGAAAAGGCCTCCCGTGCCTACTCGAACTCCTGACCCCGGGTTACAACCAGCCCTTCTTCCCCTTTGGGCTCATCTCTCCCCCTCTCCCCAGGTTCCCTCCCTGCCTCAGGACCCTCTGTGGGGGTGGGGTAGGCTCTGACCCCTGGCTTACCTTGACCTGGGTCTTCACTCATAAGTCCTGTCCTCAGTCCCTTCCCGGTAGTTTCTCATCCAACCACCAGCTCCTGCATCTCCAGCTCCATTGACCTGACCCCTGCTGCTCTCCGGCCTCAGGGCAGGGTCATGAGGAGAGGCCTTAGGGGCCGACGTGCACTTCTTCGGGCCTCTCCTGACTCAATCCTTTCACAACTAGCTTGCTCATAAATCCCATATTTTACTTAAATGGCAGTAAAAAAATGATTGTTCAGTCCTGGGCAAAGGCAGTAACAAGGAACATCGGTCTGCCTTGGTATTTGGCAAATGAAAACACAGCCCAAGTAAATACGCATTGTTTCATTAAAAAGAACAAAAGTACTGGTCGTGATCCGCTAACCTAATGGACCCAGTATTTGAAAAACACTGCTTTGCCCTCGGGTTTTCACCTAATTGTTAAATAATACCATAGAAAAGTTGTATTTTCAGATACCAGGGGATTAAAAGTGGAAGCCGTGGCAGTCACCATTCCGACTCACGTGAAAATCGAGATTTATTAACATTTTTGAATTCAGCTGTGTCATGTATACGTTTATTAATGTTGATAATATTGCCACTTATTTTTATTTAGGGATAGTTATATTAGTGGGCAGGGGGCTGGGCACAAGTCCCCACCTTTTTCCAAGTGAGTTTGGTGGCCTTGGACAAGTAAACTCTCTGTGTCCACATCCTTCCTATAAAGTGCAGTGCCTGGACTAGATTTTTGGTTTTTGATGTTTTTAGTTCTAGAATTCTTGAACTTATAACGCAGAAATTTAACTACAGAATGTCTAGAAACCTAGCACTGCTCAAATGCAAATGTTTTCCCCAAACCCGAACCTTCCTGTGTGTGTTCTTTCCCAGTCATTTTTCTAGTCAAACATTCAAATGTCACATTCCACCTTTCAGAAGTAAGTATTCTTCGAAGACAATGCGATTTTCTTTCATTTTCAAGCGCCAGCCTGTCTTCAGTCGGCACCTTGTGGCCTTTCACTGATTAAGTCCCTAATGGAAATCAAGCAAGTTGGGGGCTAGGCCCACCTCTGTCGAGTGTTGGCGCCTCCTTCGTTCCCAGGGCTTCCTGAGCGGACCTGGTTAGACAGGTTTGTGCAACCAGCCCTGAGGTTGGCTCTTCACTTCCCCCGCCCTGGGACACCTTTTCTGAGCAGCACTCTCTCCAGACAGTGTTCTTTGCTCCCGGCATCCAGCCTCTCTCTACCTGCTCAGCCTGTTTGTCGGGGCTCCCCTCAAAAAAAAAATTGTTGCCTTCAAACTGCAGGCCACTTTTGTATCGCCCATCCTTCCCCGCTGAGTGCTTCATCTGTATTCAGTTAGCATCCGTGGATGTGCGTCTTCTATCATCGGGTCTTTGCACACGTGTGTGTGTGAGCGTCTTCCCCCTGGGGACCGCTTCGTGAGGACTAACGACTTAGGGAATGCTTTGGGGGTGACGGGTGGATGTGTGAGTGAACCAGCGCGGCGTAACTGGATGCCTGACCCCATGCGAGTCCGTTCCTGCGAGCGGAGAAACGACGTGACGTGTGTGTGGGCCAGCGATGTCGTCTCTGTTTTCCAGAAATAGGACGTTACTCTTTTGACCGACGCTGTGTGTTTTGTGGTGGTGTCCTGGGGTGGTTTGCCCGATGTGTCCATTCCTGCCTCCTCTTAGGCACACAGGAGGAACACAGCTCCCACAGGAGGAACACGCCTCCCAGCCATACGATTGGTTCCAGCTAGTGGCATCCTAGTATGAAGTGACGTGTGGCACATCTGGGCAAGAGCATGTCGTTGCTCGTGTGAGGTTTGAGGTTCTCTGGGGCCCCTTGTCTCACATGCATGTGACTGACAACCCTCAGTGGATACGTAGTGCGAGCGAGCCCTGTAGATTTGGGGGCTGTTTGTTTCTTCTGCAAAACTGATCCTCCTTGGCTGAACAGTAGTCTTTTTCCTTCTTGGAGATTAGGACATCCATTATGTCATATGACACAGCACAGTGGTTAAGAGCCCAAGCTCGGAGCCAGAATGCCTGGGTTCGAGTCCCGGTTCTGTTACCTACTTGTTGTGCTAACTTCTGTGTGCCTCAGTTTCCTCATATGTAAAATTGGGGATTTCATAATCATGCCCGTGTGATGGAATGGTAATCAGAGTTGTGATGTCCTAATATTTGTCTAGAGGTGTGGGCTAGGGTCAGGTGTTTATAGAGTAAAATAAGTAAATGTACCTCAATGCTGTGGGGACTCGGTGTTATTGCCTGTCGGCATGAAGGACCGCTGAGCTCCCGAAGATGGCCTGCGAAGCTGCTTGGGGACTCCGGCCAGCCAGTGAGTGACTTTGGAGCTGCGTCTTCGAATGCTTCCGAGCCAGTGGCTGGTTGGGAGCCTGGAGCCCATCGCACCCTTGCAGAAGCACAGAGTGCCCTGGGCTTAGCTCAGGGAAGTCGCCACGTGGCCGTGGGGAGTCGTGGAATCGCTAAGGGTCACTTCCTCCAGGGCGTTGTCTCGCTTCTGAGCGGGAGACCTCGCAGGTGCGCGTGAGGCCTGTGGCCGCCTCCTCCATTCTCAGGTCCGGAGCTTCCCCCCTCTTCACGGTCGCATGGAATCCCACCACCTTCCCGAGGTGGTCCTGTTCCCGTTTTGGACGCCTGTGATTTCCACCACCCGCCCTTGATAAACAGCCAGCTCATCGGAGCGAAATGCAGACAGATACCCTGGCTTCAGTCAAGGCACCTGCGCGCTTGTTCCATTGTGTCGGTGTGTATCACTCCATCTATCTTAGGAAACAAGCTCTGAGGCGGGGGTTTGGCTGGAGTGTTTTCGCAGGCCTTAGCAAAACGCTCTGTGGCATTGGAGACACCTAATAAATGCTTTAGACTGCTCAGTGATGCCGTCATCGTTTCAGTGGAGGCCAATGTGCGTGTATTTAAGCAAATGGCATGTTTTCAGCAACATGCTGGCAAATTAGCAGCTTCTACATTTAAAAAACAGTCTATACATAGAAAATGAATTTCGTACACTGCAGTCACGTGCAGTGAGGGTGCTGAGTTAAGCAGCAGAGGCTGAAATGCCCCGGTGGAGCCAAGATTTAATTAATTAATTAATTTTGTTGCCGTATTTGTTTGTTTTCCGAAAAGTTGGTTGGCATGGCAGAGGTTAGGTGAGAAAAGGGGGTGCAGTTTAAAGGCGTTATTGTGACTTTAACGCATATTTTAAAGAGTTAGTTAAGAAGCCCTTTATATTAGGTTAGCAGATGTGATCTGGCACCACCTCTTCCCACACATGTGCCCTTTTCATTAGGAATGTGTGCCTGATGTGGTGCAGATGGTATTTAAGCCACTTAGTAATATTTTCCACAACCTGTTTTCAGTAATTAGGCCTGAATTTGCTGGTTCAAAATGCTGGGCCTGCCTTTTGGCGACTTTGTAAACTAAGGAGGTTGACATGCGGCCCGTGTGCCGGCAGAGGGCAGTGTAAGGCAGCGTTTTGTTTGCTGTCGGCCTCCTCCGGCTGCTGTGGTTCCATGCTGGAGGCCTAGAATGTTCTCTGTCTATTTTAGAGATCTGATTTGAGAATTGAAAAAAAAAAAAATCTCCAGAGCAGATTCGAGCTGCAGTTTTACTTCATGAATTTAATCTTTTCCTGCCTCCTCCATCAACCAGTTTGCACAACACTGAAGGGCGCAGTCCTTCCGTAAGCCCTTTTATGAGTGCACTTTAAAGATGTAATATTCTATGTTTCGGGATGTAATATTTCATTTTTTGATTTTCGTCACCTCAGTGCACGCTACTGCGTTTCAATTTTATGTCTGTGAGCGGTTCCTGTTGTTTTCAGGACAAAGGAGTAAGGTAAAAGTCATTTATTTCCAAGTCGTGTGGCCCAGTCAAGTGTCCGTGACCTTCAGAGAGTAACAGCCAGGCCTGCCTTTTGTGATGTTCTGTCGTGCTTCCTCACATCACACCGTTGCTTTGTACACGTACAGCTTCCACCCCACACCGTCCCTTCCCTGAACCCAGCTCTGCGGCTCACCCATCGCCCTGACTCCTGTTCTCCCCGACGCTGGGAGCACAGCCTCTGCCTTCTCCCTTCTCTCTCTGCTTGCCCCACTCCTCCTTAGTGTCCTTTACAGATCGAATGTTTATGTCCCCCAAGTTCGTATGTTGAAATCCTAACCCACAATGTAACTGCTTGGAGCCAGGGCTTTTGTGAGCAGGTGGTGAAGGTTAATGAGGTCCTAAGGGAGGGTTCCTAATCCGATAGGGGTGATGCCCTTGTAAGAAAAGAGATGCCAGAGCTTTCTTTGCCACGTGACAACACAGAAAGAGGGCTCTTCCCAGGACCTACGCTGTCTGGCACCTTGATCTGGGACTTCAAGCCTTCGAAACGAGTGCTTGAAACACGGGGCGTTTGATGGAGAGAGAGGAGATGGACCTGCATGACAGCGGAGACCGCAGTCAGGCGGCGTAGCCGGGAGAAGCCTTGGAAACTCGCCTGAGTAGCCTGGCCTCGAGGCTGTGGGCAGCTCCTCAGACTCAGAGATGCCAAACTCTTGGGCACATGTGGGTGTCAGGGGTCAGCCAAACCACGGAATAAGGACTGTGCACCTCTGGGTGCGTTTTTCTGGTGGGACTTCAGGCATATTTCTGCGTATTCTCTTCTCCCTTACTAAGGTGCTTTGATGGGAAAGCCAAGGGCAGTGGAGGAGAGAGGGCGTCCTTAAAGGACCGCGAGCAGGAACGTGAACACAGTGGGTGGACCTGGCGTGCCTGTTTAGGAGCAGAGGCTCTGTGTGCTTCCCACTATTTCCTTCTTCCAGAAATTTCCAAGTGCTCTGTGCCTAACGGTTCCTTCTTCCCTCGTGGCATTGATGGCTCCTTTCAGCAGAGCTTATTGGTGTGCAGAGGGCCACCAACTAGTCGATGTTTCCAGGACCGAAGCCCAGGCCAGTCCGAGCCTCTCCAGGCCTTTCAGGATGCAGGGCGCTGGCTTTATGGGGGAGGGGCAGAGCAGGGCAGCTCTGGAGATGGGGCCTGGGAAGACTGTGACCGCTGATGTTTGGTGACCGGTCCTTCCTGTTGTTCCCTGCCACTTGTCCGCTGTGGAACCTTGTCGCCAGACGTAGCCTTTACTCTGGAACATCAGGGATCTGTGCAAGTGGAGAAAGGGAAAGATGGATATTGGGTAGGCAGACAGCTGTTTGTTTTTAGGTTCTTTCTTGATTAAAAAAAAAAAACTATAAACATCTCTATTGCCACAAAGCAAATGCAGCTTTGACTTCCATTTCAGAGGACTGCATTGCTGATTTTTGTCTATCATCATGTTTCATTGTCTTCCCACATTTGGACATTTCTGTTGTTCCCACCCGAGATATGAGGAGCTTTATTGCTCTCTGACCTGATCTTATTTCTGTGTTTACCTGGTTAATCGTCTCCCGCTTTCACTGCACAAGAATGTGGGTTCCGTTAGGGGCAGGACCTCGGTCTGTCTCACAGGTGCCTCTGCATTTATGATGCGCTCGGAGCACTTGATGAATATTTGCAAATTAACACATGGGACAGTGAAAGGGAAGGGAGCAGCTTGTCCCGGGCCCTGGATTCCCCCTGTTGGCCGGGACCCGCTGCAGAAGGCATTTATGTTATGGGCTTGTTTGCAGGCATGGTCACAGGGGGGCGCCACCGCATCTGGAAAGAAGGGAGACTCACTTGCCAGTGGGGTGAGCTCTGGGCTCAGTGAAGGACGTGGAATCCTAACACTGAGCTCCTTCCTCTTCCCCCAGTGGGCTGTGCCCTGCGAACTGACCCACTGAGCAGAACAACCCAGTGAACTCCCCGCTTGGCAGACCTGGATGGGTCTCAGCCACGCAAAGTGGCCTAAACCAGGAGAAATCTTCAGCGAATTGAAAAGATGCGTCCGTAGGTGGTGACAGGTCAAGAATCCGGTTTTCTGGAGAATTAAGTTCGAAGTGATGCAATTACTGCTTTCTTGCTTGCAGCACCACACGCACCGATTTTCTAACTAAGGGTGGGAGATGAGGGGAGGACGAGTCAGATATTGAAACGTCACAGTTGGCGAATGTTTTTGAGAAGATGTGCCTTTTTATGTTCTTCCAATACACATGGCGATCAGACCTCGAGCACCTGTAGGAATCCTTCAAAAGGGGTTTAAATGGTCCGAACTAATATGTCAGTTATTTGCCTGTGCATGGAATTTCCAGGTGGACGTTTCTGACAGCGGGTTTCTGGAGTGCTTTAAGCAGCCCCCCTCCCCTTGAAATTTTTTTTACATTTTCTAAATACAAAAATCTCACAGCGAAGTTCAGTCAAACTTTGTATTTTGACTAAGTGAAAGCCAAAATAAGGAGGTGTCATTTCTGAAAATGAGATCTTTTCTGTTTTCTTCTTTTTCTGCTTTGGCGATGGTTGATGTGACTCTGCTTTCTTTTCCCTAAAATGGGATATTAGGATTTATATTGTCACTGCCAGATTGAAAAAGTTAATCTGAAACTAAGAAAGTCGATAGCTTAAATATTAATTCCTATCCATTGGCTGCCCGTTATACATACATTTATATTTATAAGTCCATAAGAAGTACAAGGTTTACTTATATACATGGGATCACTCTAAATACCCCCCCAATGAGAGGTTAAAGAAAATATTAGAAGTTCTGAAAAGCCAAACCTTTTTTTAACTGAAAGTTGACTGTTATTATGTACTTGTCTAATTAAGCCATTCTAGCAAAAAAATTTTTTTTGACGTAACAACACTTGAACTGCCTGAGATGTTATTGCTAAAGTGATTTTACAAGGTTTTGACCTATTGACATGCCAAGATAAAAGCTGGGTTCTTGAAGCTCCATAAAATGGGGTTCAAGGACCACTCTAATGTAAAACAAGAGAATGTTTTCCTGGTTGGGCCACACACATGCTGACTGTTCTGATAGAGAGATGGATATTGAAGTCTCTTTCAGAATTCTAAAACCCAAAAGTAACAAATTTTTACATGAAACAGGTTTTTGTTTGATTTTATTTTATTTATATATATATATATATATATATATATATATATATATATATATATATATATATATATATATATATATATATATATATATATATATATAGTGTTTGCAGTGAGGTATTCAAGGTATTTTTCAGGTTAATATTAAGTCGATTTTAAGAGCATACAAGAAATTAAAACCTTATTCCCTTTTCTCTAAAAGTGGGCTTAATGGGAGTAATACCTACATAAAAATATCTAAACTATTTTAGGAATGTTCTTGGTGGTGAAAACTGTTATGGTAGCACATTGGGAGCAAGGGAAAATGCCTCATAAATACCTGGTTTAACAACTGTGGTTTTTAATAATTGTGAAAAATCACATGAATGTTAGAGGGAAACATTAAATTTTCATGAAAATATAGACTCCTATTTGAGACAATGAAAAATCAAAGTTCAGGGTGATTGAATAAAGAATAGCTCTCAAAAGTATATAAAGCAATAATACTAATGTTATTTCACCTGATAGAATGAAAAAAATTCTAATTTTATATAAAACAACTGAAACAAAAAAATGTCATGGGTTAGGAAAAAAAGGATGGCAAGAATGGGGAAAGAGAAGACAAATGGGGTGAGGAGAGATGTTTAAATGTGTGTTAACGGCTTCATTTCGGGTTCCATCAATTACCGGCTTTGTGGCCTTGGGTAGGTTGCGCAGCTAAGCCTCATCCCTCTCCTCTGTGATGGAAGAGTGATGTTACCTGCTTCAGAGGGTGTCGCGATGCTCAGATGAGATGTTTCAAATACAGAGCGAGTCAGCTATTACTCTTCATCTAGGTAGGATAGAAAATGTTAAACTTAATGCATTGGAACCCTAAAATATTCTCTCTTTGGCATGCAATCCGCCTAGAACTTGTATGAGAAGTCAACCGTAGAGTCTTAGGCCTTGATCTGGTAATGTTTAAAGTTATGGAAAATAAGAGAAAGAGCGGGCAAGTCAAGCAATTGTGGAAGAGATGGGAGGAAACCCAGTATTCAAATAGCATTCTGACTGGGTATAGCTGCGTCTTTGATGAGCAGCAGAGAGGTTTGTGGTTCATCCTGAGGAAGATGATGATGATGACAGTTAATGTTCAGTGAGTCCATAGGTACCCTAGTCACTGTGAGTGACGCACGGGCAGTGTCTGGTGTAACCCGCACCACACCTGATAAGGGAAGTTCAGTTATTAAACTGATTGATGGTGCAGGAGACTGGTTTAGAGAGGTTAAGTAACTCTCCCCGTATCCACAGTGGATGTTGGGGTCGAAGCCCTTGACTGACATGGGCACCATGATAGATTTGGGGGTGCCTCTGGTCCTGTCCTGAGGGATCCAAATCTAATGTGAGCTTTTTGGTCAGAAGAGTATAATTCTATCATTGAGTTTCTTGTTTTTCTTATTATAGAAGCATAGTTTTGACACCGTGGTTGGTATGTGTGTGTAAGAGGGAGGCAGTAGCTGCTTAAACCTGTTTTCTTTCCCTAAATACCCAATACTCCAATGGGTTAAGCCTCTATATTATTTTTTCCCCTCTGTTGTTCAGTGGAATGTAATCTGATGAAAAGAAGTACCCAAACGGGGACTCAGTCACAGATAGCCTTTTCATCCTTGTTGAAGATCACTGGTGGTTGGTGATATAATGAATATATGCAGTGCTAATTTCCTAGCTCAGAGATGATCAATTGAAATGACCCAGGAGGAAGGGATTAACATGGAAATCAAGCTCCTTAGTAGTTTAACAATTAGTAGTTTATCCTTGGATTATATAAGCTCACATAAACACCCATCCCCACTTAAAAAAAAATACTTAAGGCAACAGGACACAAGCCGTGATTTAGTGAAATGATGGTGGTTTGGCAGGTGAAAATAACAGAGTGCTCCAGCAGAGGCGGGTCAGAGGGCCGCTCCCCAGAAATAGACAGGCCCCCCCTCCTCTTTGGGGCATGGTGGGGCAGGGTTTGTAAGTGGAAGGAAGAGGGGACACTCCTTTAGCCGATCTGGCCAGACTTCGTCACACTCACCTCTGACTTTGATCTCTGTGGCAGGAAGCACTCCTATTAAAATTTGAACTTAACGGAGGTTTGCTTGTGTAATTAGGGAACAGAAAAACATGTTCCACAGTGGAGCCTCCAGGTCTAATTACCTGCAACCTCGTTGTACCTCGATGGCAAGAGGTGAGCTACCAGAGCGTTTATTACCGAACTGCTGAATGTCCTCATAAGACACTGGGAGCCCTTTGGGGGGACTACGTCCTAACAGGAAGGATACCTCAGAATCAACAAGAACAACCAAAGGATTTAATAATGTGGAAGACAGATTTGTAGAAAAATGACTACTGTGCTCCTGCATAATTTCCCCTTTCACAGTCAACTGTAGCCCTAGATGTTAACCCTACACATCCCTTAACCAGAAGTTAGCAGGGAGGTAGTGACTGGCAAACGGGTTTCTCTAGGTAATTGCTTGTTAGAAATGAAGATCTTTTACCGAACCCCTCTCTTACCTACTGGATCCCCACTAGGAAAAAAAATCGGATGAGGGAAAGTATATATGAGAGCACTGCTGGTGGTTATTTTTTTCTCTTTTAGAACTGGCATTTTAAAAGTTCATCTGTAGGAGAACAGTTGTTGATCAAGGAAAAGGAAAGGAAACAGGACAGAGATACGAAGGTTAGGTTGTCATACTCCGTGCTTCATAGGAACGCATGGCCTCGTCTCTGTGGGTAAATTTGAAAACCGGTTTGTAAAATGATGACCCTGCGAAGAAGGTTAATATCCTAAGCAGACGAGTCCTCAGCAACATTCTCTGTTAAGAAGCGAGAGATGATTAACTGCGTGAAGAGGGTCTTGTTTTATGTGACTTTTTTCCTGAGAAAATGGAGAGAGGAGTTAATGAAACTCAGGGCATTTCTGAACCGTGTTATTTTCCGAAGGAGTACCACAGCACTCTGTGTTTTTAAAAATCCTGTGTTAGTAAACATGGCTTTTCCTAAAAATAAATAGATAGATAGATAGATAGATAGATAAATAAATAAATAAATTAATTAATTAATTAATAAAAGCGACAGGAAAGTCCCCAAACAACCAAGAAAGAAAATCAGGGATTATTTGTGAAGCCTGTCCTCGTACAGATGTGATCATGTCCATTTTGCCTTCTGAAATTAAATGGCACGTGATTTAATTTCATGATTGAAAGAAGCCTTTGTGCCAGGTCAGCCCCTCCAAGCTTACTTCCTAGGATGGTTCTGGAAAATGTATTCTTGAAATCAGTGAACCCCTGTCTCATTGTCAGCACGAGGTCTATGCAGCTTTTCGGGATGATGTCGGCCCTTGAATCGGCAGCGGGTACCTAGTCACTTTTGTCTGTCTGATCGTTAACTTACAGGGTATTCATTTAACTTGTTGAAGAACCGAATACAAAATCTTGTTAACTCAGCCTTTCAGTATCATATAGAACTGACTGTTTATAACATTCAACTATTTTTTTTTAAAAAGGA
Source organism: Cynopterus sphinx (assembly GCA_030015415.1). NCBI lineage: Eukaryota > Metazoa > Chordata > Mammalia > Chiroptera > Pteropodidae > Cynopterus > Cynopterus sphinx. Next base: position 9,537,206 of record CM057391.1, read on the forward strand.
TTTAAATCAAATTGGTATGAATTACAGAGTAAAGAGAAGAAAAACGTAACAGATGAAATAAAGGAATCTGTTTCCTGCATGTCATTCTGGTAGGAAATTTCCCAGGGTACATCACCCTTATAATGCGGCTGTGGGTGAGCTGTTAACTCTTTAAAATTCTACTTCTAAGGGCGTTTGTCCTCATCGGGGGTAACCTTTTCTCTTGCTTCAGATGTGTTAAGTCTTTACACGTATTAATTCTTTTATGTAGTGTTTGTAGTTTGTAGAAGGAAATTGATTTTCTTGTAATGGGAAAATCATCGCTCCTATTATGACATAAAACTTTAATTTGATGTCTCCTTCACTGACCCACGCTAATTACAACAAAAACATGTTAACTAAGTGAGTAAAGTTCCTTCTTTCATGCATTGATTTTACTACTCAGGGCTGCTCCAGAAAGTCTTAAACGAAGGTGCTGCTGTATTACTCTGTGTGCGTGTGTGTGTGAGAGAGACCACTGACAGGCTGTGAGATGCTGATGCTCAGGGTGAAACTTGAACTCCTCAGATCCTCAGCTAAGGAGCAAAAAAAAAAAAATACAAAAGGGGGTTATCGTAATGGTCAGAACATGCAGCAGCTGAAAAACACGGACGGAGCTTCCTCTTTAATTTGGGCAGATCGGAATGCACTCCCCCAAAATCAAACGGAAATAGTAAAATTTAAAAACTTTTATGAGTGCCCAGCACAGCTGCACCTGGCTTTCCTAATTGCCTTCCACCCAGTCATTACTGGTGAGGCAAGATGTTTAGCCACCAACAGCCCTTATTAATGTATAATAGGAATTTACTTGTAAAACGGAATTATTGGGATGACATGATGTCATAAAGACAGAGTGCTGACATTTTAGATTGTTTTATATAGGAATGTGGAATTATAATTTAGGAGTGGGATATATATGCCTTTGGTAATTAATCACAGTTTGGTGCGGCCTCAAGTGCAGACGAGGCAATGGGATACATAGAATTCGTGATTGTGATCGTCCTCCATTAAAGACCGCGTTTGTGCAGATGCATGTCCCTCTCCCGAATTATCTGTGGGAAGGACAAATCTTTAGTAACTTGCAAGTGTATAAAACCTGACCGGAGCAGGTGTAAATAAATGAAGTGTTTCGGCAAGGCGGTCACCCTGATTCTGAACAAATGCCAAAGGCTTAGAATTATAAAAACGCCTACGAATGATCCGCTGGGTCGCAATGATGCCAGAAATGGGATACATTAATTTTGCTGGACCTCGAACTTAGAATCTGTCAATAGAGCTCTGTGATTAATGGGGACAGACCTTTACCTGCCTCGTAAAGATAATGTGCCTTGATTACTGGGCTCTGTTTGCAGAGCAATAGTTAACGTGATGTCAACACTTCCATTGTAAACCCCATTTTTGGAAGGGGTTTATAACTCGGCCATAAAAAATCACTCGGGATGACACTTTGAATATGCGTTCTTAGTCCTGGGAGATGAAGGTATTTAAAGGAATAGATGTAAGCGTTCCACTTATTTATGGGTTTATGAAGACCTAAGCTGCATCTAAAATTCACGTTTTATATACTTTAAAGAAAAAATATTAAAATACTGAAGAGGGTTTCTTATTGCTCATTTCGTTCCGTTTTCTCCTAAGGAAATACTCTATACTTAGGTGTTAGATCATTTATTTTAAAGCAGAAGGGAACATTTTGAGCATGTTTATGACACATATCAGATGACATTTAAAAATCATTCAGTAGTTAATATCTTTGGGATTTTATGCCGGTTAGCCACATAAAACCATGTTTGTGCTCGAAACCAATGAGAATGCTAGGACAAAGCTTGAAACATGCAAGTCTTAGAAAGTATGCCATGAAGCGAGCCACCTTGGGTAAGACAGCAAACATCCTTTCTGAATTAGAACATAAGTTTCCCTTTCGGATGGGAGAGAAAGCCCTGTCCCGAGGCCAGCTCTCTGTCGCCGCCCGAGGCCTGGGGATTGCATGGATCGCCTCCTCATCTTTGTAGAGAGTGAGGGGTCAGCGTCACGCTCAGGAGTCCAGGCTTCTCGTGTCCTGGCAGGGAAGGACTGAAGGACCCTTTCGGTCATTGGCGGGCGGCGCTGTCTGCGTTTTTGAAGGCCTCGGCCCGGAAGCCAGGGTTAATGTTAATAACCCCATGGGAATGTGAGGGGTGTTGGGTGGGCAGCTGTGGTCAGAGCCCAAACTTTTGAAGTGGGTGTTCAGATGCCACAATTTTCCTGACTTGTTAGATAGCTTAAGAGTTTTAATTTTAAAAGTCATCGTACAGTACTTTGTCACTGGTTCCAAAGCCACCATTGGCCTGACCAAAAAGGGTTTGCTGTTCATTTGTTTGCCTTTGGGGGATAGAGAGGTTGATTGTGCCATCAAATCAGTAAAACAAGACTGTTAATCTGCACTGATGGGCAAGTTTTAGGTTTTCTTCCTCCCATCCTCTACCTTTCTTCCCTCCCATCATCCCTCTTTCTTTCCTTTCTTCCTTCCATTCACCCTCCCTCCCTTTCTACTCTCCTTTCCATTTACCCTCCCTTCCTTTCTCCCTACTTTGCTTCCTTTGGAAAATAGGGTATTTCTTTTAACACAACAATCACAAACTATTACAAGGACGAAATAATTCTTGGAGCCCCCAGCAGCAAGGGGGCTTTTCCAGAATTTGCAGCAGACAGCAGGAAGGGTTACAGAGCCGTGGTTAGAGGACTGCCATCTATTTCAGGACTGTTTCTCGTGCCTGAAATGTTTACCGAAATATACTCAGAATTGCCTCTGCCCTCATTTAATCACCCTGGGAAGGAAGAAACTATTTCCTTAAATTATTAGACTTGTTACCATAAAATGTAAAATAGAGAAGCAACACCAATAATTCCTAGGTTGTCGGGCATTAGACTTACCAGTTTGCTTGAATAGTAATGCAGAGTCTTGAGTGAATGTGCTGGGCTGATGGGCAAGCCTTCATGGTTTATTCTGCCCCTACAGCTCACACTTCTTGCGAGCTGGGACAGGCACCCAGGTCTGTCTTATTCTAAAAGCTATAGTGTTCCTATTCTGTGTTAACAACTCAGAGCTCAAGTACTCACGAGTAAAATATTAATTCATCAGTAAATATTTTTTGAGCACCAGTCATATGATAAGTCCTGTGTTAGGTTCCAGGGGCTCGATATGAACAAGACAGCCTTACAGACTTTATATTTGTCGCCTTTAAGAGCTTATGAATGAGTATCAGGGTACTAAAAATTTGGGGGAACAGTCTGGCCATGCCACCCTGAATGTGCCTAATCTTGTCTGATCTCAGAAGCTAACCAGGGTCGGGCCTGGTTAGTACTTGGATGGGAGACCACCTAGGAAGACCAGGTGCTGTAGGCACTCGAAAGATTGATAGATAGATAGATAGATAGATAGATAGATAGATAGATAGATAGATGATAGTTAGATGGATAGGTGAAATTTAAAGTATTGGGGTACTAAGAAGTAAACAGGAAATTACAAACTAGGCATAGAGACTAAACTGAGAGATGTGAAGAAACCCAAGAGCTGTATCTGGAAGGGGTATTTGATCTAAATTTAAGGTTTTAGGCAAAACTTCCCCAAAACTGAAAACCTGAAGGAGGAGGGGCCTTGGCCAGGTGAAGAGGATTGTTGGGGGGGGGCATGGGTAGATAGATGAGGGAAAGCATTTTGATCTGGAAGGTACTGCAAATGCAAAGTAGGTGCAAAGGTATTTAAGTGGGCAGAGGCTGGAGCCCTTCCTCAGGTCTGGACTGAGATTTAGGGATTTTTTAGAGGCTGTGGGAAGGCATGGCAGGGTTTTGAGCTGGGATGCGGTGATTGGGTTAGCAGCTGCGAAGCAGGTCTGACTGTCTCCTGGAGTGCGGAGGAGGTTAGGGGTGCTGTAGCCGAAGGCCTAATCTCACGTGCCGTGATTAGGATCCAGACTGGTTGCCGGTGGTCCCCAGCGATTTGTGGGAGGTGAGGGGTAAAGCCGCAGGCAGGAACCTTGATGGGTGGCAGGGCGGATGGTGGTGCCTTTCACCCAAGAAAGGATCAGAGGACAAGTGACCAGGAGCAGGGCAGCAAGCGATGCTGCCAATTTTGAACATACTGGAGCCTGCCTGGGCAGTGAAAGCCAGAGAGGGAGTTTTGAGATCCATTATTCTGTGCATATTAACTAAAACCACAGGAAAGAAGGAATACGCAGAGTGACAAGGGAACACAAGGACACTGCCAGGTTGGACAGAGAAGGGGAGCCCGCACAAGGACAAACAAGTGAGAGCAGTGGCACCATGGTCTGAATATCCGTGTCCCCCCGCCGTGTCCTGACCCCCAGGTGATGGTGTTAGTAGGCGGAGCCTTTGGGAGGTGGCCAGGTCATAAAAGTGGCGTCCCCTCGAACAGCATTCGTGCCTTGTAAAGAGACCCCGGAGAGCTCCCTCATCCTGTCCACCATGTGAGGACACGGCCTCCAGGTGCCATCTCTCAACCGGGAAGCGGGCCTTCACCAGACACCGACCCTGCCGGCGCCTTGACCTTGGACTTCCCTGCCTCCGGATCCGTGAGAAATATGTTCTGTTGTTCAGAAGGCACCTACTCGATGGTATTTTCTTGGAGCAACTCGAATGGACCAAGACAAATCGGAAGCCAAGAAAAGGGTTTTGGTGAGGAACACTCGTTGGGGCAGCCGGATAGATGCTGCTGAGAGGCCAACGCGCAGGACCACTAGGGTGAACGACCGCACCCCCCGCCCCCCGTCCCCACGCACACCCATGCTTTGCCTGGGAGTTGTTGATCCCTTGGCTTGCTTTTTCTGAAAAATTCTATCAATTCTCACTTCATTTTGTCAGACGGGACCTGTGTAAGGGATGCGTCAGCTTTCCTTTAAGTTTTGAGTCTCCATGTACTTTCTCTTAATTACCACTCACACTCTTCTAAAGCAGCATAGGAGCTTTGAATGAAGAAATGTATTTGCTGTCTCAAATGTACCGTTTTTTAGGTGAAAGGGATTGGTGGGATGGGCTTGTGCAGCCTCGCTGCGTCCCCCTGGTCGCCGATTTGTTCGGTGGACACTGGCTGGCCTGTCATCAGCCGGCATGCCGGTTAACAGGAGCTGCTGACACTTGTGACCATGTAAAAATGGAAAAGGTTGGTCTGCGTTATTCATTCCTAGCAAAGAAGGTGCATGGGATCATCTCCATGAGGTTCAAGCACCTCACACTCCTTGGCCTTTGCGTTTTACTAAGTTCCTTCCTGTCACTGTCGCCTCAGGTCTTGTCCCGCGTCTCCCTGGGCAGTGTCAGGCTCCTGGCCAGGATAGAGCAGAGGCCACCACCAGGGCTCCAAGCCCCTCCAACCCACCCCAGCGGCATGGATGCTGCATCCTCCAGACCCAGGTCCTTTCTGAATCCCCAAACCAACCACCATGAGCCAGTGTGGATAGGTAGAACGGGCTGGTGGGTATGGCAGTTGCTGGCCTTATTTTGCCTGTTATGACCAAACCTTGAACCAGAAGCTCTTGATTCTCCCCCGGAAGCTTATCCTCTGTGGTGCAGACTCCACCGAGACCTTCCTCCACGTTGGAGCCGGATCGGGTGCTCCGTCTTCCAGTTGCATGTGTTTTCTGTCAACATGATGTCATTATGATAAGGGGGAGCGCACCATTCCAGGCTTACTGAGGGGCGGGACCCCTTGGCTTAGTCTGTGCCAAAACCTTAACTAGACCTGGTCACCTTTCCTCCTGTTCTCTGCTACCCTGAAGTCGAGGGAATGCAAAGCATCCTCTGGCTCTGCCAGGTCCTCCTTCCCCCGTGCCCCTCCCTCCTGTGCCCCTCCCCTTGTGGCCCTTTCCCGTGTGCTTTCCCCCAAATTTACCAGCTTACTCTATTGGTTCTTGTTATCTCCCCCCTCATTAATGGATCATTTCTCTGACCCATGGTGCTCACTGTGGCTTATAAACTGATGCCGTGGTCAGTAAAGATGTTGGCACGCTGGGCGTCGTGATGCGATTATAAGGAACAAAGTGTTTAAAATAGGGCTCGCTGCATCGTGAGCATAATATCTTATAAGGAAACATTTTGAGAGGAGTCAAGTTCTTGAGCACTGAATCCGTCAACAAACATTTATTGATTTGCTTGTGAACCGAGTGACCTTGTTGGTTATTACTTTAATTTTTGCTAACCCACAGGCACATTCTCAAGTAAGTGTTTGTTTGGAGACAGGCTCCTTCCCTGATTTCTCATAATGAGTTCTTCGAAGTAATAGTTTTGACATTCTGTTTTGCTCCCCCTGGCTTAGTTTTTCAGTGTTTTTCTCAACACATTTCCCATTGCAAATGCCAGTGTCACCGAAAAATGGGAATGAAGATGTATTCTGAGCTGTGAGTTATGACATGAGAAAAATGGAAGCCGGAGGCCGCCTGGTGTGTGTGATGCAGTTTCAGGAGTCACGGCCCAAGTTAGGCAGGCCTTTTAAATTATCTGCATTTTAGATTTCTTAACTACAGCTAACCCTTGGATAATGCAAGGGCGAAGGGCACCGACCCCCATGGGAAGTCAAGTATCGGTGTGTAATGTTTAACTGTTCCCCGCACCCCCAAACTAGTTAGCTGCCGGCCCTTCCCATCCAGATTCAACCAACCGGGAGCCGAAACAGGGCTTTCGATCCGCGGTTGGGGTCTTGCAGCTGGGAAACCGAGGCTCGGAATATGAAGATACTGTTTTTCTACCGGCTCTTGGTTGAATTGGAGGCTTCAAAATCTGCAGATACGAAGGGCAACTGTATTCATTGGGGGAAAATAAATCCGTGTATCAGTGGACCCACACAGTTCAGACCACTGTTGTGCAAGCGTCAGCTGTACAAAGGAAGTGGAGCATGGCATCCCAGGTCCCTCCCGGTTCTAAACGTCTTTATTCTAGAGTCCAGGGAGATATTCGGACGGCTTTTTGTTCCTACAATTCGTGAGTATTTCCACTGGCCTTTGAATATCCATGTGCAGAGCAGGGGGCACAGATTCCCACCAATACTGGACGGATCTCCTGAGACAAGTGTTCTGCTCGTCCAAAATTGAAAAATCGTTTTCTAATGATTTTTTTTAAAAATGGGGAGGAATATAGTGTCTGGATTCACTGTTCCCAAACTTAGGGTTCTTTCCTTAAACTCCCTTTCTGTTCTGTGTCGTTGAAATTCAGGCTCTGCTACGGCCTCAAGGTTTAAAAAAAAAAAAAAACCAACTTCATTCTTTGTATATTCCCCATGGTGTCCCTCTCTCCACTAGTCTAGCCGTCAGAAGTGAGGCTGTGAAAATAACGTGCAGTAAGGAATACAGTCTGTGCAACAAGTGACTTTGCCTTTGAGTAGCGTTGCAGCCCATCCGCCACAAGAGGGCCACGCAGGTGACTGACTGAAGTGGCTTCGGAGAGAAGGACCGGTTTGCAACACCCGTGTTCAATTCACAAAGCATTTTGCACGCAATTTACATAGGCGCGTGTGTCCTTCTGTTCTGGAAAGCTGGGAAGGGCTGGGGCTGATTGCCTCCTAAGGGCCGCCGTGAACAGCCGTCATCGCAGACGCGGTTATTTGGATCTATATTATGTGGTGGGTCTTAAATAGACGGGAGGTGGGGAGGGTAACAAGAGAGGTCAAGGTGAAGGCAAGACCTGGCCCTGGACGTACATAATTCAAACGATTGCTTCAGTTTCCATGGTGAACTTGGAAATTCCTCGTGGACCCCCAGAGCCCCACCCCTTTAAGGCATTTCAGAGGAGACAGCAGGACACAGTAAAGGCCCAAGCAAAGCTACATCAGAACTAAACAAACACCGTATTTATTATCGGACACCCAGGTCACGTCCCCAAATTAAAAACCCTAGCAGCAGTGTTAGGCTGCTTTGCTAGGGGGGAACAACATACAGAATTTATTCTAAAGAGATTTTGCCACTTTTTAATTTTTTTTTGCAATTAGGGTGATTCTATCAGATAATTAATTTTAAGTGCTTTTATTCATCTGTTGGGAAAAGAATTAAAAGGCTCAAGTAGCAGCCTGTGGTTGTTAAATCAGTTGCCCAATGATACATGAATTCAGACTGAAAACGGGACTAGGGACAATCAATATGTGAAAAATAGGTGCTGCCTAATTGCCTTTTTAAATCAGTAAAATAATTAAAGCCTTTACCGGCTAGCCAATTAATTGTATAGTTGGCTTAATAAGGAAAAGGCTTGAGAAAGATAAAATTACACTACCAGCAGCAACTAATAGCGGAAAGACAAAATTCCTAGTGCAGTTGATTAATTATCCTCCTCTTTTTCTCTGAAGAGACTAAACATTTAGTAGATCCGCAGCGTTCCAGTTTCGTCAGCGTTCCCATTGTAAAGGGCCAGTGTTATAATTTTTCATTCATCATTTTCTCAGATTCCAGTGTGCGTGAGTGTCATTGTTGTGTTTAGTAAAAGAATACAAATGTTTATTTTAAATATTTCTTTAAGCAGAGTCTTAGTGGAGGGTAGAGCTCACTAATGCTCTGCAGCTGGGTTCCGGGGCTTTAAAATGGGTTGTCGTCTGCACACCCAGTCCTCTGCAGATGCTCAGCCGCAGAGAGCGAAATCCCACGCGACAAGAAGTCTCTAGATATGGATTTATGCAATAGGGTGTAATGTTTGCTTTGGACCCGCTATGATCTACCTGGGAAATTTTTCCTACTATACCTGTATTAAAAAGTCCTAAATACATATTTGCACAATGTTTTCTTATGGAAACATCTGTGTAAGGAATCTTTACCTTATTCATTTCCAAAAGGGAATTTTTAACAGGGAGAAAGACAGCAAGTATGTAAGCGAACCAGAGAGAAGGCATGGACATAATCCGTTGAGAACTGATATGCTCCGGATTCTGGCCGAATTGTCTGCCTTTCATTCTCGTGTTGGTGCAGACTGACAACGTAAATGTTAGCCTGAACTCAGAATCCGCCTCTCATTCCAATGTCCTTAAATTAAACGTCTGATCAGCCTTTTTAGCCGAGGCTATCGTGGGAGGAGCTGGGAACTGGCACTTTTCCCCCCTTTTTTTCTTTCAGTGTAGCCTGCATTGAACCTTTGGCCTTACCCCAAGTGTCTGGGTGGTATATGGTTTAAAATTGATATATTAATGTTGAATTTTTATTGTCACAGTTTCTGTTCGTGCTCCTTTCAAACGTTTCATTTATTTGTTTCTGAACCTTGGATATCTCATAAAAATGTCACCATTGTGGTTGAACATTAAGCACCTTCCCATTTTGCCCCGGGCCGTTGAAATAAATTTGGACCAGGTGCTCCGCTCATAATGGAGCCCCTTGAAGTGCTCTGATAATGAGCCGGGAGCGGAAGCTGTCAGCCTTCAGCTGGCTTGAAGAATGCAATTAGAGCAGTTTTAATACTGCGGAGGGACCCCATCCAATCAAGGCCATTTTGAGTTAAACCGAGTCTAGAATCCTAAACACGTAGGGACTTTTCAGCATGGGAGCTTTGTCTCTGGCCTGAGACCGGGGAGGAGGCATTCCTGTTCAGTGGGCTTCTTCCGCCTCCAAGAGAAAAACGTCTTCCAAATGCCAAGGAAAGTTCCCTCTTCCGTCCCGTTATGTTATCGTGACCGCGTTTGTGATCCGATGTCACTGAGAGATCAAGACAGCCACTGTCGAGTTGAGTTTCAGATCAATCAAGTACTTAGGCAGAGCACTTAGCTCAACTTTTGTTTAAAAGCAAAGAAAGGGGATTCACCTAAATATCTATTAGTATGGGGAGTCCTTAAATAAAGCATGTTCTCTACAGGAAACCATTAAAAAGACAGTTGTCTGTTATGTATTGTTGAGTAAAGCAAGTCATTTACAGGATCGCATGTACTGCCTGAATCTGTGTGTTTGTTTGCTTTTGGGGTGGGCAGCCAACCACAATATACATTTATAGGTGCACAGAAAAAAGGATGCATGCCAAATCGTTAATGGTAAAAGTAAGGCAAAGTGGGGATTGGTGTGTGGGGGGGAGATTAAGTCTTTGCCTGTCTCTTATGTGTATTTTTAAATTATTTTCTCCTTTAACCAGTAATTTTTGTCTTCTTAGGTAGGTCAGCTCACTCTCAAGCCGGTGACTTATCGCAGATAAATAAATGAGCTTCTGTGGAGTGGGGGGAGGAGGGATGGGAAGGCTCACGAGGTGCTAGGTTATAATAATGGGAGAAGTTACTACTGAATGAGGCCTTCCCGTTCATTGTTCAGTTAATCCTTCCAGCAGCCTTACTCACAGAGGCTCGCGTTTCCTCTGAGGACACACGGGTTCACAGTCAGTGATTCGCCAGGTCACAAGTTCGAAGCGAGGCGTCAGGATTTGAACCCAGGTCTGCTCAGCTCCAAAGGCTATGCCTTTAACCCCCTCTCTCCTCCCTGCTTGGTTTCCGAGAGCAGATTTTATTTCCGACGTCACCTTCTCCCTTCATCCTTGATTTCTTTCCAGAAAAGGAAGACGTAATTCAGGAGTAGTTGCTGGCGTCGTCAGTGGGTGACATTTCTTAGGAACACTTGGACCCGTCAATAAAAAGTCTCATTCTGGGCCCGTGGGATGCTCAGTGGATTCTCCAGTAAATGAAAGTTTTTGTCTTAAAATGAGACCATGTGTGATAATGTCAGTTCGATTTCAATGGAAAATAAATAATTTCACTCTGCAGGCAAGATGGGGGATGCCCTCGTTTACAAGCACTCGTATGCGCAATTTAAAGATCGGAATTGCTGTGAAAGTGTTCTCACTAAACTCCCGATTGCCGAACGTAAGCTGATTGCTTATTCAGATGGCTCGCTTCTTCCCACATGTCTATTATTTAATAGGACTTGCGTCTTTTTTATTCCATAAAAGTATGAAACTTATTCCATTGACTAGAAATCTCTCTGTCTGTGTGTGTGTACGTATGCGTATACACACATATGCATTCCTAGTCCTTTTCTTAAAACCCTAAAATTTCTTTGGTTTCTCAGATCTTACTTAGCTTGGATTTCTGCTTCATGTGGGGCATTGCTTTCCTGTTGGCCTTTTGAGGTGTTACGCATAATATTAAAATCCCATTTCAGGTTTCAGTTCTGTTCCACGACTTAAACTTTGGAATTATTCTTGTGAAAGAAAATAAGGAGACAGAAAGCACAGTGGTGGTTGCCAGGTTGCCAGGGCTCGGGGGGAGTCGCTGTTGAATGGTTATGGAGTTTTCTTCTACAAAAGGAGATGATGGTGGTGGTGATGGTTGTGCAACATTATGCGTGTATTTAATAGTACTGAGCCGTACCCTTAAAAACATTTGAGATAGTAAATTTTATGTTATGTGTATTTTACTACTAAAAATATATATTTTTAATTATCAAATTTAGCCACAAGTGAACCTCATCCAGTTACCTTTAATGGTCCTTCTTCTGACATTGTGACGCTGACTTTTGTTAACTTAACGTGGGGCAAAGCAGTGTACTTAGACCCAATAATTTAAACATCTCCTTCCAGAAGCCTGAAAAAATAGCACTGTAAACGTGAGGCACTTCGAGATTTCGCAGTGACTTCGTCTAACACGGTCACTTTTAGCTATATGTTTATAAAGCCTAAGAAAGTGTAGACCAGATTGGAAGGGAGTTTAATTCATGCTTGGGTTCTTTGTTCAGGTACAGGTTGTTTCGAGTATGGTTATTTTATTTTCTTAGGTTTCTTCTTATCAGTCGCTTTGACCACGTAATCATGAGGTTGTCTTTGAACCTTGTCACCCTTTGCTGCACAGAAGAATTCACAGACCTAGGGCCTTCATCGGATGGAAGGCTGGCTCCTTTGAAACTGGCCTCCGCAGAGCACGTGTCCCTCCTGGGGTTGCCAGCCAGCCTCCCCCAGGCAGAGAGAATGGCGCAGACGTGAAGTCAGGGACAGAAGCAGGTTCAGTGAACATGGCGAGGCTTGAGTGCTCCGTGGTCCTCGGGGGTTTGAAGTGCACCTTGTGAACTTGTCTGGGGTGGAGGGGAGAACGCTTTGGGCCAAACCATTAAGAGAAGTCGGTCCAACAAAGTGCTTTGATTTAAAATGAAAATAAAGCAAAATGCAAAGATTCAGGGCCAAAGAGTCAAGTGGGAAGTAATGTGGTCACGACTTTGATTTGGGAACCGGTCTTTCCTGTGTCGGGGCTCACAGAGCAGCCTAAAGTCACCACGCCGCAGGGCTCTTCGGAAACTGCCCTCCATCTCTGCAGTGATGGGTGGGGAGGCCGGGGTGCCCGGGGAGGCCGGGGTGTCTGGGGTGGTCGGGGTGTCTGGGTGGCCAGGGAGGCTGGGCTTCCAGCCAGCTCTGGCTTACTAGCTGTGCAAATATAACCTTCCTAGGTATTAGTGTCTCATTTAAAATCTTAGCGGACTGAACGGATTCACTTCAACTCTAATGAGAGAAATCTAGGAAACAAGAGTGTGTATTTCTTGTGAGAGAGACTGTAGGTCACGCACCCCATCCACCCTCACATTCACACGCAGTACTAGCTGGGAAGGTCACGTGCCACCTGGCTGGCATGGCTCTGGGGTCCTTCATCCTCCCCTCCCAACCCCACCAGGTCGGGAGGGGTCGGGAAGCAATGTGGGAGACGTCTTTTTTTTTTTTCCTAAATATTTTTTTCCTGTCATTTACACAGTGTAGTCGCAATTTCAGCTTTTTAGAAAATACATACCCAGAGAAAAGTCTGGAAGTTATGTGCATGTGCACATAAACTAATTCTATAAAAATTAAAATTGTCAATACATGTGCATGATAACAAAAAATTTAGATGATACAGAGAAATGCAAACGCATCCTCCTCCATCTCTTCACCCTGCCCCAACTTTTTGAACCAGCAGCCTCCGTTACAGCAGCCTCTGTTTGTCTTTACTTCTAAAATGTTAACCATAGGTTTTTTGGGGGTGGTGGAAGGGAGCTAAATTATCAGTGATTTATATATTCTTCTTAAGTTTTCTATATTTCCTAATTTCTACAATTATTCCTAGGCTTTTTATTTATTTATTTTTATTTATTTATTTATTTTTTATTTTTTTAAGTTTTATGCAAGAATTTGTATGTCTAGGGACATTTATCTTTAAGGTGACGTTAAAGACCCGGCTTTCGGAATTGTTTTACGTGATGTTAAGCATGGCGTTGTGTAGTCATGCCCATGAGTAAATATGGTAACAATTATTTTAAATGAACTTTATTCTTCAGCTTGAACAGATTAAATTCTGTCGTGGGCTCATGCCATGTCTTTAATTGCATTAATTATTTATTGCATACTAGCATGCATACAGTTCAGTCGCTCTGGGGGAAGTTGATTATAGCAGCTTGTTTCAAGTCAGTTTTACACCCTGGGTTGACACCATTATCACACTTTCTCGCTGAAATGAAAGCCCGTGGATCATGCTCTGGGGCAGTTGTAACAGATGCAGGTCTAAGGTGCACACGGCGTCTGTGGCATATCCACCACATTTGCAGAGGGATCCAGTTGTTGCAGGCAGTGTGCATTTCCTTCACGCGTTTTCTTCACAGCCCCTCATTCGGGCAGGTTTCAGAACGGAAGAACTGTCCACTGCAGGTGCTGTGTTCTCCATAGACTTCAGACTCTCCCGTTAAGCTTCCAGGATCACAGATTTCTTCCTTAATCTAAGCCTTTCTGTCTTCCGACAAGGAGAAATAAGTTAAAACCAGCTCCTTTTTTTATTGTTAATAGTTTTGTTCCATATCTTTTGGTATAAGAAGTAGCAAGAACCTATTAGGTTATGGGATCCCTCGGGACACTGTGCCGTGTGACCATTGGAATAGCCACTGTCTCCTTCCGAACCCAGGCAGTCTTAATGCAAATTGAAAGCAGCTTCCTCCACAGATTTGTACTTTTTCTGATCACAGATGTGCCCTTCCATGTTGCCTGTTTTTTTTAAACCGAGCATATTTTTGTCATCACCTCCAGGACCCTTTAATCAGCTGTAAGTGCTGTCACTGGATCGAAGGCCGGTCCGTCTGTGGGTCTGTATGTGGGTGGCAAATGGTAAGTGAACGGTTCAGGAGAAATCTTGGCAGGTTAGGAGTTGGGTTAAAAATACTTTTATGGAAAGTATTAACATTTGTGTATTCATATACTTATTGAAAAACCAAAACCTTTCCAAATGGTCCTGTGAGAAAGAAAAGAAGCGAAAGTTTAATGTAGAAGTTGGGGAGGAGGATTACAGATTTTTTCGAGGACAGGGGAGGCAGGATTTTCAGAAGAATTTGAGTCTCACAATTAAATTGTAGATTCTTCCTGGTGGTGTGCTTGACAGAGGCCGGTTAGGAAAGCATATTATATTTTTGTCCCGTCGAGCAAAGGCTGAAGAGAAATATGCCGGGATCTGAACTCTTCTGAGAACATTCTGGGGCCTTTCCTGCAACTTGTAACACCCTCGAGAGTCTCTTTCGGTGCCCAACCTTTCCTGTGCACTCAGCTCTCATCTGCATCTGGTTTGGACCTGTTGTGTCAGTCACACTGCATGCTTTCTGAGCCGTCGGGTGTTTTACTACATACAGGGAGGCCGGCTCTCAGGACGGGGAAACCAACCCGGTTCCATGTTTGGCAGCTGCGTTCACCATGTAGGAATACTCTGTTTACCTTGATTTTCAACTGGCAGCTCGTTCTAGTTAGGATGCCTGCTCGTCACAGCCCTATTCCCACAAAGATATCTGTAGCTTTAAGTCCAGTCCATCAAATCTATTGAGTGTCTGCTGTGAGTGTACGATAACTGGTTCTGGGCATGCGAAGATGAATAAAAACGCACGTCTGGGCCTTCAGGGAGCCCACGGTTTAACAGGGGATTTTGAGTGACCTTAATGCTGTAGGACGTGGTAAGAAATGAGCCTTGTACTTGTGAAATTTTAGGCTTTGCTGATGAATGTTGTGGGGAGAATTTGGTATCTTCCTCTGGCTTCACACTCTGCTTCTGGCCCTCCATGCTTTTTGAATGCCAGAACCTCCTCTTAGCAGGTAGGAAAAAAATTGGGTATGGAAAAAATAGGGAAAAAAGAGCTTGTTCTAAAGAATAAGAAGGGCTAGATGATTTCCGGAACTTTCTTCAGATCCACTGCCACCGAGAGCCTGCCCGCGGGCTGGACACTGAGCAGAATCATGCAGCGGACGGCAGCGACTGGATGGTGGAAAATTTTGCAAAAACATCTGCTCCATTTGGATGGTTCAAATATTTTCAAAAACATTTGCTTAGCCAAAGCTCATATTTCATAAAACCTTTGCAAATATCTACAGTTTTTCTTCTTCTTTTCCATGTGGACATGGAAGCAAAAGGAGAGGAAAAAATGTGGCCACATGTATGTTTTCGACTTCTTATTTCCAAGTGTTTGGCTTTTTCAGGCATGAAAACCGATTGAGTCACTTTCCTGCGGTATGCGGTGCCTCTAGACTTTTCTCTCTTCTCTTGGAGAGATACACGAAGTCTTAAGGCAAGAAAAATCACCCCAGACGCAATGTGGCGAGATTACAAGTAATGATATCAAGCTGTCGTTTTTAATTGCTTGAAAATAAACGAAGGAAAGATTCGCAGCTGGAAGGCGAGCCGCAATCAAGGAGGGAGCACCAGAAAAGCTCCCTTCTCCTGGGATCCCCGCCAGGCCCCAGCTCCACATCTGAGGAGTCTTTCTCGAAGGGCACTTAGCAGCGAGCAGGGCCGGAGAGGCATCCAGGGGAGGCGGCGCTGGGCGTCCGTCGGGGATCAGCCCGGGCCTGGCTGGATTCCACGCCTGCAGGCCTCAAGATGAGGTGTGCTCCGGCTCACTGCAGCCTGGTGGGGACTTGTTTGGGGACCCATGTGAGTCTGTTAAAACTTGCGGCGGGGGAGGATGAGGTTTTGAGCAAACTGTTCCACTCTGGGTCCTGGGAGTGCTGTGAAACCGAGCATCAGGCTGCCCCCACTGCCTCCAAGAGAAAAAAGGCGCCCGCATCTAACGCTCAGGGCCTCTGCACATGATTATCAGGGAACCAGCTGGGTTGAAATGAGTTCATTTCTCCCCGTTTGCGTAGTTATGTTCAAAAGATGGAAACAATGACTGGGAAAAGACCCCGGGGGTTTAAATTGGAAATTAATTGTAAGAGCATGGAGCCTTGGTTCCCCCGATGGGTTTGAGTTTAGATGTGATCCAGACGCCCAGGACTTTGGCCCCTTCTGTGCCGGCGTCATCAGAGGGTACTGGGTCACCTGCAAGGCGGGTGGAACTGTGACGTTTGCAGTGTCCTTACGCCTCGAGTCTGATAGGAGACACCAAGGCACGCTTTTTATTTCTTCCACGATTCCAGTTTGAGTGTGGAAAGGGGCTCTTCAAGGATGCTTCCCATCAGAAACATGATGCGGACCCAGGGACTGGGCCTCTCCTGCGTTACATGTCACCCGAGGTGCATGGCTCAGGCCTGCTCAACGTACCAGCCAAACCTCACTTGCGCTTCATAACCTGGTTGACAGGTGGGGACCTAGAGGACCAGGGAAGCTGAGACGCTTTGTCCTTAAGACCATTGATGGTGAAGTGAAAAGTATCTTAGAAATGGAGTAAAACCCACTTTTATGATGAGATTTTCCCATCGGAGGCCTCGATCACATCTCGTGTGCCATTCATTCCTGTGCGGTTGCCATGATATCAGGCAGCATTTTGAAACCGTACACAGGGATGAGTCAGTTACCGGCCCGGCCCATCTGTCTTTGCTCTCAGAGCCAACTTTTCTGCAATTCCAGGGGAAACTATGGCAATTGTTAATACCCCAGAACACTTTGCATGGTTTCAGAGTTGTCAACAGACTGTTTACCAGTGACTCATGTTTTTTTTTTCACTCTTCCTCGTCTTTTTTTTTTTAAGTGACATTCCCTAAGTCTTTTACTTCTCTATTCTATGTTGCATATATGGGGAGGTAAACTTGAAATTTTAACCTCTGCATTTTCTGTATTTATCCTGCTCATGAGCTTTTCCTGTGGCCCTGGCTAAAATGTCAAATTATTAGTAGTATTGCAACAATAGTATCTCATAATAGTATTGCAACAATTGGGCACTGGAATCATTGACAAGGGGAAGTTTGCCTTTTGCAGTTCAGGAAAGATTTTATTAATTAGATGGGTGGTGTATGACTATAACAAGGGTAACATTTAACTCAAAGGAACCAATCCGTTTGCATACATTAGAAACTTCTAGGTGTTTACTGATCAATTGCATGCCAAGTAGAGATCCGTCTTACATTTTAATGGAAGGACATCTCACATGGTTCACCTCCTAGCCCAGTTTCAGGTTCACTTGAAAGCAGTACAAATAGTTTGTCTTAAAAATAAGTAAAAACTCAGGAGAAGCAGAGTGAGGCAGGGAGAGGCCCGGGACAGAGTCAGGGCCGAAGCACTGACCAGCAGGTGACCAGAAGTCTCTGAACCCATCTGTACAGTTTGGAGGTTTGACAGAGGACCCGCCAAAGGCCCCCGTCCAACGTTTTTTCACGCTGGGATTTCACTAATGCACACTGATTTTCCCTGCTTGGTTCCAGTTCATTATGTTTGGCCAAAGCTCATCTCTCTCCTTATTTTATTTTTCTCATTTTGTGAGACGGGGCAGGAAACAAGAGAGGTTTTGCCCAACCCATTCTCCATCGCCTGTCCTCCAGAGTTTTCCAGAGACGATCATCGGATTACCTAACGCTAGGCCCCGTGTGGGCAGCCCTGGACCAGACGCTGGTGGAGCCGAGTGTGGAAGCCCCTTTCATTACTAGACGATGGGGAGGCCTGACTTGGACCCAGGGAAAGGAGGGCAGGGGCAGCAAGGAACTCCTCTGGCATATGGGCACAGCAGCATTTACCATCTGTGGGAGCAATAGTCCCCTGGTTTCACGACCAGTAATGGCAGGATTCAGCCCTGCTGATGCCCAGGTCATCATCCCGTGGCAGGAAACCATCTTTAGTGAGGATTATATTCCTGCCAATTCAATTTTGTTCAAACCCAGCCTCTCCTACCTCCACTTGCTATGGGCCTAGTAAGTGATAAAGCTCTACTTAGTGTCCCAAAGTGGACACCGCCTCCAGCACGTGTCTCCTTTGGGTTTTATCTCACGTTCAGGGGTGAGGCAGGTGCAAAGGAGTTAACTAACTAGCGGGAGCACCAGTCTAGGATGGGGTCTGGCCGCGGGCCGAGTGTTCTGTAGGCACTCGCTGGTTCTCTTGGCTCTGCATGAGTGGCAGCCGTCTTCAGATGGATTTTGTAGGGAATTTTTTTTGGAAAGCATTTCTTAAAAGGCCATTCATCTCTCCAGGCCATAAAATGGATTTTCCCAATTAGAGAATTAAAACAACAAGAAGAAAACCAGCAAGAGCAGTCATCCTCCGGGGAGCGTTGTTTGTGTTGTCCGATGGGACCAGGTCAAGAGCACGGGCAGCTCCGTTCAGCCCCGAGATCTCCCAGTCCTTCAGGGCAGCGTCATGATCCGGGCTGGTGTTTTTCATCATTTGCGGTTGATGTTTTCCAACTCCCAGCTCTGACCCGGCCTGTGTGTCACAGCCTTCTCGGTGTTCTCTTAGAAACTATCCAGCAGGTTTTGAAATGTCTCTGGTGAAATTCTGGAGCCTTAGAGATCTGTTTCTGTGATTGTTTGTGTTAGAATTCAGAGCATCGGAGATGTTAACACTTAGGTAGTGTGGGAAGCCAAAGATGGGATCTGCCTGCGGGTAATTTCCTCAGCACATCGTAGCCCTTGGTTCTTGTTGGAATGAAAACAAAAACAGAGATAGAAGCGCTAGCGAGTTCCGTGCTTATGTTAGTAGTTCTCCTGTGAACACTTAACTGTGCTCTTGGCAAGTGTGCAGTCCATCTGGTCCAGTATTTTTGTCACAAGTAAAAATTTGTTTGATGGAGCTCAATTTTCTTTTCTTTTCTGTCTTTTGTGTCGGATCTAAAGGTGTGTTGTTTGGGAAAGGAAGAGAAAGAAAAAGTAGCCCCCGGCTGTGTAGCTAACACAAAAATAAAATAATTTGTTGTTTTGTTTTCTTTTTTTTTTTTTCTATTTAAAATGAAGGACGAATATAATTTCCTAGGAAAGAACCAAAAAGGTCATGAGATGGATTGGTGATTTTTCTTTTCTCTTTTTTAGCTATCACGTTAAACTTGTGATTTTACTAAGCTAGCTAAGAAGATTTTAACAAAACATCTTTGGTGATTTTTTCAAAATAATTGCAAATTTCTAAGTCATCTCGCACTGACTTAACCACACGTGTTGGGGTAGGATGGTGACATTTACAGTCTGCTCATTGGCAGGGGAGGGTCTGTGAAACCCTGCAGTAAACAAAGTGTGTTCCTTCTATTCTTTTGCTTCACCTTCTAGAATGTTCTCTTGAGGCATTTCCCCCTTCCCTCACCCTCATCTCTCTGCCAAGCTTTGTCTCTGCTTACATTTGCCAAACTCTGTGTCTCAGACCCAGTGCTGGTTCCCATCTGGTCCTTCCTCGTAGTCAGAATGTAGCTCTCCAGAGTCTTATGCCCAGAGTCAGTGATTCTTACTGATTCTTTGGCCATTTATTTCATCAACATCACAATTAATTGTGCGTTAACTCTTGTCTGCCGGGCACTGGAGTCACAGACATAAAGGAGACCCACCATTTCCCTAACGGAACGTAAACTAAATGTAATTCAGACACGCTCCTCGAATGAGTTTAGACTGATGATCTATGTAAGGGACCTTCCAGCATTCAGATTCTTAGACCTAATATGTGATCCTGTGGACTGAATCTCTGATGGCATGATTTCAGGTGTCTTATTCAGACGGTCAAGGAATTGTAGGGGCAGGATGATGTCCTGGTGTCCTAAAATTGCACCCTATTTATCCCATCTGCTCATAAGGCCAGTAACAGAGCATGTTTAGAGAAAAAAAAATTTATGTGGTTTTAGATTTCATAATCTGAATTAGATGATGAGTTCCCTTCGTCTTTTACCCCACATTCATGATATTTTGTTTGGCAGCCTCGAAGTTTGGGGGAGCGTTGTTTAACTACTTGAGTGTTGTTGACAGTTTGTTTTCTCGGCTGTCATTAGGTTACTTTGAAAATTTATAGCATTTCTTTTGCAACTGCTTTTTGGAATGCATTGTTTTAGTTTTTGATTTAAAAAACTAGTCCTTTGCTGAGTGGGGGATGAGTAGGATTGTGTCCCTCTTCATTCTTTCCTAATTAATAATCACTTTTTAGAAATGCTGCTTTCTGCTCACGTGGTAGGATAAGAATTGCAAAGCATTTGCTTATATAATATTTTTACTTATATAATTTTCTTTTTTGTGTGTGCGTGTTAGTTTTCTGCTGGCTGGTTAAAGTAGGAAATGCTGAGTATTGAATTATATTTTTGTGGGAGATTAACTTGAAATTAAAAGATGGAAATAAGTGAACATGTGGCCAGATTTTTCTGGTCATTGAGCGATGTTAGTTCCATATCTTTGGCTTTCCTTGATGCTTATAAATTTTGCCTGCCTCAGTCATTTCTATTTTTAAAAAGTTATCATTGACAGGATGCCTACTTTTAAAAAATTCTTAGCAGTTACTTACCACCACTAGACTAGAGTGACCTTTTTAGAATTTTGGGGGAGGAGAAAAATAGGACATTTCTTGCAGTCCTGATGATGCGCTCTGCGTAGACATGAGACGCAGCTCATTGCATGCGCAATTTCATTGTGCTAACTCTCAGGTGGTGGCATTTCTTGAGGCGTCCCTCACATGCCAAAGAGACGCATATGGACTGGAAACTATTTACTCAGGGACTCTCAAGTGTTACTGAAAATACAGTTGTGAAATGTCAAGTTATTTGCATGCGGTGAATTGGATGTCCTAAAAAGAATTTCTAGTCCCAGATATTTGTTTTTATTACCAAGAAACGGGGAAATATTGCAGATGAAGCATACTGCATATTTTTTTCCTTTTTCTTTTTTTTTGTATAGCAACTATTGTGTTGTGGGTAGTTTTGTTTTATTTTTTAATTTAATTCAGCTTCATTTAAGAACCCGAGTCCAAATGGCTATGATATGAAAACTGTTAATATTTATTCCTGAAGATATTTGATCCCCCCCACCACCTGCCCCAAACATATGGGTATTTAGTAACACTTAAGAGGTACTTAGAAACGTTTCTCAGTGATTATATGGGTGATTCTTTGGGGGAACTTTTTATCATTTTCTACTAAGTCTCCCTTCTTCATTTTTTGACCTGAATCCCAGAAAAGAGAAGGGAGGGCTTTGCATTCATCATTTTATGCCATAAGGCCTAGTCTAGGGTCTGTCTAATACTGAGTACACAAAACAGTGTTGAACAAATGAACAAATAATTTATATTTTTAGATGCTTTTGGTATCTTTGTTGCAAGTTGTTACCTGAAAGTAGTTAGGATCTTCAAATTCCTATCAAAATAAAAGGTTTTAGAATAAGGCACGGTGAAACTGTGTATTTGTTATTTTGAAATGATGAACCAAAGATCATCCCTTCCTTGTGAAAGGAAGAAAGAACGGGATGTGAAAAGCGGATGATGGAATTATTGTGACTTTAGATCCTTAGGTGGGGGAGGTGCTGAGCCTGGAATTCTTCCATATGTTATGAGAAAAGAATAAGCTTAGAAGGTATTTCTTGGCATCATTCAAAGATTTCCAAAACGTGAGGAGCATGGTTGCACAATATTTTAGCTGTATTGTATACTAAAAGAACATTTTTTGAAGATAGACTGGTGTATGAAGAGGAAAAGGTGAATTAAAAAAAAATGTAGCATCAAGTACTGCATTTTTGAGTCTGAGTCAAACTAGGAGACTGAAACCACAGTTATTTGAATAGGAGAAGTTTAAAATAAAGAATTATTACGATTAGATAGGAGAGTAAGTATAAAGATGCAAAGAAAACTAGAAAGGGTCCCCTAGAACTGAAGAAGACTGTATGAGGGAGGACATACTGGGAAGGGGGATTCTTCCCCGAGGCTGACAGAGAGTGTGGACGCAGCCCACTGGGACGGCAGGAGGTTGGCCAGGTTGCCTGGGCCACCGCTGGCCCACAGTTGCTGGACTAGAAGGAAAACACTTTCTATGCACAGACAAACTGAAGCTGTGGGCCAGCGTGCGAAGGGAACTGAGTACCACTGTGGGTGCAAGGCCTGCAGCATGCAGGGGCTGTGTGGGAGCGCTGTGGGGAGGTGGCTGCTGGGCCAGGGCCGTGCTGCGTCGTCACTGAGGGACTCCTGGCTGGAGGAGAGCATCACCAGACATTCTCGCTTGCAATACAAGGCCTGGGGACCAAGAAGCAAAAACCGTCTGCTGGAACCACTGCTGTGTCCCTACAGCCCCCTCTACTGACAATTCCGAACATGGAGCTCACCGGGAGGGAGAAATCCTTCGAGAGTGAATTTGGAGATGAGCCACAGTCAACTGATAACTGGCACAGCCCCAAGTGCCAGTTTAGCCAACGATGTTCTGCTTTGTTATTAAGAAAAGTGACAGTTAAATCAAAAGGAGCTGATTTCCCTTTGAGGGCTCCCTCTGTTTTGTAACTGAAGAATTCATCGGTGCTGGCAGTGTAAACTGAGTGCTCTCCGATTATTAAGATCAAAGGTAGGCCTAGTACATGCCTTTTGACATTATTTGTAATATATTGGCTTTCCACTCTGGGCCTGAAAATGTGTCTGCCTCTTACTTGTGTATCTGTGTCTTATAATGTTTAGGAAGAGCAAGGGATAATCGTCTTTAACAAAGCCCATTCTCCCATCAGCATGCCACGTCGTTGCTCACCTGTGTACTTGGTGGCAGCATCTGGCTCCCTCCATTCGATGTCGTTAAAGTCACTCTTTGGGTTTTTAAATTTATGCCTTTTAATTTCATCGTGCTCCCTCCTGGTCCTAAATTACACGAGGGGCTAAATGCGAGTGTTCAGTGAAGTGTGTCTGCCATTCATCATTGTGCATATATTTATGTTTTGTGTACTTTCTTAAGTAGAAGCCTCAGAAAAAAAAATGAATGCCTGGGCAGAACGGTTAACAAAATTACATTTGGCAGACCTTGGTTTTACAAAAGGATAATAATACTCTGGAGCAGAACGTCTGCGTTGTAAAGTCTCATCATAGCAATACCACTTAGCAGTGGTAATAACGACAACAGCTTTTTTTTTTTTTTTTGAGTGCTAACTATGGCCAGGCATGTTCTAAGTGCTTTACATGTGTTAACTCATTAAATCCTCTCAAAAACCCACACGTGAGGCACGTACAATTCTTATTCTCATTTTACAGACAGGACTGCTGAAACGGAGAATTTTTAAAACTCCCCAGGATTACTGAGTTAGGAAGAATTGTGCAGGCAATAACAGACAAGATGTTCATAAGCTTATGTTAGCAGCACCCTGCCTTTTAAAAAAAATTATTATTATTATTATTATTATTATTATTGTTATTGCAACTGCAGTCTAACCTAACCAAAATATTTTCAGGCAGTTGGGTTTCAGAACTCTCTTTCTGAGCCCCTACGTACCGTGCTGCCCACAGGGTCGATGGGATGGATTCTTTTTCAATGCACTGTCAGTCTGACAAGACAAGAAGAAAATGCTCACATGTTAAATACCAAGTGGGATTTGGAAAGCCAGAGAGACAGCTGAGGTGTCAGGCTGACTTTCACCTTAAACTTGCTCTTAGGATTTTATAGCTTCCAGGGCCACGGAAAGCGAAAACCTGGACCTACCCAGGTTGAGTGGTATAATTAGCAAAGGTCCCTCCCACCATGGAACTGAAACTCCTGAGCTATATATTTTCTCTTGGTAACACCAAGCTAGGGGGACAAAAGCAGGTTCCTCCAAGGAAAAGTCTTAAACCTTAGAACTATGTGGAGAAGCAAAAGTAAATCTTAGAAAATTTATAACCTAAAGGCAGCTCATGGGTTTACACGAGAGTTCACACTAGCTGGATGGTCAGAAAAACCTTAAATGAAGAATTAAAGTGATTCTTCTTGCAGAAGCAAATGCAAATTCTTTGTGGAGGAGCTCACCTTAAATTGACCATAATAAACCCCACCTAGAGTTTCTAAAATATATTAGCTCCCATTCAAAAATCGCAAAACACGAGAAAACAAGTCATCGTGAAAGAGTCAGCAGAATCACCTGCGAAGATTTTAGATCAGATCCAGTATACGAAGTATGTGTTCTATGTTTGAAAAATAGAAGAAGAGATTTAAAGTATGTCGAAGGGGAATAACTATTGAAATAACGAAGAAAATTTGAGAAAGAAGAAAACGATTTACATAAATAAAAAAATAGTATATGTAATCGAAAGCTCCAAAGGCAGTTTAATGGCAGATTGGACGGAGTTGAAGAGAGAATTAATAAACTGGAAGGTAAGATTGAATAAAGTGTTCAGAATGTGGGTACTATGGGACAAAAAGATAGAAAACATAGAAGGCTAATAGACAAGGCGAATAGTGAATTTTCCAGAAATGATGAATGATACCACAGATTCAGGACACCCAGCAAATCCCAAATGAGATTAACTTTTAAAAAAGAGATCTTTATTTAGATTTACGTAGGAAAACTGCGGAACACCAGGACAAAGAGATCTTTAGTTAGAGAGAAATGATAAATGAGTATCGAAGGGAAAATTCTTTAAATTTACACTGAAGAGGATTAAGAAAGCCAAACGTTGGCTCTTTGAAAAGATTAATAGATTGACAGCACTCTCCTGAGATTAATCAAGGAAAACTAAAAGAGAAAACATAATTTTTGAAGGGAAAACCGTATTATCTGAAGTTAGGGCAGAGATTTAAATCTAATAAAGGACTATTTTGGAACAAATTTCAGGCCAGTACATTTTAAATTTTAGATGAAACAGACGAATCCCTAACTTACTAAAACTGACTCAAGAAGCTGCAAAAACCTGGGTGGCCTATAACTCTGACAGACAGGAGCCCAAGATCTTCGCACTGAAGACACCAGTCCGGATGTTTTTACCACATGGGATAACTGAGGCGTAAATGAGATAGTGCACGTCACGTGCCTTGGGGGCACTTGGGACAGGAGTCAGTGCTTAGTACGTTTTAGCTGTTGTCATTCCTTAGGCTCATTCGCGGGGTCTCTTTTTAGCCTGTACTGAGGTCTAAAGGTGTAAAATGTCTAAAAATCTCATAGATGCGGACACACAGATTAAAGTCACGAAATCACTTTTCTTCATGAACTTTTACGATAATCAGGCCGAAATCTTCCTTTTACTACCAGTTCACTTATTTAGCAATTTTTTTTTTACCAAAGTGTGGGTCACTGATAAAATCCTACCTATTCCCCTCATTGACCCTCCTCCCCGACTCCCATGAGTCACCCACCCCTCTTTCGTGTACAGTAATTACGGGACGTCAAAATGACCTCAGTGATAAGGGTCCCAGCATGATGGCTTGTGAGGAACGCGCTTCAATTTTACTTTCTGTTGTTGAGAAATTGGGGGGAAATGGCCAAATTAGTGTTTTCTTTTTCAGGTGTTCCAGAACAAATTTAGTGACTTAACATGGTAGCATGTTCCAGCTCAAAACCTTAAAAGGCACAAAACATTTTTATAGGTATTTATTCATAAAGCATAGTGTATATAGTCCCCAAATCAGAGATGGGTGTCTTCCCAGATGTCACTGTAGGTGACTGAATCGAGTCCTGGAGGGAGAGCCGCAGACTGGGGGATGAGTTTGAGGAACAGGGTGACAAGAGCGCACAGTAGGAATTGCTCTGATGAGGGAGACAAAGGAAAGGGCAGTGCTCAATTGCCAGGTGGTAACCTGAGCCTCATCTGAGGACAGAGTTGGGGAACACCCTGTATTTCATCAGTCGTGTTTGCTTTTAGCTCAATCCACTAGGTCAGCCCTTGTGACATGCGAGGACCTGATTCTCACGGAGTGAAATGTTTAGAACGGTTTATTCTCCTGAGAAATTTCACGCTCGTGTTCAGGTAGCACGTTCAGTCCAGTCTACACAGGTCTTAAGTTTCAAAACAGTACAAGAGATGAAGCCGCCTTTAATGTACCACTGCCCTTTGCATCTTGCAGTTAATCTTTATGCGTTAAAGACGCGTTTCCGCAGAGCTGCCCTCGACTGCCCCGTACACGGGCTCTGAACTGTCGCCTTCTACTAGTTAACTTGTCTCCGTCTACTAGTTAGTGCTCATTTTGCTTTACTGCGTGCTCCAGGTTTTCTTTCTTTTTTTGAAAAGGGAGACTCTAAATCAGCGGTCCCCCACCTTTTTGGCACCAGGGACGGGTGCTCCTATGAGAACCAGGTGCCTGATGATCTGAGGGGGAGCTGAGGCGGTGATGCCAGCGCTGGGGCGCGGCTGCAGGTACGTACGGATGAAGTCACTGGCCTGCCACTCACCTCCTGGTGCGAGACTCAGGTCCTGACAGGCCATGGACCTGACCTGTCCGTGGCCTGGGGTTTGGGGACCCCTGCTCTAAATCGTACTCTTTCTGCCCCTTTAACATCCGCCCTTCAGTAGATGAATCGCTAGATGTTTGCAGGGCTCCTACTTTGTAAAGCTAAGCCGGGTGCTTCGGGGCAGCTGTGATGGGTGAACACTCACTTTGCTCACAAAGAATAGAAACCAAAGCAGGGACAGGGGGTGGAGCAGGCTAGGGCCTCGCTGTAGCACCAGGCAGAAGGTCGGATCCTGACTATCCTGAGCTGTGAGGCCTTGGATAAGTTAACGAACGTCTCTGAGCTTTAGTTTCCTCAACGAGACCCTGAGGCGTATCCACGTTGCTAAGGGCGTTCTCAGGAATAGAAATGATTTAATATAAAGCAGTGTGTGGGAAACGAGGTTTTATTTATGCAATGATTATCAAATCAGCAAGTCTTTGTTGCGTGCCTGCTGCACACCAGTGGTGTTCCGAGCGCATGAAATACATCAGGGACGCAAACAGGGCCCTGCCGTGTGGAGCTTACCTTCCGTGTCATAAACAGTATGAAACGTGACTTAAAAACTCAGAGGAAGCAAGTATCTGTTGCTGTTACTATTATCCATTTGGAGGAACCTTGAAAGCATGGTTGGGGATAGGATTTTCACATCGGAGATGGAATCTGGGTGGGGGTGGGGGAGAGAGGCTCACAAGCACGGCTGTGGGGTGGAAATCTGCACAGGACAGACTCGGGGACCGCTGTTGAGGGCTGTGTGGGGCCAGTGCCAGGCTGGGGGTTAGACAGTGATAACCTGGAGAGCCATCGGGGACTTTTAACCTCAGGTGTGACAGGACCAGATCCGGACTTTAGGAAGTTTAACCACGTTAGTGACGCTACAGGGAACTGGAAGGGAGAAGGGCTGGAAGTTGGAGGGCGCATGTCATTGCAAAAGTTGAGTGAAGAAAAAGCCCGAAGGACTGGATCGGAGCCACCCCCTGTTATTTATTAATTAAGTCTAGATCGGGAACTTTTAAAACTTAAAATTCTAAAGGCTCTTGATGTAAGATGCACAAATCCTGAGTTTCCCCGACTAATTTTTAAAATAGATACTCACACGAACACCAGCTAGGTTGAGATATAGAACCTTTCCAGCACCTTTATTAGGGGCTTTTAACTCAAAACGCAGTGTGGGCACCATCACGGGAGCCCGTGCCAGGGAAGGATGGTGGGCGGGTCCGCAGGGTAGAATCTGCCTCGTGCCAGCTACTCTTCAGCTCTCCGGCCCACCTCCCTCCCCTCCCCTTCCTCCCTGGGCAGCCAGTGGCTACATTAACCAGACAGCAGGAAGAAAGGCAGACGGTGCCGACCAGAGTCTGCACTTCTTCCTGAGTTAACCTTTTAAGTGGGCTGCACGAAGCACGGTTACCCTAATGGCCCCGAGCACGAGATCACATCTTATATACCAACCCCTGGGTTTCCTAAAGGGAAACAGTCGGAATATTTACAAGGAGCTTTAGTGTGGCCAGAGCATACCCAAACAAACCACAAATTAGAGATCTTGTCAGCCGGTGAACGAGGGGAAGGGGTCACTGGGTCGGGAGCAGGGAGCCCCAGGTCAGTGCAGCCTGCCACGCTCCCTCTCGGAGGAATTCTACCCTGTTCTCTTTATGCACAGGGAGGGGACCCCTTCTTGTGCCGTGGCTGCTAACTGAATTGCTGTATACTAGGGACATACCTGTGTGTGAGTTATTAGAAAAGATTGCTGAGATTGGCCTCGTTTAAAAGGGTCGATTATTAATGCTGTATTTTTTCACTTTTGTTAGTTACTGTTGTGTAGTCCGTTTTACACCAAAGCCAACAGGAAAGGCATTCTAGATGCATGGTATTGGTTGAGCACCGAAGTGCTGTTTTGTGTGTTTGAGTGTATGTTAGGGATATATTCTCTGTAGCAAATACAATTTGAAGCTTTTGTTTACCCTGACTAATTGGTTTGTGGCACGTTTACTTTTCAAAAATGGAGTTGGGACGTATATATTTGGAAGGAGTATATGGAAAGGCAGAGAGAAACAGGCAAAGAATTGTACCAATTACTACCTTAATTGAAGAAAATGAATTTTAATCCTCGGAGGAGCTTAAAGACTAGTGGTTTTTTCCTTTTCTCCTTTTTATTTTGCTTTATTCAACAGGTTTTTTTAAAAAAAAGGTTAATGCAGACCTGCTGTGGTCGCAGGTTGGGTGGGAAAGGTGAGGATAGACGGTCCCACAAAGCCCGGTGGCTTCTTCCCAGGCATGAAGTGATCCAGCCCATCTTCTCAGCCCACTTCAGTTGTTTCCAAAACGCCTTTGCTTAAAACCCACTTGGTGGTGGAATGAAAGTTTAAACAGCTATTTCATTTCAACCTCTTATCTCTTGAAATCTGTCATTAGGGTCAGAGAACATATTTAGGGTCTGGGGATATTTTTTGCCATTAGTAGGAGATGTGAAAATACTGCCTTATACGCCGTTTTCTTTTGCTATCTAATCGAATTAAATTTTTTATCTAGGAGAATTAAATTTGCTATCTAATAGATTAAATTTCTTCAATTATTCGCTGAATGTGCCCCTGAAAGATTATTTCCTTCTAACTTTAATTGTCACAGTCTCGTCCAAATTCTTAAATCTAATTTAGAAACTAGAGTTGAAAGCACAGTGAATGTCAGATGCAGTGCATCGGTTCTCCCAGGAATACGTTCTGATATCGGACAGTTTTTGTAGTTTCTGGTCTACCTTTAAAAATAACTCAAATGGACCTACAACCATGTAAGACTGCCAGAAGAAAACATATAGGAAAGCTTCAGGACATTGGATTTGGGAACGATTTCTCAGATGTGACACCAAAAGCACAGGCAACAAAAGTAAAAATTGACAAATGATACTACACCAAACTTAGAGTAAAAAGGCAACCCCTGGAAAGAAAGAATATATTTGAAAAATTATAATCTGATAAGGGGTTAATATCCAGACTAGATAAGGAACATCTACAACTTAATAACAACAACAACAACACAAGACAAATAACCCGATTAAATAATGAACAAAGGACCTGAATAGACAATTCCCCAAGGAAGATGTGCCATACAAAGGGCCGATAAGCATATGAAAAGATGCTCAGCATCACTAATCATAAGAAAAATGCAAATCGAAACAACAAGATAATCACCTCACACCTCACACCCAGTAGGATGGTGGTATCAAAAGAACAAAAAATGACAAGGTTGGCTAAGATGTGGAGAAATTGCAACCCCTGTTTGTTGTTCTGGGAACTGTAAAGTGGTGTAGCCATTATGGAAATAGTGTGGAGGTTCTGAAAACTGAGAGTAGAAATGCCAGGTGAACCAGCGATTGCACTGCTGGGTATGTATCCCCAAGGTTTGAAAGCAGCGTCTTGAAGAGATATGTTTTACTTTTTCTTTTTAAATCCCAGCTGGCATTCAGTATCATTTTATATTAGTTTCAGGCATACAGCATAGTGGTTAGATTACAAAGAGACATTGGCATATCCACGTTCCCTGCCACGATAGCCACTCGGTGGAAACCACTGAAGTGTCCATTGACAGATGAACGGATGAAGAAAATGTGGTGTGTAAATACAGTGGAGTGTTACGCAGCCTTTAAAAAGGACCTTGCCTCACGTGCTACAACATTGATAAACCCCGAGGATGTTAATACTAAGCAAAAACCAGTCGCAAAAGACAAGTATCGTATGATTCCACTCGTCCAAAGTATTTACAGTGATCAAAATCACAGACTCAGGAAGTGGAAAGATGATTGAGGGGGGCTGGGGGGAGAGGAGAGGAAGAATTAGGTTTTAATAAAAGACAAAAAAGTCCTAGAGGTCTGTCCCACAGCCATGTGATGATACCTCACATTTCTGAGCCGTTCACTTAAAAGTGGTTAAGATGATACATTTTATTTATGTTTTGTTTGTTGGTTGGTTTGTTGGTTTGTTTGTTTTACCACAACAAAAACAAGATAGCCTCCATACGTGTCACTGTTTCTCCGGGAGAAAATGCTCTCTCCTCTTTGTGAGTATCCTTTCTCCTAAGACTGGCAGTCTCCGAGTGAACTTTGCAGGTGTGATTTTAGCATCCTTGACCGGTCAGCGTATTAAATAATCTCAAGTAACACAAAGCTCCGTGTTGGTTTCCTCGCCTTGTGACACTGGAGAGATGAAGGGTTTCGATTGTTTTTTAGTTTGTGAAAGACTCCTGCACTTCCTGCTGTGCCAGATGGCTCTATCATTTTCAGACCAGGCCGATGAAACCGCTTGTAGGTGTCAAGGCTTGGAGAGTCGACTACAAGTCTGTGTGCTTCACTCACATCTCCTTTGCAGTGATGGAAAGTGACAGTGTCAAGAGGGACTGCTTTCTTCCAAAAGTTTTTATAGCGAGTTGTATGCTGTATTTTAATTATCAAATTATCAGATTCATTCCAGAAACTCCAATGAAAATGAACTGGAGATGAAAAGGTATGCCGTTTCCTTGATAACGTTCGGTTTAGCGGGGGGGAGCACCACTTTTCAATACCAGCAGTTTACAACCACTCGCGGTTAAATGGTTTATAGGATTCTTTGTAACAAAAGGTGGTCTAATTACCGAGGAGGAGAGAATAAGACAGCCAGGTTATTTACAATGTGTGACTCAATTAGATTATGACGCTGTTAGCTATACAGAAATGACAGAACGCAGAAGCATCAGAGCAAGTTAAACATTTTGGCTTTTCATTAATGATCTTGAATACAGGAGGTATGCACGAGGTTAATTTTTCCCTTTAAACATCACATGAGGCCTAAATTGGGAGTGAACCTGCAGTTTCAAAGATTCAGTGAACTGGCTCCTAAACAAAAAAAAAAAAATGACGGTTTTTTTTTTTTCTTTTCCACTAGACCACACTAGAGTGTTTAGTTTCTGTCACTAAATCACATGGTAGGGATTCTAATGCCAGTCTGGATCAGTTTTAGGGGTGACTTCTTTCCTTACGATTTTCGTTGTACCCTGAGTCACTCGTTGATTTTAATTGTTCTTATTTGCAGTCTTTAAATATTGATGGACTGTGTCATTTACAATGCTTTTGGGGCATTGGCTTTTGCTTATGAATCCCACGACACTTTTTTTTTTCTTTTCCCCAGAAGTTGAGTGGGGAGGGGCTTGCTGGGGAGATGTGTTGGTTAGAAGTGAAGCAGATGAAGAGTGTGCAAAAGGGGCTGGAAAAATGTCTCTTCAGAGGCCAGTTTGCAGGAGAAAATGTAGAATGTTACTAAATTAGAGATATTATTTGTAGGAAGTAATTCTACTCATTTAAGACATAACAGTTTTAAAAAAAAAACCAGTCATAATATGTCCCCAAGAAATCGCCTGGAGAATGAATAACAAAAGAAAGCAAATGGGAAATACTAGTAACCCAGTTAACAAGCTTGATTTAATGAGAGTATTAATAGCCAACGAAAAGAGAACACAGTCTTTTGGAGTACTCGTGTGACACACAAATTGAGTATGGACCAGGCCACATAGAGAATCTCTACGTTTCAAGGTTAGGCAGCGTGCGTGGTCCAGGTTCTCCAAACCAGATACAGTGATGCTAGCTGTTAAAGCAAGGACAGCTTCCCCCAGGCTAGCTACTTGGAAATTTTAAAATGACCCTTAAACACCTCGGGTTGGAACTGTGTGGGCCCGCTTATACGTAGACTTTTTTCAATAAATACTGTAAATGTATTTTCCTTATGATATTCTTAATAATGTTTTCTTTAGCTTCCTGTGTTGTAAGACTACAGTATATAATACAAAAACATACAAAATATGTGTTAATTGACTATATTATTAATAAGACTTCTGGCTAACAATAGGCTATTAATAGTTCAGTTTCTGGGGTGTCAAAAGTTATCTGTAGATTTTTGACTGCATGGAGAGTCAGCACCCCTAATCCCCCCAACATTGTTCAAGGAAGGGTCAATGGTACTATTCTTTGTAACCATTGTTGTTTGAGACATAGTTCATATTATCATAAAATTTATACTTTATATGTGTACAATTCACTGTTTTTTAGTATATTCACAGAATTTTGCAGCCAAAAACACTATCTAAGTTCAGGACGTTTTCATCACCTCCAAGAGAAACCTCGTACCCATTAGCAGTCACTTCTCATGTGCCTCTCACCGCAGCCCCTGTCAATCACTCACCTACTTTCTTTCTTTATGTGTTTGCCTATTGCAGACATTTCGTCTAAGTAAATGGACACCCAGAATATGTGTCCTTTCACATTGGCTTCTTTCATGTAGCCCATTTTCAGACTTCATACATTTAACATGAATAACTAAGTATTTGATTCTTTCTATGGCTCAATCATATTCTATTACATGATTATTATACCACTTTTTTTATCCAGTCATCCATCAACGGACATTTGGGCTGTTTCTACCTTTTGGCTATTGTGAATAATGATGCTGTGAACATTCATGTGCCATATTTCTGTGTGAACAACGTATTTTTAAACTCCAGGTTAAAAACAAAACCGTGATTAGAACGGCAGACTATTTAGAAGTTACTGGGAATGAGAACACTCCAGAAACCCACAAGCCGTGTGCAGTCCAGTTCTCAAAGTACAAATTATAGTCTCAAAGACACTTATCAGAAACTTAGAATTGCTGAAAAGAAATAAACTAAGTATTCAAACAAATATTTGAGAAAAAGGACAACAAAATTAACTTAAAAAGTCAAATAACACAACTATAAATTCAGAAATTATAGAAAACAAGATTGAAGAAAAAACTAACAGATTTGATCAATACAATTGAAAAAGCATTTTTTTTTAAATATTGAAAACGTAAAAAAATTGATAAAATGGGAACATCTCTGGAAAGCTTAATAGGAGAAAAGAGAGAGATATAACCAAAGGTTTACAAGCATTTTCTGTCTTCTTAGCAATGAATTTGAAAATTTAAACAATTATAAATTATCAACATTTACTCAAGAAGGAACTCATGAATAGAAATCCATAGAAGTAAATTACTTTTCTCCCATTTATTCATCTATGGCCATCCATCCTTCCATTTCCATCTTAATAAACATCTAAATTTTTAAAAGTAACCAATCTCTTCCCCCCTGAATACCAGGTACAGATTTGATTTTGGCAATTGGCAAGCATCTAAAGCATAGAAAAAGACAGGAAGCATCCAGGTTTATTCTACAGACCAGCGTAAGTCTTGTTACCTAAACCAGACAAAAATATGACCAAGAAAATGTGGAGCCATTTTACTTATCAGTATAGGTGCAAACCAAGTACCCCAAAATACCCAAAGCATAGGCCAGTGGTAGGAAAACAGTGTGATTCACTTAGTTAAGAGGATAAAATGCTAAAACCCACATAATCATAAATATAAGTATCAGAAGCAATTGGTTAAAAGCAATAAAGCTTCAGTAAGATCGATTCATCACTGGCATATGAATCGACAAAAACGTGTATTTTTTTCCCATATGATAGCGTTAACCGCATAGATGGTATTATGGGGGGGAAATGATGCTTCTCATAATGGCATCACAATCTATAAAAATGTGAAAGTAAAATTAACAAAAAAAAATGTTTATGAGACAAACAATAGGATTTTACTGAAATGCCTGAAGGGCTATTGATAGAGATGTACTCCACGTCTGGCTAAGGAACTCCGTATTCTAAAGTAAGCTTTCTCCAAAGTAATATAACACTTATGTGCAGTTGTGATAAGAAGCCTAATTTTCTTTTTAAAGTTGCTTCTAAAGACCATACAAAAGAATAAATAAGCAAAAATGGCAAAGAAATATATTTAAAGGAAATGTGGGGAATTTGGCACACTAGATTTCAAAGCATGCTATAGAGAATCTATAAATAGATCCATTGGGTACATGAGAATATATGATAACGATAAAACTTTAAGGTCAGGAAACAATAGGATGTTTAATATACAGTGTTAGCTCAACCACAGTCTCTTTGGGAAAATACATGTATTTAGATCTCCATTTTATGCCACAGACCACGTTTCAAATCAATAGAGTTCCAGAAGAAAATAAGCCAGTATATTTTTATAGTCGTGGAGGAGGCCTTTCAAAGCATGACAAGAAGCCCTAAAGTCTCAAAATGTTTAGCGAATTCTGTTTCATGAAAACGTGGTGAAAGAAGCTATTAAAGTATGGATGGCCGCCACCAGGGAGAAAATGTATGAAACGTGTGTATCAGATAAAGGAGTGCCCACAAAGTAATGAGAGAAGACAGTGGAATAGGAAAGCGTGACGAGGATATAAACAATCACATAAAACCTACAAATGGCTAATCAACTTACCAAAACACCTTCAGCTTCATTCATCATCAGGGAAAACCCCTGTCGGATTCAGTGTTCATCTACTAGATGGCCAAAAATTAAAATGACGGCTGGTGTCCTGTGTTATGGAAGGTGCAGCAAAGAGGACGCTCTCATACGTCCTTCTGGAAGTTTAGATACACACATATAATCTATTCAGGAGGGCTGCACTTGTCCAAACTTAAAACCTACCTACTTTCCTGTGGTACAGTTAGTTCTACTGCTGTGCCACAGCAATTCGTCATCTCCTGATTTATGGTAAAACTTGGGACAACCTAAATGTCTCTCGCTAAGAGAACAGATTAGATAAAAATTGTAGTATTCGTTGTATATAATAGCACGCAGCCGTTAAAAAGAACAAGTGTTTTTTATATAATTTGATGTGGATAGATGCTATATGTCAGCATAATGGTGATTCTGAGCAAGTTACTTAACTTCTCTAAGCCTCAGTTTACCCATCTGTAAAAATGGGAATCTTTATAGCAGTTTACCTCCTAAGGATCTTCTGGGAAGTAAATGGGACGCTCCATGTGCAGAAGCGGATATAAAAAGTGGTACAAACAGCTCCATATTTGCTTGTGGGTAGAAAAGGTTAGAGAAGAAGGCATTAGTCCAGGAGAGGTAGTGCAACGTTAGGGAGAGCCACTTTCTAACTTTACACTTGTTTGATTTTGGTAAACTAAGGATTTTTTCCCTTTTTAAAAATGAGCAAATGCTATTTTGTGTACGTGTGTGTTTTTAAGCTGGAAAGAAAAAAAATGGTATTTTAAAAAAATCCATGCCTACTGTGAAGTTTTCCTAACAGCATCGGCCTCACCGCCCCCCCGGCAGGCATTCTGCTTTAGTGGTTCAGTCTGCTATTAGGTACTAAACTAATAGGTGTTTCTCATGCTGCATAAAGTCACTCCTGCGCCCCTGAGTGTCGAGGGATCCAGAATACGGGGAGAGGAGCAGAGGAGGACCGTAATCTCAGCTCAGCAGAGCTTATAGTGTCCCTTGGCAAGCGTCATCTGGCACCGGCAGTCTTTCCTTGCCATTCGGTCTGGGATGACTTGCACGAGGGAGAAAGGAATCAGTCCAGATACCGTCAGAACACATCTTGGATTTTAGGGGAATGGGTTCTGAGGCACTTGGCCGTTCAGCAGCTTTCCTGTGGACACACTCCTGCCTCCCTCCTCTCCACCCCTGCCACCTGCCCCCCACCTTCTTTAATGAATTTCTTTTATGTTTCCCTAATTTTCACCTTCTTCCTCCTCCTCCCAGAGCCTTTCTCCTTCCTTCCTAGCCCTTAGGCACCGGTCTCACCTCATTCAGAGTTTAAGAGCCTGGTGACCCCTGGTGTCAGAATTTCATCTCTTAGACAGTTGAACTCCTCGCTTGCTTTTCCGGTTCTTGGAATCATTAAAGGAAAAGCCGAGACTAACTTCCCAGGAATACCCTGCTCCCGTTGGGTTTCAGTCCTTGGCTCAAGTGTGATTATAGTGTCTCCTAACCTGCATCTCTCCTGCCCCCTCGCAGCCCCAGCACTTGGGGGGGATGTAGGGACCTCGGCATTCTGTGATGAGCATAACCTTTCTCATTGTACTGCCGCGCGTTAGTATCACCAGCAAATGACATCGTTTTTCATTACTATCGCAGCCTCCGGCCATAGATTCAGAAAGGTCAATTTTAATTAAAAACCATAGAAAAATACATTTTCTGGGTTTTTTTTTCTTCCTTAGAAGACTAGGTTATTAGCTTTCTGGGTAACTCCTGCTCTCTCGCTGAACTTTCAGAGCACGCCGGCAGACTCCTTAAAAGGCTTCAGCCGATGGCCTCATCAGCTAGGACAGTGCAGACGCTTCGGAGGGAGGGGACCACTCCTCCTGTGCCCACCCTCTGCAGGGGGGCGTCCGATGCACAGCACCCACCTTGTCCCAATAGAGTTATCCTTCGAACATTAGAGTAAAAGAACTCATAAGGCAATCGTCTTAGTGCAGCTCCCATTTTGCAGATGAAATTCAGGACCGAAGGGTTTGCTTGACTCGGTCCACGGTTCTTAGGAAGCTAGCAGTGGAGGAAGGTGGGAAGAGGAGAGAGAGGTTTGGAGGGGAGGAGGTAGGGAAGGATGGACGGACGCTCACACAGGCTAAGGCTAGGAAGGTTCACTTATTTGGGTCCTCAGTGAGATTAAATTGACATAAGATGTATTTTTAAAAATCGAGGTCAAATTTGCATAACATAAAATTCAACATTTTAACCACTTTAAAATGTACAATTCGGTGGTTTTTAGTGCCTGCACAACGTTGTACAACTGTGGCCGTTATCTACCTCCAGAATGTTTTCATCACTCCAAAAAGAAACACCGTCCTCATAAACCTGTCACTCCCTATGCCTCCCTCCCCTCAGCCCCTGGAAACCAATAACCTGCTTTCCGTTTCTAGGGATCTGCTTATCCTGGACATGTCATATAAACGGACTCATTCAATATGTGGCCTTCGTGTCTAGCTTCTTTCACTTAACATCATGTTTTCAAGCTTCATCCGCATTGGAGCATGTGCCAGTACCTCATTCCTTTTGATGGCTGAATGATGTTTCATTGTGGGAACATACTATATTTTGTATTTTCATCAGTTGATGGGCGTCTGTGTTGTTTCCACTTTCTGGCCATTACGGATAATGCGGCTTTGGACATTCGTGAACAAGTTTTTGTCTGACACCTGGTTTCAGTTCTCCTGGGTATATCCCCAAGACTGGAATTGCCAGTCACCTGGTCATTCTTTGGGTCACGTCTTGGGGGTCTGCCAGACTGTTTCCCAGGAGCCGTGCAGCCTTTTTAAAGCAAGGTCTAACTGACAGCGTTCCTTAAACACAGACGTGCTGAGCTGTGCGAATACAAAGATAAATAAAAAGCAGCCCCCATCCGCTGGCAAAGATACACCAGGAAATGATGTGGGGGCGGACCCGGTGGAGGTGGGAGGTGTGGGGCATGCGGGGGAGGGGGCTGTTCAAGCTGTGGCTCGGAGGAGGCGGCTCTTGAGCTGAATGTCAGAGGTGAGAGGTCACATAGGGAGAGACAGACTCACGACACTCGGGATTCTTGCATGCAAAGAACACATCTTCTGGGATAAAGAGGGCTGATGGCCCTCCAATAACAGGCAGGCATCTTTGACGTAAGGCCATCTGCTAGCCAGATTGTCCTTTCCGTGTTTTGCTGCCCTTGGCCTTCATCACTGACTCAGCTCCCTCCCTTAAGGTGAACCCTCGTCCAGTGTTCCAGTACACTTCCTGGCGCTGCTCAGGTCTCAGGTGGCAGTGTCACATCCACCTTCCATTTTTGCGGGATCGTATCACCCAGGAGCCTCTGCTAGGTAGGCACCCCCCCCCATACACACACACACACACACACGCACACGCACACACACACCACGGTGGAACATGTTGCAGTGAACGTGAACCCAGCAGGAGACTGGTGTTACGAAGGACCCCCCCGCCAGGCGGGAGGAGGAAGGTCGGGTGTCGTGTTGGTGCTTCACGTGCCATCATTTCTTACTCTGTCTTTCTGCTTCGCTTCCACTCTTGGCACACCCCTGGCCCCCAGCCGTCCTCTGACTGCTGCCAGTCTTATTTCTAAAATGCAGACTTGATCCTTTAGGCACCCGCTTCCCCCACACCGCACCCCGCACTCACGACTCCTCATCTTGTCTTCAGTTCCTTCGGGGTAACGACCACACCCTAGCAGGACCTCTGGGCCCTTCTGGGTGGTACTGGCAGCCGTCTCCTCTACCTGCTGCCCGCTTTCTGCTGTGTGCCGACGGGGCTGCTTGTTCCCCACGCACCACATCACGCTCCATCGTGCCTCCTTATCACACAGCTGGCTTCTTCTGTGACGTGTCGCTTCCATCTCCCAGCCCTCTTAACCTAAGTCCCATTCATCTTTCAAAACCCATCCTACGTGTCCTCAGCACATCCTTCTTGGTTGGAATGATCTACTTCTCTGCTCCCAAGAGGATCATCTCTTCCAGGCACGCAGGACTTTACTTTCATGAGGTGACCCCATCATCTTAGACTGGCCTAGTGGACGTGTTTGAAGGCAGCCCTTCATAGGATGACCTGGATTCTCAT
Organism: Cynopterus sphinx; assembly: GCA_030015415.1. NCBI lineage: Eukaryota > Metazoa > Chordata > Mammalia > Chiroptera > Pteropodidae > Cynopterus > Cynopterus sphinx. Next base: position 9,576,112 of record CM057391.1, read on the forward strand.
ACCCTACTACAGAGGCTTTATCTCCTCCTATGGGACCAAAGCGGAAGCCATCCCTTGAAAGTCCAGCAGTTGCTAAAATTACTGCTCAGCAGTTTCTCAGAGAAAAGGATCGTTAGTAGCATTTGTAGGTGTGAGAAGTACGAGCTCTGGCTCTGAGATGCTCAAGGTGAACTTTTGGGCCCTCGTTATTTACTGCCAGACAGCTGCGTTGCAGGGGAATTCTCTCCTGAACATTCGTTAACAAAGAGTAAGGCAGCCTTTTCCTACATGTTGGCAAGGACGCTCCCAGTCAGCACTCTTGGCCCTCGCCTGTATTATAGTCGTAATCTGTAAATTCAAGTAATCTGAAGAATGTGGGTCTTGCCCTCGGGCAGATGAAGCTCAGACACAAAAATGTCTTGGAAAATGAAGAGACTCAAGATGCAGCGATATTTCATTAGCTTCTGGAGAGCCGAGGCTTGGGAAGTAGATGCACCCACGGAATTCGGTGCTGCCTCGTAATTTGGCAGTTTAGGAAGATGTCTAGTTTCATTTTTCCCATGCCTGCGTTGCCTTTTTAAAAATACAGAGTCTATACCAAATCCATCTAAATTCAAGCTCGAAGAATCTCAAGTAAGGAAGGATAGTCCGTTGGGATAGTCTGACTCAGAAAGGAGGTAAACTCTCCTTCCTTCCAGCCAACATCGACCATCACCTGCACAGACACACACACACACACGCATATGACTTGCTTACTAGATTGAATTTGGGGCATATTACTATTGCTCGATTAAACTGAGTAAAGTGATACATGGAATGGAAGGAAGCTTGTCAGAAACTACGGTCTCCTCCCCGACGTGGCCATCAGTCAGCCGCATCCCTTCCAGATTCCTCCCTTAATGCCAGGTGACCATGTGATCGCTGTCATTGTGTCTTTGAAACATTCTTCTGAGTGGCCATCTGCAGCTCCACGTGTCCGAAACAGAACTCCTGGCTCCTCCTCGCCCCACACACACACACACACACACACACACACACACATACACGCATGCACACTCACGCATGCTCATTTACGGGGGCACAGCTGTTCCTCTGCCAGGCTCCCCTGTCTCAGGAGGTGACGCCATCACCTACCCGACTTGGGGCTCAGTCGCAGCCTTCTCTCATTTGCACCAGCTGATCTGCCTGAGATGTTTACTTCCAGACCTTTGTTTGGCTGACTTCTTGTCATTTAAGACGACGTAAATACTTCTTTCTCAGAGAGGTCTTCCCATTACTCTTGATCATATTACCCTTTTATTTTCTGTATTGTTCTCACTGCTCTTAGATAATTTTTTGTTTATTTGTTGCTTGTCATTTCCCCCAACTAGACTGTAAACTGCACAAGAATAGAGCCTTGCTTGCCCCGCTCAGAACAGTGCCTGTCTAACTTATACTTGGTAATTACTCCATGGATGTTTGAGTGAATGAATGAATGAATGAATGAAAAGGAGAGAAAATGGCTTTAGCCGTTTCTTAGGAAGAGTTAACATATAGAACTGAAGCCTTCCTAACAGTCGAATTCATTTTTAATGAAATTAAGGTTTTTCTTTGATGTGTAAAGAATACCCTTTACTAGTACTTTAGATTTGCATTATCTGGACTCTCAGCATTTTTTAATGTGTTGGAGTCTTCAGTTCGAGGACTTTCTGAAAGGCTAGCTTTAATAACATCAGACCTGCCATTTCCACGGGGCTTAGAATAGATTCCAAAATGCCAGAGAAAATTAAATGCAAAAAAGCTCCAGTTAATTAATGTTTCAGAATAAATTAATGCTTTAGGTCTGACTCTAACTGACAAGAATGGTGACTTTCAAAATTAAAACTGCCATTCTTTTCCCACGTCTGTATTTTGTGCTGTTTTCACTCTCTCCAGTTATTTATCTCTTTGGGGGGGAAAAAGGAAACCTATGCTTATTGAATTTTAAAATAAAAAAAAAAAAACGCAATTGAACTGATTATTCTTAGGGGAATGGGTTTTAGCATTCCTCCTCGGTTTCTTCAGTCATGTGGTAATTCCTGAATTTTTAGAGTTGGGAGCCGGTCCTAAGTATTTTTGTCCGTCACCACAACGCCTTATGCTGAGAAGAGAGGAAGCAACATTTATGTGTGTACATCATGTTCCAGGGTTTGGCCTAGCTTATTGCACATATCTCAGTAAATTCATCCTGGAATGTTGCTGTGTGCGATGGACACGGGAGGGGAGGCACTTTCTTATCTTGTCGGATTTGGTTCTTGTTTACCCTTGGATTTCAGACGTAGAAAAGAATTGACAGAAACGTATGATGTTTTGTTTTGTTTTCTTCCTCATCTCCCCTCCTTCATTTGCTGAGCCTCATTTTCCCTGTTTGCCAAGATGAACACGTCTGTCTCATCAGAATATTGTGAGGAAGTGAGATGATTTTGTGTGCGTGTGTGTCCAGTTCCTGATACCAAACTATTTTTAAAAACAATAGAATGTTCCTGGAGGATTTCTGTCCCATAAAGGGCTAGATAGACCTCTAGTCTCTTTAAGATTCTGTGTTCAGACTTTCCAATAAACTGAACTCTCACACATCTTTTAAGTTTTAATATCTTCTGTGTCCATTTTACCACTATTTATTAACTTAACACAAATATTTCGATATGGATGCGTAATCAGTGTGCTACACAGTAGAGTTAAGGAGATAAAAGAGAGACTTGTTCAACGAAAAGATCTGAGGTAGGGAGAAATGTTCATCACGAACATTCCTTCTTGTTTACTTGTTCTGCTCCAAGTGTAGCAAGTAAAGACAATTAGGCTGATATGTACTGGCCTGGAATCATGTTCAGCAAGTTTTTTGCTTTAAATAATAGCTGCTTTTTTTTTTTTTTTTTTTGTAGTTTCCCACTTTCTTATGAAAGTCATGTGGGAAGGACAGGCTCCAGGTAATCTGGAATTCTGTTTGGTTGAATTCCAGCTTTCAGTTAATCACGGATTTACTGGAGTTATGAGGTGTGCACATGTTTCTTTTTTCTTTTTTCTTTTTCTTTTCTTTTCTTTTTTTTTTTTTTGGAATTTTAGTTATTTGATATTTGCAAGTAATTCCTGGGAACAAGAATTGCAAACATGGTGCGTTCACAAGAAATAACAACATTATAAAAAGCAGATGTTAAACAGTTTTGTTTTAAAAAGAGATTATCTCCATTATTTACACATGTTTGAAAGAAAATAAATTCAATAGTGGCATTTTCTTCTTCTTTTCCTTCCTTTATCTAGTCTAGTCATGGAAATAAGATTATATGAATCGCTAGCATAACAAGTTCAAATCTACATTGATTTATAATGTTAGAACCGTAAAACCCTGAAAAACGAGCATATATCTATTAGTTATGCTAATTAATACAAGTACATTAAGACGCTATCTGCTGGGCATTATGAGCCCTGGGTTCTTACCTAAAGCAGGGCTGTCGGTGGTGTTGAGGACAGCTGCAAAACCCAGAGGGGAGCCCATTCGGGGCTGTGCAGATGAAACAGGGACACAAACGATATTAGAGCAATTCAGTTGAAAGAAATAACGCACATTAAGTTGGGGGAGAAACGATCGTGGTCTCGAATGATCTGTGTGGACAATCTCCAGGGCATGGAAAATTCCTGTTCTCCCTGACCCGTTAGTGGTGTTGACCTGGTGCTTCCCGTTCTCATTGTTGGTTTTTTCCCCCTTTCCTTTGATGAGCACCTTTTGGAAGAATTACCAAGTGATCAAAGAATTGTCAGCTGCGTTTCGAGCTTTTCCCACTAGCAGATGAAAAGCCTTTCTTTTTTCCTATTTAAAATTATGACGTTGGGATGTTGGCAGCAAAAATTTCAAGTCTCTCCGCTCCTAGTGAAGCAATTCAGATGTACATGCAACGAGAGGAGAGACGAGTGAGTGAGAGGTAGACGTCGTGGGTACCTGGGATTAGTGCTACCCAGAAAAGGTTCCACTTCGCTGGAGGTGTCCTGGAAGTTTTGGGATTTGTTTTTAAGAGTCGAATCAGGTGACCTCTCCACCCCACGTAACTCTGAACAATGTATGATTCTCCAAATCAGAATTTAGAAAGGAGGTACATTTTGGCTTAAGTATATTTGACCTGGGCTCCGTTTTTAATGAAATTGAGATAAAAAGAAAAGAACACATGTAAATAAAACTAGAAAATTCCTTCTCTTGCTTCCAGAAGAGGAAAGCGTGGCTCAGAGAAGTAACGTGACCCATCCCAAAGCCACACAACTCGTCACTGAATTTGGGATTAAGGACTCCGATCTCACGAGCCCTCCTTCACTTTTATCTCGCTGTGTCCCGTCTCTCACCCCTAATCATTTTCAGAATATTTTAAATCATAAAACTCAACCAAGGTCAAAATACGGCCTGCTAAGCTCTTAGTCATATCGCACAGATCAATCATTAAAGAACTGCGCGAGAATAAATTACAAAGGGCTTAATTATAACTTAACGTGACTGATTTTTTCCTGACGGGGCAGATCACTTGGATGTTTCCTTTAAATTTCTCAGCTGCTGTATCTGATTGCAGACCCTTGGAAGAAAGCGTGATATTTATCATATGTGAGTACATCCAGTCTCACTGCTTGGACTTTTCCTACAGTCATTGTGTTTTCTGCCAGAAGCAGAAGTTGAGCAAGGTCCCCATGTACCCAAATAAACTCTGTGAACAGACTGATTCTCTCGCACCCTGCTAAGTATTTGCTTAGCTGTCCTCTCTCGTCCCGCAGATCGAGAAGCTTCCCAAAGTAACCGGGGCCACCAAACTGTGGCCATCGGGGGGTCGAAAGGAAGCCATTGTATGTCTGTTGGCTCCGGTTTGTTCTTTAGATGAAGGTGGTCTGCTGGGAGAGTTGCTAGGACATTTGCTGCCTTCCCTATAGCTCTGTATTCTTTCCAGATGCTTCCCTCTATCCTGGACTATACTGCCCCACTCTCTCTAGGAGCATAGGCCAGCCACATCCCCCACATCCCACGTCCCAGAGTACCCAGGCAGAGCTGGAAATCTCTGAGTATCTACTAATGGGGATAAAAGTCAGGAAGGCCATTTGCCTTCCTTTCCTGTGCAGCCAGGCCCCAGAATTGCCTGGGCCCCAGCTGGAAGCACGAATGTCCTCCAGAGGTGACCCTCCCTCTGAGCTGAGCGTCTTGTCAGGATGCCTTCTGTGTGCAAAGTTGCCTGTAGCACCGGGCTGCATGAATCCCCGTTTATGTTCGCCTCCTGGTTGTTCCCCCAAAATGAGCCAGGACTGTAACGCCCGATGAATGAGGAATGAGCAAGAAGGAGACCTTTACACTAATATTCCTGAGTTAGCTGAATGTCCCCCATAACAGTATGCAACTGCAACGTACGATGTTCACTGTGGAAGGTGCGATCTATTTATTATTATTTACTATTTATTATTAGTGTTATCACATCAGTGACTTCTTAATAAATATTGATCAAGGAGACTCTAACCTGCAGTTCAGTCCAGGCAAGGTTGCTGTCCCCGCGGACATTCGCATATAATGGAACCGTAATTCTTGTGTTTACTGTCATACATGTCTATGGCCTGTTCTCAGCGTTTCAGTTGCTCTTACTTCACAACTGAAATGGAGAGTTGCCGAGGACAACAGTTGAAAGCTTTGGCGGGTTTTGAAAACCCAGAAGGAAGATGTATCGGATTAGGTGTTTCCTGATGCACATTTCGCCATTCTGTGTACTCTCTGCTAAGCAGCACGTGCCAGCAGTTTCTAAGCATGTCATAATTTCTCTCGCCACACCTTATCTTCCAGTCTATTCCTTCTGGCCCTTCCTTCCCCAAAATAAAACAAGAAACGGTCAATCAGGAAGGAAGAACTCTGTGCCTTAATCGAATAGCTCATTGGCTTTTAAGAGTTTATTTTCTAAGAAAATATTCCTAAAGTTATTTTTGATGGTGCCCTTTTTAATCCCTTAAATTTTGGGGGTTTTTTTTCTGCTTTTTTAAAAAACTTGAGTTTAATGCCACCCTGATCTTTTTCAGCTGATAGATTGGGCCTGTCTTTGTGTGTGTGTGTGTGTGTGTGTCTACAATATTGCAGTTTGAGGACAGTAATTGTTCAGCTTTCGTGTCTTCTGCTTCACATTGCAAGTTCCCTGTCTTACCTGCTGTGATGATAGTTCATTAATACACGGGCTAGAAAAAAAATCGTATTTTGTTTGCAGAGGCTGTGGGATTGTTTACTTTTTATTCAATAAGTTCCTTTCTGAATGAAAAGGGGAGCAGGATTTCTCCTCTGGCATTTCATCCAGCTCCACCTTTCTGTTAAAGGAGATGAAAGTGTCATTTGTGTATTGTTCTAGAACGATCATGGCATTTGAAATCAGAAGACTTGGGTTCAGATTCCAACTTGACCACACACCTGGGGGTGTGAGTAGAGGCGAGTGACTTTCACTTCATTTTCTTGGTCTGGCTTCTGTTGTTTTCATCTGTGAAGACGAGAAGTCTGCCATGGGGCACGATTGGGTATAATGAGAATATCTGCCATACAAGGATGTCGTGAGTATTAAACGCTATATTACATATTGTAAATCACTGTGTATGTCTTAGTCATCTTCTTTCAAATTCGGTTTTCGGTTGTAACTGGCCACGCTTACACAATACTCAATATTAAAGGCAATTGGGACCCCGATGGGCAAAATCTTCCAGGGTTTTGGCTGAAGGGACCAAAAACCCACCTTAACCTGGAGGAAAACTCATCAGCGTTGCTCTAGGGGCAGACCTGGCTTTTGACACTTTTTAGCAAGAACAGAATCATAGTTTCCCAAGTTTATTGAATCAGTCACTTGAAAAAGATCTGTATGAACTAACTGTTTGTGTGGGGGTGTTGTTCTCTGCCTTGTAGCGGTAGAGCACAAAACAGAAAATTATACTGTCATGTTTTTCATTTCAGAAAGTCAAGGGAAAGAGAATCCTTTTTTTTTTTTTTTTTTTTTGGAGAGAGGGTGGTATTCATTATGCATCAGGACAGGGTGATTTTTAAAAAGAACTCAGAGTCCCTGTAGAGTACCATAATTATCGGTTCGGAAATCAGGGCTATTTCAAAATCAGGAAGGAAAGAAGCAAATTACTGCAGCGTGGCGTGTGACAGAACTCCGTTTAGCCCTCTGGACAGTGTTAGCCAGGGAGCCGGTGCGTTCTCGACTGTGCCACGTCACAGTAATTCCTCCGATTTCAGTGTCCCCAGCCCTCAGTCCTCCTTAGTAAGACGTCCTCTTTTCTCCTGCGGCTCGGCTCCCCCAGATAACTTTGCAAGTGCCCGGAGAGGTGCACACGTGCAGCCCCCCCGTGTCCCCGAGACCGACCAGTTCTGGGTCCTGGGGCGTCTCATGAATAGTCAGAGCCACCGTTTACTCCTCTTCCACTACAGCATGTGCTGCTGTCACCAGCCCCGTTCCCACTGTCCTTACTGTCCCTTCAGTCAGCTCGGGGCGCACCATCTCCTGCACTTAAGTGATTATTCCGTAGTCCGTGTTTAGGGAGGCCCCTGGCTATGTGCAGCTTGTACGGGCACTCTAACATCTTTAGGCGATAAGATGGGTGGAGTCAGGGCCCAAAGAAATACATGAGCGGCACACCTTTGCCTTAGGATGCTTAGCAGCCTGCGGGGAGCTGGGCGGGGTGCTGGCTCAGGGCGAGAGGACGGAGACCCAGGGGTGGTAATATTCGTGGTGCGGAGAGTCGAAGGATAGGTAGGCCCTTTATGACAGATAATACACCTCTTTGCCTGGTAATGACACTTGCCCAGTCGCGGAGTCTCTCCTGGACCAGAATTGTCCAAACTCAAGTATTTAGAGCCCTCAGTCTTTTCGTCTTAGCTCTTTGACCCTCTCTTGAAGTGGGTGAAGCACAGAGACGGTTCTGTTGCTTCAGATGGCGTTGGCTCATCATCTAAACATGTTGGATGGATTTTGTTTAAGTGAAGCTAAGGTTTCGCCTACCACAGACAGAGCAGGCAGCCCGCCCGGGGAGTGGGGCAGTGGGCTCTGACCCTCAGGACATCACTCACACCAGCAAAAGTGAAATGCGCTGTTCACAAACACGCCAGACGCAGAAGGCTTTCAGCAGGCAGGGCAGAGCATTGTTCCTTCGTTCTTTCCTGAATTCTCAAGCGTCTGAGGTGTATTTACTTTCTGTGGTTCTTAAAAAGAAAGTCCGAGTTTTTTTTGTTTTGTTTTGTTTTTAATTTCCAAATTTCAGACCTGTTTATTTGGTTCTTAACTAGTTCTCTCAAAGAAGACAAATTTTCTTTCTTCGGTGAAGACCCTTGATTGATTCTGACAGAGAATGCACAGGGCCCATCTGCCAGTTAAAGACAAGAAGAAGGTGTGTGTGGAGGCCAGGAGGAAATCAGGCTGTGCACACTATGTTTTTACATGTTTATTTGTACACAACCAGGACAAGCTTTTCCGGAGGCCATACCCGGAACTTACTTAGAGGTTTATTATAAAGGTTAGTTGAAACCCCGACCCCAGCCTTTGCCTCTGGACCTGTGAGATACTCCAGCTCACCCTGGAGGAAGCAAAGCCTCCCCATGCAGGAGGAAGAGCCTCCTCATTCATTCTCACCGCAAGGTCCCCCAGGTGACGGAGCTTAGGTGCTTGCCTCCCCCCGTGGGATCTTTATCAAAGTTCAGTGTCTAAGTGAGAAATTACACATGTGCAGATGGTGTGTGCTTACAGGGCCTATCTAGAGGATGTATGTCTACAAACGCTGTGTATCTGCAGGATGGTGCTTGCAACCAAGGTCGTCGGGTCCCACTGGGTCCCTGTTTGTTCTGCGCTCTGCTTCTCGTCTTCAGAAGCAATCTGCGGCTGAGAGCTGGGGAACTGGGAGTGAGGGTCTTCCCACAAAAGGCTTTCCTCTTTCTTCTTATTTCCACCAAATACTCAACATCCAAACTCCCCTCCGTGCAGAATTGCTTCCTGTGAATTTTGTGTGCACCCAGGCGCGGGAGTGGCCATCACAAAGATTCCTTCTGGACCCTTCTTGCCCGTATCAACTTAGGAAGACTCTTCTTTATAAAGCGTGACTTTTCAGGACCTGATGAATGAATGCACCATCGATAGAGAAAGGATGGAAAGGACAGGTGGACCCTGGAAAAAAGGCGTATTTACAGCTCTTGTAGTCTCAACACCGTACCCACTGGAGGGAATTTAGGAAATGCTTATGGACTTAGAGGTAAATGCACTTCGTGGGTAGCACCCAAGCTTTGCCAAGAAGAGGCACCTTGGGTCATTGAAGGGAGCCCATGGATTTTAATTACTTTTAATGGTAACTATGCCCTTCTTGGTATGACCTACAACACGAGAATGAAAGCGATTAATATATTATAATTTTCTGAATCTATCATAAGGTTTGTATCTTCGTCGTGGGAGCAGTTTAGGTCAAGCCTGATTATCTTCTTAGTAAATGTTGGTGAAATACTTTTGGTGAGCACCAAATTAGAAATCAAAACTTTTATTATCCTCCGTCCCTAAACCAAAAGAGAGAGACATTATTTAAAGTTTAAGTTTTAAACCGACACAGTGATAAATAAAAGCTATTTGACAGTCAAGATGGTAACTGATGATGACCTGTGGTTTACACTATAAATAGTGGAAAGGTTCACAGTAACTCAAGCCCTTCTTTTAGTGGTGCACGTCTCAATCTGACAAATAGGCATGTGAAATTTATAAGATCTTCCCGAGTCCCTTCCAAAAAGAACGGAAGCCAGAGCTTGAAAGGGCTACCAGTCCTTACTCACGCAGCCTTGTCCGTAAGAAGTCACACTCGCCTGGGAGAGTTACCTGCACAGGGCCTCAGTGCTCTTCTCGGGAAGACAAGGCTATGTCTTGCGCGGTTTCCTAAAGCCCGGTAACTGGGATAACCAGGCTGGAATTCCCCAAGTCTCTCCTTTTGGCAGTGAACCTGATGTCTGCAGAAACACCTTCCAACTCAGTCTAGAGATACAAAACTCCATCGTCCTTGTCTGTTTCCACCGAACCTCATCAGCTCGCATGCTGACACCCTCATAATCCTGTAGTCGAGCGGTATTATGAAAATCTTGCTTTTTTTTTTTTTCCAATCTTGAAACAAAGGCCCCTTTAAACGAGATATACCCAAAGTCAGTGCTTCAGCCAGGACTGCAACTGCCTGACTTTCAGGGAATATGTAGCACTTGCCTTCGTCTGAACCTTCTACCTTATTCCCGTGATTGGCTTTCCACGTAGAGAGGGACTCCAGTCCGTCCCTGGGTGAATGAATGAATGTGTGCTTCTTCACCTTGCCGGCGAACTTGGTTCGGATGACTTCAGATGAAAAAGAACAAAAGTTACATTGTTTTGTGTGTTTTTTCCCCTTTTTTTATTTTTACTTACTGGGTCGCAGGTTGATTATAAAAGGCGATACCTCAGGAACAGCCAAATGGAAGAGATGCATGACTGGAGGACGTTCTGTCGCATGTGTTTGAAAGCTGGTTATTCAGGAGGAGAGTTTTACTTTCCAGCAGTTAGCAGTCCCTCACAACAAAAGGTGTGAAATGTCAGGCACTCACTCTTAGGTGTGTTGTCGCAGCCTCACTCTTTTACCTTCATTCTTAACGTACTTCATAAACTCCTGCCCGAGGGTTTGGAATAAAGCGTTGTCGTGCTATTGAATGGTCCAGCACAGAAATGAACTGTTGGTTTTTAGAGGGAGTAACTTTGGGTGGGACAGTGCAAGCGTGAAACCTGTGTTGGGAACCATGTCCCTCCCTGGGGCCGTCCTCTAAAAAAGAATTCAGCGTCGTCCCTTGACTCACTTCGATGGCTAGAAGTGAAAGCACACGAAGACGATATTTCAGGCACGTGGATATTAACAAAAGATACTGCCTGCTTTTGCTTCACGTTGGGTGTATCCTTTCAAGTTTTTTTTTTTTGTGAAATACTTTTAGTATTAAGAAATAAAGAAATATGAGCAACTCACGTGGGTTTCCGTCCGAGGACCATGAAAACTGTCCAAACGTGAAAATATTCTTTTTAGATTTCAATTTTCCATTGTAACTTTAGAAAGTAAAGTTCTTACTGTTTATCAACAGTCTCCTCTCAACTAGAATGAAAAGTCTATCATGGCACAGTTTTAGGGAACGATTATTTCAGCCTACCCCAACCTTTGTCGGAGATGGCAACACGCAGTCAAACACCCAGAGGTAAAGAAAAAGGAGGACGACAGCACGGATGATTTAGATTCGGCTGAATGATGTTACTTTGCAGAGTAACGTCTGAGATTAGGTGGTGGTTTCGTATTGAACAGGTCGTTTCCAGGGCCTTTGCAGTTGCAGAGACCAACGTTTGACACAAACTGATGAGCAAATATAGAGAGTAAACCAGATTCCATTGTGATGGTTTTGTAACCACCTGCGTTTTATAATGCGGCAGGCTCGGTTTGGAAATAGGCTTCCTCCGCAGTTTGGGAGCTTTGTTGTGCTTGTTCAATAATAATGGGTCGAAACCCCTGCCTTTCTGTTTCTTACCCTAGACAATAGCCGAAGAAAACAGACACTGGGGCCGAACCCCAGCTTTCCACCAGTTGAGTGGTTGGTGTCACCTTTGTACCGCGGCCCCTGCATTTATGCCCTAAGCTGTAAAGTGGGAAATGCGGTATGTTTTGCAGAGTAGTTATGAGGACGACGGGGATCATGTCAGTCCACATCCTGCTGTAGAGTAGGTGCCCACTTGACGTCTTCCCCGTCACGTATTAATTTAGGTTTATGTTGCACCAAACAGATTGATGTTCGAAGCCTGTTCTCCCCACTTCCTGAGCCCCATGGCCATTTCTCTCATTTCTCTGCTCTTCAGAAGTCCTGGAGTCGAAAGCAGGGTTTACCAGACTTTTGCATTTCATGGACCAGTAAAATTTTACCAAAAAAACCCATTAACATACTGATGCCAACTTTGTAGTTTGCCAGTTAAAGACTTTAGAGACATATACCCTCTACTGTCAACGTTATTTCACAAAGGACGGGATATTTTTTTAACCAAAAGGGAAAGGACTGTCCTTACCAGTGTCTGATCTCTTGTCGGAGATCGGGCACAGTCCAGGGCTGACAGTTAGGGACCACTTTTCCCACTTCCCTGACAAAGAAAGATGATTTTCTTCTTCAGCATGGAACCATCACTGCCCCCTGAGTGAGTCCCGTTGGAGCCTGAGTCTGGCATGGGGGTAGGCCTGCCCATGCAGGCTGTTTCTTGGGGACAGGAGACGGGGCCATCATCCCCCACCCAAACCCACACACTCACACAAGCCCACTCAGCTGTTACCATTTAGGGGCCTGAGTCTGTGGTGAGCCTGAGGCTTGGAGACTTTCACCAGCTCTAAATGTCCATAAATTAAAGAGTCTGTTTTTAAACACGGGTAATGGAAAAAGACACGCTGGCAAGTATAGGGGAAGGCCCGAAACCCCCTTGGGAGACCAAATCAAATCAGTTCCTGACGTGGTGCCGTGGGGAACTGGGGTGAGGGGTGTGGAGGGCTTCCAGGGCTTCGGCCGCTCTGTGGACGTCTGTTTAACCTTCAGCATCAGGCGCTGTCTGTTCCCACTTCCAGTGATGATTTGAGCGATACTTAATTTGGTCCTGTTCGGTGGAGGGAGTGTTTAGTGAGTGAACGCTCAGGGTAGAGTTCTGTGTCAGGGACAGAGCATTGGGTCTTTTCACTCTGGCTCTCTCTATGACAGTCATTTTTTATACAAGTATACACATTATAAAAGCCGTTTTTGTATACCTGGGGGGGAAATCACATTTCATAGTACTTTACAGGTTGCACTGACGCCTCTGGCACCGTCCTGTGGCCCGCACATCCTAGGTGGGTGCACCATGCCACCTGCGTCCTGTGCTGTGCTAGAGGCATCTCAGTCTCTGGGCGGGGGACCTGGGCTTGAGGAGAGCAGGAGCTGATCCAGGTTCCACACCAGGGCTCTTACTAGGCCACAGGTGCCAGGGCCCGTCTGTTTGGTGCCCGGATGGTTAAAAGTCCTTTTGCACTGTATTCCCTTTGTCCGATTTTTGGGTCCCTCTTTGGAGGAGGACAGTCTCTCGGCCGAGTCCTAGAGGTAGTTAGGTAAACAGGCCGTGTCCCCTACAGCACACCTGCTCCACGGCTTAGGGCGGGTGGTTTAGGCTAGCTCTGGGCTTTGGAGAAGAATGCTTTTGTAGTTTATCCTCCCCTGGAGCTAAATCTTTAGGAGCCGCTTGTTGCTGTGAGCAACGGGATGTGGTATTAAGCCTGGGGACCAGACCCAGCAAGGCCTCTTCGCTTGCTATAATCTAGACCTTATACCAGAAGGTAAAAGCTTCTGATGAGCAGGGTGACCAGTTCCGCTTTGCCCTGGGTTGATCTGGTGTACACATTTGTGCTGGTGTCCTTAGTAATAGGGTCTCCTCTCACTGTGGGAGGACCGTTAACTCTGTGCTCGCCATTCCTCTGCATCCCGGACATGCAGCCCATCCCGACTTACCAGAGCCGTGGTGTAGCTGGGAATGGTGACAGTGCCTTTGGCCGGAGCCGCCTCAGCCTCTCTCAGGAACCCACAGCCCCCATGAGAGGCTTGTCTAGAATTTAGGATTTTGGAACCTGGCCGGAAATCTTTCCATTCCACCTCAGTCCAACATCTGGTCCTGTGCGAGCCGTGCTGACAAGACAACGCACCCCTGAACCAGAAATGAAGGTCTAGGAGTTGAGGGGATGATTTCAGGGTAGAATCGTACACCCCGGATGGGGCTCAGGACCAGTCTTCTCTAGTAAAAACAGCATCTTCCAACTGGAGAGAGTATGTTTTCAAATGCCTGTTTTTTCCTTCTGAATAATTAAATGATGTAATAGAATTAAATGATAGAATCAGAAGGGGATTGAATCCTGCTTGTGCCCTTGTTAGCCATCGTCTGAAGAAAGTCACTTTACCTTTTCTAGTTTCGTCATCAGTTTTTTGACGACAAAACGACTCTTTTCCATGGTTTTACCATGTTTTTTCTCTCCTCTAGACCTTCTAACGTGCAATTCATTCTCCCCAGACACCTCTATTTCTTTCTGCTGTTCTACCTTCAGTTTATATACTGTCTCTTCTGAGAAACCTTTTCTCATTCTCCAAGCTGTATCCTTGTAATAAAGTAAGCTAGAGAAAAGAAAATGTTGTTAAGAAGATCGTAAGGAAGGGAGAACACATTTACAGTGTTTACTGAAAAAAATCTGTGCACAGCTCAAACTGGTCAGCTGCATTTTCCGAATGCCCGAGAGGGTGAAGGCAGGCGAACCAGGAAAGACCCCCCGGTGGTTAGGTTTGGTTGCTGGGTGGTTCTGAACTTGGAGATCTCATAGGGAATAGGGTGGTTTCTCCCGAAACGGATTTTATTCTTGCTGATGTTGTATACAAGCTCTCTCACAGCCCCCAGGATTCTGGAATTTCAGAATTCACTTCCGATTCTTCAGATAACGTCTGGATCTTCACTCACAGCTCTGATTTTCCTGTGAATGGAGACATAATTTTTAAAATTGCTTTGAATGATTTTCAGGTTCATTGATGTTATTTTAAGAAACAGCTTTTTTTTTTTTTCTTTCGCAGAAGCTCAGTTTTGTCCCTAAGAAGCAAAGGCATAGCCACGGTGAATCTGTCATCGTGGGAAATTTTTCCTATTGAGAAAGGGGGAGTAAATCAGCAGAGGCATAGCCTGCAGAATTAGCGCTTCACGATCAGACTCGTGTGTTTCTCCTTCATGAAACCCTCTCAGGACCATGCTGGGCCGTCGTGTTCAGGTGTGCATCCCTCATGGACAATTTTGTCTGCACGATTGCCTTCTGCAGTCGTTACCATGTGCCATCATGTTTTTCTGGGTGTTGCCCTGTGTCCTCAGCTACGACACAGGTCTTCCTCTCGCTCGTCTGTCAGTCTCTCTGAGTGTCAGGCGCAGCTTTCTGGACAAAATGCGTGCTCAGTGCCTTTCTCCAAGAGCAAAATATTAACTAAAATATTTAAGTTATAATAAGTGAAAAGATAAGACTGACCCCATTTTTAAAAATATCTGCAAAGAAGGCTGGAAGGAAACACAGCCAAAGGCACAAGCCGGACGACGTTTGGCTGGCTGACAATGGGTAACATTTACATTCCAGATCTTCTACTTTTTCTGTAGTCGTATCATTTATTTTTTTTATTATGAGCAAAAACCATCAATGTTGTTATTTTTTTTTTAAAGACAATATTTTTCTGCCCTAAAACCCGTGGCCACACCCCACTGGCAGGTAAGGCAGGGGTTGGAGCTAAACCGTCCCGTTGCAGCGATTCACCCATTAGGATGATCGGGGTGAGGTGGTGCCGGCTGCATTCCTTTGGTGGAAAGTTGGAAAGGTTTTGTCTGGAAAAGCAGTTAGGGGCAGGGCTGCCCTGCCATGGTGTGTGTGTGGAGCTTTGCTGAAGAACTGAGAAGTTACAGAACGCTGAGAAATTCAGACCATAACCCAGTTTTCTTAGCAAATCCCAAGACAAAGTGTTTGTGTGGCGATTTGCACATTCCTCCCTGAGGTACCCTGAGCACATCCTCAGGTCTTGGAGACTGGATTTCATGGAAAATGCCTGCTGGCAGGTCCCACTCTGATAGCAGTCACCCCTTAGAGTCTGCTTCGTGTCACTTCGCTTGCATTTTCTCATGTCACCTTCACAGCAACCAAAGGAGGCGCAGGTATTGTTATGGATGCACAATTTACTGATGATGAACCTGCAGCCAAGAGAGCTTTTTGTTAATTTGCATAAAGTGACCCAGCACAGTGAGAGGCCCAGGCCACATGCTTCTTGAGCATCTGCCCTACAGGCAGCCCTCTGCGGGGTGCTGGTGGCATGTGGCCCATGCCTTCAAGAAGCCAAAATAACCTCTGGGGAGAGGATTTGAACCAATGAAAACACTAGCGATGAAGGTTTGGGTGACGCTTTGGGAGCGCAGAGGAAACAGGAGCTGGTCCGATGCCTCGGCCTGGTGGTCCGTGACCTCTGTTCTCCGCCGTGGTCCCTCCCCCCGGGCCCCCATGTCCTGTCCTTCATGTGCCCACATGCTCACACACTCCTGGCTTCCTGCTCATCTCCCCGCCACCCACGCCTGCCGCTCCCTCCACCCGTTCACAGTAACACTGCCATTTGTGTGTCCTTAGTGTGTGCTGGGCCGTCGTCACCTCTACACATCATTTCATTCTTTCTTCACAGCTACGATATGAAAGGAATCATCCCTGCTTTTCAGATAAACAACATGAGAAGTGACAAGCTCAGATGTTCAGTTAGGAAGTGACAGGCCCAGGAGTGAAAGCCTCTTGTGTCTGACACCCCGAGCCCCCTGACCTTAACCGCCCTGCCGTACGTGCTGTCATGCCCATCGTGCTTTGCCCCATCTGCTGGTCCTAAAAGGTAAACACGACGCTCCCGTGCAAGCCTTCCCTGGTGTCCCCCGCACCAGAGCTCCTTGGGCCCCTGGCAGCCTTTCTGCACAGAGACCCACGTCCACCGCCTCATGGACCAGGTTCTCTCTGGGGCCACCAATGCCCCAAAGTGCCTCGCGTGCAGTAGGCATTTGACACAGCGTGGGAGTCTGCAAGACAGAGTGCTTCCGGCATACACCCATCACCAGGTCGCTCCTGGGCAGAGTTGTCAAGAAAAATGTCATTTTCAAGTTCCAAAGAGGGTTATATTTTCCTGTTTCCTCCCTTCCTCTCTCTGACTTCCCGAGGGGAAGTTTGGTGGGGTTTGAAAGCTCCAGCCGCAGTTTTCATTTCACTTTTAAAACAACCAGTAGGTTTCAGTCACCCTCCTCTCCGAGGTCTCGGGTGCCAGATAAGGAGGCCTGTCTCCGCCACGTCCTGCGAATGCTTGAAATCAGTGGCATTTACCGGAGGTCCAGCTGCAGGGCCGATGCCAGCGTCACCATCGAGCTCCCGGCCAGCACCCGTGTCCCTAGGGACACCAGCACCCCCCATCCTGTCTCCAGGGTGTGAAAACAGCGAGCTTGTGGTGAGGGAAGACATCTGAAGGCTTAAACGGCCACTAAATGGACAGACGGTGGTAACACGAGAGTGCACGCAGGTCCGCGTTGGCTTGGGGGACACCCGTGTGTGTCATGATACTTGTGACCACGAGATGTCAGTGTGGTATCAGTCCTGGGTGCCGGAGGACCAAAATGGCCCGTCCCCGGTTTATAAATCACGACACGAAGGCACGGTGGCTGGCCTTGCCCCGGTCCTTCTGCGGCAGGATTAGCCCGGGTCCTGCCTCTCTGATTAATTTTCCCTGCACAGTTTTCCATTGGTTCACACCTCATCAGAAGGCTCTTCTGGCTCCTCTCTCTAAATTTTAAATACTTTCCCAACTCTTACTTAAGTCACAAGTAGCCTTAGGCATCCCTTCCTTTCGGTGTTATCTCGGCCTAAAAATCTGCGACAGGATTTGAGTAACAGCATCGTTTTATCTCTTTCTGAGGGTTTTTAAGTAGTTCGGCTTGGGGGGAAAACGAGGTCCCTAAGTAGCCGAACTGTGAGGTTTTTCGTTGGCTTCACTTTGTCTCCCCTCCACCCCAATGAATGTTTAACCTACAGAGAAAAAGTAAGAGCCCATATTAGCTAAGCAAACACGTTGTGTCGGGGTCTTGGTGTGCCCCTGTGACCCGCATAGAGGAGGAGGTATGTCACACCCATTTCTCAGTTAACTAGTAACGATATACCGGGGGCAGAGCTTGGATTGGTTTGTCCCCAGAGCCTGAGCCCACCCAAAAGCTGGTGACATCACACTAGTTCGACTGTCTGTATCGTAAAAATAAAATGAGGACTCCTTGTGCGCCTCGATCAGCAAATACCTGCTGAGTCCTGGGTATACAGAGGGTTCCATGGTGTAAGAAACACAAGGCCCTATTAAATATATTCTCTGCAAAGTAAAGCCAAGAAGGGGGACGGGAAAAGGCACGATCAATAGAAAACGAGCGGGGCCGTGGCATTTCCTGGGAAGGATGGACGGACGGGGGGCGAAGCAGGAAGCGGGGCTCCAGTCCAGGGCGGGGGCCAGGCCTTCCACGGGCTCTCCAGTAGGTCGGCCTTAAATAAACCTGCTAATGCAAAGAGTGTAGCTAAGGTTGCTTCGACCCTGACATTCTGCGGTTCTAAGGTGGAATATGAGAAGGGGGTGTAATCCAGGCTGACAGAGGTTGCCACCCATGCGTGCCTTCGCAACCCAGATGGTAAGATGACTCCTAATCCTCCCGTTAGGTGGTCTGGTCCAAGGAGGACAGGTGAAAGCAAGCCGGGGTGAAGCGTGGCGTGGCAGGGCCCCTTGCAGAGGCCCGGTCCATGGCCTCGGTGGCGAGGAGAACAGACTTGAAGCTTCTGGGACGATTTGGTGGGGGGAATGGCAGAGGGCTTCTGGAACAGAACTTTAGAGGTGGTACTGTGTCAGCGTGAAGGACTTGGCGAGGAGCAACAGAGGAGCCACAGGGATGACTGGACGTTTGAAAAATAAGACCTGAGAGGCGAGGTTAGAGAAACAGGGGTTATGTAACCTGGAGCTCCTCGGAGGTGACTTTGGCAGGCTCCTTCTCGAACAGGACTCTCAGTATGCAGCACAGAGAGCAGTGACTGACCCTGTTTGTCCACCTAGAGCGAGGAGAGACTCCAGCCGAGCCACAAAAATTTGAGATTTGATCCGTGGAAAAGTTTTCCCCGGCAGCAGCTATGAAACACGGAATACATCATGGAGAGAACTTCACAGAATTTTCTTTTTTTCCCGTCATTAAAAAAAAAAAAAAACAAAACCCAGAATATAGTAGAAGCTTTTATAATTATAGCGCCGGAGGACAGGCTTAAATCGACACTGTAGGACATGTCATATCCATCTTCTGTGTTTGGTTTGAGGGGACATGACTGGCAGAGAAGACACCGGGTTTCATAATAAGAGTGAATCGTATTAGTGGTAATAATGGGTTCTGGCGAGGAGGATCGTGTAGTTTTCCTTTTCATCTGGAACACTTTGGCGAGGGAAATGGGGTGCTATTAATAATATGCTGGGCAACAGGCATAAAAACGACATCCCTGACAAACCGTGGCACGCGGTCACCCTAAGTGGTGTCTTGTTAGAGTGATCTTCTTAAAATATAAATCCCGTGTTTTCTCCTGCCTATTAGACGCTTCTGTGGCTTCCCATTGCACTCAGAATAAAACCCACACGCCCTGCAGTGGCTCCCGAGGGCCCACAGGGCTGGCTCCTGGCCCTCTCCCAGCCCCATCCCTGCACTCACTCAGCACATTCCCACGTCCGGGCCTTGGCCCTTGCTGTCTCCTCCACCAGGAGCATCGCACTCCCTGTCCCAGCCTCATCCCTCTCCTGCCCTCTGCCTGGCTGGTTCCTTCTCATCCCCTAGGTCTCAGCCGGAACCTCACCGTCTCAGAAAGCCCTTCCTGTCCCTCCCTGCTGTGATTCTCTTTTTCTTCTCGCAGCTCGTTCCCTGCATAGAAACGGCTACATATTGGAATGATTTCCTGTCTGCTTATCTTTGGGCTGTCTTTGTCACCAAACTGTACACCTCACAAGGGCAGGAATCACGTCCGGCTAATTCCTTGGTGTCTCGTCAGTGCTGCTCTCTGCCCAGGTGATGGGGACGTGATAAAGACGGTGCAGGTGTCTCTAGGCAGACTGATCAACCGGCGACTTTCCCTGGCCTCCATTAGGCCTAAGGGTCTAAATAGGAATCAGCTGCATCATGTCAGTTCTTTCACTCAACGGAATTGGGTGAACCTGGTGCACAATCCTGTGCGGAATGAAGCCTAAAACGGTCCCTGTCCTTGGGGAAGAGGCAACACAGGAACATTAACCACGTTCAATACTGGTATATACACTAAGTGCCAGTAACGGGGCTGGGAGAGCTGTCCCTCCAGCCTCCCTTCCCCTGTTCTAGCTTCCTTCCTGACACGGAAAACATAGTAGTTTATATTCACCTATTTCCTCATTGACCCCTTCCCTTGCCAGGATGCAAGCTCCCAGAGAGGAGGGCTGTCTTTCTCGTCTTGTGTTCACTGCTACATGTCTAGAGCCTGGAACAGTACCTGGCACAGAGTAGATGTTTAATAAAAACTCGTCACGTGAAAGAATGAATGAAGTCAAAGCAAGCTGATGACCCCTGGGCTGGGCTGCACGTAGGTCTTCGATGGGCCCTTGAGGCATGGGTTGGATTTGACTCCAGTGAGGGGGGGAAGGGGGAGATCTCAGATGAGATAAGGGCACAGATGAGGGCAAGGAGGGACTGGCGGGGACGAAATGTTGACTGGTTTGGTCAAGGAAACAAAGCAGTAAGTTTCAGTTTTATTTACCGAACTCCCAAGTGATGTCCCCTGGGCTCCGCTGCCTTCATCCTCGCTCGTTTGGTCTGGGCGAGACCCAAGGCAGAGGTGTCGGGGGAAAGCTGGCCGCCGCACGCATTCCTCGGAACTGGCATTGAAACAGTCGAGCGAAAATAGCCAGCCTCCGGGCCGCGTGGGCCGGTCCAGGGATTAGCATTCAGTTAGGGGCCGGCCAGGCCTCGGAGCCCCCTTTCCTCCGCGTTCCCTTTCTGGTGGTTCACCATCTGTTTTTAACTCCTTCTGAGGTTGGAAAATGTAAGAAATCGGTGCATTCATGAATTTCTGTGACATCACCAGCTCTGGGCGGCGCTGGAAGCCTCCCTCGGTTAGAGATCCACGGTGGGGATGGGGGTGGGGAGGTGGGGGGCTGGGTTTTACCTCTGATCGAGTGCAGTTTAGTCGGAAGCAGAGGAGGGACATGCACAGTATCCACGGGGCCCTCTGCCTGTCCCAGGGCCTTGCAGTCCCACCATTCCGTTCACTCCCATGGGCTCAGAGGCTCTCCGTCCTGGTCAGAATGCACGGCCGTTGGGAGGGACAGTGTGGTAAGGCAGCTCTCAGCCAGCCTGTGCAGGGTTCTGACCGTGTCGAGCGCTCTGTGGGCCTGTGAGGTGAAGAAATGTGAAGAACTGTGGTGGGTGTGAGGGGAGAGGCAGGGGCTCGGAGCCTGGGGCTGACGTGGGACAACCCTGAGGTTTTGGGGGGGGTCTCCTCTGTGGTGACAGAGCTAACAGCCGAGGAGGGCTCAGACAGGAAGGACCTGTCGCCCCTGGTTGGATGGGGGTGTGTTTAGGCCACTTCCAGCACAGCATCCTTACCTGAGCAAACACCAGACCCTGGGTAGGGGACGGGAAATATGTGCGTATATGTATGTGTATCAGGTTTCTAGTTTCAAATTATAAAATATTTCAAAAATATTTTAAACATTCAGAAAATAATGCAGTGGGCACTATCTGTGCATCTGCTACCTCGCTTGACAGATGTCTCAGAGCATCATTCTCTAAGTTTTTAAAAGGACCTTTTATTTTAGAAGTTATGGATTTACCAAAAAATCATAGTATTGAGTTACATATTCCCACACCCGGTTTTCTCTATCATTAACGTCTTGCATCAGTTGCGTGTAGTATATTTGTCACCACCATGAACCGAATGGATAATTAGCCAAGGTTCGTTCTTTATTCGCATTCCGGCAGTTTTAACCTCGCGTTCTTTTTCTGTTCCAGGACCCCACGCTGTGTTTAGCCCTTAGGTCATTTCGTGGAGCCCCTGTGTCACGAGGGCTCTATGTAGATGTGAGGCTTTGTGAGGATCCCGGGAGGGAGCCCTCCCGCTTTACGCCCCTCTCTTCTTCGTAATGACAGACTTCTTCTCCAGAAGCCACAATTCCATGTTGGCTTCCACTCCAGAAACTCCTCTCAGATTAAATGTCTCACAGCCCAAAAGCATGCAGTTTCCTGACACCCAGATTCATCCCTGCTGGCTCGAACCCAGAGGACTGATAAGAAGATGTGAAGGGAGAGGCCCTGCCTGGGCTGCTGTCACGACTCGGTTCGTGCCGCCGGGCCAGGCGGGCTCCGTGATTGGAGGGGGTGGGAAGGGCTGGCAGGAGTTCCAGCTTCCCGCTCTGGGAACCAGTGCGCTCATGGGAACACCTAACACCCGAGGCACTTCCCTTATGCCTTACCTCTGTCTCTTGAGAGAGAAACCTCGGCTGAGGGTAGTGGAAGAAAAGCGTGATTTCTGTCCCGCGTAAGCCTAGTGCGGCATCGATCTGGGTGGCTGTTGGAAGCTTGGGTTTTCGACCACTGTGTATTTTTACAGCTGTAGGATCTAGTGCTTGAGTTGCTTTAACAAGCAGCCGTGGGTTTGTTTGCTGGCCTAAGTCTGCCACTGGGGCTCTGGGAAAATTTGATCTTGGACCTATTTCTAGGAACGTGTTCTGGGCTTTGTATTTAAATGCTGATGGCAGCCTGTCGTGCTGCTTGCTGACCGCACCTTCATTCTGAGTGCGAGAACACGCTGGAGGAAGGATTCAGATACTTGAGCCGTGAAGATTAAAGGTCGCCGCTTCAGCTGGGAGTCCGATGGTTTCCTGGGCCCTGGTCTGTGGCGAGCAGTCAGATAGGATTAAAGACTTGCTCCGTTCCTCTCTGTGATGTTCCCCACAGGATTATGTCCTCGGCCACGCAGTCAGAGATGCCCGCAGCCCGGGCTGGCACATTTAGTTACTTCGTGTCACCTGATCGAAGACCGCTTTGATCATTTTGAGTGCGGTGGTTTGGGGCGTGTGGTCTTGACAGCAGCAGCATCCTCATCATCTGGGAAGGTGGCAGAAAAGCTGAGTCTCGGCCCCCTCTCGGAGCTCCCTAATGAGACACCTGGGGGGTTGGGGCCCAGAAGTCTGAGCTGGAACAGGCTGGCCTGTTGGAGAAGTAGTGTTGGTGTATACCCCACCCCGAAGGCCCCTCTGCCGTTACGCCCACTCTTCAGTCCACGGACGATGTTCTGAGATTCAGTTAATATTTAGTGAGCGGGCACTGTGCCGAGTGCCAGGTGGAGGCGGGTCGGGAATCGCAGGTGGACCAGCCGCAGCGCTTCTGCTGAGCACAGGAGTGATTCTCAGCCCTGGCTTCATGTCAGAGTCACCAGAGGGGCTTTTAAAAACCCAGGCACCTTCACTTAGTGGGTCTTCATCCCAGATCAATGAAAGCAATCACCGGGCAGCACAGGCCTGCTGGGGGAGGTGCCAGTCGGGCAGTTCCAAGCGCTGTGCCAAGTGTGAGGGTGCGGTGACCAGAGGGTTGGCGGGAACAGAGGGCAGGGTCACTCTGCCCAGGCTTGGTTGGGTTGTGGGGAAAGGAAAGGAAGGATCTGCGAAGGCTTTCTCAAAATGTTACTAGAGGGAAAACTAAAAGAAGGTGAAAAACATGGTTTAAAGATAGAGCCACATGTGACTTCAATAGAGGAGGCTGTCAGGAGACAGTCCCTTCTACCACGCGTGTAATTCACCCTCCCTGCGCGCATCGTAACTCTCCGTGGCAGGGGACAGCCCAGCGTTCAGCAGAGGCCGCACCCGACACAGATGGCGTGCCCTGGGCGCCCGTATTTCTTCATTGAAAATGTCTCCGGGGGGGGGGGGGTTCCTGGACACCTCAGCTCCCCCTGTCTCCAGCTCTTAAAAGGAGGCAGCTCAGGAGGAGCATAACCCACCCCCCACACCGGACTTCAGCGGCCATCCTATCCACAAGTTTTCTTCCCCAAAATGTTGATCTTTCCATGCTTCAAGAGACTTCTTTAAAAAAAGAAGTAAAGGGGATGTGTACATCACAAACGATTCCTTATGCATGTCCCTCCCCTTCTGATTCAGAAGGTCAGGTGGGGAGATTTCATGTGAAATACTAGCTGCCCCTTTGCCAGTCGCTGCACCCTGTTACCGAGCTGGAAGCCAGAAACCGACGCGACCTGTTCTCAATGACAGGTCAGAATTTAGTGCTGTGTTGATGGTCCAGAACGAAGATTTTCTTGACACAATGAAACACATACCCGTGCCTTTCTGGTTGTGATTTAGCTGGCCAGAGTAGTTCAGTTATAATTATATTATTTTTATTCCTGGAGATCATTACTCTGAATGAAAAATGCTTCAGTGTCCAGACGGCGAACATGATTTAAAAATTATTTTTTTCTTTCTGAACTGTTAAAACAGCTTTGTGAGTACATGGAGGCTAGAATATGGTTGTTAGCGTCTAAAACTAAATGAAAACATGGAAGTGTTTCACAGACTCCACTGTCAGTTATTGTGTGCCGCCTTCGTGACCCATCTCTTCTTCTTCCTTACGCCCCTCATGATGCAGTGGGGAGACACATCCAGTAATTGTACCATCGACATAAACCCGAGGACCTGAGTATGATAAAAATGCACTGAGGTGAAGGCTGTAGAGAACAGACTGCGGGGGGGTTGTTTATCTAGTTTTATGAGGGGCGATGCTCCTGGAATTGAAATGTCTTTTAATAGTAAGTATAGGTTTGATGTCTAGATTGTCTTTTTTTTTTTTTGACAAATATTTCCCTGGGCCCTGAGTGCCAAGGTGTGAGAAGAACTTAAAATGCTCTCTCACCCGCAGTTCTTACAAGGCTGAGTGTAAGGGACAAAGATGACGTGAACATCCACCAAGCGAATAATGTTCTCTCTGAGACCTCCCTCCTCTGCCTTTCGTGCACGGAAACAGGCCACTGTTTGTTGTTTAAAAACCCTTGAGCAAATAACCATTTTAAGGAGACCGAGTAGGAGATGGATGCGTCTCCTCTTAACACACCTTTTCTTGCAATAAAATGAATAAATCTGTTGGGCAATGCCTTTTAGAACTCCTTCAGCAGTTATCTGAAATGTAAACTTTCAGGAGACCGTAATTGAATAGACTTAACCTGTATTTATGGAAAGGAGAAATCTCAGGGTAATTATCTCTTTTTCTCTAAGGACCTTTCTTAAACTCCGCAGGTCTCTTGTCTATTGATTTGATTAATGAATATTTTGCCCACTAAAATTGGCCATTAATTATTTCCTTGGGTGGCAGCAATAATTACATCTTTCAAGTAAAAGCTAATTAGCATAATAAGCAGAAAAAACACCCTGCCAGGTGATGCGGGCTTGTAGAGAGCTAGTTACTGCCAGAGGTGGTGGGTTCACCGAGCGGTAAACAGCAGTTGTCCCGAGCGGGCTCCCAGCAGCTACAAGTAGAGAAAATAGACTAGATCCCCTGAAATGGGAATTTAGATGACGTAGCTCTAGCGCCACTAGTGTTAAAAAAAGCTACATTGTGGCCTATAATCGTGATGTCATTTGGTAATTAAGAATCCCAGTATCTTTCATTCGTTGATTGATCTTTTTAGAAATCGGTTACTTGCCAACCTCTCTGCTAAGTGCTGGGGACAGAAGAGGAACGGGGTGCTGGCCTTGGAGAAGCTGAGTCTGTCGGGAACATGAACACTTTAAAGTGTGTTTCATCCTCTTCCCAGACATGAGAGCTAAGGAGAATTCTACCAAGTGGGTTCCCAGAATACCTGGGAGGGGGGGTGCCCTTTGTAGTGGACTTTGGGGAATCATCAGAAGTCGGGGGGGGACGTTTTCTGGGTGGAGGAAACAGCCCTTAGAAGGCTTATCAGCCAGGGTCCTAAGAATAGGAAGGAATTAACGGTGTGGCCAGGTTCAGGGAAGTCGAAGTACCCGTGACCTAGCAACAGCAGAAGCGGGGAAAGGAGGTGATGCTGTTAGCACTTGGAGAGGGATGCTAGGGAGGTGGGTGGCCGACAGGAGCTGTGGCCCAGGTAGAGGGTCGCAGCCTCTGTCCAAACCGTGCCTGGCTAGGAGGAAGTAGAAGAGAACCCTGACTTTTGTCCTTTCACCCTCTAATCTCCTACTGGTGCCTATCTTTGGCTGAACCCAACCAGAAGCCAAAGACTCTAGGAAAACCAGCTCGGAACAGGTCTGAGAAGGGCAGGCAGTGGATGTGGAGAAGCAACAGGGTAATCAGAACAAAAGGTGTGGAGTGTGGACCAGGTGTGTGCAGAGAGGCGAGGAGCTGCTGGAGAGTAGGAGGCGGGAAGAGAGCAGGGCATGGGGGCGGGCCTAAGCCATGATATTATTGATTTTTTAATTCAGCAAGATTCCCATTTTTAAATCACCATTTGGGACTCATCATTGGATCATAAAAACCATTTTAATGGTTGTCCCAACATTCTTAAAAAATGAAATAATGTCAGTGCATCGCACGTAGCGAGGTTGAGTAATGTTTTGCGAAAGCTGCTTATATTTCTCCGGGGGCGGTATACCGGTTACAGTTTAAAATACGTGATACGCTGTGGGTTGCAGGGAAAACGTTGAGGAAACACCGAGCTAGATCGCTGACGAGCGCGGAGGTGACAGAAGAGAGGGGAGAATGACAGGCAACGCGGCTGAGACGTTCAGCAAGTAACATACTTTTTAAGTTTATTTCTTTTTAAAGCCATTCCTTTTTTAATATCTTTATGATATTGAATCCTTGTCTAGAGTACTAAACCTCACCTCAAGTAAGCCAAGAAAATCCGTCACCCTCTGCCTTCCATTTTCCGAAGCTCAGCTGATAGCAGTGTTTACCACGTCCCCAAATCTCCAGAGCCCCTGAGGAATCCCGGCTCTTGCGATTACTTGGATAATGTCTGTTTTACTTCAGGGTTACAGAGCGTTGTGCATTTGGGTTGAAGATGTGATAAAATCGTTGAAATGTGTCTGGGCTTAACAAGTGAAAGGCTTTCCTCTCTAAAGCAAGTTCATTGATCACACTGTTTCTAGTCAGTCAAACGCCTTAAATTCAGCTGAAGCTAGCCAGAAAGTTCTCTGTGTCCCCTGAAAAGACACGTGGCTTTGGACGAGCAGGTGGAGAGCTTTCTGACGAAGGCCCTTACTCTTCCAGGAGAAAAGTAATGCAGGTGCATAAACTCCAGGGAAGGCAAGGGAAAATGCAATCTAAGTTCTTTATACAAATGACTCAGGTCATTATTTTAGGGTGTAGTTTCAGCCTTCTGTTTCCCACACAGTATTTGTCAGAGAGACTGACGAGGAATCGTGTAGCTGCATCGGGTTATTCCTTTTGGAGAAGTAGTAACTCGAGACTAGGATTCAGGTCTTCTTAGGCCCGAATCTGGGGCTAAGATCAGTCCCCCAAAGGAGAAACTGAACAGGAGATGGAGGTATAGCAACCGTTTCAGCCTGCGTCACAGGTTCTGGTTTGCATCAACATTTCTCCATGTGTTTCATGTCAGTGCTGCCAAAGCATTCTACTGCTTCTATCTGTGAAGCACTATCTTAGTGCAAAAAATAAAAATAAAAACTTGGCAATTTAATTTGAGAGCGTTGATATTGAATAGTGTGATGGGACTGGGCTGTGGTCAGGGTCAAATAGCACACACTTGGAAGTCCGACCTGTGCCTGAGACCTTATCTCCTACCTCGTTGTTGATTTGGGCTTTTTCTGAGCCTTGTATTTTCCGTTGGGAAAGGGGTGCGGGAGCTGTCTCCCTTGCAGGGTTTTCCTGAGGACTGCACATAGAAAGCAGCTCATTCTGCTTTGACTCTTAGTAGGCATTCAGTAATTGTAATGAAATCTTTATTATTGCTATGTAAGAATAATTGGTTACAAATATGGCCTCATAATGTAAATACTAAATGCTCTCAGACCTGACTACCTGAAATAATAATAGCTACGATTTATTAAGTAGGTACCATGCACCAGCTCCTGTGCTCTGTATTTTATATAGCTTATGTCTTTTAATCCTCATAATAAATCACATAATGTGTAGGAACTATGAATAACTGTCCTCCATTTTAGAAAATAGGCTGAGAAACTTGCTCAAGTCACATAGTGAGTTAGACTGTGATCAGATCTACTGTATTATATTAAATCCTTATTTTTAAAAAGAGGCAACGAAGTCCAGAGAGCTTCCCAGAAGCCCTTCCACAAAAGCCAGGAATCCCAGGAGCCATCTGGCAGGTCCAGGGCCCTCCCAGATGCCTAAATTCATACCATCAGCGAGATGGGTCTGAGTTGTAGCCCAGCATGTGCCCCTACTCATTAGCAAGTAGAACGAAGGCCTAACCACACAGAATGGGCAGAAATGCATCCCCGTCCACTGTGGAACCTCTGTGGTTCTGCACACTGTGTTCCTGGCTGCTATCTGGGCATGAGGACAGTGTGAGTGATCCCATAGCTGGCCAGGCAGAGCTCCCCAGGACAGACCTCGACCTGAGTAAGCTGTAACCGATGTGTGTGCCTATGTTTGATGACTCTTGGGCAGAACAATCAGGTCACTCAGCATCCAGATGTTCAGCTGTTTCTCTCCGCCTTTTTTTTTTTCTTTTTTTATTTTAAAGCAGTTATTCAGCTTCCCTGAGAAATGAGAAGTAATAACGATGATTCCTTTTGCCAAATCCTCAACTTAGCTGGCTTCCAAAATGCAAAACTAATATGCCTGGTTATGACCTGATTTGTAACTGAGGTGAATAATAATAGCACAGGAAAACCACACTAGTTCCGGCCAACCTGAATTACAGAAAATTCTGAGCCACGGACTTGGAGTGATGCAGTCTTGTTAGTTTTAGGAACACGGTGAAGAAAATCAATGACCAAAAACACAAAAAAGGATCTTTAGAGGTCTTATCAGGACACCCTTATGAATAGATGAAACTGAATTGTTGGTATTTGGCTCTCTGTGATTTGTTTTTAAACTTATCCACATTATCAAGAAGCTTCATCCTTTACACAGAGAAAGTAAAAGGCCAGGGATGAGTGGGTGAGTGGGACCTGAGCCCCAAATAAAGTCTGAATTTAAAAGGTTTTAATGAATGTTGGACTTATTTATAAAACCTTTAAGTCACTTCCAATAATTCATTTCTAGTTTCACAATTGCCTCTTTAGTTTGGAGAAAAATGCGAACTGGTTTAAAGACATTCCCAACCAGTTCTGTCCCTTTTCTGGTCTCTAAGCCTTCTCAGAGTCTGTATTAGTGAACGTTAATCCTGGTTACGTACCAGAATCTTTGCAGATGGGTCATGGGCATCAGAATTTTTTTAAAGCTACCCCAGTGAAGCTAAGGTGCACTTCCGACTGAGAACCGCTGGTCTCTAGGTACCTGGTGGTATAAAGTAGCTGAACCCGAATTGTTTATATGGCACATAGGTATCAGGTCTTAGGACTCGGCCCAGAGGTTTCTTCTCAGCTTGGAAAGACCTATTCCAACTGGCTCACTTGTTTACCTCTGCCATTCCTCTAGAGTCCTTCCGTACACTTACAGCACAAAACGTAAGCAGGGAGTGACTCATACACGTTAGCAGAAAAGCAAATGTTTCTTACACTAGATCATTTTTATCACAGATCAACCAAAAAAATCCTCTAGAGTATGGTCTACTTGAAAAGGTGGGACCTTTTTTGAGAGTTGGTAGGGTTCAGTGTTTATCACCCAATACTTGACATGTGTATTAGGATGTCTGAAAATATTGTTGTTGATTATTTTGATCTTGATTTTGTGCTTTCCCCAGTTAAGGCTTCCTTAACTTTTTCTCTAGGATCCAAACTTGTGCTAAATGTATATTTTGGTCAATGGAGAGAGAAGGAATTCTTTTAGGTGCAGATGTGAGAGATGTCAGTGTATGTAGATTTCAGGTAAATGCAATTCGTGGTGTCAGAGCTGCCCTTTAAAGAAAAAAAAAAATGTTGGCAGGTGAAGGTAGAATGGGTTACGGGGCGGGGGGAGAAACAAATGGGAACAGATCTGCGTTAATAAATATTCAGACTGAGTCCCGCTCTTGTGTCAGTGTTTGTAGGTAGTGTTATTACATGTGGTACTGGGTGATGGAAGTTGCGCATACTCTCATTTTTCACTTTAATTGCTTGCCTGAAAAAATCCTGACAGCTTCAAAGGTTACTGCTGGTTGCATTGTTCATAACTCAGAAGTAATGTGCATGTGCAATTTGCTTCATTATTGCCCACTAATAACCAATTCTGGAGAAAGTCCTAAAGCCACCAAAGGAGCCACATTTGACATGATGGTTTCCTCTTCTTTCTCCCATTCTTTACCCCAGTTTGAGTGAGCCACAGATGCTGGGGTGATGTGGGTATGATTTTACTCTGATTTTCTCTGAGCTGAGTATCAGAAATTCTTAAGAATTTTTAAATCCAGAAAAACAAGGCCAGACATAAAATAGTTCATATTTCAAGTCCAGCAGAAGAAACCAGCATTCCAGTTGTTTTAGTTAAGGTTTGGTTGGACCGTGGCTTACGTGGAAGAGTTTATTTCTCACTTTCAAGAAGCCTAGAGGTGTTTAATCCAGAAGGGTGTAGAGCTTCACAGGACCAGGGATCCAGGCACCCATTGTGTTGCTCTGCCATGTATGATTTCCATTCCCAAGATTATCTCATATCCATAATAGATGCAAGGACTCCAGTCATCCTTCCAGTCTGTAGGAGTTCGGGAAAATGCCACAAAGAAAGGCACAGGACTCTTAGGGGGCTTCTCAGAAGCCTTGTATTTTATTGGCTGGGACTAAGTCACATGGCTGCACTTGGCTCTAGGAATTCTGGGAAATGTAGTCTTTACATAGGACAGCCACGACCCTGAGCACTGTGGAGGAAGAAGGGAGAAACGACTACAAGCATTCCTCGCTTTATTGAGCGTCGCAGATGTTGTGTTTCTTACAGATTGAATGTATGACCCTTCACCGGCAAAAATATTACAACTCGCGGAAGGCTCAGATGACGGTCAGCATTTTTGTGCAATAAAATATTTCTTTTCACTGAAAAACATTTTCAGCTACAGTTAACTTACCATATCATATCAATTTCACATGTACAACGTAGCCATTAGACATTTATACAATTTACGAAGTGATCACTCAGATGAGTCTAGTATCCATCTGTCTCCATACATAGTTACTAAAATATTATTGCCTATATTCCCTGTTTTTTTAAGTTAAGATATAGTTTTTAGATATAAGGCTATTGCACACTTAATAGACTACAGTATAATATAACACATATACTGGGAAACCAAAAAATTGGTGTGACTTGCTTTATCTTAATACTCTGTTGCTGTGGTCTGAAGCTGAACAGACTCTCAATATCTCCAAAGCGTGCCTGCCCTTGATGCAGCCAGCATTCTCTGCCACATTATGTAAAAGATGAGTTCTTAGGTTTTCTGCGTGTCATTATGCCACTAACAATAAAATGGACATAATCCATAACAGTGCAGAGTTTAATTTCAAAACATTTTATGAGCTAAGGAACTGAGTAGCAGCTACCCCAGCACATTGCTAGTTAAGCCTCATTTCACCCCTAGTGCTATTCTTATCAACATTTTACAGATGGAAAGGGCGGGGGGGAGACACAAAAACAAAAACCTAAGACTTAAGGAGGTTATACGGCTAGTATTAAACCGAGGAAGCTCGACTTGTGTGGAGTTGTGTTATAATTCTGAGCAACACCAAGAAGCGAGAGCAGCTGTTCCAACGAAAGCATTTATGACAATAGTGAGCCTTAGCGACTCGGGCACCAGATTATTTAATTCACTGTGCTCAGGGTCAGTTTTGACTGGGTTTTTTAACCCCTCTTCTCTCCCGCTGCCATCTTTTGTCGTCCCTCCCTTGTGACATTTACCAGTTACTTGGTTTCAAATGCAGCACAATCTCTGGCTTTTCTTTATCCCTGCTGGAATCCTACTAGACGTAGTTGATCTTCAGTCCACACTTGCCTATTAATTGGCTGAGTTCTATGATAACCGAGTTTTCGGAGTGGACAGGGTTTTACTACATACGTATCATTGTTTTGTTTTGAGGGACATGCTCTGGCTCCAGTGCTCGCTGGAATGTGCGGCTTGAGGGTGGCATTCTGAGCACTGTCATTCCTATCTGCCTCACAAGTCCTTTATCGCCTCTCTTTGAGGCCCAGGCTTACTGGTTCTGCAGAAGTCTTACCACACGTCAGAAGCAGACCTCCTTGTCTGTCAAGCCCTTTCGCTTTCTAGTTTCTTCCTTCATTTTGGTAACAATGCACTCAGATTTATTAAATCAGTGAAATCTTGTATTTCAATTTCTACTTTCACCAGATCTTGTATTTCTATATTCCAGTGTCTTCCTCATTTTCTGCATCACCACTAGTTCCGTTTCTGAAACTCAGATCATCTCAGTCTGCACTGTCAGTGGCTCTCCACCGTCCACAGAATTCAGTGTGAACACTTAGAGAACATTTCCAACTGCCCGGGGCGTGAGCCCGGCCCGAATCACTAGACGCAGCCTAGACTTCTTGCCAGTCCCTGCCCATTTCTGCTTCTGCTCTTCATTTTCTCTTCCCACTCACCATTTTCTTGCCTTTTCGGTCTGGAGATTTATTTCATTTAAGACTCATGTAGAATTTTCTTGAAAGAAATTTTTCTGATTCTCACAGAGAATCGTGTTTTGTTTCTACTCAGTGCTTTCCTCTGTACTGGAATATATCACAGTCTGTCTCGGATTATGGTTAACCATGGAGTGTGTTGTCTTCCTCACTCAGTTGTGAATCTGCTGACTTAGAATGCACTTGAGCAACTACCGCGTGGTGAGAATTCAGTGTGTCTTGAATTCAGTTTGTCTCCCTTAAGAAAGTCCATGTTCTTACCTAAGTCCAGGCAACCGTTTGTATCTTTCTTCTGTAGCTTCCTAATGATCCTCTGGTTTCATGGTTGAGACCACAGAAAATATCAGAAATTGTGATCTGGAAGTAATTTAGGAGCAATAGCTCCATTTCTCATAATATTCATGTAGCTCTAAAGCAAGGGCCACAAGGTGGGGACTGTCCTATGTGTGTATTATAGGATGTTTAGCAGCATCCTCAGCCCCTACCTACTAGATGCCTATAGGATCCTCCCTTTAGTTGTCTCCAGACAGGCCAAACATCCCAGGGAGAAGGGGGGAGGAATTTCCTGTGGTTCAGAACCGCCGTTTTAAAGTATCTCCGTTAATATTCTATATGAATGTGGGCTCTTCAACCCTACTACGTTTGCATTTTATCTACAAACTTCTCACCAGTGCTTTCGGCCTCAAACTTCATGCCGTTTTTAAATTCCCTAATCTCACCAATGAATGACCCCCTATGCTTCACTCCCTTTCTTTAAAACCTGGCTCAGTTCCCATTCATCCAGAAAGCCTTCCCAAATTAGACCTAATAGCTCCTTCCCCATTCTGAATTTTGCGTCATTTTGTAGCCCTCTGAACATCTGTGCTTAATGCGATCGACCTATGTAAATGTCTGTAGATACTGGCCCAGTCCTTTATGCATGGGTCTGCCTTCCTTCCCTGTCTGACTCTCCTAATCAGACTGTCTAAGCTGGATGTGTATCTTTGTGTCTTGTGTTATGCATGTCCGGGGCTTTCATTTATTCAGCCTACATCATAGTGAGCATGGAGCTTAGGATCTGTGGCCTGGAAGATCTTTTCCCTGAAGGGGCTCCATTATGGTGGAGTGTTGAGATAGAGTCGCAGATATGTATAGCACGATGCATGGTAGAGGTGGTGTGTAGGCCGGTGCCTTGGAGGATGGGTAGAATTTCCTTGGGCAAATGATTTTAGGCAGAAGGAGTGGAAAGTCTCTTTCTATAAACAGCTATTTCCCTTCCCGCCTTGAAGAGAAGTCTTCAGGAGCCTCATTTCCCCTGCCGTCTCTTTCATCACTGAGCGTCCCCTCCAGCAGCTACTTCCTTCCAGAAACCTGCATAGAGGCTCTTCCCATGGGCAGGAGGGATGTAGAAGCTCCTTATGGGCTTTTGTATTATGTGCTTCTTGGATCCACTGTCAAGTTCATTTCTGGAGAACCAGACACGTAAATTTGTGTGTATATGCACACAGGCACGTAGGATTAAATGGAACCAAGTTTTTGGCCTTAATCCTGTTTGAAAGATTTTGTTGTCACCCCAGAAGCTCAGTCTCTGGGGCTACTGTATACAGGTGTACAAGCATACCTGGCATCCTCGATGATCTCTTACAGGTTCTCTCGTCACGGGTAACAAGGTGAAAGAGGTTGGTGGATAAATTACACCCTGTCACCACTTAGAGGTATGGACTGGTAGTATCGTAGACTTAGGGCTACACTTAGGGAGAGTAGCTACCACCCTGAAGCAGTGTATAAAGATTCTAGTTTGATAGGCTGGTAAAGAGTTGGGAAGCATCCTAGTCAGGACTATGTCTAATAACTTTGACCCTCTGGCCACGTCAGAAACCAGGAAGGCTTGCACTATGCTGTGTTTGTTTATGAATTAACCTCCTACCATTGTAAATTAACCTCCCACAACATTGTCCAAAGGGTCCCTGGTTGAACAATGTTTATTCATTCACTTGTGGAGCGAAAGTCAGGCTGCAAATGTGAACATGAATGCTTTTTTAATGGATGGTATTATTGTGCTGCAACGTCCCCGGCTTTTAGATATTTAACTCGTAAAGTTTACAGCAACACTTAGCTGCATCTGGATTTCACATTGAATTTGGGAAGGCAAGAATCTCCCTGTAATTTGCACTGACTGCCCTGTAATGGAAATTATGGCTTGGGAAAAGTTTCAAATGACGTGTCTATAAACTAAGGAAAAGTTGATCCATTCAAAGGCTGGCAATGTGCAGTTGTAGGAATTTCTTTTTTTTTTTTGAAGGGGCCATTGCCAAGAAGAAATATTTGTTTCAGCCGCTGAAGTAAACTAGCCATGAATTAAAAGTCGGTCTGTGTAAATTGTTGGTTCATCAAATTCAGTCCTAAAAGTGGAGTGAAAGTTACAACATAACTATGCTGGGCTTTTAAGAAAGCTATAAAGATTGTAGAGTCCGGCGCTAAACTGGGTGGTGGCGATGAGTTGATTTTAGAGGATGAGCAGCCCCATTTTTTTATGGTCAGAATACTGGCCTAATGGGACTCGGGACGCACGGCTCCTGGTCCTAGCCCTGCAGTTAAGTGGGTTCGTGTCAGTGGGTATGCCACTTAGCTGCCCAAGCATCAATTTATTGCTTTGCTCTTGTCTCCATGCCCCCCCCCATTTGTTTTAGTATCTCCTATTCATGTTCAAGACTTTCCCTCAAATGTCTAATGATAGATCCCTGACTGTTCTTGGCTCATGTTTAAGTCCGAGGCAATAAAAAGCTGATGAGAGGCTCTGGATGGAGAGGCACGGATGGGGCTTGTTGACCATGGGCTTAACTGTAGGGAGATCATTTAATTAGGGAATCGCCAGATGTCCACATCTGGCAGTCTCTTCTCTGAGCCCACTTAACTTGATCGGAGCGGAATCCTCCTGACTGGCTGCCCGGGTTCTTGGGAGCAGGGGGGTAGGCGTATTTCCACTTTGAATCCCTCCATTTTCAGCACTGCATAGGCATAGGTCAGAGATACGGTGCGTTCGGCCCCAGACCACCGCCATAGAAGGGCCATCGCCACAAAGTGAGTGGTAGTCTTTGATGGTGGAGGGTCTTGCCTCCAATCTGTAAAAATCCCTTCTGTGCAGCACCATAGATGAGGTACAGTAAAATGAAGGGTGTTGGTTTCCCCTCGTCTTCCTCCACTATGCTTGGTCTCCTGGTTCCGTGCCTCTAGATAATCAGCTGTTGAAACAGCCCTCTTGTTTTCAGTCCCAACCTTTTCTTGCCTTTTCCCATCACGGCCCCTCCTGGCTCCTGGGTCTCCCCATTTACCCCCACACACACACCTACACACACACACCTCACTGCAGTCACTCGTGGGTGTCGCTTCCTGTGCTCTCTAGGTCACTTCCCACTCATGGATGGGTTCCCCATCTTCTAAAACCCTGGTGGGAATCACTTGTCTGCTGATGTCTCTCTTTTCTTCTGTTCCTGGCAAGTTTATTCCTTTGTTTCTACTTTAGTGAGATCTTGGATAATGAGGGAAACAAATGCCCTCGATCAGTCTGTCACGTTTGATCAAAAGCCTTCCGTTTTCTCATCATAAAACTTGGTGTATCCATTCAGGAATTATTGTGCATCTCCTGATCTCGGGCACTGAGCTGAGTGCTGGATGGATGAAAGGAGCTGAGACAGTTCTCCACCTCTGAGACCCGCGGCGAGGGCACACCTAGAGAATGCCTCTGCGGTGACATGTACCGGGACAGTGCTAGCAAAGAAGAGGTGCAGAGGAAGGAAGAGGGGTGTGACGAACTCGGCCGGGGACGTTACGGACAGCTATGCTGAATAAACTAAAACTCTGTGGCTTTGTGATCTCAGCTGTCAGGGGAAGACTGTGCCCAGACTGCACCCGTTAATCATTACCGAGCGAGTCCAAAGCAAAGTGGTGTCTCCAGCCCAGAGCTTCAGCATTCCTCATCAGGCTGGGTGGGCCTTTGCCTCTCCGGGGTCATCCCGTGCTGTAAAACGCCACTGCCTTTCCCCCCACGGCCCCCTCAGGCCTCTCACTTGCCTTCACACTTAGTCTGGTGCTGGGAAGACAGAGAATTTGAAGAAGGCCTTTCTCAGGGGGGCATGATATCAGACCTGCCCCTCACTGCTGCCTCCCAGCCTGCAAATGGCTCGTGGCTGATAGAGGCCTTCTTAGTCTTGTCAAGAGGTAGTCTCACTGACTTTCTTACAAGCAATTCCAGATAGATAAAATCCTCATTGCGTAGACTATCTGGAGCATAGCCAAAGCTCATGAGCCCATTAATCAGCCTCAGTTAACCCAGCAAGCAGCCCTGTTAGAGTTTTCACGTAAGCCTGATGATGGCACTCTAAAAGGCTCGATGTATGTCACAGATTTAGACACTTGGTGGCCACAGGTTCCCACGGCCAGAGAGAGCAGAGTTGTGGACATGGGCCTCACTGACGGGACGAGGTGGTCTGTGGTGTTTGCCTCTCCTTGGTCCTGTTGCAATTCCAGTTCCTATTAAGAAGGGTCCGAATGTTGTCCTTATTTCTGTCACCTGCCTCACCTTTCCCTCGCCTCTTGAGAAGTGATGGGAGCTCGTGCGGTGACATTGAGCCTGTTGCCATTGAATTGAATCTGTGAAACCACGAGCCACTAGGACCACATGAGCTACGGAAAGCTCGCACTTTGTGCCTGTGTCTAGTCTGTGCTGGGGAGGTGTGCGCCCAAGGATTGCCCTGAGGTAGGGATGCTAGACGAGGCACGACTTACAGTAAGGGCTGCCTTCCCTGCGAAGATGCTGAGCTGTAGGAACTCTAACACTCTAACGGAAGCTTGGCTCTTTTAAAGTACATTTTCATATCTGGATTCTCAGCCATCATTCAACTTGAGCTCTGGGAGTGTGCAAGAGGTGGTAGGAAGCAGAAAACTAGCCACTCCGTGTGCGCTGTAGAAGAGGCTTAGATTTATCTTCCTCTCACTTGTTAGTGACACAAAAGTGGAAGAGTGTTATTCGTAGACAACCAACCACATTGTAGAAACGCTCACATTCTTGCCAGGCGCCAGCTTAAGGGGCATCACGTAGCTACGAAAAATTCAGATGTTTCTATTCCACAAAGTAAGGCCATTTACGGAGGTGGACTATGTCTGTGTAATGGTAGCCAGTGTTCCCGTTTCACATTTTTATTGGTGCCATAAGCAAACAAGCCAGAGAACGATCTGGGAGATGGCCTGCTGCAGACATTGCTTTTCCTATCGCATTTCTTATTGCAGCGACGGCCGCGAAGGTTCCCTCAGTGGTGTGGCCCCTAGCAAGAAGACGTTCTCACTGACTCCAGTAACAGCCTGGGGAGCGTGTCATCCCCTCCCGTGCGTTCTGTTCTCATAATGTGCGCCCCCTCTTCATGAGGAGTAAGGACGTCGCTGTCCTGCTGTGAAAACCCTAGCTTCTTGTCACTGTAGAGTTTTTAGCCTCCGACGGTTACTTTTCTGTCAAGGAGGGAGAGATCATGAAGGGGCAGCTGTCATACTTCTGCTGAATGGGAAGTGCTCAGCGGCGAAATCACATCCATGCAATGGTGAGTCACGATCGCCACACGAAGCAGGCGGCCGGGAAGCGAGTGACACGACACTGAAGTTTGTGTGCGAGCGACCAGCAGCTGGTGCTGCTGCTCCCGGAGCACTCGCGCAGGCCCCTCTTGATTTGTGGGCACCGAGTGCCTCATTTCGTTTTAAGAACTTGAAGCTTTAACGGATGTTCTAAAAGTTGCTCAGGGAAACATCTGAAAAAGACGTGTTGGGCTCGGTGGACATCTGTCTGGAAGTTCTGCCTTCCTGTCAGTCACCAGAGTCTGCGTTCTAGAAAAAGAGGAGGATCTTGCCTGAGGTGCTTCCAGGTGGGCTTTTTGTCATGGGCAGGGCGGCATTAAGAAGCTTCTGGAAGTCTATTTCACCACTCATGATTTGAAGGGGATGTGAACATAGTCCAACCTAAGTAATGGAAGGTAGTGAAACAAAGTAAAAAAATATTTCAGAACTTCGTTTTGCAAATAGGATGCAAATGTTCTGATTTTTTGTGTGAATGTCAGTGGCCGATACCATTTATTTGAGCATCAGAACTGTAGAGTTTTGTATAAATACTTTCTTTTCCTTCCCCAAAGAGGTGCTAGAATGTGAAGAAGAAAAGAATAATACAGATTGTGTGTGTAGGTTTATGTACACCTACACCCACACCCACTTAGAAAAATACGTCGAGGAAGCTTGAGGAGGTGTAGTATTTAAAATGTTTGAGAAATTATTCCATTTGGAAGCAGAAAGGCTTTAGAAGATGGTGTGTGGGCATGCTGCTAGACTGGGCATCGGTTACAGGAATAAAGGCAAATGTGGAAGATATAAAAAGGTTTATTGGCCTCTTAACACTTTTCCCCGTCATACACACATTTTAGACTCAGACGGTGCTCTTTGCTCTCAAAATAATACACCTTATGTAATCACGAACCAGATGTTTCGATGGAGTGGGTTTTAGCGAATGAGGTTCAGGCCCAGGTCTCAAAAGTGAAGCACCTCAGTCATCAATTCCTAAACGTGAGGCGAAGCAGTTCTCGGGACATTTTCCTCATAGACGTCTGTGGTCATTGCCTTGTATCTTCCTCCTTTCATTTTCATGGTTTTTGTCTTCAGTCTGTCTCTTCTCTCAACACCGAGAAGGGCCTTGCAGGCTTGGTCACCAGTCTCACACGGAAGTGCCCGGCACTCCCGTGGACCACTGTAGGGGCGAAATCCCTTTCCCTGCTGAGCCCCGTTCTGCTAGCCCCTCTTCAGCGAACACAGGAGAAGGGCACAAAGCACACCTCCCAGAAACGTGGATGCACCTGGGGTTTCAGCAGACTTAGAGGAGGGTCAGTAAGGGCTGTACCTGAAAACTAAGTTTCCCTCGAAGAGTGGTTTCTGGGTATGCAGAGTAGTAGGGGTCCCCAACCCCTGGGCCGTGAACCGGTACCGGTGTGTGGCCTGTGAGGAACCAGGCCGCACAGCAGGAGGGGAGCAGTGGGCAAGCGAGCGAAGCTTCGGCTCCATCTGCAGCCGCTCCCCGGCACTAGCATCACCACCCCAGCTCCACCTCAGATCATCAGGCATTAGAGTCTCATAGGAGCACCGGTCAGTGGTGCCAAAAAGGGTGGGGACCTCTGCTTTCGAGGGCTGCAGGTTGTGTTTGCAGGCCAGTGATCCGCAGCCTCAGTTGTTACACCAGTCATTGTAGGAGGGGAGGAAATGCTGAGTTACTGTCTGTTCTCACTTGTGCTGCCGACTTAGTGGAGTCATTCAGAGCATCTTTGTTTCAGAAGTTGGCTTGCAAGGACCTGCAGTGGCAAAGACCCAGGGAGCAGAGTTTCTGAATAATACGTCCCTGAGATTCTTGGCACAGGGAAAACACAGTGAACATGAGATTATTTAGCACACCGAGAATAAAATTGCCAGTACGGTCCAGTTTGAGTCTGGGAGTCTAATTAAAACGTTTCGTAAATTGATTTTTATGCTGTCGTTTTTGCCACCGTGCTCTGTGCCACTGCGCCTGCGTCCCTGCCTCCGTCCCCTGTTCATGCACTTTGACGTTAGGGGGTCCTACATCTATCGTGCAGTAAACACTTCCTGTACAAAGGTGCTGGAAACCACATCTGTCACTACATCAAAGGCGTTGTTGCCAAGCGCAGCTGGAAGAATTCTAATACTGAGGTGGTTTAATGTACGGTTATAATGAAATCCGTGAGATGTCTGACGCTTTTTCTAAAAAAGCAAAAACGTGCTCCGTTTCCTCCAGTTTTACTAGGTAAACACTGTTTGTGCATCTATTTAGCCTAACCGTTTCTCTGCGTGAGAAGCGTGAGAATGCACTCCTAGTTAGGAAAAGTGCATTTTCTGGTGCTGTTTTAGAGAAGCAGCCTTGTGGCAGGCGGACGCAGCGCTGAACTCTGCCTCTTCAAGAGGAAAAGCCCCTCTGAATGTGCTGTTTGTGGGTTCTGAATGAGAATTTCTCATCAAGAGTCTGGAAGAGCTCTGCTAAGCTCGCGATACAATTAAAAGGGAGAAGAGCTGCGCTCCAGAATGTGAATCCCAATGCAGAAAAGTGTTCACGGTCTTACAAGGACAATTCTCAGATTTTCAAATTGGGGGTGCTTTCCAATGGCAGCTAATTTGTTCCAGCAGAGAAGTGAGCATAATTAACAGAGGCTTTCTTTCTTAGGCCGATTAACCACCAAAAACCATGCCAACTTTATAACTGTGAGCAGTGAAAACCAATATTTATGAGGGGGATTGTGCAAGAGTTTGTGCGACAGATGGGCATTTTATCTCTGTTGGTGTTTGTAATTCCCTCGAAAAGTCATGCAATATCTTGGTATTTATGAATGAATGAACAAAGGATTGGGCTTTGCTGACTGTTTTCTTTAAAAGGGGTGTACTAAATTTTTTTCTGTTTGGCCTCTTTATGTTAGGTAGGTTCATATATTCCGATGCAAAAGCTGAAAAATCGTAATTGTGTTTTCATTGCAGATACAGATCCACGTGTTTTGGAAAAACAAGAGTTACAGCAGCCAACCTATGTCGCGCTCAGTTACATTAATAGGTAAGCCGTTTTCAGAATTTATAGCCACCTCATATCTGCCACATGTTTATTTTGAAATGTGTCTTTTTTAACAGAACGGAGAAATGTTTTCAGTTTAAAAATATTTCCAGGAGATTATTGAAAATTAACTCTGTGGAATTTTGTTTCTGTGTTGGGGACACGTGCGATGTGGTTTTCAGGGCCTGTGGTGGAAAACGTGATGGATTTATAAGCTCATTCTGAAAGTATTCTGTATGCGGAGTTAGAATATGCTCTTTTGACTTCGTAAGGCAGGGAGGGAGATTAATGGATTTATGTTTGAGTGGAACTTTTAAATCCTGGGGCAAAGAGAGGTGCTTTATGAATTCAGAACATTGTTGGAATATCTCACTACATCAGACTATAACAAATTGAAAGAATTTAATATCAGAAAGTTATTTAAGTAACAGCTCATCTCTTGGTAAAAAACCGTTCTCAGCAACTGACCCCATCTGTGTCGAGCAGTTTGTTGAGGTGGTTTTTCCTGAAACCAAACATGTGAGCGCTTGGTCCATCAGGTCTAAAAAGGGGGGAGGTGTTACAGCCAACTCAAGTAATTACGGAGACAGTGATTTTTGAATAGAACCTGAAATCAACTTATATTAAAACATGCTCCTGAAGAGGAGTAAAGCAAAATTAGTTTTTAATGAGAATAAAAAAAAGCTCTGCTCAGAATTCAGCACATTGTCTGTCCCTTTTACATATATATATATATATATATATATATATATATATATATATATAAGGCGAAGGATGTTTTTGGTTTCTTGGGACCAGAGTTCAGGATCTGAAGTGCGAAACTAGGACTGAATTATCTGTACTGTTTCATTTAATGTCTTTTTAGAAAACAGTCCTTGTCTAGGGAGAGCTGTGTCAAGTTCTTTTATAAAGCCTGTTTTTAAAATGATTCATTAACATGAACATCTTGCATATCTATTTCGGATTTCCTACCTAGCAGCCTTCCATAGAAGCGAGAGAAATCATCTACAGTTCTCTGTTACCCATAAACTTTGAAATAGTTTTCAGTAACACCTTCAAAGCACATCAGATACAAATAAAAATGCATATGCTTATCTGGATTACTCATCTAAAACCCGTGTTGTTTTATGGCTTTTTAAAAGTCTATGCTAACACATTAGAATTCTGTGAATCTTAATTAGCCTCCTCATTTTAGGGGAAAGGATGACTAGGCTTTTATTTATGGGTTGATTGTACTGAGTAGGACTTTTCTAATTGTGTGCTCTTGTGTTTTGGGTAAAATGGGTTACCTAGGTATGCAAGTTTGTGTAATACTTAGCCTTATTCTAATAAGAGGCTATGAGATTGTCACATTCATTCTTTCTGTTTATATTGTAAGCCATGTTGGCAGCAAGGACCTAATGACACAGGTGTCAAACTCACTGAAGAAATAAATATCCCGCCAGGTGTGATTTGGGATGACAGAGGAATAAGGACAAGGGCCACATATGCCAACCACCGGGGAACTTGAGTCAAGTGTGACAGTTTAGCTTAAACTCCAGTGGGATATGCCAGAATCCTAGGGAGTCAGGGCATCATCGATGGTGTGAAATTTCTTAGATGAGTCTTCTGGGAGAAAACGAATCGTTTAAAAAAAAATAACCTTTTATTATTACAGCATGTACAGGCATTGCAGAAAATTTAAAAGTGTAATCAAACAAAAAAATATTTTTTGAACTAAAAGATCACATTCCCACCACCCAGATATCACTCCTGGTAGCGCCTTACCACATTTTCAGGATGAAAAGATGTGTATAAATTTTGAGGGTAGGAAGTCCTCCCATTAATGTTGTGATGTGAGAAACAGTGGCAAGTCTGTGTCACATTTATACACCTAGAGAGAAAAAAAAAGTATGATGGGAAAGAAGAAAAGCTAGAAGATTTTGAATGAAAGAGAATATAGAAGACATAACACTAGGAAGAACGAATATAACAATTTTATGCCTGGTGCTCTGTGCTAGGCTTTTTTTTTGCTTTGCTTATTTCACTTAATCTTCACATTGGCCATACGTGATGGTCTCCATTTCACAGGTGTGGGAGTCGAGACTCAGAAGTTAAGTAACTTGCCCCATGTCCCTGGATGCTATGCCGGGGGAATATTGGGTTCAGACTTGCGCATTTAGGCTCCAGAATCTGTTTGTAAGCACTGTACAGCCTGATTTGTTGGGCTATCAGGGAGGGATGTACTAGTTTAGAAAAGAGGAGAATTTGTTGGGAAAACGGGGTCGGGCAGCTGGGCAGAGGAAACACAGAGACAAAAATAAGAGTAATTACCCTGCCATGGATAATTGGAGGGTAGAAACCTAATAAAATGAAACAGTAGGAGACAGCAGAAGCTAAAAATGCTATGAGAGAGGTGAGCAGTAACTCCGAAATGATATACTGCTACCAGGAAAGGAGTGTGCACAGCATAGCTGGCCTC
The DNA here is from genome assembly GCA_030015415.1 of Cynopterus sphinx. NCBI lineage: Eukaryota > Metazoa > Chordata > Mammalia > Chiroptera > Pteropodidae > Cynopterus > Cynopterus sphinx. The sequence goes on from CM057391.1 coordinate 9,619,505, forward strand.
AGCTGCAGTGGGGAAGGGTCCCCGAAAGGGCGGAGCGCAGCGAGTGCACAAGTGACAGGTGAGCTGCAGGGTGAATGACGTCAGGTGAGTCTCTGTAAAAGGTCTGATGAGAAGCATTAGGTTACATCTGGATATTTCCTGCAGGTTACTGTGATGTCATTCAGATAGCTACCTGCTGTAAGGTGACAAGATAGCTTATCAATAACTTGTCACACTCCCGGAATGGGTAACTGAGATCATTTAAAGTCAGAAGAACAGGCGTGGCCGTGGCTGTTTATTATACTATTTTCCCTACCAAACAGGTTTAGATTAAAATAATTGAACGTTCTAAATTAACTAATTTTTAAAATACACATCACTTTTGTATAAGTTGTAAAGGAATAGCATGCCTGGGCACAAACTGGCACCTTCTTGCACTCAGTCCCTGTCACTTACTGCTTTAATAAAAATGTAATATTTTTTTATAACAACTTACAGCTCTACTCAGGTCCTCTAGGACTCCCTGCACTGCTTCGCAAAGTGGTAGTTAGGTTTGACCTCCTCGAAAAACGGATTTTTATTTAGCTTAGTGTTGGCTATTAAGCAGCGAATTCTAAAACAGGTTTCAGAGAACAGTGGTTCTAAGGAGAATTCACCAGTTTCTGTTTCTCTCCGTCTCTGTCTCTCTCTGGTCTAATAATAATAACACCTACCTTATTGTGTTAAATCAGTCCGTGCACAGAAATCACATATAAATAGGTCTTTTCATTATTATTTTTATTCTGCTCAGGCTAAGTCACCCTTTGGTCTATCAAGTCAGTGCTTAGAGGAGCAGCTACAAACTCTCACTTTGCCAGTGGGACCAGAAACGATTGCCACCAGGACCTTACCTCCATGAGGGCAGAGACATTTTCTCTCTCCTACAACCGTATCCCAGCCCTCAGAACCGTGCCTGGCATGTAGTAGACTCCCTCCCAATCAATACTTCTTGGAAAAGTGAATGAATGAGTGTGAATGTACGCATGTGTGAACAAGACAGTGAATACATGAGTGATGCTAGGAACTCCAGGGACACTTCTGTGAGAAACCAGAAGCCTCTACCACCCAGGCGCGTTGTGATGACAACGCAACGTTGCGCAACTTTTATTCAGCAAATATCTGGACCTCGGCATGAAAATACGCTTGAGGATGAGCATCGTTAACTCTTCCACCATAAACAGCTCGGCAGATGTGCGAGAGCATGGTTTTCAGACTCGGGACAATCAGCGGTACCAGAGGGTCATCACTGAGAGGAAGGAAACGTCCGGCTCCCTTTCTGAGGATAGTTTCCTACTGCAGTGGAGTGAGCTGGAGCCCAGGCACAGCACAGCAGTGTCACCACGCTGAGGACAGAGCGGTCACAGCTGGGGCTACTAAAGCTTCTGGAATCGGCAGCACAGGGGGACTGGACACGAGGCGTCGCTGCAGAAGGGGGCCATAGAAGTTGGTATGAGGGCCCTTCATGAGTGCAGAGCTCAGGGTGGGCTGCACCTGCTCGGAGTGAGACGGCGAGTCTTACCAAAGGAGCCGCCACAGCCGTGAGAATAAACCAGATCAGAGGCCAAGCATGCCGGCAGGCGTTGCGTTCCAGCCCAGCCAGTGTGCAGACAACTTACTAACAACCTAATCTTCCAAGTGAGAGATCAGACCTCACATTAGAAATAAGGACTTTGCCTTAGAGTGACTTGCTCTAGAGACACCCTAAAAACACCCAAAACCAAAGCTTCGTAAGATCGTCGGAGGAGACAGGAGTTTGGATGTGAGTCCTGACAATTTAGAAGGTCTTGGGAAACACTTTGAGCTTTCCACAGATTTGCCCTAATAAAGTATGAATCTGGGCCTGCCCAGGTTCAACATGATCAGCCTGAAATTGGGCTGCCCGCTAGAACAAAAATCAGTAGTCTTCGTAGGAATGAATCAGATAACACGATGTCTAATACACAGGAAAACATTATGAGACGTGAGAGCCAGGGAATTGAGCCCTTGGACGGGGTAAAAAAAAGGAAAAGAAAAAAAGCAGCCATCAGTAGAGACCCTCCAGATGGCCCAGAGGTTAGACTGAGGAGACAAAGACTTGAAAGCCACCACGATAAATTACGTGTTCGACAACGTAAAGGGAAACTGTACCATCCAAATAAGAACTTGTTTTGAATGAAAATGGAGTCAGTCTGGATGATTATTTTTTTATATAATCCTGCTACCAGAATGTGAAACTGCCTAATGAAAGCTTTCTTCCTCTTTCTCACCCTAAAACCTCACCGAAGTCCCCCAAACTCGCTCTTGCTGTTTTAGTTGGATTCATTTTTGCCAGATTATGGTCTGCCGTAGCCTCGTAAAAAAAAAAAACTGCTGTAATCAGCCACGCGTGCCGTGGCCTGTTACCCAGACAGACCTGGGTCGTTTGTAAAATCTGAAGGCGGTGTTTTGTTTTCTCGTGAAGCCCCCCTGTTTGTGGTCTTCTGAGAGCAGTCGCGTTTGTCACGGTACGAGACTCGCTTTTCTGTTTTCCTCCTTCGTCCACCAGATCTGAGGTTCTGTGTGCCCCAGCCCCAGACGCGAGGCCGTGGCCCCATGCACGCCGTAAGCGTGTTGCGTGTTGTCAGGCCTCAGGCACCAGACGTCGCGCTACCGTTCCCTTCGCCTGGGTTTTTATGGACGTCAAACTGCAGCAAAGCAGCGACGGCTGCCTGCCAGGTTCTCTTTGCATTGTCTCCCGATGTGGCTTGCTCCCTGTGTTCTGCAAAACCCGTGTTCCCTCAGCGGACCCTGGGAGGCCGGATGGAGCCCTTGCGTGAGTCTTGGCAGAGCGGGGCGACATGGTTCTCGAGTTAGACCTCTTTGTGGAACACACTTCTCCGTGGCCTACAGTATGCCCTTAGGGCAATCATTGTTTTAAAACGGGTCGCTTTTAAACCCAAACCCTATCAGGCCATTTTTCGAGTCTTCCTATGTCCACCCACAGGTGTTTATCTCCGTTTTCTACATCTTTGAGTCCAGTTCAAAGCTACGTGACATTTTTTTCGAATTTTTCAAATGTATTGCAGGTCAGTAGACCTGTTTGTAGAAACCCACTTTCTGGAACGTGTCCCGAGCAGAGCTGCCGTGCCTTTAATACCTCTGCCAGGGACATTTGCTTGTCGGCTGCCGCCACCTCTCGTGCCACGTTGGCCCTGAGCTCTCCGGGGTCTCAGCCCTCCCTTCCTCGCCTGCTTCCACGTTCGGCTGGTTGCTGGATATTAACTTTGACTTTACCCATTCAGATAAACTCCTTTGTCCCCGTGTCCTTGCCCACTCGTGATCTCCGTCCCAGGCCTCGGGGAACGTGCGTGTCTCCACGCGCTGCAGAAACGCACCCAGCGGTGTGGTTCTCCCCACCGCAAACACAGCCCTTCGCAGAGCTCAGCCCCCAAGACTTCCCCGTAATCCTTTCATCTCAAATTAAAACTTTGCTAAGTTTATCAGATTCAAGTGCTGCCCGTTGTATTCGAGACCCTGACGGACTCCCCAGCCCTTCACTAGCGACCGTCTCAGCCCCGGGCCTGAGGCGATGGCGGCCGCTTCTGTCTCACCTTCCCTCATCTCTCATCTGGATCTTTCATTCTCTCTGCCTGTTCAAAGCCGTCAGCACGGCCCGTACTCCACATCCATCTCTCATCCCTGCGGCCTCAGACTCTCCCTCATACTCTGGCTTCATTTAATCACGCCGCGTACATCCTAACGTCTCGTCTGTTCTAGAAGCCCCGTCCGTTCGTGGTTTGTCCTTACGGATAACTGCACCGTCTTCCTGGAGACCTTCCCCACCTGGCCCACCTGCCCCTGATGCCCTTGGCCACTTGCAGTTTCTGAAACCTCTTCTGCCCGTGAACTTGTTTTGTCCTGGTTCTCCTCCCACCCCTTAGCCAGACAAACGGAGGCTTCTGCCTCAGCGTCGTCCCCAGCGTTGGGCGTTTCCATCTGCGTCCACTGCGTTCCGCGAGTCTAGCTCTCTCTCTGTGGAGAGGGTAGTCTGATGCTAACTCCAGGTTCCCTCCAGTCCTCGTTTGACCGCCCACTACCCCTTGGTATGTACGAATGTCCACGACGGACGTAGCTCATCCAGGGCCGGGCCCGTACCCCCCTCCGACACGGCTCCTCCTCTTTGGATTCACGATGTTATTTAATGGTACCCACCCACTCATCAGTCAGGGAGGCTTGGAGTTAATCATCGCCTGGCCATCTCTTTCCCTCTCTCCCATTTCCAAATAGCCAGGCACCAAAGCTGTATCATCTGCATCCTAATCCCTTCGAATGCTTCTGCTGCTGCTGTCCTCCCTCGAGGCTCTAACATCCTGGCTTGGATTGTCCCAGGAACTCACCACATGCGCGGCCTGCCTCCGTTCTCTCCTCTGTAGCCCTGACCACCAGCTGCCATTGAACACTCATCAGGAGTGTCAGCCCGTCAGCGCCGTGTGCAGAAACCTTCCGTGTTTTGCCCTCAGCTGGCTGTGTTCTTCCTCTTTTCTCCATTCTCTTCTGGCTGTGGCAGTTCTGCCCTTCAAGGTCGACTTTTAATGCCACCTGTTTTATGAAGGTTCCCAACCCCCCCAGAATAAGTGGTTTAAACAAGGTCCCCAGCCCCCAGGCTGCTGACTGGTACTGGTCCATGGCCTGCCTGTCGGGAACCGGGCTGCTGAGCAGGAGGTGAGCAGTGGGTAAGCCAGCGAAGCTTCATCTGTCCCTGCACCCGCTCCTCGGCCCTGGCATCACCCCCGCCTCAGCCCCACCTCAGATCGTCAGGAATCAGATTCTCCTGGGAGCACCCGTCCCTGGTGCCAAAAAGGATGGGGACCGCTGACTTAAATATTTAAGTTCCTTTTTCAAGATCATAGCATTGTGGCCATGTACCCCATTTTGCTGTGAGCATCAGATCATATAAAATCTAAATTTGTGTACAAATGTGTTTAAGAGCATCAGCTCTCTCTTCTCTCCCCAGCCCCCTGCCCCTGCCCCAACCTTCCCCAAGCCTCCTATCCCAGAATAACTGATGTTTAGGGCACGGTGCAGGCATATACGTTTGGTTGTTTGCAACATTCATTTTTAAGATAATTCAAGAGAGGCTGGGGGGAGAGAAAGAAAGAGATGTACAAAAATATATATACTACTGCTTTGTTTTGCTTTTTACTTAACATCTCTCTAGGTCAAAGTGAGAGATAGAAGTAACTCAATTCTGTTTCATGGCTATGTAAAATTCTAAGATGTGCATGTGACAATTCACGGTCCCACTGCTGATTGGTGGGCATTCGGGTGGTTCCGGATTTGATTGCACGTGTCGGCGTTTTTTGCCACTAACAGATCTGGTCCCTCTGTGCTACAAGTCAATATTTCTTTACTTACATTTCTCCGTTAGTAGAATCTAAGTCGCATTGCCTCCCTCTCCTGCCAGTGGCTTCCTGTCACACTGGGAATAAAGGCAAAACTCACCACGGCCTGCAAGGTCTCTGCGACCAGGCGTACCCCGGCCTCACCCCTCACCAACCCCCACTCCCAGCAGGAGCCACAGCCCCTGCTTCTTGGAACACACGCAGCTCATCCTGCTCCCGGTTCTTGTCCTCGGTGGTCCCCCTCCTGTCACAGCTTCGCGAAGTTCACCTTCTCAGCTCCTTCAGTCGTCTGGTGAGATGCCACCTGCACTGCAGGTCTTCCCCGAAGCAGTCCCCCTGCCCACCCACCTCGGCGCCCTTCCTCTGCTTTCCTGGTCTTCACGGCACTTGCCACCCCCCGAAATCCCAGCTTAATTGTCTTGTTGTCGAGGGCCTGGCTCCCCCTGGAGAACATGAGCTCCATGGGGCAAGACAGACGTGGTCTGTCTTGGTCATCGCTGTATCCTCAGCTTCTAGAACATATTCAGTCAGTACGTTTTGAGTAAAAGCGTGAGGAACGTGCACGGTTTCATATGTGCTGTGTTGCCCTCCCCTTAGGTCTTTCACTCACCTCCTGATCTCCTCCTGCCTCTTCACACCTGACTATGTGACAAGTACTTTGAGGGATGGAAGGAAATCCAGGGGCTGCTGTGCATAGGGGCGAAGTTTCACATAAGGGATGACCTTGGAGATCCCCCTCCGCCACCACACACACTTACAAACGACTCGAGGCGCTGCACCTCTCATTTCTTGTGGCAGTTCAGATCGCTGGCCGTCGTCTGCTTGATTTATCGCTTTCCCCTTTCGCGCAGCACCTCGGAGTTAATTAAGAAGGCCATGAATCTTCCCTCCGCAGCTCCCATTCGCTGGATGCTCTCACACTGCTGAGACTGTGGATTTGGGACTCAGGCTGAAACATTACTTAATTTTCTCACATTGAGTTCATTATGCTGAGCCTAAAGACTAGTTCTTGCCTTCGAAGGCCCATTCCCTCGCAAGCTTGAAAACGGCTTCATGTTTTCAGGTTCGAAATAACCTGTTCTCATTTCCGCTGCCGTGGCCACGGCCTTGCCTGTTGGCTCGAAGCAGTGCAGCTAGGTCAGAAAGACCTCTCCACCCTCAGCCACAGTGTAGTCTCTCACCTCTGGTCTGTGCGTGGGTGGTTTCCAGCAGTAGCAATCCAGAGTTAGGAAAAGGACAGCCACACAGCCACGATGTCCCAAACAACACGCGAGACCACCCAGCCCAGACAACGGAAGACGGTCAAGTCATAAGAGAGCATTAACCTTAAATCATTTAAAGACCAAAGCTACGTCTTACTGAAACTGTCATACCAAGGAAGAACGAGGTGTGAAACGGAAAATTACTTCCCTCGTCTCATCGTTTTCAACGCAGATGAGATTCAGTTTGCTGAACACCTGCTGTGTGCAGGGCACCGGGCAATGCATCTTACTGTGTTGTCCGTGATCTCCCAATGACCCTGCATCCCAGCTCGTGTCTCTTACGCCCATGACAGTGAATTCCCAGGGAAGCCTTGGTGGACCCCTTGGGTGAGCCGGGGAAGCCTACAAACTGTTTCCCACAATAACATCTTCAAAGTCACAGACTAAAATACCTAGGGTTACAAAGAAAACCAATCATATTAAAATGCAAATAAAATCCCAGAGCTCAGAATTTACACCTACGTCTTCAGTCGAACCTGAAGACCACGCGGGGTTACCAGACTGGAATGCTTTTAAGTGCTCGCTTGTATTTTATGTCCCTGTCTCCCGTTGCTGATGAAACCAAACAACAAACGAGGAGGATCTTTCATTCCACCCCAAGCAGGTGGTAATTTAGTCTCCGGTCATGGCACTCGTGAATGTCCTGTCCCAGGGGCTTTCCCCCCTTGATGCGACTTAGTGCCTTTTCCTTGGCGATCGGTTCACTCTGCACGGTTGCTAAGGCTGTAAACGTGATGTTCAACAAGCCGAAGGATTGACAGAGAAGCTTTCTCAGCGGTTCCCGCCTCGCGATCCCCAACATGTCCCTGCAGGTTTAGGTGACAGCGTGGGCCCATGTAATTTACAGATGGCGAGGCCCGAGTGCAATCGGCTCTTGCCAGCTCCCTCTCTCCCCTAATGAGAGGTGATTCAGCATGCCAAGGCCAGAAATTAGATGTCCCTGCTTTCTCGGCACTGTCTCTCCATCCTTTCCTGACTGTGCCTGGCTGGCTCAGTCTTCCATTTCAAGGGAAGGGAGGAGAGCGACAGTCACTAGGCGTTCCTTTCGGAAAGCACAATGTCACCTTGGCAAATCGCGTGCCCACCTCTTTACACCAGAAACTGCCTGAGTTTGCCTTTTGCCCGAGCTCAGGTTAGCAGCAAAGGCTAAGGGGTGTCATTATCCTTAACCACCTAGAGAAAGAGTGTTCTGGTGTCTCTAACAACAGGTGCCTCTGGGTAGACTTTCAGGAAAAATAGAATCCATTGTTGGTACAAACTTGACTTATTTATTTTATTGTCATTATTGGCAATAATGATTCATTCGGAGCAAATAAGCTGAAGGAGTTGCTTATCCTTGTGCTTCATTGTGCCCATACAAACATCTGTCCTTTTCTTTATTACCCATTTTATCATTGTGTTCGGCACCAGCCATGTCCAGTGATGTACAGTTCTCCTGGGCCAAACCAGTATGATGAAAAGCTGGTTCTATGTCGCATTCGTCTTTGCTAGACAGCAGCCATATTTTTTAAAATTCAAAGCCAGAATGCATTTAAGTTATAAAGGCGCATTATGCCGTTAGCTCATTTACCCTTTAAAAAAAAAAAAAACATTTCTGGTTTTGGGCATAGATTTCTCTACGGCTGAGTCATCGAGGCCTTAAAAGAGCGTAGACATATTTTTTATATAATAGTGACGTCAAAGAAATCTTCATTCGAACTTGAAAAACTATTGGAAACCTTTTAATTTCTGATTCCCGAGGTTACACAGTCCCTTTGTAGCCCCTAAAACCAGTTCCTGGTTCTGGAATTCTACCTCATACTAACTAGCCTCTTTCCCCATCTGTTAATAGGTTCATGCAAACTGCGAATCGTGGGACTCATTCCGTTATGTGTAGAATGAAAACTGCTTACGGCAAGGCAGGTCAGGGCTTTCGGTGGCCTTCCACTTGATATCCATTTGTGTCTGGTTTCTTTTGCTCAACACATGTTTTCGAGATTCGTTCATGTCCTTGCATGCGTTGGCACGTGTTTCGTCTTTGTTATGTAGCGTTTCATTACACGGATTACCAAACCTTCCCATCCTCCTGTTGACGGGCTTCGGCTATTACAGAGCCGGTGACCATTCTGACACCGGTCTTTCCGTGGGCACAGCATTCATGGCTCTGTGGTCTCTTACTAGAAGTAGGATTGCTGAAGGATAGCATATTTAGCTATTTGAAACAGCCGAAGAGTTTCTGAAAGTGGTTGAACCGTACTGTTTACTCTCCGGGAGGCAAGGCCTGAGACTTCTGGTTGTTCTGCACACTCACCAACACTTTGTATTGTCGGTCGTTTCAACTTTGGTTACTCTAGTGATTGTACAGTGGTATTCAGAGCAATTTATCTTTGCTCTATCCTACCTCTTTGTTTTTACTATGTAAAAATGCTAAAATAACGGGAATACAAAATCGAAAGAAATAGCCGTTAGATTTTACCAACAAGATGCTGTTGTTTCAAACGTTTATCCACACATACATTTAAAAGTGATAATAGAGGAACTGTTTCTAAGGCTTTGCTTTTTCACTTGTTTTTCTTGATGCCTGTGCAATGATGGGTAGTTTTTTAAAATCCCGGCTGATGTGAATTCACAAATATGGCTGGTAAGAAGACATTAGCCCATCTTTTTACAAATAAAAGTGTGCGTTGAATCTCTACCAATCAGGAAATTGTGGGCTGTCCCTGTTTTCTGTCTTCTCCTCCTCTGCGTGCTGTGCCCCACAGGTGTCCCTGAGCCGTTTCCTGCCCAGGCCTGGGGATGGGGCCAGGTGGGCCTGTAGCATCTACCCTACTGCTCTCCCTGGTGCCCTCCTCCCGAGCATCTTGGTCTGCTGGTGACTTTGACCCCCAAAGCCATTCATCCTAAGGTGGGCGCAGCTGCATCAGATTTTTCTTGTTCAAAAATGAGAACAGCTTTATTACTTTTTTCCTGAGAATTAAAGCACTGTGCCTGGGTATACATATGTATATAATAACAGCTTAAAGACATCTGTGGAATGGAGAACTGCAAAACATAGGCTATTAGTTATCTTTGGAGGTGGAAGTACCATGAGGAGGAGCAGACACAGGGCTTTACCTGTGTTGGGAGCATTCTATTTCTTAAGCTGAAAGTAGATTTACCGTATTCTTTAATCCATTTTGAAATTTTAAATGTTGCACACAACGTGTTCTCATATGTCAATGAAAGACATGAAAGAGAAATGAAAATCCCCTATATTTCTACCACCATGCACGGGAAATATACCACTTTTAAAATTTTGGCCTGTGTCCTTTGAGGATTTTGTGGGCTCTCTTTTCTCTCTGTATATATTTTCACAATGGCACTTGTTTTTCTATATACATTTGTGTGTGTGAATACATAGAGAAACAGACACTGTGTGTGTCTGTTTCGCCATTTCTTATCCACAATGGGAATTAGCATTCTTTTGACTCTTTGCCAGCTTGAAAACCTTAATCAAAAAACTTATTCCATTGTTGTGATAATTTCCATGTATTTGAATTACTGTCTTATTTTTTTTTCCTCTTTACAAAAGTCATATCTCATTGCAGAAATTTGGCAAAATAAAGATAATGAAAATACTCAAATTCTCCCACCTAGAGTTAATCATGGTTAATGTTTCTAGGTGTTTTCTTCTAGTTTTCTCGTGTATATTTTCCCAGAATTATATCACACATAGAGTTTTGTCATTTGCTTTTCTCACTTAACTGTATTATGAACGATTTTTGTCTCTAAATATTTTTTTAAATAATCATTTGGCAGTTTTAATACTTATTCAGCCATTTCCGAATAGGTCACTGGGTTGTTTTCCACTTTTCACTGTTATAAATGATGCTGCGATTTCCTCGGACGTGTTTCTAGGACTGAGATTCAAGAGCATGAACAGTTTAATACTGACACCGACTGTCAGGTTGTTTCTGTAACGGATGGAGTCATTTTTATTCTTACCAGCGATAAACAAGGGTGCTGCTTCACCCTTTCCTTGCTGGCATCGGGGTTATCATTTTTTAAACCTTTTACCAGTTGAATATTGAGGAAAACATCAGTACGTGGTGATAGATCTGTTTTTCATGGAGCGGGGCCACAACAGAACAATGCTAGCTAGATCTTTTCAACACGCCATCCTTTCCAAGCTGTCTTCTGGAATTCCTTCCAAAAGGGTACTGAATCTGAGGTCCAGATCGAAGCCAAGAATTATAGCCCCAGGATTCACAGAACAATTGTTATGGCATCCAAATAAACTTACACAAAGTCCCTTGTTTGAAACTGAATCACTAGCTAAACCTTTGGTGATTCCTGAGGATTAAAGATCATCTTGTGTTCAGGCTTGTTTCTTCCTTTTTACCGTTTGTGGGTCAATCTTTGAAAATCAATAAGCCTGCAGAAGAGTAAAGAACTAGATGTAGGACGATTCTGACTGATTTTCTGGTTCTCCTTCCAACAAACAGCCCCTTTCTCCGGCCCCCCACTTCCTCCCCATCCCCCCACAAAGAGCAGACATCTCGGGTGAGAGACTGTCATAAGACATGGGAATTGGGTCCTTTTTAATCTCTCGGTTTGGAACCACGTGGGCCCTGCCTTGCCCAGTTCCCGAGACCTGTAAGTGGCTGCACCATCCTGCAGTCAACCTGGACGTCCCAGGCAGTTTTCTTGTCTGAACTTAAGCCTCTGGGAGGCTAAGCCACTACCCCATCTTTACTGCTTGTACTACTTCTTTGCAAGAGTCCAAATCAATCCCAGACCTCTAAAGGAATGAAGAAAGTACCGGAAAGAACTTTCCAAGAAGGTTACCATGGGAAGGTCAGACAGTCAGGATCATCTCTTGAGACTTTCCAAAGAATGTTGTTTACTCAAAAGCTTCGACTAATGGGAAAGCGTGAAAATAAACCTGGCTTTCCCACCAGAGAGATTTGGCCGCGAGTAAGGATTGTGGCGGGCTGTGTTATCCTGCTTCCCAGTATTTCCAGAGGCTCAGAGAAGGGACAGTGCCGTGTATGGAGTCCATCCCTCCACAGGCTCGGCCACATTCCATGTGCCATCGGTGCCCTGGCCTTCCAGGAGCCCCCACCCCCACGAACATGCCTGTGTCCAGGGTCAACCTCGAATTGTGCTTTTCTCGCGTGTGACAGGAATGGAATTTTGCATCTCACTCTTTACCTCCATCCCTCGCCCGACCACTCCAGGTCCCTCTTCACTGCCTCAGTCTGCACAGAGCGAGGTTTCGTTACTGTATTTGCAATCAAAATACCATAAATCGTGGAAGGCTGGTGTCAGACAGACTGGGTGGGGATGAAAGAAAACAGTGCTCTCTTCCCAAGTTAAACTCAAACCCAGCATCGGTGGAAAGCACCTTCTTGGAAGAGCCTGGCGTCGTTAGCAGGCGCCTTTTCCTGAATGTATTGTATCGTGTTAATCAGTTCAATGCTTTTGGAGAATCTTCTAGAACTGAAAAGGAATGCCACTATGCCGCCGCTTATAGAACATTAGCTTTTCCTGATTCTGTGTCCATGTTTTGCGATCGCAGGGGAAGGAGAATTCACCTACTTCCAGTAGCTTTTCAACTGAATGTTCATGACAAAATGCAGAAACATGTGTCTCCAAGTGACACGTCACTTGACAGTTAATATTTTTCTGTCTCATCTCGTTTTTGCATGTGCAGTGGCCGTCGTGGTCATGTGTTTTTATTCACATAGTCATATCTTTATACCCTGCCGCCTGCCTTGTTCTAGGGATGGACAAGACAAACTCCAGAAGTTAAATTCAAACAAGCTGTGCGGGAACGGATTTCTTTTAGGGATAAGAGAGGAATGCCTTCCAGTCAGGAAGGATTTATGGGCTTTGGCTTTGTTTTTCTCTTTCGGTTTTCATTAGTCTTTCGACTTAGCAAAATCTAATGTGCTCAAGATTTATAAAATACAAGGATCTTTCATTTGTTGTCAGGAGTGAAGATCAAGAAGGGTTAATCCACACTTTACCGAATATGCCCAAAAGTGCTCCAAAAAGATGTCACCTAGAAATATAACATTTTTAAACAGGGAGACATTCCCCAGTCTTCTTCATGTTGTCAAATTTGGGGAAATTTAAGGGTGCTGTGATCCACAGCCCTTATTCATCCCCAGCAGTAATTTTGAGGTGTCAGGAGGCTTGAGCGATGGATATTTGTGTGTGTTAATATCAGCTCTAAGGAAAACACATGTATCTATGCCCCACGAGACAGCTCGATTATAAAGCAAACATGCTCAGATCTTCCCTTAATGCTGCCACCAGTTCTACTTTATCTTAAACTCCGCCTAGAGAATGGATGCATTCTTTTGTTAGATGCCTGACTTTTTTGTTTGCTTATGTGTGTTTTTCAAAAAATCACGGAAGAAGAGTTGGGCTGGGCGTGCGACGACTTGAAAAAAGCAGCGCGGCATGGTGGAACTGTCAGGAGTCGTGCGTGATCTTTGCTTAGCCTTCGTGCTGAAGAACAATATGTACATATTTTAACCTTTGGGTCTGATGTGTACGGAAATGTGCAGGGGCGGTGTCTGTACAGGAAAGCCTGTAGCTGTCACAGCTGTCTTGACGGCTCCTGAAAAACCTACCCTGCGTTTCTAGTTGTTCTCATGCTGATAATGTTGGAAAAAAGAAACACATGCGAACGATCGGACGAACACGCTCCCAGCCACATTAGCCGTGATAAATTCCAGACCGCAAGACATGCTGGAGACCTTCCTCCCTCTCTCCCTCGCCCCCTTCTCCTCTCTCCCCTCTCCCTCTCTCCCCCGCTCCCTCACTCCCTTCTCCCTTCCTCCTTTTTTAAAAAATAACTTTTCTTTAGATTAGCTGGAGCATTTTAGCTAATATTTTAAGGACCTAATAGATTCGTGAGTCACTGTCATCAGCATCCGAGGTGCCCCAACCAGCCATCCGTAAGATGGATGACCACCAGAATAGGTTGGTTCCTTCTTCCTCTGGTTTCCTTAGCCTGCTTCTGCGTGACTCCTTTGGGGGGAAAAAAAAAAAAACACTTAATATACTGTATAAACCATTAAAAGGAACTGTTTTTCCAAATTAGTAAGGAAATCCTAAAGTAAGCTTTGGAACTAAAGGCCTGGAGTGGATCGTTTACATTCTACTCTAGCCTAGGATTTTAGTGTGTTTCTTTTAATTTTTTGCGTCTCATTCTAACTGTATAGACATTGGTTTGAGGTTCTAATCAGAACATACATGTAAATGTATTATTTCATGAGCATTTTCCACGTTACTGTATCTTTAAAATTACTCCTTTTTAAATGACCACATAACACACCTTACATAGGATAGAGCTTATGGAAACTTGCCCCTGTCACGTGTAGTCATGATGGCTGCTTGCAAGGTTCCGTTATTCTAGGTTATACTGAGGCAGATGTCTCTTCTGGTACCTCTAGTTTTCTCCTTTTAGAAAATTTCTATAGGACCTTGTCTCAGAAGTGGATGTTCCAGTGACGCTCTGAACTTCTGCCACAGTGTGCACATTGGGTGATGGTATTCGTCGTACAGTCCCAAGATAAATCTTAGCTTTCTACTAATTCCCAAACCTTCTGGAGAAGGGGAGGACATAGATGAAGCACTGGAGAAATTCCCAAATGCGATCACAGTAACCGGTTCACATGTTGGCATCAGTCTCCACTTACGAAGCGACTTTAGCATAAGAGAAAGTACCACGCCCACACAGTTAACACTAAATCTGCCTCGGTGTGCTAAAATGGAGTCATTTAAGGCGTCGATACATTTGCTGTCACTTGTGGGATAACCTGTACACGAGACCCCAGGATCGACAGCCACCCCCACACCACCATTTTGACTTAAAGTGAGTAACCACGGGGAACGAGGAGAGGCAGTTCAGAATTTGAAATGAAATAGTACATTTTTTCTCCTCCCCAAATTAGCTCTGATTCTCTGAAATTTGGAGACACAGCCCAGAAGCTTTCATTGTTTCAAATTTAGAGTTCATTGAAATTTAGCTGTGACACAGAGGAAGATGATTATGTTTGTACTCCTCAAATTGTCATGGACTTAAAAAAAGCAGAAAATAAATTCACAGAACGCTGTGTGTCACACTGTACATAGGACAGAAGAGCAAATAGATTCCCCGGGAAATTGTCTTATTACGTGTTTGCCTTGATTTACCGAAAATCGGTCCCAAAGAATTCCACTTCAAAGCACAGTATTGCTTTGGAATTTGAATTCCCTAATTCCGAAAGCTCGTTGTGTGCATTTGGCTCCGCTTATTAAATCAAAGAGGTAAATGTTAAGCCTCTACAGTGATATTTTAAAAGGAAAGACGGTGAGTAGAAGCCTTTCTGGTAACCTCTGGAGAACTTCAGCCTGTTGATTTAAAGGCACAGAAAAGATTTCAGCTTATTCCAGACAGGCACATGTAAGATTATTCTACAGCCAGGGCCAAAGTTCAAATTCCCCACAATATCAGGGGAGATTCTCTGTGTGGCGTGTTACTGTTTTAAAAGCAGCGGCCTTTCTTGCCGATTAAAAGTGATTTTACCGCTTGTGCTAAATGCCAGAGTGAAAGCAGCAGATAGAGAAGCGCTTGCGTGTCTATTTGCTTTTACCCTAAGCCTGGCCATTAAAGGTAATTAATTTATGGCCTGGCAAAGCCTGCTGCCTTTCTTCCACGCATTCGTTCTGCATGCAGCGTGGGATTCGAAACATAACTTGCACCCACCATTTCTGATCCCTGTGGTTCCCCTTTGCCTCGGAGAGTCCAGGATTAGCGTGGAATCTTTCTGTGTCTAAAAAATTAAGTCTTGGCCCTCGTAGATTGGGGATGACGGTGAAAAATCCCCCAATCTTTATAGCTGGTCGGACATGGTTTTCAGAAGCAAAACGTGTGTCCTCTGAGCTTGGCCTTCCTCATACTTAAGGCTGTGGATTCCAGTAATTTTTCAAATATTACTGTGATCACTTTACCCTTCTCTAACGTAAAGTCAACGAAGTTAAGCACATTTACAGTCAGAAAGTTTTGAGGGAAACGTTCGATATTTCCTATCTGTGTGTTTCGTTTTCTGGAAGCGCAGCTCATCTCGTATCTGGCAAATTCTCCGTAAATCCAGTGAGAATGTCCATTTTGTCGTGAATCACGTTAGCGAGCCCAGAGGATTCTCAGGAATGCGTACCAACCAAAAGTGGGTGTGCAGAAAGCGAGAAGGTTGGAAATTCTCTTATTACGTCTGAGATGCCATCTTCATTTTACAGATGAGAAAACCGAAGCTGGAAATGGTTACTCATCAGTAGTAGAGCTGAGATCTGAATTTGAGTCTTTCAGGTTCCAAAGCCCTGCCTCAGGGTGACGACAGTCAGCCTTTGACATCCCTGATGGAAAGATCCTGAGAGCACCTTGAAGCCGAGATTCTCAGATATCATCACACGGGCACACAGGAAAATGCAGGCTTCCTGTGGCTGGAACTCCTACTAAAGCTTTTAACGATATTTCCTTGTTTTATATAAAATGTCTAGTGGACAGGTTCATGTCACAGAGCTGATCAAAGTCAGCATTCCATCCTTTAATCTGTCCGAGAACGAATCCAGGCGGATCCCATCTTTCCCGCCACCACCAGCTCTTGCAGTCAGCTTTCTTCGGGGGGAATATTTTCCTGAACAATAAACTTTTTAGCGCTTTCACCAGTGACAAACAGAAAGCGCCTTCTTCCACTCATGAGGCAGTAAGAGGCAGTGTCTGGAGCCGGTCACATCCTGGGCTACAGTCAGAATTCAAAGACGTGCCTCAGGCAATTACACCTCCCGTACAGATCACGTCTTATAATTAATCGCACATCATGGGTCTGTGGGAGATGGCCTAGCCATGTGGCTAAGACCGCAGCCTCTGGAGACAGACGACTTGGATTCAGATATCAATCCCTCTGATGTGCTGTGTAGCCTTGGGCAAGGTGCATAACCTCTCTGCGCCTGAGTTTCCCATCTGTAAAACGAGGGTCATAATAGCTACCCTGTTGGCTGTGGTGATTACCAAATAAAGTAATACATGGAAAACTCTTAAAACAGCGCTTGGCACATAGGAAGCCCTATGTGCCTGACAGTTACCGTCCCCTGAGCTGCTCACAGAGGAAAGTTTAAACGCCAGGGTTCCATTTCGATGAAGAGATGTTATTTTCACAGTCGGCTGCTCCGTTGCCGTCTCTCCCATGCTCCCTGTGTTGCGCCCACTTTTTCTTGGGTTATGTCTTTGGTCTGTAATGCTCCTTCGTGACTTTTTTTTTCTTAACCAGTGTCTGTCGTCCACTCTACACACACCTTCAGAGTCTGCCCTAACTCCTCCCTTGTAGTTTCTTTTCTGCTCACCTGCCACCAGCCACCAGCTCTTCTGCCTGGTCATAAGCACTGGGCACAGCTTGCACTGGAGGGGGGCTGACACGGCCTCTTGGTAGCTTCTGAAAAATGAGCCTTCTCCCTCCAGATTTCACCCTCCCGCGGCCTTGCTTTTTACCAGACTTCTCCAATTCTCACCCTGCGGATGGTGCCAAACCCGCAAGTGCCAGGGCAGCCACAGCGGCCTCAGCTCTCTTGCTGTTCGGAATGTGTCCCCAGCAAAGACGACGTTCCGCCTCACACCACAGCGTAACCTTTCCTGTCATTGAGGAACACACCAGCAAAGGCGATCTGAAATTGGTTGACCCTTGGCACACTTTCATACCACGTTTCTTCTCTTCTGCCTCGTTGTGCTGGATTGATTCATCGTGGGTTATCCCAAAATGAACGCAACCTAAAGAAATGTTATATGTACGTTCAGTGTCACCAGGAAGAAAAATATGCAGGTTAAAGTCTAGCCCTTAGAAACCAGAGGTTTTCTCCCAGAGGAGAGATTCTCACTTCTGGATGGCTCGGGTACTCCCGGTCATGAGGTTTAAAAGAGACACATGAATTGTTGCTACGTAAAATTTTCCTGTGAAAAGGCGCTTTAGATAAATGGCTCTCATGACTTGGGAAGATTTTATGTTCTGAAATTTCCCCTATTTCTGTAAGGACATTGCTCACAGATTTATACCTTTCCCAAAGAGAAGAATTAGGGAATTTAAACGCATTGTTATGCTAAGTAAATGATGAGGTTTATAGTATTTCACCTTAACCCTACTATGGATTCTTATTGCATTGCTGCACTAATCGGGCCTCATCTGCGAGATGAAGGTAACGTATACTTAAAAGTGCCAGGTATTTCAGGAGAGGCAGAGACAAAGAAATATAAAATGTCCCTACATTCAAGTAGGATAACACCCATGGACACTTAATGCAAAATATCACGTACTTATCTTTACCCTCAAGTTACAGTGAGTAAAGAGAAGCCCCACAGAACCGGACCCTCAGTGCCACGTGAGTAGCTCAGTGAGTGCTGCTCAGTGAGTGACGGTCAGTGAGTGCTGCGACCTAAATTGAAGCGCATTAGGTTCTCCCTTAATGTCATTGATCGGTTTTGCCAAGTTAAGCAAAACAATGTATAAGGAAACCAATTTTACCATAGGCTAATTGATAGAAACGAGAGGTAAATTCCTACAGCATCCCGTCAACATTATCATGAAGTGACCTTATTTGAGGACCTGCTCTCGTTGGAGAAGCTCCATGGAGGAGGGAGAAAGCTAGGCCTTGCAGTATGAGTAGGAGCTGACTAGGTAGCGTGGAAGGAGAACGACATTCCATGTGACAGGATTAGAGGAACGAATGACGTAGAGGGGTTTCTGAGATTGGTTCAGGGGACCCCGAGTGTGGCTAGAAAGCATCGGGAATATCCTAATAAAAATCTGCAGTCTGTTGACTCTCTGGCCTCGTGCAGGTTACCTAACCTCCAAGCCATGGTTTTCTAATCTGTAAAGTGAGCATGATAAAGGATTCATAAAAAGCCTCCACAGTTTTTAACACTCAGTAGGCATTTTCCTAAATGGTCGCTGGTATTAATGTTACTGCTGCTGTCACGATTCGGTTGATAATCTTGCCACGACCCCTCTACTTTTCCTGCTCCGTTATAGCCACTGCTACTACTGTTAATACTAGCAAGTCACACCCCAGCTCTTTCCCTGCCTGTCCCTGTCCCCCAACCCCATTACCATCCATTCTCTTCTTCCAAAACTTCTTGAAAGGAGACCTGACTGGGGCACAGCAGGCTGGGTCCGGTACAGGTGGGACCGCAAAACTCAAATTCCAAGCCTGAATTCAAAGGCAAAACACTTGCACTTACTTTACTGACAAGTTACAGTGAATGAACAGAACTGGACCCTCAGTTCCTAACACGAATGAATCAGAACCCGGACTGGGCCGCAGGGTTCACTAGCGCCATCGTGCGCAGCTCCAGGAGTGCCTCCAGGAAGATCTAGCTTGCCAGGCTGGGAGACCAGCAGCCACGCACCCTGCGTGCCCCTTACCTCCGTCATCACTCTCCTCCTTTCCCTTTCCCTCGAAGCTGGTCGAGTGGCGTTAAAATCTTTTTCCATCTACTTCAGAAGGCATTCATTCCTTCCCTTACCACGTTCGAACTGCTCTTTAGTAGAAAGTCTGCACCTACCACCTCAGTGATCTATATTTTGAGCATTTTCGTGTAGAGCCACCCCTGAATATCAAGTGCATCCCTTTGGGACAGGAAAAGACGACAAAATATACAAAACTGGTAAAAACCCGTGCATTGTTTTTTTAAATAGGACTGTATTTCGTTTCAGACAGAGAGGAGGAGGAATAAGAAATTAGTAAATTAACAGAGGTGACCCCATTTCTCACACCTGCTCTCCGTGTGATTTGTGATCATTCCTAGGCTCGTCGCTGACATATTAGACCCCTCTCTAAGGATCCCTATGTGATGACCTATTCTGTCTTTTCTCATTGCACTGATCAAGGTCTCCTGCTGCATAGATATGCAACGCTTGTCTTCTGGGTATGTAGGATATGTGTTTTATTGCTGTATCTGGAGGTCTGGAATATTTTATTTTACAGGCTATTCTCAGAATTTCCAATTAGCAAATTTTAATTAACTAATTGACGTGTCTTATGACGAAGCTTTTATGATTTGTCGTAGTCGCCTAGCTGTGTGTGCGCCCTATTCTATTAAGAAGCCATTAAATCCTTAGAAACAGCCTGTGAATTCATTAATCTCGCTATATAATGGCAGTAGCCTGGGTATGGAGCGGGGGCATTTGTAAGGTAGTGAATTAAAATACGAGGATCTTCTAGATGATAGCATATTACAACAATGGAGCCGGCTAGGGAGGAAAATCCAGCACTCCAGATAACCCAAAGCACCTCATTTGGATTTATTTCTATGACAGTTTTTATTCGTCTGTTTTTTAAAAAATACATTTATAGCTGATGGTCCGGAAACTTACTACACTTTTTACCTGCTGCGTGAGTTCAAATCCTTCAGAAACGTCCCCATAAGGTGAACCAGCCCGAGATGTCACTTCCTCCAAGACCACCTTAAGCATCATCTCTTGTGTCCTCTTTTCCTAGAAAATAAAACGCACAGAATAGGTTTATTTTATAAGTAAAACGAGCACTGAAAACCACTTTCCGAAGCGTCAAATGAGGCCTGATATCTAGGATCCAAAAGCTGGAGATTTCAGGAATGAATGTGGCCAGGCCGTGGCAGGTCTAACCAGTGGACTGGAAGGTCACAGAAGGAGTGGTTCGAGCATTTAAATACAGTTCACTTACCCCGGGGAGAACCCAGGGAGGTTCATCTGTCAGATCCACGCAGGCCTCTGTCGCCAGAGGGGAAGGGAGGGGAAAATGCAGACTCGGGGCAGAAAAGTCAATCAGCAGCACAGACTTTGAACAAACGGCTTTACTAGTCATCACTCTGGATTTTTCTATTAAAACCCGAAAGCAAGATCAGCCACTATTTACATGCAGTCTTGATTCTGGTGGGATCCCGAGTAAGTAGACTCTCATTTCGGCAGCAGCACTGAACATCGTTGACTGCCCCTCTGGCTTTCTGGTCCCAAGTGGTTGACTTACTGTTTGCAGACGGGCTCCTTGCACTGGCTGGCCCTGTGTCCAGGACACAGGTGTCCACGACAGCCACGCCTGGCTTTACCCAAAACGGTGAGGCGGGTGGAGTTTGGCATGACTGCGTTTTCACCCCATGCTCCTCTTTGACGATTGTGTGACTTTCCTGGTGTCCTGTGGACCTATGCCCTGTCACCCTTCCACATAGGGCCTTCTCCTCGGTAGCTTTGAGAGGCCTGGTCAGGGGTGAAGATGGGGAGCAGTAAATGACAATTCCAAGTTGAGGGGGCATTCGGGAGCATTTAGTGAGCTATTTGTGAGGTTCAAGGGCATTGACTCATGGGGGCTAATACATTCCCCTCTCTGATAGCTTTCTCATGTCGAAA
The DNA here is from genome assembly GCA_030015415.1 of Cynopterus sphinx. NCBI lineage: Eukaryota > Metazoa > Chordata > Mammalia > Chiroptera > Pteropodidae > Cynopterus > Cynopterus sphinx. The sequence continues at coordinate 9,640,529 of CM057391.1, forward strand.
TATTTTTTGAATATTTGAGTCATAATCCCACAATCTCAATAGGGATCTTTGGACACGTGGCAGAGCCAGAGAGAGAAGTAATTGAGTCAAGTTCCCCTTGTTTTCTGTAACTAGTTGGTCATCTGCTCTCATGGGAACAGGAGGGTAAAATTATATCCAAATTAGATCAGTTCCATGTTAGCCCGATGTCACCCTCTCTCTGTACTTAGAGCTCTCGGAGCTGGGTCAAGGTTCCGATCCTCGTGCAGTGCCTTTCAGACCTGCACCGAGCTCAAGGGTTTTCTTGGCCCTCCTCCCACTACTTCCTCCATGCCCCGTCCACCCGTCCACCCCCATCAAAGCACAAATTCATCTGCGCATCCCTCCAGGGCAGGAGGTCAGCGTGTCCCAAAGTGTGTTCTTCAGGCCGCGCATTCCACGAGACGCCAAGTTCAGAAAATGCTGTGCGTCGTAGACGCTTCTTCGTGATGCACCGTTTTGAAGACTCAGGATGCAAATCAAAACCTCTGAGGATTGTGTGTTCCCCACAGATACCTGATCGACTCTGCTCAGCCCAGGGGTGCCCACATTCGTGTGACTGTAGGACCCTTTCGGAAGTGCTGCGTGAGGTCAAGGTCACGCCTAGTTGTGGCCTCGTGTGTTATTACCTCTTGCAGCTGACGCTTGCGGAGCAACATGCCTTAGAGTGACCCCTTCACAGTCAGGTGTAAAATAAAGAAAATAGTCAAAACGCCGAGAGGGTTTGGGGATCAGGGTGAGAGGGTGGAGAAAGAAGCCTGTCTACACACGTCCGTCGCAATCACATGCAGTTTCACAAAACAGCAATTTGTTCTTGACCCGCAGAAAGCCTGACACTCGAAGAATCTGAGTCAACTTCTTGTTCTTTTGGGGAAGCCAGGAAAATTACGAGGCTTTGGGGAGGTGATGTCCATCAGGAAAACACTTTCTCGAAAGCTAATTAAAAGTCCTAGAGTACTGAAAGCGTGTCAGGGAAACAAATCATCTCGGTCCGATTGGAAAGGTCTCTGTCAAACGCAGCCAAGAGCATTAACTTAGCACCATTATAAATGAAACGACATAAATTACACTTCTTTTTCTAAAAACACCGAATTCAGAGAATACGTGTTGGCTGGATTTTCAGGAGTTACAAAGGATGTGTTTCGCATATTACCGCTTTTTTCTATTACTTCACGAATCTGGCAAAAACCAACATTGAATATGTAAAAGACTAATATATATTCTTAAAAAGTGTACGTAGGCCAAGCCACAGGAATTTATTGGCTGGGTGCCTTGATTGTCATGGAGTTAGGAGAAGTCAATTAGGAGTCCTGCCGGGCCTGGAGAGTTGAGCGGTGCCGGGAGAAGGGTCTCGTTCACAGACTGGAGCCGAGCCTGCCTTGCTTGTCCTCCACCCTTGGACCTTGACTTTTGTGCACTTGAGTTTCACGCGGTCCTCACTGTCACTCACTGGTGTCCTGAGCCATCTTCCTTTGGGTTTCTGGATTTGGCCGTCGTTTCTAGGCCGACCAGTCACAGGAGTGAAAGATCGGAGTTCAAGACTGGACTTCTTCTTTTGTGGGCGGAGGACAGGGTTGCCGTTGCAGGGGGACAGAGAGGTCCCACAGAACCCACCCCCCTCCGTGGAGTGTTCCCAGACTCCACGGTTCCACAGTCGGCACCCCTCTGCAGGTGGCAGCAAGCACTGAGCTCCCCGGGGGCCATCTCTCTCCCCGCTGTGTAATCTCTGGAACCTCACTCATCCCCAGCGAGGCCGGGCGGAGTAGTTGGGGAGGAAATCAGGAGAAGGGGAAACAGGTAAAAGAAACACCAGGGCACTTGTGAACCGATGTGTTTACCTCTGTAGGAGCTGTGATGGGTGGGGTCCCTGAGGTGGGCTACCTGACACGGGGATGCAGGACGTCCGTCAGTTCGCAGTGTAAAGCCTCGTCTTTGCTGGTCCCTGGACACTGCCTGGGAGGGGCCCGCTGAGGGATGCGTGTGCACACTGCAGAGAGGCCTGGCAGGACACCAGGGTGGGACGGGGGTCAGAGGTCAGTGAGTCGCCAGTCACAGCCTCCAGCACCTTAGTCGCCACGCTGGGGGGTGTTAATGCTGTCGCTGCGGCTTCTCTGGTGAAATCTCCGGTGAGAAGCTGACGCGTCATGATTGTCCAGGACAAAGTCCACCTTTTCCCCCAGGGCAAAGCGTTGGTTACCTTTTCGCAGACCTGGCCCATAAGTCAGGACGGGTATGTTTTTTACAGATCTTTGGTCTGACCTGTGAAGGCGTTTCAACAGGCTGTTTCAGGCTGTTTTCCAGTCGTTCAGGTTAAATTCATCTGTGTTATCCTCCCCGGCCCCCAGTCAAAACAGGGTGGGCGTATACCTGCCGCCTAATCAAAGCCCTATTTAGGGATCCTGAGGACCTGGACCCGTCTGATTAGGTCGGTTCTGAGGTCGGGCACCTCAGCCAAACCACGGGCACTTGGCACCCATCCCCTCTCACCCCTCAGAGCTGAGTTTGCAGTAGTCGTGGGCCCTTCAGCTAAGTGCGGCATCGAAGGGCTGGATTTGTCATTTGTCCTGGTGACTAACACAGCCCATTTTCGGTGCAGCGTGAAGTTTGTAAATCCCTTTTATACACGCACATTTTAAAAATCAAATGTTACCTTTTCAGTGCATGCCAGAATTGGGTTTGGACAGCTTTTACCCCTTGGCTGCAGTTTAACACAAAGCCCACACCTTAACATGTTGTTTGAGCTTCAAGTTTGTCCACCTACACGTAGGATTAGAGGGGCTCGAAAAATTACCCGTTGGTGGAAAATATTTTTAGGACATGGGGCTACATGGCCTTAAGCGACTTAACTTTTCAGCCTGCGGTTTGCCAGCTGGAAAAGCCTGAATTTGGTAAAACTTGAAGAATCATCAAATATTTGTTCCATGCTTTTAAAATAAATTAAACTCAGGATTGTGCTAATACTATAATATCCCATACTACTTACTGTCCTTAGAGCAACCGAAGGAAAGTACCCGTTTTCCTCTGCAGAAGCTGATTTTGTTTATTTTGAAGCTTTTGGTCGATCGGGATGGTGATTCCTTTTGGTAACATTTTAAGGGGTCAAATAGGTAAGACTTTTTATCCTGAATATTGATAATAGATGCCTTCGAATCCCACCAAGCTTGGACCCGCTAAAGAAAATACCTTAATGTGTTTTTCCCTGAGCATGTTTTTAAGTGTGTTTCTGTGTCTGAGCCTATATGCAGAGAAGAACACAGACTAACGTCGATGACATCTGACTTTAATAAGAAAGGACCATGCTTGTTGTTTCGCTCTCCCAGTCCTGTAGCTGATTACAGTCCTCTTCAGTCCCTTTTTCTCAGTGATTCATCGTCCATAGAGACAAGTCTGCTCCCAGCTAAAGCTCAGCCACTTGAGGAAGGTCTAAGGGACTTGACTCCTTTTAGCCGGATCTGTGTTTCAGCTGTCGGGTGTACTTCTGGGACCTACGGAGGAATGTAGCAGGAAAGCCATGAATTGAAATGTGATTTTGTACGCGTGGGCTGTGTGTCCTTATTGGCCAAGCCTCTCATGGAAAGTCGGAAAGGTCTCCTCCTTTTTGGATCAGTGACATAGGCAGAGCGTAGGAACCCTTTCACTGGGAGCCAAGATCAATGCCTACTCCTCTCTCATCTGATAAATTCCAGTCAATCCCTCAAAACCCACCTTCAAAAAGGCTGTTCTGACCTCTCCCCACCCCGGTAGCTAATTGCCCGTGTGTGCTAAATGCTGCCTCCACCTTGTGCAGAGTGGTTGTATTTATTTATCTGTCTCTCTGATACCTACCTTCCCTACTAGACTGTGGGGTCCTTGAAGAAAGGGGCCGTTCTTTTATATTTATGGCCTGGCACTGAACACAAACTCATTCTTATGCTGAAGTGAATTGTTATGCAGCTGCTCCGGGCACCTACCCCACCAGTCTCACCATTAACCGGTGTTGATTCCGAATCCTGAATGTCTGCCAATGAATTAATTTATTATGCAAACAGGCACACACTTCGATTCTTGTAGCCACAAAGCAAGTGTGGTTGCCTGGGAAAATCAGACAGGTAAGCATTCACCTTGTGCTTTAACACCTCAAATGCACGCTTTCGCTCTGTATTTGCATACCGTGTGATAGCAAATGCTTCAGAACCTGGTTTCAATGCATTCTTTAACAGAGGCCTGTACGTTTTATTAGGGTAATAGCACTATCCTTTTGGCCTTAGCAGAGCTAATGCCTCAGGAATGTCTGGGTGGGGACCGTTATAAGACATCAAAGGTTGAGCAGCTAGAATACTTTTCCTAAAAGGAAGTTATCACACAGAGATTAAAATGAAAGAGCATACTTAAGTAGGGGAAATGGGCCTCATAATAGCAACTGCGTGTTGAGGTCTTACTGTGTGCCAGGCCCTGAGCCAAAACTTCCTGAGTGAGATGGGGGGGGAATGGAAGTAATTAAATCCGGTTTAGATAATTTACTATCATGAAAGAACGGGCACGGTTGGGTGGAATGCATACAAATATTTATTTTAAATGCTATTTAAAAGGGAAAATGTGGTAGCCTTATTTTGTATTTGCAGACAATTGGAGAAGAAAGGAGAAATCGTCTTGTACACACTGGTATGTCTTTTATGATTGAGATTCAGATCGTTTGAGCCATCAGGGCATTTTTAATAGAAGCTTACTGTATTGATTTGTAATTATTTTGTGTCCTCTACTTGGCCATGGAATAACCATTAATCTGTGGATACTGTGACAACGACTTAGTGTAATCCTGTGCAGCACATTGTTGGCCAAGTATTGGATTAAATAAAATATCGAGTTCATAGCACATAGTGAGTATTCAGTAGGACAATATGGAATTTGTTTTGTTAGCTAAGTTTGGTTTAAAGTTAGAGTGACTTCCTGAATAGCAGCCCAGTGTTTGAGCGACAGTTTTCAGTTACTATAGGTTGGCGATTATCAGGGCCATTATCATAAAACCGATTTTTAAATAAAATGTATGCCTACCGAGACTTACAAAGTCCCATGAGCACGATAGTGGCCATGCATGGTTAGTTTTCCATATGTGCATTTTTATCACACTAGACGGGGGTCACTGGACAGTCCCGGCCCCTCCTGGGGGAAGGATGGAGCTCCAGGAAGACGGCTCCAGACGTGCCTCAGGACACTGCCCCATCCTGAACATGAAGCAGCTCTGCATGTTGAGGCCTTCACATGATTCCCTGTCAACCGTCTAGAGTGACAGCAGGGTGTCCCACTCTGACTCCAGGCTATGTAGACTCAATCCTGCAAAGTGTAAGGAAAGTCTTACACTCGGAGATTTAGCTGACCCTAATCACCCCTTCTGTAGTACTTTACAGGTTACAAAACATTTCGGCATATGAATCTTGTTTGCTGTGCTCATGATGGTACTACGAAGGCTTGAACTTTGAAGATGTTAACAGATCTGTATGAACCTAAAATAGACACCTGTGTCTAACAAAGGGGGGTGGGGTTGGGTGAGGTTGTGCCACAAGTATGACAAAAAGCAGGGAAATCTCTAATATGGGTCTGGTTCTGAGCATCCAGTTGAGAGGAAGGTGGAGTTAGGAGACAGTGCGGAGATGGTTTTACCTGAATCTGAACGGGAAAGTTGAGGCTCCCAATATGCATCCTACAAAACTGGCAGGGCTGTGAGGCGGAGCTCCCTTCGAACCGGCATTGGCTGGAAGGTTGAATTTTAACTGACCACAGGAGCCTATTTTATGGGTCAGGACCCACATGACAAAGGTGAGCATCACTCCATGAGCCTGGCAGCACTTCCCTGCGTGTAACTTGGATCCTGGGACTACATGTGCATTCTGGAAGCTGGCCGTGTCGGGTCGTCAGCTACCAAAGAGGAAAAGAAACAAATACTACAGTGATGGGTCGGCATAACCAGAGAAAGCATCATGGAAGTCAAATGATGCCCAAGGATCCATCCGCACCATCAGCTAGAACGCTTCTGTTGAGAATTGCCTTTTATCAAAAGCCTTTTTCTTCTCAACAATTTCCCTTTCTCCCCAACTCTCCCTGGCCTCCCAAAATCCTGATACGGAGGAATATCATCCCGAAGAATTTATCCAAGTGACAGTGTACTGGAGGATTCCAGAAAGAAAAGCAAAGAGTAACAATCCAGATGGTGATGCAAAGGATGCGGCTGACGGGGGATGTGGCTTTTATGGGATGGGATGTGTGTGCAGCGCAGCCTCTTACCCAGCCCCGCAATTTTGTGGGCGCACATTTCAGCATTCTGTCGTCACCCCCTGGGTATTGAGAAAACAGGTATATTCTAAGGGCAGGTAGTAGCTAATGACATTAATTACCAAGTTTTCCAGTCGCCGGCACCAACATAATTGTGTTGTGGATCCATGTGAGAAAGCTTCAAAAATTGAGTTCCAAAACTCAACCATTCTAGTGTAATATTTTAAATTCTTTTCTTTAGTCACCAAAAAGATGAGATGCAGCTGGATCATAGTTGGAGTATCAATATAGGAGGGACTGTAGCTTGGCTAATATTACTATTGTGAGAACTGGTAAGTAACACGGAGCTGGATTCCTCCAGATTTGTAAAGTTGCAGAACTCTATCTGCAAGCCCGTGTAGACTATCAGCATACATAGACCATCGCCGTGTCCCTGTTCCTTACACCTTAGCCTTAAATATTCCAACATGCCTGAAGCTGTCTTCAGAATAGGGGGCCGTTGGAATTAGGCCAACCCCTCGAAAAGACAGGTGTACAAATGCTAAGTCATCACCGTGGAGGCAATTAGAGGCTGTTACTAAGGTTTCTATTTGGACCTTAAAGTCTGTAATATTTATTGCCAGATTTGTTTGATTAGATGGGACTCATGTGAGGGGAAAAATAAAACAGCCGCCTTCTGTATAAATTTTACCCAATACCAGCATGTAGTTTTTATTTGACCATCTTTGCGGTGATAAGCTGGAGCACCGCGGCATGAAGCAGTAAGTAAAACGCTCAAAAGTGAGCACAGATGTAAACACCCCTGGGTCTTATAAATTTCCCAGTAAAGCCCCTTAGAGAGTTTTTTTCTGTGCCCAGCCTCCCTTGGTCCCCTTAGTTGCACACTACCCTCTGCCGCCTGTCACCCACCAGCTGAGCAGCACCAGTCCCATCCACAGCACATAGGCCTCCGCAGGCCATACTACCCCTTTGCCCCCAGCATCCTCTCAGGCCTCTATGCCATTCTTGGCAGCCTCTGCTACAAGGTGACCAAAGACTTAGGTAAAATGAGGAAAGAGAAATAGGAAGGCAAATGGAGGGTGGGCCGTGGGGGTGGAGGCAGGGTTGGCTGGCTGAGATGCCCAGCTGTTAGTCATCAGAGTCTCGGTCTCCAGCCGGCCCAAGGCAGTGCTGGCGGCGGGTACTATGAGCAGCCAGGTGGGAATCGGTGGGCAGAGGCCTAATAAATTTTCATCAAGCATTCCAAGGCTTTGATCCACAGTGAGGAGTGGATGGTGATGGCAATTTATTACCATGTGTCACTAGCGATGTAAATAACCAAATAGAAGGAGAGGGGAGGAAAAAAGAGTAACTTTGCTACATTTAGAATTTTATAGTTTTTTGTTTGGTTGGTTTACAGACCGTCACGGATCAAAGGGAAAAAATTAAGGAGTGTGGACTTGACTACATTATGTGAAATGTCAAGAAACAAGAGCTGCAGTAAAGCGGATTCATTTGAAAGACGCAGAATCTTTTCTGAGCCACAAAAACCAAAAACAGCGAACAGAATTACTTAGTAAATTAATTGTTCCTACTACAGTGCTCTTTCTGGAAAGCTGCTATTATGTAGTGATTACAAATCCATTAGAGAGAGAGTCCGTCCAGTGATGAAATGAAATTTAACTGTCAACAGAGAGCAAAATGCACGAGACCGTCATTTTAATCGTGGGAGCATTTGCGCGCATTTAACACTATTTTGCAAACATGACATTATGAGCATCCTCAGTGATTAAATAATTTACCCTACTAGAAAGCAAAGAAAGCATAGACTAAATGCATAATATCGCATGCTTTATTAGGTACCATGGCACATGCAACAGACACAAGGCTTTCACTGTCACCTGAGGGGAGGGGGACAGATTGTTTCATAATTCCACTCTAAAATGAGCTAGACTTTTTAAATTGAGTGTTCCCGAAAGCCAAAAAAATACAGAACTATTCCTGATTAAATGCAGTGGGCATAAATAGCACGGCTACCCAGCACGTTTTGAATTCCGTTTCCCCCTTAGGGCGGTGGTGCTTGTTGGTAGCCCGTGTTCATGACTTACAGTGACCTGCTGTCCTCACGTATGGATGTAAAGAATAGATCCCCCACCTAGTCGACTAGGCATATAGACACAACCCCAAGGACGGACCCGTCGTCGGTCAACAAAACCCTTCTTCACCTTTAGATTCACAGTTCGACTTAATCTGAATCTCTGTGCGTGAATCTCTATTTGGGATTGAGGTCAAATAGCGACAACAGGCAAGCCACCTTTGGAGCTCCTCGTGGCCTAGAACAGTGGCTCCCGTTTATGGCCCTTCCTCAGAGTCCCCTGGGGAGCTCTTAAAGGCCCCAACCTCTAGAGACTCTGGTCTAGGAGTGGTGTGCAGCCACTAATTCTCCCCGTTGGCTGTAGAGGCCGTCACAGCCCTGTGAGCGCTGAGTTTGTTATTGGGGGCACCAATAACAGTTTTTCCAGTAACTGTCAAGTAAAACAGGCTGCTTCATCTGTCCCTGTCACCCGGTACTAAACAGGAGGCACTACAAGATGCCACAGTGTCTTCAGTTTGGCATATTAAATAGATCACCTTTAGGTGATTCAACATGATCTGTCCCTACTTGGTGTGTATGGTAACGAAAATGTTTAACTTCCCATCTAGACTAAATAACTGCATTTGCTACAGATTTAGACCTATCTCCTGGTTACCTCAGTGAACAAGCCCTCCCCTTGTGACATTTGAGAAGGGGGTGATCGTTGTTGATAGTCCGGGGACTGTCCCAGATTCCTAGATGGTCTTGAACGCTCAGAAATTCATTGCTTTCCAGAAAGGTGTGTCAGTTCCAGACCGGTGCTTCTCAAATTTCACCTACGAACACATCACATAGGTCTGGGGTGGAATCCAAGAGTCTTCATTTGACAAGTCCTCAGGTGAGGCCGACACAGCTCATCCTGAAAACCCGTAGCAAGGGTGCCGTGACGAACCAGACCCCCGGTGTGAGTTGGTTAGTGGTCTAGGGGGAAGCAGACAGCCATAAAAAGTTAACAGGTGTAATAACCAGACCTGGTCAGGGGACCAGTGGTGGCTTTCAGAGAGGAGAAGGATGAACTGCTGAAAAGACTTGACTGATCAGGGACCCACGAGCCCTGGGACGGCGAAAGGAGGTCCAGAGGGCTCTGCTGGTCCACCCCAGGGTCAGAAGTTGAAAGATGATGCCACACAGAAGCCCGGTGCGAATAACCAGAGCTCATCACGATCCGGAAAATCAGCGCTGGGCATGGCTCACCCTGGGTTCCTGGACATTTCACGCGCTAGCACTGCTGTGATTTTGTATAAAGCCGGCACACACACACACACTCAGTTCTGTTGGAAAACAATATCTTCTCGTTTTACTCGGTTTTCTAACTGTGCTCCCAGCAGCTGTTGTTTAAGCTCTGGCGCTGAAAGATTCTTTAAAAGCTTTTTTTTCCCCCCCAAGTCAGCACCCCAGGAGTACCAACGTGGATTCTCAAACACTCCCCCAAAGATTCGAGATGGATGGACTCTTTCCTTGTAGGTCTTGTGATAGTTTTAAGATGATACTGCGTAGTGGGAAGGTGTCAAAGATTATTTCTTGAAATTTAAAATGTATTAATGGTCACATCACAGCGGGCAATAGGGTTTCCCAAATGGGTGTGGTTTAGAGAAGTAGAAACTAGGCGAGGGGGTTCCTGCAGAGCCAAATGATTCAAAACCCTCTTCTGCCCCTTGGAAGGACAGTGAGGCCCCAAAATAGAAATCAATCTCCCGAGCACTGGCTTTGCTCATACTGCTGGACCGCTAACTGCTGACATGTGTTTTTATGGCTATCGTTGCTAATGGAAACAGCTTCAGGCAAATGACAGCACCCAAGCTTTTCATGTGACCCCTGCACGAGTTTTGGAAGAACGTGACTTTCCCAAAAACAATAAATGTGATCCCGCATCCATATGTTTCAGGCACATTCAAAGAACTATTTTGTTGGCCCGAAACCAGGACTAGGAAATAAATAGCAGGCATAATTAATTTTTAAGATGTGGTCAACATTATAAAATGAAAAAAAAATTGATAATAGCTGCTCAAATCTGGCATCCACATACAAAACAAATTATAGTTCAGCATTTAAGTCACAGTTTGTATTTCAGATTGCTTAATTTTTCGGTAGAAATGTGTCGACAGGCATATTCTTCACAATAGGCCAGCCGAATGGCAAATGGTCGGATACCCAGAAAATTCAGGAATCGGTCCGCAGGCAAGCAAAGACCCGGTAAAAGCTAATGCCCTGTCGACCCAGCCTTTAAGCCGCGCTTCCTGTTGAACTGAACTCATACGTAGGACAATTTGGAATACAGAGGATACGAGTATGAGCCTAATAGTACGCCAGGCACCACGTTGTGTTCCTTATTACAAAAGTGCTTAGATTTGATTCGCTTTGTAGTGTTCAGAGAGACTTCAGTGGTGTCAGACCAGTGGGGCGATGGTTTTCATGCTAACCTTGCCTGTAGAGGATGCGTTTCCACAGTTCCTGTGAAACCTTGCGTGGAATCCAAGTGGATGTTTAAGGACATGCCAAGGAGGGAAGCAGCATAAAGTAATTTCCACTTCAGCATTGGTGTCACAGGCATCAAAGGAAATGTGAAAATCAGGAGACAGACGTAAGCCCATGAGGTTTTATTCCCAGCCGAAATCTGGGCTTACCTTGACAGCAAGATGATGAGAAGCTTCCGGATGTGGCAAACGGGGCTGCCGGTTTGGAACACATGAAGCCTCAGCTCCTACCCTGGAGAAAGGGCTTCGTACCTCACCCCAAATGACAGTTAGCAACGCCCATCCAAGAAAAGGCAGGCACACTTACCCGCTTTGTGGGAAACTAGTGAATGCTTCTGAGGGGAGACGCGTGACTTCCCCCCGGGAAAGAAAATGAGCTTCACGGTGTTTCTGAAACACTTGATTTACACCCTCGTGGCGCTGACTGGGCATCACGTTGAGGGGAAAGATTTGCTTCCTAATTCGCGATTACATGTGAAGGAAGTGGCGAAGTAGGCCCGAGGTGTTCGGGAAGCAGGGAGCACGTTATTTTGGGGGGAAATGGCTGTGATCCTCTCTTGCATCTCCCCTTTGCATCTCCCCGCATCTGTTGCCGAGAGACCCTCGTCTGGGTCTCATTAGCCAGCCAGCCACGCGGCCTCTGGCTCGCGTGGAGGCATCCACACTGCTCTCCTTTCCCGTCATTGTTTCCTTCGGCCCTGAGGCCTCTCACAAGCCATCCTGGACATGGCCACGGGGGGAGCATCATTTGGCCATCATGGGACAGGGCAGTTCTCTGTCCTTTCCACACACTGTAGGGTCCAGATGTAGGAAACAGCTGTGTTTTCATAGGGGTTTGCTTGAGACACGGTGCCCTTGGAGTCTGGGAAAATCCAGAACCGTTTCGAGGAGGTTTGCTTCAGGTTACGCTCAGAACCCCTGCGTGACTCCGGGTTCTTCCCGGGTGAGTCAAGGCGGTGAGTGGCAATGCGACAACTGAACAGTGATGGTGTTTCCACTTGGAAAAGGGAGAGGAGGTGTGTACCCCCAAATTACCACCTAAGGCTGAAAATGCTTGCGGTCCTGTGATGAAATAGTAGCTCCTCTCACTTCACTCCCCAGCACCCCTTGTCCCCATGAAAAGACGGAGGCTTGTTTCAGGCTTGGTCCCTGCCCTGCTTGCTCCTGTGTGGTTTGTCACTGCAGAGAGCCAAAAAGGCACATATTTATTGTTCCTTATAATTAAAGTGCCACATAACAGTGTAGCGTAGCATTCTCAGGCCAGCGTCAACCTCTCCATCGTTTCTGCTAAAAGCATCCGTCAAGGTAAATACGTCGTGGGGGGTCCGTCGCCCCCCACGTTGGGAAGTAGGGTCTTTGGCTCTCAACTCTGGCCTGGGGACTAAAACCTCCTAGCTGTGGCATGGCGGGCAAGTCATTTAACCTCTCTTAACCTACCTCCTGGTTTCCAAAGGGAAGATGATAAGAGGGTCATTGTTGGCTTAAACCAAAGTGAAGCACGTCCTACCGTGACTGGCCCAGAGGAAATATGCCCAATTCAAACACATGCGGCTCCTTGTTCTATTACCAAGGTAGGCTGCAAAGCGCGCACCTCAGATAACCTTTACGAAGAGGCTCGCCTTTGGTTTCGAAGAGTTTCAGGCATTTGTACCTATAAACCGGAGGCTGCCCTAAATGATCGGTGGGGGGATGCCTTTCAGCTCAGCTGTTCTCTCTGATCCTGCCTGTGGTGAAGGAGGACGGTTAAATGACAGGACACGTGTAAGCTATCACCAAGGGCACAGAGCCAGAGCTTTGCTAAATGTTACTCGTAGCTTTTGTTGTGTCATCTTGGTCGTGGAAATGGAAACGGGCCAATGGGGGACAAAGTTAACAGCTGTTCATCACGCACTATGTGATAGCAACATGCTGTGTTCCTACACGGCACCCCTGAATCCTCATCTAGCCCCCCACACCTTACCACATCCCTCTCTGAGAGGCGGACGGTGTTGGCTCCGTTTTTCACTGGAATTGATTTATTCCAAGGCATAACAAGCAAGGGACAGAGGTGCAACTGAACGCAGGTCGGATCCCAGACGCCCTGAAAAATTGTAGACTCGTGCACTTCCATGCCTCCCCCTCTCCAGCGACCACGTTCAGTAGCTTCCCTCCCGCGGGCCATGCATAAGCTGGCATAAATTTCTGAAACAGCTAATTCCTCCTGCTGGACAGGCCATAAGTAAGATGCATCATAATTAGCTATGTCTGATTGACCTCCTGTTGTCCTAAACCGTAGCCCCTAATTGTATGGTGGTGGGGGTTTTGCTTTGGCTAGTTTTATCATTTTGACAGTTTGCTAATAAAAGGTCACCACAGGTACCAAAGCGCCCTGATTTACATATGGCAAGTAAAAGGGCATTAAGGGAAGTCAGCGACTAAGGTAGGCCTGTGCATTTGTTGCTATTGACACCCATGCTGAGATTCCATAATTGACAAGAAATGCTATTATTAAGCAGGTCTGTTGAGATAATTAGCACTCGGGGTTGCATTTTTAATCGACTCGAGTCAGATAATTTATCACAGCAGTAGCAAGCTGTCAGGGTCACACGATAAATACTCATTAAATCTGAATAAAGATTAACTGCAAGCTGAAAGAAAATTAGGCCAAGTAGTAACGTTCGATTTCAATATTTACAGTGCTAATTTGGACTGGTATTGGCAAAAAGATCAGATCCCCAAATCGAGCCCATTTATGAAGGAAGAAGAGAGGGGGTGCCATGCTGGGACGGTCTGAGTGGGAATCTTTTTAAAGCTTAAGATCCTATTCCTGACTGATTGCCAAAAATGGGAATTGTGAAAGGCTCCTTCGGCACGGCTGTTCTAGAAGCCTTGATACCTCTGCATTAATAAGACGACAACCACAAACAGAAATTGGGCATCTTGAAGGCGTGCCTAATTTGTTAACATTAGTCAGATGCTGCACTTTTAATTTCATGCAACTCACTTGTCTTTGGTTCATACACGGGCAGTTGATGGCACTTCGAGTTAATTAGAAGCACCTACCATTAAAACATGCAACATCTGTAAAGGAGAAAGGAAGCCACTGCAACCCACTACATTACCGGACCGAGACATTTATGTACTTGCTGATAATTTACAGTCTACTAAAGATAGGGAACCAAACGAGAACATTAGTATTTATGAATACAGTAAATTTTGTTGACAAACCCAATGTAAAAGGTCAGATGCAGAATCCACAGCGAGTGTACGGTTTGTTTATTAAACCGAGAGGCTTGGATTTTAGTAGAAAATTAATTGCAAGGGCAGCTGCGTTGGCGTAAAACCCCTCCGAAGCCCCAAGACCCAGGCAGCCTGTCCTAGAGCCCACCCCCACCCGCAGACCAGCAGTCAGTGACCGGTGTGGACCATCAGTGGCATCTGGGTGCTGTCGTTAGACTTGAGGGATTTCGGCCAAATCGCTGCCATCATCAGACAGCTTTAGTTAAAAGCCTACTTGTGGTTCACAGTTGTTCTCTGTAGAAAGATGTAGATGAACGAAAGCGGAGAGGACTTCTGGGTATGCGTAGGCTATGCGTGGATATGCAAGCTGCCGAAACAGAACGAATTTGTCTGAGGCAGGGACTCTGAGGTGGGTCTAGGTCACAGAAGGGGCATGTGAGGGAGTGACGGGACCAGGCCGCGGGTGTCGTAGATGCCCAGAGGTCAGGAGCAGCCAGGAGAGGCTCATGCTGAGGGAAGGCAGGGAGAGGTGAAAGGCATGAAAGCATTCTCTGGTCACAGCAGAGAGGAGTCGCCTTTTTCACTGGCCTTTCTAAGGAACTTAACCAAAAGTAGACACCAGAGAGGACTATCTATTCTAGGGTTCATTTGAAATGGCACCAAAAGGGGGTGTGCTCAGAACGGAAGAGCAGGAGGACCAGTGGCAGAGGTCAGCTTCCTCCTGGGAGACTGGGGGCTGCTCGATGCCATCATACCGGAGTCCCGATCCGTACCTACAGGCCAACCCCGCTGCCTGCCTTGGTCCTCAGAACCATCCTCGTTGGCCATGACGGCCGTGGAGTAAGCTTTCAGCCTTAGCTAAAAAGTGATGGGGTTAATTACAGGCAGATAGGAAAAGAGCCTCTGATCCCAGTTTATTCATCTCAATAAACATAGTGTGCAGACCTCGAGGCAGGAATCCAGGGGCGAAAACATCTGAATCCTCACAGAGGTTCTCATGAATCTGGGAGACAGGCCAATAGGTAACTGTAAAACTAGGCTCCTATGGTGAGCGCCAGATGTAAGGAAAACAACATGTTAGGGTTGCTGATGGCAAGGTGGCATTTAGCCTGTGGCCTCATGCACAGGATCGTCCCACTTCTAAAAGGCCACAGTTATTGCTTGCCTAAACCTGCTCCCTGCTGAAATTGCCCTGAGAGGGATGCGGAGGAGGAAATAAAGGCTGTAGTTAACTGGCTGGGAGGACAAGGGCACAGGGCCATGCACCGCAGGGATGCACGGCCCGTCCCCTCTCTCCAGATCCAGAGCCCTCCGTGCCTGGCTGGGTGCTCTCAGAGTCCTGGGGGTGAGGTGCACCCTGCAAGCAAGGGAGGCTTTCTCTCCGACCCCATTTTCCCCCCTTGCTGTTTCTTTCCCTGATCCTCAGACCTTCCCTGACCCCAAGCCATTGTCTCCACCTGTTCTGGCGTAACTCCCTGTCAACCCATCTTTGCTAAGCTCTGAGCTGATAAAGAGTTTTCTTTCTCCCAGAAATCTTGTGTTTTTTTTTTTTTTTTAGGCAGTGAATCCTTGATAACCACAGAGCTCCCAAGGCCCCGCATAATTAATCTCTAACTGTAGCATTTCGTTAGTGTACTTTGGAGCGGAAAGGTTTGCTCTGTGCTCCTCAAACCACATTGCGTGGCCAGCTGTTCCTTGGCTCTGCAACACTAGGGGTGCTTTAGGGACATGGCCCAAGCGTCTGGTTTTTAGCTGAACAGTGATGGAGGTGAAAGAGGCAGAATGCCATTCTGGAAACGAGTGAGCACTCCCCATGTAGCTGAGGCTGTGGGTTGCTCTTCTTAGGGCCAGAAATTGGTTTTTCGGGTCTTGCAAAAAAATAATCAAAAGGCACACAACTTTTAACAATAATGACTACTGTTCACTGAATACTTAATGCCAGACGCTGTTCAAAGCACTTTGCATTGGATTGATCTGTTTAACCCTCACGTCTGTGTTATCCCCATTTCACAGAGGAGGTGACTGAGCACCGAGCTAATCAGGAAGCTGCCCAAGGATGTAGCACCAGGGAAGGGCGAACCTGAGGTTAATATTCCCTGCATCGCCGTGAGGTAGCAAAGAACTACTGAATAGATGAAGGGCCAAGACAGAGAAACTGGTTTTCAGAGGATTTTAACCTAAACTCAGATGCCTAGGTATTTTGTTTTTATTTCGGGAGAAGGGTTAAAGTTGAAAAGCTAAGAACAAGCCGTGCTCCTACGTCCAACATAACCTAAACTTCCCGAAGAGAAAAAGACGTACAGTAGCAGGGTCCACTTGAGGGCGCATGTAAGTGATGTTTGTAATAGAAAAAAACTGAAGATAACCAAGTGCTCCTCGGTGTGAGATCGGTTCAGTAAATCGAGTGTATCCGTCCTATTTAAAACCATGAGGTAGTAGATCCACACGTACTGACCTAAAAAGGTGTCCAAGGGATATTGCGGTGTTTAAAAAGAAAAAGCAACTGTCAAAGTGCCGTAACTTGTATGTGTTTTCTTAGATTTTAAAAGGTAGTCAAGAAAATGCACCAAAACATGCAATCTGGAGTTCACCTCAGCAACCGATACTGGTTGGGATAGGACTGTAGGATTTATAACATATAATGTAGGATAATAAATAATCCTATAATGTTTGGATGTGCATGATATGTTACGCTGCTTTTGAATTCCAAAGAAACAAAGATATTAAAGAATTTTTAGTGGACAATCCTATGTGGTCAGGTATATGAGATTTCCTAATGGGATATAAAGCTTTTTCATAGCTTATCGATTCTGTTGCGAGAGAGCCATAAAAACAAGAGAGAACACTGAACGCTTATATTTTTTTTCTTATTGGTAATCACTAAACCTAACCTATTCTACTGATTTTTGAGTGTTTTCGGGGCAGTAATGTATTTTCCAATTAGTGCGTGTGCTCTTGAAAGAGAAGGACCACGTTTTGTTTGCCTCCAAACAAGCCAGAATAAGAGCAGGTCATGTAAGCATCCCGAGGGCAAAAGTTCAACAACTGAACTAGCTGCTGCCTGTATTAACCCTCTGCGCCTCACTTAACCCTCACAGCAGCCCAATGTAGGAGCAGGTGTGATGGGTCCCAGTTTTCGGTTAAGGAAGGTGGGCAGAGCCGGGGTAGGCAGTGGGCTCATGCCCTAGCAAATGGCAGCGTGGGGTTCCAAGCTGAGGCTGTGGGTTGCTCTTTCTGGAGTCCCTGTTCCCTGCTTCTCTGTGGGTTAAATGGCTTCAGTACTCGAGCTCCTTCCTAAGGCCCAAACCTCTTTGGTCTCTAAGACTTCCACCCAGAAAGTAAAGTTGACAAGCCTTCGGCAGCTCTCGTTGGCCTTAGAAGTGCATGAAGAAGACACCGTTGGCAAAGCCTCACCTGAAGTTTTGGGAATAAGTAAAAGGCTCGTCCAGGGAAACAGCAAAGCTAACCGTTAGGACGGTAAAGCCTCCGGTGCCCGTTTAACTTGCTGTGTGGACTGGGATGCGTGAACTCGGGGTTACCAAGCACATCCGTGATTTCAACTATTTGCCTCTGATGAAAGCAGAATGTGGTATGAAAACGTTCAGCCGAAGCGTGCCGTTCGCTCAGGAGGGGATAATAAACAGGGACTCTGGGACGACAGCAAATAAAGCAGCACACGCAAGCAGAGGAGCTGGCCTCCTGAGCCGTGGCATGCCGTCCGCAGGCAGGACAGGTCACGGGGTAGACAGGATCGCATGTGACAATTCACTGCCAACGTCTGTTATCAGTCGCGGTTGACGGAGACACGTGGACACGGTAGAGGCGAAAGCCTGCACGCTCTTCCAGGAACACTGTGCCCCTGGGTCCGCCAGCAACACGCGGAGGGGTGTGCTGCGCTTGCATGAGAGAGGGGGTCAGTGCAGGCAGAAATCAGAGCGCTGCCGAGTGGCGGTAACCCGCGTTTTCACTCCAGCAGACGCGATAAGCTGTACTTTCCACAGTGGAAACTTTTGCTCATCGTGCTCGCAAGAACAGCCGACCGGTGGAAGTGATGCGGGTCGACGCAGACACAGATGAGCGCGACAGTTGGCAAGCTCTCGGTCGCTGGCGGCCGTGGGAGCCGTGCCGTGAAGACCACGCGAAATGAAACAGTTCAAGTAAGCCGCGTCGCTCCTTCTGGCGACCAGAGAAGACATGTCCTCTTGGCAGGCATGTGCTTCTTCTCACTCGGTTTTCCTTCCAAACGCGACCTCACCTCTCATTCTTGGGGTCATCTCTCTTTTCCCTAAAGCAAAAGCAGAGAAAACTCTGTTTTTTTTTTTTTAAATGGTATTTATAGGAAAAACAAATGAGGAACGATGGTTGAAGCTTTAACAACGGCGTTCCTGTCGTCGGATGATCTGGTTTTGAGCGTCCCAGTGAGGTGACGTGGAAAGGACGTGCTCCCGTGTGCGTGGAGCCGGGCCTGGGCCGGGCGAGCAAGGCACTGACGGTGGCACCTCCTTAGATGTGGTGCTCCAGGTGCCCCTGCCTCACCCTAGGCCAGGCCTGCATGGACTCGGGCGGCCCCGGTTCTGGTCCGATGTCTTCTGCTGGCAGCCGTGTGCCCTCCCCAAGCTGTGGCGTGGTGGTAGGGGCTTGGAAACTGCAGCATCGCAGAAGCTGTGGAAATTTATATATTTAAATCCTTCCTTCCGTTTTGCTGGCGAGCAGCAGTTGAAAGAAAGCGTCAACCGAATCTTTTGACCAGCTTTACTGAGGTGCAGTGTTCGTGCCACCTATTTCACCTATTCGAATCATACACTTTCATGGTTTCAGTATATGCACAGAGGTGTGCGCCCGTTGCCACAATCTAATTTTGTGATATTTTCGTCTCCTTTAAAAGAAACCACATACACATTAGTTTTTCACTCCATTCCCCCCACTTTCCCAGCCCTAGGCAACCACTAATCCACTCTGTCTCTATGTATTTGCAAGTAAATGGAATCATACAGTACGTGGGGCTTTTGTGTCTGGCAGCTTTCACCTAGTATAACGTTTAAGGTTATACTAAATGTTAATGCATGTACCTCGCTTTTATTGCCAAATAAGGTTCCAGTATGTGGATGGGCCAAATTTTGTGTATCCATCTATCCGTTGAGGCACAGCTGGATCTCCCAACCGGTTTTCCAAAGCAGCTCCACCGATTTATGCATTCCCACCAGCATCCTCGCCGACACTTACTGTCTGTCTGATCATAGCCTTCCCAGTGGGTGTGAAGTAGACTTTCACTGTGGTTTTGATTGGCATTTCCCTACTGACTAATTATGCTGAGCATTTTTTCATGTGCTTATTGGCCATTTGTTTGTTTTCTTTAGAGAAAGGGCTGTTCAAACACTCGGCCCACCTTTAACGCTGGGTCACTTAGCATCGAGTTTGTTATATATTCTGGATACAAGTCTTTTATTAGATATGTGATTTGCAGATTTTTTTCCCCCCCAACTGTGCATTGTTTTGACATGTTCTCGATGAGGTCATTTGCAACACAAAAAGTTTTAATTTGGGGGGGGGATGGCATTGGTTAATAAACTCACGTAAGTTTCAAGTGTGCAATTCAATAATAATACGTCGTATGTCTATTGTGTTGTGTGTTCATCACCCAAAGTTAAATTTTTCTCTGCCACCACCTATTGGACCCCTCCTACCCCTATCTACCTCCCCTCTGGTAACCACTGTGTCCGCGAGGTTCTGCTTCTTTGTCATGTTCGTTTGTTGCTTTCAGTTAAATATCCTACAAATGAGTGAAATAGCATGGTTCTCAACCTCTTCTGTCTGACTTACTAAGTTTAGCATGATGATCTCAATATCCATGTTGTCTATCGCAGATGACATTATTTCGTCTTATGGCTGAGTGATATTCCATTGCATTATGTGTACCACGTCCTTATCCAGTCATGTGTCGAATGACACATTGGTTGTTTCCATGCCTTCACCGCTGAGATTTTGATGGATGCTGTGTCTTGTCACATGCTTTCGCTGCCTCTGTTGACATGATCACATGGTTTTTATCCTTTATTTTATGTGCTCTATCACATTAATCAGTTTGCATGTTAAACCATCCTGGTGTCCCTGGAATGAAGCCCACTTGATCATGGTGTATAATCTTTTTTTTAAAATAAATTTACTCATTTAAATTAGTTTCAAGCTTACAGTACATTGGTTAGACATCTGCATAGTTCATAAAACGATCCCCCCAATTGCTCCCTTCCTCTCCTAGCCCTCCACCTAGCCATCATATTTATGCTAACTGCATCCCCTTTGCCATGCTCCCCATCCTCATGCCCAACTATCAACTACTAATTTGTACTTCTTTAACCCTTCACCCCATTCTCCCAACCCCCTACCCCCACCCTTCTGTCACCAAATTGTCCACTATATTTGTCTGTTTTTGATTAGTTTGTTCGTTTTGTCCCTTAGACTCCACATATACGTGAAATCATATGGTATTTATCTTTCTTATGTATTCTTATATTTTATTTGCTAGTATTTCGTTTAGGATTTTTGCCTCTGTATTCATCGGAGATATTGTTTTGCTCTATAGTTTTCTTATTTTGTGTTATTTTTACCAGGTGATGGTGTCATAAATGAGTTAGAAAGTATTGCCTCTTCTTCAGTCTTTTGGAAAAGTTTGAGAAGAACAGGTATTAAATTATCTTTGACTGTTTGGTAGAATTCACTGATGAAGCCATCTGATCCTGGATTTTCACTTTTGGGGAGGTTTCTGATGATCATTTCAATTTTCTTACTGTTGATCAGTTATTTAGATTTTTCATTTCTTCATGATTCAGTCCAGGAAGTTTGTATATTTCTAAGAACGTGTCCATTTCTTCTAGGTTATTGAATTTTGTGGCATATAATTTTTCATAATATTCTTGTAAGATGCTTTTTGTATTTCAGTGGTATCTGTCATAACTTTTTCATTTCTGAATTTTGTGTCCTTTCTCTTTTTTCCTTCGTCTAGTCAGGGGTTTGTCATTTTTGTTAATCTTTCCAAATAACCAGCTTTTTGTTGCATTAATTTTTTCTATTGTCTTGTTTCCAACTTCATTTAATTCTGCTCTAATTTTTATTATTTCCTTTCTTTGGGCTTCATTTGTTCTAGTTTTTTAAGATCTAATGTTAGGTTGTTTATTTAAGATTTTTCTTGTTCCTTGATATAGGCCTGTAATAATATGGACTTTCCTCTTATTACCACTTTTGCTACATCCCAAAAGTTTTGATATGTATTTTCATTCTTGTTCATTTCTATGTATCTCTTTCTCTCTCCTTTTATTTCTTCTATGACCCAGTCCCTCTTTAGTAGCATGTTTAGTCTCCATGTGTTTGTGGTTTTTCCCACTTTCTTTTTACAGTTAATCTCCAATTTCAAAGCATTACTGTCAGAGAACATGCTTGGTATGATTTCAATCTTCCTCAATTTATTGAGGCCACTTTTGTGTCCCAACATATGATCTATCCTTGAGAATGTTCCATGTGCACTAGAGAAGAATGTATAATCTGGTACATGGGGACAAAAGGCCCTATAAAGATCGATTAAGTCCAATTGATCTAATGTATCATTTAAGGTTGATATTTCCTTACTGATTTTCTGTTTGGCTGATCTGTCTGTAGCTGACAGTGGGCTAAAAAGTTTTCGTTTTAATAAGCCCAATTATCTATTTTTTTCTGTTGTCGCTTGTGATTTTGGTGTGACATCTAAGGACCCGTTGCCTGACCCAGGGTCAAGGGGATTTACTCCGAAGGGGTTTGTAGTCTTGGCCCTTATATTTAGATCTGCAATACATTGAGTCCATTCAACTGAGTTTTAAACTTTACAGAATGATCTTTTCTGTGGATTGGATTGATTTCGTTCATTTTTAGTCAGGATGTGGAGCCAGAATATAACTGCTCCAGAGACGACCCCACAAGGTTCCATCTGGATAAATCCAGACTGCATTCATCACTGTAACCCGTGTACACTGTACCCCGAAGCAAAATGCAAAGCCCTTATTGCTTTTTAGCCTTTTGGTTTTTATGGCTATTAAATGCCCTTTAGGTGGTGCTATTGCATTTCCTCTTTTTTTCTTTTTCTTTTCTTTCTTTTTTTTTTTTTTTTTCCTTTTGGCTGTGAAAATAAGAGGATTTTTATTCTGCTTTGGTGAGCCACTTTATTTACCGGAGGAAAACATTACACCAAAATGTGAAAACTGAAATATTGCATTGAGATGACTTTACCCAACATTTATTATCTAATTTAAATGCTTAAAGACGTTACCCCGTGAATCTACTTCTCCAGCTTGCTTGCTTTGACTGTGCGCATTAACTGTCAAATGAGCATGCTGGCTTCTGAGAACTGGGGGTGCCGATGGTTAACTTCTCCATGTGGAATTAATGACGATTTCCAGCTCTTTCAACTTCCATGTGGCTAATTAAAAAGTAAAACTTTCAAGTGGTCGACTTCCTAAAAGAGAAATGCATTCTTCACGTTGGCTCTTTGCAAAATGCCTTTTCGGTTACAGAACCTGTGTACAGTTTTTACATCTCATTTCCTGGATTATCTTCCCTGTGCCAACTCACAGTGTGGGACATTAGGAAACGGTCTGCCTTTTTTTTTTCCTTTTTTTTTTTTGAACCACTTAAAAAATTCCCAGGAAGGTTTTTTTCCACTCCAACTGCCTTCCCATTATGTTCCGCAGTCTGCCAAGCTTGCCAGAACTCAGCAGGTAGCCCACATGGTATGCGTGTCTGTGTGAGAAAGCTCCCCTGATGTGGACAAGATGTTGGTTGTAAAATGAAGTCAACATCTTGTCCACAATGTGCAAAAATACAGTATATCCGTAAGCACCAAGGCCATAAAGAATCTTTAGTTAAATACGGCTGGCTAGAATGACTCTGTTGTCGTAAACGTGATTCCAAGATCAAAACTTCTAAATCTCGGGAAGAAAATCTATAGCCAGACTCCCTGTTTTCCTTTGTACTTTTTCCTTAACACAAAACATCATAATATTCACGTGGTGGTTTTTTTTTAAAAAACTGGAGAGTCCCAAAGGAGAGTTGGGGAGAGATTTTACTGTAGATTATTTTGTACTTTAAAAGAAATTCTGCTGGTTTTTCTGAAGGTGACATGTCAGTCCTTAAAATCTCAGTGCCCAAAGTATCATTTTGGGAAAATACCTGCTTGGCAGTTATCAGTCAGGTAATGATTGGTTCTTATTTTTGCCTTCTCGGTCTGAATTCAAAATTATTGGTCTGCATTGCATATCTGTTTAGACTACGGATAAATCATTAGAGTAAAAATTGGAGTATGTTTTCAAAAAATAAACCAGCGAAATTTCAAAAATGGAGGTGTTTGAAGGGAGCATTTAATAGCTTTGCTAGATTTACATTTGCCTTGAATTATATTCAGTTTTGTATGTATTTTTTTCACCAGATTTGTTTTAATATCTAACCTGTGGTTACCCCAGAGCCAGCCCAAGGAGGTATTGAGTCAGTGTTTGTGGACTTGAATTGAATGCATAGCTCCTAGAGAGGAAGCTATAGCCAAGAACAGACAAGACTGTAATGACTCCGAGTATGTTACTTAGGCGCTCATGTGATTGAGGTTTTCATGGTATTTCTTCTTCAAACTGGGGGTCACCTTTGAACTGAGAGCAGAAGCTTTGTAGACAGCTGCCACTACCCAAAGGGAAGGTGCGATGTGAAAGAAAGAAGGTGGAGTTCTGAGGGTGGAGATGGAGTTTTTTTAGAGGTGGTTATTTGGTCTCTGTTCTGCTTCTGTATTCTTGCTTTTTACCAAGTTAAAATGGAAGCGTGGACTTCTTTTGGCTCATACTGTGCCTTGGACCTTTTTCTGTGCCTGGGAATCCACTTACTGGCCCTGTTGCCCACTGGCCTGGGAGGAGCCCTTCCTTAGCACCTGGGAACAATACCAAGACCAGACTATTGACTCTCAAGTATGTGAGAAGTCTTTGAATAGCACAGCCTCAGGATGCTAAACCAATCAAAAATGGCAACTTCTACTTTATGCACTTCCAATTTACAGGCAGCTCCTAACTTACAAATGGATTACATTCCAAGCGTCCATTTATAAGTCAGATGGTTAGACAAGAATGCACTTTCCATAGAAACGGTGTTATCCGTGGTGACCAGAGTCCCAGGTTAATGGCACCAAAGTTCACCTAAGCATAATGTAGCTGGAATTTGGTCCATGTGTGAATCCCAGATCACTATATAGCATGAAGAAAACAGTGCCATATTAATGAGTAAATGGAGGCTTGAATATCAGTTTGCCTATTTATATTTATTATTGATGGTGTAAAAACATTTTCATTAATGTTTTTAGAGAAGTAAATGGAAATGTTTGGGGAGATTTTTTTTTTTTAAGTAAACTCGAGGAATATTTAGGAAAGGCAGGAGGAAATTCTGAATAATCCAGCCTAGGAAGCAAGAGGGAAAAAGAGGAAAGATATAAACAAGAATATTAATCTAAGCATTAAAAAAAGTAAAGATTTCTTCCAGAGAATATATCTAACCTGGGAAGAATAAGAGACAGTACAAGGCAGTTTTTGAATCATCCCCTGGCAACAAGTGAATAAAGGTAATTTCTTCGTAAGATTTCAAAGGCCCACACAGTGCTCATTTATACTCCGGAATGGGTGTGTGAGTTTTTAAAGGTTTCTATGTATAAAGAACATATAGTATTATGAATTTAGAAAAAAAAATGTGAAAGATTGGATGTTTATGGCCTGTTTCTTTGGTTGCTATTTACTCCCTTTCGAACTTTTTACATTTGCGGTAGGAGGAAGTGTGGCTTAATGGATTTTGGAGTGAGGCCCTGGTTTGAATCCCAGATCACTATATAGGACTTAGGTCACTGTTGGACATCCTGAAGGCTCTGAGGCCATTTTCCTCTATTGGAAAATAGAACTAATACTACCCGCATCACAGGGTTGTCGAGGGCGTCTGTCCTGGTGAAATGCTCAGTGAATGAAAGCCATCGTCACCAGATCAGACAGATCAGATTTGCACATCTCTGGCTCAGCCCACTTACATTTATACAGAGTATCAAAAACATCAACATAAAGAGGAATAAAATTTTAACGTAGGTGAGTATGTAAACTTCCAAGCCAGAAGAAAAGAATCCTGCTTCTCAGTAGCCTACCAGACCACCACACATGAGTGGTTCTGAAATCATTCAGCTTCTGGGTTTACGGGAGAGCAAGTGAGGAGCCTCGTTAAATATGTCATCGCCGAGTTCATTCTGACATCTTGAAAGACTTCCTTTTTCCTCTTTGGTCTTGATTTAGTTCTAGCTGTCGCTGTTTAAAGAAAAGATGAATTTACAATAGAGGGATATACATTAAAACGGTTTGGGATAACCCGTGTGCGTGACTAAAAGCTTCGGCTTGAGTCTATTTTTAAGTCTATTTCATGTTGGGAATCTTAGGATTCATTTACCATTTCAGGCTACTTTTAGAGATGAATAAGGACCCGTGCCTCTCTTCCACCTGCCACCTGCATTAAAGGAGACAGTGTCTGCTTTTACGTAGAAATGGTTGTCTTAAAGTACTACCTTATGATGTGACCTATCGAGCACCAGTGTTTTTTGTCAGCTGTGTCCAGCATAAAGCCAAGATTATGCTACTGCGAACAACGTTCTGATTATTCATCGACTGGCACAACCCATGCATCATTTTATCCAGGCTGGGACTTGAAAGCAATTGGGGAAAATGCCTTGGGTCACTAACTGCCTTTCCCCTCCAACTCCAAATGGCCTTCCTTACCTTGGGTTTCTCTCTCTTCATACTCATGGGACTCTTCTCCGTTTTACCCCCTTTATCCCAGGCATGTCACTCCCTTCTCACCCACCCATCCTTTTTTTCTTTTTTTAAATCACTATAGCCCATGGTTTTAGTGCACCTGATGATTCCGCTCAGGATTCAGTCCCGGGTGACTCAGGGAGAGTTCTTCCCAAGCACATCCAGGCCAGTCACCCGAACCTGATTATCACCATCACGTGCAAACCGTACATCTGCTGTCCAAAGCTATCCCCGATCTGTCTCGCCCCACAAGCAGTTTATTCTCATAGTGTGATGGTCACGTCTGCTTTAGAATATAGACTTTAAAGAATGGTTTTATAATTTGATAGTTTTGTTCACGTACACCTGGAACCAGCAAACTGTGATTTGTAAGCCTAATCCGGCCCTACCCCTTTTGGTAAATAAAGTCTTGTTGAAATGCAGCCACCCCCATTCATCTAGGACTCCTCTGTGGCTGCTTTCACTCTGTCACAGCGAAGTTAAGTAGTGGCAACAAGACCATTCGGCCCACAAGGCTAAAGTATTTACCCTCTGGCCCTTTATATAGAAGAAGTTTGCTGCCTCATACCCGGCATCAAATCTCATTGTAGATGGCCTTCCAGGAAACAAGGTTTTACTCTTGTACTGAGAATCTGTCCTTTGCCACAAACTTAACCAAGGGACAGGAGACAAAGTCATTTCGTTTCCTTAGGTCTGGTTTCACGTTCTGTACAGGTGTGATTGTTATCATTGCCTTGTTTTACTGAGAGCAGAGTGATGGGAACACATCAAATTACCGTTCGTATGTATTTGAGGTTTCTGTGATGCCGGCATCACATGTAAGCTCACTTCCCTGGTTTTGACGGCGTTCAGATTCATCAGGCTTTTCTCAACACGTAGCATTTCCTTTTTTCTTTTAATTTGCTTTCAATTTACAGAAGAAAATCAGATGAGATATTTGTATTACAGTGGTAAGATACAGAACATAGATTATATGAACGTTTTCTTGGTGGCGAGCAAATATTTACGTTTTTGAGTTCTTATGAAAGCATCCGAAAGGAACAAATCTTTTTTTCATGAAGAAAAGTCAGATCTTCCCTTTTTCTTTAAATATATCTCAAAACCAAAAGAATTATCAAAAATTGAACTTACATGTTGTACTGACATTATCGTATCACTGTAAATGTGCCTTTTTTCATTAAATCAGTGCAACGGCTTGCCATGTGTTCCTCTTGGGAGAAATGGAAGACAGGCTAGAACGTTCCAGAGGCTACCTGGGAGAACGAATGTCAGGCTTGCAATAACATCTTCTCGTTATTACCATTTCTTTATTATTTTCAGGTATGATACATTTTAGTACTGTGATAACTTTGTACTGAGCAAAAAGTAATACATACATTTATTATAGAAAATACAGAAAAAAGGAAATAGAAGGAAAAATTCTAATAGCCTTCCCATCCGGGGGGAACCACTGTTGATATTTTAGTGTATATCTTTCCCGGCCCAGGAAGAGTAATAATGCTGCTGTTGGTTGGATATCTGGTTTGACTCTGTACTTTGCGAACAGCTTTATACGCTTGGTCTTATTTAATCCTTAGTCGCATCCCTCCAGTGCCCAGGTCTGAAAAAGCACATTTTGAGAAACTAAGACACAAAAGGTTATAATCACTTGCCCAAGGCCACACAGCTCACACCTAAACTCACCCTTAGGCAGTGTACTCTCCAGCCTACAAACTTTTGCTCGTGGTCAATAAGCTAGTGTTTGAAACTGGCAAGCTAAGGGACTTCTTTGTGGTCAATGTACTATTTAGTGAAAGTGGTTCTTCTGCCATGCACCCTGTAGTGAGTGTCTTCAGAGGAGATGCCAGAATGCCCCCCGCTTCCTGCTGGGAGCCTGGATCTCTTCCCCGTGGCTGCTGGAGATGCTTCCTGGCCTGGCAGCCACCAGTTTTCAGGGCGGCTGCCCCTTCTGCCCCTCCCCCTGCTGGCCATCGCACGCAACAGGCCGGTCATCCCACAGGCCACCACGCAGTGCCTGGCTGCCCACTGGAGCCACCCTCCCCGAAATCACAGGGAAATATCTTAACCACTAAATAAATCATAAAACAGAACGTAGCAGCTCTTCCCAAGGAGCTGGCTCCCCTAAGACTGCTTTATTTAG
This sequence comes from Cynopterus sphinx, assembly GCA_030015415.1. Classification (NCBI taxonomy): domain Eukaryota; kingdom Metazoa; phylum Chordata; class Mammalia; order Chiroptera; family Pteropodidae; genus Cynopterus; species Cynopterus sphinx. The sequence continues at coordinate 9,668,576 of CM057391.1, forward strand.
AAGTTTTGAAGAAGAGTTCAGAGTGAGAAAGTGCTTAGAATATTTTCAGTGGCAAAAAAAAGAAAACGCAGCTGCCAGTCTACACCAAGTGTCGAACGCCCACTCCTAGCCCACGCTTAGATTGAGAGCAGGGTGGACACTGCCCCTGCCCTGCTGTCGCTGACTGCCGTGTGCCCCATGAGAAAGCTGTGACTCAAATGGTTAAGGCAGATAGTTGCGTGCACGAGGGACGGTGCTAGCAAAGAGCAAAGAAAAGAAGTTGTGTACTTAGCAGTAGGGGTCCCCCACCCCCGGCTATGGATCAGTACCAGTCTGTGGCCTGTTAGGAACCAGGCCGCACTGCAGGAGGGAAGTGGCAGGCAAGGCCGAGAAGCTTCGTCTGTATCTGCGTCACCCCCTCAGCTCCCCCTCAGGTCATCAGGCATTAGATTCTCATAGGAGCACCGGTCGCTGGTGCCAAAAAGGTTGGGGACCGCTGCCTTAGAGCATACTAACTTAGACCCTAACAACCGCAAGCAGTTTTTTTTTTCTTTTTAACCGTTCTGGTTCTGTGTTAGAAGGCAAATCTAAAATCAACTGCGACATTCTTTCGTGAGAGTCATAAAAGACCTTGCTGCCACTGGCTTTCCATTGGGAAACCTAATAAAAATTTGTTAATGCATTGTGATTCAAAATTACTATGAAAGTTAAGAATAATAAAGCAGAACCTAAATAAAGTGCTCTTAACTGTGTTTATATCTGCATTAGGCTTAAGCCGCCCTGGCAATTACATGTTTTTACTTTTCATTGTTCAACAGTTTCAAATGTACCAGAAAATGCTGGCCGAAGACTGTTGCCTAACTGAAACCAGATAGGTCCAGATTTCCGAAAGCTATGAGAAGAAAATAAATCCCTCGGTTCAAAACAGTCCAAACGTTTTCAGTGATCACATACCATCCGACACAATTCGGTACAAGTCTCGTGTTGCTTCTCAGTAAATATATGGTTAAATGGATGCAAGCGAACGATTCAAATAATATACAAACATGTTGACACAAAGTTTTACGGCCTCGTGGTGCATGTGGGCCTTGTAGATCCAATTATTATTTCATTTTATCCATCACATGTAACGTGAGACGTTTTCCTTGTAGGGTCCCTGAAAGTTGATTCTGGGGAAGAAACTCTGACTTCCAGATTGATTCTGACGTCCTTATAGAATACTGATTTAGAGGGTGCTGAGGACCCCTTACCCAGTAGTGTTCCCAGGTCCACCTTTATGAATTATTTCTTTTTGTAACCTCTCTCCATAGTCCTTTTATTTAACGCAGATAGCTTTGGCAAGAGTGTTATTCCAACAAGAAACGTGGATTGATGACTCTTTGTAAGACACCATGGTTCCTGCCCTCTGAGGGCTTATAGAGTAGTTAGGGGGGAAAAAGGAAAAGGGCATTAAAATTTTACTACTTGTAGAAGGCAAAATGTACTGCTATGATAAGGAAAATACTGTAGGTAATTCGTTGAGCGGTTATTTGTAGGTGACGTGTGTCTGTGTGCATATGCCAGACACTGTTTGGTGCACTTTATTAAATTATTTTTATCCTATAAGAAAGGCACGATTGCCTCATTTTAAAGATGAAGACACTAAGACACAGAGGTGTTGGGAAACTCGCCCGTGGTCACACAGGAAGTTAGACGGCCAAGCTGGGGTTCAAAACCCAGCAGAGTGGCCCTGAAGCCCGCGCGCTATTTAACATGTCTGTGAAGGACCCTCCTATAGTGCGAGCCTCACCGTTCATTTCCATACTGAATAGTACAGAAGTCCAGGGGAGAGCACCAGGCTGGAATAGGGGCTCCCAAGGAATCCGCAGCCGAGCGGGAGAGCCGGCCGCCGCTGCCCCTGGGAACCTCGGAAACTGAAGGAGATGGGGCAGCCTGGGCTGCTCGGCACAGGCCCCTGCACTTCTGCCTGGGACCCCTTTCCCCTTTCCCCTGCCTCCCTTAATTTCTAGGAGACCTCGAGGGTCATCTGCATCCGTTCACAGAAAACCCCACCCAAGTCTTTGACCCTGGAGCACCATGAAGATGAAAGGGTGACTGTGCTCACTACGAAATGAAGGCCCCCACCCCCACCCCGGGGAGATGCCCTGCCCCCAGACACCCACGGTGTGGCCGAGTGCTCGAAGGAGAGCAAAGAAGCCTTTCCCTTGACGTGACTGCTTCCCTACACCCTCTTAGAGCCTCCTGCAGCCAAGCCTGGACTCTGCTCAGCCTCCAGCCACCAGCACGGAATAGACTGGGAATAGCCTGGAAGGGAGTCTTGAATTCTTTGTCTCTCAGCCTCCGTGCCTCAGTTTCCTTGTCTGTAAAGGGGGTCTTGCTTGTGCTATCGACATCACTGACTCTGAGGACCACGAAACCCGTATTAACCGGTATCTGTGGAACGCCCAATGCGTACAAGCTTATAAATGAGAGATGACAACAAAATAGTGATATGGTGACATCTCTCAGTTTTTCCAGTTGGTGCAGCACCCCCTTGTTCGATTAGCAGCACGTCAGACTTCCTTCACGTTCACAGGCCGTCCACACACCCCGTGGTCGCTCAGTCCAAAGGGTTAGTCTCTCTGCCCTTCAGTGTGGACAAGGCAGCCGGGTGCTGAGCCCAGCCGTGGCCCCCGCCAAGGTGGAGCCCCATGTGGGACCCCAACCACAGTCTGTTTGATCCTCCTCCCTTTAGCCATTCCCCCTGCTCCCCAAAACCATGTGCCGCATCCAGGAAGCTGAGTGCAGAGGTGCTACTGACAGTCACGTGATGTCTCTAAACCAGCCCTCCTCTCCTCCTTGAGCCTGGGTCGTCTGTCCATACTTCTCGAGTGACAGGTTCCCTCCTTTGGGACGCATCACACATGCAGACTGGCTCACATCTCCCCAGCTTTCAGCTCCACGTTCCTCAGGAGGCTGCCCGGCCTGCGGTGAGGTCCCCCAAGTTGCCGGTACACCCTTTCTCATAACTGAAGTTGTGAGCCCGCAGTTGTAAAGACAGGCAGGTGTCTGCCCAGGAGAAAGACCATCTGCATCTAAGTGGCCGCAACAGAGACTCCTAGATGCAGGCGCGGCCACGGTGATTTTTAAGGACTAAATCCGACACACAGCAAACGTCTTCATCCAAATGAGCGTTGTCCTGCAAACGTGTCACCTTGGGAGGTGTGTGCGGGTGCGTTTCGGTCATTCTCTCTCATGGCTCCAACCACGTTGGAGCTGCTCATTTGGGATGCCCTCCAACGGTCGTTTCCAATCCGCAGAAGAGGTTTAGGCTCCTGTTCAGCCATGGCTGGTTCGCTCTGGGTGAGCTCCGCTGAGGGGTCTTGGAAGCCGAATCTTCCACCACCTTCGCCAGGTGTAATGACAAATGGCCTTTGACTCCTCAGTGATGATAGAGGTTTAAGCCTCAGTGCTGTTCCACAGAATTCCAGGCATTTTCCAACGCTGTTTTCAGGGGAAGTCTGAGGTACCCTCGAGTGGCGAAACGGCAGCAGAGTGGAACAGGTGTGTACGGCCCCCGAGACGGCCGCAGTAAGGAGGAGAGCCCTCTCTTTTCACGTGTGTGCTGGCGTGTGTCTTACACTCAGCCTGATGACTGCACATCCTGTGTTGGTAGAGCGCTGCTGGTGGGGGTGAGGGGTGTGCATCCAAAGTGGTCCTGGGTTTGGGCTTACTTGGCACTGAACTCATTGTTTTAGCAAAAAAAACAGGTTCCAGTGACTTAAGCAGATTTGCCCAAAGAATGCACCTGGTACCTTATTAGCTTTGCGAAAACGAGAAGAAACTTAACGGCATCCATTTTTCTGGCTATGATCTTCATATGACAGCAAATTGGGGTAACATTAGCTGATGCTTCCATTTTCAGGGGGCGTCGTTGTCCAAATAAGCATTTAAAAAATTACCGCTCTTTTCTGGCTCCCCCAAAGGAAAAGGCTTTAGAAAGATGAAAATATACTTCACTGTTGCTAATTCATTCTTTTCTCATTCACTTTCGTGAGAGATTTTTTTTTTTTAAAGCTTTAGCCATTTATTATAGTGAAAAAATCCACAAAATGTCCATTTTATAGATAGGTGATTGTTAGACCAATCTGGCTGCAGGCAAATGGTGGGCACGCTGATTTCGGGCCTAGGAAGGCTTTGAATCGCTACCTGGACAGACAGTTGGCAGTGTCCTAAACAGTCCTACCCACCTGACCCCCATCCAACAAAAATGAGGTGAAGGAGGCATTTCTTGTGCCCAAGAATGAAGCCCATTTGTAATCTGTGGGTGAATTTTAGACATCGCTCTGGAACCAAACCAGTTCATTGCTCTCTGTTTCTTCCATCAGCCCTGGAATAGCCAGCCCATCCCTGCCAGATGTGCTGCATTTCACATTCTCCTTTCCCTCAGTCTCCTGGTGTTCAAAAACTGGTCTAGGGCTTTCTCGGATTTAAGTCCAGCCACTAAATCACGGCACTGCGGTGTTCATTTCCTTCCCCGTGCTGAGGGTATGCAAATACGCTGGGCCTAATCCTCATCACCTGTCCTCTGCTAGTGGGCCAAGTCTGCTTGCAGGCAGGCTTTGTGGGGACTGGGTTTGGGGGCTGCTCGGGAGAAGGGGCGCGAGGAAGGACTGCAAATGTCAGCGGCGCCAGGCCCTGTTGCGCCCCCATTCACGGCACCCAACATCTGCTGAGAAGCATGTAGCTCCGTCGGCCACAGCCTCCCAGTGGGAGGTAAGCCCAGGGAAGGAGGCTGAGCTTGGCAGCCGGGTGGCGCACCTGGAGGAATCACGTGTGGCAGTCGGTTCTGTGAAGTCGGGATGGGCTGTGTGGAGGTGACTCCACGGGAGCCAGCAGCTGCCCTCGTTTAACTTTGGCTGTTGACAGTTCGTGCTGAGGGTACTTGTTTCCGATCTCGACAGAGCTGGACGCTCAATATTTTAATTTCGGGTTTTCGTTCGGAAGAGTCCTTTTACTGGAACCAAAACCTTTGTTGACATCACCGTCAGACCGTGCTGGTCTCATCTGCGGCACCAAGGAAGAGATGAGAAACGCAAGGCCAAATGCGTGACTTTGGGAAAAAGCAGCAGTCGGATCTGTCAGACAACCAAAGAATACGGGGCTGGTTGGTTAGACTGTCACTGGGGTCCCCAAGGAACCCCTGAGGATCGATCATCCAGAGATTGGCTGCAAACTGCAGCCTTGGTTTTTGCCCCAAACCACTGCCTCCTGTTTGTTAACTCACTGCAGGTCTCTGAAAAAGATCCCTTAACTGATGAAAAATGCCCAGGAAAGAAGTTTTTTCAGGTTCTTTTTCACCATCCGTCACTTCCCTTTCATTCCACTCATCCTGGCTTCTAGACCCTCCTGTTTCCTGCCCTGAGAGGAATTTAGAAGGGACAGCCCCGTCCTTTGAGAGTTATTCGAAGCGTGTAGCTCTGGGTGCTCAGGCATAGGAGTTACCTGCCACAGCTTAAACTCAGTAAAAGGAAATATTTTGGTCAAAGGCTTCCTCTTTTAAATTAATATCCCCTTAAATATTAGGAAAACATCACTCACTATGAAAAGTTACTAGCACTTTTGCTGACTTACAAATATTATGAAAAAATGTCCTATTAAAAGCCGTTGGTTATTTTGCTGACTTTAAGGGATAGTTTATAACCAGGATAAAATGTGGTTCAAAAAGTACCGCCTGAGTACAATCAAGATCTTGTCCCGTATTCAGTGCACTTCTTCGTACTGGTCGTCACGTGTGCATTTCCATCCATATGACACGTATCTGCTCCATCCAAAAAGTTTAAAACAGTATAAAATGTCCTGTAAAAATTTACACTAAGTTCCCTAAAACAGCAGTCCCCAACCTCTTTGGCATCAGCGACCGGTGCTCCTGGGAGAATCTTACGCCTGATGGTCTGAGGGGGAGCTGAGGCGGTGATGCTAGCGCCGGGGAGCGGCTGCAGATACAGATGAAGCTTCGCTCCCTCGACCGACCCTCACCTGCTCTGCAGCCCGGTTCTAACAGGCCATGGACCGGTACCGGTCCGCAGCCTGGGTCTCAGGGACCCCTGCCCTAAAACACGGAACTTTGTTAGGTGTATACTTCATTCATTAGAATGAAAACTTGGCTAAGGAAATCATGGTATTTGTTCGAAGAAACTTCTAGTTTCTTCCCGATATGCTCATCTCAAAGGCCCCGATGTGCTAGAAATTGCATTTTCTAGGTTAACTATTCAGAGCCCCGGTCTTCTTCGTGGACGATCTTAAGAATTCTTGCAGTGGCAATGGCTGTGCCTTTTGTTCCTACCAAGACTGTTCTGTCAAGCCAGCATGCCTTACGTGAGTTGACAAAAGGTTCGTTTTTAGAGTCTTTGCGGGGGAGTCAGTGTCAGCCCTGATGACAACCATCTTTCCAGTGAGACCTGATATATGCAGTCTGGACGATTGTGACTCCCCGTCACCACCACCCCAAGGCCCGCTGTGCTGGTCAGCGCCTACCAACCTTGGGGCCTGCAGAGGGCTCCCTAACACCGCGTTTTTAGCTCCCTCTCGGAAAAAGCAGAAAGCCGTCCCGGCTGGAAGGGGGCAGGGGAAGCGCAGAGGCTGTGGAAGGCCCCAGCAGCCGGTCTGCTTGCAGCCTGGTAAACAGAGTAGGAATGGTAGGCGCAGTCCTTTTCCTTGAGTTCTGTCCCAAGCATGAGATCGGATGACAGCTCTGTCCGGGCTCATTACTTTACTAGCCTAGAGCTAGTTCGCTTAGCAGCGGGAGCCCGCCAAGAAGGCATTTCATTACTGAAACCAAAACTGGTCCGTTGTAACTGCTGATGAGCAGTAGTCAGACTTTCTTCGGTGTTTCAAGGAATTCATAAAGCCTTTGCGCACGTAAATAGAAAGCTTGAAACGCCCGTGTTCCATAAAAAGTAAATAAAATATATATTTGTGCATGAAGACTTAATTAAGTGGCGTGATTTCATGTCACAAATCTAAAGCGGGCGGGTTAGACTTGCCAACATTACTGCAGCTGTGTTTTACATTAGGAAATTAATTAAAAGCGTCATTTATGCCTTTTTCCACTTACAAGTATTGAGACCTCTGTGTGTGACCCCTTCTATTTCCCTTTCAATCCTTATATTATGGTAATCTAAGAAGACTCTCTCTTACTCTGTTATTGGTAGAAGAGTTGGGGGGGGGGACACTAATGAAAAATTTGTCCTGTGCTACTGAGGCAAATCGAACCGGACTCAAGGCATTTCCTGCTGCCTGCAAAAGAAGGGCTGTCTCCATTTACATCCATGCGCCCCTCCATTTTCCTGTCTTAGCAGAATTTCATTTTATGTCTTATTAGAACAGTATTTTTTTTTTCCTGGTGTCAGGAAGGGAAGCAGAGAAAAGCAGGAAAATATTTGACATGCCATATGACACATCATCATTTAGCTGAGCTGTTATGTGAGACCTTGTTTTTTGAAGCAGACCTGTGGATACAGTTCAGTTATGGAATGTGCTAACCCTAAAGCAAATTAAAACACACCCAAGTGGATATCGACACGCAGTGTGCAGTTCAAATAAATATTGTTTTGATTTCATATGTCGGAGCGGAATAATGACTCCCTTGAGACAGGAAGAACAAATCCATCACTCTCCTTATTTACTACAGTTATTTGTTAACAACTGCAGTAAAATTATTACTTGATGAAGTTTTAATGATGGAAGTAATTTTGTTCCTCAAGAGGCATCGGTTGCCAAATGAGGCTGAAGTTTTGGAAGAACTAAGGACTCAGTCTGTGAAAACATTGCCATAACGTCCTTACTCTCAGATATAACTTACAGTGATGTGGACTCAGGGTCAGGTGTTTTTGCTTCCTCAGACGCCAAAGGCACTTTTCTCCGTCATTTATGCCTGTGAGACATCGTTCACTTGCACTTTAAGGGTGGCAGTCCAGGAGGATTCTAAGGTGCAAGCGGTTACACAACTTGTACTCAACTATTGGAAAGGAGGAGGAGATTTTCCTCTGAGAACGTTGTCATTGGTAGTATTTAGAGTCAGAGCCTGTCTCTAACTTGTGTTTCACAAACCGGTGAGCTACTTTTAAATATTTCATAAAAGGTGTCAATAAAATTGGACTACTGGGAGCCCTGAACCTTCCTCGGCCCCCTGGCATCCATCATCCTCATGATAGCTAGCGCCTCTAGTCCGTTGGGACAAAACCAAGCCAACTCCTTTCTCCTGTCACCTTAAGTCATCCCTCTGTTCTTAACACTTCACCCAAACCTAGTGTGTGCTTTCCAGCAAAGTTGGCGTCACGTCATTTGCTATCGTAGTATGTGTCCTCATGCTCGTTCTACTCTATCTAGCACTGGTGGTTACATTTTAGACAACAGAATAGGCTGCTGCAGCACTCGAAGGTGTTATCGACCTGCCCGCATCGAAGCTCAGTGATTCTCAAACCACCAGCGTCACCGTCTCCTGGGAACTTGTTAGAAATGCAGGTTCTTAGGTGCCACCCCAGGCCTACTGGAGCCATTTGCCTTTGAGAAATTAAATGACAGGGTGTTTTTGAACTTTCATCACAGGTTTGAGCATGATGGACTTATGATCTTCTTTCCTTGCTCTTCCTGACTATTCATCCCTGTAAATTTTCTCATTTTAGCTTCTATTCACAAGTTGGGACCAATTCTAAAATATTGCTCTCTCCGGAGAACTCAAAAGCTGTAATTCTGTAAAATATCATTTCATATCCCATCCTAATATGATATAGTGCACCCACCTGTGTTGAGTACGCAGATAGCAAATGGAAAAGTCCAAGTACTGGGGCGTATTGACAGCTCCGTTCTTCGGCTGGATTCTCTCCGTAAGCTGCTAATGTCCTTCCTTTGCACAAGAGGGTACAAAGATCTTGTGACATGATCTCTCCAATCAGTGAAATGATATTAATATATGTGGGCAATTATGAAATCACTAAGCACTGAAACTCCTTGCAGTTGGCATTGGCGTCTACACAGCTATTAATGTTGGCTGAAGTGATGAAGAAACTAAGCCAGGCCTTGAAGTAGTATTTTTTAAAAGGGGGTGTTTGAGCTAAAAGAAAAAAATAATTTAGATGCAGTATAAAAATTTTATGTGTTATATTAGTCAGGATGGGCTCGATCATACCGCTTTCATAAACCTCCAAATCTCAGGGCCTTAACAAAAGTTTAGTCTTTGCTCACTGTCCACGTCTACTGTGGCTCATGGGGATCGCTCTGCTCACTTTAGTCACGCAGGAACCTAGTCTGAGGAAGGCTTTATCTTGACCCATAGTCTGTGATCAAGAATCGTCATTGCCATACACATTTCACTGCCAAATCCAGTCACATGGCCGTGCCCTGTTGTGTACCTGAAGCCGCAGAGCCAGAGACACTTAGGGGACAGCATCAGTGACTGCCTCACCTTTCTGGGTAATCTTTCCGAAGAATACCACACTTGGCATACCCAGGAAATAAAACTCTCCTAGGCTAGCCGATCGTAGCTTAATAACCTCTAGTTTACCTTCTGGAGACGTTTAAATCGTCCGCTGGGGTTTGGCTTCCAGCTAGAAAACTGGGAATTCAAGCCGCTAGTCTTCTTCGTGTTCCCCACTTGCGAGCACCCTGACCAGTGTTCCAGCAGACACTGCATGTTCTCTGAGGAGCTTGTGTAGCTGCCATTGCTGGTTTCCACCCAAAATTCTCTCTCCCCTTTTCATTTGCTGGCAGAACTGTTAAGTTTGTGCGGGAAGTAAATCTTGAATCATCTAAGCTCAGTGGTTCTCAAACCAATAGCATTAGGGCCTCCTAGGAACTTGTTAGAAATGCAGGTTCTTAGTTTCCACCCCAGCCCCGAATCCGAAACTTGGTCTAAGCTCATGGTGGCGGTTCCTTCTCCAGCCAATTGTTCAAATGCCATCTCTAACTTCTTGGGTCTTGGTCTTGTGTCTGCCCCAACACACTCATACACGTGTGCTACTCCCCCATGGAGGAATCTGATTCTTATTGTCCCTCACCAACCAAAATCCTTTGGGTAATTTTTAAATTTCATCTCTTTCCTTCCCCGGGTGAGAATCACTGACCTTCTGGTTGCCCTTTTGTTTGCTGCAATATTGGTTTTTCTACCTAGTGCAAGTTCTCCAAATTGGAGGGAAGCTTTTTTGGCTGTTCTCAGAAAGCAAGACCAACTGGCACGTCGTAGGCATCTAGCGAACATTTGTTGAAGCTTTGCATATCTAAGCAAAGAGCAAGAAATGCAGGTGCTTCAGGATGTCAGATAACAGTGAGCAGAGTGGGCAGCGCACCCGAAACACAGGGTCGGGGTGTGAGGGCCCACGTGCTGCTTATGTGAGAGCTCTGCTTTCAGCTCACTGTTGCGTGGGAGGACTTGGGCCCAGTGACGCCAGGGCTGTGATTTTCCAAGGAATCTGGAAATCTGGATTGTCACAGGAAATCTCATTTTTTAATCTTGGGTCAGCGTTCTGGAAGCCATTAATTCGTGATCTCTGGCCCAAATCCTATTATAACTTCTAAAACATTTTAATCCCAGCTCTCCTAGAGGTGTTACATGTTTCCCATAAGATGAAGTTGTGAATGTTCTTCCCGTGAATGAAACAGGCGAGAAATCTTTTGGAGAATCTTTTCTATTAAAAATATCACTGTTGATTTAGAGCTGTATCAACCCAGAATGTTAGGTAATATCTCTTAGTGAGAAATGAATTCCTTCTCTGAAATATGTAAATAAATAGGAAAATGTTTGACCAGAACTTGAAATGTCCCCAAAATATGTGTTACTCAAAGCTCTAATTAACATTCCAATTCTCCTAAAAGTTCGTAATTCCCAGAAAACTTCAGGCTTTACTTAGTAAAGTACGTATATTCTGTCCCATAGCATTGCACAAAGGCCTACGATAAAGCCGAGATTGTCTTATAAGTAAATTACAGTGGATAAGCAAGTATCCGTGGGTGAATGGGCAGTCTAAACCTGTGGTATAAGGTGCAGTCGATCCCCATCATTTGCAGATTCAGAATTTGCAAATTCACCTGCTCATTAAAATTTTTTAAACCCAAATCAATATGTGTGACACAACGGCTCGGTTTTCACTGATTCGGTGCTTGCTGTATAGAACATAGCTACTGTGGATAACTGAAGAATCGACTGTAATCCTGTTTACGGGAGGAAAGAAAAATCATTTCATTAGTCTCCTTTACATTTAATGAGTTGGGTTCCCCCTCCCGCCCCGCCCCGAACCATCACTGAAATGTTTTGTTTGAGACTCAGGCTATAGACCTCCTTTTAGGTGTCACTAATGTCTTCTTGATATTTTATTAAACTCCTTTTAGAAAGATTTGTGTAAGATTGGCCAAGCCAATACCAGTTTACCAGAGGATCCCAGTTCACCAGAGTGCAGAGTGATGTGGAAAGCTCTCGTAGGCCCCTCCCGCCACCCCCACGCACACGCACACACTCGCAACTACCTCTCAAGGAGCCTGTGAGGTACAGGCATGAGAGTCTGAGGTCAGAGAGTCCTCAACGTGAACTGAAATTCCAGTTGAATTTTGGTTTGTTCCGTGATCAGATCTTTTCTTGCAAGACCCCTGGTATTTGCTAGAGGATGTTCCACTGTCCTCTTGAATGAGCCGATAAATCAAGACCATCGTGTTTCAGATTTAACAGCTGCCTTATTATCCAAAATTGAGTATGAATAATAAAGTCAACATATTTACTGCCTTTTCAATGGGATGATTTTCATTATTCATTACTCAATTACTTTTGCAGTAAAAAGAAATGAGTTATGATTTGTTTCGGATGAGCATGTGATTAAATTAATGGCTTGTTTCAAATATTTCAACCTAAATGTTGTAGCTGAAGAACATTAGTAAGACTGCGCTTTACCTTATTCAGGATAATAAACCTGTTCTAATCAGAGCGTTTAAACTCACCCCATTTGTAATTACTCTGCAAGAATGCCGTATTGTTCTGTGATACCTGGAATATGAAAATTTTTTAAAATTGTACTGGAAAAATTATGCGCCTCAATTAATTAGGCAATAACCCATGAAAGATCTATTGTTACCAGTGGGCGAAAACTAGTTTGCTATTTAATGACCCAAGCTGAAGTCAGGCTGAGCTAAGCTGAAAGAAGGCACTCGTTAACCACAGGAAGGATGAATTTTGAGAATTATAATTACCATATTAAATGGAATGTGGTGGTTTATTACAGCCCCCGTCTGAAACGAAGCATTATAAAGAATCCCTGCCCTCAGCAAGGCAGGAAGCTTGATATCCTCCCCTGTTTATTTTATAATTGCTCAATAAAATCCAGACGAAATTAGTTGTTGCCAGTAATTAATGACCAGTTTCATAAAAAAAAAAAAGAAAATAGAGGGGAGTCTAGCAGCTGGTGATTATTTTTTTAATAAGGCCTGCTCGAAGGGATCATCTTGAGAGTAAACTCTCAACGGTGATTTGTAGCAGAAATGGCTGGCACTTGAGCCATCTTACTGGTTACCGAGGCCACATCTAATCCTTGCTTTGGAGCTAGAGCTCATTCCTGCGCCACCTCAAATTCTTTACTTAAAGTGAATGGCACTTCGGTTACTGCCACAAATAAAATAGGTTCCACTGGCACCCCAGAGGCGGAGGTTCTGGAAGACAGAGGAGCCTCATGCAGGTGCTGGGTAACTCCGGCCCCTTCTCCCTGGGGATGCTGAGCCTGCGACCGAGTCCAGGTGGAACGGACCTCTGAGGTTCTGAAAGCCGCCTGCGTGAGGATGGAAATCATGTCATTCGGTCCTTTTTCAGAAGCTGTTGCCTCTCTAAGCGGGACTAAGCAGGAATGGCGGGGTCAGTGTTGGCCACGCGCCCCTCCGACGCTGGCTGGTGAGCAGGATTTTCCATTTTTAGTAAAGGATGTGAGGCTGTTTTCCTGGCTCGCAGTCCCAACGCATGAGGGAGTCAGGAATGGAGCCTGGAAGCCAAGGGCACGCAGGACTCACACAGACAGACCGCAGAGGCCGCGGGGAGGGCCGCGCGTGGCGCTCAGCCCCCAGGGCCCCGGCTCAGCACCCAGACACGTCTGCTTTTTGCTCCCCTGACCTGACACTCCCCACCTCTTGCTTTGGGATTGTTTGTGCTCTTTCGATGCCCCCTATGAGACCACTGGCAGGGCTTGGGGAGCAGGGATCCCGTCCAACTCCACGCTTTGTCTCCCTCAGCCCGCGCAGGCCCGGGAATGCTTGTTACATGGAGTCACAGCACACACGGTCCCGTGCTGCTGAAATATTGGGGGCAGCTCCTTAAATTCATTGAGAATTTTTCAGTTTACAGGGATTTCAGGAATGTTCAACCCACACAGCAACTGTGCAGTAGAACATCCTCACCCTGTTTGTCTTAGCCCCGTTTCTGCCTCTGTGCTGTCTGCCCAGCATTGCTTGTGCCTTACTTCTTCTCCTCTCTACTTCATTGTACTTTATGTCTACTAGAAAGCCACCGTTCATTCTTCCAGAACGGACAGAAATTAAAAATTGAGTAAATAAAACCCCGATGTTACAGATAAGATAATGGAAGCCCGGAAAGATTTGAACACAGGCATGGAATTAGTAGCATCCGCAGTCCCCCCCTCTGTTCTTCGCACCACAGCCCCTGCTGGGTGGCAGCCTGGCTGAAAATGAATGAGAGAAGTGAGGCTTCAGTCATAGTGAAAGGAGGAGGGCAGGTCACATACAGAGTGGCCCAAGTATCTCTTTTTTGTACATAAGGGAGGAGGCGACTAAACGGGCTCCCACTGGTAGGCTGGAAGTCCTTCTTCTGGACATTTCAGTCAAGCAGGAGATGGAGGGGGGAAGGAAGGTCTGAGCTGAGCTCTGACCCAGCTGGAGGAGAGAGAATGGCTTCCATCCTGAGTGTAGCAAATGCCATGGCCACCCATCGTCCTCAGTGCCCCTCGGGGGCTGCCCGGGCCTGGCCTGTTCAGCTCTGTTCATGACAGTGTCCCCTGCCAGTGTCCCTCTGCCTAGGGGTGGAGACTGAGATAGGCCAGGCCTTAGAAAAAGACCGCGCTCTCCTCACCTGTCTACTTATCCAAAAGGTATGAATTTCTTCTGTTTAAGAAATTTTTAAGAATACATTGCATTGTGGTGATAGAAATTTTTAAATTAAAAGATCAGAAGAAATCGATTTGCTTTTCCAAAAAAGGGAAGAAAATTAGATAAGCTGTTTGCTAATGACACACCTCCCCTCTCGGTCCCATTAGGCCCGATGAGCACATTCTCGGAACCCTCAGGAGGTGAATGAGCTCTTTCAAAGGCGCTGGGGTTCCGTTCGGCGAATCACCCGCTAAATGGCTCCCGGTACCCTGAAAGGAACAATGTCTCCTCCCAGACTCTTCATGTGCTCCCAGGGAACGATGCAGACACCGTGCGGTTAATTGCACAAACGAGGCCAGAGCTGGCTGTATGTAAATTCAGCAGCGTGGCTGCAGACACTACCTGCAGCAATCAGGAGTGAGGATGGGGAGACTGGGAGCTTCGTCTTGGCATCCTCCAGCCTTGCCCCGGCTTTAATCGGCAACGCCGGCACTGTTTGCATGCTTCGTGCATTTGCCTTCCCAGAATTCCTCTCTCCCAGCTTCTGCACTGGGCACTTTAGGGCTGCTTGCCCGCTGTGAATCGTCATCACAGCCCCATGTAAGTTCTGTCGGGGAAAAGCTGGAGATGTTTTAGTGGGCTTTTCAGAACTCGGAGTTTCAAGTTGTTCGTTTTAACTTTGCCCTTCATCTTAGCAAGCCCGTTTATCACCTTGCTGGTACCTTCCTCACAGCTCCCTCCTCCTCCTCCTCCCCTCTCTGCATCACCCACCTCCATCTACAGGGTGGGTGAGAAACGTCCTTTTTGAAGTCAGTGGGAGTTACAGACCCTATCAGTTTGTAAGAGAAAGAGTATAGGGGTAAACCGGCCCGAGGTTTTCCTCACCCTCTCCCAGGAAAAACAGTTCGGTCTCGGATCTTAGCTAAAGTTCTTACTGCAAAGGCATGGTGAGCAGACTTTTCACTCCCAATAAAGGAGAGGAATAGACCTTTTCCCTGGATGGCTGTGGTTACAGTAAGAAGTACGGGATCAGATAACTTCTAGAAGAAGCCCCCGAGCAACTGAAAGGGAGGTTTGAGTGAAAATCATCATCAAGTACCCTTCACAGCAGGGACCTGCGTCAGAGCTTTTCTGTCAGCGAGTCGTTGGGATCTCAATATTAAGGAGGTTTGGGGACGGTTTAAACTTGCATTTGAACCGCTTCCTGCACGTTGCATCACAGCCACATGCTGCTGCATCCTGTGCTAACATGTTTCTGCACATGGCGTGCTGGCCCTGAGCGTAAAGGCCTTGCCGTTCTCAAAGGGAGGACGTCTTTGCATCGGTTGAATGCATAAGTAAATACGGATTTTTTTTACAAAGGGCAGATGCTCAATCTCAGGCATTCTATTTGTTCCCCAAATGCTCATCTAAGAATACAAGAGGAAAAACAAATTACTACACCCGAATAAAGGACTATAAACTAAGGAGCTATATAAAAGGAACGATAAGAACACTTCCTCGGTAACTTCGGGGCCCCCCTTCCTGCTATTTAAAGCACAGGCATTTCCCCCAAGTTTCTCTGCTCAACACTTGTCCCTCTCGCTCCCGGAGTGTCGCCTTGCTTTCCCCTTTGGGTGGATGACGCCTCAGCCTAGATTGCTGACCTGTTCGTTTATACCCCTGGGATGTCCTGCCACCATTTCCAAACCCAGCATGTCCAGAACTGAACTTTCATCAGCTATTACATCACCATCCAATAAAACTTCCTGTGAGGATGGAAATAGGCTGTTTCTGCGCTATCCGGTGATAGCCGCTAGCCACACGCGGTTATTTAAATTAATCAAAACTAAATAAAATTAGAAATTCTGCTTCTCAGTCCCACTAGCCACATTTCGAGTGTTCCGTGGCCTCATATGACTGATGGCTGTTGGTTTGGACATGACAGATCTTTAGCATTTTTGCTTTTCTCTTTCCTGTGGTATTTTATTAGCCACAGGTCCTTGGGCAAACTACAGTTCTGAGGCTGAACTTTGTCATCTGTAAAATGGGACTGACAATAACCCCTGACAAGGTCATTACAGTGAGGCAGGAAGGCAGATTACATGGCCCATACTGAAAAGGCTTTATTTTAAATAAGTGATCCTTTCTCCTTATTTCTTCTCTAGTATTAACTGCCAGACATCCATCCGAAGTTTAAACAATGCGAACAGGCACCAGAGTCGTTTTACGAACGGAGCAGTTCACATGTTGTAGGGAACACCTAAAAGTGCTCTGGGTTTAAGCTGTAGGCCATTGGGGTTTGGTTAGGGGGGAAGTTCTGAGCAGTTCTCTCTGCAGGAGGGCTAATACAAGAGTGCTCTGCAGCACCTAACAAGATTCTCCTGGGGTGCTTGGAATTACTTTAGGGCATTAGCCTTGCTTCCCGGGGCGCAGTGACAGGGAGGAAACTCCCCACGAGGCTAGCATCTGGAGGAGCACTGAGAGGTGCTTTGCTGGACACGAGGCAGCTTGGTTTGCACGCGGGGGCCTGATGAAGAGGCTCCCTGGGCCTCAGAAGTGGCCTGGGTGAAGGGTGCCATGGTGTCCGAGGCCTTCAGTCCCAACGGGGGAAGCCCTCTGGCACAAACCAGTCCTGCACACTCATCAAGCAATGAGTTTAAAGGGGGGTTGCATGGTTTATATTCAGGCTGCAATCCATTAAAGCTTTAATTACACTAATTAGGGATTTGGGATAATCAGGTTGGCCCGCCTGAAGTGGGGTCCTGTGCTCTCTGTGAAGAAAAGCTTTGCTAAATAAACCAGCAGGATAAACAGAGCTGTGGGGGCACATGGATTTCTGGGAGCCAGCTGATGCTAAGGACTAGTGCATGCGTCTGGCCTGCAAACGACATCCACTCGTTGTAAATCAGCAGAAGGGCTGGAAGCCTCTCCAAGGAACACTTCATTAGCAGTTAAGTACAGTGACATTCTTCAAAATTTTAAATACACACACACACACCTTGAATTTTTTTTTTTTTCAAATAACCTGTAAATTCTCAGTTTGGGGTAGAACTTGTGGGGGGAAAGCAGCTTAGGGGATCTTGTAAAATACAAATTAATTTCAAAGCCGTGCTGAATAGTAGTTCCTTGTTATTACTCTCCCCCTTCCCCCCAGTTTAAAGGACACCAGAAGTGCCATTATGATATTCAGAGCAGTACACCATTTGACATGGTAACGGGGCACCCACACCTGAAAGAGTTGGGAATCTTTGGCTCAGACCTCACAGATTAATAAACCTTTGCGTGTCACTCGACAGTATGTATTATATACTCTACGTGATGGTGCTCTGACTTTGCGAGCGTTGTAGCGTAGCGTGTGGGAGAGAGACCCTGTGGTTATGCTGCTAACCACCTTAGCCAACTTTGAATCTTAATTAGGTATTTTCCTGGGGATGAACATGTTTTATTTACTCCCTTTGTCCCTTTCCCCTTATTCTTCCACTTCTTTTACTCCTATCTATTTTACAAGTGATTATAAGAACACAGGATGAGACATACGTGAATGACCAAGAATGATAGCCTTAAAAAGGGAGAAAGTTTAAACAAGATGGCAAAATGTTTAGAATTCACAGACTCATCGGGTTAACTCCCGCAGAAGGAAGAGATAGCCCTTTGATCTTTGTTTCGCGATTTTTTAGCCCTCAGACGTGTGTGCTGAGCTGAAGAACCAAGCACCTGAGCAATTGATGAGGCTCCAGCCTCCGAGAAAACAGAGACGACCTAACCCTTTGGTCCAGAAGCAGCTGCACTGAGCTCTTAACAGCAAAAGGGGGAAATCACTTAGAAAACGATCAGCCCCAAGGCCCACGAAACTTGAGGTCTGCAAGCTCGTGACGTCTGCAGACATAGACTTTCTGAAGGGACAGCCCATGTATAGAAAGAACTGACTTTGCTGCCAGAGTTTCACTTTCTAAGTGGATTAATCCATTTAAGGGAAAATGCTGTTGCGGCCGCTCTGCTCCTGAACAGCACTGATCTCCCGATTGCTACTCTGCGTATGAGTGAGTCGCATGGACACGGAGATAAATTTGAGCAGTTGGCCTTGTAGTTGTATTCACAAATACACGCAGGCACCTGAATGTGGTGTTCAGTAGCCTTGCCTCACTTCAGGGACTGCTCTTGTCTTGGACATAGCTTTCTCTCTCAGATATCGTGTGTGTTGTCTGCCGTCTTTGCAACCGGAATCTCTGAAAATGTATAATAAAGTATGTGCCAGTTGAACTAAGAAAAGCCTAGGCTGGGATATGAGTGGAAAAAGCAGGGAATTGGAGGGGATGTACGTAAGTCAGAAATGACTTTCAGCTGATGTGTCACCTTAATCAGTGGATGGCGGTGATGAAGGTTCTAAGAATGAATCCATAAGCGATACAGGCAAGCATGCTGCGACTGATTTGCGATGGCCCTCATGAGCAGAGTGGATTAAAAGGATTAAAAGTGGCACCAGAGGCACCGTACATGCCACATCCCTGGCGTAAACAAACCCTGCCTGTTTGAGATCCTCTCTGACCTTGAGGGTCCTCTGCCATCTCACTTGCTTCTCTTCTTTCTCAGCCCAGATTGTCCTTAACCAGAGACCTCCAGGGTACCCCATCCCTCAGAGCTAGACTTATTTGGGATCACTTGTCTTTCCTTGGCTGAATGTTGACCTTCACCCAGCCCACCTGGTCAGAAGAGTTCACCTAAGTAGAAAGTCACGGCAGCATCAGAAAAGTACTTTTCTTTCGAAACGGAGACTTTTGATCCCAGACTTAGATATCTAAGTCCATCCGTGGACTTGCATAGGTTTTACCCACCGATGACGTCTAATGTCCAATCAGGTGGCCGTTACATTTATAACATAAGAGTCAGGAGCATAGGGCCAGCCCCGTGGACATACCAAGACTCCTGCCGTGTATGGAATGTTAAGCTGATCCAACTGCTTTTTCTGCATTTCTCTAATGAGATCTTGACAGTAACCCCCATGGAGGTAGATGTTAGGGGCACCTCTGTTTTATAAATGAGGATCCCAAGACTAGAGAGAGTAAATATTCTTTTCCCAAGCTCAGATGCCTAGTAAATCAGATTAAGAGTTTGCCTCTAGAACCTCAGCTTTCAACCACCAGGCTCTGTTCACAGCTGTTAGTAATTCTGGAACTAAAGCTCCAGAGACCCTAAATCTAATATTTTCTTAGTTTTTAAACTTCTCCCAGCTTATGGGGAGAATTACGCATCATCTCATTAGCAGTTTACATGGAAACCTCAAATAACTCATTTAATTTACTTCCAAAGGAGGCAAAACAAGAAAACTCAAAAGCTATTTGTAGGTTCGTACCACAAAACCTCGTAAAAGGCAACTTCTTTGTTTTGTTCACTGGTTTTTACATGGATGTCAAATTAGCAATGAAAAACATGTGTGAGAAATAGCCAACGTTATTCCCAATTAGATGAAAGTAGAAAAGGAATGGAAAGGATGACAGTTGCCAAGAGAGGGATATTCCACGTGGCCGCCAAACTAAAGATTTGTGGGTGTAGTTTTCAGAAGTGGTTTTTCTTCTTGGCGCTGACCATGAAAAAGACCATGGTTTACTCTATTCACGCTAAAGTAAATCAAAACTAATTGCTTCACTGATAATTTACGCTGACCTGTGGCTTAAAATCGTGGCCACTGGAATCTGGACCAGCGCTTTCATTAAGGCAGATCAGCTCTGTCATTCCTCGGCTGTGAGAAAACACCCACTATTTATTGGGAATATGCAAAGTCGTAATATCCAGGAATGGGATTTTGTTCCTTATTATATTCTGCTGCCATGCACGAATTCCATTAGAGGGCTAAAATTCTGGAAAAGAGATTATTGGCTTCTTTTTGTTTTTTTTTTTAAGTCATTCCTACTAGTAGTCACAGGGCAGCTACTAGTCTTAGAAGGATGCCATTCATGGGCTCATTTCCACTGATCTTCAATCTTCCAGTTGCCTGAGGCGTGTGGGGCCAGGGAGCCCCCTGGGTGTCCCACCCCAGCGTGTCCTGCCATAGGACACGCAGCTCTTCTCACCTTTCTCCCAGCTCTCAGAAAGGAAAAGCTCCTGGATTTGGTTGCTCTTGAATTTGACTTTTTTTCATTTTGCCCAGCATATTGCAAATGGTTCCTCCCAAATGTAATAGTTCCGTTTTCACCAGCATTCCTTGAAACCGATAGAAATATCAATGATGGAAAATAAAGTTGGAGACTTTTAATAACTTGTATTTAAAGAGTTTTATATGTAATAACTGTTTGAGCAGCATTTTATAGTAGACATATGTGATTACAAAATCATGTTAAAATCAAATTTTATGTTGTAGCTTGCGTATCTCAAAACTTTTTCTTATTTTTTCCATGTTTTTCTATTGTTATCATAATCTCACAATAAAGAACAGTCTTTCTCAAGGATTGTTCTAAGATGAAGTCCATCCTATATTTTATGTTAAAATGCTTTTCTCTTGAATGAGAAGCTACTGATGGTAGATGGTAGTTAGATAAGATATGCCAGTTGGCAATAAAAATGGGCAACCCAATGTTATTAAATATTTAAGAGTTTTAGAATATTCATAAAAAAGGTAAGTTAACTGTAGCTGCCCTTGACAAAGAAAAAGGTATAACTAAGAGAATAAATAAAAGGAAAGTCACGTCTTGTCTTTTTTTCACCCCCGTCTCTTTTTTGTTCCTTCTGTTCCCCAAAATAAAGTAAACATTTATTAGCAAAACTAGCTTCAGGGTCCGATATAAAATTGTCTTGCCCTCGTGTTAATTTATTTTGTGCAAATTAGACCAGAACTCCTCAAAGTCCAGGAGCTTATATCCTTATGTATGTGTCAGCTATAAACTTAATAAAGAAAAGATGAAAGAAAAAAAATAATAATGTCTCACTTAATGCAATAATTCTGTCAGTTTGGGTTGGGTACCCAAGAACAAAATCCGATTCGTTACCTGGGCACTCCAAAATTATCCCCTTTTGACTATCAGGTGAAAATCACACACACACAAACCCTTTAGAAGCTAAGTGCCAAACCGATCTGATCAGATGGTATGCATTTTTTTTTTCCTGGTCTGCTTTTAGTTTTATTATTTAGCATTAAAATTTTAATAGCAACATGTTAAAAAGAGGCTCAGCATTTTGGTGACACTGCAGAAATTTTTATGGAGCTTCAAAATCCACCCCAGAGGCCTCAGGTCGGGAAGTCAGAAATAGCTCTGAAACCAGTGTGATTTTGGTCTGCTGAAGAGGAGAGCGTGTATGAAGTTCTCAGATCATCAGCAAAGGCCCCACTGTTAATCAAGGGGCGTGGATGCGCGGTCGCTCCGCTGGCCGCTCGCGGGTCGTGTTTCTCTGGCCAGGTGTCCACCAAACACGCCTTCAGCCTCACTGTGCCTTTAAGCTGCTGCTGAAATGAGAAGACGCGCCCCATGGATTTATTAGCAGATGTGCGCTCTGAAAGCCATCATTACTGTGAGACCCGGAGCAGCCAGATCCTCAAGACATGTGGGCCACCCGTGATCCCATGCTGAAACGTGTCCATTATTCCCCTGGCCCTTTCCCGCGGCCTCTATTCAAACGCCCTGCGAGTTGTTTGGCTGCCTCCCTGGCTTTCCGTCCATCCTCGGCCTCCATTGCACGTAGCGGCAGTCAGAGCATAGAAAAGTCCATAACGCACAGGGCGGGCTCTCCTTCGGAAAGATCGAGCGTGTCCCTGTCAGTTCAGAAATCTCATCTTCCGTAGCCATGCGTTCCCAGATGGAGGAGTGCTCGGAACCTCGCAGCCGCTCTCCTCAAAGGCTTTCTGGGTTTCATCAACTCCTTCTCCCTGAAAAAGGGTAAGGCTCGAAGGGCCCACCAGAAAAGCAGAACAGAGCTTCTGAATTTCATTCGAAGCCGTTGGACGTGTGGTACGTTGTGCAGAGGATCTGTTTGTGGACCACGTGGGAACCTTGTACAGCTTCGTGAATCTCCTTATAGGGGTCAGGCTTCAACTGCACGGAAAGACAGCTTTTGTCAGCTAGCAGCAGCGTGGTGGATGGTCACCTGTCTGTCGCCTGCTAGAAAGGCCTTCTGCAGTTTGGCTTTTCTCAGGAACCAAGGCGCAGAGAAGTCCAGAAGAGGAGGCGTATGGGTTTATGGATGGCCCCCCAGCATGTTGTCCCTAAGAAGAGGAGCCTTCTGTTGGCATTTGAGCTGATGCAACTACCTTCGTGAATTTGCGTTCTGGTGACAGCCGCGGTTAATAAGTGCTCTCCGAATCAGGAAGGTGGCTCTTGGCGTTTAGAATCAGCCAAACTCATGATGGCAGTTCTTATCCTAATAGTAATTCAGCTCAGAAGCAACCAGATTGCTGTGGTAAGTGGCAGAGATGAACAAGACTTGTCAGGATGTCCAGAACAAGTGTCATTCCCATCCACTGTGTACCAGGAACCGGACATTTGTCAAGCACAAAGGGCCTGGCCCTGTTCCCGGTGCTTTACCGGCATTAACTCCGTCTTCGCTACCTACCTCCGAAGCCACCCTCTTCACTGCTACTCTCCCTCTTCAAACTGAGGGCTATGACCCGTTAGGTCGAGAAGCCTGTGGTGGTCACGACCAGGAGATTTTGTTAAAATGAAACAGAATAGAAAAATATCAGGGTCCATCACGTGTAGTAAGGACCGTCTCATGAAATTTTTGTTTCGGGCATTTACATAAAAATACTTTTATCTTTGCGTCCAGAGGTGTTTTATACCTCAATTCTTCTGGTTTCAGAAAGGTATTATGGTACGAACACTTCATGGTACCTGATACTCCCTGCAGGGTCTGGGGTAGCCCCCTGTAATCAAAAACGTCAGTATTTGTGCAGTGAATGAAGCACATTAGCACTCACACTACAGACAGTCGATAACGTGTGTAAGTAGCCTTTGAGTATTCGTGTCAGGGTTTGTCTCCTGCCGAGTTTTGCTGCCGAACTTGTAAAAACTATTTTCGATGCCAGAGCTTTGGAGACTTCCAAACTGCAGACTGCAGGCCTGATTATACCTGTGTGTGTACAGGCTCCCCATAGAGATCCATTTCTCATGATGGGTCGAGGTCAAGTCTGGAAAACACCGCGCAGGGCTGTTGCTGGAATCACTGACAGAGCTGGGAAGGAAGCGAGGGTGCTATATTCCCTCAGTTTTAACAAGTAGAAAAACTGAGAGTGCAGGGGCTTCCCGCGGCCACCGCTCCTCTTTCCCAGAGCAAGACGCCTGCCACCCAGCTCGGGCCTCTGGACCACACGCCCTGCCCAGAGCCTTAGAACAACAACCAAACCTCAGCACGCATCTCGGGGTTTGGATTCTTGTCGAGTTTTTGCGAGAGAGACCCGGCTCCGAGTGGTCACTTCCATCCTTGGGTTCTCCAGAGCCCGTGAGCGCCAAGTGGCTTTCCCCAGCAGGACCCTTAGGCTCGGGTGTTTGGCCGTCGAGAGCGGTGGCAGTGCGGTCCGTGCCCAGGTTCCAGGGAGCGCTGACATTTCCTGAGCTTGTGGTTGAAACTGGTCTCCCCGGGCCAGACATTTCCCCCCCGTGGTGTTACGTTCATGTTTCCACGTTTAACCTGTCAGGCGGAATGAGCGTTGTGGTTGGAGGATTGAAAAGATTTAGAATGGAGTCTCGAAGATTTGCTTAAGGAATAGGTACTTCCCCGAGCAATAACAAATATTGCTACAAATGACCGTACGAAATGAGAGCAACTTAGGCATTGCTGATTTGTAGGAAAGTTAAAATGAATCTGATGGCCGTTTCGGTTTCCAAATGAAAACATGGCTTGGCCTGACCGCAGATTTCCTCGCTGTTAGTCAACAGTGAGTGAACCCTCGGGTGACTGGGGTTTTTTTCCTTAAGAAATATTCATTTTTCTCTATGTATAGGAAAGCAATACTAGAAGGAAAATACCCTGAAAAAGCCACCGAAATTGCACCAGGAAACCTGGAGGCTTCACAAGCTCTAGCATTTTTCCCCTTAGGCTGAGAGGTATCCCTTTAAATTGTACGTGTAAATCATGTATACTCATTTATTTAGGCCGATACCTATATTCCCGCTTTTAAAAAATGTTTTCGAACAAAAGGCACACGTCTATAAAAAGTTTCCAGTGAGTGTCCTTTAATGAAATGTGTTATCTTTATAGAGTTGAAAAGGAAAAGAAGCCTTTCTTATTCTCTCTCCATCCCTTCCCCGTTTAGCTCCTTTAGTGAGTATTGTTTTGAGGAGAGGTTTATGGAGGGGGAGAAAGCATTTTCCAGAGCAGCCGCGCCAACTTTGCATCTGAAAACAAACGAGTTCCCGGCTGCCCAGCACCAACAGTTCTGTTTTGCATTGTCGTCTCTTTTTACATCTTTCC
Source organism: Cynopterus sphinx (assembly GCA_030015415.1). Taxonomy (NCBI): domain Eukaryota; kingdom Metazoa; phylum Chordata; class Mammalia; order Chiroptera; family Pteropodidae; genus Cynopterus; species Cynopterus sphinx. The sequence continues at coordinate 9,693,041 of CM057391.1, forward strand.
GGGCAACACCTAAGAGCTCAGGGCAAAGTGTGTAGCTTTTCCGACCGTTGTGTCCGTATAAAACCCAGTTTATGTATCTAGATTGTATTGCAGAAGCCACGCAAGAAACGTGCCAGTCGTGTCCCACGTGTAAGAGCAGACGTTTTAAGACACCGTAACAAGATCGTAATTTCGCTTCGTTGCGTGTCTGATCGACCCTGAGCCTTGACCAGGCTTTGAAACTATCCGTTGACTTCCGAAAGTTTATAGTGGACTGAAGACAAACGCCAAGGAGCTTTGTCGGGGAGTGTGCAAAGGGATGGGTAAAACACCACGATGATGAGCCGTGGAATTCGTTGTAGTGAATTGTATTAAAATAGTCAAAACATAATAATTGATGAGGAGTGGGGTACGGGGAGGACTCGAAGGCCTGGGTTCTGGTCTGTTTTCAGCCTCGGCGGTGGGCCCAGGTGCCTGCTTTACGTTCACGCACTCCACTCACTAGATTTCCCATCGCAGTTTTTTTTTAAATGCAGCTGACAGTCTGCCTGTCAGTGACACAAAAGGACATTTGCTCTGTAGGTAGATTATTTTGAATCTCGTATTACACGCATCTGTGAAATGTTAGCTCGTACGGTGAGAAAAGAAGAAACCTGGAGCGTCATTTACCCGAGAGAAGCCTTGAAAGAATAGCTTTGAACTTTCCGTGGTGAAACCATCAGGAAAAGCCCCCTTTGCCGTTCTGAGGGATGATGGCATCACAACATAAACTGATCTTTGCTGGCGACCTTCCTCCGGCTGCGGCTGTCTTCCCTTCTTCTTGAGTCGGCCTGGGCCGACCTGCGTAGAGTCGTTCTGTAAACGTTTGCTGAAGGGGGCTGGCCAGTGAGCAGGCAACACTTACAGGGACCCGAGTCTTTTCCTTTCAGCTAATGGCGAGGGGGACAAGAAACCTCTAAAACCCCAAATGACAATATGAGCATCTAGAGTAACAGAGTAAGAATCAGAGTTTGCTTGAGGCTGTGATGTCACTTGGTGGTGGAGTGGTACCAGCGGTAAACACTGGAGATGCTCTGTGCCCGGGAGGGGTCGGGTGCTTGCAGAATGGCTGGGCTTTCTCTGGGTTGAAAGAGTGGGAAGCCTTGTAGCGGCCTGCCCTGCAGCGAGCACAGAGGGCATCAGTGTCTGAGTCCCTGCAAGGGGGTTTGCTCAGGGACGACATCGGCCTGGCTTCGGGCAGCCGTAAACCAGCAAGCGAGAGGATTTCATCACGCAGGGAAGGGGATCTGGGGTGAGCTTGGAGACAGGACAGACCTGTGAGCAGCCCCTGTCCCCGGGAGGGCGTGGGGGAATAGCATCCGTCAGACTCAGGCGACTGTCGTCAGTCCTCCCGCTCTGGAGGTGGCCCCGGTTACTAACCTGCACTTGTCTTCTCAGATTCATGACAGACGCCGCCCGCCGAGAGCAGGAGTCCCTGAAGAAGAAGATCCAGCCGAAGCTCTCGCTGACCTTGTCCAGCTCCGTGTCGCGCGGGAATGTGTCCACTCCACCACGGCACAGCAGTGGAAGCCTTACTCCCCCCGTGACCCCGCCCATCACCCCCTCCTCCTCGTTCCGCAGCAGCACTCCAACAGGTGAGCGGCTGGGCCACCGCCTGGAGAGCGGGAGAGTGTGTGGGTGACAGACGGACAGACAGACGGGGGCCGGGCACCCAGGACGGATGATGATCCAGATCCACCTCTTCTTTGAGCCTTTACTGGTCTTTGTAGAGTTTGTCGAGTCATTCATTCATTGATGATTGAAGAAGTATTTATCAGTCATTGTTTATAATGTGTATGCGATGATGGTTTTACAGATACTTTTTCAGACTTTTACCATTTATTCCGCATGAAGCGATGTGATGATGCCTTGGACTTGCTTTAGTCAGGCGGAGTAGATGAAACAAGGCGGCCATGTATTGATTATTGACGAAGCTGGGGGATGAGTACGGAAGGGTTCATTATACCAGTCTCCCGATTTCTGCTTACTTAAAAATTTTTCCATTATGAAACAATTAAAAAAAAAAAAACATTTAGAGTGCCTTCTATGTGCCAGGCACTGAGCTACAGTAGTGAGCCAGAGGAGACCCCGTCCTCGTGCTGAGTGGATGATGCTGGCATTCACGGGACCACAGGCACACTCGTGTCTTCCCCTCCCAAATGGGGAAGCGGCTGACAAGTCAGAGTCAGAGGTGAAGGTCAAAGCCAACTGTATTAGTTGGATAGAGCTGAACCGCGGAATGGATCTGGGACCTGTCACCATTGGCCTTCTTCGTACGTCTTCCCCAGGTTTAGTTTATTTCCCAAACGGCCCTTCTAAGCTTCCCCTGGAGTACGAGCAGAGCTGAGCACCCTAAGCCCTCGGCTGAACCTGGTGCAGTCCCTTCTTCCCAGTTCAGAGGGCCCTTAAGTCATTGCGCGTCCGTGAGCAGGAGCGAGTAAAGACGGCAGAGATGGTAAAGATGGCCGGAAACGTCCTTCGCCATCTTCCCACCTTCCCCTCAGGAGGAGTATAGGCAGGCATTAATCAAATAGACACACCAATAATATGGCGTTGTAAGCACGACAAGTGACACATAGAAGAACTCTGGGGTATAAGATCATCCAGACAGAGGCTCCACGCAGTCAGGTCAGGAAAGGCTTCCCATGAAAGATTAAGTTGGAGTCAAACAGGAAAGGCGGGAAAGGAGGAGCATCCAGCCAAGGGGACAACGAGGTGACGACAGTAGTATTTCCGTGACGTGTGTTTCAGAATGCAGTCATCCTCAGGATCCTCGGGGGGCTGGTTTCAGGACCCCCTACAGAAGCTCAAGCGTGTAGTGTTTTCGAATACCGTAAACACATCCTCCGTATTACTAATTACACCTAACACGAGGTGAGTGCCATGTACGTAGAGAGTTGTTATATCATGTTGTTTGGGGAATAATGAGAAAAAATGTCTGTAAGTGTTCAATGTAGATGCAGCCGCTGTGGCCCTAACTACACGGTGCATGCCAGCAGCAACATAAGATTCCTTTCCTAATCGTTTTTTGAACCACAGTTGGTTGAATCCGTGGATGTGGAACCCACAGGCACAGCACGCTGATCCTATTACTTAGTAGGTGGGGGAAAGGGATTCCCCAATAAGTTTGGGGAAATGATGGGTTGGCCAAAGGTAAACTGGTTTCTTTCACGCCGGGCTTTAATATATGTTGTTATTCTCCAAGGGGAGGACTTAGTAAATTTCCCAAACGTAGCTGAACTAACCCTGATTATGGGACCTCCTTTTCTAGGGGCATCTCAGGGGACTCGTGGTTGACAGGCCCCCTGTGTTCTGACAGGATTGGGTGTTTTGAAACAGGATAGGCGTGGGAGGCAGACGGACCAGAGTTCCTACCTGAACTTTCTTTAAAATTTTCTAATAGGACCGTCCCCAGTTTGCAGGGTTTTGTGCGTGTTAAATGTGGTAGCCTGTGTACGCACCCAGCATTCCGTAAACGTCCGTCTCTGTCATCTGGAGTTTTCAGCTAGTTGCTTCGGGAACAAACTCAGGGTCGTTCTTCTGTAGAGGATGAGCTGGTTCATTTGCGTCAGGCATTTGTCCAGCTCCTTAGACAGGTCACTCCCGTTCCCCTGATAAACATCTACTTTCCAAGATCTTTGGGTGACACTTACCGTGTGAACCCAAGGAATGCTATGTGCATGGAATTCCGTGATCCTCTTTTCTGAGTATTTCTATGGATATTTATTCATTGATAATATGAATTATGGGGGTGGTTTGACACCTGTGAGTGTTTTATGCCTGACTTAATATTGACTGACTCAACGCCAACGCCCGATAACCGCCAGTGTCCCCGTCAGTCAGGGTGCCTTGGAACCCCACGAAAATCAAGGCAGTTTAAAAGTGAGAGCTTATTATTTTTCATGTAAGAATGTGTGGAAGGAATGGAATCATTTCCTTTCCTTCAGACAGAGAGAAGTCTTTCTGACACCTTGCCTGTTCTGGCAACTTCCCACTGAGAGAATTAATTTACGTTGTGGTAAAGATGTGCCATTTTCGGTCTGTTAGGACCATTGGTAAGTTATGTGCTGCTTGAAGAACATTCCATATAAACATCAAAACTTAGCAGGGGAAATGGTTTCTTAAACCCCTACCCTGTACAGTTTTGATTGTGTACATTTTTCAATGTTGGAAATGTTATTTTACCTGTAGTCAGAGAGATCCGCTCATTTTGCCCGACTGATGGGGTTTCAGTCACTTTCATTGCCAGGTTATAAATCATATCCCATGTTTCTACCCCTTAAACTTACTCTTCCAAGTTCCACATTCGAGGTACATTCCTGGCCCAGAAGTAATAGTCATCGTCTAGAAAATGTCATTGGCAGAATATTCTTTAAAATGTACTGAATTTGAGCTCAGCCTTACCCTAGAGTTTCCAGTATTTCTCAGGTGTTCTTGGAGCCAAGATTTATTCTGCAGTTTTCAAACTCTAGGAGAATCTTCTCATCTCATCTTTTTCATTTCCTCTCCTTATTGGCTCGGCTCGCTTTTACTATGTAGGAAAAGAAAGTATTCACTTAAGGAAAGGCTAGAATGGTTTAAATCGTGGATCAGCAAACTTTCTGTCCAGGACCTGATAGTAAACTCTTCTCTGCCCTTGCACTGCAAAAGCAGCCATAGACCTGCATAAACTAATGCGGGGTGGAGGGGGCAGTCCATTAAAACTCAGAGTTTTTGTAAAACTTCACTTACAAAACCAGGCCAGATTGGGGTCACAGGCCATGGTTTGCTACCCATGGTTTAAATCATAAAGATTTGGAATTTAGAGATAAACATAATTAAATTCCCTGAAAATAAAGTTAAAGCAATTCATACCCTTCTCCTTTAGAAGTAGGAATATCTCCAGTGTAACTACTAAGAAGGAAAGGCAACTGACATCTGTAGAGTGTTTATTATTTGTGCTTACCATGTATTTTTATATGTGATGTTGTTTTTAATCCTAAATAAACCTAAAGCAATAGTCAAGCGCCCGTTAGTAAATAATGGGCATCTCCACCCCTGGATTGCTTCACAGCCATTCACAACAGTGCCATAAGTCATCCTGCAATGACAAGGAAAGGTTTTCACGTGATCGTGTGACAAAACTGAATGCTCAGTATGATCCCAATCTTATTTTTTTACTCCAAAAAAGTTAACAGTGGTTACCTTAATGTGATAGAAGTATGGATGTTATTTTTCCCCCGTTTTATAGCATGCGCCTGTATTACTTTTGTAACTAAAACCATTATTTTAGTACATGTACCTGGGAGATACAGTCAGAATTACTCTGGCCTCACCAACGGCCCCTGCCCCCGCCCCGTAGGAAAGGCCTTAAGTTAGCTTTGCATCCGTCACTAGCTAGCAGGTTGTCTTGGTTATTAGTGCCTATCGCTTAGTTAAGAAAGTAAATTTTTTTGTTTCCATATCTGAGTATCTTAAAAAAGTGACTCTCGATCAGGCTGAATGGAAATCACCCAGAGGATTTTCAAACCGTTAGCCTGGGCCCCACCCCTGAGGCTGATTTGGTTGGTGGCTGAGGATTGGACATCGGGAGTTTTAAAAGCGCTCTAGAGCTAGGTGATTCTCACCCATAGCCGGAGCTGAGAAACCACTTTTTAAAATGTGACCCGCCTCGTTGTCATAGCTGTGTGTTTCCCTGCTTGGGTTAAGGTATTTCCACTTTGCCTGGAGGAAGATTGCTGGAGCCCCCTCGCTGAGGTTCGGAAATGAGTCCACGGGGACTGAACAGATGCTCGCTTATGTCTTAATGGAGAAGCCACGGAAAGAGTTGGCTGGATTTCTGGTTATAATAGCATTGCATAGTCTCTCCTGGAAACTATTTGTGTATATATTTTGGCTGACTCAGGGGAGGAACATAGTCAAGTATTAAACCAGAGAAAGGCACCCAAGGAAACAAAACCAATTTTTTTTGTTTGTTTTCTTGTTTAGGCTACCTGAGATTGCATCTATAATGCATAATTTAAGTTCTTATGTTGTTATTTCACTTCACATTCTTGTATCTCTTGCTCTTTGGCCTTATCGTAGACCCTTAACGTTCCTTTACGGCTTTCATAATAAATTGTCCAACTTATAAGGATTTTTAAATTTGCAGGAGTTACTGATATACGGCAGATCGTTTTAAAAAGTAAAGTATTAATTTTTCCCTCAGGATAGAAATTACTCTAACACAGACGTAGAAGTGGTAGAATTTTGCCTGACATTTAGACGTTCTCTCTGACATGCCTTTTATTTTAAACAGCAAAATAAACTTAAATAGGCTTGCTAAAGGCAGAAAGTCTTAGAAAAAAAATAACTAAGGCCTAAGCTAACACCCCTCCCCCTAGGAAGTAGAAGGAAACCCTTAGGGAGATAAATCCTATCCTTTTGAATGGTGGAGAGGAGAAACAAGAAGCAAAATATTTCAGCCTGGCTGAATTTTGTGACCTCCTTATGAATTCCTGAGGCCGTGGTTTGGTTTTTCCAGCAGGCTTTGCCCTAAAGAGTTGACGGTCTGGGTGATGCCTAAGAAACATTCCTTCAAATCTTTCTACAAAGAAACTGGCCTTGATTTATATTTCCCTTTTCACATAAATGTGCTGTCTTGAGGCTGGAGAATGGCAGGAGTGGCTGTCCTGTCGGGCTCACATTATGTTCAGGGTCACTCACACACCCCTTCCTGGCCTGTGGTTTGTTTGCTTGTTTGTTTATCTTCTACTTTGTCCTGGTCGTTGCCCTTTCATCTCCTGTTTTTGATTGCCTTGTAAAACCTCTATCCTGCTTCCTGAGTGCCATGGTCCAGTCTTGTGGCTAATTCTGCTTCCTTCCCTACCATCTTGTGTGGCTATTTTTAATCTTCTCCTGCTACTCTAAGTGTCGATAGAGTAAGGAGGACAACAACGAAATAGTATTTCAGTTGCTTTCCCACAACTGTCCCACCTAAACAGATGGGTAGTTTCCTTGGATTGAAGAAAACCATCAAATCAGTGCTGATCTATAATGCTAATAATGGATTCTAGCACTTTATCGTGCGCAAAAGCATTCACCATCTGATCTGATCCTTGTTAACACTGATGGGACGCAGGCAACCATTAGTGTTAACCCCGCTCTAAAGACAAAGAAATTGAGATTCTTTTAAATAATAACTTGCCTAGGGTCACGTGGTTCCCAGCTGGAGTAGCTGCTATTTTCCCCAACACCAGGATTTGGTATCTTTTCATTTGACATAATTTATTGAGCATCTATTTTGTTATAGGCACCGTGCCAGGCGTTGGAGAGACGGAAGAGCAGAAAGCGTTTTTCCAATCCTTGTAGATTAGATTTTACATCTCTTAGTAGAAGCAGGTCGTAAAGGAGAAGGACAGACACTTCATGATCGTGACATACACAGAGATGGACTAAATTATCAGCACTGATGATTAGTAAGGCGGGATAGAGACATACACGAGGTCATTCTCTCTTGGCTGTTTTAGTGTGCTTCTAAGCTGCATATTCACACTCAGAAATGTCTAGATTTGGTAAAGCAAATGTAAATTCCAGAGGAATGGGAAGAAGGTGGGAGCAGTGGAAACTGATTTGGGGCCAACAGGTAAAGCAGTGACAGCCTTTGGCCTCAGAGAGATCTGGATTCAAATCTTGGTTCTGATGCTTGAGCGATAGATGGTCTTACGCCTTTCCAAGCCTCAGTTTCCTCATCTGTGCATTGGAGGCAATGCCAACCTCACCGAGAGGGTTAATGAAAAAAAGGACCGAAACAACTGATGATGTTAACACTGTCTCTACTTGAACTGCCAGTTGAGAAAGATCATCAGCTTTGGAAGTGCCCGACTCTGCGCTCAGGATGCATACCCTCCGCTGGTAAATAAGGTCGGCGTGTTCAGGAGCCGTAGGCTGTCAGAGGTGGGAATGGCTGGCGTTGTCAGGTTAATCAGGGCTTCTTGAAGTAGCTCTGTCTCAGGTCCAAAACAAAGAAAACACGATTCACTCTGAACTGAATCCTGCCCTGTTGGCAGACAGCATCTCGCCAGCCCCGGCCGGGACTGCTCGTGCGTGTTCAGTTTTGGTCTGCACGGGGAAGGCTGGGTCCGGCACTGTGCAGTGCAGGTGGGATGGGCTCCTGACCTGCTCTGGGCAAGGGGCACACACCTGACTGAACGCGAAAATGACACTGTTTGTTACTATTAATTCAGGAGTATTTAAGATAACCACGGTATGACTTAGGGATGGTAGAAGGAAAGAGTTAGCAGGTTTACAGATTTTTATATCCTGTTTTTCTTGTTAGTGAAGGTAGCAATAATAACCCTTTTAACTGGAAATTAAGAACAGTAAAAAACAAAATATTGTTTCTAACAGATGGACACACCTGTTAATGAGCTGTGTTTCCTCTGGTCAAAGGGTGTGCCCACGTAGGCCCAACCACCATCACAGCTGGGGTGCGGGTGAGGGTGCCCTTGGCCCCACCCACTTTGAGGTCCTTTTACATTTGTGGTGCCCTTTAAGATGTAGAAGAACTTAACATCTCACCGATAAGATCCATCAAGGTCATGGGGCCATATAAAGGGCATCTCAAGGTCTAGAGGACCAGATAAGTCTCAACTACAGCATCTTGGAAACTCCCTGCCCTCCTTCCTGTGAAGAGCTGCTCTGAGAGGTGAGGGCATCTGATGTCACTGTTCCTCTGCCCAGCTGAGGAGCACGAGACCCGCAGAGGTTGTACAGCTTTGTCGTGGCTCCAGAACCAAAGTGATGTTGGCCTGGTGATTCCACTCTAGGTGTTTACCCAAGAGGGATGAAAACATGTCTGCACAGGACAGGTGCAGGGAGGACAGGTGCAGGGGTGTACAGAGCAGCTTTATTCCCATTGGCAGGTAAATGGATAAACAAATTGTGATCTAGCCATATGATGGATTAGTATTTAGCAATAAAAAGGAACAAAGTACTGATCCACACCCAAAAAAAAAGGATTAATCTCAAAGATACATTGAGCGAAAAAAGCCAGACACAAAAGAGGACACAGGAAATTCCAGCACAGGCGAACCGACCTCTGATGACAGAAATCAGGACAGTAGTTGACTTAAGGGGAGGGATGGGCAAGGGGCACACACAGGAGAACTTGCTGGAATGGTAGCCGTATTCCAGATCTTGATTGAGATGTTGGTTACACAAAGGTATAGAATTATCAAACTCGCCAAATTTCATAATTAAGATCTGTGCATTGCCCTGTCTGTGTTTACCTCCTTTGAAACAAAAGGAGCCGGTGGCCCAGGCAGAAATGAGGAGCTGGGGCCCTCAACCCCCACCCATCCCTTGATCGGGCAAATAGCGTTTCCTCTATAAACAGTCACGTGAGGACAAAGGAAGTAAATAAATGCAGTAGGCAGAGCAGGAAAATCTCTGGAATTTCCTCTCCATTGAAGAAAGACAGTACGTGGAATCCTCATTCTTGGCCTTCTTAGCTGAGGAACGTGGAGGAAACAGCCATGTGGTCAAATCAGACCGTTGCAACACGTATTAGAGAAAGAAAGAATAGAAGGAAAGACAAAGGCCAGTTGCCAGTCTTAAGTTGTAGTTAGAATTAGTTAATACCCGAAAACGTTCCTGACGGAATAGCACAGCCTCTGGGTCTTCCGAATATCCAAAATATTTTGCTTCCTGTGCGGTGAAGGGGGCTTCGTTACGTCAAGAATCTTACGGGAAAGAAAGTTCAAGCTGCTGCATTGCAGCCCGTGCTGAGTACGTCGTCTGAAACTCTGTCATAGGCAGCCCTTTCATAGCAGCTTATCTTCAGGTTTAACATTTACAGGAACAGAAGGGATCTACAATTCACCCTCTAACGAAAATATGTGTAAGGCCTACCATTTGAGCAAGGCCGAGCTTCGCTGTTTACATTTAGTTACAAACCTCAGTTTCATCTCCAGCCATTAACTGTTACTGTTCCAGCAAATGCAATAAAGATAATAAGTCTTCTGTTAAGAATTCCCCCAAGAAATCATTAAGCTCTCTCCACAGGCGTATTTCACCTAGCGCTGGAAACACAGTTCGCGGCCAAGCTTTGGCCCTAGACCGATCGATCGTTGTTGCTCTTTCTTTGTCGCAGTGTGGCTCTCTGCCCTGGCCAAAAAAACATCACGAAACATCACAAGATAAAGTTATTTTAAAGGGCACACGTTAAGGCGGCTGCTTACCCACACACCCCCAACCCCCCAAAAGAATGTAACCTCTTTAAGTCAAAGTCCAGCGCTCACTTAGGTGCCAACACCCATCAGTGCACACTTCTCAGTAATTTTCCTTTGGAAGCAAGTACAGGAACCGAAATATGAGTACTAGAGAGAGCGGCGTATTGTAAGCCTGGAAAATGGTGTGGATTCCACTGAAAACGCGAATAAACAAACTGACGCTCGGTGCTCCCACACACCTCACCTGGGGAGGTGATGGAGATTTAACACCTGGTGGATTTGTAGCTGGACCGACGGGGTGCCTTTTCTCTCTCCTCTGAAATACGAAAATCGGAGAATCCCTTTCATCTTTGTGGGTATCACGGCAGCAAACCTATTTTAATGTCTTTTCCGTGTGGGTCTAGTTTTAACAATGAAATGATCCCCAGGCGCACCCTGCTTGCTGCAGAGCGGCCGAAGAATCTGCAGAAAAATGGGAACACGCTGAGCTCGTTTGTTCTTGCTAAAAAGACAGTCAAGGTACAGAATCTCCCTGCTCCTGCCCCAGGGCTTTGATCGGACTTCTTGGAAATGTGGCAAAAAGGAAGTGGGGGTGTTGACAGGAGGGGAAACAGGCTGCGGGAATCCTGGTGCCAGGGACAGGAAGGTTATTGGTGTGTGTGTACTTCCAGCACCTTGCCACCAAACGGACTTAGTTCCTTCGTGGAAAACTGGATGCTGGTGTTACTGTCTATTCATCAAACCAGCAACAAGTTGGCTTGATCTTATCAGATCAAAAATGTGTTTCATACTGCACTGGGCTGAATAAGCAAAAAAAAAAAATTAAATTAAATTAAATTAACCTAGCCAGTTCAGGCTCTCGTTACTAGAGAAACACACATTAAAAAATCACTCCTGAGACGCTGATGTTGATTGGGGGTCGGCGGGGGCATGGGGGACCTGGAAATTGACATCTAATAATGCCATAATGTGCTATCTTTTCTGCATAAGTAACTGATTTTTTTTTTTCTAAAGCCAAAAGGCAGCCAAGGTGTTCCAGCTGGTTACAGGCCCCAAAATAAGTCCCGCTCAGAGAAACTGCTTTTCCTCTTGCCAAAATAATTTTGAATAAAGCAGCTAGGTAGTTAGTGCCTGCCACTGTCTACCAGCTGAGACATCTCTTTTCAGCCTCGGTCTGGGGAGAATTTTTAGTTTTCAAATAGATATAGGTTTTTTTTAAAAAAATCACCATGATGTTCAAAAAATAAGAAAAAAAATACTTGTAAAGCATATTTTTCTTGTGGCAAATAGTGAAAGCAGTGCTTTCCAGTGAGAGCTCTGGAGCTAAAATATGCTGTGATTGTCTTGTTAAAATTCCAGTCACAGTGTTTGTACGGAAAACGGTGCATAGAATCGTAAATTCAGGGGCGGAAGGGGCCTGCTGGTGCCCCTTCCCACCTACTGTCCACCAGGCAGAACTGTGGTGTTCTCTGGGCCGAACCCCAATGCACTAACTATCGGGGACCAAGGCCGGGCAGTCAATTTAGGATGATGTGTTTGGGACACAGGCATGAATGAGCCTGTATCTTGAGCAAGACCCCATGCCGCCCCCTGAAGTGACCGCTGTCTAATATTACACAAAGTTCCAGGCCATCGCTGTGTTGAAAGTCTCCCTAAAAAGCACCTTGATGAAGTTAATTTTGGCAGAGCACGCAGATGCTATGAACGGCATTTCATTGCCGTTAAGAGGAAACGGTCTTTGAAAAAAAAAAAAAAAACGTGTTTAATTAAAGCCATTTGGTTCCAGTAATGTAAGTGTGTGTGATTTAGCAGAGGCTGTGCTGCACCTAAAGGAAAATTATTTTCTTAAGACTAACAAAACTTGACCAATGATTAACTTTTAAAGCGTAAAGTGAAAATGTTGCCGCGCGTTTACGAGTGAGCTGCCCAAGGGCTGTGGCTTGGAGTTGGTTGTGACAGGCTAGGTGGAGTCGTGCCCCCACCTGTGGACACACACCTCAGCCTGGAAGGTTTTTTTTTCCTGGGAGATGAATAAGCCCTTTTTGGAAACTAACACCGTAAAGTTAAAATTATGAAGTAACTGAAAATGTGAAATTTGGGATTTAAAATTTTTTTCATAAATCAGAGTTTCTAGAATAACTATATAATGAGTGTGCGTTACAGAAACATAAATACACCCTTGGTGATTAATACATGGTACTTGGCAAGTAAATAGCAAATTAAAAGTTTAGTAGAATCCAGTTGGCACATTTGTCAATAATCTGTAGGACCGTGTTTCCTAAAATGAAGAAGTAATAAATATTCCAAAAAGGATTTTTTTCCCCCTCCCTTTTCTGCTTCTCGGCAAAGATCTGTTTCCTGGCATCATCAAAAAAAAAGAGGGTTTGCCAAGACGAGAAGGCCTGTCCTTTGCCACGTGGGAGTCCGTGGGCTAAAGCTATAAATGTGGCATACAGATGAGCGTCGTCATTTCAATCCTCTGCAGCGAGGAGGGCAAACTAGAAAACGAGTTGCGCTATAGATAGACTTAAAAGTAGCTTCATCTTCCTGATTGCTGTGCTTCTTCAAAATCGCATTGCACGGCCTCCCGCAATTCCTGTTTACGCTGCCTGTGTTTTCTATTACACCATAGTGTGTTTTGGAAAGAGGACGGGACTGCAGAGTAAATGGACATTTTTCCTCAGAACAGTTAGCCTCATTTGTCATCCTCCAGAAGATGGCAGTTTGTGGCTTCCTCAGAGAGAGATCAAGTTCCTGTCTAGAATGTCTTCTGAGTAGTACCCTGGATTTATTAACCTCCTAAACCACGTTAGTGGGTATCCAATTAATAGTTGTTGTTGATTCTTCTCATTGTCAGAGAAAGACACTAAGCAGAGTCCGTTCCGAGAGCCGGTTCTTGGCAGACTTGTAGAAAGTCATCCCTCCTCTCTGTTCGTGATGCTCGCCAGCCAGGCACCATGACTTAAAATTTGTGCAAGTGACCGGAGCGTCGTATCAACAGATCTGAGGTCATGGGTTTAATTCCCACGTGAGTCAGCTCTCTTGGCTCCATTCCAGGGCCGTGAACCATGCCCTTGATGCTCGGTGACTGTCAAATGACAGGTAGTGTGATTCCGTGAAATCTTTCAGGAAAGAGGTGGCGGAGATGAGGCAACGACACAAAAAGGAAAATCAGGTTCTCGGAGATTTGCCTTGCTTTCTGATAGAGCCCAAAGGATCGGGGTCAGGGTGAGAATATCATGATTATGAAGAAAAAGAAAAGGGCTCATCTGTGAAGTACGCTGAATGGCCTCCCTTTATTCAGTGACAATGCAGTAGTGTTGTTGACAAGTTCGTTTTCAAGGTCTTTTGTGTTCAGAACAAATGTCTTCAGAATATTTGTGAGAAGAGGAGACGCACAAAGGTGAATTGGTAAAAGGAAATGTCTCAAGACTGGGGTGGCTTCCAACCTTTTTGTTTCCTAGAAAGGACAGAGATCCTAAGACTCGGATGGAAGGGGGCCAGTTCCATTTCCAGATCCCTATAAAATGAGGGTCGGAGAGGTGAGAGAGAGCGGCTTCTCCCCGCCCTCCACCTGCTATAGACCTCATAACCGTGGCCACATTCCTTCTGTCTACACCTGTAGACAGGGGTGCCGTGGTGGCTTTATTATGTAGGTTGTCATCCCTTAACACTCCTGGATTCAGGACCTGTGTTGCTGCCCCAAAACTTCTCCTGATTAAAGAAAGCAAAGGAGGAAAACAGCCTGGCAGGCAGCGTCAGATCTAAGTAGAGATCGTTGGCTGTCGTGATTCGTGTGCTGTGACCAGCATGAAAAAGAACAAGAAATAGCGAATAGATGCTTCACCCTTGGCAAGGCTAAGTGTTGTCTCGGGAAACTTGGTCTTAGTTTCGTGGGTGGCGCGGGGGCAGGGGGGCCAGAAAGTTGGAAAGCCAGCCACCTGGGCTCGCTCCCTCATACAAGTGCAGGGTCGAGCCCAGATTGGTCACGTAGCCAAACTGGGTCCCAACAGCACCCAAGTCCAGGCTTGCTGACAGCTCTCCGAGTGCTTTTCCTTTCACTCACACTCCAGCCACTACGGAACGCCGAGTGTGTTTTCCTAGGCGGTCGTGTTATGTTTATAGTTCTCCATTCACGAGACCTCATAACCGTGGCCACATTCCTTCTGGGCCTGCAGCTCCTGGAATGTTCCCAGACTCCCCGTCCCCAGAACAAATCCAGGGCCCGTTAACAGAGCTACCCTGCAAGGAGGAAGAAAAATGCTTTTTTCCCCTCCGTGCCTTCTTTAATTTTGGCCGAAACGTCTCCTTTGTTTAATCAGTTGTGCATCTCAGGCGTCGATCGAGCACTTAGCGTGCAAGACCATCGCTAGGCCCGGCTGAATGCAGCAAAAATGGAGGAAGATGCAGTCGGCACCCTCAGCGACACGACGGGAAAGAGGAGAAACTGTCACAACAAGCAGGCTTCCCGTGAGGGCACTGTGTCTGTTCTGGGGCAGAGTCGTGGGGGGAGCACCAACAGCGGAGTAGGCCCCTGTGTGGGCAGCTGCGCTCTGGGAGGCTTCTGGAGAAGGTCATCTGTCAGAACTTGTTTTTCCCTCCCAGGGAGTCAGCTGACCAGAGCCTAAGGCTCTCTGCGCAGACGTTCTCTCTCGGCTCTGTCCCGAGGTCACTGAAAATTACTTCTCCCACGTATTGAGGGGACACGTTCAGCCGCCCACCTCTGTCGGTCCCGCAGACCCCAGGTGGACATCGCTGTGAGTTCCTCTGGGTCTTAGGGCCGCGACTCTGAGATTTGGGAAGCATTTTACCCCGTACCCAGTGCAGACCATGGTACCTTTCACGCTCGCTCCTAACGATCTGAAGCTGCTGAGGAAGTAGACATGGTTTATGTAGGAAGAAGTATGAAGCGGGGCGATGGGCAGTGTTCTCTCGTTTCTCAGAGAAGGCTCGGCCCTGGCGGTCGGCGCTGTGGGCAGCCTTCATGTCTTGTTCTCTCTTATTATTCTCTCATGAGAGCTCTTCCTCCCCTTCCCTGTCCTGGTTTTGTCAGGGGAGAGAATAAACGCTGTCGTGATAAAGCTGGGGAAACCGGCTTTCCCGCCGTGGCCTAAGTCCAGCATCCTCTGCTAGAATCTGCTAGAATCTGCCCATCGGAATTAGTTGTTGTAGGGAATTTGCTCAGTAACCTCCCCAAGGAGTAGTTTCACCAAAGAGTGGCCCCTCTTGTCTAGACCGTGCCAGCCGGTGAAGGCATCGCTCGTGGGGATTTCCAGGCTACGAAGCAGCGACGGGACGGGCGGCCTCTGGTCCTGAAGGATGCTCGAGCACAGAGCGCTCACTGTGGAAACCTGTCCCTGGCTCCAGGGCACAGCCCCCTCCCTGGGCAAAGGAATGGAAACTTCTGTGGACTCTGTCACTCCCGCAAGGACACCCGGCTCGTGATTCCTACCTTATGGGTATCTGCGCAGCTTTGCCACCTCCTTGCATTTTACGCCTAGTACGCTCTCTGGGGTTTTATTTTTACAATTAATTTTTTGAGAAGGATCCGACGGTTCCTTTTCCTTTGTCTTTCTTGCCTAATTATTGCTGACTGAGATGAAAGCAGCTTCGTGCGTGACATGTTAAGAAACTAGACTGGCTCAGCTTGCCCAGCGAGAGATTCAGAAGGAGTCAGACTTCTAACCCAGGGCTCTTAGCTCGGGACTGGCAGCTGTCACGACGGTGGCACCGACGAGACTGGGAAATGGACCTGTGTGCCTGCAGATCAGGAGGCACGATTTGTGCAATAAAATCATTACCGAAGCCGATCGGAGAGAGACCCTCTGGCCCGCACCCCCTGGCAAGGGGGCGTTAGAGTTGGCCTAGAGAATGACAATGGAGTCGCCATGTGGGGGCACCTGGCAGGTGCTGGGCACTTTGCTAATAAGCATGCTAGTCACGTGCCCATTTTATATACGAACGGCAGCGGGAGGGTCAGAGAGGCTGAGTAACTGCCCGGCCACGCTACACGGTGAGTGAGTTGGACGCCCAGATCGATCTCCGAAGCGTGCCGGTCGCTGTCCTCCGTGGCTACGGAACACGTGAGCTGGGAGAGGTGCTTCGTCCGTGTGCCCTTCCCGAGGGCCCAGGACACCCCGCTCTCTGGGGCTGAGGGTTTACTTTCCAGGTGTAATTAAGAGAGGTATTCTCGTCGATGCTCAGAGCAGACACCCGAGGGCCTACCACGTAGAGGTACAGCGCGTGAAAGACATGCATGACCCTGTCCTTAGGTGGCCCAGAGGCGAGTGGGGGAGGGAGACAGTAAAATCCACTCAGGATGCCACGTCAGTTCCCTGATGGAGACTCGCTCCGCGTGGCCGTAGGAGGAAGGGGCACCCAGCCCAGCGTTGGCGTCGGGGCGTCACTGCTGAGAGGCAGCAGTGTCCAAACCGAGTCTCAAGAATGAGCCCCTCTTCGTCTGATCCAGAAGAGGCCAGTGGAGCTGGCTGGTTCGGATGGGTTGGCAGGGAGAGGCGCGCCCCGGGGACAGGAGTTTGCCCAGTTTCCGAGCGTAGTGGGGAGCCAGTGGAGGGTTTCAAACTGGAGGATGTCGCGGCTTGCTCTGCGTTTTTAGGTTATTCTGGCTGATGAATGAGAGCTGGGGGGTGGGACTGAGAATGGCTGAAGGGGCGGGGGGGCATCCATCGCATCGGTTTAAGGGGAGGCAGTAGCAATGGGACTAGGACGACGGGGGGAGACGTAGATGGGCGCAGGAGGTGCTGAAGGTGGAGCCTGCGGGAGCTGGAGAGAGAGCGCTGGCTCCGGGCTTCTCTGCTGGAGCCCCCGACTGGGCGGTGGTGCTGTTCCCTGAGCGTGAAGGGCCCGGGGCAGGGGCAGGGGCAGGTTCTCGGGGCAAAGCACAAACAAGGACTCTGTTTTAGGATCGAGACATCATCTTGAATCCCCGACCACCTCTCGTGACAGACGGTATTTCAGGAGCTCCCCAACGCTTCCCAGTGACCTGGGAGCACCTTAAAAATATGGGCCCTTGGGACCTACCCTTGAGTCAGTCGGATTCCAGGGGAAGAGCCAGAAATCGGAACCGGCCAGCGACTGCTCTGCTTCGTGTTCCCTGAGGCCGGTCTTGATGACCTGAAGGCTGTTTGATCAGTGTTGCCGCCCAGGTGCTAACCCAGAGTCACGCCACGCCATCCCTCCTATTCATCATTGCCCCGCGATGAGCGGTTCTCCCAGATGGGGGGCCCTGAAATCACAGGTTTGCTGACGGGCCTGGTTCTTCAGGCTCCGCTTCTTTGATGTTTTTCAATGTCGAGGCATATACCCTAATATGGTGAGGAAGCTTGGAAGAATGGCTTTTTCCTAAGTGACGGGAATGTTCCCAGGTAGTAGTGGGGACCTAAGGCTCAGATGTCTGTCTGAATGATCGGATCCTCGTAAATTGGTGGGTTGTTTCGGCAAATCCCGGGACCCTAGGCTTTCTTCGTTGATTTACGGCTCTTCCCGCTCACGCTGAGGCCAGGAAGAACGTCGTGGCGCTTCTGGGGTTCATTCCCGAGAGGGGCGACGGGGCAAGGGAGAGGTGGGCTGAGCCAATACCACTGTGAAAGGAAACCGTCCACACTTATTTTCCAAAACCTCAGAAAAAGCCTCACGTTCCGCTGAGGGCACAAGTTTTCTGCCCTCCCCTTTTTCCATGGGGATTTTTCCAGCTTCGTCCCCTGTACGTGGGTGGATTTCCTGGCGTGGGAAGGGGGCCAGAGGCGGCCGGAGCTCACTTTCCAAGATGGGGCCAGCCTCCCCCGGCCGTGGCCCTAGACCTTTGGCAGACGAGGCGGTGCTCAACTTTAGATTAGCTCATTTATACGGTCGTAAGGTTTTTTCCAAAACAATGTTAAATAATGAGTGGCCATGAATTCCCTCTTGCCCTGACCAAGGAAAGGGAAGATTTAAGTGGGCCGTTCCAGTTAGAATCCACGCCTGGCAAACGACCCAGTGCCTAGTGCGGGGTGGGAGTGGGGGGCAAAGATGACTAGAAAAGAACCGGTGACCTCAAGGGGATGATCGAGTCGGACAGGAAGGCCCCTCCTGTAAGACTTGGAACCTGAGAGCCTTAAGTTGAGTGTTATCGCCAACGAAGAAGTCACTCCGCTTGGGAACAGTTACCTGGGGAAGGTCGCATTTAAGGGAGGTCGAGGGCAGGGCAGGGTGTTGGGTTGCGTATCCCAAGCCCCAGAACCTGGCGGGCAGCGCAGAGGCGGTTCGGGGAGCAGTGACTGGGTACGCAGCAGTCAGGCTGGTGTGCGGGGTTCAGCAGCCGTCACACGGGCGTCAGATGCTAGGCTGGGGGGCTGTGTGGGGCGGAGCTGGCAGCAGGGAGCCGTTTCTAATCAGAGGAGACACGGATGTGATCAAAGAGCGGCGTGATCGAGGACAGCCCTTCGCGGGGGGAGCGTTCGCAGCAGGAGGACACGGACAGGAGGGCATCGAGATCGGGGCTGGCCGATCAGCGGGTTGTTTCGGCAACCAGGGTGCACGTGCGGACATGGGTTTGGTTTCCTCGGTGACATTTCTGCACGTTGGACGGGAAGGGTCGAGACGTGGAAGACTTTGCAGCGCTGTCATGGGAGACACACCAGTCCCTCCCCGTCCCTCCCTCCGTAAGAAACCTGCCCAGCCTGCTCAGCAGAGGTCGGCCTTGTTGACATTGCAGTGTTTACATTTGGCCCCAAAAACGGCTCTGGGTTTTTTTGTTGTTTTTTTTGTTTTACACAGCTGTAAAGGGTATTAAATCCCAGATATGAAACACTCCTTGCCTCCCGTCGCACAGCTTCCCCGATCGAGGCCCCGTGGCGTGGGCGCTTTCTGTGGTCGTCCCCTATCTTTCTGCGCAGATCTGTTTCCTGACATTGTTATCCCGACGACGGAAGAAAGCTCAGGCCCCATAAACGCTACCCCTTTTACAAGCAGCCATCAGAAGACAAGCCCCAAAGACAATCAGGAGCCTCCGCGTTTATATTTTTAACCCAAGATTACAGATCCGACTGACAAGGAAGCCCAATCGCTTTAATTATGAATGTTTTTCATTGTGGTCGTGAGTGTAAGGCAGGAACAGATGTCCGTTCTTCCCCGGCTCAACTGTTTTTAATTCCTCCCTACACACGGAGAGAGAAATCTTTAAACAGTTGCCAAAGTTCAATTAACCTCGCCGGCCCAAGGTGGAAAATGCCCCACTCTGCTCTGTCCTCAGACACGTACCTGCCCTGGCCGCGGTGCCACCGAGCACCGGGGAGGGGCTCCAGCTGGCCCGGCCTTTGTGACTGCAAGGTTAATTTGCAGGTTAAGCCTTTGGCGGGAGGGGTCTGGTTCGACATTTAAGGTATTTTTGTACGCTTTCGGCATAAATGAAGTGGCACTGCGAAGCCCTGCAGCTCAGCTGCAGAGACCCCCGTGCGATTTGTTGCTGCTGTTCGGCAGGTGGTCCGAGGCCCGTGTTTTGTTTATCTGGCGGCGGAGACATCGTGGGTCAGAACGGTTACGGCCAGGGCTGAGTGACCCGGTTTTTTATCGTGTTGTTGTGGTTTTTTCCCCTGTGTTCTGTGGAACAGATGGCTGTTCGTGATTGAAAGGCCTTTTTCTACGGAGAACGGAGTTTTTGGGGGGGGTGGGGGAGCATTTAAGAAGGAAGAATGACCCCCAGAGACTCCAGGGCCTATAAAGCCGCGACAGCACCGTAGGCGGTGACATCACAACACGTTTCGTTAGCACCTCAAGTGCTCCGGCTGCCTGTTTCCAAAGCGGGCCCTGACGAACAGGGCACGACACACGACAGCACCAGTCAGCTCTCCTCCGCGCCTGCCCTCCTGACACGCTCGTCGGCGTGACTAGCCCATCTCACAACCAGCGAAGGCACAACCACACTGCCTTCCCCACCTTCTAATTCTAGGGCTCCCCGCCCCGCCCCGCCCCACCCCCAAGAAAAGGTTGGGCCCACCATATAATACATATTTGGGGTTTGGCTTTCTAAACTTCCCCTTTTTAGAAAAATGTAGCCGTATAAAACATGTCATGGATGCCAAAACTGGAAAATTATGCCTCTGAAGTAGTTCGAAGCGGCCGTTTACGGATGCACACGATGCAAGTTGCCTGGGCTTTGATGACGGTGCCCGTTCCCGAGGTTTTCTCGTGTCTCCCCGAAGGTCTGCTGAATATCTTTTCATTAATCCTCATTTAGGCAGCTGGAAAGCAGTTCCTTTGTCGTCTGTGACATGTGGATTATCCCATTAGGAACTCTGTGGATGACATACGATTGAACGGGATTTGCAAAGGGTCAGCGGTTTGCCTTTGGGTGAAAAGGGGCAGACTCCTTACAGGGCAAAATGAATGCAAGGGGAGAACAGCGAGCCAGGCCCGGGCTGAGAAATGGAGGGCGGCTGAGGGTGGTCATGATTGCACTGCAAACATCACAACCCTCCGACACGCAGGACTGCCTTTGCGCGTTCAAGGTCGACCTTTCTGCCTCTGGGCCAGGATTGATTTGAAAAATGGACCATTTGGATTTAGTGCTGGCCACAAATCAAACTCTGAACCGTAGGGGTGGAGGAGGACGGGGCAGGAAAGTAATTCAGTGATGGGAGAATTTAGGACCGAAACTTCTCGCCTTCGTTTTAACCTCGGGACCCAGCTTCGACCTTCGGACAGCAGAGGAGGGACTGTTTAAGAGAAGGGTTTTAAACGCTTCGTCTTTGCCTGTTTCTGAGCTGCATCTGCGTATACAGATCACAGCTGGGGGTGGGGGGGATACACGGACCCAGCCGTAGCAGTGTAGGAAGCATCGCGAACGACCTGTAGTTTTCAAAGGAACTGCTCTCTCAGCCTCACATTCTGAAAAGCAAACAGGCCTCCTGTTTGAGCAGACTCAGCCTCGGAGGACTGGGCGTGTTCACTGAGCCGGCTCCTGAGAGCGAGTTCAGAACCGCTTGTGTGCTGCATCTGAAAGGAGGGCGGCCTCTGGCCCCTGGCTCACAAATGCCAGATTCCCCATTTATTTGATCCAGGAAGCCGCTGACGGGACATTGGTGGGGGGGGGGCATCCAGAACCTGTCCGGACCTTTGCCGAGTGACCAGAGATGGGTCACCTCCCTGTGCCCTGATCTCGTCCTCCACAGCAGGGGAGGCTGGCACAGAGCACTGAACGTTCTTTTCAGCCTTGAGATTTTAGGACCCGGTGATGGCATTGGAGAAAGGTCAAGCTTGGGCACTTTTACGTCAGTTCAGAAGTAGGTTCCGAGGCTCACTCAGGACTCAGGAGTGCAGGCGAGAAGCATAAAACAGAGGCCAGGCTCTTTTGAAGCCAAAATCAGACCTGGAAAACATGCACGATGTGGGCAGGTGGAGGCCAGAGGAGGGGGAAGAGCGGGAGCCGAGGGACATGAGAGGGACAGAGTAGAGAAAACACCTCCTGGGAGGCCCCAGAGGAGAGGATCTGGGGGGCCGGGGGCAAACGAAGTTAGGAAGGGCCGGTGAGTGGGAGGCTCTAAGGAAAACGAAACTCAGAAAACATCCAAAATAAACTCATTCTCTACTTGGCACAGAGAGTCAGATCTCAGTAGAAATACCGTTTCCTAACTCTAAGGGAAAACGGCAAAAGGAGAGCGAGATGGTGGCGTCTGTCACTGTGTGTGTGTGTTTTATGGACAGAGCCTGCTTCCTTCCAGGGCCTTTCTGGCCTGCCCTTCCCTGGATAAAATTCCGGAAAAAGAGGCCAGAAGCAGCCCCTCTGGGTCTCCCCCATGGGGTTACCACACAAGGAAGTGACACACATAGAAGGCCCTGCTGAGGTTTGGTATCTGCCTTGGAGAAATGGGGAAGTGCGGAGAAGGGAGAAGCAGGCCGACGCTGTGAGCTCTGCACCTCCGAACTGGTGCCGTCACGACTCAGCCATCTAAAGTCTCCGAAATATCTGCTGGGCCCTCATTCATCATAATAAACAAATTCCCATCCAGACCGGCCACAGAACTTAAGCACCTGACGATTTGGGAGGCTGTCCTGTAAACATGGCATGCGTGACGGGTCCCGCGTGACGGGTCTTTGGTCATTTCCGTGGCTGCCTGCCTGGGGGCCGACCGCCCACAACTGTTCCCGTTTGCAGCCTTCGATAGATTTCTGATCATCAACCCTTAGTCTTGTGACCAAACCACAGGAAACCCTCTTGTTTATCGCCGAGTGGCATCTATCTGGCACCGTTTTGTTGTTTTAAACACCGAGAAGCAGCGGCCTGCAAGCGCAGGATTTCCCGTCCAGCGATACATGTGTCGAGACAGCCCCCGAGGCCGACTGGAGAGGGGTCAGGGGGAGGAAAGAGCCCACTGACCTCTGTGCTGAAGAGCGGGGAAGAAAGACGTGATGCTGCCGGAGCGTGAGACGGTCAGCCCGGGGCCTGCACCGGTCCTGAGCTCTGCCCGGCTCCGTGAAAAGGCTGGGCCACCTCCGGGCCAGTCGTCGCCACGGCCGTCAGGGAGATGCTGTTCCAGCCCTCGTTCAGGCGGGGCACCTGGGGCTTGGAGGAGACGAATTCCCAAACCCCACGTACAGGATCTGAGTGCCGGCGTCTGACTCCAGCAGGCACTCCCTCGTGGGCAGAGCTGGTCAGGCCACCTGGGAAGTCAGCCGTGTCCGTCTCCAAGGAGAATCCAGGCTTCCAAGGAAGAGGCGCCATGTCTTTGTCACAGAAACGAGCGCCAGGACGGGCTGGGGCAGGGGAGCTGAGGGGGCTGGCCGGCCAGGCCAGTGCGTGGCACACCACGTTCCTCTCCCGGGTGGAAGGCTCCGAGAAAGCCCACGAGGCTGACCGGGAGCAGCAGGTGGCAGTGGGCGAATCTAGAGGTGGTGGCAGGGGGCAGGGTTACAGCGAGCTGCAGCTCAGGTAAAACACAGGGGGGCCAGAGCAAGCCGGAGGAAGAGGAGGGGCGACCACAGGAGCCAGCTCAGCTTTTATGGGAGATCGCCGGGGTTTGTGTGAACTTCCAGTGGCTCCCAGGCCAGGACTCCCCGGAGAAGCCGCTTGCTGTCCGCTGTGTAGCCTTTTCGTGTCGTGCGCTGTGTCTGGAACGAGGCGGTTGCTCGGGGGCAGTAGGAACTGGGTTCGGCTGGCGGACCCTGCTTGTTTCTCATCTCGATTATAACCGCGTTTTTTCTCAGTACCCATCATCCCTTCTTTGCTTCCCGACCCTCCTCTTTGAGCTTGCGCTTGGCATGAGACTCTTCTCCCTGTCCATACGTTTGCACCCTGTAAACATCGCACGTTACGTTTCAGAGTTCGATCGGAAAACAGCATACCGGGAACGGGCCCTGGCAGGTTGCCCCGTACTGCAGAGAGGGGCCGCCCCTGTTTCTTCTGCTCCCGTTGTTTTCGGAATTTAGACTGAAAGCAGGGCATCCCCCAGCGGAGGAAGCCGAGGCGCGGCGAGGAGCTGTCCAGTGCCCGGGCCTCCCTGCACCCCCTGGGGGCGGAGGCACTGGGTGTCTTTGTTCGTCCCCAGGTCTCCGTATTGTGAATGAATTAAGGGAAATGAGTTCAGCAATGTCATCCTAAATCGACATTTTTTCCCCAGCAGCCTTAGAAGTCAGCGTCCCAATCCACTGTCTGGGAAATGTGAGGAAATCTTCGGTGTTTTTTTTCCCTGCATTTTAGGCAGACGATGCTAAGCAGAGGGTTTCTCGTTAGGTTTTGTAGATCCCTGGTCATCTCTTTCCAGTCCCCACCACGTTCATTACTGATTGAAAGAGTACGAACCCACCAGTGCTGACAGAGCGCATGGCGACGTGCCGGAAACGAACCACTTCGGACACAGTAGATCCCGACACCATCCTGACAGGAGCCCCGCGAGGTCAGGTCAGGTGTGATTTCCACTGTACAGGTGAGGGAATGGAGGTGTAAAGAGGTCACATGACCAGTCGGAGGCCACCAGGGTCAGCGCACAGCCGGGCGGCCTGCTCCCAAGGTCCTGCTCAGCGTGGGCCGCCCGCGTTGCCTCTGACCCAGGTCTGGTCTCCGCGGCCGTGCTGACCGGGTCCGACGGAAGGCTGCAGCCGCTGAGCACGTGTGTCTTGCAGATGGTGACCCCCTGATTCTGTCATCGTAGCTCCTTTCGTTTTGTCCTGCACAAAATGTAGCCTGTACTACGCACAAGTACCTGAGCGACGCCCCGGTGAGCCCTGAGGGTGATGGGGAGGGGGAGACGGACCCGCCAGCCCCCTTGGGCACACCTGGACCGCCCCTCCAAGCCGGCCTCTGGTCGGCCCCCTCCCCCTCACACTGGCCGCAGCCCCCTGAGCCCGGCTGCAGGATTCGGAAGTGAGCTCCCATCCCCTTCGTCAACCAGACGACAGACTGGGCGGGGTCCAGGGCACCCCGCGTGTCCCCCTCTTCATCTCATAGAAGGGCTCGGAATGGCTTGGGACCTTTCTGGGAACCAGATTCCCCTCCTCTAAAAACAAAGTCCTTGGGAATTTTCAAAAAGAATGTGGCGGGGCGGCCCTGACTCAGTGGACAGCTGTCCCCGTGCTTTCTGTCCACCCCCACGCCTGTCCCTCTCTTCCGTGGGCAAGACTGTCAGCTCCGTCTCGGGAGCTGGTCACTGCTGGGCCGCCCAGGTCGGACTGCAGATCCCTGCTAGCCGACACGCCACCTTCTCGAAGGTCACCGGAACGACCTTCGTCTTCTGTTTCGGCCTGTTTTGTAAAGGTCGTTAACATCGTTCGGTTTTCTTTTCCTCTGGATGAGATGTCGGTTCCTTCGGAGAGAAGCCCTGCCCCCTGAGATGCTGCCGGTCAGCAATGGCTTTCAGCGTGTTTACGGTGACGTGGCGAGAACTCTCCTCTACGTGGGGACACGCCCGAAACGAAAGCTTCGTGAAAGAACGCATTGCGCACTCCGATACTTTCTGGTCCGTTCTGACCTTTTATGGGTTAAATGCTGGTTGTTCCCCCACTAAACTGATGTCGCGACCCACTTAGGCGGTTTGCAGACGCTGTGACCCTGAATTAGATGGAGGTCCTAGATTTGCCAGTCGCCACACAGCGCCGCTGTGTTAAATCTCCGTGAGTCCTGAGCAGCAGCGAGAAGGCTCCCTGGGGAGCAGGTCTGGTGCCTGGGGTTAGGGTCGGGGAGGGGATGCTGCCGCAACCGTGCGGTGCTGGACAGACGCTGTCCTTTCTTCTGCTCGTGTTTTCCCTGAAAAAAAAAAATAGCCAAGATATGGGAACAACAAAGAAGATGCTGTTTTCTGGTGCTTTTAGGGCCGTTTCTTCCTCCTCTGGACCAAGATGCAGAGCTGGCAAGTTAGGTGCCCAGAGAAGTATGCCCAGCTGGACAGAGGGCTCCTGCCGGTGATGAAACCGAGCTGAGAGCCAGAAACAGGCCGGGGGTCCGACTGCAGAGGGCGTAGGTGAGAGGGAAGTCCCGACGGCGCCTTTGAAGTCTCAAAGAGAAAAGAAGAAAAGGATTCAGAGGCATAACAGAAGGGGAAATGGGAAATAAATAACAGTTCATGAGAAAGCGGTCAGTTTCTTTCTTTTTTCTAGGTGTTTGCTTCTTTTCACCTTTTTTTCTGAGGAAGGACCTGTTCAAACACCGAATTTCTTGCTTCGTGGGACGGTTGGGAAATCTGAATCTCCAGTTTTTAGAAGATGCTGAAAAGATATCGATTTCTTTCGCTTTGATCTTGGCGCCAGCCGTGGATTTAGGTCCAATGAAGATAATCATAGGACCAGCCCTATAGCGTCGTCGTCGGGTTTAAAGGAGTTAACAGACCCACCCAGTGCTTAGAACTGTGCCTGGCGCGTGGTGAGCCCCCCGTCAGGGCATCCGCCCCGATGACGGTGGTGGTGGCGGCGGTGAGGAGACGGAGGTGCCGGATCAGAAAGAGAAAAGGCACCCAGGCGACGGAAACGGTGTTTGTCATCTCCGCGGACGACGAAATATGGTCGTCGTTCACTCTGTGGCCCGGTGTCATGGGGACGCAAACAGTGAACACTTACGGAACCAGATATCGCCGTGAAATTCTAGGAGGACGGTTGGAGGGTGTGTCAAGGATCGAGTTGTCGCATGATTAGAAGTCAGTACATCCAAAGCTGAACGACAGAAAGTAACAGGCGAGGCACGTCGTTTAGAAAGGGGGGGTCGACCCACGGTAACAGTGGTGGTCACTCAGGGCCGGGGCTGGGGCCAGAGGACTCTTCATGCATGATACACCTCATAGAGCTGTCTGACTTTCTGCTGTTTGCAGTGATAACGTTAGCTAAAGGGAAGAAATTTAAAATAACGATGGAGAAATACTGAAGGGCCCGGGGAGAGCACCGAACGGGGCCTCCGCTGGCCAAGGGTCGTGATTTAAGCCCCGAAGAGGATGATGATGGTGGCTGGCGACGTCGTGGTGACGAATTGAATCTGGGAAAACCAGTGAATCCAGAGTGATGCTCGGTGTGGAGAAATTAATGTAAAAACGTGTCCAGAAGTAGCTGCAAGACAAGAACAGTGAAAACAGGGGGATGCGTTGGTCTGCGAACTGTGCCCCTTTGGGGAGCACGGGCGTAGGCGGGGTGTGCTCCTCCGTGACGTAGATGTCTGTGTATGAGACACGGGGGGGCGCGGGTTTCACCTCATTTAGCAGACGGGCAGGCGACTGGGAGAAGCGACGTCGCTGCAGGAAAAGTAGGGACTGGAGCAAGAGTAAAAGGGACCAGCCCGCACACGCCCTGGCCACAGGCGGGAAGGGGGCCTGAGCGAGAGCGGGCTGCAAGACAGGGCGATGGCCATGAGCCCCTTGTCCCTTGTCCCCTGGGCGGTGCGATCTCCACTGGCCCTAGGAATTATATCGAAGACGTGATGTGGCAAATAAAGACGTGGGCTTTCGAAATCCCGTGTATGGCACAAGCAGACCTTGAGTTAAAAACCCCGGTGTCCAGCCCAGGGAGTGCAGGCTCACTTTTCCCCCACCAGGTATTGGGATGGAGTAGACAGTAATACGGTTTTTAGTGCTGGCCATAGAAATAGGATCCAGTCCGTTAAAGTCCTTTTTGACTTACAGGTACACTTCTGTCTTCTCGTTTCCCCCCGTCACTCGCACAAAAGGGAGCATCGTCTATACGTCTTTTTTCGAATTACAGTTGACATATAGGTTTCAGGCGTTCGACGCAGGGATCGGGCATTTATATAACTCGGGAAGGGATCGCCCCGATAAACCCAGCGCCCGCCTGACACCACACGTAGTTGTCACAGTGTCGTCGACGGTTTTCCCTGCGCTGTGCCTTACAGCCCCACGCCGAGGGTTTCCTAACTGCCGGTTCGTACTTGCTAATCTTCCCCGTTCTCGCCGTCCTGGCCACCCCCCTCCCATCTGTGGGTCTGTTCCCGTTTTCTTTGTCCGTGTGTGTTGTTTTTTAGATTCTGCATGTACGGGAGATCGTGTGGTATCTGTCTTTCTCTAACTGATTTCTCCCAGCATAACACCCGCTAGGTCCATCCGTGTTTTCCCAATAAAAGAGTGAAATCTTGCCATTCGCGACGACGGGCTCCCCCTCGAATCCTTCCGTTCTTGACTCTTCTGGCCAAGAAAGAGTCAGTTTGTAACTGAAAACCCCCTGCCTTCCACCGATCAGCTCCTGTTTCTTGTAGGTCTCGCCAGATTCCTGTAACCCCCGGAAGGTCAAAGCTAAGGGTGGAAGCAATGAAGCAAAATCATTCCAGTCTGTAGGGCCAAAATGTGATGAGTTGTATGATTGCTCTGGTTTTAAGGTTGTCTTAAAAGCTTCGCTCCTTCCGTTGAAATTTGTGGAGTTTGACCGAGTTTGTGACCACTTCAGTCGATAAGAAATTTTATTTTTTTAATTATATTCTTACTTAGCAGTAGCTGAATCTTGAGAAATATTTGGTACATAGATGCGTCGGTGTAAAGTTTTAACACTAAACTTAGTATAAGTAATTCTTAAGTTTTCGTATTTATTTATTTATTTATTTATTTATTTATTTATTTATTTTAAAGTCCTTCCGATATTCAAGGTCCAGGCCACTATGACATGGCGTTAAGGCCGTGATGACACCTTGGGTCGCTCCCGGCTGCGGGAAGCCATTGTCAGGTTCTGAGGCAGGCAGGTGAGATCACCTGGTGTATTTTTATGTTTTCGAGACTGTGGGAGGTAGGCGCGGAGGCTGTAATCTTGGATCCTGTCGCACCGCTTAAGTCTGTCTGTAAAGTGTTGTCCGTCCTTCCTTCCTTCATCCTAGCATTCACTCAACAAACATACCCATTGGCTCCTGACGCGCAGGGCTCTGTGGGGTAGGCCAAGATGACGATACGTTAGAGGATGCTGAGTCCTCCGAGGGAGACTGGCTTGGAGAACCTGGACCCGTTCCGTATTGAAGGAGGAGATGGGAGACAGTGAACTTCCAGGAGCGAGGGGGTCAAGGGGCAGGGAGGTCAGGAATCTTTGCGACATGGGGGCTCGCGGTCCCCAGAGCCGTTAGCATGTCTTTCGTCACCATCCATCGCCGAGTCATTTAGACGGCTGTTGCCTCGGCTCAGCAAAGTGGGTCAGGGCCCGAGAGCGAATTTATCCTGATGCATCTATAAGGCAGAAAGGCAGCTCTTCGCTAACGTGTTTGCCCGCGTTTGACACCCCGGCAGAGTTCTAATTTGCTGTCACTGCGGTATCACTTGAGCATGAATATTAATGGTCCGCGTTATGAAACGTGGTGTGTGGGGTTTCTGGGAAAGGCTGGCTTATTGTCGTCCATCCGTGTGTCACTGCGTCTTTGAATACAAAGAGTGAGAACGCCGTGGGCCCTAAAAGGGATCACGGGCCCACTGCCCAGGGTCCCGGAGCGAGCTGGGTGGGCAGCGGTGTGCGGGGAGCGGGGATCTGAACTGGCTCCGCTGAGTGGGAGTGAGCTGGGCAGAGGCTCTGGGCAGGGCTGCCGGGCAGCAGTGCGAGCTCGCTCCAGGCGGGCAGACGCGCGTGTCCCCGTGTGCAGCCGCCCTGGGCCACCTGGTCTTTGCACGCGATTCAGGAAACCAGCTCTGGTCGAACTTCCTTTGCTGCCCCCCGGCAGGAGTGTTTCAGCAGCGCGGAATTTAATTGTCTGGTCGTGAAATCCTGTCTGCGCGGTTTCGCACACGTCCCAAACTGAAATGCTGACATGAGCCCCTGGGGCCACGGAAGGCCCCCACGGGGGAGACTGTGCAGACGCGGGGCACGGAAACGGAAAATCCAACCCGAGGAAGATGAGTGGCGGCCGATGTTTACGTGCGGCGATGCACGGTGAAATGACATTTTCCCGTGGAAACTCTAACGTTGGTGGGTGTCATTTTAAAGTTGATTAATAATGTCCGAGAGCTTGGGGGGCCGGGGGACTCGTGTAGCTCCTTGTGAAGGAATGGACTGGGCTGGACCCCCGGGAGGCAGGTTGCACCTCTGAGCTGTGTGGGGCGGGGCCCAGCGCCTGCCACAGGCTCGTGCGCCTGCCCCAGGTGCCTCCACCTGCCCCGGGTGCCTCCACCTGCCCCAGGTGCGCTGTGCCGTAGGGCTGTGAGTGGCTCCGTGAGACGTGTCCCCCTCCCTTCCTCCCTCCCGCCCAGCGTTTCCAGGGCTTTGTTTTGTGTGTCACATCTTTATCTCCGACATACAGGGAGGGATGTGCGATTTTTAAATAAATCAAAGGAGGACAAACTTTGGAACCAAAGACCCGAGTACGGTCCAGGCTGCCGGTTTTAGCCAGGGGACCGTGGCACGGCCCTCGCCTCCTGAACTCGTTTTGTCCTCCAAACGGGGGAAATGAGGGTTCATCACACAGGAGGCACCCCGGGCCTGAGCGGAAATGCGTGGGTAACGCAAAACCTGCTCGTTCTTAGGCAGCTGCAATTCTCACTGAAAGAAATCCGAGCGGAGGTGGGTTCAGGTGCACAGGTGAATGCCGGAATTTAAGGAGCAAATGGCGCGAAAGGCCCGTGCTAAGCCGCCACTGCTGTGGGGGTTTCGTGTTTGTCTTAACGCCGGCAGCTTCCTCTCCGTGAGTGCGCTCCCGTGGAAAGGGGAGGGCGAGGGGTGTCGGTACGAAGCGGGGTGTCCTGCGTTCGAACGCCCCGTCCCTTTGAGCTGACACTTGCCGGGATTCAGGGCCTTGGGGAGAGGAAAAGGGGGTAGTGCGGCCCTGACGATGGGCCACTCTGACTTCCGAGGCGTTGGAGTGTGGGGTTCAGTGGCCCGGTGGGCCCCTTCAGCTCCACACTCCTGGCTCCACACCCAGGATGTCCCCGCAGAGCTTGCTAGGAGGGTGGCCTTGGAGGACAGCTGTCCGCCTGCCCCCGCTCCGGGCCCCGCAGGGCAGGTCCTTCCTGTGACTCGCGTGCTCCAAACCCTCTCCTCCCGCTTTCCTGCCCCAGTGACTTACAGGAGGGCGTTGGGGTTTTTTTCCTCTGTCACACGGAGGAAATCGTTTTTACACTTTTTGCTTTACCACTTTGCATCGACGTTTGTGGGTCCTGGATGGCGGGAACCCAGAACAGGCACCTCTGCAGCTCCGCGTGTCATCCCTCCATCTCCCAGCCGGCCCCTGCCTCGTAGGTTCACAGGGTGAGGCTTCGACAGGGCCTCGCAGGCCACCCGCCCTGCGCTGCGTGAAAGTGCGGATGAGTGTACCCCCTCCCTCAGCGCCCCCTCCTCCGCCCCCTGGAATAATAGGCCGAAGCCTCATTTCAGTGCGATGGCCTCAGAGCTGGCTGCGATGGGTCCTGCCGGCCGTGACGTACCCTGCCGACCCCTGCCGCTGGCCTGGGGGCGAGCGGGTTCCACAGTGGCCGCCCGAGATGGCCTGTGCGGTGGAGGAAGGAGACAGGACGTCTTCACGGTTGGGCTACAGCACAAAGCAGCTGGGGGGTCCTCGCCGGGAGGACCTTGCTCCACCCCCCGTCCCTGACCGGCTGGGCGAGTTCTCTAGCGACGTTCTGGACAGAGCTGGGGATCCGTTCACTCCGCAGTGTGTTGCGAGGCGGCAGGTGAGGCCGAGATGGAAAACCCGGGTTGGGGGTTATTTTTCTCCTCGGAAAGGCATGAGGAAATTAAAAGCGCGAAGAAGACAGGATGGGCCCAGGTGCTTTTTGTAACCAAAGCCGCAACTCCAGGCTCAGCGTGGCTCTTCCCAGACGTGTTCAGACACATTCGGAAACAGAGAAGAGCCGTTGGGATTCTGACCTCACGTTTTCTGCAGGACAGGCCCGGCCGGCAGGCTTTCCAGATGTGGGGTCCGCGTGGACCCCAGCCTCTGAGCGTATGGCTTTTGGGCACAACCGCCGTCTCCCTGCCCACGGCAGAGTCAGGGCCACCTCACAGCTGTCGGCAGTTTTGTCTGATGACGGGGTGGCACTGGGGGCTCAGGAATGCAAGCGACCGCAGATTTCCCCCACGCACTCCTCTGTTTCAGAGAGAACAGGTATCCGCCAGAGAGCAAGCAAGGGAAGAGGGAATAAAATAAAGCCTCGCCTGGCATCTTGCTTATTTATTTACCAAACACGGCAAGCCCTCCAGGATTACGTGTGTGTGTGTGTGTGTGTGTGTGTGTGTGTGTGTGTGTGTGTGTGGTGGCACAACAAGCCTTTCTAGAACTCCTATTGTAGGTGTGACGTCACAAAGACGAGCTTCCTTTTTTCGGGCACTCGCTGTGTGCGTGCGGCAGGCCTCCCTGTGCCAGCTGCCCCGTGGACACTGATTCTAATCCGTAACGTTAAACGGCAAGGAAGAAGTTCGCCCCCATTTCACGGGAGAGAAAGGGGAGGCCCAGGAGCCGTCGCTCGGCTGGTGAGAGCCGAGAGGTGTGTGCCCTGCTCTTCGCTGTCACACGAGTCTGCACAGGTCCTGCCGTATCCCCACCCCAACAAGGGGGGCAGTTTCAGGGGGGCCCCCGAGGATCTGGCTGGTATGCGGACGCCTGGTGTGGCCCAGGACAGAGGCGGTTTACGCCTGTCGCCCCAGCGCGGGCTTTCGCTCGGAGGCACCCTGGCTTGGGTGGTAAATTGCACGGTCACCCATCGGCCCCTCGGGGTCTGGCCCCTTTCACCCTGCAGAGTTGTGAGGTTTCCTCTTCTGCTGGGGTTCATTAAGCCCCCGATTGGCCTGAGGCTCCCCCCCCCGTTATAAATGTGCCCTGTTCTTGGTGCCTGGGCTAACAAATGAGCCCAGTGCGATGGATAAATTAGTCCCTCTGACCTTCCGAAGTCCCGCTGGAGGAGCTTTGCGAAACGGCATTTACAGTTTTCTCACGAGCACTTTAAAGGACGTCAGCGTGTGGCACTTGTTGAAGAGGAAAACGTCCTAAACAACGCGCTGCTCAGAAGCAGATTTCAGGGTTTGTCACGGACAGACGCCCGCGTCCCCGCATGCACGCGTTTCTGAAACGAGCCCCGGGTCTGGGGGCCACAGCCCAGTGGGGGGGGGGGCTTCCCGAAGCCCACTTTGAACTCCAAAGCCTCGTTTTTGGCCAAATTGCTTTTTCTGCACCACCCAAGAGCTTCCAAACGTGCTTCAGAACAGCCGGCTTTGCATTTCATCTGAGCGGTGGGTGGTGGGTGGTGGGGAGCCAGCAACTCCAGGAGGTTGTGTGGGGCGGGGGTCCCCTCAGGGAGGGGCTGGCATTGGGCGCAGGGATGCAGCGTGGGAAAAAGTCGCCTCCCGTAATCGTTAATTGAAAATG
This sequence comes from Cynopterus sphinx, assembly GCA_030015415.1. Classification (NCBI taxonomy): domain Eukaryota; kingdom Metazoa; phylum Chordata; class Mammalia; order Chiroptera; family Pteropodidae; genus Cynopterus; species Cynopterus sphinx. The sequence goes on from CM057391.1 coordinate 9,725,993, forward strand.
CATAAGCTCTTGAGCCTCAAAGGGCTTAGTTTCCTCATGTGTCTGAAAGCGACAGCCCCACCTCCCAGGGTCCCTGGAGGATTAAATGAGATAATGCGTCTGCCGCGCCTGAAACTCAAGAGGCCTCCATCACCTCGAGGTCCCGTCCTTCCTTCCTGGATCCTTTTAAGCGTCAGCCTCAGATGCCGGCGTCCTTGTTCCCGGCTCAACTGGCTCCTCAAACGGTCTTATTAATGCCTATTAAAACGAAACCCAATAAAAGTGCCAATATTGGGTGTTGAAATAATTGATGTAGCAGAGCGAGCCCACGGAGCACCCAGGCAGGCGCCCGGTGCCATTTAGACTCGCACCTGGGGGATGCATTTCACAACGGTAATTGCTACCATATAATTCTTAGTAATGTTGTGCCATAATTCCTATTTATTCCAGCGGGCTTGTAAATGCATTAGGACTTGTCAACATATTCTTTTACACTGTTTATGATCTGTAGAATTATGTCCTTCAGGGTTGTATTGTGCAAAAGCTCAAAAATAAATGGCTTTGGGCCTCCCTTAAAAAGAGCAAAAGGAGGCTGCTGGCGGAAGGGGATCTCCGTGCCCGCCGTCGGGAACAGAAGCCGGCAGAGGAGGTTTTAAATCCGGGTCTGAGCCGAGCTCTTAACCTCAGCAACGCGAGGGCCTCCCTCCCCCCCGCTCCCATCAGCCCTCGCCCACCCACCCCCCCACAGCCTCACAGGGGTGTCGGGTGCCGTTCCCTGGGGACAGGTGTGGTAGGGACTCGTGTGGTCTTCCATGAGCGGGACCTGCACCCGACCCTGACGATCTGCCCGCAGAGCTCCGGGCATTTCTGTCCCCCTGCTCCCTGGCTTGTGATGACCCCCCGTAACTCCAGATGTCCTCATGGTCTCCTCAGCTCAGCCTGTAAAGAAAAAGGTCTGAAGTCGACCCCCACTGAGGCATAAATACCTAATGAGTGTGAAATGTAACCCCCTCCCGCAGATTCTTGCATCAAAATGGCCAATAAAGCACAAAAGGAAGGGGCCAGAATTCGGTGCGTCAGGACGTCAGCCAGAGCTTGCGTGTTGGGGCGGGAGGTGGTGTCTGTCGTCATCGGTGACCTTCAGTGTTGGCCTTGGAGCCTCCCAGAACCTTTGCAGTCATAGAGCAGCCTTCAAGGACCGAGTTCGAGTCCTTGCTCGGCTAGTTCCTAGCCACGCATCGCTGGGGGGTCCTTAACCTGCTCTTCTGGGCGGGAAGGCAGGCAGCCCAGGACCGTCCTGAGGACCAGTTGTGCTGTTTGTGTCCCTGGTGCCTGGACTGTCCTGTCACTGCGCTGCTCCTGTCCCGGGGGGGAGCCTGTGAGGCGGGGACAGCCCCTGACAGCCCCTGCACTCTGTGCCCCTGCAGGCAGCGAGTATGACGAGGAGGAGGTGGATTACGAGGAGTCGGACAGCGACGAGTCCTGGACCACAGAGAGCGCCATCAGCTCCGAGGCCATCCTCAGCTCCA